>JAFFJZ010000002.1:20000000-22500000 GCA_018340375.1 Gonatopus flavifemur
GAACAATGTTTATAAATATTGACTGAATTTTTAATTCACAATGGCTGAAGACTTGGGGATAACCATCGGGCCAGGGCTGGCCCGATTTTCCTGCCATAATTGATCCTACATACTATAGTTTAGTTTGAGCATAATTCAACAATAGAATCAAAATTGATTGAAATATCAAAGAACGCAAATTTTCCAATGATAATACAAGCTTGTCCCAGTCTGGTCACATTTTTTCTATCGTTTTAAGATAATTCATGTACGGTATTCTGAGGGAGAAAGTCATGAACTGAAATATGGATCAATAACTTTCTTCATCCATATCTGCGATCAAAGAAGCATTGGTTGATGCTCGGTAAATGAATTGGACCGGGCCTGGCAAAACCACTGGTCCAAGCTTGTCCTGATCTTATCATTCCCAAGCCTGGGCCAAGTTTGGTAAATTGTTCAAGACAAGTCTCGGCATACACGCATGGGAATATATTACACCAAAATAGGAACCATTACTCGTCTTTGTTAGCGACTGTGTACAGAAATTCGTAGTGGTCACCAGTTTACTACAGGGTGGCCACTATTTTTCTGAAAAAAAAATTCCCCGACTTTTCCCGGCTTTTCAGGTGGTTTTCGAATTTTTTCCTGACTTCATAAAAAAATATTCATTACTTGATCTGAAAAAGTTCCATACTATAATTCAATCAATAGCGCAGTTTTGCAATAGAAACATCAACATATTAAAGATTCTTAATCGTTTTCGGAAGAAAAACGGTGATGAAATATAACAATTAATTTATTCAAGTGAATATCGTCTTTTAAGTTTCTATATTGGAAGCACCTCATTTCTTCGATAGGTGATGCTTAGAAGAACAATGTTTAGTTGGAAATAATATGTTTTTAATATTAAATAAACATCTTTCCATTTGAATAATTATGTAACTTTATAAATATTTGGTTTAATCAAAACTTTTATAAAATAATGTAACGTATGAACATTATTCAAAACGAATCTGTAATTCAAAACAAAACCTAATGTGAACAGAGCTCAATGCATGATTGATATATTAATAAAATGTATAAGAAATTGAAAAAATAAGGCATGTATTATAAGAAATCATGATTCCATTTAATATATTATTAGAATTCTATTGCGACTGTTCCATTTCTAAATCTAATTCTTCCGTTTTTTGATCAACATAATCAAAAATTTTCTTCTTCTTTTTCTCAAGCTCCTTCAATTTTTCTAAAGCTTTACGTTTTTCTTCTGTTTGTTCAAGTGTTGCATTTTCCCTGATTTCCGATTAAATTCCCTGACTCTTCCCTGATTTTTCCCGGTTTTCCCTGTTTTCCAGAAAGTGGCCACCCTGTACTATCTTTTCTAGTGATCATTCCACGATCTTTTTTCTCCGTGCGTAGATATCTCTATTCTCACAAATCTCTATTTTTTTTATATATAAAACAAAAAGCATCTATATTTAATCAATATTGAAAAGAATAGAGATATTTAGGATGAGTCATTTTTGGGAATAGACTTATTTCAGAATAGAGGAATAAAGAATAGAGTTCTTGTTCTGCCAACGTTTCATATCGATGTAAAAAAATTCACAAAACTAGAGGAATGGTCTCATTGGTAAGAATTCCCTAAACTTTAATCTGAAAGAATGACTTCTGAAAGTCTGACTTTCATATTACTTATAAATGTGTATGTTCTTATAACTCTCAAATGTATGCGATAGTAGTTCTGTATGGTTTGGAATCAATAACAAATGTATTCATAGTTTATTGAAGCAAAACTTACAAGTGTCCTAGAGTTCCCCCATCCCTAAGGTAACTTTATGACACTGTTCCCCCACTAGTTACATTATTGAATCTTTTTTCCCTTCAATGGACCTTCTCATACGTCTCTGAGATATATTCTGCAAGTCCTCTGCACGATTTAGAAAATTCCGATTCAAAAAACTAAATTTCAGTAGCACGTGAACGTCAAATGATATACATTTTGTCCTAACATTACCCCGGTTCACGGTGGTTGTGTTAACGAATGATTTGTTTTGGCAATGAAATGCGTTTAATAAGTGAGAACCAACATGCATTTCTTTGCTGTTTAAAAATGTATTAATGAAGTCAATGCTTGGACAAGCATATCATAAGTGATGAAGATGAAGAAAAAATTCATGAAAACGTTGTCATACGAATAAACGTAACAAAAAGCGTAAGGAACGTATACTGTACAAGCATGGAAAGTGATGAAATTTTATATGATCGGCAGGAAAAGATCAACAACGAAATTAGCACACAAATACTCAACTTGTGCAATTTGTATGAAAGAGGGACGAGATTATGATAATAAACAAAGTATAACTGAGCTATAATTTGACAGAAAAAACGAGAAATTTGACCCTCACGCAGAGAAAAATTCTTGCTGAAAAGCGATTGCGAAAAATCTGCTTTGCTAAATTGGCAAAATTCTCTGGCCGTCTGTATATCTACAATTCCGGATTGCTGAATGGCAAGTGCTTGTTAAAAGAGCAAGCTTTTTGCTGTAATAACAAATTTTTTGCCAATTCAGCAACAAATTTTCGAGGTTCGCTGTTTCAGCAACTTTTATTCTCTGAGTGCTCTAACCGTAACCCCGGTCTCGCAGACCGCTATCAAAACTGTATTTGCTCATAATTCGAACTGTTTTGGTTAATTTGTTTGATATTTTATTCATATTCTGCACAGAATTGTACCCCGTAGACATTCATAATAATCAAAAAAATGTTTTCTCCACTTCTAACAACTTCAAACATGTGGAAGAAAGTAACAGCGGTCTGTTAGGCCGGGAGTCACGGTTGAGGTGATTTTGAGAAGGGTTACGGTTTAAGGGTTAAACATTACGCACAGCCTGTAATAACAACAGAAAAATTGAAGATACAGATAGAAGAAAGTTTTTAAAGCATAAAAGTCTGGGAAAGAAACAGCATACATTGAGAATGAGAAAGCAAATATGAGAAATTTTTGAGAAATTGTGATTTTATGTTCAACTGCTTTTTTATTTCTGTTCTCATTTATTCATTATTTTCAATTTCATTAGAATTACAGGTTTCAAAAGAATACTATTCGTAGATATTATAAGAAGTAATGAATTCATAAACAGAAACTACACACAGTGGAAATAATAATTATAAAAATTTTCATGATGACAAATTTTGGTTGTATTTTATAAAACCAAAATGTTAAAAATGTTAATTAATCATGATTGTTCGGCTTAAGGGCCATTGGAAAACGAACAAAATTTTGCTACCCAGTTTTTTAATAATTAAGCTATAATTGAAAATTTTAAACACATAGCAATAAAGTTCCCTGCTAGGATTTGGCTCTAAATATAAATTCAAAGTTCAAAACACATTCCTAAACATGAGAAAATAAGTTTGCATTGTTTTAGCAATTATCTGCAGTTTCAATTCCATATTCAAAGCTCAATTCAAGTAATTTACTTCATCATTGTGGATTTAAAATTTGTATTGATTGTTTAGTCGATCAGAAACTACGTAGCAAAATTCTGTCCATTTCTTGAAGGACTCCATGGTCCTTGATTCTGGTTTGTAGAAAAATTTGTGGATCAATCATTTTGACGCTCAATGAAATTTAACCACCAAAAGTACTATGTTTTCATGAAAATAGATAACTAGAGTAAATACAATAATAGTGCCTGTAACTTTTTGATTCGTCAAGAAGAAACTATCAAACTTGAAATAAAATTAGTAATTGTGAATAAATATTAATACCCTGAACGTTATTTCATAACAAACTGAAAATGTATTAAAATTTTTGAATAAATCTTACTCCCCTATATACTATACATTGAAATATTTCTATGAATACGATTGTCATTGATTAACAATACTGAACCTGATAACAAAAAATCAATGTTGACTTTCCAAAAATCACGGTTCTCTGAAAATTGCTCATGGTATGGAAAATGACATTCAAATCAAAGAATTAAAGAGAGCATATAAAGAAGAGTATTACATCAGATTTAAATTGAATATTTTCAAATGAATTTGTGAATTTATCCAAGTGGATCACTAGGGCTCGATGTAGTCATAATAGATTCTTTAAAAGCCCCTGAATCCCTAGCGTTTAGAAGAGTTCTTAAAGAATTTTCAAGAAGTCGTTATGAATTCTTTCGGAACTGACATAACAGGAGTTCATTTGAAACATGCTTGAGTATATCGAGTAACCAGATAACAGGTTGGATCCTGATTTTGTGTGACTTACCTTGTTCGAATGTTCCATCTCCATAGAATTCTTTACAAGCGGAGCATAATAATGTTCGTAGAACTGGGTGTTCAAACATATTTTTAGAAGCTGCTGGGGCAGAACCTATATGAGCATCACAGGCAGTACAATGGAGTCGACGAAATCTAACTGAAGCGATATCTGCAAAAGTAAAACAAAATACTACATTCAAAAGCAGATATTGTCAATTTTCAGAAATCAAAGAAATAAATTCAATAGTCAAAATAATTCCACATCATGTTTTGGAGAACATTAAAAAGAAAATAAATAAAAAAAAAAAAAAGAGGTCAGATTGAAAAAAAACAAAGATGTAAAAATAAGGTTAGATTAATGATTGAAAGTTTACCATTGCTGAACATTATTTTGTAAAAGTTGCTCTCCTCTTGGGAAACCGGAATTGGTATATTGGGTGTAGAAGGAATCAAATCCCCTGGGGTGACTGAAATACAAAGGTAGGTTAGATGTTTATAAAATATATAAATTTTGTATAAACAAAATGGATTGTAGTTTCGAAGGTTTACCATTTTCTTTGCTGTCGGTTTCTTTCACCTCCTTCACTTGCACTTCGAGCATGCTCGAAATATCCATTTTAATATATTTAAAAGAACTATTAACATTAATAAGCTTTCAAAACAGGCTATTGCACCGCCATTTTCCTCCTCACAAGCTCACCGGTCCAACGCGTGCTCGTTTCGAAGCAGAGTATTTCAAAAAAATTAAATCCATTCCCGAAACGATACGAATGCTTATAGGATAAACGAGGATCTGAGCAAAATTTTTACCGCGAATAGACTCACATGGTTCCTCTATCGAACGACGCCAATCAATGGTCACTTGGACCAACAAATTTTACATTAAACAGAATCGGTATCGATTGTTATCGGTTGAAGACTGGGATATAACGGAGCAAGGAATAATCCACCAAAAAAACTAAGTCTTCGTCATCTGTAATAAGGATATTTTCTCATATTTTAAACGTTGTTTCGACACTCGAATGACACATTCAAGATACGTGAGAATGTAATCGAGTAAAAAGACAATACTTTTTCTTGTTGTTTCGATAGACGAGTTTTGCTCATTCGCAGGAAAATTCTAAGCACTTGGATTTACAATTAATCAATGAGATTACACAATTCCAGTAATTCAGTTTTGCAATTGGTTTGGGACAACAGTGTTTGGATTATGTAGCTAAAAGGATACTGCTATTGGCCTGAGCAAACGCCACGTTACCTCATATTTTCATGGATAGCAACAGCGAGAAAGGAGTGGGGACAAAAATTGTTAACGGTACTATTCCCATTTATTATCGCATTCGCTTGTTTCGATGCCAGCGCCGCTACGGGAAGTCAAATCAACCTGGAATTCATGACGATTCCATCTTCAACTAACCTCTCCTTGCAATTTGCCTTATTTATTGAATATTTTATAATTTTGAAAATATATCCAAAAAAATGCTCAAATCCAGAATTTTATAATTTGCGTGATGCATTCCTTCCTTTCCAGAATAATCATACATATTACAAAACGGAAGAAACGATAATTATTGATAAACACTTCACTCTGCTTTTCAATTTTTGAACAATCGAAATCGAAATAGAAAAAAAAAAAAATCTTTCAATGATTTCATTTGTTTTTTTTTTCAAATTTTCATCTCATCAACTGAAACAAAAAAGGGAATTAATATTTTGTTCTTTCATTTGTCATTGATTTTTTGATTTCTTTGAAGCAGTGATGGGGAAAGTAATTGACTCCAGGTAATTTACATGTAATTTCGTGTAAAACTCTGATTTTTGTAAGTTAAATACGTAATTTACCCGTAAAGTGAATTACATATTCTACATTTTATACTTTACTTGTGAATAATGTCGAAAATTTTCAACCAATCCTGTGCGTAAGTCATTTATTCTTTCCTAGCTTGCAAATTTGGTCTAATAATTTTTAATAATCGTATTTGCGGAAAAATATAATTCGAATTTCATCCAATTGAATATCTATCCGGAACTTATCTTCAAATCGTTTTTGTAGGATGTTTAGTGAGCCATTATACGCAGCGCAGCCATTTTGTATGTCGTCTCTGATCATGTAACGAGTTTTAATGGAGGACAAAGAAAAGGATCAATCCAATGGGAATAATTTGTCAAAAGTAACATCGAAATTATGTAATTTTGACTAAAAATTGGCCAAGTGATTGAGTCATTCACATAGATAAGATTCTAGTAGGTACAATTTAGAAATCTCAAATTGTGATCTACTGCCAATAGTTAATAATAAAAACGCAACTCTAAATTATCATCGCAATCCGCGAGGAATTTTTCGATTGATGAGCCTGCGTTTATTCAGTTTTGAACCCGATGAGAACAGCTTGTCAAAAAGATGTGAAAAAAATGTCAATTTGGCTCAAAAAGTTAGTCAATTTGACGGCATTTCAATAGATTTGTTCTAATAACAAAAACCTATTCTTCAGGTAATTTGAAAAATTTATGATATTTCTATTGTATATCCCAAGCGTTTCCCAACAACGTGGATAACCTAACCATTCTAAAAAATGTTTGAAGAGGATTCATAAGCTGAAGTCAAGCAAAACGTTTTTGGCTTCTCGAAGATTATTTTCCATCGTTGACAATAAGATCAGGGTCGAATCCGACCGCAAGGTGATGGCTTTATACAACGCATGCGTGAGCTGTAACTCGCGAACTTTACTTTTCCATTACCCTCGTTATGTGGAGACTCCTATATGTATAGGATACTACACCGACAACATACTATAGTTAGTTACGCCCGCGATCGAAGTAGAACGTACACTATGCGAATATCCATGCGTATCAGTGGCCACTATCAATCGAAAGAAGTGTAGCCATTCTCAGATTTGTAACAATAGATTCCCATGAAGAATAGTAAACATTACCGACAATTTATACTGATAATTTTGATTGATATATTGATAGATATGATGTAATTGAATGAATGCATTGTATATTATTTCAAGATATGTACACATGTTGCAGAAAAGGATGAATCATTTTAAGGGGATTCGAGCATTGAGACAGGGGGGAGGGGGAATTTGAATCTTGTGCAGACTTTGCTCAGAAAGTACGTAATTTATACAAATTTGAGACAAATGATAATAACCTACATACTTGAGATTGCGCACTGCCGAAGACTTCAAATTCACCAATTATTTTTGAAGGTTAAAAATAAAATTTTTCAATTTGTTGACGTTTACAAGTCTAAATTGTAAAATTTTATTCTCTAGCCTTCGCATTAGCCTCATTTTCAGGAAATAATTTTTAGTACTTCATTTATTGCGGTTAGGCTCCTCCGACTCAAGCTTCCACGTGTTCACATAATATTCAAGGAGTTGTCGCTCCACACGACCGTTGGCGAAAGAAAGAAGGAAAAGGAGGGGGATGGGGGGCCCCAAACAACGCCCCCTCCAGTGGGTTGCTACCTACAATAGTTGTTTCTGTCCCAGTAGAGGTGCACGCATGCACAAACCCTGAGATAGCCCCAACTTATTGTCAACCCTCCTCAAAGAAGACACATAGCGAAGTATTGAAAAGGTTGTGGATAGAAATTACCTAAGAAGACATTTTATTCTCAATCAAATGCATCAATTTCAAGGAGATGGTTTGCTTGTAAATATGAGAGACCTTAAGGTGGTGAAAAAACCCCACAGTGCATGAGCACTGGGGTAAAAAACCACTAGTCTGTTGAGATAAACATGACCGTTGGCTGGCACTCCAATTCAATTTGGGTGGATACGAGCGCATATGTAGCTCCATCTGGTGGCATTTTTTTCAAAAAAAAATACTCGAAACTGGGCTGATAAGAAGGTCTGAAATTTTCAGGGAGTCTTCGAAGATTAATCCAAGTCTGTACGGAGTCAGAATTTTGAATTGCGAAAAAAAATTTTTTCTACCGAATCGCCAGTTTTGAGTATTTGTGTCTGAAAAAAATGCCATCAGATGGAACCACATATGCGCTCGTATCTACTTCAGTTCAGTTTCGGATATTTATCGAGCTGAGAAATGGCAGCTTGGTGACGTGACTACACTTCGCACTGACACATGTGAGCGCTCTTGTCGATGAGCGGTTCACCGATAAGAGTGCTCACATGTGTTACTGCGAAATGCAGTCACGTGACCGAGTTGCAATCCCTCAGCTTGACGACTATCGGACCACTGCTTTAGTTATATGTAATCAAATAACTCGCGCAGTGAATGGAAATAATCCACTTAGCAAAAATATCTCAGAATATCTCCAGAATATTCTGACGATATTACCATATCTCCAGAATGTTGCAGAATATTCTGGAGATATTACTGGGAGACATTCATGCCATATGGAAAGTTTATAGCCTCATAAATACACAAATTTACAAAAATCACAACACCAGTTTGTCTGGACAATTTGCAAAATGAAACTTTTCCCTGGGGAAAATTTCCGCTCGCCGGAAGCGAACTTTGAAACAAATGAAGCGCAAAATGTTTCAATTTCCGCTTCTTTCGCGTTTAAATACTGTTCCATTCACTCTCCCGCGTCGCTTAATACCCTTTTTACGCTCCCATTTTGATTAGGGTTTGGTTATGTTTATCAATTATTTTGGATCATTAAATTGTTCGCGACCTGAATTTTGATGGACATGATGTGAAAACGAGAAGTATTGAAAAATATGTTAGTCGAAGGGGCTTAATTGCGGTACAGAGCTCGAATTACGAAGAAAAATTTTTTTTTGCCGGTTGAAAAAAATTTTTATTTTCGAAATCTGAAATTCAGGCTCTGTACCGTAATATATGTGACACTAAAAATTATTTCCTGAAAATTTTTATGAACTTTATTGACTTTTTTATGAATTTGGTTCCGAGAATTCTTACCAAGAAAATGTTTACCCGGTCGGTACGGTAGTATCGCCTTAAGAGGACTCGAGATTAGGTGGGGGAAGGGAAAAGTCAAATCTTCGGGCGGATTTGTCTCGAAAGATTTGTAAATCATACAAATTCGAAGTTAATAATAATGAATTACACACTTGGGATTGGGCACTTGAAATTTCCCAATAATTTCTGAAAGCTTAAAAATCAAATTGTAGAATTTTAACCTCCAAAGGTCAAAAAACTTCAAAATTCACTTTTCCTTTCCCCTAATTCCCTCTGCTTGGGTTCCCCTCAATAGATGGAGAAATATTTAATTCTGGAATAATAACAGGTGATTCCATCCAGTGGTATTTTCTTTTATCCGAAATTTTTGGGAAATTCAATTCCTAAAAAATTGTGAAATAGAGTCCTCTATTCTGCTGACATTTCAGTAGTTAATTTTGTGATTTCGAAAGGATTCAATGAGATCTAGTTTTTGGAATTGTTGCTATTTGGGTTGGAATGTTCTCAAAATGTTTCGGGACGTTCAGAAAACATCGCATGTATATACCAGGGATGTACAAATGTCAGGTATAGTCTTATTTAGGTTCCAATGGAACGTTTATGAAACATGTAAAATGAGGATTTGTCATTGTGCCAAATCTTTGAATAATATTCTTCATTTTGAGGAAATGCCAATGAACTACGGTGAAGTCTGTATCGATAGATTCGATAAATTACGTTTGCATCTCTTTGATACATTGCGTGTAGTGAAATTTTGTTTTGCATCAATTTTGAGGTTATGTGAATCTTAATATAGTGACTTGATTCCTGATGATTTACATTCTGCCAATAGTTTTGAACTTCTGGAATGGAATCTTACCAAATATCCAATACAAAACATATTTTTATGGGTGTTGGGTACTTTTTTCTCCAGGAAAACTATGAATATACTTGTAGTAGGTTAGGAATAAAATAGCATCCCAATCAACCAAAAAGACATCTTTCAGATATCTAAAAGATATCTCGCAATTTTGAAAGATGTCTTGCAAGAAGGTCTCGAAGATGTCTTTTAGAAATCTAAAAGATGTCCTACGCGACTGATTTCGACAAGTTTAAGATATCTCAAAAACGTCTTGCGGAAGATATGCTTTAGACGTATTCGATCATGTCTTAAAAATGTCTTGAAGAATTCATAAAAATATCTTGGAAAAATCTTGAATCGTGCACAAAAGAAATTCTCCCCTCTTTTTCTTCTTCTTCCTCCTTTATTTTCTTTTGATCCCTCCTCTCAGTCCTACAAATTTTACTTCATTTCGGATTTTTGGGGTTGCGGGATTCGAACCCGGACATTTCACGACGTACCCACGCTCATAATTGTCAATATGACATAGTGAGATATAATGTCAGCGGTGTATATTTTCAGAGTAAAAGTGATCTTTTGAATAAGGTGTTTATTACATATACAAATATAGGATAAGTTGATTGTGCTTAAAACTTGAACAGCTTAATGAATTTGGTGAAATATATTGAAGTACATGATCCAGTGATCGTTAGTGTCTGATGAATATCATAGATACCTTTAAATTATTTCTTTCTCACTGTTATTGAAAAATAACTTATTAGTAAATGTGAATGAGAATTTGATAAAATCACCGTACATGAAGGCCGTACATAAAATTCAGCGTCAAAAGTTCGATAATTCGCAAAATATTGTGACTCGGAGATTCGTTACTTTCAGTGCTAGCACTGCAAGGTTACAAAATCGTACTTCCCACAGAATTTGTTAGTATTTACATGGATTATTCTAGCTTTTAATTTATGAACGAATTCACCTTCTTTGCAATTTGATTGTGAACAAAGACATTTGAAGTCTTATCCATATGCACTCATAACCTCAAAACTGCTGATCTTAGAGATACATTTGGCAAAACATCTTGAGCATATCTTTTGAAAGACATCTTCAAGATGTCTTTTTGATATGTCTTGTAGATGTCTTTCAAAAGATATCTTCAAGATATCTTGAAGATGTTCATGTTTATTGGGATGTGTAAAGAATGTCCAGGCGGATACAACTCAACGTTATAAAAGTAAAATAAATTTGGACTGATTTCTGCGCCCTCTAAGCGGGGTACTTTCATGCGAACTAAAAATCAAAATGGCGGCCTCGTGTAGCAGGGTAACCTCAAAATTATTCTGATTTTGAAACATCAATAGTATTCCAACAATCGAGTGTGAAAATGAGAAAATTCTAAAGCCAAATTATATCTTGACACGTATAATTTGTTTTTAGAATTGTTCACACTTTATTATTGAAATACTTTTGATGTTACAAAATCAAAATACATAAGCATAATTTTGAGGTTACCTCGATTCAGTACGATCAAAGCGCCACCATACTAGAAAACTTGTCCTTAATTAAAATATGATTTAAGGTCATCCTATAGAGTTGAAGCCCCCTGAGAATGTCCTCAAAACGTGTTCCCCCATACATGGAATTAATGTTCCGAAGACATTTGGAAAATGTGCTTTTGGAGACCCCAATGTGTGAGACTTTGGACACGTTTTATAAAACGTTTTGAGTACTTTCGGTGCTGTTTGGGTGAGGGCACATAGATCAAACGAACCTTAATGAGTCTAAGATTTCGTTTTCAAAAGTCCCCGCGCTATAGAAGATTCACGCGCTTGTGCGCGCCTCTACTCCCAAACTTAAAAAATGGCCCTTTCACTTCAGATATCGATTTATAACTCACAGCATATCGTCTTCGTATCCACAAAGAGTACTTTGAGCAGAAATAGTATATTACGTATCAAGGGAAGAAAGGACGCCATTACCAACGAGTGTGAGGTTGTCGCGGGAGCGAAATGAGGGCGGCAATACACGAATTGTAATGGCGTACTTTACTCTCGAATACATATACTATTCTTCATAAGACTCGCGTGGAAAGTTCATGCAATTCACGTAAGACAACACAAGGAACAAAAAAGTGCGCAGAAACCGTTTTTCTCTCAGACCGATTTCAGCACCGCCGTATGGTACCTCAATTGGAGTAATTTACATACACGGAGAAAAGAGGATGGTAAATATTTACCATTCTCTCCTCTCCCTGTAGATACACTAATACTACTTCAACAATTTCTATGATTCTCCCATCATTTGTGTTGGCCTGTCCATGTAAATTTCCTTGAATGGTGGTACCATACACTGAGATAAAAAAAATCTTAAACCAAGAAAATATTGGATTGACCAAATTCTCATCAAACGAAGAAAACATTTACTCAGTTTCAAGCTATACAGCGTGATATAGAGAAAATTTTCTCACCCCAAGTATATTTCCTCTTCAGATAAAAAAAAAATATCTATCGTTAGATCAAGAAAATATGTTCTCAGGAATAAGCTAATTTTTCTATCAGTGTACGGTCGCGCTGAAATCCGTCTGAAAATTTTCTATTTGAGTTTATGCCCCCTGGCTGGGATTAGCTATGACAGCGAAAAATGATTTTACTGGATAACTTTTGCTGGAGTAGCAAATTTTTTACTATGATAGCAAACTGGTTAGCTAAGACAGTCGATTCCTCCAGCAAAATTTGTTTGATATTCTGTATATAATACTAGAGATTTTGCCAGCCCAGCGAAAAATTTGCTGTTGCAGTTAATCATGGTGATCTCTCAGCAATACAGTTAGCCGTGGTAGCGAATTTTTAGCGAGGTTAGCAAAAAAATTTGTTATTCCAAATGTAATATCACGATTTGATGCGTCAGCAAATGTTTTTCCCCCGTTTATATTTCATATGCGATATTCACAGATACCTTGATGTTTTTTAAAGCTGCATGCAAGGATATAGAATCTCCGTTTGTGGGTGTTACCAAGGATACATTCGTTCCAAACTACACACGTTATGCAACGTTATATGTTTACTGAATTCATCGGTCTGTTCATCCACGGTGTCAAATTATTCCTGGTTCTATTATAATTCAAAAAACTGAAGAAATGGCAGACGGCAAAGAAGTTTTGTTGAATGAATCTGCGCAAAAATTAACTGACAGTATACAAACTATGGCTAATTACAAGAGTCTATTTACCGAACTTCAGGTATAAAAATTGATACAGTTTCTGTAGAATTCGATACATATTTTGATGTTATTGCAGAATCTCGTTGCTTCCGCTGCCGTGAAAAAAGATGATTTCAAAAATTCATTGAAAAACGCATTGGAAACTAATGGACTTGAAACTGAGCTTCGGAATACCGTTTTTCATTGGGCACGTTCTCAGGTTTGTGGATACATCTTACCAGACGGAAATGAGAATGTATTATGACTCATAACTGTAAGAAAAATCGGTGAATTTGCCGAAAAATTCTCCGGCTATCAATCCGAACGAAAACTTGGGAAAATGACCAACAATTTAGTAATTATGCCAAAAAATATGGTAAATATACCGATTTTCCGGTAATTCTACCAAAAGATGTGTTTAAAAAAACACGATGAATTTACCAAATATTTAGGAATTTTTACCCACTGTGATTGGGTTAATATTGCTTCCGGTAAATCTACGGAAAATTGTTTCTACAGTGTAGAGCTAGAGTTTGCATCATGTCATTTTAGTTCATTTGAGACATGTTCAACGGAAATTATAATATTAGTCTTTACAGAAAGAAATTTTTAGTTGCGCACTGTAAAGAAAAAACTTCGCCAAACTTCGAGTACCGTAATGGAAGCAATTAACCTGTACATTTGTACTGAAAAATTACATTCAAATCATGAAAATTCCGGTACACGTATCAAAAAATTCTTGTATTTATACTGGAAATTTGAAGTAAAAAACATCAAATGTGAAATAAGGAAAAATCCCGGTATAACAGGAATTTTCTCGTACGTAAATTGAAAAATTTGTCATGAATGAAAAATTTTCCAGTTCCTAGGCACCGGAAAATTTGAGTTTTTTTGAACAGTATGTATCAGCTGAATTTTGGCTATTACAACTAAATAGCATCCACAGAACAGCTAATTTCTTAGCAACATTTGTTGCTAATCTGTTCATCTGTTGAAAAATCCTTGCCTGATTTCAACCAGTTTTTGCCATGAGAAATGTTCGACATTCCAAATTCGATAATTTCCGTTGAAAAAATTAGTAAACATCTCATAATCGATTCCTTTTGCTATTTGTTGCCTGGATAATCCAATCAAATACGGACAAAAAACATGTTGTAACAGATTCTAGCTGAATCTAACGGAGAACATTCAGAACTCCTCAGGTATGAGTTGAAAATCTGTCAGATTTTGACCGCATCTCCCATGACAAAAACCAGTCAGAGTTGAACAGAACTTTCCGAACAAATATTATAACAGGCATTTCCAGCAGGGAAGTAAGTTTTGGGCTAGAACTTTGAGCCTATCAATTGATTTCTATTTCAGGGGATTATGAAATCAAAATCAACAACAAGTAACTCCGATAGCAATGTTGAGGCAAATTATTTGAAAAAAGCTCAAATTCAGTGGGAACGTCGTATTCAAAAATCTTTGAATTCTATGTGTAGCGAATTGAACGTCCCATTAGCTCGCATAAGACTTAATGCGGATAGAGACGAACTTGCTGAGAAATGGAATGAATTGAGTACATATGATGTGGGTAAAGTGTCTCCATTAGTATTTTTACGTATTTATAGAATCATTCTCCGAAAATATGAAATGTCTGCATTTTTTTGTATGTTCCTGTGTTGTCCGAAACTTGACAGAAATCAAGAAATCAACAGAAGAAATCTAGAGATTTCTGTCACAATTCGGATGTTTTCAAAATTATGTAGACAAACGCGAAGATTATCTTTCTTAGGGTTATTGAAAAAATTGGAAATAATCAAATACACATGTTTATCTTTCAGATGTATCTCAATACAGACCTTTGTATGCGCCTAAGGATTTTTTAGACGTGTTATTTTCCATCAGAGATCCATCATTCAAGAAACAACCGTAAATATGAGCTTTCATTGAAACTTCTGGAAAGTATTATTTCCATAGAATATAATTGTTTTAATATGTTTCAGATAGAAATGCGTTAAATTGGGATTTTAGTCATATCCAGATTCATGTGAAAACATTACCACAATTGGTATGATGATTCAATTTCTTCTGAAGTCATTCCATGCAGCACACCAGTTCAGAAAGAGTTCATAAAGAATCTAGAAAATTCTTGAGAATTTTTCTTGAACTTCTGTACTACACTGAGAGAAAAGTTTATTTGTATTTAAGAAAGCTCACTTTGGATACAGGGGAATGAATATTTTTTCCACATAAACTTGGCTTATTAACTGCAAATGAAGTTTATTAACTGTCAATAAACCTTATCTGAGGATAATGAGTCATGTTCGTATGTAATAAATATTTGTTTCGCCGTATCCAAAACAAGATTCATTAACTATAAATAAACTCCTCTCTCAGTGTATGTGCGATAGTATTTATGCTATTTTATATCAACCATGTTACAGTTATTTACGTAATAAGACTATTTTCACCCGATTTTTTTATATTTGATTTGAAAGGGCATTCATGTAATTATATTCCCATCGGACTCAAATCCATACTCGATTGGAAAAATTTTCAAAATTATATTCAGTTCATATAGAATTATATATAAACTGTATCGAATTATATATAATTTAAAAAAATTTTCCACCCGAGCACTATTTAATACCTTTCCTTTCAAGAATTTAGAATGTTGCTGAATTTTGAATCGTTTATCGAAACGAATTAGTGCTCGAATAATACAATATTCAGCTGTTGGAGACAACAAATTTTGAAGTACATCCTTTAAACAATGTTTTCAGTTGAGTTAATTTAAAGAGAAAAATAACAATGGTTCATCGAATTTTGTGAATTTAAAATTTCGGTTTGTTTCTATAAACGATTCAAACTTCGAGGGTATGAATTTACAGGCTATTTTTAAATGATAAAATATAGATATCCTCCAAAAAAGGATTCAAAATGAATTTAATTATTTGTTTCTTTATCTGGTTGTCTGAATGCTGCTTTTGTCGTTCCACGCAGAGAGATATGTACTGCGAACTTTCACAAGGAATGCCAATACTCGGAGTTGACTGTAACGCAGTAACCACAAGTAACTTTCCTGATTTGGAAGCTGAACGAACTCACATAGGGGAAAAAGTTCTGAATGCAAATCTCGCTCCAGTCGCTCAAGAATTTCTGAAACGTGGTTGTCCTCGAGCTTTGAGGGGACGCGTTTGGTCCCTTGTTTTAGGATCTTCGATTAATGACAAAGTAAATATTTTTGTCATCTTAATCTATAGTCCAGTAACCAAATAAATCGATGAAATGCCTGTGAACAAACCTTCTTCATTTTTCCTCATATCCGGAGAGGCCGAAATTATGATCATTCAGAAAAATGACTATTAATTCAAGGAAAACGAGCCTCATTGAAGAATTCTTCTATAAATTTTCTCGGAAATTCTTCAGCGGTATTCTTTTTCTTCTTGAATCGACAGTTATTCTTCTAAATGTTAATAATTTCAGCCTTCCCGTGTATCGGTCAAATTTTCACACCATTTTCAAAGGTTTTCAACTCACTTCTCCAAAAAGTGAAGTAAATTTGACGAAAAAAGAGAACAGCTCTTCTACGGGTAAAACATCGATTCTGCACTGAGAGAAAGGGTCTATTCAAATATTCGACAGCTAGTAAATTTAGTCACTGTTAATAAAAATTTAGTTGTGTCAGCCAAATTTTATTCGTCACAATTATATTTTTCATTCCCACTGAATAAATCATTTTGTTCATATTTCAGACAGCTAGCCTTTTATTTACCCCAACTAGAGTTTATCTGGCGTAAATAAAAATCTGGCTGCGGTAACTAACATTTAGTTGTCCCAACTAGGTACCTTTCTCTCAGTATGACTGAAATCGACATTTGTTGATCAGTCTAAATAGTTTTCGATTGAATCATTGAACTGTGTACTGGATACCTTCACATGCAATGCACTAATTGAGGAAGAGTTCATTAAAAGTTCAATTGGGATTCATTATGAGTTTTTAAGCATTTTTTTAAACTTCTGTGTTGTGCGGATCAATTCGTTTCGAAGGAATCTTATAAGCACATTTCTGTTGATTGAAGGATATGGAATATTACGAAGAACTGAAGAGTATGGTTCTGCGATACGACATAGTTGTGGATAAATTGATTATCAAGGTAAAATTTGTATGCACGGGGGTGTGTGTTCCCTGTGAATGGGAAATTGATCGATGATTTTCTTGCTCTTTAGGATGTTCAATTAACAGCGAGTAACGATGATCAGTATTTCGTGTTTGAAGACGTTTTATACAAAACTATGTTATGCTTTTCAAGAGATTCACAAATTTTAGCCTCAGTGACGACCGACAGTAGTGCAGGCGGTCAAGTCATTCACGCTGTTGTTCAAGGGAAACCAGCTACTCTGGAGAATACACTGGTATTCCCTCCAAGTGGAGTCATTCCTTTCCATGGGTTTACAATGTATGGTAAGATTATGTTAGTTTGATTATACTAGATTACTTTGTTCTAGGATACATTGATTCGACCTTTACAGAACCATTTGTCTTCTGAAAGTTGTTTAAATGGAAATTTAATTGTTATTGAGGAAATTGTATAAAAGTGTATTTATGACTTTTATCTCATAAAGTGGGAATCTCTCCCCACAAAACGGCACTGGGATTACAAACTCAAGGTCTCTCATCAGCTCCAATTCATTACAAAAATTTTGTACTACGTAGTGGCGTATCCCCTATCCAGTGTTCTGTAGAGATCAGTGTCCGGTGTCCCAGAAAATATTCTGAATCTTTCAGGGGGTTATTCTTGAGATAATTTACGGCGCTTTCACACAGGCAAAAGTTTCTTGTTTTGCGCTAAGAATCACTCCTTGTTAGGGTCGGAATATTTTCTGGACCACTTTGTATACAGATACGATATTACACCTTGCAATTTATGCAAATTTTTTGGACAGGGGACAAAAGCCGGCACAAAAGATCAATATGAATTTATAAAACCTTTTCAAAGACTTCTTGAATAGTTCTCGGTATGTGACCACTAATGAATGCAATGAGAATTCAACGAATTCGAAATACAAATGTATTGAATACCCGGACAATTCATTATGAAATTTGGAACGCCCATTGGGCGGTTCTCTTGCTAACAGATATCATCTTATTTTTCAGCCACGCCTTTTTGTTATTTGTATGACGATCCATGTGCAATGTATCACACATTTCGAGCTTACTATCTTCGATATTGGTTTCGATTACACACAGTATCGAATCACGAGCAAGGAATAGTTGCTTTATGCCTTTTGTTCGAGAGACTACTTCAATGCCATGAACCTCAGTTATGGATTCATCTGAAAAATTCACATATTCCGCCGTGAGTCAGATTTTCACCCAAATTGCATGAAAATATTTCTTAAATTTCTCTGAAATATCCAGTTTTTATGAGAGCAGTAGTGCCAGTGAAGTGAAAAAAGATCACCTGCGTTTCACCATTCTTTTTTTAGTGTCTTAAGACTACAATTGTTCGATAGTAAGATGTATTGGGACTGAGGAAACTCTAAGAAGAAACGGTAGTTCTGCATATAATTCACAATGCAGGATTCACAGGATTATAGTATGTACAGGGTGTATCAGATTAAAATGTCCGACATATTCTCCAACCAAAATGGAAAAACTTTTCTATTCGACGAGATTTGAGGTTCAGTTCTTGGAATATAAGCTTTTTTATTTTTCAAAGAATTCAAATGTCTCGCAACCATGGCGATTGATATCCTGGTAAAAAGCCCTTATCAAATCTCATTAAGTGATACCAACTTTGAAATGGCAAATGACTATTCAAACTCATTGAACCGATCAAACACCCGGTTCTCAATGGGTTTGAATGGATTTGAATGGTCATTTCCCGTTGCAAGGTTTGTATTAAATCTCATTAGTCAATGGGATTCAATAGACTTTTTAACCAGGACAACGAGCAATTTAACACCATCATCCGAATTGAAAAAAAGTGCGTATTTTAAGAACAATTAAATGTTCCTAATGTACTCCGTTTTGAAGTTATAGCAATTTGCAGCTCTGTCCTATTGCAAAAGCCCAGATGAGGACTCATGCAGGCATTTAGATGGATTCCCATGTTTTTCTGCAGGAAGTTTGGATGGTTTCCTATGGATTTGTTTGAATTCCATGATTTCCAACGTATATTCGTACTGAGTTTCTCAAATGGGAAATTTCCGGCATAAATTCCCAGGAATTCCAGCTGAATTTTTAAGATTTCTATGGTGCCTTCGGATGGATACCTGGATTCCCTCCTGGTTTGTTGCAATAGGGTGAATTCAGTGTCGGGCTGGCTTGTATCAAGGACCCCGGCTGGGAATTATGTCAGGTCCCCTATAAGGAACAAACTCTTGGAAAAATCATGATTCTTACGAAAAAAAAGAAAACTGAAAACTGAATAGGCCCTGAAATACCGAAGTGCCCCCGGCGACTGCCGGGAAGCCGGGCGGGCCAGTCCGACACTAGGTGAATTCTAATTGACTAGAATTGGGAAGATTGCAAACGGCAATAACTGTAGAAAGCAGAACACAGGGATGATTTCATTATTCTTTTGAAGAATGTGCCTATTTTCAGCTTAGAAGATGGTGTCAAATTCACTGCTATGAATTACAGCGTCTTCGAGATCTTTAGATTCTTCCAAAAATCCAAAGATGCATAGAGGATGAATCAGAAATTGGGTACATCCTTTACACGGAGAAAAAAGTATCTTAAACAGTACCATAATTTATGGATTTTCTGCGCTGGTCTGACCGAGTCTAAATATTTACCTGAAAAAACCTCTAAAAGTACCATAATGTCTTGGACTTTTATACGGAAGATATCATACTTATTTCAAAAAGTCCAAGAAATTATGGTACTTTTAGAGATTCATGCAAGTGAATATTCCGACTCGGGTCAGACCAGCGCTGAAAATCCATCAATTATGGTATTTTTCAAGATATCTGTTTTCTCAGTGTAGCAAATATAATCCTGAAGAGATTCTAGATTGATTCTTCTCTCACAGAGCCACGATTACTTTTTGTCAAAGGAAAAATCAATCCAGAATCATTCTTAGGATTAATGTCCGTCAAGGGATGTCCATCAGGGATTCCGCCCTTGGGCCCGATATATAGTGCTGCTTATCGAGTGGAAGAATTATATCTAGTTTATATATCATTCAGTATAGTTCGTATATAAGTTTTATGAGTATAATTATATAAAAATTAAATCGTGGGGTTCCTCTGGGTTGACCTAGGTAGAAATTCGACCCTTCATGTCCATACTTCTGAGGCACCTTGTATATTTCAAAAATTAGGCGTCAAATAAAGAAGTTGCTCTATTTTGACATTGGAATATGCCAGCTCTCTAAAATTTTTAAAGCGAGATTTCACTCTTCAGCCAGCCAAAAGTGAGCTTGTCGAGATTTCGAGTGAAATTTTCACACTTTTAGACTGATAGCCTAAGGTTTGAGGCTAGAAACTCGTAGCCACCACAATTCTAGAGTGAATTTTTCACTCTCAAAGAATGAAGGCTCACTGGAAACGAGTGAAAATCTCACTCGAAGCGGATTGGCTCACTTCTGAGATTTAGTGAAGTGAAACACGTGATTTTTCACCCTTTCAGATTTAGAGAGTGTGAAGTATGAGAAGTTTGTTCCGAGAGCTCCTGTATAGTATGACAAAACTCAATTTGAATCTTTCCAGGACTTATATACTGTACTTTACAGATGGGCGATATTTGATAGTATCGATATTTTTTATATAAAATTTTTAGAATTTATATTGAACTTGATAAAGTATCGATCAACATTTTATAGAAGTTCTATATATAATAAGCATTGATCCCGTCAAGTCTCGCTAATCCTCACTTCACTGAGTATTTGGTATTTCCAATAGAATTAAATGAAAACTAGTTTGTGGAATTTTGCCTCTCTGGGATTGAAGGTGGATATTTTTTGAATCTTTAATGCTGTTTGGGTAGGCTTTCATATTTAATGTTCTAAAGTGATTGAAGCATAAAAAGCTTGTTATATTTCTTTGTAGAATCAAAGTGGTATTCAAATGGTTGATGAGAGGTTTCAGCGGTCATTTGCCCCCTGAACAACTGTTGTATCTTTGGGATTTGATAGTTGGATATGATTCGTTGGAAATCGTACCTCTACTCGCCGTTGCCATTCTTAGTTTTAGGAAGGAGAATTTACTGCAAGTTAATAATTTACACAACGTCGAGGTTTGTACAATTATATTCACAGTACTTATGAACGTTGGAAGTGTTTTTTTTAACTAAAATCGTTATTTTCAGGCAATCTTAGCAGATTTATCGTCTCTGAAAGTGATGCCTTTGCTACAGTTGGTTCTCTTGAAAGAGTAGGAATCTCGTTGGCAAAATGTGAAGATGTCTTTTGAATTTGAATCTGAATAACTTGAAAAAGACTGTAAAAATACAATTAATCAAAGAAAGTTTGTAAAGAACAAGAGACTTTGTGCTTTTCCCAAACAGTACCAATAGTTCTCAAAACGTTTTAAAAACTTGTCAATACCCAGCTAACCAAAGCTGATAAATAACTGGTCAATTATTACCCAATGAGATTGAGTGGGATTGACCCAGAAAACAAAACGAACGAGTCCACGATCGCTCAATCTGATGGACATAATGATGCATGAACAATTGGCAATGGTTGTACTACCAGAATGGTTAATGCGTGAATACTATCAATTAGTGTACAATCATTGATGCACAACAGTTGCAGTAGTCTTCAATGCATGCATCATTGGTCAATACCCATACAACAAAAGTTGCTGTGCAATCGTTGCTCTTACGTTGTTCATCAAGTTTTCGTAAAGTCGCTGGGAATTTGCTACATATGTGGTTGAGAGTTTCATGAAACCAAGCAACTTCCCAGCAACACGATAACAACTCAAGCTAAAATCCTAGATTTACAGCATATCCCTATTAAGAATGTCCGACAGATCCTGACAAATTCCGGTCAAAATTCTGTCTGGTTCCGTCGGAAATCATCATGCCTGGGACAAAAACCGACCAAATCCTGCACAGACTGGAATACCAGACAAAGCCAAACACAGTCTGACGGATTCCGGTTAAAATTTTGTCTGGTCCTGTCTGGAATCATCATGCCTGGGACAAAAACCGACCAAATCCTGACAGAAAATTATCTGTCGGACATTTGGAATAGGGATTGTTGCGCATTTGGTAACGCAACGTCCCTGCAAATTGCTTCAAACTGTTGTTGTACGTTTTCAACAATTTGTTGCATATTTATGCTCAGCATTTTGCTGATAGGGTAATGCGTTGACTTATCATATAGTTAATTGTAAGATCGTGAACGATTTCAAAGTGTCCATGATTGTATAATCATTGAACCACTTTGTTTTCTGGGGATCAATACTTGTCCATTTTTATGTCCAAATTGGCGACTAATAATTAATCAATTTCAGTGAACCATTGGATTCCCCAATTGCAGGGCAATCTTTGGTCAATGGCATGGGCATAGGTGCTGCCATCAGCTGTGAAATAATGGGGCCCATAATTCGGCAATTATTGGATATTTTCATTTGAGGATGATCGAAAATTGACCAATAACTCGTTATTGATTGATATATACTATAAAGCTTTAAATCATTTAAAATACTAATATAATAACTTCAGTGTAAAAGAATTTTGTTCAAATTTGTTGAACATGTGTTTTTAATTTTTTCATTTCAAAACTGTGATGACGGCACTGTCAAACTGAATCCGTTCATTTAACATTATAATATTTAATTATCCGCAATTTGCGTATTGCTAATTCAAATAGAAAGTATAACCCAAAACCACACTTTCCTGGTGAAAATCCAAAAGTGAAGGAAGCGGATACTGAAACAAATGAAACGTTAAAAATGTTCCAATTCCCTCCTATATTACGCTTAGATGACTCTTCCCTTGCGTTTTCGTTGCGCTTCAACGCTTCATTTCCACCAGGATTTTTGATTGGAATGAAGTTCAATCGGTTCACTCAGTTAAAATAATAATAGGAATTGGCATCCATGCTCCGGAATTGGAATTCAAACCGAAATTGAGGTTATGAATAACCTCAATTCATTGCGACAATTTTACCGCGCCACAAATAATATAAAATTCGAATAAGTTACGATCACTGATACGACGGAGATGAATAAATCGATAAACCACAACAATTTTTTGTAATAAACAATACATAATGAATAATTCTATCCTATTAACATGACACGACCAATGCAAAATTCCATATTACCGATAGAAAATAGATGATGTTTTACATCAGGGTACCCAAGGTATAATGTAAATGAAAAATACGAGTTTCAGCGCCGTCTACAACTGGCGGGGCAACTGCAGCTCACACACACAACTATACCACAAATACGTTCACACTCACACTATGATGGTGCCATTGGTGTGAGTGTGAACGTATTTGTGGTATAGTTGTGTATGTGAGCTGTAGTTGCCCCGCCAGTTGTAGACGGCGCCGAAACTCGTATTTTTCATTTACATTATACCTTGGATACCCTGTTTTACATATCCACATTTTCGATTAACCACGTATGTTGAATGATCAATTTTTGATCAATTCTATGGACCACGAGATTGATCAATAATTGTCCTGTTTTATGTCCGCATTAGCAACCAACAATTGGCCCTTCAAAAATGATCAATCGTTATCCAACGAATGGACATGCGCATAAAGATCCTACACAATTCCCAAATAATTCGTCAATTATTAGCAAATGTCATTCAATCAAATTGACCAATGATTGGAACCAATCTATGGTTGGCAGGGTGCTGTATGGGTTCCACGTGTTTCGCTCTCCGGGAATTAGGTTCTTCAAACGTTTAGAGTTTCGAGTACTCGCATTTTGGATGCCCCTGAATACGTTTTCAACACATTCTTTTCATCTCCCAGATGACACACGGAGAATTCTTTTTCAAGAGCAAGAATTCTTTTCGAACTAATGAATTAATATAGAGCTCTGGAGGAGTTCAATCTGTCGGACCCTTAACAAGCTCTTTGAGAACATCAGAAGTATTGTTTGAATACACTCAAAGAACTTGTTAATGTCCGACAGATTGAACTCCTCCAGAGCTCTATATTAATTCATTAGTTCGAAAAGAATTCTTGCTCTTGAAAAAGAATTCTTCGTGTGTTATCTGGGCTACTACGCGCCGTTCTTATAATGTTTTCCCAACGTACTCCCATGAAAACTAACCTTCGAAAACATGTGCGCAGCTCCGCACAACGTTATGAAGAACTTTATCGAAGATGTTCCCAGAACATCGCACGGTGCACATGAATAGAACCAACCGGGACAATTACACGTACTTGGAACATACATGTGACGTTCTTAGAACATTCTGAGACGTTATTTGCATGTTCTCTGTGTAACCAAGTACGGTTTTGGGCTAACACTCTTTCCGAATAATCGCGATCTACCGAAAGATTGTACATATAGCATAAAATAGTGCTCGTTATAAATTTTCGGATTTAATGGAAAAAAAAATGATATTTCCTACCTTCGAATACTTTTTGCTTACAAAAATCACAAGGAATTATTATTTTGAACTGTTTTTCATCATATAATATGAAAACAATAGTAGGAATTTGAGATTTATTGTGTGAAAATGTATTAATGATTTTCGAATTTCCCACCAAAAAGTGTCATCTCGCCTACACGGTAAATGCTCGCTCAGGGTCTTCTATCAGCCTCAATTTATCACAAACATTTCGTGTTAAGGTGCTTCTACACAACGTGCGTTTTTGGCAGCGGTACTTCGATGCGCGCCGCAGAATACCATTGCGCAGGATATTCAACAAATCAACAATTTGCGCAGTGGTATTCTGCAACGCGCATCAGAGTACCGCTGCCGCAACCGCACGTCGTGTAGAAGCATTTTAAAGGTGAAATTACATGCGTGCGTTTGTCCCTTGCGATATCATTAGATGAAAAGAGAAGTCCTAGGGAAAAACAGTTTGCCTCTTCTTTCATCTAATGATGTCGCATGCGACAAACGCATGCATCCAATACAAGCTTAAGGGAGTATTCTGGTCGATTTTTTCACCAAAAAACTAGTAGATCGTTTCAACCATTTTACGTCAAAAATATTCAATCAATTGCATTAAACTTTGGATCAAATGATTCAGAATCAATCAAACGATTCGGGGCTGGTCTGTTGGTTGTTCAACGAACTCGTCATGAATAATTAGAACGAAATTTCAATATCAGCCAATAAGAAACCTCTATTCAGTTTTTTTTATATTATAACAAATATAATCCATGTACAATTATTTTGAGACCAGAGTCGGCATCTCTGATTTATTCTGCATTTTTTTATCTCAAGGTCGATGTAATTAACTGAATATTAATGACGAGAAATGGTGGAAACGATCTAGTAGTTTTCTAGTGAAAAAATAGACCAGGGGACACCCTTAACGAAGTACCCATACAGCACCGGGAGGTTTCTTGAACGTTCAGAAGACGTGCTTGATTTCACAGAGAACGTGCAAATAACGTCTCAGGATGTTCTAAAAACGTCGCATGTATCTCCCAGGGACATGCAATTGTCTCGGTTAGTTCTATCTATGTCCCCGTGTGACTTTGTGGTTTTTCAAGGTTAGTTTTCATGAAAGTACGTTTAGAAGACATGATGAGAACGTCTGGCAGTAGATCAAAAGAGCGTGCTTAGAACGTATTCAAGGATATCAAATGGGAAGGTACTCTAAACGTTTGTGAAACTTGCTTCAGCGGGACCAAAGCACACAAAGCCAAGAGCACGTTTTCAAAACGTTCAAAGAACTTTCTGTGCTGTCTGGGTAGCGTATCGCTGATCCAAATCCTGATCTTATCAAATCCCAGCTAATCCTAGAAAGAATCTAAAAGTATAAACATATTGCATTGCGAATTCTTCGGGAAATGGACTTATAAATTCCGGATTTAGCATTTTTTTCTGAAGAATGTGTGAATTTGACGTAGTTTTCTACAACTCATCAAAGACGGGAAGGAACAGATTGAATCCACCCCATTGAACGCCACCCCTAGTAACATGCTCAATACCAACTATGTAAAACAACATTGATCTTTTTCTGTTTCCTTCTCGTTTCTGCGCCATCCTGTGCCATCCTGTATTGTATATCACCATTGAATCACATTGAATTACGTTATTGTACGCCATAATGGACTCTTTAGTAAATTATGCGAGTGATGGTGAAAATAGCAATAATTCAGACCTTTCAAAAGTAAGTTTCTTTAATTTTATACCACATTGAGTTCATTCGAAAGCAGGTGCATTAAAATTTGAATACACAAACAATTCTGTCTGTACTCCAATACATCAGAAAAGCGTCCTCAGCTCACCGCACAAGTTTTCGACAATGGCGTTTGTCAAAGTCATATGATTCAACTTGACGTTCAGTCAACAAATCTTTTTTTCTTCCACGTGTTTTTATACGACGCTAAGTGTTTGATAATTTCACAACCACGTGTCTCATACGAAATTATTATTCCAACGTTGAACTTGCACAGCAAATCTTGATTCTTTCATTTCATTGGAAGATTACATTTCTTTCAGAAAAGTCACATTTAAACGTAAATCCTTTTATGTCACAAGCAAGGGATTGTTTACCAGTTTTGCGATCGATCATTTCATTAATATTTCACAATGTACATTTTCATACTTTCAATTTCAAGATGCCGTATGGACAACCATTCGATATGATGAATGGAAGAGCGAGCGATGCAAACTATGATCCTGTACAAATGGACATGAGTGAGGTAAAGTAAAAATAGATACATCATCTATTTATGTGTTTTTGAATATCAAAATTATACATACATACATTTGGATATTAAGGACATTCTTGTGACATCATGGACACAAAGAGGGCTTAGGGTAAAACACCTCATTTGTTGTGTATTTAGTGAAATTTTGTGGGTACATGAAAAAAGTAAGCTATTCGCTTATATATGCACACTTCCTGAAATTTATTGAACTAAAAATGAGTTCAATCTATGTTTACTTTTCAAATTCTGGTGTGAACATGAGCCACATATAAACCATATACTTTTTTTTGAATTTTGTTTTCTATCACACTTTTGGGTGTGCCAGCTAAAATATCCAAACACCAGATATATTTAATACGATAAATGTTTCATACTTGGAGCCTCAATCACGAAAACTTATATTCTCTCTCAAAAGAATCTATGTTTCTATACCTGGAACCTTGTGATTTTTTTTCACATCGATCATCAAAATCAACACAATTTTATCTTCAAAAACATATCTTTTTTTTTATTGTTTCATGTTTTCTTTTAATTTTCTTTTCATTTTATTTTCTCTGTATCTTGAAGATCCAAGTATGGATAATTTAAGATGCAACAAAACAAAAATGAATGATACATTTTCGATGATGGGACTTGAACTCACATTGAGATATTTTTTGAATTAAGAAAAATAATAAATGGGAATGGTACCATTTCGTGAGAAAATATTAACACGTAGCTCTGTTGGTAATACATGATACAATATCTACGCATCTCGGCAAGGTCTAAGCTGTGTGAGGGTCTTTCAAGACTACCCCCAAGTCCTATTCTGAAGACAAAGGTGAGTAGAGGAAGCTGGCAGAAGGTAACCTTAACAAACTACCAATGTCAAAGAAATCACACACTCACATATACATATATACACTCAACAGTTATCGGAATAACAAACCACTGCTGAAGCAAGTAGATACGGTGGGACCCCCATATTTGTATTTATCTTGGATGATCTGGTAATTGAGTTATCCATTTTTTTTTTATTCCTCAAAACAACAATCGATCATTGAACTTTACGTTGATTTTTGAATCGATCGCAAAGAAAAATTTTACCTGTTTTTTACAATTTCTTATGATTTTTAGAAAGTGCTTTATATATTTATTATAATTTTCTAAATCGACTAATGAACATTGCATTACGAATAATCTATCACTCACGTTTACATGTATCGGGAGGGGTTAAAATTCTTTGAGAACATGAATGAGAATGTTTCTCATTGTGTATGCAAAAATGGAAGGATTTTTTGATGAACTGTATGAAATTGATAGTTCAGAAGCCAATCAATTCTATCTTATGAATTAATTTTTTTGTGCAATGTGGTAAATCGAAGATAATATAGATTGGATAATTTTATATTCTTAGGAAAGTAACAACAATAATTCGTCAGGAGATTCTGGGAGTGAACGGGCCAGTAGTCCAGCAGGAATTCATTCACTGTCCTATGGTTCCAAAGCACAGTCGTCGGAAAATTTATCGTCCTCCTCAGACCAGAGGTAAGCTGGTTTGCTATATTTGTCTCGTAAATGAGTATATTTGAAGAACTTTCTGTTGTTCAAACACTTACTGTACAGCTCAATTATTCAAGTATTCAATTTCTTTTTAGATTCTATTTAAATTCAATCTTTTTTTTTCTCTCTCAATTTGAAAGCAAAATTCTTTCCAAGTAATCATTTGACGAGTGCAAATTATTTTTCTCTTCAGTTGTATTTTTATATTCAGTATGATATAACTTATATCCAATTGTAATAGAGATGTAATAATTGTCTTGAGGTGAGAAATGTAGTTTAAATTGTATAAATTCGAGCTTGTAGATATTCAAAGTTACTGTAATTAAAATATTCTCTGGACTCCCATCAAGGAATACACCATTCAATGGAATTTGATGAGAATCTCACAAAATTTTAATCAAATCTTATTTGATTTCTCTTTTCTCCATTGGATTTTACAGTTAATTTCAAACAGAGTATAAACCATTCATGTATAACACATGATAGTGTTTGATATCCCAAGAGAACGTTCATCGGACGTTTGTTGAACATAACAAACTAACATAAATTAAGCTGTGGACATTTGAAGGTTCACTGAACATTCGTTGAATGTACATTCATTTACAATCGACCTGAAATTGATCTATTCGGTTAGTATTCTCTTGAGGTAATGTTCATAACTTTATGAATTTCTGTTCGAAAAATTATCTCAAAATTTCTTGAGGTGCTTTCTAAATCTGAATGAGAGAAAATTCTACTCGAATTTCCATTCTAATAGGGTGGAATTTTATTATACGTAGTCAAGAAGAAACCTATGTTTTTGGTTGAGTGGAATTCCCACCGTTTCAAATTTAGAGAGTGTTGAAATTGATATAATAGAAGCTAAAAATGATTAATGCAATAATAATAAAGTTTTAGAATTCCACCACAAGAACATGAAATTCTGATGATAACATTTTGCAGTATCAAAGAGATTGATGTTATTCGATAGAAATATTTAATATTCAAGAAAATGGTATTAAAATTTCATTAACAATTTCTGGTGGGCATTAGATCGTTCCGAAAGATTGATTTTTCTCTTTTTTTCTTCTTAATTCGTTTCATATAATGAAAGCAGTAAAGTCAACAAAATCGAAGTAAATTTTTTCAAAATATAATAAAATTTGTACCAGTGTATGTTAATTAGAATTCAAATTAATCGTCCAATTTGAATCAACTTTATTTGAGATGAATTTTACATCATTTGCGAGATTTTCTACTTTTCAATTTATAATTTAAATACGATGATGTAGCGGAAGTTTTGTAGTGTTTTCTTGGATAACAGGGTGTCTCCTAGTTTCGAGAATTTCAATGGAATCAATCAATCCAAAAATTGGGTTGAATAGAATGGCCAATGAAACAAACTCAAAATTCCCGGAGAAGACACCCTGGATAATGAAAAAGACTGAAGATCTGTAGCCACAAAAGAGCCAGAACTGCAAAATGCATCAACTCATTCAAAACAAACCCTCGTATTTCAACAATTTTTCGATTAATTGCACAATTTCTAGAGTTCATTGATTATTCACGCACACATTTTTGTACAAAACGTGTGGATCCCATAGTGATATAATCATGTATTCAAGGATTACTAAATACTTGACATTTTTCACACCATTAATTATCAATAATTTGTATTCATATATTCAATATTTGTTCTTTGAAAGATATACATTTTTTCCATTTCATACTCTCAACGAGTATAGGAAATGATACGAAAGAGAAGAGAAAAATACGCTATTCTAAATGCGTTTAACTTTGAAGTTGTTTGTTTTCGGATTCGTAATTATCTTCAACAAATCCAGAACAATCGATTTGCGATTCGTCTATCGCTACAGCAGTGTATTTTTCCTTCTCTGAAACGAGAATATCAAATCATGACGTTAATGTATATTTTATAAGTCTTTCACATAATCATTCAAAGAAGAAAAATAATAATACGAATCTGTGTGGTATACCCCTGCAGAACCGTAATCGTTTTACAGGCGAACTGACCATGACAATCATACCGTGAACTCGAAGGAACAGTACAAACGGGAGGACCGCCTAAATTCCAGCAGGCACATGACAGATAAATCCAGACGATCCTCTTACGATGACAGAAGACAACGCGATAGCAGCCAAAGGGATACTAAAGAGTCTAAGAGGAGAGACGATGATAGAAAATCCCGCGATGACGATAAGAGGAAGGACAGAAGCTCTTATGGATCATCGAGAGACGAGAAAAGCGATGAGAAAGAAAAGAGTTATCATCATAAAGATGAGAAAAAACAGGATCGTAACAGATCGGAACGGGAGAAAGGCGAAAGAGATAGGCGCAGGGACAGAGAGAGAGATAGGGATAGGGATAGAGATAGGGACAGGGACAGGGATAGAGAGAGGGAAAGAGAAAGAGAACGCGAACGAGAACGTCGTCATTCCAGGGACGATAGATCCAAGGATAGGCACAGAGAAGAACGTTCCAGTTATCATAAAGAGAAAGATCGTACTCGATCAAGGTCGAGATCGAGGGATCGTACGCAACCACCGTTCAGAACGATGAGCTACAGAGAAGAGAAGGGGAGAAATAAGTTGGCTCAATTAGAGAAGTTAGGGATCGAATTAAAAGCACCGGAAGGAGAATCTACCACTCCTGGAGTTCAAAACGAGCCGAATTATTACAATCCATTGGCAACGGCGACACAAGGGAAATACGCCGAACAAATACAGAAGAGGAAACTCTTATGGGCCAATAAGGTAATTATCATTCCATATATTCCGTCCTTATCGTCTTCTTCATTGTTTTATAATTAAAATCATCGATTCGATTCAATTAAACTCATTCCGTGTGAATGGTTCGGATAATTAATTACGACTTTGTGAATGTTCCTATCCAATTATCGACTGAAGATTGGATATGAAATTTACTGATGTGTTACGTAAAAGAATATATTCTAGTGAATTTAATAACACAGTCAGATTGTCTTCCTTCTTCAACGGAATTTCACTGTCAGAAAATCATTAAAATCGCAGAAGTATAATTTTAAAATGAATCTATCATTTATTCCGTGAAACTAATGCATCTCTATCGAATATTACAATAAAAAAGAGCGATAGTTTCATATTTTCATGTTCTCCACATCGGAGTTTCAGTAATAATCAATTCCATTAAAAATTTATCAAGTATAAAAGTTTGCACTGAGATGCTTTTGTGTGAAAATTAAATTTTCAATTGTGCATTATGTTTATAATTTGTAAGTTTGCGGAAAGTTTATATGCATGTACATGATGTAAAATGTGAATTTGAAACTCGAAGCTGTACGCTTATGTAACAAATGTCAAAAACATTGAAAATACTCTCATCTGTAGTTGAGTGAAATGATTTTATCAGCAACTGGCTGTGTTATTTTTTCATGATAACTATTTTCTTCCGAATAATGCATTTGCGAAAGTTTTAGATAATTATCAAAGGGTAAATCGTAAAGGTTGAAGTTTTCCAAAGTTTAATGAATGCCCTGTGAATTCTATTCTTGGAATATTTATCAATTAAACTTGGAGTACACACGAATGCGTTTAACGGAACTCTCAATTGTCAACGTTCTTTAACGCTTTAATCAATGCCTTTCTCATACTCAGTGAGGTAGAAATATTAGTTGCAGGAAAACAAATAAATTATTCCGAGTTTTTTAAATATCTTGGACAAGTAAATTAATTCAGTTCTTATGTAATTGCACTCAATGTTTTATTGTGAATTTGTCACGCGATCCTTGAAAGAAGGGAAATGACGCAGCAGGTCACTTATTATAGCACGAATCCTTTGGATTTGTTGTTCAATCATCACTCGGGATCTGTTTCTTGAAAAATAACTAGAGCTCGTGACTTTTTGCGATGGTGTGAGTTTTCTGATTTGATTGTTGATAAAAACTTAATCTTGTGTGACATACATCATCATGAAAATTTTGAAGATTGACACAAAAATTGCGACAGACGCTAAAAATATTTAACTCAATTTTAACCTTTACGAGGGAGGGATGTTCTTTACGTTTTTGCATGACTAGATCAGAATATTCAAATTCAAAACAACAGAGTATTTCTGGAGATATAGATGTAAAGTGCAGTCCTTTATGATGTATGAAAAAATTGAAATATTCGAAATACTGTGGGGCTTGAAAGAGAGATATAGACGATCGTAATGAAGTTTTGAACAGAATAAGAAAAAACAGATGAAAATGCGTGAATGGTTCAAGAAAGGAATAGTATTGTATACAAAAGACGATGAGAATGAAAAGAAGTAATAACAGCGTAGGCACCAGCTTACAAGAGATTTATGTTACATCATCTGTGATGAAAACTTGTATTCTTTTCGTTAGAGGAATTTTTGTTGTTGAAAAGATGTGGATCCTCTGGTCAATTGTTTGGTAAAAAGTAAAGGGTGGTGGTGTATAGATATATCAGATAGAAGAACAGATATGAGCTTAAGATATATTCACTTTTGAGAGAATATATAAAAGAATAACACTAATTCTTATTCTTGGATTTTTTTACTCTTTAATGAGGAAGCGAATACATTTGTATGCGAAAGAAATAAAGAAGAATTTAATCTTTGCAGCATACTTAGAAATCTAAATGCATGTTATCTTCACATACGTCTTGTATTTACGTGCAGGTAATTGGAATGTTGATTTGAACATTAATAGAGGAATAATAACCCTTCTATAAATAACGTACCATGATCACATTTGGATTATAATTCAGGTTCAATCCGATTGACATAAAAATTATGTTTTGATCGAAATGTAGAATTCGTTTAATTATCCAGAATAATTAATTACATAGTTCAAAATTGGGTCGCACGAATATATTTCAAACTATTACAGTTCATTATTGTGGATACCACAAAAGTGACTTGAATTTCCATCTGTAGCTGTTTGAATTGAAACTTGTTCATTACAAAACCGGGAATTGTTTGTTCTTGGTATGAAGTGTACTGTAAACTTGAAAGTGCATTGGTGAAACTGTTTATGTCAAATGAAGTCACGTCTGTATGCGAGGAAGAGTAATGTTGATACAACATTTTGATAATAGGTTTTCCATACACTTCAAGTAAATTTACTTGAGATTCTTCTACAGTAGAAACAAGAATCTTCAAGAGTTCAAATGCATGACTTCTTGTTGAGTGATTGAATTTAGCTTTCTCGAAAATTATTTTTCAACTCACACGTACATAGAAGATACAGAATTTGAGAGAATATGCTGCGAGAGGAAACTTGAATATTCAGCAAAAAAAAACGCGCATCTCGATGCTGAATTGGCCAAAATCAAGATCATTAAATGACATTTCTTATATTTTCAATAAACGCTAATCGTGTTCTTTTTAACCTTCATATTGGTTTCTTTTTTCAAAGCATACACGCTGTATCCAAAATATACATAATGTGTTCCAAAATAGTTTGATTTTCTCAGACATCAGTTGAGAGTAGTAAAGTGGGGTGAGATGACGCATTTTCCCGCTTCAGTACAGCTTGAAATAATGTATAAAATTTCATTCACTCGAGGAAGATATGAAGATTCATTTAGAATGTTTATATGATACGCTCAGAGCAAAGGCGGCATTTAAATTGCTATCAAGCAAAAACAGAATAGGAACTTTTGAGAGCAACAATGGGATATCAAAAGTTCCGGGCAAAAGCGACATACCTATAATTCAGAATAAAAAGCAACCACAGAAACCTCCGGGCAAAAATGAAACACTGAAAAGCTCGAGTAAAAACAAACCAGCGCATAGATACCGAATATAGGTTGTGAGTTGGTTCGTTTCTGCTCGAACTTTTCAGTATTTCATTATTGCTCGGAGGTTTCTGTGGTTGCTTTTTATTCCAAATTTGTTGCTCTTGAAAGTTCCTGTCCTGTTTCCGCTCGACAGGAATTTGAGTGTCACTTTTGCTCTTAGCGTATCATATCGTCCTTGAGTGAAGAATATAATATGAGAATACAATTTTTCAACATTCGAGTAGGAGTTGGACTAATTGGCTCATGTGGCATTATTGATTCATTACCATTATGGTTGCTATGTTTTTAGACCAAACCGGAAGAGGGAAAGAATACAACATCAACAATCGCATCTACCGCCAGTACTTGGGTTGGAACGACCTTTACTCATGATCAAGATGGGAAAGTCAGTGCAAAGTTCAAACGATTGATGGGTATTAAAGATGATTTACCTCCAACTACACCTACAGCTGGCACCAAACCTGATATACTGAAAAAACAAGAAGAAATGTTTAATAATATGGAACAACAATACGAAGTGGCACGAGCTACAACGCACACGCAGCGCGGTGTTGGACTTGGTTATGCTACCGGAGGTTATCAGTTCCCACGATAGAATATATTAAAATCCGAAATCGGGTGTTTTAAATACAAAGCGGACGTGAGCTACAATTTTTTTCTTTAGTTTTTCCAGAGATTTAAAGGAATAAGTACACCAGAAGATTGAAAATATTATATATTCATGTAGTATGCGTATTTACATATTTTGCAAAAGAAAGTCCTCATGCGCAGGGTATTTATAAAAAAAACTGTACTCCAGCATTCATTTTATTCTTCATTTTGAATAGAATATCTATAGATCGATGCTAATTTCTACCAAGAAATGTTGTATAATGTGTAAAATGTAGCAAGACACACGCTTGCAGAGAAAACAGAAAATTTGATTATATATTTTGATCTGATCGAAGTTGAATTTTCAAAATGCGAATGATATATTATTGTTCACTTTATATACAGTTTTGAAATGCACTGTATATTAAATGATTCATATCCACAACGATGATTGAAATTGTATCAAATACACATCCCTTCAATCCCTTTTAATTTCTCACACATTGTGGGTTGTGCTTATTCCTTGTTTTTCGCATATAACGCACGTTTCACCTCGACAGGAAAAGAAAGGTTTGCAAAGTAAATCATACACCTACACCTTGATATACATCCGTTGATATAAAATAGATTCTTTTAATATGTCCGCAGCAGCCTTACATCGATAAAAGATGAAAAAAAAGGAAGAAATGATCACAATATGGTTTTTATTTGAGAGTTATTTATCAAAGTTGTGAATCTGAAATATAATTATTGTAAAGTTTGCAAATAATGATATAGGCTCGTCAGGCTCATATGTATTTCTATTACAAATGATAATAAATCAATTAGGCGATGAAATCATAAGAATCTGTAACAATTAATTTTCAAAAGATTCCCTTTACCCTGAATTCATTATTTATCATTCGTTTCGTTATTTTATAATAGCAATTCGGAAGAAGTTAATTCCGAAATAATTTGTTCATCGAAGTTCCTTTATTTTCATTTGTATTTTATTCTATACGTAATTGAATTTGAAATTCCAACTCATGTATTTTTGTGGTAATAAAAGAGAAAGAACTTTGCACGAAAACGATGAGAGAACCAACTTTATTTCCATCGAACAAAATTTGGAAAAAAGAAGAAAAAAATTAATCGGTGTATGAATTCGATTCGTGACATCTGTAACGAAGTTTCAGCTCGATCGGGATATTTCAATAATTAAGTGATTCTATAAATTAAATTTTTTATGAACTCACTTTCTTCCAACGAAGCTTCGAATTTCAGCCAAGTTCCCTCATCAGAATACAAACCGAATCTGGCCGGTATCCAAACTCTGTTTATTATCTTTGATATGTCGACGTTAATGGCCAAGTCTCGGATTTCGTAGAGATTTTCATGCTTGGGATACAAATCAAACGAGACCTGCCTGAAATTCAAAGTTCATTCGTTATTCCCTCTCTTTCGAACTATGAAAGATAGAAAGAAAGAAAAAAAAGGTACGTTCGAATGGGTGGTAGATTAGAGTCGCTGTATCGAAAACGACACATTGTGGGGGTTTGATTAGAACGGTTATATCAAGTATTCGACAAAATATCCAGTAGAAATCAATTGTATTGAGTTTTTAAGAATTGTGGAAATAATGAAAGTTCGAAGAGAAATTCATTGCGCACTCGATACGGGAGGAATTTTTAGACGAGGATGTATGTATATGCATGTATATGCATTTATATGCAAGTGAATGGCTCGATATAAGAAAATAAAGAGAATGGATAGTGAGAAGTGATGTAAAGGACGTGGAGCATGGAAAGAGGTATGCAAGAGGATGAGATCTTTGGAACGATTTGTACGTGTGGTTTGATTTATAAGTTTGTGGGAGTCGTGAGAGGACGGGGTATTTCCACGTTACGCTGTTTCTCGTTTTCCTCCTTTCTTGATCGATTTCTTCTTCAGCGGGGGAATTGTGGTCGAAAGAAAACAGGGGAAGAACAACGAGAAGAAGGAGAAGGAAGAAGTGATATCAGAGGAACCAATCCTGAAAGCTGGGGGGTAGCCATCACCGGAGCAGCGGCTTCACTTGCGGATGATGCATAGCCTGTGAGTCGACTTCGGGCACATGAGGATGAAACCGCAGTAATGGATTTGGAATAGCTGAAAATAGTCCAATGTCTGTCATCGTTGACCTGGTTGTCGGTTTTTTCTACTTCCCTGTCTAAAAACAACCTATGATTTGCAGCTTACTTTCCAGGAATCAAGATGATGCATCGCGGCAATTCCGAAGGAATGCATTTGGAATGTCACTCTTATATAGCTGTATTTGTGGGCTTACTGTACAATGAATTTTTCCAAACTATTAAAGAATCGTAATATTTCGAATCCTGTTCGAATACAATTCCAAAAGTTGAAAAAATGTGTGGTTTTTTGGAATATTTAAATTATAAAAAATTATATACAATTGCATATTTGTTGTATATAGGAAATTGATTCGTTCTGATGTATTTTCTGTTATCGTAAATGAAGTTTTAAGGAATCCGATTTTGCGTATTGTCACATTTTTATTTCATTTCTTCGAAAAATATTGCACTTTGAGAATGAATGTGATGACCAGACTTTGTTAACTAATGCCAGGAGAATAAATTATATGTTGTGCAATTTTTCTGTATGTAATATTGCATTATTTGTGTTCTGTCGTATCGTTCATTTATGACCTGGCTCGTTCCATTTCATTTGAAGTCGACTACATTCTACTTTTTAAGTTCAAGGGCCTTAAATTATGCTACGTAGTCTTCAAACAACTGAGCAATGATCACAAATTTGAAATATGCAGCAATAAAGTGCACTGCTAGGATGACGTTCTGAATATAAATCTGAATTCCTAAACATGAGAAACCAAGTTATAAAAATTATTGACATTTGTTGATTCATATGTTGAATTTGAGGAATCATTTGCATTTCTCATTTCATATTCAAAGCTCAATTTTAGCAATGTACTTCATCACTGCAGATTTGAACGCTAATTAGTGTTTATTCCTTAGTTGTTTGAAAAATTCGTAGCAAAATTTCGCCCATTTCTTCAAGGATTCCATGGTCCTTAAGAGGATATCAGCGCATAGGTGGCATTTTTTTTTGGACCAAAATACTCGAAACTGGACTTGTATAAAGGTCTAAAATTTTCAGGGATGAATCTTCAAAGATTAATCTAGGTCTGTAAAGAGCCAGAATTTTGAATTTCGTAGAAAACATTTGTTTATCGACTGAGTAAAGAAAATTTTTTTCTAATTTCAAAACTTTGGCTCTTTAAAGACCTAGATTAACCTTCGAAGATTCATCCCTAAAAATTTTAGACCTTTTTATGAGCCCAGTTTCGAATATTTTGTTCAAAACAACAATGCCACCAGATGGGGCCACCTCCCGTACAGCACGCGGACATTTCTCCGTCGCCTCCACGTCGCCTCTCCGTTCTTTCCACCTTGTATCCACGTCTCCCTTTCTTCCACCTCGCCTCCACGGAGATGCGACGTAGACATCGGTGGATGTGCTGTATGGGCTATGCGCTAGTATCCTCTTAACGGGATACCAGCGTTCCACCCGAGTAAAGATTTTGTCTGCAAGATTTCTCCGAACTGAATTCATGAAACAGTTTGAAATTTTCAGGGAATATTCTTTGATACTTTATTAATCGCGGTGCAGAGAACCTGTACAGCACAACCACCGATCCTCCACCTAAGACTTCGGTGGACCAGAGGTGGAGAAATGAGAGCCGTGGAAATAAGGGAGAGTCTTCGTTGAGGCAACGGAGAGGCGACGGGGAAACGTCCGCCCCCTGTATTTTCAGTAAAACTTAAATTCGTGAATTCATACATTCAGATTTGGTTACGTGAATGCACCAATAAGAATTATATCGGAAATATAGGGGGCGGACATCTCTCCGTCGCCTCTCCGTTGCCTCAACGGAGACTCTCCCTTATTTCCACGGCTTCCATTTATCCACCAATTCTCCACCTCCAGTCCACCGAAGTTCTAGGTGGAGGATCGGTGGTTGTGCTGTACGGGTTCTCTGTACCGCGATTAATAAAGTATCAAAGAATATTCCCTGAAAATTTCAAACTGTTTCATGAATTCAGTTCGGAGAAATCTTGCAGACAAAATCTTTACTCGGGTGGTACACTGGTATCCCGTTAATGGAACTATTTATTCTGAATTATCTTGGTGAAAATTCCCACTCAGCACGAACTAGCATAAGCGGAGTTCATTCAAAATATGTTTGTGTTGTACATGGAGCTAAGGAACAGAAATTGGCAAATTGAGCTGGAACAAATTCAAAGAAATTGAAAGTTTGAAATAACATGTGTCTGAAGCTTGAGAGGCCTTTCAGTCATGAATCGATTAGTGGTTCTCAATGAGTCTGCTGATTCCGGCTAATTCCGTATCTACTTTGTCAACTTATCGCTTCGATTCTCTGGGAGTCGGATTTCTGACTTTTATTATTCCCCTGAGCTGTGCATTAAATCGTTGAGTTCCATCACTACCCTGGTGAAAAAATCTCTCTGAATCTCTCTGAAAATTTCACGTTCCTGAGGGATTCAGAAAGAATCAGGGAAATCCAGAGCAATTCAGCGTGGTTCAGAGGATTTCAGAGACTGGTGGATTGAGAGAACTTGTGCTTTGAATTCTTCAGAAGGATTCCAAAAAATTCAGAGGAACTCAGAGAGGAACAAATTCAGTAAAATTCTTGGTCCTGCATTTCAGAGGCGTTCAAGGAGTGTCAGACGCTTTCAGAGATAGATGAATTCAGAAAGATTGTGCGTAGAACTTTTCAGAAATATTCAGAGGAATTTAGAAAGATTTAGAGTAATTCAGAGAGATTCAGAGGAATTCAGAGAGATTCAGAGAAATTCAGAGGAAGCTTTAAAATCTGAATACATTAGATTCCGGGAGATTTAGAAAAATTTAGAGATATTCAGGTAAATTCAGAGGGAGCTTTGAAATTTAAATATATAAAATTCTGAGGGATTCAGTGATATGCGGAGAGATTCAGAGAAAGTTGAAGAATTCAGAACGTATCACTATCGGAAAAGTCTCTAACTTTCTCTGAATTACTCTGAATCTCTCTGAAATTTGTCCTAAAATATAGAGAGATTCAGAGAAATTCAGAGAGATTTTTTTTACCAGGGTAGAGCTTGATTCGGCATGGATTTCGCATCTTAGAAACTCAGTGATTCCCAGATGAAAGACCCCTCGCTGAAGTTTGGAACGTTTATCGAAACGAATTTACTCGGTTGAGGGGAAGAGAATTCCCCCGCCAAACCTGAATATAATCTGTGACCGGGCCAGGGTCTCCCCACCCTGTTAAAAATGCCAGGCGGAACCAGACAGAAAATTGTTGTTAGCCTTTGAAGGATTTCTTTCCCAGATAATCCAGGCAAAAATTGGCAAAATTTCTACCCGATTTGGTCTGGAATTGCTCACTTGGAATATCCAATCAAAAACTGACGGCAATTTTCCTGCCAGGTTTTGACAGGATGTCACGATTTATTAATTCCAGACCAAATCGAGTAGCAAATTTGTCAATTTTCGCCTGGGTTGCCTGGGAAAGAATCCGTTCAAAGCCTGACAATGATTTTCTGTCTGGGTCTGCCTGGCATTTTTAGCAGGGTACTTTTGTGCAGGTACGACGATGGAGGAGTAAAGCCAGACAATGATTCTCATTCATCGTGTGCGATGTTACGAATAGCAAACGATCCTCTTGTGGCGTCGAGTGGAACACATCTATTCCAACAAACATGCATATTTCTTGCCAGAGAACTCGAATCAGTTGAGATACTTATGTTTCGTCATGAATGAATATGTGTTTGAACGTATTGAAATACATATTTAATCTGATCGAATAGTACTTCCTACCGTGTGAATATTGCTTTTACGTATTACTTCCTCGTTATGATAGACATCAGAAGTTATTCCGTCCTGCTGCGTAGAAGAGTTTGCCCTGTTCTGTTCCACAAACTTGCAAAATTTCCATATTCCTTTCCATGTTTCGAGGGAAAAATAGGGACAATAATGAAGATATTTGGCATGGACGGTACAGACTTTCATAAGAGGGGCCTCTTCTCTCAATTCTACTTCTCTTCAGTCGTTGGAGAGGGCAGTCTGTCGGATAGAAGAATCTCGAACGCCCATCTCAATCCTCCTTGACGGGAGACTATGTATGCGGAATTCACAACGGTTTCCAGAATGACTTTGAGAAAACTCTGATTTGCAATGTCAGTGAGAATAGGTAATTATTGTTATGAATATCATTGGTAATATTATTGAAGATGGCATTGGTTCTAATATAACGCGAGTAACATAGGGTGCATCGAAGCATACACGGAGAAAATCCTACACTAATGATTACTGTAGCCCACACGACTGGCTCGTGTTATGCGAAAAAAATCATTTCAATGAATCATTCGTGTTACCACAGTAACCAGTAGTGTTGAAATGATTTTTTTGTACAACACGAGCCAGTCATGTGGGCTACAGTAACCACTGGTGTAGGATTTTTTCCGTGTAGTACCCTGGTAAGAAAAATTCTCATAATTTCTCACATTCTTTCATAACTTCCTCACCTAATTCCTCTCAGGGAATACACCACAAATTATTGGACTTATTCTGAATCTTTGGAATCCCCTGCATCTCCTGAGTTGATTCAATTGCCGTCTCCGCCCCGGAACAGATCTTTCCGGGTTTTCGACCGACATAGTTAGCGAGTTTTCGTTTTGTCACACTGGTTCGTTGAAATCATTTGCCTACTCGCCTTCGGGGGGGGGGGGGGGGATACACCAAAAATAATCGGCTTCATATGTGACCTGGCCTACGAAAAGGGGGCTTAGGTGTAAAAAAAATCATTTTTCACTTTTTTGGCGATGTAGATGGAGTAAAATATGCTCTTTCGAATGGCGCAAACCAGAAGTTTCTAACTGGTAGGGAAGTTTGCTAAAAATGTACAAAAAAAAAGAGCAGAAATGATTGAAAATGAAAAAAATTTGGAGATTAAATTATAAAATAATAGACATCATTTCATCTGTTAAAAAATTTTATTTCAAGGCAAAACCACGTCATTTTACATAAAAATTCACAAATTTACAATTAGAACATTAGAACATTAGAAGCGAACAACTAAAGCGAAACTGATAAAATGACTTGTTTATCTTTAACAGCTGTTTAGATAAACCAGGTCACATATATCATCTGTGGAGTTTCCTGAATAGTTCTGGGTCTCAAAATAACAAAGATCACGATTTTTCGTATAATGCCACTGATCTATGATAATCAGATGGCTCCAGTCTGCATCACTCTGAGTGTCCAGTGATTCCAGATTCGGAACGCCGATCCTTAATCATACAGACACAACGGTACATACACCTCAAGCTATACACAGGAGGTTAAAAATGCTAAGACCGTGTTTGCAAAGTCCTATGAGCACGCTGAAAACTTGCAAATGAGACTGTTTCGAATAATTATGTGGTATGCACCTCCATAGAATATCTTCAGGAATTCATCCAAAATAGTCTCATTTGCACATTCTTTTCACATTCACTGTGTCATCATAGCATATCTGGGAAGTTCTTGTGTTACTTGGGATGTGAACATGTGATACGTACATGACTTCACATGGTATATACTGTTACGTCTGTCGATTAAGGTCAGCGTTTCGGATATGTGACTACTGGGCCGGTCCAGGCCCTAAAAAGAGCTGGGAAATAAAGTGAATCATTCCGAGCTGAATCATTGAATCAAATCTATTCAAAATCAATCCAATGCAGAAGGAGAGAATTTTTTCCCATTCAATTTATGATCTTGATGGTGTGCTATAATGCATAACAACAGTTTCAAGTTTCCAATTTCAAATACGAAAAATTCTAACAATACTTCCTACGAACTCCCGTACAGCCGATATCGCTTTTATCGTATCAGGATATACACATTATTTTTTCCAGACCTTTTACATTATTTGAGGAGTGAAAATTCCACTTGATCAAACACGAAAGGTAATACTGTGATTTAAGAATACAATAATGCTGACACGAGGATTCCCTTGGGTTCAATACGTGCATATATAGTTGCACATGAACACTACTCGTACGTTGATGTCCCAGTGGAAGAAAAGTGCATTGCCCTGCTTAGTTGCAGTCTTAAACCGCATGGAAATTTAAGCGTTGGAAGCAAAGTGCAGTGAATCGAAAATACAATCGATGAAGGGATACGAATAGAAGCTTACCTGGTTGCATTCGTTTTCATCGCGATGCAACATCTCTTTTCGATCTGGGTTGTTGATAAAAGATAGAATATCATGTGGCGTGTATGTTTCTGTAACTTCGTTTCCTCGTTGCCCGATCAATTCAGTACGAATTTTTTCAGTACGAATCAGGGATGTTCAAGATTATGCACGGAAAAAATTGGTGATCCAAATTTTCGTTGACTAGTATATCACTTTTGGACGAGGCACAAATCCGAGGAGAATTCATACACTGAATTTTAATAATTCGTTGACTTTGTCCATGATTTCACCGATGGAATCCACTTTTCATTTTGATTGTCGAAATAATGGAAAGAGTCAACGAATTATTAAAATCCAGTGTACGAATTCTTCTGGAATTTGTGCTCCGTCCCAAAGTGACATACTAGTCAACGAAAATTTGGATCACTAATTTTTCCGTGTGGGTGTGGTGTTGCGCAGGGAATTTGACAATTCAATATGCAATTACAATTGATGTGAAATGTTTTATTGAAATGTAATTGAGTATCCTGTACCACGAGTCCACTAAATTTCTATTTCAATATCAACTTGATAGAGCTTCAATTGCATCAATTAGAAAATTTATTCAATTCGAATGAATTTTTATTCATGTCAAATAAAATTTATTTGAATCAAGTGGAATTTCATTAGATATGATAGAATTGAATATTCAGGAACATCCCATACAATAAAAGTGGCTATGCAACTGTTGTTTTTACGCTATTTTTTGAGTTTTCGCGAAGTTGCTGGGAATTTGCTCCGCGTGTGATTGAGTGTTTCATGAAACCGAGTATTTTCCCAGCAATACGACAACAACTGGAGTTAAAATCCTGGATTTACAGCATATTTGGAGTACGAATTAATTCGGTTCGTTTTTTTACAGTTCAAGATGCGTTTATTTCAGAAGAACATGAATTATTAAATTAATCAAAGTATTGTCCATCGCTGGATATCACTTTTTCCCATCTTTCGGGTAATTTTCGAATCCCGTTACGGAAAAACGTCTCATCTTTCGAGGCCTAAACTACCCACATGTTAATAAATATCAGCGGCACAAACAAATGCCGACACAATGGAGAAGACTGAATGTCAGTCATGTTTTCAAGTGAGATGCAACCACATTCAGTCGGACTCTTGACCGTGTTCTTCCTGGCATTTTTAGCAGGGCAACAGCTTTCTTTGCTCCCTTGGCGATTTTTCTTTTGTAGGCGTTGCTCTTTACAATTTTTAGAGTGACATTCCATTCTCCCGCTAACCAGCATTGAGTTTGTCAAAATTTCGAGTGAACTTTCCATTCTTTCAGAGTGATAGTCTAAGGTTTGAGGTTGGAAACTCACAGCCACTCCAATTCTATAGTGAATTTTTCATTCTAGAAGAGCGAAGGTTCACTCGAAACGAGTGAAAATCCCACTTGAAGCGGCTGGCTCACTTTTGAGACTTAGTGGAGTTAAACACGTGATTTTTCACTCTTCCAGATTCAGAGAGTACATGAAGTTCCAGCGAACGTTCAGATTAGACCTGTAAAGCTAACTTTTAGATTCACAAACGTTTGTCAAAGGTACTACGAACGTTGAAATGTCCGCCTCAAAATACTTCCAGGGAATATAGATGGAACGTTCATTGAAGGTTCATCCAAGGTTTGAGGGAGCTTCACAAGCATATCTATACTTAGATTAATTTATAATAATTTATGTTTATTAATTAATTAATTTTTCATATGAATTGATCAAAATTAATATGAGTATAGATATTTTTGTGAAGCTTTGTCAAACTTTCAATGAACCTTCAGGAAACGTTCCATCTATGTTTCCTGAACGTATTTCGAGGCGGACATTTCAACGTTCGTAGAACGTTTGTCAAACGTTTGTGAATCTAAAAGTGAGCTCTAATGAACCTTCGGCCCGATCTATACACATCTGATCTGAACGTTCGCTGAAGCTTCATGTTCATAGTAAATTTGACTACAAATTTCTCTCCGTGTACAAAACATATCTATTTTCTATCAATATTTTATACAATTCGATAAAAATTATATATAAAAACATGAATGTTGGGAAACATCGCCCATCATTACTCGACACAGATTGTATATAAACACCAACTTTCCATACCAATAATTTAGTCAAGAAGAATATGATTATGACATAATTTTCCTCACAGCTTGTACCCCTTACAATTCATCAAAAGATTGGATGTGAGATTATTCCCGGTGAGGAATGGTATCTTAATCTCAATGTACCCATGATTGATTGTTGTTCTGTACAAGACGCGGTAAAACTAGGCAGTTGTTGGTTCCCGTGATAGGACAACGTAGAACAAGATAGGACATAGGACCATGGGACAGGAGCGTATTTATGCGGACGTGAATTACGACTGGATATACACGCAGTGGGTATAAAGGTATAAGCGCTTGCGCTAGACGACAGGCGCCAGGAGACGTCACGGGGGATGGTGAAGCACACGGGCAAAGGGGTGAAAATTGTGGTGGGGTGCAGAGAACTGTGGAAGGTTTTGTGAGAAAAGGAAAACTTGCGAGACTCAGTGTGATGCGTATCGCGGTGTGTTATAGTTCGTTTCGCGTGATTGGTGTCCCCGTATAAATCGCGTGTCGGTGCCGGGTCGCGGTTCGGATTAAAGATATTTCGATCGTTGTAAACGGTATAACGTTGGTGACCATGTCCAATTCGTCAATGCGTCGTTGTTTGTTCATTGTTGTGTTTTCAAGATAATTATTGTGTTGTTTTTTTTTTGAAAATTTCTTTTCTTGTTTGGATCTTTTCCTCCTGAAAAGCTGTGGTTTGTTCACGGAAACTTGTACAAGGATCTAGCGGACAGGAACAACAACTCCTTGTGGTGTACGCGGATGTGACAAGTACGTCCATGTTTTTATGTTATTCAATTATGTTTTTGAAAAATTGTTTATTTGATAACTTCTCACGTGGAAATTATTCTTCATCAAATTGTTCTTCAACCTCAAGTGTCGGTTGAAAGGTATATGGATTTTGTTTTGAAAATTTTTTTCTTTCCAATAAATGAACGTTCAGTTAAAAAATTGACACGTGTTCCAAATTTGATACATGGAGATTCGTTTTCAATGTCTTTCAATGATTTGTATGTGGGATGAATCCTTAAAATTTATCACAATTAATAACATGTAGAGAAATTATATGAAAAATGTCCAATACAGCTGTTGAATTTTTTTTTTGCATTTCTTTGAACTTTTCCCGGAACACGAACTTTGAACTTTGAATAATCCTTCGGATGTATATGTATATATATATCTATATTTTTTCATCAATATAGATTCGAGTGGAAATCAATTAAAAATGTAAACCCAGTAAAATTTCTCCTTGCTTTGACGTCGAGGTCTAATATGTTTGATTATTTTTATCACTCCATTCAGATTGAGATATTGAGATATCTTTGAAGTTATGTGCAGTTTCAATTATCTTTTTGTTTTTAATCAACGTGAAATAATTGAATGCAATTCAATATCCATACAGTATTCGTATCAATCCGTTAACTCGATGAAAAGAATTTTTCCGTTTTTCAGGGGAATGGTAGCCCAATATATTTATATCGAATAAACATTTTGTCCAATGTGGTGAAAACAATGCTTCTTCTTCTATTCAACTGTTGAATCATTCATCGGAGTCAATGTTTTTCAACGTAGTTGATGAATTTCCAATTCCAGTATATCATTGATTGATTTCGTTTCCATCAAAATATCATAGAAAACTCCCCTCAAAATGTATATTCCTTTGTTGAATGTTTCTGCTTTTATCCATTTAATGGGATTTCAAGATGTTTCCGAGCAGCTTTTCAGAATTTTTTTGTCGTACGAACAGTGAGGAAACATGTCGTTTTTATTATTTAAGTTAAGCATTGTGACGAGTCCACGTATTTCTTCTCATTCTTAGTGTTGTATTTCGTGCTCTGGTTTTACTATCGAATTCAGGAACACCTTTGTTTCTTAATGATAGGTTTTTTTTTCCTCTAATGAATTCACTGATTCGAGAGGGATTTTTATGTTCAAGAAAAAAAAAATATAAAATAAAATAGCGTCAAGAAGGAAAGTAATCCTTGATGAAAATATATTTAATTTGAATTGTGATAGATGGAATATTTGAAAGAAAAAATGTACAGCATGATTCATAAATGAGGCATTAAAAATTCGAAAATCGCAATCGATACGTATGGTAGCGTATTATAAAATAAAAGAAAAATATTGAATATTTAAAAGTTGAGCTGACAAAAATTAAATCAAATCAAATTAGATAAATAAACTCAAAAAACTGTGAATATTCAAAGAAATCAAGTGTGAATCATCAAACGTTCTATCTTGGAAGAAGAAAACGATAGAAACTGATTGAAAGAGTCGAAAATCACATCAAAACGAATAATACGGAGATCAATATGAAGATAAAAAATCTGAAACTTTTTCTTGGTTTTTTTAATAAACCAGGAACAATGAGATTTAGAAAATAGATTTTTACATGAAAATACGGAAGATTACGAATGATCTATAAAAAGTAGCAGGTGCAATTGAAACTCAAAACCCTGAACGTTGAACTTTAAAGAGTTAAAATTGGTAAGATTTAGAATTTCACACATTTTCAGATGAAGCTGAGTTTAACAGCTGTGAAGCTAGCAGCCAATTGCTATAACTTGCTCAAACAAAACTTTTGCTGAAGATATGAGCATGTAAAACGTTTAGTGGAATGCTACTTCCTCGATTTCCGTTGTGAACAAAGCTTCAACAACATTTAATCGAAAGTTAGAACAATCAGCTGCTAGTTTCAGCTTCATCATTTTCAGACAGCACAACGTGACACTGGAACGTTAATGAAAGGTTTACAAAACGTATGGGAGATTTTCTGAACGTTCACGAAGCGTTCCAGAGACACATTTTCCTGTTACACTGGAAAAAGTGGTTAGCTGTGAGATGAACAGCCATTTTTTTAGCTCCTATCGCTAAATTTTGACTGCTCCGGCAAAATTGTTAGCTTTATCAGCTGTATTTCAACTAACATTGCTAAGAAATTGGCTGTCTTGTCGGTGCTAAAATATTTAACTATGATAGCAAAAATTTAACCGATACACACGGAAAAAAAGCTACTCGCGTAGACGATTTTCGACTATCTGCGAAAAATAGTTACGGCACCTACACCGTAAAAAAATATTTGGGATTTTCTCATCCCTATGTGAAGGAAAGTTCCCATACTTGTACGGGAAAAGCGAATTCATGGGATTTTTACGGTAAATTTATAGGGTCTTTCCCAAAATTTACGGGAAATTTCCTATCCATGTATGTGTTAATTACTTCACAAAAATTGTCTACAGTGTACTGAGCAGTTGAGTTAACTAACACGATGGTCGCGCCAACTAACATGGTGTTTGTCTCAACTACCCTGTAAAAAATAATCGAAATTTTCCTATATGCAGCAACCGGAAAGTTCCGGTCATGGGATAGGAAATCAATTTCCGATACATATATATGAAATTTCCCATAAGTTTAAATTAAAATTCCAAACTTCATGGGATTTTTACTATCACTTCACAGTAAATTTCCAGTAAAATACGGAAACTTCCTGACGCATGTATGTGTTAATTACTTCTGAACATTTATGTAAAGTTTCCCATATAAATTTTTTGCAATGTACTCACTTGTCAGTAGGTGCCGTAACTATTTTTAGTAGATGGTCGAAAATCGTCTACGCGAGTAGCTGCAGCTACAAGTATTATTTCTTTCCATGCAGCTAAAAATTTCTTTCCGTGCGGGGTTTTCAATTCCAACCGTGTTTGCTACTTTTTACTTCATATTCACGATCTTTTATATCATGTAGTGGAAACCATTGTCTAAAATTTACCGTTCCTGTTTCATTGAAAAACCAAGGAAAAGTCCCAAAGTGTTACCAAAAATAGGAATAGGCGAAAGCTTATCAGATATTTCATTTGATTTCTCTTGTCTTTCTATTGACAACCTTGTAAGTTACTTACCTCGATGTAAGTTTGCTACGATTCTTGTGCAAGGTTTTCGTAAGCTTGTATCCTTGTCCTATGGAAACTCTTCGTCAAACTTGCAGTAAGCTAGCTTAACCTCGCTACGAGGTTGCATTGCTATCTGGGAAGGAACAAATTCATGAATGTAGATAAACTAAGGAGCCGAATTTTCGATCACTTCAGACTGAAAAGATCAAGTTTTTAACATCCTTATCGAGGTGACAATAAATAAAATACCAAGATTTGATTTCTTTTAATACTGTGTATCGAATCATACTACGATTTTTTTCATCTTTGAAAAATGTTCGATAATTCATTATTCAAAACAACTGTTTGGTACATATAATTTTTATTCTTACGATGCAAATTTGAAATACGAAGACCAAAGGTATTGCCTGGATTTTGTGGTTCTATGAATGTTTAGTTCAATCCTTATTTGATTTGGAGAAAGGTAATATAAATATTTAAAATATATATCCTGAATTTTATCAATGTTTAAATATCGTGAGCACTGCGAGGGAGATAAATTTATAGATGATGAACGGAGCGTGTAATTATTTCAAACAATGATGTTTGTTCTGATAAATATGATTTATATGATCTTTAATAAAATTGAAAAGTACATCTATTCATTATTCCATTGTTTCCAACAGTTCATATAGTTGATTATATTATGAATAAATGAATATTAATTCCATCCCAATTAGATCCACCTTCATCCATCGATCTGGGGTGAAAAAATTCTTCCCTCAATTAAAAAAAATATTGAAGAGATTGGAATACTTGAATCTAGTAAATACATACAGATATATGAAGAATTATGTTCACATGTTATTGGTACTTAGTGTTCTTAGTGTATCAAGTTTTACCCATTATCACTAAATATTTTAGTCCCAAAGCTCAGCTAATCTCTCAGCAATATTAGCCAAAATTTCGGTGAAAAAGTTCAAAACTTTGTTGGAGCAGCCACAAGTTAGCTACAGGAGCTAAAAAAAATGACTGTCCTCACAGGTAATTACTTTTTTCCGTCCAAATCTCGCTCATCAGTCTATTCTATAACAGCCCAATAAAAATAGGAATTTCCTATTCTTTTCAATTCTTTCCAATTCGAATTCTCCAAAAAAAGAATACATATGAATAGAAAGAAATTTAAATATTTAGATTTCAATATCATGTACGAATTCCAGTTGCTATTCTGTATTGAATTCTCCTAACAGAAATGAAAATGTTTTATTCAATATCGTAAAGGTAATTCATTGACTATGTAGAAATTGTTATTCTAAATTTTACATCGGAAAAATTGAATTTGAATTCCAGATTTGGAATACGATTTGACTGTAGAATAGGTTAGAATGGAGGTGAATAGAATTTCTGTAAAATCAATTCCATAACTCCAAAATTCGAATTCGAATTCCTCAATTTCAATCCGATATTTTTTGCTGGGAGAAGGAGATGTCATTGCTCGTCTCTATATGAATCAGCCAATCAAAATCTTCTAACGGAAATTATTGACGACACTATTGGTACTCCTTTACTCCCATACCTTCACATCAACTAAGAAGTTTTGATGAATATCATACATTTGTGTGGAATAGAAATATCACTCACATGAGCCAGGGTTGCCACGGAGCGATAAATTCTGATGGAACAAATCAATTTCACACTTTCGTTGGACAATACAAACCAATAAGAAGGAGAGAAATTCAACAACATGGAAATCTTGTACTGAGTTTAATATTAAAATGACTTAGTTTTACAATTTTCACATGAAAAACAACACTGTAAAAAGGGTTACGTTAATAGTTAACATATATCAATTTCAAATCCGACCTAATGTAGCATAACTTTAAAGACAATCTAATATTGTCTCCATGTACAATGTAATATGTTAATAGTTAACTGATGATCCATTGTAAATGAATATGATGAGTAATTAATAAAAATATGATGGCATCCTTAATCTATTATATTAAGGGGTGATAGATCATCAGATAACTATGATTATAATATATTATGTGTGAATAAAATCGATTGACCCTAATGTCAAGGTATATTGAGTCGGATTTCGAACTGATATTTGTTGTCTTCTAATGTAATCTTTTTACAGTGAAGATGCTCTTTTTATTTTTTTAAAGGAACTGTCAGTTTTAACTTTTCGTCGCCCTATATTGCAATTTTTACGTCAGAATAATGAGTTCATTGTCCTCTATCTTTCATGGACCTTTCATACTCCATATGCGACACAACGGTGAATCTAACGATGAAAAGCTGGTAGGCGGTTGATGTAAATTTGCATAGAACCGTTCAATCGAGTAATCAAGCGAGTGAATGTATAATTGAAAATAATGTAATAAATTCCCAACGGTGATGATAATATTCAAACTCACTTCGATCACATGTTACAACAGTCAATTCTGAATTTTTTCGAGCCGCTAGTCTCACTTTCCAATTCAAACGATATTAAGACCTTTCAATTGATAGATTGCATTGTTTTTTTTTGTACACTGAACAAAAAAAGTAATAGAGTCAACTTCACGGCGAATCTTGCCATGAAGTTGAGTCGACTGATATCGATCACAATAGATGCTTATTCGGTCAATTCAATTGATATTCAGCCGACTCAACTTCATGCGGAGATTCGCCGTATTTAAACTGGACGCGAGGTTGACTCCACTAATTGTTTTTTTAGTATAACAAACAAACTTCAAAACTATAATTTTTTTTGTCTAGATTGATTTCCATCTAACGACTCTTATATAATTTTCTAAATCCAACAAATCCAACTCAAAATTGAGACAAATTTTTCAGCGGACTCTATGCGGATTTATATTATGATTACGATTCCCGATGGATTCCATTGAAAAATTTCCAACAATCTAGAGTTGAAGGCGTGGGTTTGAAAAATCAGACAGAATCGGAAGTTGATCAGTTTTAAACTGTATTTTACAGGTGAAACCCAAACACATTCCAAGAAAATTCCTCTATAATAGAATTTATCTACACTGAACAAAAAATTTATTCCAGTCAAATAAAGATTTATTTGTCCTGTACCAAAGAAATATTTATTAGAATTAACAAAGTATTCTTTGGAACCAAAATAATTTATTTCAATCAAATAAACCATTAAAACCATATATTTAATTCAAATAAATTATTTTGGTTCCAAAGAATATTTTGCTAATTCTAATAAATATTTCTTTGGTACAGGACAAATAAATATTTATTTGACTGGAATAAATTTTTTTTTCAGTGTAGGGGGCAAGTATGCGTTCTGGATTTATCAACATGAAGAAAAGTACTACCCTGTCCATGAAAAAATTCACAATACTTGGAAGGATGTTTGTTCCAATATTCTGCACTGTAAACAATGATTGTGGAATTTTTCGCCAAAAAATGGTAGCAGCACAGTTCCTCCATAGATGGGAAATTTTTTACAATAATTTGGTGAACTTTTCCTTTATCTATAGCCAGGGTCATATTCACGTCTAGGCTGTCGTAACTCATATTAAATTATATATAAATATGTAATTTTGAGAATTTTTCTACTCGGGATGTCACTCGATCAATTTGATGATTTCCTTTGCAATATTCGTTTAATGGGTTAGGGGTGGCACCTTTGTGTTCCAGCCTTGGGCGGCACTTGGCCTAAATTCGGCCCGGTCTGTAGAGGATTCAATACCCAAAAAACAAAATAATTTCTTAAAATGGTGGAAAAATCGATGCCCCCGCGATGAGGGGGCGAAATGTCCAACAGTGTGAAGAAAAACTCCCCACATTTTTTACAGTGTAGGCCCTGATTCTGTTGACAAATTTTGTTTACGTTAGTAAAGAAATTTAGTTATATCAGGAATTATTCTTGCTTCTTTAGCAATTCTTCCTCGAAGGCGCTCTAATGACCAACCATTTTACTGTGCCAGCAGCATTTTTTTCATGACTTTGAAAATACAAGCGGTTTCTTAACATCCGATTCATTCAGGCACTAATTCTCAAGCCAGGAATCACTCAAGAGTAACTATCGAAACGATTTCGCTACTACAAATCTTTTTTCACTGTGGATACATTCAGTAATTTTCACTAAATTTTTCTCCAAGTAATTCAATATCAAGAGAATATTTTCTTATAAATAAATGTTCATCCATATAAAAATATGAAGTAAGATACAACGTCATATGAGTTTTTAATACGCTTACTCGAGCGACGTGTGGTACATGAAGGTATAGCGAGACGCTGGGAGACCATGTTTCCACTCTGGATGACTCGTTTCTCTAACGCTGCTAGTGGAAAAACGGGGTCTACAAAATTGGTCTCATATAAGAGAGAGAGAGAGAGAGAGCGAGAGAGGTGTATTCCAAGGCGATTCTTCGAGTCCTATTTTATGAACTAAAACCGCTTGTACCCAAATTTTCTGTGTAAAGTCTAGTTCTGTAGAATATATTACACGTTGATATCTTTTTGGGTACCTGATGGTGAGACAATTTTGCAAGATTCTCTCTTTTCTCTGTAAATTATTGGAGTTTGAATCTTCAATGTCGAGACTAGATTTCGACTTCATATGAAAAAAAAATTTACAAAAGGCAAAGGAAGTCCAGTGGGTGATATCGATCCTGGAATTGGATCAATCCGTTCTCCTTTTTTTATAGAAAAACTATATATTTTTTATACATTTCGATGAATTATCGATAAAAATTCAATATTTTTTCGATATCAAAAGTCAATTCTTTTACAAACGCGGGACAAAATCCGTCCTTGAAGCGAGGAAAAAATCTCGATGGTTGTTACAGCGTAAAATTCGTCAGGAAAATTTGATTGATTCTCAATATTGTTCACTGAATTGAATTTGAAGAGGTGCTAGAAAGATTAGAAAGTGATTGTATGATGAAGCAATGAAATTGTTTAATACACAGAAAGAAGGATCTTTGAATCTATTTTAAGAGATTGTTATTCAAATAGGTCCAAATAAATATTTCTTCGAAGAAAATGAATGTTTTTTTGATACTAACAAATTTGTTATCTGAAAGGGAGATCAAAGAATAAATTCTTTTGGATGAACAAAATATTTATTTCTTATTTCGAAGAAATATTTATTTGGATCTATTGAAATAACAATTCCTTAGGTTCAAAGAAATACTTTTTTCTGCTTAGGAATTAAACAATAATAATAATTCCTCATTTAGTAGTAGAGCTGGGAATAGCTTATTTCATATCAAAAATCGATTTAGCAACTTTTAATTATTTATTATGGCCGCATAAGTTCTCGATATGTTTTGTTGAAGAGTTCTTTCTAAATCTGAAAGATTGAAAAATCACGTATTTCACTCCACTAAGTCTCAGAAGTGAGCCAGTCCGCTTCGAGATTTCCACTCGTTTCGAGTGAACCCTCACTCTTGCAGAGTGAAAAATTGACTCTAGAATTTGAGTGGCTGTGAGTTTCTAACCTCAAACCTTAGAATATTACTCTAAAAGAGTGGACATTTCACTCAAAATTTCGACAGCCTCACTTTTGGCTGGCTGAAGAGTGAAATCTCACTTGAAAAATTTTAGAGAGTTGAATTATTCGGCCGTCAGACGTGGGAGCCAAAACAAAGTGGGCCTAAGTGAATTGCAGCCTGATATCAGAAGAATTAGGGAAACTAGGGAACTAGAAATAGGGAAGGAAAGAAATATGACCAGAGGAGGTACTTCAATCATGATGAAACTTATAAGAAATCAATACAGAAACGGTATTCGCAAACATGCACCATCTCTAAATTCTAAATCCTTCAGCGAAGATTCTGTAAATGGTTTCCCATGAGTTTCAGCTGAATCGACAAAGAAGTAAGATGAAAATATTCATGAGAAGATTGATTTTCTAAAGGTGGAATTATTATTCAATTTAATCTAGCTAATCGAAGAAACTGCACGCAGAGAAAAATTTTTGCTGGAAAAGCAATTTTTATAAATTTGCTTCGCTGAGATAGGCAAATGTTTGCTGTTACAGCAAGAATCTTGATGTTGCAGTCAAATATTTGGTCAAGTAGCAAATTGTCTAGCAGTCTGTATATCTGAAATGCCGACTTGCTGGATTAGCAAACGTTTGCTACACTGTAAAAAAAAACTGGAAATTTACTGTGCAACTGGACTGGGAATTTCCAGTGCTAGTACTGGAATATGGATATTCCAGTACATGTACAGAGATTTTGTTGTTACGTTACTGAAAATTTACCAAGCATAACTGAAAATTCAGTCATTGTACTGGAATTTTCAAGTTTGAGATGATGTACTGAAATTTTGCCATGATTTCGCGAAAATTTTACCGGCTCGTACTACAATTTTATAGTTCTTGTGCACCAAAAAAAATATTCCCTCAAAAAGGACTTGAGAAAAAATTTGGAATTTAGAAAAAAAAACCTAATCGTTGGTATACTGGAATTATACAGGTTTTTAACTGCAATTCTCAGGTTTTGTGATGGAATTTTCCAGTTACTATGCAATTGAATTATACAGGTTTTGAACTGCAATTTTCAGGTCGTGTGATGGAATTTTCCAGTTGCTATGCAACGGAATTTAATCACTGTTGCACTGAAATTTTCCACTTCTATTGACTTCGTCATTTCGGGCAGGAAAATTTCAAGTCTTTATATTAAAAATTTCCTGATTGAGATTTTGAATAATAATTGTAATTGTAGCCAATGAAATTGATATATGAGGTTTTTCCAAGACTTATCCTCTTGTGTTCTAGATATGAAGCATATGTAGTAACCCAAGCTGGCCTTCCAACATGTCGCGCTATAGCTCATCGGTTAGGTCTTAGGTTTCAGTTGGTAGGCAGGTAGAAAAGTGTGGGTTCAAATCCTGTTAGGTAGACATGAGTTTCTGTCCATCCAAATGAACGATCAAAAGTTTCTCAATCATCTTGGAACACAAGGACCCTGCAAAATCACTTTGCGTGAGCAATTTTTTTTCAATTTTCATGGATATTTTCAGCATTAATTTTCCAGTACATGTCCTGGAAAAGTCCAGCTCGTGTACTGAAAAATTCCAGTACCGAGGCTCAGAAAATTTCCAGTTTTGATGCGGGAATTCCATAACGTTTGCACTGAATTTTTGCAGTACAAATATGCTGAAATTTTCCGGTACATGTACAGGTTAATGACTTCCAGTACATGTACTGGAATTTTCCGGTGAAATTTTTTTACAGTGCACGTAGAATTGCAGGTACCGCATTAAATAGGTCATATCATATGTACGAAACACACGCACATGTTCATTTACTTTGAAAATGTTGAGAAAAAACGTTTCATCAGGGTCATTCGACTAACCGAAAAACATCTCTAGATTCACATTTTCCATGGATTTTTTCGTGATGCCTTGTTTAAGATCCACTTGGTGAAATTTGTATGACGGATATTGAAGTGGGTTGAAAAACATCTTCCGTTTATTCCAACAGTCAATGAAGCGTAAAAGTTTCTACCACACGCAGATAAGTTATGGTTGGAATTTTAGTTTTTTTGAATAATCTTTATCGAATTCGTATTCGATATAGGGTTCGAAATGTGGAGGAGAGCCTCCACTTTTATGCGCATATAAAAATTTATTTGACTTTGTGCAGAATAGAATTTGATGGAAAACTTCTATCTGGTTTGATTTTCTTTGTATTTGATTTATTTCTAGGATACAGAGATTCGATCTCATCGTATTCTCTTTTCCATTTGCCTTTCTGGTTGGTTCATACAGGAGAGTGAAAAATTTTATGTAGTGTTGATGTTTGATAGATTTATAAACTTTCTATGTAACTTCTTTGTTTTACATTTATCACGGTTTTTCTGCTTTCTTTTCGTTGCGATTCAATAATAGCTTATTCAAAATAATATCAAAGAATAGTGGATAAATGAGCTTTTACATGATAAGAATTATTTGTGAATTTCTCAGAAAAAAAGTATGGTGAAAAACAAATCAAAAAGTGTTTGTCAACTGACAAAAATTGTGAATTTATGAAAAAGTTGTTGGTCAAAAACATCCAAACTTTCTTTTCAAGTTTGTTTTTACGTCGTCGTAAGATAAATGATTGAATACTTAGCTGATGGAAAAAGAATTGCAAGATCTGATCAAATTCACGCTATTAGGGATATTTTTATGGAATTTGATATTCCTATATTGAATTCGATAAAGTTCATCAAGTGTGTATTGACGGCGGGCCCAATCTAAGACCAGGGTGGGTGCCCATGCTGCTCAACGTGGGGCCAAGCTGGGCAGACAAATGGGGTCAACTCTGAGATGATAACATCGTTCCCAGCTTGGCTGTATTGCTTTGCCCGAGGATTGGTAACACCATGGGCCCAGCACGAACCCAGACTAGGCAATCAATACTGCCCCTTTCTTTTTTTTTGAAATTGGAAAATTGCTTTGCATTCTACACTTTGGCCCAGTCTTGGGCCTAGTGTTGAGCCCTATCGTGCCTATACGGGTCCAAGACTGGACCAAAGTGGGACCAAAATTCATACACGCTGAGGATTGTACACACATGCTCGGGATATAAATTCACCCCAATCTTGGCCTAACGCTGGTCCAAATTGGGGCCAAGTTCAAACGTGATTCATCATTTCCATTTTCTACCTGTTTTCTATTGTATGGGAAAGCACAACAGGGCCAAGATTGAGCCAACATGGGCCCATTGTCATCGTAGGCAATACACGCTTGGGTCTTAAATTTTAAATTAATTCCGAAGTTTTAGAATTTCTTATGGAAATGTAAGAAATCAATTATTGAAATTACAAATATCTTAATAAAATTCAGAAGGAAATTCTTTGAATTAAGTATTATATTATCGTAATTAATATTGTGTTATATAAAATGTTTCATAATATTTTGATGAAACTCAAGACGAACTTTTTACTGTGTAACAGTTGGATCATAACTGTTTCGTGGTGGTGCAGAAAACAACTGGATAGTTATTGAATACAATTTACGAGGTCGAATTTGATTTTAAAACTATATTACTATGTATTTATGCGTCATTCGAAGAGTTGGGTTATTTCCAAAAGTTCGTCCTATCTTTCAAGAGTTCTAATGATAGGGTCACAGTATATGTGGATTTTCCCAATCCAAAACTTCCAAGCTACCACGCATCGTTATTATATCGTGCTATTTTGACCCGAAGATTTATGAATCCCGACCAATTGTGGAAATGATTCAAAAGTGTGGATCCATCGGATTCATACATTTCCAGAAATGGTGGTATTAATCTTGGATTTAGAGGTAGTGGAGACACCCTAGCCGCTATAAATATTCATATGTCCATTCTCACATAGCGGAAAAATTTTCGGAAATCCCTTCGAAATATTTTGGCAGAGTGCTGGCGCAGTACAGCTGAAAACATCTATCAAAGTTATTGATGCAATGCCATCAATTCAAACTAGTCAATCGGATTGATATATTATTGTATTTTTATTAAAAAAAAAATTAACAAATAATATGGAGAAATGAAACTCAAGACCTGCCGTGATTTCGATTCGTCATATTTTACGGATCAAATTGGAAAATTATCTTGCGTGTTTTGATTTAATTTGTCTGGGGTAGGTACAATAGATGAGAAAGAAAACATCCGAAGCAGAGTCGGAAGGAACACAAATATAAAGTTGAAAACACAACACGGAATACTTAGGAAGTATTTGCTGAAAAAGAAACAATCTTGTTTATTCAAAATTAGAATTGTTTCCGAGTCGATTGTGCATAAATTGTGGAAATTCGACTCGATAATGAAGTGATGAAATTACGCTCCACTAGTGAGGGTTTTCCTGTTCGATAAGTAGCCTCGCTAGAGTATTACAAGATGGTTTAAACTCTGGGTAGACTGTGTTTGATCATTAAAGTTAACAAATTTGTGCAATTAATTGAGATTTGCGGAAGATGTACTGAATCTAGTGGTTTGAACGTGTCGATTGATCATTTACTCATCTATTCACAATGTTTTCTCCCAAATTATATTATTTTTGATAATTTTGTTCCTTAATAAAGTATTTTTACAGCATTTTGATGATTAAGTTACTTCTTTCTCAATTTTCAGATTGTTCTCATTTGTAAAATTTCCTCTGTGGAAATTAATTCTTGACGGCAGTTTGGGCCAAACTAGGCGTTTTTATTTTATTTTAGGCCCTGTTTTGGTTACCCTTATAGAGCTTACACAGGATTGTCACGCCCTCATCTTCAGGGCCTGCACAGTACTCCAACTTGGGCCTATGTAGAGCATCCATGATGAAGCCAATGCAGGTGCTGAAACTAGGATCTTGAAAAAAATAATGAAATGTCCTGAATATTATCAAAGTGAATGAATATTGCCAGGAGATAATCCCAGGTGGAAACTTCCTCGATTGAAAATTGGGCTATCCGAGGCCCTATCCGCACCCAGATCGCTTCGACTTGAGCCCGAACAGGGCCTAGAATGAACCGATTTCCATTCTTACTCAGCTATTTCTCTGAACTTTACTTTGCTTTTATATTATTGCACTGAAAATTAGAATCTTCGGGAAAATACGGGGAGCCTGACAATGCCCTATGCAAGCTGTAATTGGTGTGCCTAGAATTTCGTAACAGGGGAAAACATTGGTAATGCAGCTTCGCCCCATATGGGTCTCATATGGGTGTCCCTCAGTTAAAGAAATTTGGCTGAATATCAGCAACCCCACTAGGCTCCTTAGGGGCTAAGGCTAGGACATCCTAACTTGGACACTCAATATAAACCCATACGGGGTCTATATTCAATACAGGACGCCCGGAAGAATTTCCACACGGGTTGCTAGATATTAATCAATTCTCTTCGACAATCCACAAAATGGTGACAGCAGTTTTTCTAAATTCTCATTCTGAATTTGTTTGCATACGTAATAATTACTGCGGTTATTAGTGATTTTAATAACGGGTTTTAATACTTTTCTAGTATTTATTTGAAATAGTTCAGACCCGAACTAAAGGATCATTAAAAGACAAATTATTTGTAATAGAGTGCCTGGAATGAAGTGTGTAACTCGATCAATAATTCTTGATCCAATGATTTCAATCCGAACGTATCGTGTAAATACAGAAGATCAATATGGATCAATTTATTCGTCCAGTGACACAATCAAAATGTTTTCTGGTGAAAAATAAAAGCGTATACGACGTTGAACATCGTACATTCAACTTATGAAATATTATCAATATGTCTCTAGCTCTAAAAGAATTCTCTAAGCTCTCTCATTTCACTCAGTACACGTTTCTCATAAACGTTGATGCATTTGGGAGATCAGTAAGTGTGTGGGAGGAGCCCATCCCCTCGCAATATACCTGCGTTACGAGCGCGTTCTGAAATTGTATCGTTACGTCGCAATTTTCAACATTGTTTCATCATGTTTAGTGTGGTTTTTATTCGTTTATATTTCTACTTTTGTGGTATGATAAGATCTTTTTCACAGTTGATTCTTGTAGCAAAATATCTGACCTCCAAGAATGTGTAGTACATGAAAATTTTCAAGTGTTAAGGACATCTAGCGCCGGGACATTAGCCAAATTTTTCGTGTCAGATTTCTCCAAAATATTTTCCTCGAATGTCTATAGAAATGCTGCATAGAGCGATATTTTGAAAATATTCAAGTATTTTGGAGAAATCTTACACGAAAAATATGACTAAAGTCCCGGCGCTATAGTATCCCTTTAAAGACGATAAGTCCATTCAATCGTATTTAAGTCGAGATGTAGGGAAAAATAAGAGAGTCAAGCTTTCAAATTCAGTAGCAAAATCGAAGGATTGCATCCCAGAAATTAAAATTTGTCATTGACACATGAAAATGATACCCAGTTCTTGTAAATATACTTTTATTTTATAAATATTCTTTGACTGTTCATTCGTTGTGGAGGGCTGTTCTAATTTAATTCTTTTTTGTCGCATTATCTATATTTTTAATACGACTCTACAAAATGAATTAGGTGAAGTGTCTCATTATTCCACGAAAATGTTGGCGCATCGCCTTTGAACACAGTCAAGTGTCCTAATTTCTAGTCCCTGGAAGATAAAAATCTGGCCTCTCAACACCCTAGCGGGAAATCTTTGCTGTATCATTCTCTCCTCGAATTTCTATTCTTTTTTGATCCATAAAATTTACTGTAAATGAAATAAACGACTCTCAACTCACTTGGTAAACTGCAGTTTCTACAACAAAGAGAATTATTGCATCATCATTATTCAAGATGAAACTATGAGGATATTTGAATTGAATCGAGGACAATTTCTTAATGCGTAGACCGATACAATTACAATAATGTACGTATTCAGAGACAAGAAAAATTGAATAAAGTAACTTTTGGATACCCAACTACATACGTTATACACGTGGTAGAGTTTATCTTCGAGTTTCGAATATCGTATCCGTACGATGGATCTAACTTCGCGTAATACTTCGGTCTTCAGACATTTTTATGCTCAACGAAATTGAGTTAGGAAGTTCTTACTCGGCACAATGTCCTTGCTATATAACATTGAAATACCCACTCATTTTATCGTTTTAGTTTTAAGATGAGGTTTCTGAGTGGAGTGGGTTTAAATTGGTTTATAAACAATCGGTGGAGCGATAATCTTTGACTTTCATATCTTTATTTTTATAGGAAATAAGATGATTGGTGGATCCAAGATAACTTTTTGAATCGTTATTGCTGGTCTTGTTGAAATAGAAAATATTTCAATGTTAAGATATCAGTTGTTTCTCGAATGAAAATGTCAATATATTTCGTTCAATTTCGTTAAGTTATATTTTATTTTGATAAATTGTGATAATATATGGATGAGGAAAGAACGAAGTCGTGAACCTGTTGGCGGTGGTTTTATAATATATGTCCTTCATTCGAGTTGGAGTACACCAGGTTAATCCTGTGCGGATAACTCGGAAGGAGAGACAGATCTTTGAGGGAGTAAGTAGAGAAGGAGTTGAAATCTTGTCACACTTTGTTACCTCAATGTAAACTTATTTGTCTTGAGATACACCTTTGATTAATTTATTCAATTTATCGTCAACCCGATTTCAAATTCAAACAAATGAGCGGGTATTTAATTTATTGTAACTTTGTGATAATACCAATATTTGAATATTCAAGTTCATTAATTACTACTCCTTAATCTTATTTTAATTGAGGTCAAGGGGAGGGTTATTTTATTTCTGAATTGTTGTGACAAAGTGATGACAAAGGTATTCGGAGAGAGCACACTGGAGAAAATTTTGACTCGAAAATTTCAGTATTCCATTGGAAGTCATTAACCAGTACATTCGATTGAGAATTTCAGTAAACGCACTATCAGATGAATTTATCGAATTTTTCCAATACCAAAACGCAGTAATTTCCAGTTTTTCTTGTTCCGGCAGAACAAGAACTCTATTCCTCGATATCCCTATTCTTAAATGAGTTTATTGTCAAATATGACTGCTACTAGATATCTCTATTCTTACAAATCATTATTCTCACAAATCTCTATCCTTTTATATATAAAACAAAAAACATCTATATTTCATCAATGTTGAGAAGAATAGAGATATTTAGGATTAGTCTCATATTTGGGAATAGACTTATTTAACAACAGATATATTTAGGAATAGGGTTATTTGAGAATAGAGAAATGAAGAATAGTGTTCTTATTCTGCCCATTTTCCAATGAAAAAAGGATTGATCAGAATGAGGGTGGAGAAAATTTTCTTTTAGTCTAAAAAATTGGGTTCTCAGTAAACTACAGCTACTTTTTGTTCGTTTTCTCGCATTGTTTTCTCACAAACCATGGGCTATCGATGAGTGTATTGTATATTTTTTTCAAAAAAACTATTCTCAAACGATCGTATTGAAACAGTGATTCGATAAATCTTTTGAAAATTTTCAGTGTATATTTCTTCGAAGATGAAACTCTCATCTATCGAAGAAGCAGATAAATAGCGCACATTACGTGTAAAGTACGGCAATGAAAATCATCCCTCTTTCACAGTTCGTGAATAGCCCATTGTATCTGATTAAATATTGCTGTGACTGGACGTGGAAGAACTGTCGTATAGATGGGATCATTACGGACGAAAAACAAACATGAGAATTTACGTGAAATGGATTGAAAACGTTACGTCAATCCATTTACTCGGAGTTCCAACAAATGTAGAAATTGAAATGGAAACTTTGAATTCGTTCCAATTCAAAAATTTAAAGGTGAGATTTGGAAACGAGGAGGTACGTGGCGAATTGAATGAAATTGAGAATACATCAATCAGAGCTTTAAGAAAAAAAAAGAATTGTGCTTTCCATGCGATATTTATCTATCAAAGAATAAGAAAGTGTAGAGATCTAGGGATGTATTTTCAATTTGGAGATGATATTTCTTGTTGCAATCGTTTGGAGGGTTACTGCTTTCTGCTTGCTCTTTGGCGATTTTATTCTGGCATGGGAGTCATGTTTGATATTTTGTGATCCGTGAGAATGATTCCATGTACAAAGGGTTGATGAAAAAGTCTATACATATAGGATACAGAAATTCTAAACATGGACAAAAACACTTCATTATTGGACAATATAGAGAACTAGAGGTGTGCGAATCGTTCGAAACCGTATACGAATTATTCGAAGATTTCGAATCGCAAGCATCCGATTTCGAATTGGCAAAGGAAAAAAACCAAAAAGTTGGTGGAAAATTTCATCGAACCTTACTCAAGTTCCGTCCATTTGTTTTCTTGTTTCATTAGAGATCAGAAAAATTCAACGCCAATGTAGCAAAATTTCAGTGATATTCAATAATAGTTCATGAGATCTAATACGCCCTGAAAAAAATTGCTTCCTGAATTTCATATAAATTTATGTGAAGCAATTAACATATGAATTTTGTATTGATTTTCAAAACTTTTCTGATTTTAATTTTCTGAATTATGAGTTTTAATACATTTTGCAGTAAATTTCATGAATTCATGATTGAACTTGATTTCAATTACAAGTTTCAGAATTTTCATATTCATCTGATACATGAAATTTAAGATTGTTTTTTACAGTGTATTTCTGTGAAATTTGTTGCCCTTTTATCGAAATTTGCTGGATTGCCCTGAAAAAACATGGTTTTAGTTGCAGTAACTAAAATCGACATGGAATGAGAAATTTGAGTTGCCTGGACTGAAATATTGTTTGTTATAACAAACATTTTTGGTTGGAAACTAATATCTTGTTCAGGCAACTAAATTTCTCATTTGAAATCGCCCAGAGAAAAAAGAACGTGATTCTTCACTTGATTTATGATGTTGAAAATCACGTGGTATATCATGATCAGGGCTGAATTTTTGAATTTACAATACATTTCCTGTAGTATGTTGTATATCAAGTGTATTTTTCAGAGAATTTTATATTTTACAATCGGGAAATATAATTTTAAAATAGATTTCCTAAAGTATTTTGGATTTTGTATTTCAAATACATTTTCTGAGTATTTTGACACTAATGCTCAAATATTTGAAGGATTAAATACCAAAGATTTCGAAGAAAGCACTTCAAATGTGAAATGCTGAAGGTAATATATTTTATAACACTGGTTTTTATTCCAGTACGTATTTAGAATGATTGTATTTTAAATACTTGCCCAGTCCTGATCATGATAAAATGGACCCCTGAACAATGCTGCATAACACAAGAAAAATCACGCTGTAAATCACGTGATACTTCACGTCATTTTCATGAGAATTTTTTAACAAATGAATTTCGAATGAATGAAGTGTGGAGCAGCTATTAGGAATCGAGTGCAGTTATACGTCGAGATCACGTGAGAAATCGATTAAAAAATTATGTCAAAATTGAAAAGGTATCCAAGCATCAAAACCCTCGATAATCGGCCGGTTACTTTTCGCCATTCCTAGGCCCAAGTTATCATAATCAAACAATTGATGCATGTCATTGGCCCATTGATGGGTGCCATTACCATTCGATTAATTCCGCCTATGGTCCAGTTATGAGCCATTGTTGGGCCGATCGTAAAACCATGTCAAGATAAAAAGAAAAAGACATAATCAAGGTTTGTGATCACCTCCACTGATCCCGCAGATGCTGGGTCCATTTACATTAATAAGATGGGCCTTGAATATTTTTGGTGCTGGAATTCGAGTCGGTTCGATTAATTTTGATTCGATTCGATGCGACATTGATTTTTCCAATTCGAGAAAGTAATGAGAAATTCGATTCGATTCGATTCGTGGGTCAAAAAATGCGATTCGCACATCTCTATAGGGAACACACCTCGTTCCACTTACACGATTAATAATTGAGGACCTATGCATCTATTTTGATGAAGTTTCAACGATGCAAGACTGCCACGTTGAAATTCGAGGATGCGCCAAACTATCGCCATTGCCACTTCAGAACAAGACCTCAACTGACATACATCCTCCCACTTGTGCAATAAACCACTCGTTGTGAGACTTATATAGTGCTTAAAAATCCACGAGGTTACCAAAATATTGCTTGGTCACGTGGATTGCTTCTTCGTTCATTCTTTTGTTTCTCCTCACACACGGAGAAAAATGCAGGTGGGAAGTATAGTAATCTTTTATAAAAATTGGAGAATATTTCTTAGAGTTTGTCTTAAATGCATAATAAAGATAAAACGCTCCACTTTTTTGTGGAATCCCGAGTCGAAAAATTGTCATACTTTTTAAAACCTAATGAATTCCGTGATACGCAACGATCTAGAGTTTAATCGGGTCGAAATAAGGTTAACATCGGGTTGAATGAGAATGTTGAAAGCAAGATCAGTTTGAGAACAGGGCGAGATCAGGGCGAAGAATGAAATCAAACCTGATTATCACTCCGTGATACGCTACGGATTTTATTCGAAAAACAATGAAAAATGATCAATACTTAATAAAAAATAGAGAAACATATGAACTTTCCAAAAGTTGCGTATGAAATTTCACAAAGTGAATAGTAGGATATTGAAATTTTGTTACTGTCTTCGTGAAATTTCACACGCGACTCTTGGAAACTTCATATGTTTCTCAAGTATTGATAATTTTACATTGTTTCTCGAATATAATTTCACACAAAAGTGGACCGTTTTCTCTTTATTATGCATTCAAGAAAAACTCTCAGATTTGAAGAAATATTCTCCAATTTTTATCAAAGATTACTATATTTTCGACCTGCATTTTTCTCCGTGCATATCTCGTCACTGACGAACTTATATAATGCAGAAAATAACACATGGGCTACTGCCCAAGTAACACGAACATACGGAGAAGGTTCTATGAATATCCATTAAATATTTAATACGCTATGAAGATTCTTAGAACGTTTTATGAATATTCTGTGCTACTAGGGTGCATGATATGCGAATAAAATCACTTACCAGCATCTTTCAAATATCAAATATCAAGTATTCGATAAATTTTCTTCAATGCTGTGGTTATGAATTCTTATATAAAGTTTTTGTATTTCATTGAGATTTGTTAGTTTTACAGAAATTTAAGGGACCAGCACGTGATTTGTTGTTTTCAATCACCTTTTTTTGAATAAAAAATCTGCGGGTGTAATTTATATTGGATTGTAAAACGACACGATTCATTCTTAAGTACCAGGTGTTGAACGTTGATAGATTTGCTGGAGTTTTCTATACCTTTTCTCTCTGCCGTTGTACGCACACGGATTCCTCAGCAGTAGATGAAGTCGGTTTTGTTCAGACATCGATCGGTACTTTTGCTTCTCTTTTTAACAAAAACCATTCTTCCGAGGAATGAGGTACAAATTTTATACGTTACACTGAATAAAGAACGGTAAATTTCAAAAATTACTACATTTTTACTAAATTAGCAGGATAAGGAAAAATACCACTTTTATTGATTGAAGTTTGCACGCTCATTTTCAAGAATGTTTAGTGAATCATTAATTTTCACTACACTGTCAATTTAGTAGAAATGTAACAATTTTTGACACTTTATTTTCCTCCGTGTACAATACACCCCTTTTATATAAAATTCTGGTACTAAAAATGAGTAAAATACGTGTGAGTTTGAGATCGCAAGCACTCACAATTGCATAGAATGATTTGATTCCTTGGCCAAGATTTTTCCTTAGTATCTCTTTGAAGATTTTGGTGCAATATGTTACTAATACCAGTACATACATTCTCGTGTTGTACATTTCTCGATAGAATACTTGATTTTATATTCAACTCATGGGTTGCAGAGGTGGTTGACCTACCATCCTCTCTTATTTATCTTTCTTTCGCTTTACAAAGAACACATACGACGAATGATAACATTTGCATGAAAGACTCGATAACACTGATATCGGAATACCGTGTCGCATATGTGATGTGGATATTGAAAAACTTCTTCTCTTTCTACTATTAATTCATTACTTGAATGAATTCGTCCACACAATTTTATACTCCATTACATTCCCCACAACCTGAATTCATAGAAGTATCGATTCCGCTATGACATTCGTCAGTATATTTCTATCAGGATTCTCTATTTGCCTTCGAATACAGACTTGGTTTAAATGCAACACCTGGAACATAGGTTATACACGAATGAGCTCGCTTAAAGATTCTAAAGTTGTCTGACAAGTTATTTCATCTCCATTTCCAACAGTTAAGTCAAATCTAAACGTGCATTTTGGTAACTTACGAACAAGAGTGCGGTTTGAGAAACTTCGAAGAAAGCGAGTGATTATTAGCGTTTTCCTTGTTGATGACTCTCAGTCGTATACCTTGGGCAAGTTTGTGAATATAACCGAGTGTTTCTAACGTTAATTGTGTGAATTTGTAACGTAAGGTATATTCAAAATTAGAATATATGAAAAAAAAAAAAAAATAGTTTTAGAAGCATTTGAAGAATTCCTTTCAGTGCAGTATATGAATTGATTTTTGTTTACATCGAAAAGTGGAGTTGCAAATGTGTATATATATTCGCTCGATATGAAGAATATCTGTTCGAATCAAGAGAATATTAGATTAAATTCGTAAAAGTGATTTTTTCTCCTTGCGTGGTGAACGCAAAAAAGGAAATATAGTCGTTGTTGTCGTGGCTGAACAAAAATTTTCTTCGTTATTTCGAAACGATGTGGTTCGTTATAATTAAATAAAAATGTGCTTTATGTTGAATGATAAAAACTGGAGATACCAGTTTACGGACTGTACATTAATTACCAACGGAACAACTTTTATTAAATTAAAAGGACATAGCGGCTTCGTGAGTTTAGTTACCTTTATGTTTCAGTTTATCTTAAACTTTCGTAACGGAAAAGTTCCCTGAGATATTTGTTTAGCTATCTATATTATTATATTCAAGGAATCAAATGTTATTTTCTTGATTTTCAAGCAAATTAAAACAGGAACAAGAAATTTGTTAGAATGATGAACAAGTATCAAAGTCGCTCTCTCTCTCTCTCTTTTATTTTTCTCATCATTGAAAAATATGGAATCGTAGCGGAAGGAACTCTCGTGAAAAAATTAAAAACTGTATTCAATTGTATATAAATGTTATATAATGTTATAAATTTGTGAATAAATGCAGAATTGTGAATTTCGCGAAGGTTTGTGTTTTTCTATGGATGTTATGATCGATGGAACACCAGAGTTTCGATGTATTTCCACAATTTGCAATGAATTAGCCTGAGGTTGAAAAACACGTGGATCATATTCGATTCACTGCCGATACATTCGCGCAAAACAAAGCTCGATGCGATTGGAAAATTGAACTCAATAAATAATCTTATTCATTTTCACGATTAAATACTGGGATGTTGAAAATAATGAAATAATGGAATGATGACCACAAACGGTAGTTTGTGGACTTGATAATTTCAAAAGATGTGTACACACAAAAGGTATAACTTTATTATTGTTTTTGCGACCATCATCATTGAACTGTATCATTGTTAAGGTAATTATCCAGTATCGCATGAATGATCCTAAACGTGTGCATATTCCACATTATCACATTCTACTCAATTTCATATAATTAATCATTGAACAACGTAATTTACGCATCGTTCAACATTCTATTGATTCGATGTTGATGGATGTAAAATACTGATATATTGCTTATATATGGAATTTCTAACGATCTCTCATTCTCATCGAATCAGATGAATTTGATCAATTTCACTTGCGTTATGGGAATAATTTGTAACTCATGAAAAGTTTTGTTCTCAAACGACAAATAAACGAGTTCTGAACACACAAAAAGTTGCTTGCCTCTGTAGTCTCCATAATTTTACATTGGGTTTCAATTGAACACATTAATTGAAGTCACATCATTCAGTGTATTATTAAGTTTTATGAAGTTGTGAAAACATTGATTCATTAGGGCGACTCATTCTAGGCAAATAGCTAGAATTCAATCTCATGCTCTACATAGGGATTTATTTTATAGTTTTCTTCGAGTCATAAAAATTCAGGTAATTGAATTACTTTGATCCATGCTGCGGCTATGAAATCAAGTCCCATCCTACGTCGTTTGATGAGTTCTGGAATATTTGGAGTAATCTCTTATAAGAGACAAACTTTTTAGCACACTGGAAAACATATTCATTTATCCTCTCTCCATGAAATATTTATTCTTTGATTACTTGTGGTGAATAAATTATTTATTCAGAAGACAAGCATTCCATCATTTGAGTCGATTAAATATTTCATTAATCCTAAGAAATATTTTATGGAGAGAAGACAAATAAACTATTTATTTGGTTGGAAGAAATTTTTTTTTCAGAGAAGTGGTTGCGGATTCATGCAAGAATATTGTTGATGCACTTGAGACATCCTATAAATTTTATCGAAAAAGGTATGAGAATTTATCGTAAGATGAATTCCGATGTAAAATAATGTTTTTATACTGAGCTGAATTTTCATATACTGGGCTTTCGGGAGAATCAAAAGTGTGAATAAATGGAATGGATATTGGAATCTGTTACACTCGAATATGAATTCATGAACTATTTTTAGGAGGATGAAGGTAGAAGAGAGATAAATCAGTGAAATCAGTACAAAAGTTTGAAAGCAATTGACGCATACGTTGATGTATCAAACTCCCTCGGGTTTCCATTGAAATTGTACTATAAAAATTTGCAGGTAAATTATTTGAGGGACTTTCGAGTGCAACGAGTCTGTCAATGATTTGTGACGCTCGTCTACAGAAAGGACACATGTTATTCAAAGTTTTATTCAAACCATCGACTGATCTGGGATTTTATCCTAAATATGGATTCTATTCCACGAATGGTTTTCAGTTTCCACGGAGAGTTCGAAACTATACGAGAGAAATATAATTCCCTAGTCCTAAAGCAGAATTACAATGAGTCGAGAGTTGAAAAGCAGTTCGTTGTTGGGAGAATAATGACTGCTGAATTTTTGACTCCATTCGAAATTCAAAGATCAAATAAGAATGTTTTTGGCATCAAATACAAGGGAAAAACAAATAAATTTTGATGGGATTTCGATGCACCCTTTGACCAAGAGGAGATATCCAGGATTATAACTAATCGAGCGTACGTCACTTCGTCGATTTACAATCACTGATCCTGAATCGAAATTTTGCTACCGCGCGAAAACAAAACAACCCCCATTTAACTCTACTTCATTCCATTGTTTTCCTTTCGTTACGTTTTTCTCTGCACACGCCAACAAAATACAAATACAACTCATTATCGGTGTTATACATCCGCTCACTTCACACGTGCTCATAAAAGTTTGACCAGTATCCGTCCAGTTGTGCCCTCGGAAGAGCTCGTTCGAAATTGGAAATTATGCAAACGTAATTGCATATCGAGGCCATCAGCGCCATCGTTCGTGCAGCGTCAACGATTGCATCGTTTGCCATCGTCGTTCATTTCGATTTGTCTCATATTTCACCACTTTTCTCAACTTCATTTAGATACATAGAGAGAGGAAAAAATCATATTTTTTTTCTCGATTGCAGGCTGATCTATCGATTACCTTTAATAGATTCATACATTTTTTCCTCGTTCGAGAGAAGGAATTATATGAGAATAATTTTGTGAAAATGTTTATTTGTTTTGTATCGATATTTCAAACAGTGTTACTAATTCTATTCGATCCACTCGGGCGCGAGGGTACAAAATATTCATATAATATCGGTCGTTGATTTTGTTCTCGACGAGGAAAAGGTAGTACACTGTGAAAAATATACTTCCTAAACTGCCAAAGAAGTTTGGCAGTTTTTTTACACAAACTTTTTTTGTAAATTACCAAATAAAAGTTTGTAAACATTCAAAAAAGTTTGTTATTTCACGAAGATTTTTGAAAATTCACAAACTTTTGTTCGGCAATTTACAAGAAAGGTTCGGAAATTATTTTTCCAAACCAAGTTTGTAAATTTCCAAGCATTTTTGTTTGGAATTCAACAAATTTTTTTTTCAGGGTACAGCGAAAAGGAAGAAATAGAGTCCCTTAGATGATAAAAACTTTTAATTGGTCGTACAATTATTTTTTTTTCTCGTACTTTTGTCGCTACGCATACTGTTTACTGCTCGGCATAATATTTTCTTCTCAAGCTACTTCTCAACAGCCAATATAAACTTTTTTACGGGTATTCTTTGAACTACCAACATTTCGTTTCGTCAAAGACCGTAGTATTGTGTGTATACTGAGTTATGAAAATTGTGTGCAAGAGAAATAAAGTAACCAGATTTGTCCATTGAATTCAGTTCCTTCAATTCGTTTTATCAAATATGTTCCGTTACGCGAAAAGCATAGGATTTATGATTATTAAATTTCCTTCCGCCTGTTTCGATTATTCGTTATTAGGTCACAGTAATGTGATGTGAGGATAATTGTATTTGACGTGGTATTTTTTTTATGAAACGTGAAACGGAGGGTTGTTTTTTCATTCGAATGTTTCATATCGCCATTCGTATGATGTTTGTGCACAAGTCATGTGGAAGTAATAACTTTTTTTATTGTATATATAACGTGGATGATACGGGATCAGACCTTCCGACCTGAATTGAAGATGGAATGATCGATAATTTCACTCATCAGTAATGGATGGATTCCTAAATATTCCGGTATAACACATGGGCTGAAAAGTCCCGGGCCTAACTCATAGATGGCGCGAATTTTACTGCATTCACCTGTTTTTCAGTTAATACTAACCTTCGAAAGACAGCTGTCAAAATTTCATGATATTCTATTTATTAGTTTGTGAGTTATTGTACTAAGAGTGACGCTACTTTTGTTATTTTTGGAAACAATGGATCAAAAACAATTTTGTGTTTTAATTTTACACTGCTTCTTGATGGGAAAAAATACCGTTCAAGCGAAGCAATGGCTTGAAAAGTGTTATGGGGACTCCGCTCCATAAGAAACCACAATAAAACGTTGGTTTGCTGACTTCAAACGTGGTTGTACAGACACCATGCAATGATGCAAAACCCAGTGGACATCCAAATGAGGCGGTAACACCAGAAAACATTGAAAAAATCCAAAAAATCGTTTTGAATGATCAAAAAGTGAAGTTGCATCAGTTAGCTGACATCGTAAAAATATCAAAAGAACGTGTTGGCTTTATATTGCATGAGCATTTAACTATGAGAGAGCTCTGTTCAAAGTGGGTGCCGCGTTTGCTCACTGTTGACCAAAAACAAGAACGCGTTAATGCTTCTGAGCAGTGTTTGGCCATGTTTAAACTTAAAAAGCCGGAATTTTTGCGTCGATATGTTACAATGGATGAAACATGGATCCATCACTTCACTATGGAATCAAAACCATCGTCATCTGAGTGGACAGCCACTGGTGAACCTCGTCCAAAGCGCCCGAAAGCACAACAATCGACTGGAAAGGTTATGACCTCGGTATTTTGGGATGTGCGTGGTATAATATTCATCGACTATCTTGAGAAGGAAAATATCATCAACAGTGAATATTATATCGCATTATCGGAGCGTTTGAAGACCGAAATTGCAAAGAAACGACCGCATATGGCAAAGAAAAAAATTTTATTTCATCAAGACAACGCACCATGTCACAAATCATTCAAAACAATGGCAAAACTATATCCACCGTATTCGTCAGATTTGGCTCCCAACGACTACTGGCTGTTCGCAGACCTAAAAAAAATGCTCGCCGGTAAGAAATTTCACTCGAATGAAGAGGTTATCGCTGAAACTGAGGCCTATTTTGAGGCAAAAGATAAATCGTTCTACAAAAGTGGTATTGAAATGTTAGAGCGGCGCTGGAATGATTGCGTTGTTCTTGATGGTTTTTTTGAACAAGAAAAACGGTGTTTTCTTCGTTAGGCCCGGAACTTTTCAGCCCATATGTTATGCATGGAACGATTTATGATTGATCGTATAACGATTCAAGTAACCATTTCGTACGTAAATCATGAATTCTATTCCATTCTATGAATGTATACACGGAGAAAAATGACCCGAATCAAAATATTTACGTGAACTCAGGTGGAAATGTTCTATTGAATCCTATCACAAATGGTGAAATTTCTGATTGAATATCATTGAATTTCATTGAAACCTATGAATTCTCCCATTCGTCAATGAGATTTTATAGATTCTTTGTAACCGGGGAAGATACCTCTAAAAGTACCATAATGGCTGGGACTTTAATGAGGAAGGTACCATACTCCTTTATATAAGTCCAAGAAATTATGGGACTTTTAGAGGTTCGTTCACGTAAATATTTTGACTCGGATCAGACCAACGCCAAAAATCCATAAATTATGGTATTTTTCAAGATATCTGTTCTCTCAGTGCAGAATATTCATTATAAAATGATATTAATTGTAAAATCACAATGATCAAGAACGAACTTTTACGAGTTGTTTTTGTATCCAAAGAAACGAAATACCCCAACGTTTCATTGATTCTTCTCACTCCGGGAGGTGTTGTTCTTTTCCCATTGGATTACGAACAAAAGATGTTTCCTCTTTCTTCGTTGATTCGATGCACCTTGTGTGTTGTGTGTTGTTAACATTTCCTATGAGATAGAAATGTATTGATAGAGCATTGGCAACCTGGACGTATTGGAGTTGGAACTGACGAAATGGGACGGAGTGGGAGGGGGAACATTGCTAATGGAAGCCAAGAAACTTCAGGTTCAAATTCATTTCTTCCCTCGGTCTTGTTCTCTTTGCTCGGTTGGACGTGGCCACGGCAACAAAGAACCTTCAGGACTACACATTCCGCTCGGTGTGGCTTCTTTTTTCCTCTGTCTCGAATTTCCAATCCTTTCGAACGAGCAAAGAGCGGGAGGCAACTTGAAAACAGCTAACTTTCTTCTGCGCTGAAAGTTTTACACCCAGCAACCACTGCGAATGTAGTTATCTAACGGACGAGGAAAAAAAAAACGAAGAAAATACATGAAACTGCTAGCGCTGCGGGATCCGAGTTTATTTTCTACCAGCCACCGACTATTTATGTGTATACTTTGCCTTTGGAAAATTTTGTCACTTTATGCATTCATTGATGATACTTGATTAAAAAATATTCTCGTATATGGGTTATAAATTCAGACATGAATGTGGTACGACTGGATCTTGTTTCAGCGAATGCAAAGTTTCGTAAGGTATCATCAAGGTCTTTGCTGACGAGAGAGAAAATTAAAACAAAATGTTTGTATTTTTACGTTCATTTCGTTCCACGGTAATACTTTCCACTTGAAATCCTGAAAATCTCACCCAAGGTGTTCAATGTCTTTCTAGAATTGTTTGAAGTCAAACGACAGTCACCTTACGGTAGAATGTTGGTTTTCTTGATTTGTTTTTATTGATTTACAGTACTCGCACAATTTTTAGTCAATTCACATGAATTTTAGAAATTCAATACCAAGAACGAAATGTAAAGATTTGATTAATAAGAATCGTATTTCAAAGGTATCGATTTCTATAGAAAATTCTACTTTATTGTTCCCTGTAACGCTGTGAGGATACAGATGGGTTGAGCTCGTGAATAGAGTGCGGATATCGTTGATGTGATATTAAGAACCACTTTACGGGCAGATGGTCAAAATCTCTAAGGCATATATGACTGTTTATGGGCGTAATATAAGGGAAGAGAACCATGTTACTATCCCTGCACAAGTAGACGAGGTGCTATTAAATTATTAGATTAATGATACTGGACAGTGGGGCTGAGGATTTTGTTCTTCAAGCAACCCAGAGTCGAATCGATGTTACGCATACCGTGTGATAGAATCAAAACGATATGGAAACCTGAAATCATTGTACAGGGTGATTCAGAAAGTGTGGACATCTCTTGGCAGGCATATTCTTCAGAAGATTCTGAAATGATTCATCTGTAGCAAAGTTTAATTTGATTGTTAGATCCAAAGATATGAACATTTTTGAATTTTTCGAAAAACCCAAATATCTGTATCTGGGACGTTTGAATCTAAAACTATGTTCTAAGTCAGCGCACGTGGTATCCCTGGAGAAAAAAACTAAATCATTCTTGCGTTCTTCTGCATAGGCTTTGTAGGCTCGGGCCTAGGACACTAATGGGAGCCTCCACCTCCTTGAATCACAATTTTCCTTCAATTCTACAAGAATATAATTTTGGATAATAAAAAAAGTAAAACATGAGCTATGGATACTCGAATTGCACAGCCAAACGAACATATTGATATATTCATAATTGATTAACATTTTGAAAAAGATATTACTATATATAAGTAAAAAAATTCCCTCACAGGGCCTCCAAGCATTTTGAGCCTAGGGCCCCTTAACTATGAAAGACGGCACTGTTTATAACGATTTAAAATTTGTGAATAGCTGTAACTTCTCAACGGAGGAGGCTAGAATGATTTAATTCTTACCCAGGGATACCACGTGATCTGACTCAGAGAATGGTGTTAAATTCAAACGTCCAAGATACAGTACTTACTTCCGAGATATTTGGATCTTTCAAAAAATTTAAAAATGTCCATATGTTTGGATCTAACGGTCAGATTGAATTACGCTACGGATGAATCATTTCAGAACCTCCTCAAGAATATGTCTGCCAAGGGATGTCCACATTTCCTGACTCACCCTGTATTATAGCGTATGCACTTGAAGAGTACATAAAGATTCTCAATCTATAGTTTTGTTTTTTCAACTTCGTACACAAGATGATGAAATATAAATTTTTGCAATAAATTTTTCTGGGCATGTTGTAAAGTACGAATTTATTCATCGATGCACAGTGGAATCAGTGTTTATATCAGAACCATAGCGACGTTCATGGCATTTTGTATTGTATTCGTTGAATCAAACAATATCGTTAATCGACAGACGCGAATAGAAATTGCAATATGATGAATTCAACGAACCCGTAAATTACAATGTATATTGTGACACATTTGCTCGGGGTGATACCACCAATTCGATACAGCAGAGGTACAGAATTTGTCGGGAAACTCAGATTGACGTACGGATGCGGGTTTCATATTATATTGTAAATAACATCTATGGCATAATACACGATTATCATGGAACATTCGCATCCTGCTTACGATCCGAGCGTTGGCCGTATTCTCCTACATTTACATTTTGATTTCAGTTAATGTGGCGTTTAATAATTATAAATTACTGGAATATGGATCCCTGGCGTCTATTTCCGAGTAGAAATTTGGTAGGGCGAACGTCGGGGTTTCACGTGGCAAATGACTTACCTGGTAAGGCTCCGACATTGGCCACACCAAATTTCTACTCGGATTGTTTTTCGATTTTTCATCTATCAATAAAGATAAGAGGAGGAATTGGGGTTATAAACGAAAACGGAAGAGTATAAATTATTCAAGCTTTAATATTTCACCAAAAAAAAAAATAATTTTCTTGAAGCTGAATCTCTTTGTTGCGCAGCGGAAAAATTTGTGTCGCTGGAGGTCCACTCAGAATTTGTGTTGAAAACAACATATCAAATTCTGAGATTCATAGATTTCCAGTGTAAATTTAACATTTTGTGTGTTAATATTCACCATAAATTGCGAGTGGACCTCCTTTTTCACTGTGTGATAAATAAATCCACGCTCAGAGAAATGATTTAGTTGAATATTTGACAACAAAAGTGGATTAGTTTCTGAATTCGGATGTGGGAAACGTGCTGAACGGCCCTCAATGAGTTAGAAAACTGAACTAAGACATCAAATTCCGGCGGCTCAAAATCTGAAAATTCAACGATGCATGTGGAATTTTCCACATTTGCCATAGGTGGTCAGTCCGCCCCTGTTAGACAGCTCAGGAATTGAAATCTAAATAAAAATCGAGTTGATTCATATTTCAGACAACTAGAAGTTTGCTTACCCCACCTAACAAAGTTAGAGCCTCATGAACAAAGGATGGAGAGTGATTTTTAATTAGTTTCCAAAAGAAACAGCCTAAAAACTACACCCCTGTTTCCGATTATTTCAACCACTGTAAGGCATGAAGGTGTGATGCGATGGGATCATGTTTTCGAGCCCCGAATATGAGTTTGACACGGGCATTTGATGCTATCCGAAGCCTAGTATTTTCGAACTTCGGCAGGTGTGTGTACTACGGGCAACGATAGTCGGTGAATGGTAGAATTGGACTGAGAATGGGTTCTTCTCTCGAGTTTTGATGAAGGAGGATGTGCCTTGTATCGTGGTTGATGTCATGATCTGTATACTTCACTACTGACGACTGTGGTCTGCTCTTTCCAATTCAAGGACCGTGTCCGGTGAGTGCCTTAATTGCGTTGCAATGAGAGACAGACTCCTGATTCCCCAAGGGACAGGGATCCATATGGTGAGAGTTCGGATGCCTGGATGATCCCATGATCATGGCACGTATCTTTTGAGGATTGATTCCATTTAATAATTCTTTCTATATCTCCATTCAATTTACCAATCGCTGAACTCAGTAGATAAGAATGTGCTTGGATATAATTGTACAATTCATCAGCATATCTCACAATTCTAGCATACTTTATAGCAGAATTAATTAATATCAGTGCAGTACAGTGTAAAAAAAAGGGTCCAAGCACCAAACCTTGGGGGCCTCCCGAGGTCACAAGAGTTCGAGGGATGTGAGCGGTTTTCCGTACGGAAATGAAAAGTTTCCTTCCTCACTCGCGTGAGCATTCACTGTAAAAAAATCCCTCCTGAAAATTCAGAAAATGCGACTGTGATTTTTTACAGCCACTTTTTTCTGAACACCCCGAGATTCAGATGAAATTTCTTGAAATTCATCTGAAAATCCAGTAAAAAGTGGCTATAAGAAGTACAGTTACATTTTATAGATTCTCAGAAGGAATTTTCTTACAGTCTTGTGACAAACTGTGATTGCAATTATATCTTACGGAAATTAGAAGACGTACTTACAATCTGCAGCTGATCGAACATTACAAAACGACAAGGTGGAGCGATAATCGATTAATTCCAAAACAATAATTTGTCACAAACACTCCTTGGTGAATTCACCTACTATACTCTTTTTATCCAATCTTGTATGAAAATATTCCAACCCCACGATTTCCCGAAACATTATACAGCACGCTCCAAAGCATCGAAAGCATTTATTCGTAACCTTCTAAACATGTTTGCCAGTCACGAACAAGGATTAAAAGCTTTTGGTGTTCAAAAGTAAACACGACGGTTCACGGTGTATTCATTCGTCTATCATACGTTCTTTGGCTTATCGGACCAAATCATTTGTGTTTGTCTGTGGACCTCTTTTTTTATTCGCTCTCGATGCTTTTCGTACGCAATTTCACAGCACAGTTCTATTTCGTTTTCCGATGAATTTACCACCGGAACGGTTGGTCTTTTTTTTTGTTGTACATTCTATGAGAGATATTTGCCGCTTCGTGAATTCGCGGATACGTTTTTTCAACATGAGGAACTTTGAAAAAAATTTGCATTCATCTGATCAAGTGAAAATCCAAAACTTTGCTGCATCGGAGGAATCGTTATTGGCTCCAGTTGATTCCTCTTCGATACTTCTATGCCTGTACAGAAATATAAATGAAAGAAGGAGAAACAAACTACGTGTTTTTTCTCTGTATTTCCAGCAGTGGAACATTTTAGTGATCGCTCTGTTAAGAGTGCGTCTACGGATAAACTTTAGAAACTTGAGAAACTAAGTTTCATCAAGAAGTAATCAAGGGTTTGTTAGTGTCGTTGATTACTGTCTCAGATTTTGTACAAAAATCACTCTCGATTTTCGTACGTTGGATTCTTTGATTTTATAACCATTCATAATCTTGTACGGAAAGTCTTCTTCGCATGTAACAATGTTTTTCAAAGTACATGGTTTCTCGATTCAACGATCATCGCTTTCATTGATCCTTCTTTGACCAACAAAGATCAAAGGAAAAATGTTTATTTCAAAACTTTCTTCTTGACACCCTTTTACGTGCTTGAATAATAAATCTGTTGTGGAAAAATCGAGAGAAGAGGAAATGAGAGGATTAAGGATGAACTTCACAGTCCAATTACTGGAATTTGTTCACAGTTTGTTGTACAATTTGTAGTCGAGTATTGTCTTGAAGCCATAAAATTCGACGTCTGTTGACCGATGTTGGATGTCGAGCACCATCGAATGCGCAGTTTTCCGTACATACCATCAATTCCTCTCCTGTATTCGTCAACGTCTATTGTTTGACTTCTTTTAGAAAAGCACAAATCTACCAGACCTCGAAAGAACGATCGCGAAAATTCTCTGTTTACGAACATTTGTTTTCAAATTGTTGTGTTTTGTTTTGTATCGATCGTCGCATGAAATTGTTCCGTATTATCGATTGTTTTTTTAATCTTCTCACATCAATCAACATCAAATATGAAACTATGTTTTTTAATTCCGGAGTTTAGTTAACGTTTATAAAGATTTTTTATTTCGGAAATCGAGGTAGGCATAGTTCACAGGTGAGAGAAATTTGAAATTCATAGTCTGTGTCGATATGTGTCCTCACGAGAACTGGTAGCGAAGGTTCTATTATAAACACATTCATTTTGACCTCGGGTTCATAAACGTGGATATATATTTGTTGTTTTTCCAATCCACAGAAGGACGAATGGAAAACATAAAGGGGAATTTCACTCTCCGTTAATAGTTTCAATATTCCCCTCTTTTTTTCGATTCCACGTACAATTTTCCACATTGAATTCAATATATTTCACGATAGTATAGAATTATATTACCAACTGAACGAATGATCAAACATATGAACGGAATCAAAAAGGTAAATGGGAGGTATAATTCAGAATATCATAAATGAAAGGAAAACACAATTATTAAACGACTAAAGTGTATTTATGAAATAATAAATAACTATAGGAGTAAAATGAATAATTGTGTGGAGAGTAGGCGGTGAATTCGTATATGAATTCCATTGATTCATAACAAATATTAGAGATGATGATTTATAGAGGAAGATACTTCTTTCATTAACTTTAGACTTGATTTTGAATCATTTCGATGATAACTGCTGTTAACAGAGGACAATAAAATTTTTATAACCATATTGATCACGTTCAGTTAATAATAATGTTCACCGGCCTATTTGAAGTTAGTTATCATTTTTTGTTGTTCCTGATTCGAATGTACATTGGATCTATAGAGTTCATATTTCATCCCTCAAATTTAGTTTCATATGACGAGGAGTTTAAACTCCGAGTGAAATCTTAGTAACTGCACGATGATGTGTTCTATCTTCATTAGAGATATTGTACTGTCCAAGTAGGTCGAACGGCTTAGATTTGAAGGGCATCAGAACAGGAATCAAAGTTATCGAAGATACAATCTGTTAAAGGGAAAGTATTTAAATCTAAAGCTCCCATGCAGAATTCAGAGAATGACAACATTAAATGTCTATGAAACAATAGAAGTTTCTTGCCTGAAAGACGCTTGATGTACTGACAAAAAGCTGAGACTTCAACTTCTCTAGAAGCGAACAAATTGAGATGTATCAACAATTTTTCTTGCTCTTTTGACGATGTCTTTCTGTAGGCGTTATAGTAATTTTTTCCTCCACGTAAAAATTAGCTAGTGAAACTGTTATTTAGATGATACTTTTATCATTTTTGCTGGTAATAAATATAACTCCCAGAGCAAAAATATTGCGGTTGGAATTCCTTCTTGTTCAGATATCTAAAGTTGAAATTGCTCCATGGCAGCTACGAATCTCAGTTGTGGCTGGGAAAAAAGAAGCAGCGATCACAGCGAATTCATATTTCCCGTGCATTGCTGCTGAAGGAGAAAATACCAAAACGAAGCACGATAATATTTTCTAAACAATGGTGAAAATTCTGAAGAAATATGTATTTGTTTGAATAATCTAACGAGTGCGAAGCAGCCTCACGTTTACAATCATTGAAACATGAGCTCTTGACTTGAGAAATAATTATAGTACAAGTGAAGATCAAATTTCACGGTTTTGATAGAACAAAATCGATTCACAAATTACAACCTACGGGTATTTTGTGGAAGCGAGAGGTCGAAACCAATGTAAATTTGCTAAGCTGTAGCTGTGCAGAGATTCCCACACAACGATTTGAAATTTGATCAGTGATGCTTTCTCCTAAACGTACTTGCAGGGTGTGTAGGGTTTTGATTTAATTACAATCTTCAAGGGACTACACCTTCATTCCAGAATTAAATGTCCGTCTAGCTGTATGAACACTAGATTCATTCTTGTCGCTCGAAATGATTACGTATTCAAAAACGCATCACAGTAAAGGACAGAGAAATGATCGAACATTGAAAGAAATCGTGCGAATTGCGTTTCAATCGACACTGTATAAATCAAAATTGATTTCGAAAGTAATAGGTTGAATGTAGAATCAAGATGATTGAATTGTCGTTCCACGATCGAGCCAGCTAGCTCTAGCCAAGGGTACTTTCGAAGTGGCTGACCTGGGTGCTGTGGACGTAGAATCAGTCAATACTAATTTACTATTCTATGCCTCAGGCACTCAAATCGACCACTCCGAAACCGCTTCGGATTACGTTGTTCAACGATACCAGTAGCTATTCAGCTTACCTTATTGGCGAGTATATTTAATTTTCATTGCAACGGGTTCACATTTTTAAAGATGAGGAACCGACGGAGGAGAATCGATACATAATCCTTAATAAGATTATTATTTCTGCGATTGTCTGGAAATCCAATTTAGAGAAAATCGATAGCCGCAGAATATTAGAAACGTTGTTGGCGAGTGTTGATATATCGGGAAGAAGATTCCAAGGAACAAGAAAAAAGAAGATGAAAAAGTCTTTATCCAAAGTTCAAAAGTAACGGCAAAGTGAGAATTGGAACTTATGAGTGGTGAATATCCGGAAAGTACAAGTTGTTAAGGGTGCCGTACCGTGTGGCTCGATTCGATTTATTTTAGTGATTCCTATGGGTGTCTGGGGTGTAGAAGTGGCAGCGTGAAGCTCTCTCCCGTATTCTCCTCGAGTTTCAACACCTCGTTCGGAACTCTTTACGCCAATTTTCTCTGTCGTTTGTTTTTCCGCGACCCAAGTGGTGCTTCTATTCTTCTCCTTCTTCTTCTTCTTCTTTCGTTGTTTCCTTTTCTTGAGAATAATTCGAATTGATATTCGATAAGTTTTGTTCGTTGGTCCACCGTGATGCGCACATGACACATTCTAGTATTCAATTTCTCTGTCGAAAGTAGAAATTTCACCCCTAACGAATAGTCGAAAATCACAGTTCGATACAGTTAATTGTCACAGGATTCATGAATCCAAAATCGGATTGTAATTCTCTCGGTGAATTGGTAAAATGCATTACATCACCGTTCCATCTATCGGCCAATATTCGGGAACGCTACTATCTAGAATTCAATATTTCCTCTCTTTCTGTGTTATTATTACCTTCTCAACTGCTGTGCTTCATCACGTATGTATACGATTCACGTTCTCTCGTAGATCCTGACCGATTCTATCGTCTCTCCATGACTGATATTTATGCACAAATCGTGCCAAACACCATCGTTCGCCAGCAGCGCCAGTAGTAGCCTCGTTCTTCGTTATACAGCGGAATATTGCCTCTTCTGTTTGGAAATATACCGTATATATGTATGTATGTATATATATGTGTGTATACAGGAAGAAATTTTTCCCTCTGTCCTTTTCTCCTTCATCGGAGAGCAGCAAGGACGAGAGAAAGAGGGAAGCAGGAAAAAATTGAAACAAAATTATATGAACGGTGCTAGCTCGAGGGAAGATTAATCGTAGCAATAAATTATTTTTTAATAAAACTTGTTACAACGATGAAATATTTCACATTACCAGTCTATGAACGAGAATTAAAAATGCTTTGTCACTCAGGACTAGAGAATTTATTGTACGTTATTTGTTTTTCCTTCAGATAATTTTCCCTCTTGCCATCGTTTACGTATTGCTTGCAATTAATTAATTCTCAACTGATTACTCTCTCGTAAGATCGTATAGTTGTAATATCTCAAGTTTACGGTTTATGTAACGCTACGGTTTCAAAGCTGAAAAGAGATTGAAAAATGTTGATGAAAGGTATGGTAATTGAAAGCGAATGCTTTATAAATTTAAATGAATCGAATTTTCAATTGACTAGCTTAACTCGCGAGCAACGCATTGAGATCTCTTCTGAACTCAACTCGGTTTGGTACAAAACATTTATTCCAAGTCCGACCAAAACTTCATCGCAAGATTACTACATAATTGAAATCTTTCGGTTTTCGAAATATGTTCAACTTCGAAATTCAATTGAAACTCAACGGCGAATAAAATTCCACCCCAAAGATCAAGTATGATCGAACGTCTTCGTCCCTTTATCATCCCAATACTCCGTTATCATTCTACTTTATACGCGTGGTGAGTTTCGAATGGCGATGTTACACCTCGATTTCGAAACTTCGGTTCTCTTTTTACGAACTGATTCAAACTTGAAGCAATTATATGAGTTGTTGAATCAAAGTAACCAACGCGAGGAAGTGTTCCTCTTTGAATACCCAAAACTCTTGCTCCAAAGTAGCTATATGCGATGCTTTACATTTCAAACTATTTTCCTTATCAAGTTTTCAAGTAGGATAATCATATTGCTAGGATGTATCCACGAGGTTTGACTACGTTAACTGTATCTCAATGGTCGTTCAAATATGATTATCCCTTTAAAACCCCGAGTCGTACGAGATTTCTCTTCATTATTATTAGTATCATTACTACTATAGTCGAATTCGCATCGGTTTTGTCGTTATTATTGCACCTATGTGGATACGTTTCGAAGGAGAATGAGAATTTCAGATGTTCAATGAATATGCACATTTCTACGTTTCTTCTTATGCTTTCTCAATTTGCCGAACAAGACAATGGATCTCGTATTCGTTGAAAATTAAATCATTTGTTTACGCGAACTATGAAATGATTCAGTTGGACGCTCGGTTTTCAATTAAAGTTTAGAGAGCAAGCGTCGCGATGATTAAATCATAAAGTGTGCGCGAACTAAGGTTAATTTTATGACGCGATCCAGATGAATGTAGTTTACAATTGAACTTGCGTATCTTGTTATCCTCATCGTCACCTTCCACGTACCAGGCCAAAGCCACCTATTCAAGACTTGAAATTGTATAATTGAAAAACTTTACAGCCGTCTGAAATCGTGAATAAATGAATGAGAAAACGGAATTAATAATCAAGTGGTAAATGAATTTTATGTTGTTTGATACCAATGTCATTCCAAAGGTTCAAGCATGGAGCACTAGCATTTTATAAACATATACATGTTTCTTGGAAATATCTTGGAGAAGACTTGAAAATCTCATTTCATGAACCAGTTTTTGAATTCATTTTGCGACTATTATATAAATGAAACAGTGTTTTCTTATTGTCGAATGAGGAGATTATAACCCTGGTGTCAGAAACGTAGGTGGGAAGTATTTGGAACGTGGATTTGAGGGGATACGAGCGGCTGGGCTTTTCTGAATTTTTTCGAGACAAATTACGTGAAAATGCGTGCATCGATTCGAAATATCTCTCTGTACAGCATTTCTTGAGATGCTAAAGAAATGCTGTACAGAGAGATATTTTGAATCGATGCACGCATCTTCACGTACTTTGTCTCGAAAGAATTGGACCGCTCGTATCCCCTTAAGCGTATACCGAGCGTCAAGTGGGACATTCAGAGTAGTTCGAACGTATATTTGAAGGGTGCGCAGCGTATGGGAAGAAACACTAATTTCATAGGAATCGGAGAGTGGATAGGAAGCATGTAAAAAGTATTAGAAGAGTCATCTGAAACATTCTCACGCTTTCGTTACTCTTTATAACATGCTTCCCTTTCACCAGGGAAAGAATTTCCAATAACCCATGCAGAACGAGCGTAGTATTGCTAGGATATTCCAGAGATATTCCTCACGTGTTCACAGCGAGTCCTTTTGCTGACCTGGCTAAAAATTCGCTGCCCGAGCTAACTAGATTGCTGAGAGAGCAATATGGTTAATTGAAACAGCACATTTCTTCGCTGTATTTGCAAAACTTTCAGTACCGCATGGCAAAAAATGTTGCTGTCTTTGGTGCCATAGCCGTAAAATCGCTGTGATAGCAAAATATTGGCTGTTTCAATAAAAGGTACCCAGGAAAGTGAAGCCAGCAGGCTTTTCACCCAAAAGTCTTATCAAGAATTCAAGCACTTGAAACGTTTGGTGGGATGCTACTCAATTGATTTCTGGAGTGAACAAAGCTTCAACGACGTTTAATGAAAAGTTACGGCCCTACTAGAAATGCTCTAGTGATTGACAAGTTTTGTAACGCTCAACTCGCCAAAAACTAGACGCTCGCAAGTGCCTCGTAGGGTTCTGGTAAGTTACTTGCAAGTGTCTAGTATCTGGCTAGTTAAGCGTTACAAAACTCGTCAATAACTAGAGCATTTCTACTTGGGGGCTACCAGTTTCAGCTTCATCACAGGAAAATTAGATTTCGCTGTGACAGTGAATTTTTCTTCTTCTCCTTGGTATTTCAGAATTAGAATCTAGATCCATCCCTTCGTTGTTCATCCCTCATGAAGTATACGAAAAGTCCTTTTGCAGAGGTTTATATCTGTGACGATAGATAGAATTGTGATTAAATTTCAAACATCCGTATCCGGAATTCACTTGCACCTTCATAAACTATCGCAAGTGCACTGATAAACTTGATCCCAGTTCCCCAATTATGTTTCGCTCTTTGGATTTCTTGGAGTGGAATTTCTCTCTAAACCGACCTGAGGTTAGTTTTGGACTACTACGTGCAACATTGAAGACATTTGGCTAAGCCACAGAAATGTGACGCATGTATGAAACTCGAGAGTCAATGTTGGAATTAATGTCAAAGTTTCATAACTGTTGGATGACTAATAGATGATTATGCAGTGTAAACCAAACAGAATGGAATGCGAACGGAATTCCTGTACGATCAGAATCGATCTTTTACCACTCTTTTTTGGTACGTGGTATTTTCGTTTTTGCAACTGAAATCATCTTTCGAACCATTTGAAAGCATGTTTGAATAATCAATCTTTACTACTGCTTTTCAGGAACACATTGGAATAATTATAACATTAAAATTACTCCTTCACATCAGAAGAATTTTGAATTTCATGATTATTTTGATTCATTTCTGAATAGAAATATCACAATTTATTCCTGATGTCTTTGCAGATTGACCCTCCATAAAGTTTATTGAGAAAGTTAGTATGAAAAGGATGAGTTGCATTCCAATTTGATGGCTTTTTGATGAGGAAGGAGGAATATTTCTTGTGTAAGGTAGTAAACAAGTATTCGTTTTCCATTTAGCGTTTCATTTCAACTTCACTGGAGTTCGCTCATTCAAAAATCTACTATTTATCCGTTAATTAATTAATTACCCCTTCAAAAGAATTTGCATGGTTTTTTTTACTCTCGATCCTCGACTTGATTCTCCAACCCACAATCATCGCAGCATCATGACACTTCTCGTCATCTCTCTCGGAGAATCCCAGTGAATCGAACAACATTTCTGCCCTTTGACGAATTATTTGAATTTTATTTCAAAGCGAGATGATACTTTTCATCGTTAATATTTGAAGATCTCTATAAATTCGGATTTTACGATTCATTTTCATCGTGTGTACGAATTTCATTTTTCCTTCAAACATCGTTCCTCTTTCACGGAAAATAGAATATTTTAGCTCGTTGAATTATCAAATGGTCTCTGAATAAGAACGATAATTGAAGCTGCCAGCATGTACGAACATTTGAGTACCTTTATACCGTGTTTTTTTTATTCTTTCCCTTTTTCAAGGCATTCTCGTGTGTAGGTTCAATTGAAGGCAAGAGAACGAGGAATCGGGTGAACTTGGAATTGTGAAAGGAAAGAATGGTTGTGAAGAGGAAAAAGAAAAAAGAAACAGCGTAAGATGTGGAGGGAGTGTGTGAATGGAGAGGGTATTACTTTCATCCAAGAGCTTGTGCTCACGACGACGAGAACAACGACGACGACGACGACGACGTCGACGACAACTACGATGGTGACGACAACAAGCAAAGGGGGTGTCACCATAAAGATTATAAAGTTTCAGGATTGGGACGAAAGTTTAAAAAGACGTGACCTGAGCACGTTGCTGAGCTTGTTTTTTGCCGGACAAAGTGGACCGTTCGAGTGGAATATAAGTGGGGTGTAGTAGAGCGAGGAAGAGAAGAAATGAAATAAAAAGAATGAAAGATCACAAAGATAAGAAGTTTTTCCAGAGAATATCCAGGAATATCTCGGAAAGGTTGTTGACGTGACTAAAAACGTGTTTTCACATTCGTGCAGTTATATGGATTTTTCGGCCAAATATTCATGATGCTTTTTGAGAATAGGATGAATTTCATGTATCCATTGATTTGAATTGTAAATGCGTTTGTAGCTGAACCGATGGTGCATGTGTGCTTTGCGGATGTTGAGTCTTGTTGAGACTTGCTGGCTTTTGAATTCTCATTTTCACACGATGGAGGGTTTTGGAGAGAGATCTTATGGAATCAATGAACATTGAATAAAGTAACAAAATTTAGTAACAAGATTCAGAAGAGAAAGGATTTTTAATGTAAAAACGATAAGTAGTTGCGGAGACTGATTGTTCTCTTTATTTCACATAAGATTTGATGGATGTCAATTCTGAAATTGAGAACTGTATTGCCAGAAACAAAAGAACAAGAGAGCCGAGACCGGAATATATTGGTCATTCCAATCAACAGAAGTATTTGATTGGATGTAGGCCGTTGGATCTCGAAATTTCTGGCATCACTGATTGAGAACGTTCATGCACTGGGAAAAATTTTCTTGTACAATTTGCTGGTAAGTTCTGTCGAATTTTGTTCCGTCCCAGACGAAACCGGACAAGATTTTGAATGGAGTTTGACAGGTTCTGTTGGATTGTGGCATGTACATCAACTTCAGCGCTGATGTACAAACCAGACAATACCAGATAGAACCGGACAAATGCGGGCCGAAATTTTGCATGGATATGTCTGGCACTCATAATCATCATAGGTCGATCTACCGGATATTGTACTGAAAAAAACATCTCTGCATGTCTAAACTAGGCAATAATCTATGTGTCAGAATGGAAATTATATATGCTGAGATAACTCATTTAATAACAGAATCTGTATATGGCTCATTTTAGCACACCATGGTTGCCACAATCTGGAAATTTCAAATCTCAAATTCGCGTTGGATAGAATCATCAATAACATGCATCGGATTTCCAGGCTGTGGCAACCCTGCATACATAGTTTTTGTAAGCCCATTTCCACGCATAAATTATGCCTGGTTTAGTTTTTTTATATGGGCGTAATGAAATGTTCGTTAAATGCCGCCATAGTGTAATTCTCAACCTTTCAAGGCATGTGGAAACAGATAGATTGCCTCACCATTTTGTTGCTCCGTTGTCCACCAGAATTTGTATTGCTGCCCTCACTTCATTATGTATATCGAACTAAATGGGTTAATTCGTGGAGGCCGTTAGTATATATCCAACACGACTTGAATAGCTATCAGACTCGCTTTTGGTGTAAGATTCTTGTACTTGATACTGGGTGGTTGGCTCAGAGAAGCGGGGGGGAGAATCCCGTTGCCCCGATTCTTGTCATAGCCCACTCGAGTGATCTGTGACCTCGAGCAAGAAGCCTGCGCTGCAGCGCGCCATGCGTTTGGAAGTATTACTAACTACCTGCCTTGAGGACTGAACGCATAAACGAATAAGCAGATAACATAAGCATGAGTGAGATGCGCAGAGCCTACTTTTAGGTTTCTGCGAATTCCACTTGTGCTTATGTTATCTGCTCATCAACCCTGACAGCAAAAGTTGCAGTGCAACTATTGTTTCAATGTTGCTGCACCAGTTTGTGTTTGGTTGTTGAAGGATTGTTTGCCCAGACATCAGAGGATTTCGAAAAGAACTCTTGAGGATCAATAATGAATTCTTCAAACCCCAATTGAACTCTTCAAGAACTTTTTCAGACCTGGTGTGCTGTATAGGTGATCTCACGTATCATAGCTTCATGTATCCGAAAATCTTCGTAACATCATGACAACAAATTTCAAGTTTGGCGACGTACCTCCCAGCAACTTTCCAACAATAGTTGCTCTGTGTTCTTGGGAAGTTGTCTCGAACTTTTCCAGCACTTTGCTGTCTGGGAGGGTTGGGAATGTATTATACCTAATAATACATAGAGTATTTTACGTATTATACTCGGTAACAAATCCCTTCTTCAGGGTCTTCTCATGCAATATACGTGATTTGTGTATCAATGCATACGATACATCTCATACTCCGTAATAAATGTAACAGACCATCCAGTGAAGCATCATTACCCAACCCTGTTGCTCATTCGTTCATGTCTCAAGTCCTTTAGGGCAGACTTGCCTACTAATGTGTGTACGAGTGTGCTCACGTGGTTTTCGTGAACGCGTCGCTCGACCACTAGTGCTTGTCATGCTTCCACTACCGAGTACTGTGGTTCTCACTCGGAGATATTGTCACAATTGATGTTTTTCAATAGACGGGTTCTCGTCACAGGATTACATCATTTCCTTCTCATGAATTCTTCCAATTCTCCGACCTCTTTCTAATTTCCTCCAAATCCACGTTAACGTTATCTCCACGTTTTTTCGGAGGTAAACTACTCTAACAAAAGTTTGATAATTCATGATAGAGTTGTTGAAGATTTCAATCAACCCTGTAGTTATAATCCGAGCAATCGCAAAAATCATTGAAAATCGTCAGTGAATATTGGATCATCAAATTTAAAATTCCTTGTGTCATAGCACCGATACTTCTTATCACTGTTTATGGGTTTCCAAACGCCCTGTATACAGAATACATGAAACGTAAAATTAAATATGGATGAAGCGACAGTGTGATGATCTGTGCAACAAACTGAGTGATTTGCTTTTTCGCTTCAATATGGTCACACGCTCTACGAAATATCCGATCAATTCGAAGGAGAGTCATTCGCTATCGATTTCAAAGTGCAAGTCCAATCGTTTTATGTTCAACAAACGGAGCAGGAACGGAATAGGGATGGTCTAAAACAGTTTATAGTACCCAAGGGACTGGAATGTGGCAATAAAAGATCAAGAAAGTGAAATGCGAAAGAGAAACGTAGGGTTAGAAAAATCGAGAAGAAGAACGGAATGGAAGGTGACATTAAAATTTTAAGGACGTAAGTATCGTAACAGCGTGATAGGGGATCATCTTTCGGAATATAGATATTCCATGTATTTCTGAGAATTCGATATTATTCAATTCAGCATAGAATTGGGCTAGTTCTCCAGCATAATCAAAGGTGATACCTACTTTTGTTTAAACTTCCATTTATAAATTGTTTTCAACCTTTTGAACACAAATTAATCCGGCTTTGGTGATGATTGACTCATTTCCAATCAGTTTCACAACAGAGTCTTTAGTTCTTGCAGCTGTGTTTGAAACATGGTTCCATTGTGATCTGTAACTTTATCTCACTTCGGTTCCACGTTCATCTTTTTCTTAACCTGATTCAACGTTGATTTGTAGTATATGACAGATTGAATCGAAATTTTTTCTGAATTTTTGAAAAATGTTAACCTTCTGGGGATGCACTGGGTCAAAATGACTCATCCTCCATTTCGAAAAGCTATTTATGGGATAGTACCTTCACATTCCCTCAAATATTGAAAAACCTATCGACTGTAGAGCGAAGCGAGTTTCGAATTCGTATTCTGCAGACTTCGGCGATGAATTTGAGAAAAAAAAGCTCTACGATGTTTTAGAGTCGAGATATGAGCGATCAAAAAACACTTGAGTCAAACTGATCCAGTGTATCCCATGTGTGAGGAAACTATGAGTGTATCTCCAGAGGGTTACAATGCGCTATTCTAGTAAAATTGTACTCAGAAAGAAGAGGATACAGTTCTTAGGAATAATAACTGTTCGAATCCATCTCTTGTGAAAGAATTTTTAATGGAAAACTGCACGGTTGGAACTCATTTTATTTCTGATAATCTCCTCATGAAATATCTGAAGCATTAAATAATGCTTCAATAACTCACCGGGCGTGCGTGACCATAGAATTAAGTTGAGTTCATTCTTGGCCAGTATAGGAAAAGTTCTGAACAAAGTCAAATCAAAATTAGAGTTATGATTATGTTCCAAAGCCGATATGGATTGGATGTTATCAGCGCACCATACATTGTACATATTTTTTGATCAACTGTTCTTTGTGACGAAACATACTAAAAGTATGACACAGAATCGATTCAGCTTGAGTTTTTCTAGTTTCGTCCATTTTACGCCTGAAATCGAATTTTATTCCAAATCATAAGTTCAACTATTTATATCGACAGACTAAACAAAAATGATTCGATTCTACCGATTGCCCGAATACTATAATCAATCCGTTAAAGTATAACCTATCGGAGTATGTAATTCCATTTCCCATTCGAAAACCCCTGTCTCAGTCCCCTTTCAATCCTTTCGTCAATCAATATTCCTATAGTAAAACTTCTCGTAAAATTGTCAAGTATAAAAACATCGAGTGAATTTCCCACAGCGAGATAACGCTCGTATCTAACGTACTATACACATACCATACCTCATCAAATTTTTACATGGGAAATGAATCAAGTTCCAATACTTGGAGGCTTTTTGTTCCCAAGCTTTTTATTCCGTTCTTTCCTTGATGGATTAAAACCACGAGAGGTCAACTTCTACTTTCTCAATTTCCCGGTTCTCTGTTCTCGGAAACTATGTGACATTTATTGATTGCAACTGAACGACACGCGAGGGCAGTCGCTTTATGATTAGATGATGATTCCGCTATCTTTCCCTTCCAATTATTTCTCCTCTACATTAAAACTCGAACGAGCGAGTTGAAGATTTTGAATTAATGATACGTCGGATACTGCATATCACCGCGTCCTCTTTGCACTGGAATTATTGATTTTGTACAGAGAAGATGATATAAATGGAATTACCCGGTTCTTTTGTTACATAACATGAAAATCAGATGAGAATTTTATGTATATAGTGGAATTCGGTCGGTATTCGTAATGAATGACGGGGAGGCGAAACTTTTATATTTCCCTCGTGGATAGGATATGTGTTCATTCATTCCCATCCGGTCGATCGATAACGTATAATGTCTACAAACATCCTTTGTAGGTATTGTTATTATCACCGTAGTCATTATTATTCAAAAAAAAGTGGACGGCTGAGTCTGAATGAGGTAAAGAGAAGAAGGAAGCATTTCGCTCATTGTTCCAATGTGGACAAAAAATTTGAACTATATTTGTCTTCTTTATGAATTTTAGACTTATTTTGTCCTGCTTGTTTAATTTTTTCAAAGGTTCAATTCTGTATGGAATAAACAAAGATAAATTGCTGTAAGACTCTGAGGTTATTTGCAATACCGTATTGGGGATGAACAATGATTTTTTGGTATCTCTGAGGTACAGTTCCTTCGAGTCAACAAGATTCATCCTAAAAGAAACCACTGATCGAAAATAACAAGAAGAATTCAACCAAGAATCCATTTTCAGATTCTATCGAAAATGTTTGGATTGTAATGAAGAAAAGGTTGGAACACATAAAACTGTGTACACCATTCCATCTGTTTGGAGAAGAAATTTGAGGTCCAACGTGGATTCAAATTAACCCTGTACAAAATTTGAGTGGAGAATGATATTGGTGACAGCGGTGGGATCGTTACAAGAAATACCCCATATCCAGTGCTTGTATTCACAATCGATCGTCTTTCACAATATGAATTTTGTCTCCCAAGCGGATTTCTTCAAATTAGAAGGAACAGTTGAGGTTTTTCATACTTCTTTTCTTCCTCACAAGAATAAGAGTCATGCGAAACCCTCTGTCTCAGATTATGCTTCGTCAAAAATCTTCACTCTTGTGCCAACCTATTTTCTATTCGTGTCAGCAAAATGTGTAAATTTTTATAGATGCATAAAATTTCATAATGTTTCCACAGTTCCACCCAGACTACGCATTCGCAATTCGACTTTTCGAAAGTCCATGAATCCTTGAAAAATTGCGTTTCATTTTTCGCAGGATAATATTGACGATATTCATATCTGTGAAATTGAAATGGACATAATTCCACACATGCACCGAATCCTTCGTTCATTTATAATTCCCTACGCATTGATCCATGAATTTTTTGATCGGACGTGAGGATAATTTTCATCATTTCGATTTTCGTTCGAAATAATGCATATTCGATTCCAAATACAGCTCATGAATTCCATCAATATTATAAAGTATAATATAACTTTGTGGTCATTCGTATCAGGGGGTGTATTTTGAGTCAGAATTTTCTCGTCATTCGTCAATGAAGAGACATGACCCATGGCATTCTCTCATATTGAACTGGTAATTTGGATAAAGAGCGTTGGAAATCAAATTGCGATATTTTACTGCTCTGTAGCCACATCAAGGATATAATCCATAGTCCTCAATTCCATGACGATCCTTCCAATACTTTTACAGATTATACTCATGGTATATTTATAGTAGGAATCACTCTTACCTGTGCCAGCACAAACATTCTCTAATATCACACAATATCCCTATATTGTTATCAGAATATCATACCAGAACATTGCTGGGATATTATATGTCCCTCTAATAGATATTGTAGGAATATTGGTTTTTAAATGAATCGTCCGTTCGATCGAAAACTTAGGGCAGTATACTTTCATTTCTGATAAAACTTGAATTACATAAGAAAAATATATGATTTCATAAGGAAAAGAATAATAATATTCCTATAATATTCATTATGGTGGACATATATTCCAGGAATGTTCTGGTATAATATTCTGATCATATTGTAGGTATTTCATGTGTTATCAGGAATTGGTTCCCCTGCAGCCCGATTGAGGCTCGTACTTGGAAACTTGGGCCTGGATAGGACAGGAATACTGGTGCAAGGTTCGTGCTTCCATGGAAATTACTCTCCAGGCCTTGTTAATCCCAGTGATTTTCACTGGGGATAGTTCTGAATATCTTCCCTATCCCACGCTGAATATCATCAAATATCACCTCGAGAAGTGAGAACGGCGAATACAGTTTTAGTAACTTTATGTTTGTTGATCGCTATTCCTCTCAGTTACGCGAATATGTGAAATACTTCCCTTCCCTGGTGGAAATGAAGCGTGCTGGGGAGAGTTACGGAAACGTTGTCGGAGAGTGCTGTGAGAGTAATCAACGGGTCAATAAAATGTAGTAGAAGCGTTTTGAAAGTGTCATTTGGTGGGTGTAGAGCGTGTATCAAAGCGTTCTATTCCAATTATAGGAAATGATAATGAAGAGTTATGTGAACGACCTAGAAGTCTGCTTGTACGTGTTTTCAATATTCAAGGAAACGTGCTCCTGTCTGTTTTAGGAGCGTAATGAAATCTTTGATTCTTCATCCAAACTGTCAAAGCAATCACCCAATTTTATGAAGAAATCGAAGAAACTACAGTGCCTCATGTTTAGTATGAATATATACTTTGAAATCAAGTACGGTGAGAAGAATAAACTTAAAAATCGATCAATAATACTATACAAATTATCAATTCTTGGTTTTTATTTGAGAACACATCAGAGACGATTTAGAATGTTTTATAAATACCAAACTTGCATAAAATATAAACAATTCTCCAAACTCAAAATTTACAAATCAATTCCAATCTTACAAGCGATAATTATATGTGTAAAACAATTTTATTATTTTCAACATTCCAAAGATAAGAAGGGTTTTACAGTTCGATGATTCAGCAGAATGATCTCTGGTGCAAATGAACCTTATACACGGAGCGCGGAGGAAGCGCATACGAAGCGAAGAATGTTTCAATTCCCTCCTCCTGAAGCGTGTGATGTCCGCTTGCTGTGAAGTGATGAAATCATACGTTCCATATACGCTTCATAAGCTCTTGATCCCATTTCACACACGCTTCATGTAAAGTAATAGTAAGTTACATCAAGCGTATGCGAATCATACCTATTCTAACTCCAAATAATATCTTTTAGCGGTTGATCCCGACGACGATTCAAGGCTCAATGGATAAAACCCTTGTCTGCTATGGTGAAAGTCATCGGTTCGATTCTCGCTATGGGGTGCAATTTTTTTATTCAGGTTTCATGAATCTTATACACTTCCTTAGCTTTAATTCTCTCTTCACATACCCTTTATATCCCTCCCATTCAAGGTTCTCTTATACTCTCCATTAATTTCTTGGTCACCCTCCAACATAAGTTTCGTTCACTCTTCCTTCCCGCTTCCATTTTCACGAGGGATTGTTTAGGAGTTGCTATATCCCCCATTGTATCTTGAATATGAATGAAACTTTTTGGTTGGACAGATGGTATGAAAAGTATGAATTAACCTCAAAATAATATAATTTTCTGTTATCCAAAACAAATGCACAAAAACATCCTATAAGCGTCTTGGAAACAGTTACTAAAGAGTTATAGAAGAGTGTCCGGTGAAAAGGGTGCGTTGGACGCGCAACGAACAGTGATAGCACGCTTGTAGAAATTTGACATTGAGTCATTTGGCGGCCAAAACTTTTCACAAACGCTCCTGTCACTTTGTCGCCCGCTTTTACGTTATTTCAAGCACGTTCGATTTTTATCAGGGTTTGTATTCAACAAGTCAAAATATCTGATACACAAGAAGCAATTGAAACTCTCCATCTCTGTCTACCCTGAGAACCCAATTTTTTAGATTGAAAGAAAATTTTCTTTGCCCTCATTCTAATAAATATTTTTCTCGATGGGAAAATTCTTCATCAGATTGAAACAAAAAATTCTCAAATTGAGACAGAAATATATTTCTTCTTGAATTCGAAGAATATAATTTCAATTCAATGAAAAATTCTCTCATTGGAATGAACTATCTTTTTCATTGAAAACAAGATTTATTGGAATGAGGGCAAAGAAATTTCCTTCAAATCTAAGAAATCGGGTTCTCAGTGTGAAGGAACATATAACGTCCCTGTTCAAAGGAACCGATACAAACCGATAGGCCAAATCTTATCGAAATTAATGATATCTTATCGATTTTCATGCGGTTTTTGTCACAGTAGTTATTTTTCTACGTGGAATTCGATGTTCTATTGGTTTTGATCGGTATTATCGACGAAACCTGATGAATACTGATAGGAACAAAATAACTTATCGTGTTCTATGCGGTTTTTGTCACAACACCCATCAGAATTTATTGGAATTCATCGGACTTTTTGGATCGGGATGATCTTTCAACATCTCCAACTTTACTTCATCCTGATAGGAGACAATAATACAAATGTTTATGTGAATATTAGCTGTCGTGTATCATATCATAAAGACTCCGTCAATTTGTAAACATGTTTCCAAGCATAAGGCAACGTATGCTCTTATCGCGACGTCCGTTTGTGCATTGAGATTTGTTTTATGGGAGAGAAAGAAAGTAGCGCACAGTGTATGAGCGTAAGGAGAAGAAGAGGAGAAGAGAGATAATGATAATGTCAAGATAGACACATAGGAAGAAAGAGAGGAAACGACACTTTTTATTGAAAAATTGCGGAGACGTTGTGCAAGGAATGAGAAGATCCCGGAACGGCTCATTCTTATGTAAAGTCATGGGGAAATAGTAAAATGTTTTACGATCAGTAAAAATCTTGACTGCCGTTCTTGTATTTCATATATCACGTCCCTGCATTCAAGCAAATAATGTGTACCTGTATATACCGACTCCTGTGGTTCGAAATCTCTTGTTTATATATTTCTTTTGTCCGTTTGTTTTTGTTTTCGATCAAATTCATTGATTTTCGAACTTCAATATTCTTGATCTGTGTGGCTGTTATTGTTTCATTTATATTCTCTCGTGGGAGTTGTTTCGGATTGATAACAGCTAATGATTGTAGATATTGAGGATCATTAAAATTATTCCGGTTGCGTTCAAAGATGTGCGGGGAATGTGAACTGTTTGGTCAGATGTAAAGATTCATTAAAATTTGAAAAGGAGTCATTAAACATATTGACAACATTCCATGAAATTTTCTGTGTAATTTTCAGTGCATTGGAAGTGTAGTAAAATATATATTGCTTCTCAATCTTGTAGTATTTTCATGTTGTAAAACTCGTAGCGATGTCTGTTGATGGGGTTGAAACAAATCTCTAGTAATGCAATTTTCACGACTATCTAGTGTTCGCTTCACAACGATAGGTTGTTAATTTTATAGCCACGTTCCGATATATATTGACAGTCATTATATTTACGTGTGTACATAGAAAAAAAGTATTTCTTCTAATTTGAGGAATTGTTATTTGAATAAGTCCAAATGAAAATTTTTCTAATAGAACCGAATATTATTTTGATACAAATAAATTTGTTATTCACATGATGGATCAAATAATCAATTCTTTTGCATGGACAAAATGTTTATTTCTGTCAAAAAAATATCCATTTCGATCTATTGTAATAAGAAATGCTTTTTCTGTGGATTATGCCATTTATAATCATATGCATAGATGTATTCCCAACAAACAACGAAGGTCTTGAAGACATCTACAAGATATTTTCAGCAAGACATCTTTTAGATATCTAAACGACGTCACAAAAGAGATATCTTCAAGATATATCAACATGATATCTTTTGGTCATGTTCAAGAAATATCAGAAACATCTTGAAAAAGCTTCTGAATGATATCTGTAACAGCATCTTGAAAATTGTTTGAGTAAGAAGGTCAAAAGTCACGCCATGTTCCTTTTTCAAAACTCATTAGTGATCCTTATACGCTGTCTGGGATGTCTTAATGATTCCAAAAAGACATCTTAAAGACATCTAAAACATATCTCGAAGATATTGAAAACGTATCTTGGAAAAATCTAACACGTATCTTAAAAGGATCTAAAATATATCTTGAGGCATCTAAAAGATGTTTTTTACGTATCTCAAACATATCTCAGAGCCATCTAAAAAATATCTTCCACATATCTGAAGCATATCTTTCGCAAGTTCTTTTTGAGATCTCTAAGGCTTGTTGGAATTTCTTGCATGAGACATCTTTAAGATGTCGAAAAGATATCTTCACGAAAGTCTTCCAAGACATCTTCCATGATTTCAAGACACCTTTGAGATAGTAATAGATATTTTTTTGTTTGTTGGGTTTCTATGATTTTTGGGAATAATTTTACACATTTTCACATTAAATTTTGATGATCGATTCAATTTCTCTTGTAGTGGCATTTGAAAGAAGGAAAATTTCAATAATCCTAATTTGAATTAAGATTCAGATTAGAATATGACAGTGTCAAAAGCTCATTGGATATTTAATACAAAATTGCTTTGTATTCCAAGAATTATTTATTGTGTTTCCTTTCTTAATCTCAATTATCTTTCGTCGGTGATAAAGCTTCGAATGGAATATGAATCAATAGATTTCTAACGCCAAGAAAATCACAAAGAAAAAATTAATGTTCCGTTCTCTCATCACAAGCACTTTTCACATAATATATCTGGAGAATGATTCTCCAGTTGTCCTCATTATGCCTGCGAAGATGAGAAATATTACATAAAAAACCACTGAATTAATATATCTCGTATGATTATATCAAAGGATTGAATTGATTCTTTCATCTTGTGGATTAATTCATACATTCGTTATTTTCCCAAAAAACATTTCCAAAACGAGAACGTAGTTTTCGTTCTCACAGATGATTTGTTTCCCACTGTTCTCTTCTGCATTACTGTCGGTATTTAGTGATGAAAAAGACACGTATATGATCGTTTGATATGGGTTTCAAAATCGTTCGCGATAGACATCATTGTATAGGCTTCAAAGAGCCAAAGAGAAAGTACTGGTTGATATGAATTGTAGAGTAATTTAAATAATTTATTCCATGCCAAAGCGTGATGATGAATCATTACTCGAAAGAACTCATTACAACATTCATATGTTCAGTATAGAACAGTATAGAATGGGTCAATTTAGAGAAAATTACCATTCCACTCTCCAACTGATAAGAATATATCAAAATTTGGAAAGAATCTATTCAAATGATATTCAATGATCTCTTGTGATTGATTTTTCACGTTTCATTCGTGAATGACGATCTCATGAAAACAAGCGATAGGATTAATTTATAATTGTAGGATTATAAATTCATGATACAGCATCGAATTCGAGATACAAAGGAAGGCAAGATTTCTCATGGAGTGGAAGTTAAACACGATATCTTCTTCTTCATTGCCGTTGAAGTGTTCTACCACTTTGAGTTATTCAGGCGTTGTAAATCCCTCGTCTTAGAAATAGCTTCAACTCGATCGTTGAAATAATTGAGTTTTGTTACGTTCGTAAATTGCGCTACTTCCCACCACAATCGATGAATAGAATAATTTATCGATAAAGTATTATTAATAGCGGGTAATTGTGGAAATTTACAGTTCAAAGCAAAGCGGAGAGCAACAGAGTGAGGCTGTGTTTTTTTCTAAATTTGTTTTTGTTTCTAATATTTGATTGAATTCAAACGCGTTTGGATTCATTTTTTTTTCATTTCCAGAGTTTCTAATTATCCCCCATTGGCAATTGTGTGTACATCGATGATGATGAACGTTTGTTAATATGTACGGTTAACAAGAATGATAATTATCGGAATTCTGTTATGTATATATTATTACATCGTGTACAACATTTGATCGAAATTATTTGTCCTAATTATATACTCCTCAATAATTGGCTATCAGAAATCAAGCATGAAGCACAATTATTATTCTTGATGTAGAAAATTCGGTTGTTCATAACTTTTTTACTATAAGAGATTATCGAATCGACGAAGTAGACGCTTTTGTGTCGAAAAGAAGCGTTCTACGCTCGATGTTCAGAATAGTTAAAATGAAGCGGGGAAAATATTGATTCTCAATTTTGAAGCATTCAATCAGGAAATAGATATAGAAAATATAGATTGAATTCAAATTGGAGAGATGAGATGGAAAACGCTGAAAATATTCTCCGGAATAATAACGACTCTCGTATTCGAAAAAAAATTCGTACACTGAGTGGAAAAATACTCCTTGTATGTTTCTATGAAAAAATTCTTTTCTGCATCATCAAGGAATCTTTTAGTTTTTTGGATGAAATTCGCTCTCTCTTGTAGGAAAAAATTCAAATTTCACAACCATGGTTCTGGTATTGTTCAAGTATAAAGAGAAGAACACAGATCCCTTGTGGAGTATGAATTGCTTCTGACTCAATTTCAATATAAAAAAAATATTCCGTGTCTTTAATTGACTCAATATTTATAAAATTACATTTCTCCAACATTGTAATGTTCCTTACTCGCATGACATGAGATCGATTCATTTCATATATATATACAGGGTGTTCCAGAACACAGTATCGACCTTTCACCAGCGTGTTCCTGAGAGAAAACTGAACAACTCTTCCATCTACCATTTTTTTATCCGAGGCTTAGTTTCACAGTTGATTTCAACGAATCAAGTGAATGCTACATAAGTATACTCTTCGATGATTGGACTAGCCGATGTACTTGCCACGTGAATGGTCGACTTATTTTTCTCATAACTCGAAAACTAAGTTTCGAATCGAAAAATGTAAAATGGAAAAGTAATTCACTTTTCTCTCAGGAATGCGCTGGTGAAATATCGGTGCTTTGTTCTGGGACACCCTCCATATAAATTCGATGACCTAGATGAACAAAGTCATTAAATAGATGCAGAATAAGCATGAAGCCATGACCATATCCTGAGAACTTCAATCAAGAGTTCTGAATTCAATTATTCACAAATATAAATCATTGCTTCAGGTGTGATTCATCGTGATGAGAGTAAGTTGTGCATTAAGTTCTCATAAAATTCACAACTAACTGCATTCACAGTTCAAAAGCAGAGGGATTGAATTTGTTATGTGAATTATGATACAATAATCGCATTCCGTATGCTTAATCAAAATCCTTTATCACAACAGCGAATGTACAATTGATTTGAACGATTCAATCGAATATTGCTACATCACAGTGAACATCATGCAATGCTGATTAGTACGATAACTTTCCTGTTTGCCTTATACGCCCTGCAGAAAAGATCTGATGAGAACTGATACGTAGAAATTATGGGATTTTTTGAGATTTCATGTGAGCATTTTTTTAGAAATTCATAAGATTTTATAATACACTGAGATAAAAAATTTCCGGGAACAATAAAATATTTAGTTGAATAATCGCCATGAAATACTCAATTGATTTGAATAAACTTTCATTTACTCAATTAAATAACTGCTCCCGTTGATGAAATATTTCATAGCATATTAAATATTTGTTTGATTGAATAAATATTTAATCGAGTCAATGAAAGTTTATTCAAAAAATTTTATGGCGACTATTCAATTACATATTTTATTGTTTCTGGAATGTTTTTTTCTCAGTTTAACATTATAAGAATCAAGGAGCTGAAGATTGAATTTTATCAGGCTTTATGGGTCAATGTGGAAAATCACATAACAACGTATCAAATAAGAATCCTCCATGAGATTTTATGACTTTTTGTCCAGCAATTTATCAGACTATAACAGCGTTTATACATTAGAATATCCAAATTTTTTTTGAAGAAGTATTAAAATGCAATCAAATTTGTACCTGAATAAAATTTGAAATTATTCAAAACTAAGCCAATAGAATCAGAACCTGCCAGACCACTTCTGCCTCAGGGGTTTATTAAATGTATCAAAACTGAAAAAGAATTTTATGTGCAAAATTAGACATTTGAGAAATAGATGACGTCACCCTGGTTAAAAGAACCCATTGATTCTGACCAATTCTCATTAAATCACAATTAAACGTGGACAATGTTCTGACGAAATCTCATCGGTGATTTTTCAATGAGATTTGGTCAGAACTTTCATGCGAATCTCGTTGAATCTGGCCAAATCTTACTAAATTACGATTAAACTTGGACAATGTTCTGACCAAATCTCATTGAATTTCATTCGTCAGATTTAATGGATTCTTTTAACCAGAGTAAGTTTTCGGTTGAAAAAAGGGGGGAAATATTATGTTAAAAATATTTTGGAGATTAGTACCAAGATTTTTCAGATTCAAATGGTGCAAACGTGTTGCATTTTTGTGCGGTACTGTTGCAGATCCAGTGCGGGCATATCACGTCCGCAACAGTACCGCGGGAAAATGCAACACGCCTGCACCAGTCCTGTTTGGCGAACCCGAGATGAAAATTTTTACTTGGGTCCTAGTCAAAGACCGGGTTAACCCGATCAGATGTGACTGAATTTCTAGTCGGGAGGTACCTAGCTGCGTCTACTGAAATTCAGTTATCCCAGCTAAATATTAGCTGGCGTAAATAAAAGTATCTTGGTTGAAATATGAATGAAACAATTTATTCGAGACGAATAAGGAATTTAGTTGTGAGAAATAAAATTTACTTGGTCCGATTGAATTTTTATTCAGAGTGAATAAATTTCCTAGTTGTTCAACATTCAACTAAATCCTTTCCTCGGATGTGATAGGTAATACGTGGAATTTTCCCAGCCGTTTACTGAACTGCATTGTAAAAGATTGCTTCCTGAATTTCATATAAATTTATGTGAAGCAATTAACATATACATTTCGTATTCATTTCCAAACATTTTCTGACTTTTCATATCGAATTCCATGATAGCTTATACAGAATTATGATTTTTCCTGCATTCTTATATGAATTTTGATACATGTTGCAGTAAATTTCCTGAATTCCCGAGTCGAAAAATTTAGAAGGTTTTTATCCTCATATTTTCTGATCATTGATTGATGCGGACAAAAACAGTACTTTTTGATGATTTGAGTCTGAATTTCTCCTCAATCACTTTCATTCGGTGGAGGAGAAATTCAGACTAAAATTATGAAAAAGTACTGTTTTTGTCCACATTACTCAACAATCAGGACAAAATCAGCTGAAAAAAGGAACAAGAGGATAAACACCGTTCAAATTTTTCAACTCGGGAATGCATGATTAAACTTGATCTCAAATACAAGTTTCAAAATTTTCATATCCACCTGATTTACAGTGTATCACTTAATCAGGAAAGAAATTTCCTTCATACACGGAGAAAAATGGTCTGCTAAAAAGGACCATACTTTATAGTGTCCGAGCACCAGTCTTGCTCAGATCAAATTATTCACGTGAAAATACCTCTGAAAGTACCATACTGGCTTGAACATTCCTAAAGAAGTATACTACTTTTGTAGAGATTTTCATGTAAATAATTTGATCTGGACAAGACTAATGCTCGAACACTATAAATTATGGTACTTTTTAGCAGATCTTTTTTCTCCGTGTATGTTTCAATTCTGAATCAATGCCATGAAGGATATTTCTCTAACAAATTCCTGGACGTGCCACGAGTAACAACCAAGAGAAGATTCGAATTTCATCATAATTTTTCTCGTCTTCCCAAGACGTACAATCCCAAGCGAAAGATCACCTCAAAAACAGCGAACAAACTTCGCTTTCGAAAATATGCACGCTCGTATGTGAGCAATCCACCCGTTCCAAACTTGGATTTGGATTTTTGTTCAGCTGGAAATGACACGACAATGAAAAAATATTTTTCTTCAATTACTTTCTCAATTCCTTTCTTCTTTCTATCATTTTCCAGAAGAGATAATCTCTTCTGCTTTCCATGTTATTCGAACGTTGATGATATCCTCGCGTTAATCGCTTTTTCGATATTTCTCTTCTCGTATCGTTCTATTTATTCTCACTTCAGTTTCGTTAGAATGAATTCACATTGTCTCAAGTGTGAAATAATTCTAGAGAAAAAATAATCATTTCGTTAATGCATTTTAAATTAGATTATTGGACACTGCTTGTTCTTTTTTATGTATCTAGAGAACGCTCGAGTGAGATACGTACATTCAAGTCACATGAACAAACTCCAGTCGGTGATGTCAGTCTTTACTATTTAATTTACTGGTCAATTCTTCTTTGAAGTGCTCCAGCAAAGAAAAGCAAGCGGTTTGAAAGGGAAAAAGAATCATACGGTATGTACGGTTCTGGAAACTAGGGAAATGAGTGAATTGCTGTCTATATGTATACCGTTCTTGTACAGTTAAATCCTTCATGATCAAAAATACACATTTACTTGTTACAAACTTACAGCGAATTTGTGCTCTACATTTGTCGCAATTTATCGCATCAAAGAACTTTAACTTCCAGGGACTGGAATTACCGTATGTGTCGTTTATATACCGTTTCTCGGAGAGTACAAAATACACTAACAGTGTTCATTAGGAGAGTCAATGTAATATCCCATGTGGAAATTGCCGGTGTTGACAAATCGCCCAGTACTGGAAAGGTTGTATTTGCCAGACTTCGGCAAAAACAACTGTTCCTGTTCAGGCCCATTACTGTTTTTCAACTGGCTGTACATGTTCGACGGAGTTGAGGCGGTATTGGTTGGCGTGGACAGACAGTGGTGGGCCAGTAATGAATCAATACTGGCCGGAAAATACACGGATCGTAGTGTAACGGAGCCGCGCCAGTACTGTGCCAGAGTTGGGATAACCATTCAATATATCCAATAGGCGATCGAGTGCCAGGATCGGTAGGGCAATGGCTAACTACAAAATCGGTAGTCGAACTACGTTAAAATTATGTCTATGGAAATCCGGCTGTTATGGTAAACCAAAGCGGCGCCAGTACTGAGGCAGAGTTGGGATTACCATTTCATATATTTGATAGCCGACTATATGCCAGTTTCAATATGGCACTGGCTGACTACGAAATCGATGTTGTATTGTCGTTAAAATCAATTCATTATGACAAATGGCGTGGTACTGGCGAGGTTGTATTTGCCAAAGTTCGGCAAAAACAACTGTGCCTGTTCAGAATCATTACCGTTTTTCAACTGTCGCCGAACATTCGCAAAATTTCAGCCGGTATTGGCTCGCGTGGACAGACGGTATAGGGTCAGTATCGAATGAATACTGTCTGGACAATACCCAGGATTTCGAGAAACGGTACCGTGCCAGTATTCAGCCAGAGTCGGTATTATCATTCCATATGTACAATAGACGGCAATATGCCAGTAATGATATGACTCTGGCTGACTACAAAATCGATAGTCGATTGATGTTGCAATTATGATCTTGGCAACTCGGCTGTTGTGGTCAGCCGGAGTCGCACCAGTATTGAGCCAGAGTTGGTATTATGATTCAATATGTTCGATAGACGACATGGTACCAGTATTGGTGGGACTCTGGTTGACTACGGAATCGGTAGTCGATTGACATTAAAATCACGATCTTGGCAACTTGATTTTTGTAGTGAGCCGGAGTCGCGCCAGTATCAAGACAGAGTTGGTATGATCATTCAATACGTTCGATAGAGAACAATGAACCAGGATTGGTAGAATCTCCTTTCACTACGGAGTCTATGGTAAATTGCGTGACTTCAAGGGAATTGGTGCAATAAATGGGAATTTAAGTGGTCTGTTGTCAACTCGGAGATTAGTTGATGTGATAGAGACTCTGTTTCTCACTCGCAGGTCCCGGGTTCAATCCTTGCCCAGTGAACTTTCATGAAACCACTTCCAAAGCGTCTTTCTCAGATAACGGTGATGAGAAAAATAGATTCACAAAGTTTTGAAAGTTCAAATTCAATGTATTTTTTTTTTTTTTTACTTGAAATATAACTCCGGGGATCTCTAATTATCAGCACTGTGCCAGTACTGGGTCGGGTCTGAATTCCTACGTAGGATGTATTACTTTGACCCTCTACCACTTCTCATCCAGTACTGGCCGAACAACTGATTCTGTTGCAATGCCAGAGTTCCACCATAGTAGGCACATACCAAATATCACTACCAACGTGGTGGTAAATGTTTTACTGGCCCTTATGTAAAATGATGTTATCATTCCGACTCCTTGCCAGTACCGTCCAAACCACTGGCCTCATAAGGGCAAGGTTGGATTTGCCAGTACTGGCAACTCTGGCAACAGTACTGCGCCAGTAGCGGCCCGTGTGTACATTTCCACATGGGATATTTTGATTCAAGTGTTTCGGTTTATCATTATCTTGTGAATGGATTTTTCTTTCTCCTTGACACGAACATGGTATTTTTCAGCTTTCCTCAACAGGGAATTACAAACACATTTTGAATATATTTCGAATAAATATCCCTCAAAAATCAGAAATTAAATACAATCTTCTCTTTTCTATTTTATTTTCGTTGAAAGAAGATGAAAAAAACAAAATTGCCACGTTCTATCGATCGATCCAGTTTTCATGGGATTTCGTTGAGCAATACCAACAGTTCATGAACCAGAAAATTTTACGTCTGGGGTGTAAGTTGAGAAGAATGACTTTCCTCGGACCATTGACCTCAGCCGCGTGAAACGAAAAGATCGGAAAAATAAATAACCAAAATAAATAAGACCAAGTTTGTCTCTAATACAAGTCATACGAATCGTACATCAATCGTCGATTTACGGAAGCTGATGAACTTTGACAAAAAATAAATAAATTTCCTTCTCGGCGGATCGTGTCAGCACATATTACACGTTTTATAAACATAAGTGAGTTTAATCGATTCTCTTCCAAAGATACTTTATTCTCGCGGACAGTATGTGATTAATTTGATCAATCGATCTGCCTTCATTAATTAATCATTCCATCAAAATCTATCTATATATGACTATCAACGCATGTGTATATGACAAGCTTGATTAATCGTTAGATCCTACCAGTTCTCGAATAAAATTTATTATCGATCGTCATATATTCATTCTCCAAATTATCCGAAAAAAGTAACACGATTCGATGGTTTTCAAACATGCGATGATCCATCAACTAAGAATTCTGAGGAAAACATATGAATTCGTTCCGACATATGCGATGTAAAGTTTGTCCTTCAAGATTTCACGTATTGTGAGAAAACTTTGGTACAAATATGTTTGGACAGTTGTGATGAACTTTGAGTGGACTACGTACTCTTCTCGTACTTCTCTGATTGTGGGAGTATTTTGGAGAAATGAGAACAAAATCGGGATTTGTATTTGTTCTTTTGACATCGAGAATTGTTCTATGAACTTTCTTTTCAGATGAGATATTTTCATTCGAGTTCTTCGAATGTTTCAAGTTTTCCGAGGATTGTTCTATGATTAATTTTCTTGGAACATGAAGATTCATTTCTTATTTCGTATGAATGAATTTTTGGTTGCAGAAATTGGAATTTAGCTTCTGATTTTTAGCTACCGTAATCAGTTTTTTTCTTCAACACAAAAAGTTGAGTGATTCCGTTGAAGATTTGTTTAGGCGTTATATTTACTCAAGATTTAGTTACGAAGACAAATTCAAAAGAAATGTCCGCGAATTTCAGGAAACATGTATGTACTTTTGAATAGGTAAAAATTGTATATCCAAAATTTATATTGCATATCATGTGCATGTGACTTTCTTTACTATAAACACAGTTTCACATTTCTAATTAATAACCATCTGGGTAAACTAGCTGGGGTCCATAAAATTTTCCATCACGATTTTCACAACATGCGAAAAAATTACTTACCATATTTACCACAATTTGGAATGGAATTTGGGACAGGAACAAATTTGGAGGATAGTTGACTGCCATTGCCATTGAAAGTACTCCAATGCAATTGAAATTACCACAATTTGTTTCAAATATTCGGAGATATTGTTCCTGTCCCAGAATTGACCACAAATTCTTTTTCTTTGAGAGAAAAGATCGTGACATGAGATTTTTTAATTTTTTATCTTGTGAACCTGAATTTATTACACTGAGGAAAATATTTATTATCGCTAACAACATATTTTCATGTCCGGAGAAATATGTATCCTTGAAAATTTCTCTTGGACCTACCACATATCAGCTGTAAATCAGGAATACATTTTCTTGATATCAGTAACTATTCTTCTCAGTGGAGTTCTTGAACCTCGGACACCTAGTTAATAGCAGTCTAATTGAGTCTTGAAAGTAAAGACCTCCCTAACTAGCAATCAGTATCAAGTGAGCCCGGCTCTTCATAATAACTTTACAAGTTTATTTGGAATAAAGCGTCTTCTTTAATACATTCATGCTGCATCTATTCTCGAATTGGAAAGAATCACCTCAAATGAAATGATGAATGATATTATGATCCATAGATTATCCAATTAGTGGAGGATTATAGCAAAGGTCGATGCTTTCTTGCGTAAAGACTCCTTTTGCATCCCCATCAAAATGTCACATCGGTACGTTAATTACAAGACAGAGTATAAGCGGAGCTTTAGGTTATAATCCGATTGAATTGTAAAATTCCGAGATTCATCATTATTCAAGAAGGACGAAGAAGAAATACCACATCCTACGAATGATATGAAATACATTCCAGGAAAGTTATTACGGAATAAGGTAGTTCAGAACTTACAAAGGACTATTTATAAATTCTAACTAAAATTTCAAACAGCTTTATACAAAAACGTTTGAAAGTAGCTGAAAATAAAAATTTCATCCCATGCAGCTTTCTAGAAATGTCTTGCAATATTTGTCATAAGCCATATTCAGTCACGGTAAAAACATATGAATCATTCATCCTTTGAACGAATATTTTCAACATTTCATGTGAACAAAATTAAACGTTTGGTGGACATGGATAGAAAAATGTCTCACGAAGGAGATAGTTCTATATCAAAAGAATTATTATCTTTTATTTAGGGCCATCCATATGATACGTGGAATCCGTAGATTTTTCAAAAAAGTTGCTATCTCGTATTCGATTTTCTCAATGGTTCAACTAAATCCCTATTACTCTCGATTCACCGAGAAAATATATATTGTAAATGGAACATGCATTTACAGAAACTTGTGTGAATAGAATCTGCTTCGAATATTCGTATTCGATAAGTAAATAGCATCGGTGGGATAGTTCGAAAGGATTCAGAGAATCTTTAGTATTCCATGATATTACATTTTTTCAATGGAAGAGAAATTCAATTCACTCGATGTATTATATTAAATTATTACCTACATTAAAAATATATCACCAGTATTTTTTCATCGAATAGTGTTCTTTTGATTTTATTACGATGAATAATTTCTGACAATCCAAAATCGATGAAAACACGAGGATGCGGGTATCGGATCTCATGAAGTTTTTGAATCTTTTAAAACGCACGTATACACCGACTGTGCGGAATTTAGTTAACGTCTGTAGAATTTTAAAGACCTGGAAAATTTTATGAATATAGACACGATGGATGGCATTCATCGCAAATAATCCTGAACCATCCATTCGTGATACTAAATTCTTTTTATAACGATGGGATGATATTGACATTTAATTAAAAACCTGATTTCAAAAGTCTTATTACGAAACAAACTGCAATATTTGCGACATGTTGGTGATAAAGGAATATCAAATGCGAGTTTAATTAGGAAGTCAAGATTCCCGATTCGAATGGAAGTCACGGGAAAGTAAATACCGGCGAGATACTACTCAAAAGCTTGAAATTCAATTATTCATATATGAATTTGCATATCGAAACTTGCAAACTCTTAAGCAGCGATACACGGTGTTTGAGATTTTTTTTCCATGAGAAGAACGTGTGTCCCGCGATCGCTCAATTCATAATTTAATTGATTGAAGAGTATCGAGATGGGTCCGGTAAAATATCAACTACGCACGGGAAAACTTTTTAATAGGATTCAATAACGAGTTTACTTTATGTATTTGAAAGAGTTGGAAAATCAATGATTCCGCAAGGTTTCGTAAGTTAACGTGTTTGAATTCGGTTCCAGTAGAATTTCAATTGGAACTTGGAGCGATATTACAATCCTAAACTTAAACCTTCAATTATCATTCCAAAAGAGAGAGAGAAATACTTGAAGAGTTGAATAATACATTCTGAAAAAATTATTGTACAATCCAACGAAGTTTCTTCATGGATAGGGAGATTACTATAATGATTAGGTGAAGGTATCCTCAACTTCTGGAGGATCAACACTCGATAGAGTTAGAATAGGTCTTCAAACGCTGGTGGAAATAAATTAACGTACACGGAGAGAACAGTATCAGCTAGGAAATCCAAAATGTCTCACTTTTTACTAGAACAGAGGGATTTTTTCATTAATGCACGCAGTAAAAAATTTTGTGTTGGAAACGGTCGGAAATCAACACAGATGAGTGTCAAATTGACACATTTGCAAGGTAAATTGAACACTTTTGTGTGAATATTCAAAACAAATTTTGAATGCACCGAAAAAAATAATTAGTTACCCTTACGCCAAATTAGTTCCAGCAACTAGATACAGTTGTTGATATTCGGATAACTAAAACGGGCGTTGGCTCGACTGAATTCAAATTTAATTTCTCTGACTTCAGTTGCCGTTACCAATTTGAAGTTCCCTTCACTATAGCTTTTATTACCGGCTTCTATTCTTTTATTACTCGAAACTAATTTTCACAACTAACTTCAGTTCATCCGGTCCAATAAATTATTTTTTTCGGTGTGGACCGTTTGGGACATGCAAGTGTGTTAAAAATGCGCAAAATTCACTACTGTGTGGCAAATAACTTGCTGCATCAGTTAATTATTTAGCTGTGGAATTGAAATTTTCTGTGTATCATACACAGAAGACCAGAAACATTTAGAGGAGTTGAAATTTTATGCTGTCACAGCTAAAACATCACTTTTATACCCGACACGATTGCTGATACAGCAAATAGATTGCTGTTCCAGCGAAAGGCGCCCAGCGTGCGGAAATCACGTGAACCACAGTTGAAATTTTCAGCCGAATGACATAAAAGTTCAACTAGTCAACATTCTCATGATAGCAAAACAAATTAAGTTGTATCTCTCTGGTAACAATGCCAGGCGAAACCGGACAGAAAACTGCTATCAGCCTTTGAACGGTCGCTTTCCTAAGTAATTTGAGCAAAAATTGATAAAATTTTTACTTGATTTGGGCTGGAATTACCAACTGGGAATATCCTGTCAAAAATTTCCTGCGAGGTTTTGGCAGGATGTTACAATTTAGTGATTTCGGACCAAATCAGGTGGAAAATTTGTCAGTTTTCGCCTGGATTACCTGGGAAAGAAACCGTTCGCAACCTGACAACAATTTTCTGTCTGGTTCACGGTAGAAAGTAAAACTATCTTATTTCCATCCTGAAAATTGGCTGATTTTGAGATGCAACCTAAACTAGCCACATGTTAATAAATATCAGCGGGACAAACAAATGCCGACACAATGGAGAAGACTGAATGTCAGTCATGTTTTCAAGTGAGATGCACTTTACCGTGTCCTTCCTGGCATTTTTAGCAGGGCAACAGCTTTCTTTGCTCCCTTGGCGATTTTTCTTTTGTAGGCGTTGCTCTTTATAATTTTCAGAGTGACATTCCATCCTTCCGCTAACCAGCATTGACCTTGTCAAAATTTCGAGTGAACTTTCCATTCTTTCAGAGTGATAGTCTAAGGTTTGAGGTTGGAAACTCACAGCCACTCCAATTCTATAGTGAATTTTTCATTCTAGAAGAGCGAAGGTTCACTCGAAACGAGTGAAAATCCCACTTGAAGCGGCTGGCTCACTTTTGAGACTTAGTGGAGTTAAACACGTGATTTTTCACTCTTCTAGATTCAGAGAGTACATGAAGCTCCAGCGAACGTTCAGATTAGACCTGTAAAGCTAACTTCCAGATTCACAAACGTTTGTCGAAGGTACTACGAACGTTGAAATGTCCGCCTCAAAATACTTCCAGGAAATATAGATGGAACGTTCATTGAAGATCCATCCAAGGTTTGAGGAAGCTTCACAAGAATATCTATACTTAGATTAATTTATAATAATTTATGTTTATTAATTAATTTATTTTTCATATGAATTGATCAAAATTAATATGAGTATAGATATTTTTGTGAAGCTTTGTCAAACTTTCAATGAACCTTCAGGGAACGTATTTCGAGGTGGACATTTCAATGTCCGCACAACTTTTGTCAATCTAAAAGTTTACATTAGTTAGTCACATGTGATCTAATCTGAACGTTCGCTGAAACTTCATGTTCTCTTCGGGTTGTGGTACACGGAGAGAATAATCCATTGATTTTTCATGTAAAATACAATTCTTTTTACTGTGCTTCATTTTAACGCCGGACCAAGTTTGGATTTTCATGAAAATTTATATTTTCATACAGTGAAATAGTTTCTTCAAGAGAACGAGAGATTATAATCTCGGGCAAGAAAGAGAAATCATATGTACGTTTCCTGATTCACACAGTAAAAATTCGTGCTATTCAAATTCAGGAATTCATGGATTTTTAGGAAATTCATCATTTAATAAATATTGTGCTGGAAATCACTATAAATTACTGTGGGCTCCTATAGAATGAGATGAAAATGCCGTAATTTCTCTTGTCAATTCCAATCTTGTCTGTGGATACTGATGTACCACAGTGATTTTAACTGTATTTTTCTCTCCGTGTACCAGCAACACTTTTTCCTTCGTGTGTGATAAAATGTTCACGTTATTAAGAAAATGATAGGTTAACTGTCACTGAATTGCGATGTCATCCCTCAACTTCTATTCCAGAACTGCATTGAAAGCCAGAACGAATAGCTCGCGTAGAATCAGAAAAATTTCCAAATTACCGATCATAAAAACCTGCTACAACATGCAAGGAGTTTCATTGAGTGTGAATAATATAATTTCGTTCATAATATTTCATTAGCACAAATGCGAAGAACGTGGCCGTTAACAAGATCATGGAAATCGTGTAATTTGTAGATCTTGAGAATCTCGATGCGATGATAGGTTAATTTGTTTCACCACAGCTTAAATGAGGTATTACGAGGATATACGTTTGCATGTGTACAAATAGATGTCCAACTCTATAAAGAAGATGTGTTAGAATGAGAGAATAAAGAAGAGAGCAAGAGAAAGAACGATGAAACTTGATCAAGAAGAAGGTTTATCCTGACATAAACACGAAGAAGCAGGACAAGCTCGATTAATCATACAAGCAACTTTTCCTGAGACAAGATGATGTATATCTACAACATTGAGATCGAAGAAAAAGAAGAAGAAGAGGAAAAGGAAAAGGAAGAAGGAAGAAGAGAAGGGATGAGATGGTTCGCTGTGGTAAAGGAAAAAGTAAAGAAACTGGAACACCTCTACTCGGTTGAAAATTGTCATGATGATGAATCGTAGCATGTGCCTAGATCTTATGTACATTCTGTACGTATATGAATGTTGCATACACACATTCATATACCATATGCCTCTCCGCAAAACTCTTTTCAGGAATCATTTTCACATTAATTCAAATGAACTAAATGTGTTTACTTCCATGAATGTTTCATCGCTGAATGCGTCATTATATCAAATTCGTAAAGAGTCTATGCGATTTCAATTTATACGGGCTGTGTGTGTGACTGTTTGTGATTTATTCCACTGGTTATGGGATACTTCAATGGATCCCTAAGGTAAAATTCAAAAGAAGTTTCCATGCGGTGAAATTTCATTCAGACTACGTAATGTGGAATGTCGCATGAGGGAGTGAATCAGTGAACAAACAATTATTTTGTTTGTTTCGTATTGTCCTGAAGTTTCGTTCGTCAAGCGAAGGAAGAGCGTATGAATCGCAAGAAGGAAGTTGATCGGTGGACCTTGTTCGTCCATATCTCGTATGTATGTTCAACTTTTTGAATGAACGAAGTTTCGATATCATTATAACTGCATTGATATGTTGTTTGTAGAAGTAAAATCGGATAGATTTTGTTTTCGTCTTTGGTTCTTTTTATAAAAACATAGATTTGAAACCCCAAAATGATTTCTACCCTGGATAAAATAAGATAAAATAACCCAACTAACATATCAGTTCTTGAAGATATCTATAAAAGAATACCTAATTGAGGGATCTTCAAGAACTTTCTTGAAGAGTTCTTAAAGATATCTTTTAGGAGTGTTGGAAAGATTTTTGAAAGATGTCTTGATCAAGACACGTTTAAGAAAACAAATTTTTCAGCATCTTTGAGGTTATATAAGCACATGATCATGAATAATCTACAATAAACCTTTGAATGTATCTCTTATTACAATCGTATTGCAAATGAGGTGAATCCGTCCATAAATTGAAAGCTTGAATCAACTACCCAGGTAGCACACGCATGTTCTGAGAATGTTCTGAGGATATACGTTGAGAATACCCAAGTAACACAAAAACATTTCAAATATTCTGCGTTAATTCTGAGATCATGCATAGAACGTGCAGGTGAGACTGTTTTGGATAAATTCGAAAAATACATTCTAAGAATATGCATAGAATATACTTATCCGCAACAGTCCCATTCGAAGATTCTATGAATGTTCATAAAATATGCTCAGAACTTCAAAGAACCTTCTTAGCATTTCTAACCTGTTGTGCTACTTGGGTATGCGAATATTCTATGGAGATTCTTATTACGTGCGAATATATTCTACGCACGTTCTCAGAATGTTTGAATAAGACTATTTCAAATATTCTCAGAATATGATGCCACGAATATTGTGGGAATATGAGAAAAGAAATGCTCTTGAAATAAAACTTCCCGTTAATCTAAACTTCTGCATGTCACCAAAAACCACTTCAAAATCAATTTTTTTTTTATCATTAAACATCTGTAATCATGAATTGTTAGCAATATTATATGAATTCACATGGATGGATGAGATACTTATAATCGCAACAGGCAATCAAAATATATACGGCATTTCTTGATATTTTATTATAATTTTGAGGATTATTTCTCACACATGACATTCTCAGAGAACATTTGCAGTATCAAAATGCACCTTTCATAAATTTATTATTCCCCAAATACAAATTGAAATAATATATTATCCAAGGGTCTGTGGCTTGTCCACAAAATTATCCGCCATTACTGAATTCATGTCATCACGATACTTGCGCATGCGCTGCTCATCAATCTCCTTACAAATTTTGTACGCATATTGTACGAACGTTCCTAGAATATTCAAAAGAGTCCCATTCAAATGTTCTAAGAATCTTCTATGAATATTGACGAAGCTTCTACGCTTTGTATGAGAATATTCGATCGAGTACATTTTACGAATGTTGTGAGAATATCCTCAGAATATTCTGTGTTACATGGGTGTTTAGATACCAAGAAATTTAAAAGTTTGTAAAAAGTACGATTTTATCGCCTTATGATGTGCACAATAACCCAAGTAGCAGAAGAGGTTAGAAATGCCAAGAGCGTGTTTGGAAAATCCTACGAACATGCGTAGAACCTCCAAATGAGACTGTTTCGAATGATTATGTGCTATGCACCTCCATAGAATATCTTAACGAATTTATCCAAAATAGTCTCATTCGCACATCCCTTTCACATTCATAGAGTCACCATAGTATATTTGAGAAGTTCTTGTGCTACTTGGGAAAATTACCGAATATCCACTTCACAACAATTTTTCAGAAATATTTTGGAAAAAATCTGTGGTATTCACGAAATATTAATGACTACTAGGGCACAGAATTGATTTCTCAATATGCTTCACCAAATTTATTCATCTTTCCTATTTGTGAGTACATCCAACTCTTCCGACATTTATTCATGTGATAACAGTTTGTCCAAAAAATCATTTTCACTTTGAAACTGTACACCGCTGACGTATTTCATTATGTCATATTGACAATTATGGGCGTCACTAACATATTGTACGTATAGCTCAAGTGACTGAGGCGTAAATACATTGTCAAATGGATGGGGTTCGAATCCCGTAACAACAAGAGTCGAAATCAGGTGAACTATATCGCAACGCGAGATCAGTTGAAAAAACAGGAGGAGGAGGAAAAAGAAAAGGTTAAGAAGGTTTTTTGCGAACAAATTTACATTTTTAAAAACTCTTCAAGACATCTTTAAGAACTCTTCAAGATATCTTTTCGAATTCTATACGTGTTCCATGAGACATGTTTTAGGATTCGTTTCGGTATCTTTTAGAACGTTTTTGAGGACTTCTTACAAACGCATTGAGGCTCCTTAAAGATATCTTCAAGATGTCTGAATGTTAGTTGGGAAGATTATGAGAAGTATAATATTCCATGAAAAGTTCAGACAATACTGAAATCAACTGGATTGAATTTTCGTTCACTTTTTATTTCACAATTCGAAATTCAAGTGACATAAATTTTGATCGTTTTTACTATACATTCTTTCATAAAATTTCCAATCTATTCTCATTTCTCCTCCTTCGATTACTACTCTACCTGTCCTTTCACTCTTTTTCTTTGATTCTTGGATTCCGTATAGCCATTGGTCTCGTTTACAGTTCCTTCCAAGTATTTTCTTCATTCTTTTTCTTATTCCTTCAGTTGTTCTTTGATCTTCTTTATCCGTCATCGAGTCTTTGGGAGTTTGCGATGAATGAATCGGTATACTAAGCTGTGTGAGAGAGGTGAAATGTGAAATGAAATGAATGTGCTACTTGAGAAGCCTTGATCTTTAGCGAGTTGCCAGGGACTGAAAGGAAGAACGGTGTTTTTCCGAGTGGTCAACCTCTGCTTCATCTATGGAGTTACCTGTGGGCGGCTGGTTATCTTTGATCGTATGCTCTCTCTGAATTGTGTCTCACATTCTTTGTTTCAGATCGGTTTTTAAATTGATCGATCGATCGTAGATTTGTGATATCAAATTTATATACTCCAGTTTTTCACGTTTTTTTTGCATGATTTAAAGAACAACCTGGTACCACAATGTGGTCTCAAAAGCTCTGTTGAGTCAATTTGGATTCGTATTCATGAATACAAGCAGAGATATGGAATCCACTAAGTTTTCTGCGGACATAGAGCGGTGTAATTGTTATTCAATATTATAATAATGTATTCATAAAGAATCACTTGGCATCGAATAAACGATTTATAGACCACCCCATACAGCACCGAGCCGCCACTTTTGATACTTTTGAATCAGGCTGTACCCTGTTAAAATTTGGGGCAAAAAAGGGAAAAACTAAACGAAATGAACAGGTTCACGTTGTTAAACTCTACCAGGGTACAGTCTCTTTCAAATCCCTCAAAGTGGCGGCTGCTTGCCGCCCTATTCTTTTGAATGCTCAGAAAACATGCTTGGGTAAACAGAGAATGTGCAAATGACGTCTCAGTATGTTCTAAGAAGGTCACATGAATGTTCCAGGTACGTGCAAATGTCCCGGTTAGTTCTATTCACGTGTACCATGTAACGTTCCGGAAACGTGTTCGATAAAGGTTTCCATAACGTTGCGCAAAGCTGCATGCACACATGTTTTTAAGGGTTAGTTTGCATGAAAATACGTTGGGGAAACATTATGAGGACGGCTTGTAGTAGATGAAAAGAATGTGTTAAGAACGTCTTCAAGTGCATGTTTTCAAAACGTTCAGAGAACTTTCTGTGCTGTCTGGGACTTGGTTGAAAAATCCTCACGCACTTTTTCCCTCCCTTCGGTGTTTTATACTATACAACATATTTCATTATCCTTTTGCGTATTTCATTTTTTGCTTGGACAGTTTTTTACTTCTTCAATAACTTTTCCACATCAAGCTTGACTCGCAATCTGTTTACTATAGTCCACCGTTAGCCTCCCTGTGGTAATTTGTCTTTTTCATTCGACCTTTTATTATCCCTCTTCACATTTCTCTCTGTGCTAGCTTATATTCGGTAAATTTATCTCCACATTCTTTTCCTTTCCCTTCGTTTTCATGAAAACACAACCATCGAACTAACATAATTTCAAATGCCAATGAAAGCACTTCTCTATCTTTACCATCATTTATCGTGGTTGTTCGTAGACCGAAGTACTTTGCGACAAGCGAGCGAGCAAGATTTTCCAACTGGACAACACTCGTGTTTCTATTTTTTGACGCTAATCCTGGCGAAGGAAACACGTATGTGAGTCGAATCCTCCGACCGCGATACCAGAGCGAGTCTCTGCATCGTTGACCATCCCACACAGTGTTGTCAGACGTCTGATCCAAGATTTATATTGTCTTTCTGCAGACTACTGCATGAGAAATTCGAATCCGCTGGAAACGAGTCTCGAAACTGGCATCCCCGCGCCACTGGAATTCGAAGACACAGGACAAGCCATTTATTTAAACGACGGATCGCAAAGTTGCAATTTCTTCTAGTCGGTCTGCCACGGGCGTACAGGGTAGTAGATATATGTATTTAATTTTTCGATCGATACTTTTTTCCATTTGAATTTCCAACATTCTCTACTTGTGAGATTGTGGGTGGAAATCGATTTCCATGAACGTATAACATTCCGTTTTACCTCCAAGCGGATAAAGGATTACGATTGGCTCTAGCTTTAATTCCTCAGACTTCTATCACTCGAATGAGATCCTCGTGGTTCTACGATATATCCTTGTAAGTGAGATTTCTTCTATCTCAGTTTCATGTAACCACGCGACGTATTTTATCGATTTTTCTGTACGTTCTCTCTGCCCGGTGATTGAAATCCAAAAAAGAATACGAGTTCGAGGGAAATTCGATGATAGCGTGGAGGTCGGTACCATATTTTTATTTAGGGGGTCGTGTCTGAAGAATCGATGCGCTTCGAATCGATATCAGAAATACGAGACGCAGGTTTTTTGTGTGTAAATACATTTATACCGAGAAGTTATCGAATTTTCATTCGAGAGAAGTATGAAGTGTCGATTTTGTTTTACGTAACGTATGTTGTTTTTTATAATATATTCTTCTAAGTTTCTCTTATTATCTTCGATAAGTATATTATGACAGTCTCTAGAATTTCGCTTGTGCTCAAGTCTTTTGCACCGTGAATATAGCAGAGTTGGGAGTCTCAAACTTATCTGAGAAGATTTCATAAGCTTACGAGATTTATTGAGCTCTAAGCCTTAACTCGATAAGCTGATTTGATCAGTCTCAAATGATCATATAGTTAACAAGATGTTGAATTCCTTTCAGAAGTCATCAGTTAGTCGATCACTCGGTAGAGAAGAATTTTGTTAAAAATGGTTCATGTTTATCTCGAGAATGGGCAGAAATAAATGTATTGTGTACAAATTGAAGATTGCGTTTCGGAGTGATATTTCAATCAACTTTGAATATTTATCGTTCGGATTTCCGAACTGGATGTTAATATTTTAAGGATATCATCTTGCAGTAAACAGATTGTACCGAATGTGGGATGTAATAACCAGGAGGAGATGAATAGATCGGTGAAGCGTGGAGAGGAATGGAGAGTTGCATCTCATCGGTCTAACCACTAAATGTCACATGATGATGATGATGAAGTGAGAAATGTTTGTGTAGGATGATTTATGAATGATCTCTGGAGGAGAAGATTATGTTTCGAATTCAACGTTGTATGTTTTAATACCGTTGAATCATAGGACTTTGATACGACATTACAATGCATATTATTAAAATAAAAATCCATGCATATATTTCCTATCTCACGACATCAAAGAACCGAGAATCAAATTCATATTCCGCGTTTCATAGGGATTTAATATATGCGACTAGAGGAGAAGCGTATATCAAGCAAAGATGGATTGGAACCACGCCAAATACAAGATTGACTTAGTTTCTTTTTACTTTGCTCGTATACGTTTTTTGAATCAAAGGAGGATCAATTCTTCCTTCAATATTCATCTATGAAACTTTCATCGTTGGCTTTGTATGCATTCGGTCTTGATTAGAATACGTATGTACTTAAGTACCGGTTGCGAATACTATCATAATTGTGCTCTGCGATGTGTTGTTAATCGATATTCCGGCTAATTGATGCCTGACTCGATTAATAATCCTGTCTGCTGTCAGAGTGTGTCTATGTACGTATGTATGTGTGCAAGCACAATCTACGTTTGATGATCAAGCAAAGCCGTTTACGAAGGAGATTACGAGAGGAAACCAATTAGAATTCAGTATACCGATAATTGCACGGTATTTCTCAAGACGTTATGGCCTGGAAATTCTTTACTTCTACGACGTTCTTGTGTTTGCACAGTGTTTGTTGTTACCGACGCCGGCAATCAGATGGAGAAACAAAGAGGAAATGGGGAACGGTATGAGAAATGGAGGAAAATGTATCTGACGTCGCGGTTAGGTCTTTGTGAAACTGACACATTCGTATACCTCGAGATGATATTTTTCCGCTTTTCCTTTTTCCTCCTTATCCAGAGTTCTATGGTCATCACGTTAAATGAAACTCATCATAGCTCGTGAAAAAAATTCCTTTTGTATGGAACTCGTTGTGGTGTATATGCGTACGTGTTTGGGGAGGAATTTCATTGAACGTGCGTTTGAACACGTGCTATGAGAGTAAGTCGTATAAAAATTTGTCAGGGGTGATTAATGAGCGGACGAGTGCTTGGATCTCCGTCCTTTTTTGTCGCGAATTTCAAGTAAGAACTGTATAAGAGATTGTTCCAGGTTGACGTGTGTGATGAGGGATCATTAATGATTGGTCGATCGGTTAAGGCCATTCCCAAGTGTGAAACTTATTCAATTTCCCCTAGAAAATGAGAGGATAAATTGAAAGAGGAGGATGCATGTACTCAATATTTTCGATTTTATCCTCTCAATAGATCATGAAATCGATTGAATTGAATAGATCTTAAAAATTCTTGAAGAATTCGTCATGAGTTGTTAGACTTTTCATAATAAGTTCTACACACTCGTGATGAATTATTTTCCCATGTAAAAATTCACCAGTGGGACAAGGCTGACCCAGCCCTGGCGAGCATCGGCGGAGCCTTGGAAGAAAACCTGACTAAGGACCGAAATGATAAAATATCCCATGTGGAAATTGACGAACGATCCAGCACTGGTCCAATACTGCTGCCATAGCTGCCAGTGCTATCAAATCTGTAATGCCATTACTGGCCCAGGTCGTTCGACAGTACCGAACCAATAATGGGATGATAACAATGTCTCACATAAGGCCCATTATTGACGTTCAATTTTGCCCGTACTGCCATTCAAACTTAGACGGTACTGTCATTTCAACCTAGCTAAAACTGATATTCCAATATTACCCGTATTGATATTTTAATTGTACCTGAATCGGAATTTCAATTTTCCCTGAAGTGGTTTTTCAATCTCACCAGTACGATCATCTCAATTCTACCTTCAATGCATTCCAAGGGGATTCTCCATGGTGTTGGCACTTTGAAATGCAAGTTTATTGATCCCATGTAGACTCCACGCAGCCAAACTGCATGCGCTATGAAATTTTGTGCCAACTTTTTGCATAAATTATTCGATAAATTTGAATTCCAAACAGATAATATTCAAACTATTCTCTCAATGTAGCCATGTTGCCGCGAAGGTAAGTTGACACCCAATCGACAATCGCTTTCGTAGTGCAACACTGTTGAAACATCGATGCTGGCACAGTTTCGTCTTTTCGTGAAATTTCAGAAGATTACCAACCCTGGGTCAGTACTGGCGCAGTATTTGCTCACCAAAGTAGCCATGTTTCAGCAGAAATGAGTTGACTCCCGATTCCCTGCCAATTCTGTCGTGAAACAACGTGGCGTCGATGCTGGCGCAGTACCGTCTCTGTGTAACGCTTCAAATTATTACCAACTCTGGCTCAATACTGGTACGGTTTCGTTTTTCTACAACCTAGGTGTTCTTCAATCAGTGTTCATTCGGTACTGATCCAAGACTGTCTGTCCAAGAAAACCAATACCGTCTGAGAACCGAAGTATGACAAATACAAACTTGCCGGTACTGCGCTATTCGTCAAGTCCAGCAGTTTCCACAATCAAGCCTCAATTTTGTGGTGGAGCGTCGCCAATGTTGGCGTGGGCTTGTTTTAATGGTTCTACTGTGATTGGCCAATACAAAACTTTTGCTATGAAACCAAATGCTGGCACAAACTTGCGCCAACACTGTTCTAACACTTTGCATCTTTGTGTTGCCGACACAGACACGATATTATCTTCATTGTTAATCAACCCAATTGGGGATTCAGCCCAACATAAATCTCCTGCGCTTGGCTGTCACGCCTGGCCCAAGTCACCGCCCGTTGTCGAAATTGACGGAATCACTAAATTTCTACATAGTGAATACAAAAGCTTTTCTTTTATGAAACCTCATGTCATTTAGGTGTTTTCTTTTATTTCTTTTGTTAACGTTTCTCGCATCAAGGATGATCTCTTGAAACCGACGAAGTTGAGGTATCCAGGATTACAAAATTCTCTACTTCAATCCATTCGTTCACATTCTTGTTGCTTCAAATTGAAATGGGGTTTCATTTGTATAGCAAACTCATTTCATAAGTGATATCACGTACTTCTGGATCACCTTTAATTAAACAACCTCTCGAATGAGATTTCCAAACGCGGTTTGTCTGGGGAAAATATAACAGTTTAAGTCACGTTGAATCTCTCGACTGTAATTTACCAATATTCGTAATCTTTTTGATAAAGTCAGTGCAGTAAAATGTATGGCACTTGCCATAAGAATTTTTAATTGCTTTGGGGATAGGGATCTTGCTGTTGTGTCGAGTGAAAAATTGATATGGTTTGTGTGCTTCTCTGAAATTATTTCTACGAGAAGTGAGGAAAGTTACAGTATCCTCGTGATTTATATTATCATCGAATAGTGAATTTCTGTAATCAATGTTGGAACGTTTTTATATTTTCAACCTGCAAACATCGTTGACTTCGATGAAAAATAATAATGTAGAAATAAATGGTACATGATTTCTTTCTTTCGAGTTCGAAGAAAATACTTCTGCATTAACATCAGTCTCTCGAAAACATTGCATTTGAATCTCAAATAATTCATCTGTTATCAAATATATTCGAAAATGACAAGGAAATACAGTTATGAGAAAAACACTGTCAAACTTGAGAATTTATTCCTATAGCGTCAGCGTTATCCCTCATTTTCGTTTACAAATCATTACTGGAGAATATTCTCCGCAAAAGGGTGGTCCTTATACATCCTTCTATTCTTCCCTTCAATTTTCACAATTCATCCCTTTATATTGCTTCTTACCTGTCATCGCCCACATCCATGTATCCTACAACAACGAGTATCCACGAAGATCACTCGAATGCATGAAATTCAACAAGATCCTCAAAGGCCGTAATCTTTTTGAAAGCAGCTTCCGTGGTTCGTTAATATAGAAGATGAGCGTATAGCTCGCAGGGATTGTTTCGGAGATTGAAATAGAGAGAAAGATGCTTCAGATACTCGTCCTTTACTTTATCTCTTAATGATCGACATTTCAAAAGAATTCCTCTAATGAAATGGTTTGCCGTTTTGTGTTGCAGTTGGACCACTCTCCCGAGTCCTTGGAAGAACATTCTCTCATCCAGAGAAATACTAGAAAACTCGTTGAAACCAAAAAAAGAAGAAGGAGAATAAGAAGAGAAGGAAGAAGAAAAAGAAGTAAGAAGTGTATCTGAGGTGAAACAGTTTGGGGAGTAGAATCAAAACGAGAAAGAGAGAAGAGCTATAGATAAATGGATCAATGGAAACGTGACAGACAGAGAGAGGGAGCTGTAAAATCTGGGATATTCTGGCACATGTTGGTATACGATAGTAAAAAGGTCAACTAAGAAGGTGGAGACGCCGCCAGAGAAAAGGAAGAATAAAACAGTAGCGAAGGACTGTTATTTCCCCCTCGATCGGCCCTGGTCCTTGCCAAGAGTGATAGGGTGGTGAAAACCTTTGTAGTCACAATTGTTCGTCTATCAAAAAAAACAACACGAAATAATAATACGTTGTTTTTTTATCTTCCGTTTTTTCCTTTCCGAGAGAAGCCGCGAGGGAAAAGCAGCTTAATTGTCACGCGTGCTAGATGCTTTCACGGGGAAAGCTGTTGAAAATCAACTGCAAGATGCCAATGATCAACGCCATATTCGTGGAAAACTTTTAAATGTTCGTTAAACGGTGAAAACAAAAGAGGAAAAAACGAATTGTAGAAGCAGGTGTGAAGAGTTTGGAAAAATGATATTGAGGTAAAAGAGAGAAAAAATAATTGAATGGAGAGAAATGGCAACGATCGAACTCGTTGGTGAAATGAATGCAATACGTTGGGGAATCATTTGGTTTAGTGTAGTATTTTTCACAACTATGCCCCTGTTGGTTCGTTCTCAAGTGACCTGGACACCGATCTACTTTGGCGGATTGAGTGAGTATATATTCAAATCCATCCTAGGACATTTATTTCGTTATAAATATCATAAAAAAATCAATGACCGCTTCGTATTTCAAGTGAGCCATTTTTGTTGGAATTGTTCCACAAAGATGTTAGATCTCCGATCTCCTGCCGAGTGGAATCCGTTACGGTAGAACGAACAACTGAAATATTCCACTGAAGAAATTTTACTGAAGCAAAATTCTACGAACAAGTTATTATACGATATTAAAATTAATTTGATGTTTTCGAAAAATAAATTGAGAAATCAGGGTCGATGGAGTAACTTATTTTTCGTGAATCCCTTAGGTAGCCTTGGGGTCACAATCCTCGGTGATAACGTTGATTGCCCTATTATACCTTCGCCGATGATCCTTCGATAAGATGAGACATTACGTAGAGAAGCTCACCACACGATGTCATTTCGGTCGCCTGATTCTCGCTCTTGATTTCTCGATAAACTCTGTTGAGTTCAATATTTTCGTTGGGAAGTGGTGGTAGGGTCAATGGGAGGATTTATGTTACGCAAAGTACGGACCCGTTCAACCGAAACATGCAGACTTTCAGAGATTTATGTTCTTTTTAATCTGCGGTAGAAGACAAAGTTTGGAATGTAAGTGAGAAGTTTGTTCCCTTACAAAAGGCATAATCTTCTGGGAATTCCTTCTGTTATGATTTTACATAGATCATCAATTTCAAATCTTTCGTCATCGATTTATCCATTTGACATCACCTTAGACTCGAATAGATTATATTTCTTCTTTATAGAATAGCGAGAATTGTTGAACTTCTTGACCCAGTTATTTGTAGTTTGGAAATTTCATAGACAACGATGATGTATGATGTATCGGGGATGATTTTTCGAACGTATTCAACATAATTGGTACTTTCAAATGAAATATAATTCTTGATACTTATCACCATGTGCGTGTTCTTGAATATTTTTTATTAACGCGAGGAAAGTGTTAGTACTAGAAACTGATGGGTGTATATGACAAACACGTTGGAAGTGGGTCAGAAGCTCATTGAGAAACTTATCGGATATACTCGGTGAACGTAGCAAGTATGGGAAGTAGGTTAGAAGTAGCTCGGATGTATATGGGAAATGAATCGGAAATTGGTTGAGAATGTTACGAATGTGTATTGTGTGAATTTACATTCTTCCAATTGTTCTGAATAGTAGAAAATTCATCTAAATATAAGTATTATTCATTTCATCTTTTGGCGCAGTTAACATTGCCATCAAACGTGAGAAGATTTCCTCCATCAGGAAAGGTAAAAATCATCAGGAATTATTCAGTTCATCATCATTCTCCTGATAGTAATTGAAATGATAGAATAGCTAACGCGATAAAATCCCTACATTTTACAATGACATTGATTCTTCCCTGGTAACATCGTTCGAATAATTCAAAAAGCTGTCGCAAACGAGTACACCTCGTGTCTGATAAAAACGAGATGAGGTTAGATAAAACTGACAAATACTTTCCCTCCTACTCTCTTTCTTTTATTTTTGTTCATTACCAGGAAAATGAACCACAGCGCAAAGTATGAAGAGAAAAAATTATCCTCATTCAAAAGTCACAGTTTCATAAATGTACCGATTCATCTTGCACAGCGGTGTGTTTTTAGTTCCCAGAATGAGAACTATGGACCAGCATCTGGGTGAGAAGAGCGAAAGGTAGGAAAGACAATTTATGATGAGAAATAACATGAACCAAATTGTTGGGTATCCAGGACATTTTGTTCTTGTTTGGCTTTCGCTACGGTAATATATACACAGATAGGTGGATAGATAGACGTCGCTGGGTTAGAAAAGAGAGGGACGTGTTTCGTTGCCAACAGCGAATTGATAGTGCCAATTAACAAGGTACTCGGTATAAAAAAAACTTGCGTGTTGTGACTGTGTTTTGCTTCTGTGCTTTTTTCCCCCTTTCTCTCTACAAACGAGTACAATATAATTACACGTTTCAACTTTGCCTGTTAGCGAGTACAGAGAGAACGCATCCTACGTTTGGATAGTGAATCACATGAATAACACTCCAATGACCTCATTTTATTTATGAATTTAGGATGATGCGGTACCAAATTAGGTACATAACTCTATAGTTGATGAGTTTCGAGAATGATGCCCCAAAATAATATCTCTGTTCTCCAGATAGAGGACACGTAAATCGTTTTTCTTGTAGATGTAATGGATTCCTCGAAGCTCCAATCGACTTCACTTGGAAATATCGAATAAGCGGGTGTTAATTGATTTTTCAATTGCCGCTTTTTATTATTTTATTGGAAATATGATATTCCCTTTAAGTGAATAAAAGGGAGTATCCTGTTATGGCGGTTTCAGATATTTCTCATATAATATAAATGTATGTGTATGTACATATATACTCGTGGCTGTTATATCGTATCGTATTTGCGTCAATGCACTGCACCGATGCACTAATAACTAGCAAACGAAGTTTCAGGAAACGATTATATACCGGTCTCGGTCCGGCACGTGGTATTGATAAATATGAGAGCACTGTTTCCAGCTATGTGTTGTATAAATGGAGAATGGAGACATAGAGTGGAAAGAGCAGGGCAAGAGACGACCCGACGACCCGACGAAATGGTGGCGCGTAGACTTTCGGGTCAAACGTGCCAATCAATTTGAACGATGAAATTGAGATTCATTCTCTCTTTCTCTCTCTCTCCTCCCTTGGTTCCATTCACTTTCCTTTCTCTCGCCCATTCTCTTGTGAATACTTCGTGTATACATATATGCATGGGCATTTTATATACACGTTTATACTCAGTTGAGATGGAAATTGGAGTTCAGTCGTTTAGGCAAAATTCATATTTCGAGCATTATATCGATCGGGTCAAAAATCGGATGTACGGATGAATAACGTTATTGTCATTCTTCATTTCCCACTCAATTGAAGTTCCGTATTTTTATATGAGATTGAATAATCAAATCAGTATTGTGCGCGGGCACGATCTTCTAAAAATGATTTTTTTAGAGCATCCCGAGCAGAAAAACTTTCATGGCCTGCCTCATGTTCAATATGGGCCCGATCGAGTGGTGATAGGGCTCACCTGATCTGGTCCTGATAAGGCCACGATTTGGTACGCCTGAGTAGGGGTAACCAGACCTGGTCCTGATTGCAGGTTGTAATAATGCGTATAAATCGAGATACTTATTTGTGCATACTAATGGTGTGAAGAGAGGGAGGAAAGAGAGAAATGGTGGGACAAATGTGCGAGGGAAGCGAGCCTGGACGATTTTGGAGATAGTCGGGCAGAGTTCGAATAAATAGATCACCGATACAGTTAGAGCTCGTACGAAATTAAATGCTAAAACGGGTCTGAAAAATCCGTGAATAGTAGAATTCATCGCCTCATCTGGAGATGTAGTAACTTCCATCTCCTCTCTCACTTGTACGAGGAAAGCAGACACTGAAACATACGGATGACCACGTCGAGGCACCCATCGCCGCTGACTAGATAAGTAATCTTTCTTTTTGAAGCTACCCGATCCGCCTTGTGAGTCGAGTTTGAGGTCCAAACTGTTGTACGAATATTGTGTATCTTTATGAAGCGACATAAACACAAATAACTCGACTTATATCTATAAAAATATATATATATATATATATATATACTGGGTGATTCGAAATTGCCGTACAGTTTTCTGAGAGCAGAGTCTTAATAAAATTCTGAAAAGATTTTGGTTTGGAATATTCAAATCTGATCCTTAGATCCGGAGATATGAGCATTTTTCAATTTTTTGAAAAATCCAAATACCTCGGAAGTACCATATGTCTGACTTTCGAATCCAACACCATTCTCAAAGTCATATCACAAGGTGTCACTGGAAGAAAATTGATTTTATCTAGCTTCCTTCGTCATGGTGTTATAGCGATTTGAAGTGGTTGAATTCTGATTGGTTGGTATATAAAAAATTTCAAACCGCTATAATTTCACAACGATGGAAGCTGAATGGGATTTATTTTTGTTTGAGGGGTACCCCGTGATCTGACTTAGAGAATGGTGTTGGATTCAAAAGTCAGAAATATGGTACTTCCGAGGTATTTAGATTTTTCAAAAAATTGGAAAAATACTCATATCTCCGGACAGTGAGCCCAGAATGTGGGAGCTGGCGGCCCCCACCATGCAGTCGGTGGGACACTAACACTGTCTCACCGCGCGTCCGTATGAGAAAGAAAGAAAGTATTATAGTGAAACAGTATTATAGTGTCCCACCGACCGCGTGGTGGGGGCCGCCATCTCCCGCATTCTGGGCTCACTGTCTCCGGATCTGAGGATCAGATCTGAATATTCCGGACCAAAATCTTTTCAGAATTTCATCAAGAATCTGCTCTTACAAGGAGACTTAGGGAAGTGTCACTCACCGATTCTAATGTAACTTTGCATACTTGTAAAATATCGAAAAATAATCGACACGTAGTTTTTGATATCGGCAATGGTGGGGGTTTAAGTGAGAATTTTTGTGTCAAAATTGTAGAACTCTTGATGGAAGAATGATAGGGACTTGATTTTTTTTTTTAAACGAAGGGAAGATATTCCAGATTTGAGGAAAAATATCCAAAAAGTCCGATGAGCCCGTTTAGACCTTTAGGGCATTCATCACAGGCAAAGTTACTAGATCTCTCCCCCCAGTTTTCTTAACGATTAATGAATATAATCGATTTTAATGAGCAGGTGCATCTTCTTAGGATATCAAAGAAAGTGCAGCTACTCTTTATTTTTCATTTTATTTGTTCGTTTCTGAGAAAACTGGGGGTGGGGGCGATTTTGGAATCTAGTAACTTTTTGGGAAGGTAGTGAATGCCGTTAAGGGTACATTCTACTTTGTTGGGCAAAAAAATGGCATTTTTTCGGGATTTTTTTCCTCCATAACTAAGCAATATTCTCATATTAAGATTTTTCATACATATTTATTAACTTTTCAACTACAATTGTGAATTTTTCCATCAGGATTATTAAAAGCATCCCAGAGAATCTCAATGCAACTGCAGCCCTGCATCGGTGGCATGTCTCCCGCTTGTCTCTCCTAGGGGTCGCTGTATGGCTCTGAAACAAAAATTCCCAGTGACAACTTATGAAGAAATGTATCATCTACAACGTAGACTAGCCAAAACATTTTTCATAACGAGTTAACAAAATGGTGGACATTCGAGCCATAAAATCGAGTTTTTTTCCCGTTTTCTCGCTCCTTTGTTGTGCATTAAAAATTGATTTCTGAAGGAATTGAGTTGATTCTAGTCTAAGTTGTAAAGGGAAGAATTCTTAACATGTATGTAGAGCTATGAAGCATTTGAATAGATATGTTTTGAGTTAGAAGGGACGAGACAATTGCAAATGCTGTTTTGAGAAAAACGCACTTAAAGTTTGAAGTTCAGTTTTCTGTATGATGACATGATTTTTTTTGTAACTTACGCCTAATCTGCTATTCCTGGTCCATACAGTAGTCCCTCTGTTTTTTCAAAATCATCCTGCTGCTGCAGTAATTCGTTTCTGCGAGCCATTCTTTGTTCGTGCGACTCATTCTGCGTCTCTCAGTGTAAATCATGCGACTTCTCTACTTGCGCGCGACAACATACAATCGCTCGTAACTTCGTAACCAGTCCAGCTCCCACTTCGGAGGTTTGAGACAGTATTCTAGACACTCCAAACATTAAATTCATGCAAGAAAAAAAAAATCGAAAATTTTGACCCAACAAAGTAGAATGTACCCGTAAGGAAATTCATGGAAAATGAGATTTTTGAGCAAAAATACGAATTTTTCATGATTCAAGAGGGTAAACAATTGTTAGTCAATGTGTTATGCATCATTTCGTATGTATTTTGATGTGCTGAATCCAAATCTGGAAACAGAATGCGTGTATCTCTTCAAGTTTTTCCGGAAAACACAATTAATTCATGAAAATGCGGATCTCACGGTTATTTACCATGATTCAAAGCAGAGAAAATGATTTCATCGATATATCATACATCATTCTCCAAGGGGTTCGGTACGCTAAATCTAAATCTGAGAACAGAATATCTTTATCTTTCCAGGTCCTTCCGGAAAATGCAGCCGAAGTGGAAAGAATCCGAAGTCTACAAAGAATGATGTATATACATCGAGTAAAACATTGTCTCCCCTACAAATTCTATGAATAATAGTAAAATGGAGGTTCCATCAGATTCCTTTACTTTAACCAATTTTTCCGGAAGAACCTGAAAAGAGAGACGAATTCTGTTTCCAGATTTGGATTCAGCGTATCGAAACTCATGTGGAATGATGTATCATCCACGGATCAAATTATTTTCCCCCCTTTGAATCATATAAATAACCGTTGAAACCGCATTTTCATCCTTCTACTGCGTTCTCCGGAAAAACTTGAAAAGATAAACACATTCTGTTTCCAAATTTGGATTCAGCATATCAAAATACATAAGAAATGATGCATAGTACATTGACCAATAATTGTCTCCCCTAGAAATCGTACACTGTTAGAAAAATCTGTCTTAAACTTAACAATAATATTATGAAGTTTTTTACATGAACATTTTATTAAATTTCATGCGAAATTTTGTATGAAATTTCATATTTCCATATTAAATTTAAGAACGATTAATCAATTTAATATGAAAACATGAAATTTAATATGAAAATATGAAATTTCATACAAAATTTCGTATGAAATTTAATAAAATGTTCATGTAAAGAACTTCATAATATTATTGTGAAATTCAAGACAGATTTTTCTAACAGTGTATAAATAACAGGAAAATGGATATTCCAGCATATTTTTTTCCCACTTTAATCCCGTTTTCCGGAAGAACCTGGAAATATAGACAAATTCTGTTCTCAGAATGAGAGTCAGCGTATCGAAAACCATGGGGAATCATATGTAATCCATCGATCAAATCATTTTCTCTGCTCTGAATCATGGTAAATAACCGTGAAATCCGCATTTTCATACAGTAATTGTGTTTTCCGGAAAAACTTGAAGAGATACACACATTCTGTTCCCAGATTTGGATTCAGCACATCAAAATACATAAGAAATTATGCATAACACATCGACTAAAAATTGTTCACCCTCTTGAATCATGAAAAATTAGTATTTTTGCTCAAAAATCTCATTTTCCATTAATTTTCTCAAGGTCTAAGCGGGCTCATCGGACTTTTTGGATATTTTTCCTCAAATCTGGAATATCTTCCCTTCATTTGAAAAAAAATCAAGTCCCTATCATTGGAAGAATGCTTCCATCAAGGGTTCTACAATTTTGACACAAAAATTCTCGATTAGTCCCACTGTGACGTTCGAAGGGTGGTTTCTACCCTTAAACCCCCACCATTGCCGATACAAAAAAATACGTGTCGATTATTTTTTGATGTTTTACAAATATGCAAAGTTTCATTAGAATCGGTGAGTGACACTTCCGTAAGTCTCCTTGTTAGAAAAGTGTACCGCAATTTTGAATCACCCAGTATATATATATATATATATACAGGGTGGACCATTTTAAATGATAAAGTCGAATATCTACGAAACTGAATGCTTTCAATGTTTCGAGCAACCCTCTAACAATTTTTGAGAGTCGATACTCAGTCATAACCCTGAGTGAATCGGATGGAATAATTCAACGGATTTCAAATGCGTTAGTGAATAACCGTGATAAACCGAACACATAACTGCCACTGATGATAAGCAGAGACTCGGTGTCACCGTTTGTTTATGTTTAAGGTTTTATTCCCAATGGAATCAACTCTAATCTCCATTAGAATCAGCTACAATCTTCGGAGGAGAGCGAAGCATCGAATGGCGAATGGAAACATCGAATCTCTGCTCGTCATGAGTGGCAGTCATGTATTCGGTTCATTACGATTCACTATTGCATTTGAAATCCTTTGAATCATTCCATTTGATTCAATCAGGGTTACGAATGAGTATCTACTTTCAAAAATTGTTGAAGGGTTGCTTGAAGCATTGAAAGTATTTACCACACCACATAACGTTGATTGAGATGCGCATTTGAACAGACACAAAAATCTTCTGGGCTTCCACATAATCCGGCGAAGGATTAGAGTAATTGCTAATTTTTGTCGCTCTACTGGAATCATCACGCCTATGCACGCACTCACACTTTCGATAGCCCTAGCTCACCGCGCGGTCGTCAATGAATTTGACGGTTCATAACTTGCACCCCATTGGGCGGAAGGGGCTCCATCAGCAGTGTTTAGTGAAGTGTTTGAAACCAGCTTTCAAATGCCATGGTAGAAAAATGGGGGCCCGGTGCAAAAAAACCATCTCCACCTTCAAATAACCTTCAAAATGACCTCTGAGGAGTTTTTCAAGGTGAGCACCAAACTTCCCTAAACTTTTTATTGGTAACATTTTTTTCCAGCTGTACTAGTTTCGGAGATATTTGACTATATCACTTGAGATGGTCCACCCTGTATATATATATATGTATCCAAAACACCTTCGCTTGTTCTCGAATATATATATAAAAAGGTAATTATGGATTCAACGAAATAAGTTGATTTCATCACAAGGTCTATAATTTGGCATGCCCTACCTCAGTTCGTTACATCGGGCTTTGATACAGCGGCGCGTTACATTCCATATCAGGGCCTGATTTGAAATCAAGTTTCCCAGATCTGGTCCTGACCGAACATCCAATATGAATTTCCGCTCGGGATAATTTGATAGGATTATTTAATTTTCATTGAATTGTATCTGCTGAGTTTTGAAGAATTGTTTTGATGTGTAACAGTGAATTTCATCTATCCAATGCAAAACACAGATTGAAAATTGGTTATTTTTGCGTTTCAGTGCCTGATATTCGTTCACCTGATAAAAATAACTACCGTTATTTTGCCCTCCTCACATGAATTCTCGAGGTATCAGATTAAGGATTGAGAATGGAATTAAAATGTGTGATTGGGTGATTTCACACCCTATCATCGTTCTCATCGGGAAAAATGTAACGTTTGATGAAAATTCTGTTTACGTTTTATCACCATGATGTGTTCAGCGAAGCTGTATTATGTTGATGGAGGTATATGCATGGATCATTGCTCTTTCATTTATGAATACTCAATCCACAGAACAATCGTAGCGAATGTGATAATCGCTAAACACCTGCCAATTCCGATTTATATAGGTTTATGATTTTGTAAATGGATTTAACCATGAAGTATGCGATACAATATCTGCTTACTGCGATGCATCGTTGATTTCTGTGATGGGATTTGGAATATTTCAACGTCACACCGCGTAAATGAATATTCCCAACTTTTGATCCAAGTTTTAATAGAGTTTGTATTCTTTTCGTTTATATAAGTCTGCGAGTATACTCGTACAACATACGCATCCGTTTGTAATCCGGAAACTCAAGTATATACGGATCCCTCTTCGCACGAGTTATTAGAATGACACTTCATCTCTGTCCCTTGCTCTTGGTTAGCCTTGTTGTTTCACCCATCGTTAATTAGAGTACAGTCTGTTACCGACGACAACCGGTGGCTGCAAAGGAGTCTCATCGCGTCACAATGAGATCCTTCCATACCCGTTCACCCTAACCCACCATTGCAGGACCCTTCTGTCTCTCTTCTTTGTGCTCTTCTCGGTCTTCTCTTCCTTCTCCCTTGTGTTTGTATCTCCAATTATTCTAGAGACTACGTATAGCTGCAAAATAACTTTTTCCCCTCAAGACATTCAACTTGAATCATCGATCGATAAAATGAATAACAAAGTCACGAGAATTCTAGCAAGTTGTATTTTGTAACTTCCAACGGAATAGCAAAAAGTATGACAGTTCTGTGTTGAAGTTGACAAATTAAGCTCACAAACGGACAGCTATGATGCAACAAAAGTTGCCCTATAGTTGAGCAACAAAAAAATTCAATGTTACTCCGATGTAGTCCAGAAATTATAGACTTCATTCTCCATTGTCTCTGTTTTCTGTTTCCGCTGAATTCGTAAGACTGGTTCGTAATCCAATTCCCCCATCAAAAGAGACAAATAAGGTGAAGTCAAATACCCTTATACGTGAATTGTATGTATATATGTATCTATTTAAAATTTCTTATTTAAATACAGATTCAAGGATTTCACTTCAATTTCATACTCGATTTCTTTTGTATTGGATAGCTCTCAATGTACGAAGTACTCATAACTTAATTCCCAAGTGATCGGATCGATACGCGAAACGAGAACACGTATTTTATTAACCTTTTTTTCAACTTTCAGCAACATTTGGAAATTTTTGCTGAGATATTCGTATAAATTCTCATATGTTTCGATTCATTGGAATAATAGCACGGTGAGAACAAGTATCCGTTCCACACGAATAAATATTTTTCTCTTTCTCTAGAGAATTTATCGGTATGAGTAGGGAAATAATAACAATCAACGTGGTTCGAGTGTACTGTTTTGTTTTCATTCGATTTCAGATTTCGATTGTTGTTCAAAGAAAAGAGGTTTGAAAAATCAGAGCATATAATACTTGACGTTAGAAGATTGTTTAGATACTTGAAGGTTCAATTGAATTGATTCGACGTTGGTAATAGAAATCATTCAGAACGACAAGCAATTCTGTTCGAATCGATATCAGTTATATCGGATAACGAAGATTTTTTCCTCGTTGGAAGAAAATGATAATACTCGCGGGAGTCCCGAGGGATAAAGCGAAGAAAAGAAAACGAAAGATTTGGGATGTACGGCTGAATGGTTAATGTAAGATCTTCGGTGAACAGTTTCATTGTTATTTCTCTTTGATTCCCTGTACCAAGGAATGAGATCTAATTCCCGAATAGAAGTTAAATCGACTCGATTGAGAGACACGACGACGATGAGGACGACAAAAGAATCAAATAGTCTCTGTTCTCTGCATTATTTCGTATATATAGCCATATGTAAATATCATCAACATGTCACAATGAATGGATTTAGTTTCTAATTTCTGAGGATCATTTGTCGAGGAGACAAGACAGTATAAGTGTATATACATATTCGTACGGTCATATCCAACTCGAATGGGTTCAATGTCGATTGATATCGAGGATTTAGCTGGAGCTTAAGAGAACGACGTCGGTAATCAAAGGAGGCTTCCGATTCAAGCTAGGGACGAAATCGCAAGGAATCCGGCATAAATTAGCTTCTCCGAATCTCAGGCGTTTCTGTTCGCTCGATAATTGACTTTGGCCCAAGAGGGGCTCTGTGGCTAGACAATAGGAATGATTCCCGTAACCATTCGCTCGCATCCCCATGGAAATTTCCCGTCATGGCGCAACCTCATTCGCATTCATTGGTTTCCAATTAATTCCTTGAGAACGACCAAGTTATTAAGTCGCTAATTGCGCTCGATTCTCTTTCCCTCTTTCAAAATGCCAATCGAACGAACGTCGGATAGATCGAAAGACAATTATAAATACAATCGCAGATGGTTTTCTTTTCTCGCTCGCGTGGACGGTTATAATTCGGAATTGTAATCAGGATTCTGAATTTTCACTAAGCAACCCACGAGATCGATCGATCGTGGTTAGAAACTAATAATGAAGCGAGTTTCACGAACATCGTTTCAAGTTCAGAATTGGTTACAACTACGGGATCAATTAATTCAAACAGGTTAACTATTTTGTGGTCTAACAACGGAGTTGAACTTTGAGTAACACACGCCGAACGTGAACATTGAATTCGATTCGATCGAGGACCCCGGGAAGAATGATTTCTAAATTCTTTGAAAAATTTCACAAGATTATTGGCTGAACAGCTCGTCGGCAATAGCAGCACAATCTTTGGGAAGACAAAAAATTCCTCGCGTGTATTTCATTCACAAAGGAACTTGAGTGCCAAAACGAGAGAAGAGGAGAGAGGCAAATATTGGTCAAGAGATTCCGTACACGCGTATTCAAAGACTCGTGTATTGGGTAACGTAATGTTACGAAGGAAGAAGAAAGAATATACACAATCCTATCTACACTTTTACGATGAAAACTCTTCAAGGTACTCCAAGAGCTTATATAAATATAACCGACATAGTTACATAGAATGTCGGTTTTGCCTCGAGTCAAGTCTTGAAGATTATCGTATCTCTTCCTTCACAGAGTCGTCTAAGTCGACCAAACCAACAAGAGGGCGAACCCTTCAAGGAAACTCGTTTGGTCGAAGAGAAGGAGAAGAAGAAGCAGAAGGAAGGTTGAGGAAACGTCGAGGAGGAGTTGAAGGGAGAAATGTTGGAAGAGGAGTAACGGTTATATTGCGTATCACAGGATTTCCTAGTCTTCGGAGGCACATAAGATCCTTTTGGCGACGTTCACGATGAATCCCATTGGCAGAATTTTGTTGGAAAATTTTTCTTGTGTATTTGCTGATTTCATCGATCCGAAACGATTCGCTAGGTTCAAATCCATTTCAAACGTTGATGCGAGGGAAGAGGAATGAAAAAACACATTGCGAAATGAAGAGTCGCAGATTAGGATTCTATATTCGTTTCGAAGGAAAAAACAAATTTGCAGTTGTGAATTATTGATTCCTATTTTAGAGGGGATTTTCGTTTCGTTTTTTCATTTCTTCGACTGATCAAATCTAGAGGATGAATTTTCAGTCGGGGTCTGACCTTCTAACAACCCTTCTCCGAAGTTTTCAACCTACGTTTCGTGAGCCTCGATTTGGTTTTATTTGTTGTGATACGATTTGATGCGTGTATCTCAGACAACATTTATGGAACTGATGAGGCTCGTAAGCCTTGTCAAATCTCAAATACAATTCGATGGAAAATGAAACTACGGGTAGTGTGTTTTATAGACAAATTCTGATCATCGCTAACACACCGAGTCTTCCACTTCAATCGTTTCTGTATATGGCATCATTTTGAATGATTATGATTCAACGGACTAACTTCGCGTAATCCGAGGAAAATAATGGATAAAATGCGAGGGAGAGCTGACACGCAGGTTGAGTTTTTTTTCCGGTAAATTTAACACATTCTAAAAGAAGATTGCCTCCGAAAATCGGATTCTACTTCTCATGAGTGGAAATTCCATCCAATGTTCCACCAAATGGATTCCGTAATTTGCTGAAGGACATTTTTCACTCCCGAAATATTCGCTTGGGAAAAGAAGATTGTGAATATCGGGGAGACTTGATTGGAAATCAAATTGAAATCGATTTCATTTGATATTAGTATTATTATTGTTTTGTTAAAATTTCATCATGATTGTTCATCATTTTTCAGTATACTTGCTCCTACACTGTCAAAAAGAACTGGGAATTTACTGTGCAACTGGACTGAAAATTTCCAGTGCTAGTACCAGAATATGGATATTCCAGTACAAGTACAGAGATTTTGTTGGCACGGTACTGAAAATTTACCAAGCATAATGGAAAATTCAGTCCTTGTACTGGAATTTTGAAGTTTGGAATTGTGTACTGAAATTTTGCCATAATTTGGCGAAAATTTTACTGGCTCGTACTACAATTTTACAGTTCTTGTGCACCAGAAAAAAGTATCCCCTCAATAAGGACTTAGAAAAAATTTCGAATTCAGAGAAAAAAACCTAATCGTTGGTGTACTGGAATTATACAGGTTTTGAATTGCAATTTTCAGGTCGTGTGATGGAATTTTCCAGTTATGCTGGAATTTAATGACTGTTGCACTGAAATTTTCCACTTCTATCGGACTTTGTCATTTCTGGCAGGAAAAATGTCAAGTCTTTATATTAAAAATTTCCTGATTGAGATTTTGAACAATAATTGTAATTGTAGCAAATAAAATTGATATATGAGGTTTTTCGAAGACTCATTTCTTTGTGTATTCTAGATACCAAGCATATGTAGTAACCCAAGCTGGCCTTCCAACATGTCGCGCTATAGCTCATCGGTTAGGTTTTAGGTTTCAGTTGGTAGGCAGGTAGAAAAGTGTAGGTTCAACTCCCGTTAGGTACACATGACTTCCTGTCCATTCACATGAACGATCAAGTTTCGCAATCATCTTGAAACACAAGGACCGTGCAAAATCACTTTGCGTGAGCAATTTTTTTTTAAATTTTCATGAATATTTTCAGCATTAATTTTCCAGTGCATGTCCTGGAAAAGTCCAGTTTGTGTACTGAAAAATTCCAGTACTGTAGCTCAGAAAATTTCCAGTTTTGATGCTGAAATTCCATAACATTTGTACTGAATTTTTGCAGTACAAATGTGCCAAAATTTTCCGGTACATTCACTGGAATTTTCCGGTGAACCTTTTTTACAGTGTACGAGGTGTGTTCAAAAAGTAAGGTGATTTTTCAAATTTCGCGGGCAACGTACTTTCGATTATCGATTTTTTTGTTTTGTTATGTTGGCACACTCTTCCCGAACATCTGTACCAAGTTTCAAGTGTATAGCATTTTTTGTTTGGTTGTGAGAGGCGTAAAGGTTATAAGTGTTTTGCGTGCTCGGCAATTTCTTGCTATCGAAAAATATGGATCGAAGGATTTGCATCAAATTTTGTGTAGAAAATAAAATAAAGTGCTCCGAAACACTTAAAATGTTGACAGTAGCATACAGTGAAACTGTTCTGAGTAAAAAAAATGTTTACAAGTGGTACAAACTCTTCCAAGATGGCCGGGAAGATGCCAATGACGAGCCTCGCTCTGGACGCCCAAGCACGTCAACAACTGATGAAAACGTTCAAGCAGTGAAGAAAATTGTTTTGGAAAATCGTCGAATCACTATCAGAGAAGTTGCTGAGGATGTTGGTTTATCGCTTGGCTCGTGCCATGAAATTTTTTCTAACGTTTTGGGCATGAGACGTGTGTCAGCGAAGTTTGTTCCGAAATTGCTAAATTTTGACCAAAAGAACCGTCGCATGAGCATCGCTCAAGAACTGTTGAATGACGTCAACGACGACCCAGATTTACTCAAAAGGGTCATAACTGGTGACGAATCATGGGTATATGGTTATGATGTCGAAACCAAAGTCCAATCGTCCCAATGGAAGACCCCAGATGAGCCAAGACCGAAAAAAGCACGCCAAGTTCGATCAAATGTCAAAGTTTTGCTCACTGTTTTCTTCGATTACCATGGCGTGGTGCATCAGGAGTTCTTACCATATGGTCGTACGGTCAATAAACAGTATTATCTTGAAGTTACGCGCCGTTTGCGAGAAGCAATACGAAGAAAACGTCCAGAATTGTGGAAAAATAATTCATGGCTTTTGCATCACGATGATGCCCCTGCTCAGTCATCTTTGCTTGTGAGAGATTTTTTGGCCAAAAACAATACCACAATCATGCCTCAGCCACCATATTCACCGGATTTGGCCCCATGTGACTTTTTCTTGTTCCCAAAACTAAAGAGACCTATGAAAGGACGGAGATTTGCAACGATTGAAGAGATAAAGACTGCATCGCTGGAAGAGCTCAAGGCTATACCGAAAAGTGCTTATGAGAAGTGCTTTGAGGATTGGAAAAACCGTTGGCATAAGTGTATTGTATCTGAGGGGGATTACTTTGAAGGGGACAACATAAATATTGATAAATAAATAAATATTTTTTCTTAAAAATACAAAGTCACCTTACTTTTTGAACACACCTCGTATGTACCTACACTGACGGAAAAACGACCTGGTTGGAACATTCGTGGTCGCAATAACTTGAAATCTGGTTCGATTCGCCAGGAAATGTGATTGTGATGTCCAGAAAAAAGTGGTCAAAGCCAAAATTAACTACATATTCTGGTCATCACGCCAAGAAAAGGATCTGGTTTTTCTAACCTGAAAAAAATAGTTAATTTTTGCTTCAACCACTTTTTTTGGACATTACAATCACATTTCCTGGTGAATCGAATCAGATTCCAAGTTATTGTGACCACGAATGTTTCAACAAGGTCGTTTTTCTGTCAGTGTACATATATGTCACGAATGAATCAATGGTTTTAAATAATATCTCTAAATGATGGATGACTGTTTTTGGCTTTGTTTACATTTAACGTCCAGTGGGATATATTCCAGAGAAATTCTATAAATAAATGGTAGATATAAACGGAGAGAAAAGAAATTGGCTACAACAGCGAAATCTAATTTTCCTTCCACATCAATCTTGTTAGCGATTTTTTAGCTGTGACGGGAAAAAATGTTTTACTTCTTCAGCAAAATTTGTTCATTATCCTGTATATGTATAATACTGAAAATGTTGCTCTTCCAGCAATCCAGTTGGCTGGAGCAGAGACTTTTTAGCAAGGTTATCAAAAAGATTTGCTATTTTGTATATAATACTTCGATTTTTTGCGTCAGGAAATTTGTTTCTCAGTATGGACCTTTGTTTGAAGTAGAGATTCCACTTTGATAACACTTTTCTGTCTGAAAATGACAGAGCACCAACGATTGGAGCTACTTCCTCGACATCGATCGCGACAACAATCACTTTCAACAACACTATCTCCGCGTATGATGTAGGAGCAATTACATGCCTATACTATAAATTTCCCAAGTATGCCCGAAAGAGTATAATTTTTCGTTTATACCTTCGACGTTCAGCTATGTTTTGTCTTTGAGTAGACGTGGTATGTTTGAGAGAACAGCAAGAATTCTCTGTAATGAGCTTATCCAGGTTTGCAAATTCTATGTGGAGAGAAAGGCAAAAGCTTGGCCATAAACCTACCTATATTCGAAAATTTCGTATGCAAATACATTTGTATATTCGCGAACGTATGTGTATACAAGGCAACGAGAGTACGTGAAAGACTCGTGAATCATGATTCTGAACCGAGTGAGATTGATCATTGAGATTCTATGTACGTGAACGCGTATATACACGTCCTCGTTCGTACATCACAAACCGTTAGATTCTATACCCTTTTGTTGTCCAAAACGTACCGAATATATATCTTTTTGCTTATCTTCAATAGAGGATCTGCGGTATCCGAGTAACACCGGGAGACAATAGGTTCGACAAAAATAAAAATCAAACGTTTTTAGTTCTTCTGGTTTTTTGGATCCAGTCGTTGCTCACAAAGCATAAACTTTGCATCAATTTTTGTCTGGATGCGTTACAGCTGAACGCAGGGAATAAAATTATATTGGAATTTTTGGAATTCGTTGAAACATGAAAGAAGTGAGATTCGTGGTTTTTCCTTTTTCGAGTAATATTTTTCATTGACACGATTTTTCGTGGTTATGCCACACGTATACAGCCATTGAAATTGTATCGGGGGAATGATAATAATTGTGAGTAGTAGGAGGTGTTTCTTCGTTCTCTATATTCGATATGAATTGAGAAACAAATGTTTTTTATTGGTAAATAATTCAAAGAGAAATTTGTCATATGTACATCATGAGTATTTCAAAACTTTGACAATTTGTATTTGCTCCTCTGCAACAGTTTCGTAGATTAAACGATTACTATGTTATTCTATTTCAATGGAAGGATTCTAAGTTCGTCCTTCCTCCTCATTGTGTACCGGATAATCAAAATAGTTGACCAGGATCATTGTTTTGCGATATTATCCTCTTGGTCGTACAAGGGTCGTATGAATGCTACTCGAGGAGTTTGAAGATGTTTCAAGTTTTCTGTACTTCTCGAAGAACTCTTAAGAGTGGAAATTGTCCTACGTAGACCAATTTGAACTGAGTTCAGGAATATAACGGCAATTTCAAGGCAAACGCTTGGATTAAGAAAATATTCCTTTCAACCGATTAAAGCTTTGACCTCTTCAGAAAATATCTTTTTGTTGTGCGAATTCTTAGGCTGAAAAATTGCTGTGATCGAATGTGGATATGTTCACGTGGATTTTATCATCAGTGTTGAAAAAATTCATTCCTCAAAAACTCAGACACGTAATGTTTTTAGTATTTCGATTAGATTACCGCGGAAGGACTGAATATATCATAAACGTCGTTAGAGAATGAGGATCTAATTAGGACTTAATTAAGTGTACCAACTGTAGATTAGAAGTCAAATGCTAGCTCTGCTTCGCGAGATAACACCGCTGCATTCACTAATTTACTTCATATTAACGACCAAGGGAACTAAAGGCACAGAATTCAGAAGGTAATTAAGAGCTTAAGGTATACAAAATGACTCATAACCTACACGTAACCGTTGATTATAAGAATCCACAGTTTTATTAATATATACGGGGTGTCTGATAATTCACGAATTAAGTTTCTCATAGGTATATTCTTCACATGGAAACTAATAACTTGTTCTGATATAAAGATTTTTGAATTCTTCGAAAAATTCAAAGTTAAAAACAACGTGAGTTGAATCTTAGAATTTATTTGAAATATGTGGAAAAAAACGGATTTCCTGCAGAACAATATCGAATGATTTTGAAATTCTTCATTCCGAAGTAATTTACTTACGTAAGTGAAGGAATTTTTCAAATTTCAGCTGATTTGAATTCAGAATTTGAAATCGCTACAACTTTGGAATCAAGAATGAGAATATGATTTAATGGTTCTTCAGGAAATCTGCCTTTTTTCGGCTTGAACGGTGATGTTGAATTTGAAGATGTTGATCTCACTGTTTTTTAAATAATATTTGAATCTTTCAGAAAATTTCGAAACGTTTATTTTTAAAAACTCAAGCCTCATAGAAAATGCTTTCGATTTTATTTATTTGATCCGTGAATTATGGGACACCATGTATATATGAAGTTTGAAGTTCAAATTATGCTGTGGTTTGGGTGAATTTTTCAAAAATATAAAATGAAATGAGAATCATGTAGGATTTATGGTTGACTTTTACTACTGAAAATTCCACGAATGTCTACACTGAGAGAAGAGTTTGTTCGTAACCAAGAGGGCTTCTTGATTGTAAACACACCATTATTTACGTCAAATGAGATTTGTTAATAGGTTAAAAACCTTATTTGAAACCCTTCTTTCTTGGTGTACATATTTCAGAGTTACCAAATTAGGGGGATGGTTTGAAGAAATCAACGAAACTAGCAGTTATGTTAAATAGAATGACCAATAGGAAGAACCCAGTGCCCCATATTCGCGTACGTTAGTTTTTTCACTCACGATAAGAGAAACAATACTTGAAAAATAATTGTTTCATAACTGAAACAATATCTACAATTTCCAAACCTTAAGAATAATCGAAAATCATCCACAGAAGAGTTCTTCAAACTCGGAATAAACTTGAAAAATATTTAAAGTATTGAAATGACATTAGATTTGTTGAAAACCGTCTGAGAATTTTGAAGATTAATTGAACTTATCGAAAGAATGTTGAAAGTACCATCAATTTCCGACAGGCGTTGGGTGCACAGAGCATGTTGGAAAGTGTTGAAGAATTATTGGAAGATCTGGAATCTTTCAGATTGCCTTTCGTTAAATTTTACTCTTCTAATCAAAGTCTGAGTATCGGGAAAGTGGAGTTTCGGGAATTTTTCAACAATCACTACACTAAATGAATTTTATTTGAAAAATTACCGTGGAATTTTGGTGATCGAAGGACGAGTAGAAACTTTTTTAAATATTTCTGGGGATTCTATAAAACTTCCCGTGGAAAAATCATTCACGCTTGCTCACGCCTGATCAGGGTGGATGACTCAAGATCTTAATTTTGTATCCACGTGATGAGGACTAATCATGCCCAATTACGCCCAATCACGCTTGATCATGCTGCATTATACATGAGAAATTCATACAGAATCAATAAGTTTTCTGTAAGGAATGAAACTATAATAATGTTATCAAACACTAATTTATCGTTAATCATTTCTACTCATTGTACTCATGCAGCTCCCATTTTATAGTTTCCAGTTTTCAGGCATGATCATGCGTGATCAGGCGTACGCGCCTGCGTTTGGGATCGATTTAGCATGATCAATCATGTGTATTTGTGATAGAAAAATCAACGCAGAGTCATTTTGTATGATCATTCTTCAGTTGGTGAGATTTTGCATGATCATAAGCGAGAATGGTTTGTCAGGCATGATCGCTGGTGGTGAAGCTTGATCACGGGTTTCCACAAAAATGAACGAGCAGGTGTAATCAGGCTCACTCACGCGCAGTCAGTATTAAACACGAATAATTTTGCCGAAAAATGTCCATGATTAGGCCTGAACACGCATAATCAGACCTGAACGATTTTTTCACGGGTTGTATAAAGTTACTCTCAGTTGTTTAAAAATTCACTCATTTTTACAAGCTGGACAGTAATTTTTTGAAGAATTTTCACTTGTCCTTCGGATTACTGAAATTTTAGGGTGATTTTGACAACAAAATTCTTTCAGTGTACGTGCTATTTCGTGGATTATTTTGTTGTTTTCAGCAAAAAAAAACTGTTGTTATTCCGTCCGGTATGATTATTATGAATGTTACAGATTTCAATATCTAAAATAATCCTTCGGCATCTTCTCTGGAGTACAAACACAGGGAGAGACAGGAGTAGATTTCCGTTGATCCTCACTGTACGACATTTAACACACGTCTTTGGTTCTCCGTGGTGCTATAAACGTGTTACGTGATCTATCGCGTATGACAAAGTGAAAAAGATCCGGCAAATTATATCTCCGCTCTGCGCATCAAAGAAAACTTATGATGCTCGATCCATGTTCTTACGCTCTAATGCTTCGCTAACATAGCTCACGTGGTTTCGCTATTCCCCTTTGAGAGTTCCCACGAGTTTTCATTATTTCCAACAAAATTTGTTTCTCACGAGTATTTCTCATGGAGATTGATTAATTTGCTCTATAAAATCAAGATTCATTATAAAATATGAAACAGAAATGCTCTAACGAGATGTAACGTAACGATTATTATTTTCCTCAACATGCCCGCGGGTGAATTGAATTCTATGTATAAGATATATACGATTCATTCATATATCGATTATATTCTTAATACCATTGTTGTTCACCATTAAAGCTTTTATTCATATTCGTCCGTTCGTTATATTCAAATTTTGTGATAAATTTTCCATCCGATGCTCAATTTCCAATCAATTTGTTAATTACAACGTAATATCCTATCGAATTTCCTTCCATTTTCCGGTTTGTAAACTCTGAGAAATTCAGGTATGATATTTCAATACAGTTTTCCAACATTTATATCGACGAATAAAAAATAAAATCACGTAGAAATGTTACGAAATGTAGTCATATTTTGAATACAAAAATGAGTGAAACAATAATTTCGATTACGATACGATCAAACTCCCCTAGTTGAATTTATTATTTCCACATCGACACACGAAAAACTGTTCAATTCGTGTTCAATGTTGTTTCGAATAATATAAAACCCTTTCAACGATAACAGCAATATCAATAATAATGTATCATCAATGTGTACAATAATGATATAACCAAAACTATCGCATCGGTAGACTCCGGAGACCGATTCCTCTTGATATATAACGGTATTGGAATTTATTCACCATTCTTCATATTTATACTTCGGCATAAATATGAAAAGTTGCATTGAGAGTTTTGCGCTGTGCCAATCCACTTTGAAACATTATTCTCTTGAAAACTAACGTGGTATCAAGAGACAACAAAGTTTAAATACCATTCATATGAAGCAACTTTGAAAACGTGATATCTCGTGAACAAATTCATGATGGAAATGGGTATGGAAAAAGAAAAAAAAACAACATATTTCGGGAAATGAGAAGAATGATCTTTATGGGCGGGAGATAAAAATTCATCCACGCGGATATCAAATAACCCAGATTCTATATGAAATTTTCGCATAAAAGTATCACGATTTCCGTGTCCTCAAGCTCAATATCCTGGAGAACAAGTGAGTTAACTTGGACGATGGGTTCAAAGAACAAAAAAAAACAAGGAAGAAGAAAATGACGAGAGGAGAGGTACATAGAATTATATTACACCCTGCTAGTTTAGTTCATAAGAGGAAGAAAATGCGATTTACTTCGACTTTTTCCTCTCTTTATTTGCACCATATGGTGTGAAAAAAACTGAAACTTGACTGTAAAACTGTAGATTTAAACGTTTTCAACGGCGGTCGGAGAAGAGTACTCGCTCGTTTTTCGCTCGCTCTCTTCTCTTCTCCTCCTTTTTCTCCTCTATTCTTTTTCCATTTTCATCGAGGTTTCAGAGGTGCTGCCTCTCGCTTGTTCACGCGCTCTTTGAATACAATGGGGCAGGGCGATGGAGTCGGAGAATCTGTAAGAACGTGCATTAAATCGAGCTTATTAAAACATTGATTCGATCGTGAAAATATTAGTTTGAGTATGTTGAAATTTTGTGCGGGTTCGGGTGTTTGGTCGAATAATTTATTTATCGATGAGCAAGCGTACGTGGAAATTAATTAATTTCGTTTGACTTTGTTTCCTGTTCTGTATACCTACTGCACGATACCCATGCAATACTAGGAACTGGCGTTACTCATCATCAAAGATGAAAACAGGAGAAAAGGAAACCTGCACGGGTGTTAGAACGTACATTTCCAATCAATTTTCACTTGGAAACGTTGTTCCTATTTTCAACGAATGATGATGTTCATTATTTTTGATAGGAAAGTTTCTCTGTCCTTGTGAATTGCTTTGGAGGGTACAGAAGCGAGACTTGAAGAACTGTTTGAATACTCTTTTCTCAGAATCGATGCACTGCACGGATATAAATAATATGATAAAGATTACAACATTCTCTAGTGAATTGATACGATTACTCTTTTTCAACCCTTGTAGCTAAAATAATTGCAGCTGCAGCTATTTTTTTAGCTGCTGCAGTAGGAAATCGTAGCTATAACTGCACAGGTTTTCTGGTTGATATTTGGATAGACAAGTAATTTAGTTGTTGAATTTTCGCTACGGCAGCTACAATCCTTGCTGCTGCCGCTAAGTGAGTAGCTGGGACAGCTGAAAAATAGCTGTCGTAGCTAATTTTCAGCTATTCAAATATTAACTGATTATTTTTTTTCGTGTAGGTCTCATCACTTGAGAGGTACTCCTCAAATGTGGAATAGAATATTGCAGCTGCAATAATTTTCACTACATTTGTTGAGAAAGTCTCTGAGACTGTCAGGCAATTGTGGCGGAATTTAACAGAATAATACTATTTTATTACATTATTTTTCTCCGGGTGCACGTTTCATTGGTATAGATTCGGATTTTCTGACAGGATATATAGCGAGAGAGGTGGAAATATTTTCATTACTATTCTCGTGATATAATTGGCATTTCCACAAAATATTTGCAGCTTCGAATGGATGGAATTCCAAAATTACTGCATATTGTATTGCATACATGATTCGGCTATTTCAGAAACAAATAGTTCAAGGTATTAATAAGCTGAATGTTTCACACTCAGGGTAGAGTAGTACCAAATTTAAATGATATTCGTGGAAGGAATGCGGATACCCGTGTGAGGGCTCAACAATTATCATGAAAACGATTTTATATTTTACAATATGAATGGGAATGGTATTTCATCAATTCCATAAAAATCAAATTCCAACGTCGAGAGAGTAATATGCGGAATCATCACAAAAAGTCAAATAAACTTTATTTGAATTTCATTTTTTTATTAAAATATCGATATTCCAGAGGAATCGAAGATTCATTCCTTTTTTATTTTGACATCCCTTGATGTGAATGTCATTGGATGAAGTGCACGGAAAAAACTGTTTAATAGAATTTTCCAACGAGGGCGGTAAAATACGGCACTATTAGAATTTCTGTCAATATTTACTAGAACTGTAGTCAAATCTACTACTGCGGTAGTAATTTTGACTGTGACCATCTTAGATTTTACTAGAACTCTTATAAATATTACGAGAAATTCTGATAGTGCTGTATTTTACTGAACGCGTTAGTAAATCTTATGAAACATTTTTTTCCGTGTGGAGAAGTACATTTTTAGAAATTTATTCAGAGTTCATGCGCTTTTCAAGCACATTTTTAAATGAAATTTCCGAATCTGGGTGATTGAATTAATAATTCATTCACATACAACTGAAATTTGGAATTTTCGTTATATTATATCACGTGTAAATGAAAGTTTGGTCAGAAATTTTCAAGGTAGTTGAATACTTATATAGAATCAGGTCAAAATAAGCAAATTCGCTGTTGTCGATCATTTTTATTATCAATTCCCAAGCGTGGATTGTCTATAATGACAATGGACTTCAGGCTGGGTCCATCCTCTTTAACCCAATATTGGGGAATGACAATGGAGTCCATGTTGGTTCAATCTTGATCCTGTTTCGCTTGCCATACAATTATGGTTGGTAGAAAATGGTAATAATGAATCTTAGTGCGGGCACAATTGAACTTGGCCCCAATTTGGACCAGCGTTAGGCCAAGATTGGGGTGAATTTACCCGAGCGGAAATTTGTTACGGCTACATTGCGGTCCTCGTCCTGTTTGCCAAATTATAAATACGGTCCTGTTCAGGATTGCCGGATCCGGCTCCTATACAAAATGTAACGCCTGAACAGGTACGGTCCAAATGTGACCCACTGTTCCAGATCCTTATCTGAAAAATGTATGGCACAGATTAGGTTACCAAATCCGGCCCATACTAGACTATCGGATTCGGCCTTTGTCTCCAAAATTCCATGCGCTACGTGCGTATCAGCTGGTTGTAGTACGCATCCAATGACTTTTCCCATGGCAATTTTGACTCAACGAACGATTTTTCGAAGATTCATCATCGAACAAATTCTAGGGCGATTTTCTTTCTGGCAGTTTTTCATCAAAGGTTCTAATTACAAAATTATGAAAAATGGAATTTCGTTTGCGAACGTAAACATCTTGGAACATATTGTATTGTAAATATTTGTTCCCCATAACATCCGATTATCCATGAAAACATATTAATTTTTCCCTAATCTCTTCTCAAAACTCATATTTTTTGAGTTGTGGCTATTGAAACATGGGTAATTATGAATGGTTGAAATAGTTAAATTTTTAAAAGTCTACAACTTGAAAAAAAGAGGGCCTAAGAAGCTGTTGGAAATATGAATAATAAAATGCTTTAGGGAACAATAGCTCAAAAACTGAGCCCTGCATAAAATTGTTTTAGGAGAAAAATCTTCTTGAAATTCACCCGATAATTGATTTTGATCAGAATAGAACCTCATTTGCAAATAAAATCAAGAACATCTGATCCAAACAGAGATAGTTGAAATATGACATTGTGATAATGCCAAGCGTGGAATTTAATATGCCTGAAATCAGAATACCAATGTCAAATCCGAGATGATAGAATCGTAATAGGGTTCACACTAGAAAATCTCATCAGGCCCGGATTTGATGAAAAACGGTATGTTACACGCGAGAGTCTTACGGCAGTACACATTTGGGCCTACCGTGGAATTCCTTGATACGTTATTTCCGTATACCGTGATAGAGCCTGATTCGGACCGCATCAGTATTACGGCTAGCCGTAACAGACTTCTGCTCGGGTATATCCCGAGCATGTGTGTACAATCCTCAGCGTGTATGAATTTTGGTCCCACTTTGGTCCAGTCTTGCGCCCATATAGGCACGATGGGGCTCAACACTCACCCCAAGACTCGGCCAAAGTGGGGCTGAAATTCATGCCCGTTGGGGTAGAATTGGAAGCAATTTTCCAACTTCAAACAAAAGGAAGGGGCAGTATTGATTGCCTAGTCTGGGTTCATGCTGCGCCCATGGTGTTACCAATTCTCGGGCAAAGCAATACAACCAAACTGGAAACGATGTTGTCATCTTAGGGTTGCCCCATCTGTCTGCCCAGCTTTGCCCCACGTTGGGCACCATGGGCACCCACCCTGGTCCTAATCCTTCTTGAAATTTCATGGAACATTGCTGAATTTTCAGTAATATTTGAAATTATCGCACAAGTATATCACTATTTATCCAACTTCCAAATCGCTCGTCTCTCAGTGTATTCATTGAAAAAAATTTGATCTGATTCGCCTAGGTTTATCCCATATAACGAAAAATTCATAAGAATTCTATCAGTAATTGTAAAAATCCTGATTTTCTGTCAACTGAGGTACATACTTTCTTTATTGTCTCATTAATATAAGCAGAAATGTAATACCGCATAAAATCTAGAATAGATGATAACGGAATTACAGTGATTACCATATGGTAATGAGACGCACAGAAGGACTGACACTAGTCATGTGGCAAATTACCGCGTTCTCTAATCCAACCTCTAAACTAGTGTATATTCATATATGACGTGCTTTCGAGCATATAGATAATACGAGGTTGTGTGTATTTACCAATATTCTTGTCTCTATATACAATATTAACATTGATAATCCAATGGATCGTTGGATCAAAAAAGAGAATTACCTGTACGATGCTTCGCTCGGAGGCACAAATATGGAACTCGATTCGTCAGAATATACGTATATGTGGATAAAAATATTCCACATTTTGTAACAGAATGTTTTTATTCCTTCTCCCCGAGTTAACGATGAGAATTATCGATCCAGAATTAAAATATTGTTATACTTTTCATTTTGTCGTTCTGAAGATTATTTTCTTTGCGCAAGAATAACATAAGTTGACTATACTTTCAAAAAGGAAAAAGATTTCCTTTTTTTTTTTATCATTATGGAATGTTCTTGTATTCAATCTATGTACTGATCATTAATTTTCAATCACCATAGCGTATTTCGAATAATGTGCATATAATCATACTCTTATTGGATGAATTTTGGTTTTCAATGGAAAATATCATTGATATAGGTTTATGATTTATGCGCACGTATGATGAGATAAATGAGCTTATTGATTCTCGAATTCATTGTATTCGAATGACACCTGCTGCTCCGTCGAATCAGGTTTGGATTATTATCCATAATTTTTCAAATAGTTGATGATGGTGACAGATTAGCGGTAGAATAGAACTAATTTGTTAGATCCATATGGATATAATACATATATGGGTTGAAAAGTTCCGGGCCTAACACATAGATGGCGCGAATTTTATTGCATTCACCTGTTTTTTAGTTAGTACTAACCTTCAAAAGACAGCTGTCGAAATTTCATGATATTCTGTTCATTAGTTTGTGAGTTGTGGTACTAAGAGTGACGCTAATTTTGTTATTTTTCAAACAATGGATCAGAAACAATTTCGGGTTTCAATTTTACACTGCTTCTTGATGGGAAAAAATACCGTTCGAGCGAAGCAATGGCTTGAAAAGTCTTATGGGGACTCCGCTCCATTAGAAACCACAACAAAACGTTGGTTTGCTGACTTCAAACGTGGTTGTAAAGACACCGACGTTGCAGAACGCAGTGATTGACTCTTGATCAGGATACAGTGGTGTTACCATAAAATAATACAGTCCTTCATGCAAATTGCAAATCACGTTTCTAACAATTCTAAATCCAAGTGAATTTTGTCAATCATTCCTGTGATTTAACAACTCAATCATATCGGATGTTGATAATCGGGCGCTTATATTAACTTCACACACACTTTATACAAAATTTATGTATAATTTATGCTTGTTCATTTCCTTACATAAAATATGCATACTTTATGCATCAATTATACATAAAAACTTATGTATAAACTATGCATATTTTTTTTTCCACGTGTGAGTTCATGGATTTTCAGGAAAATTCCAGTGATCCACCACAGTAATTTCAACTGCACGGAGAAAAAAGTATTGCTGGCATAACAAGCAGGTCCGTTACTATAGCGCCTACGAAAAAAAATTAGCTGGAAGAGCAAGAAAAATGATTGAAACAACCACATTTTTTTCCTGATATAAACAAATTTGTTAACAGAACTACCGTCTCAGCTGCTGGAGTGAATATTTTTTGTAGGCGCTATAGTGGCAAACCATTTTTTCTCCGTGTGTACTTCTCTCCCCGTGTGGGGAAAAAAATAAATTTCATTCCAGGTTCGAGGTCAAAGATCTTTTCAGATTTACGTGGATTGAATCAATTTTGTTGGCAAAAATCTTGCGTGTCGGAAAAACGTATTCAGATTCCAATAGATCTGCATCTTCCGTTTTTTGGATCTCAGTAGATCAAGTTAGATACACGGAGATTCAGATTATTTGCTCTCGAAGGGATGATTATAATTCAATGTGGATTGATTTTTCATAATTTATCTTCATCTTCTTTGATAAAAACATAAGCTGTTGGGGATTCGAGCTCATGTTGAAATTCATCCATAATATTTGTCTTTTTCCATGGCACAATTTGTTGAAATTGTTATTTCGAACTCTGAATGCCTCCCTTGTCGATATGTCAGTTAACCTTGTTGGCTGTATTTACTTTTTCGCTAGTCATGAGTTGTTTCGAGAGTGGCTATTATTTTCACGAATAATAACAAAACAGCCCCATTAAGACGAGTATTTCTTGAAAACATATGATGACTCCAAAGACAAATTCCTTCAATTTTTTAGGTGAAAAAGCAGAAGCAGCTCAGTTCTACTGAGTTTTCACACAATTTTTCGAAGTTTTCTAATTACCATCCGCAAGCTTGGTAAAACGAGTATGAGAATCCAGAGAAGGTTGCCATGAAAAATTATAGAAGCATTTGCCAAATTTTCAGGAGAAGTTTTTTTTGTACAGTCTATTCATTTGAAGATGATTTCAATTTCTTTCATATAATACTAACACAGACTTGCTGATGCCAGTTAGGGATGGACGACTTTTTTCAATCGTCGATGTTTTTGTATACAGTTTTTATCGAATTTTATAAAAATATCGATATAAACTGGACATTTTTGTATAAAAAACATTGATGTTTTCAAATTCGCCCATCCTTGATTTCGGGTCAATGATTGAAGTATCTAATCAGTTGGAAATTTTGTGTTAAATTCAACAAGTTTCACATGTCCAAAACGGTCCACGCAAATTCTTGTGTCGATTCAACATAATGTGTTTGTGTTAGCTAGTAACTGAAGCTTGATGTGAATAATATGACACGAAAGGATACGGATTAAGTTTTTATTGGAATTTCCGATCGTGTAAATTGAACACATGAGTGCTGTCTAATAAAATCCAAAACATGTGAAGAAAAAGCGATTGTAGGTTCCGATGCTGAGAAGTTGCTTTAGCGAGATTCGAACTCGGGTCCTCCGAGAGGGAAACAAAGCATTTATCTCATCAGCTGATCTCCAAGATATTAAAATCCAAAATAAGTAGTCAATCAACAGCTCACAAGTGTAATTTATGGATTTTTTTTGAAAATCACATTTTTTTCGGGTCAAAACAATGCATAAGGATAAATTGAAGAAAAATAGTACTTCGATGAGAATTGAACACGGATCGTCGGGGCCGAATGTTGAAGCTGTATCACTCAAACCACTGCCGGTCCCTTGGTTAATAAGGGTACTTTTTTCACGTATATCAACTTGCACTCGGTCTCCAAATTCACAAATCTGGAAAACTAAGCCCCATCAAAATGGAAGCCAAAACCAAAATGAATAGTTCGTTCATGGAACTTTCATCAAAAAATAGCTCACACCACTGGCGATCTCCCCTTGGTAGTTGAGGATAACACAATTTTAAAGTTGAATCTTGAGTTCAATAAAATTTGTGTCATTTTGATACTTCCCTCCACTCCTTTGAAGGATTTCACATTATAAATCAGTCGTTACCTGATTACACGAGGAGTGTCTGTAGGAGTTACACATGTTTGCGTTGAATATTCAACAAAAAATTAGTGACACGCGGATTATTCAACACATTCACACGAAATTTCCAACTGTGCAAGGAAAGGACTCAAGTATGAATAAAGAATTGATTGACAGCTGAGTCAACTATGCAACGATAGACGTATTTGATATCACAAATAATAATCTTCATGTTACACAATACCACATTATTACGTGGATTATGAAATCGTGAACGTCTTACGTTTCGAATACATGATATGACACATTCCTGTGACGTTAGAATATTTTGTACATGTTATTGCACATCTACAGATCGTCTTACAGTTTTACGAACATGCATATTGTGTACACAAAGTTCCAGAGTGACTCGAGTAATAATGATAGAATTAAGTTCAGTCTTGCAATCTTGTATAATAAATTGAATCATGTGATATACAGTGCACATAAGCTGGTTCAAAGTTTGTAAAACGTACACAAAATTGAATAGAATGCTTTTATATTCATAAAACGGAAAATTCGTTATAACGCGATGGACATTATTTTCTGTACCCGCAATTTAATTCTCAATCTTTTTCACAATACCACTCTCATAATCCGATTTGTTCAAAATTAAATTCTTGTGTTTTTATGAATGCCGGTAGTCAAAATCAAAAATGATAATCGAAATTTGAACATATTGTTTTTCATGAGACTAGAGTATTTATGAGCACAAGAGTTTGAAATGATATGAATGAATCTTCAGTTCCCGGAATGAAACAATCATGACCAATTTCCAACAGATTTCGCGTTTCAGGGAGTGTAGTAATTGGCGGATATAATTCAATAAATCTGATTTGTCGAAGAATATAATACATCTAATAGGGTTGTATTTTGGAATTATCTTACAATGTTAGAAAAATTATCAAAAATCTTGAAGAATTACTCTATTTTTGACCTGAAAAATGTACCCTAGTAGAAATCCGATCAGGTTTTCCCTATTTTTAACAAGGTCCTGATCAGGTTAGAATCCGGAGACTGTGAATAAGGAAAATCTCATGAGGCTACAAAGGACTCATATGAGTTTCCTCATTCCTGATTCAAATGGGGTTGTAACGCAGGAGTACAATAGGGTTCGGATGAGAAGGGTATATCGCCCCTTTTAAGTAAGTATTTTCCGGGCAGCACAATGTACCATTGCAACGTTTATAGGACATTCATGAAACGGAATAGAGATTTTCTCAACGTTTAAAAACGTCCCAGAGACACATTTTGCTTGTAGGGGTGGACGATTCAAAATATAGTTCGAATTACCACAATTTTAGTTGATTTTACAGCACGGAATGTTAATTTTATTTCAGCTGTGGTATATTTCACATCAGGGATGGTAATTCGGAATCGATTCCTTTTTTTAGGGAAAAAGTATTGAGTTTTTATGGATTCATATGAAATGTAGATGAAAACTTGATATAATTTCTATACAAAAGAATCGATTCCGAATTACCGTTCTTATTTCGGTACACTGCAAACTGAAGTGTGTTGAAATTAACTATACTATTACGTGTATAATAACACTGTTTATACGTGTTTACACACATTATCCGTGTTCTTGTAATCAATTTTAACACACTTCAGTTTGCAGTGTAGGGTGTGAATTCGCCGAATGAACTTCTAGTGATTACTGAAAAGTGACCAGGGATTGTCAAATGATGTTTATTCGGCGAATCCAGCCCCGATCACTTATTCCACATCCGCTGTTGTGAAATCAATCAAAATTGTGGTAGCTCGAACTATATCTTGAATTCTCCATAAATATGAGATATCGACCAGCCAGACCTTCTTCAATACTAACAGAAGAAGGTCAAACCAGTTGTTAAATTCCATTTTTTCGAGTCATTTTTTAGTATTTTGGGTAAAACGATGTAGCAACTCTACACTGTGAAGAATAAGTGTGTCCATCAGTCGTCACATTCATTCTCATATTCATTGAAACTCGTCACAATTTGCGCATGAAAAGTATCAATCACAAAAGGATTTGCAATTCTAATTCTTTCGTTCTGTGATAAAAAAAAGAGGAGATTGATTCATTTCCGAATGTACACATCATCGCACTTTTACGCTACAGTTGTTAAAAGCACGTTGTGAATATCGTGAGATGCTACAACATGTGCCGTGATCATCCACTTTTACCGCAAACGTGAATCGTTTATCACGAACACGAGACTTCTCTCGAGAAAATAAAACAACGTGAATCCTTCCTTAATCTAAAATCAGTTGAGAAAGTCTTGAAGAATACAATTCCCTTCGGATACGAAGTCCCTTTTTCTAACTACATACATCCGTCGTTCTCATCGCTGTGACTTCTCGAGGAGAAGTCATTTCGAGGAGACTCAGGTGAGCACGTTGAGATACGAAACGTTTGCTTCCGAAGTATTCTCTTTGAGTCAGTAGAATCAAATCGTCTCAGGCATCTCTAAAATCGTTTTAGTGCGGTAAAATGTTTACGTTACCATCGAAATGATGATATATGTTAACATCGTAATGATCACCAAATCGCGAGTCGTCACTCAATTCCTATTCTAAAGTCGCGAAAAGAATTACCTAGAGTAAATGGTAATCAATCTTACATAATGTGATTCTCCTAGATTGTATTACCAGATAAATCAATTTTGACATGATATCTGATTGAATAACATGGTGAAACGAGTCTGTCCTGAACAACAACATCAACAAATATGCTGACAAATGTGATCATTTATAAAGCAACGTTTCTCTGTGTTTGGTTAGAAGAAATGAGATGAAAATATATATGACACATTGATGGATTTTTTAGTTTATAGCTTTTTAAATGAGTTTATATACATTCATTCGAGCAATCTCATGAATTTTGGCTACTATTTTAGCTGGAGAAGTACTTTTGATTCCAGATTGAAATTTAAGGACACTCGCGTATCAAGAAGAGCGGGTAAAATTTTGCCTCATCGTTTTCCATAAATTACTTAATAAACTTGAATCTCAAATCGATAATAATTAGGTACATACCTGAGATTGGACTCTGAATATCGGTTTAGGTTTCTTCATAGTTTGCGAGTATTGGAAAACAAAATTACAAAAAATTGTCGACAGTTGAAGATTATTGCTTTTAAAATCCTCTCATATTCACCAGAAAATCAGAAAAAGACCAAAACTTGAATTTAGAGTCTAATCCTGGTCGTGGATTTCATTGTTATCCATCGAAAATGTCCGTTCAACGCATAATTTATGAAAAAAGTAGTTGAGTGGCCTTCAGAAGCTTTTTTGATCTATAAAACTTTTCACAAGGTTTTTGCAATGTTGTTGATTCGAGTTCTTTCCATATAAATGAGATTTTACTTTATCATATAAGAAATGATCTGAGTTTATAATGCTTCGAAGGTTTTTCTTTTCTGGATTCCAACACCAACAAATTTAATTAATTATTGCAATGTAACAGTTGAAGTCATTTTATTTACACACTGTTAGAAAAAATTGGTGAATTTCACACACAAAATTTGGAAGCAATTAACACACACTTTTGTGTATCAAATTATTAAACCAATTTTTGTATGAAAACCATTCCAAGATAATATTGTGTTTGAATTTCAATAAAAGTGTGGGAGGATTTTATGCAAAAATATGTGTGTTGATGCTTCCAAACTTTGGTATTGAAATTAATACAAATATTTTTTACAGTGCACGAAAAATCATAACTAGTTCCAAATAAAATCAAAATCAGCATAATTCAAAATGAATTTTACTGTGATTGTCATGAAAATAATCACAATGCTTCTCAGTCCCAAGAGGGCACAAACTTTGAGGAACGTTCCTGAACGTTCACGAACGTTGCAATGATGCGATGAATTATATTTTTGCGATAATTAATGGAAAGAAAAATTCCTTGGTTTCATCCAGGGGTGATGATTGAATATCAACATAGTAGACATCAAATTTAAATAATGATTATAAATACAGAGAGAGAGAGAGAGAGCACGTGAAATATCCGAAGTATCAATATTGACATGGAGGAAAAGCATTTTTTGAGAGATACCCTCTTCCAACAAATTCCAGCTTTGACATCATTTAAGAGTTCTAATTTAATTCATTGACTTCGGAATTTTAGAATGAGAATTCTTTATTTCACGTCATTTCGTGAACAATCTACAATGATGATCATGGAGAATTCTCGGTTTTTTATTTCACTGACAGAAAAGTTTATTTGTATTTGATAAATCTTGAATTTGATACGAGCAAATGAATAAACATTTATTTCACACAAATATGGTTCAATTTATTAGCTGTTGATAAATTCTGTATTACATTTCTTGAATGTTACTTTCTAAATCCTGATCAGGGAACAGTATTGAGAAATAGTAACATTCCACTAATTCAGTCAGCGAGAAATTGAGATGTTGGAGAAGTTTGAATCGTTTATAGAAACGACACATAAATTCAAACTCACAAAATCTAATGGGTTGTTTTTTTTCTCCTCCAATTGACTTTTTTAGAACTGGAGATATCGTTAGAAGAATACACTGCGAAATTCAAGGCCCTTAACAGCAGAGTATTTTGTTATTTTGTCACCAATCCGTTTCAATAAACGATCCAAACTTCAGCAATATAAATTTAGCGCTGATTGCCAGCGGATTTTCACTGATTCTAAGTATTTTCTACTGATTCTGATCTATACAAAGTGATAATTGTGATTTCCCTCAATGAATCTCTCAATCGCTACACAGCGAAAAAATTTGTGTCACAGGAGGTCCACTTAGAGTTTGTATCGAAAACAACATATCAAATGATGAAATTCACAGATTTTCAGTGTAAATTTAACATTCTTGTATTGATTTGATACATTTTCTGTCTTAATATTGAACATGAATTGCGAGTGGACCTCCTGGAACATACACGTGTGTTAAAAATACACAAAATTTTTCACTGTGTACTCAGTGATCACAGCTCTCGATGTCATAGAATAATCCGAAGTACAGTTGACATATCAAACTAATACTGAGAACACAGTTTGTTCCAGTCAAGCAAAATTTTGGTTGAAATGAACGCAAAGAAACTTTTTGTTTGGCTGAAATAAAATTTGTTTGGGATGAACAAAATTTGGTTCACAATAATCAAGCCTTTCTCACACACAAGTAAATTTTATCGACCCTAAACAAATTTTATTTCAGCCAACCAATAAGTTTCTTTGCGTTCATTTCAACCAGAATTTTGTTTGGCTGGAAGAAACGTTTCCTCCGTGAATTCAATGAGATCACCTAATCTAACTGTATATATTTTTTCATTTCAATCATTATTCCTACAGAGCTGTACATCATAGTCGCAAAACTTACTCCGTATACACACTAAATTCGGGAATTCCAAATACGAAGGGTGTACAGCGAGAAAGAGTGAACGGGAGAGAACGATGGAGAGCGAAGGGAAGACTGGATTTGTCTGAAACGAGGAAGAAGGGCAAGAGAAAAGGTAAAGGAGGTGAGGTGGAAGACAAATTGTCGAACAGTGCTTGCGGTCGAACGTACACATGTTCGCCAAAGTTAGGTTACATTTAGAAAACAGGATTATAGTCCGCCTCGTTGGTTAGACACGAGATGGGTTACAGTGGGAGAGAGCAGGACAGCAGGGTAGTGGTAGTTATAGGAATGCTAGAAGACTATGGAACTGAAATGCACTTGCACACAGTAGGCCGCAGGTGTCTCCGTACAAACTATGCCCCTATTGTGCCGCACCTTCTTACACCCTTTCTCCTGATTTCGATTCTAGCTAAATATTATTTATTAAACGAATGTAAAATCAAACTCCGTGCTATGCGATTGAAGGTATTCGTTGAGTATGCACACACACATTCTTTTTCTCAAAAACTGATCATTTTTGTATTCATAAAAACTATGCGAAATACGAGCCTAGAGGTTGGATGTAATTCCTGTGTACTCAATCAACTGATTGGATTGAAATACGAGCCGAAAGAAACAGAAAAAAAAAAACTGGAAGTCAAAAAATACAATTCAATTATAAAATATCTCTGGCGTAGAGTAATTCACCTTCGCCTCTGATCTGCATATACTTCCTCTGAATGATATAAAAATATTCCCATACATAAAAATAAGGGAAGACCAAAAAAAGAGGAAAGGAGAGAGACCAAGGTATGCGATAATGCATTATACATGTGAAGAAACATCATTTCATGCTTTCACTTCGACGTACTTTTCTGAAAAAAAAGTGCACAAACAACCCGTCCTGTTTACTCTACCAGCCGAGTAGATTTCCACCTACGTGAACTTCATACACCGATGTGTTTCGTATTTTCTAGAGGAATAACACATTGCTTTTGCTGCTACTGCTACTACGAATACTTCCTCTACCCGATGACGAATATATTTTTAATTCACGAATAAATGTAATGTCACTCGAGAATTTCACGACCTTTTTGCAATTTGTGAAATTTCTCTCATGGAGATCACGGAGTCTTAATAATTTTCATCGTACATTTGTACTTGTAGAATGATGATTCTTGAGGTGAAAAGGAGAATGAGGAAGAAAAGTGCGGAACGTCAAAAGCAGCAGATTAGGATAGAAAATGCACACGATTATTTGATACGAGTTTTTTTTTTTTATTGGTTGGAGTAGCTTGATCTCGAATGAGATGAAGTTGAATGCAAGGAGAGAACCGCAGACACATTATTCGAAAAATTCACCTCAAAATTTTCAGCTGAATTTCTAAAATTCAGAGGCTACATGGATTTTAAATTTCATAAATCGTTATTGTTGATTTTATTGATGACGCGTGGAGTGAATTGTATATTCACTTTGAACATTTTCAGACGTTATTAAATACCATGAATTTGTGGATGAAAAATGAATTTATTTTTGTCATTAAAATGAAAGGAGGTTGCAAGAACGAAAGAATGCATATTCACGTATAGCTTTGAGCGCGAGACAGAACCGTTCCATTATTTTTCGAATCACACGAGAGTATCGCGAGCAAACGTTCATGAAAAATACATTGTCGTTGCAAAGAATGTGTACCGGAACAAAAATATTCATTTGAATTTTCATTCTATAATATTGGGGGATATTGAAATTGATATTTTTCAATTTTACATATTTCTCTCATCAATACTGCCAAGCATCCACATAAAATCGGATTTCAATGTTGTTTGATATTTTTTATAATATTCTCATTGTATTCTCATGTTATTCATTTGTATTTAGATACACGGAAAAAAATGACGTGTGGATTTTGCATTGGTTGTTGTTATTTTGACATAACTGCTGAAGTGCATGCAATTGGAGTAAAATTCACATTGGGACCAATCAGTGATGCCAGGAAAGACGGTGTGGACCGAGAAATCAGCCCCTCTACCGCGATGAAACTTTCGTATACCCAGATAGAAAAGCATGCTCTGAATGTTTTGCAACATAACGTGCCGTAAACATACTATCATGAACTCCGCTCAAGTTGCAATGATGCATAGAATGTAAACATTATGTTTGAATTATGGTGCCATCACCTCGTTTTGCTACCAATAACAATGCTTTGTGCGGAAACACCTTGGTACCATAATGCAAACATTTCTTGGCGTGCATGCCACCATTATGATGGCATTATTGAGACATTTTTCTATCTGGGATACATGTGAGTCACACGTATACGAACGTGTCATTGTGTGAACAATGGAGGGGCTGATTTTTCGGTCCGCACCGTTTTTCCTGGCATCACTGGGACCAATGTTACGTGTACATTGCTACTGAAGTAAACGGCAGGCGTGTTACCATGGTAACCATGATAACAATGTAAATCCAACAGGACCAGCCTTTTCTAACTCCCCCACTCTTTGTGTTCCTTACTATCGCCAAATGGAACTAATCCGCATATCACGCTGATGGTCTTGGTGGGCTGCATAAAATATACCTATTATTCAGTCGTCCAATCAAATTAACAGGAACAGCCCACCAACACAAGTGGCGCAATCTATCGGTTTAATGTTTTTGGCTACACTAAGAATACCAAGTCTCCTATAGTTTAGTCAGGGAGTCGGATAGGGCTGAACAGGACTCTGGAGTAAATTCTATATGAAATCCACACCGTAATTAAAACCTCATTTTTCATATAATTCTTACGTGATCATTTTTTCCCGTGTATTGGCAATGAAAAGCTGATAAGTGCGAGTGTATATTTTGTTACACGAAATTTCAAGATTTTCAAAAAAATATTGCCGTATACTTCAAAATTTCAAGAATTTCTGAGAACTCTTGAGGGAAAGTTTTCACCTAGCGACTCCAAAGTAAGGTAGTTTTCTCGGATTTTTCTTCACGGAAGGAAAAAAACAAAGAACTCGGAGGTTTTCACGCTTGTTAATTGAGTCTCCAAGCACATGAAAGATTTTTTTCAGTAAAGAATAATACCATGGGAATGGTTGATACGTGTTGAAACAGAACCACCTCAAAAAAAAAAACAGTGATCAATCGAGTGCCATTATAGCACTTAAAAAAATGATCAGAAACCAAAAATTCAAGAATTTGTATGAAATATATTATATTTGTCGAAGGTTGTACCAATAAAACCAATGAAAAGTCCAAAATTCAAAAAATGACAGACATGCGAACTTTTGGTAGCGTTTTTTCACCTTTTTTTCGCTCTTCAAAGTGCCATAAAAAGAAAAAAAAAGGTAAATGTCGTCTGCATTTAGGTTCATCCTTCAATAAATTCAATCAACTCCAAAATGAAAAAAAAAGAGCGATCCGTTCAGTAGTTTTCAAGATATCGTGGAACAAACTTCGAAAACCCGTGTGGAAATTAATTCTTGGGTCAAACCAGGCGTCCTTATTTTATTTCAGGCCCTGTTTTGGTCACCCTCATAGGGCCTAGACAGGATTGTCAGGCACTCTTCTTCAGGGCCTGCATAGTATCCCCAACTTGGGCTTATGCAAACTTTTGGTAGCATTTTTTCACTTTTTTTTTCACTCTTCAAAGTGCTATAAAAAGGCAAAGAGTGGCAATTGTCATCTCCACTTAGGTTCATTCTTCAATAAATTCAATCTGCTTTAAAATAAAACAAAAAGCGATTCGTTCAGTAGTTTTTGAGATATCATGGAGCCAAACTTGAAAAACATGGTTCAGAAAAAAACGCCTTTAAAGTTTCGTGATACGAAATCCTTGAACTTGATCAAATTTTTTTCATGTACTTTAAGGATTACCCATTCAATCAGTTTCAAATAACTCGAGTTCTCAATTGACTTCCTTCTGAAGAAATAAAATTCGAAAAAATCACCTCATTTCTTCTATATAATTAGAAGTAGTTGTTTTGAGCATTTTCCGCACTACACACAAGTTTTCAGAAAAAACTGTGAAAATCGGTCAGTATTGCGGTTGCATTATGATCTGAATAACAATAACTTTGTTCAGTTGATAATAATTTCTAGCTCTTCAGCATTCCATCCATACAGGCTTTTCCTCTTATTTGAATAATGTACTTCCCTCTATTTCTCGGGATTTAGAATCTTTTTTCATGAAAGTATTGAAAACAAAAAAAAGCGTTTATACAGGAAATAGTAATAACTTCAGGATTTCAGATCTTTTTGTTCACATCTTTCATATTCACATCAGAGAACTCGAATATGCATTTGCAAGCTTGAAGTTGATCGTCACGACCCACAAGAATTTCGTATTACGAGAACCGAGCGTACGGTTCAAACTTCTTTTGTTAACATCAGTTTTAATTATCGTTTTGAACGATGTTGGAACAAACAACAAAACACACAAAAATGAAATAGACGCTTTTCATCGATTTAGTCGAATTCGCAGCAGTCACATGAATATTCGTACATCCCCACCCCAAGAATGATTTTCAAAAGTATCGAGCAGATAGGTTTGAACTTTCGACCCGATTCGCATTCAAGTTTATTTCCGATTGCACGAAGACCTGTATTTTCTCCACCATCCGATATCTCACGATTTCACGTTTTCACGAAAACGCCGGGGTGTGTGTTTATAAATAATTGAAATGAAAATCAATTAATTCTTGACGATATCAACGTCAAACACCGAATCCATTCTCATTGACGCGAGGAAGCGTTGAATCAGCAGCAGCTCACGTTCCGACAGGAGATATCAACTTAATTACCCTAATGAGATATCTTTATATACGCGTTTGATTCCTCCCCGTGTGGCATTCGCGAAAAATCGATAAATAAATTCCCAATTGATCGACGAGGTATATCAAAGTCGTGGGAATGAAATATATTTGATGAAAGCTTCGTACGAGATACGTGAAAATTCCTCCCTTCTTTTTCTCCTCCTCCGCGACACGCTCGAGGTGGTAATATTTTCAGGTCTCTTTGTAACCTCGAATAATGGCCAATGCGATTTAAACCGTATAAAGATAATGGACGTGCAAAATGTATACATACAAGCCGGAGCTTTTGTTCCCCTTCCATGGGGAGATAATCGTTGGGTGACTAGCGATTAACCTCGAATCTTCCGGCGTCGTAGACGCGGTAGACGCCGTTGCTTGCCTCGCCTTTCGGTCTTGGTCTATTAAAGCTTTAATGACAACGAAGAGTCTGAAGACGGATAAGAAACAGATTACGAGGGAAGCCGAGCGATGAGGAAAGTTCGAGGGGGGAGGATAGGCTCTCTTTTCACCGTCTCTTCAACACAGAGAAACCACAAGGGGAATAGCGCCGTCTTCGAGTAGGGAGAAACGACAAAATCTGAAACATTGAGAGACAGAGTAATAAAGGACAATGAGAGGAGGGGCACTCTATCCGCTCTCCCTCCAAACTCAACCTAAGACGCGGAAGTGCTTCAACGAGATTCCTTCTTGCTTGGACTTGGATCATTTCTGCAGGGAAAGATTAAAACTTTTATTCTCCTTCTTTTTGTCCTTACCTTCCTCTCTCGCGCATAATCCACGCCTCCCCCATCTGTTTCCTGTAACACAGATTTGTTTGTTAAGAAAACTCATGAATAATTTAAAGATCGTAAATAGAATTATTTCTCAAAGTCGATTGTCGTGGGAATGAATTTATTTAAATTTTCCCTGACGAAGATTCGATTAACAGAATGTTTTGTGAGGTTGTAAAATGGAATGAAATACATTCATTGGGGAGATGATAAAGTGAATCTAAGGTTCCTTTTCTTTTTATTCTTCTTTGGGATTTATCAATCAAAATCATTCGTTATTTATCGAAACAATCTTGTGGGTTATCGATGATTGAGAAATTTTATAAAATCATTCTGACAGTGTTCGATGCTTTTTTTTTTTTAATGAGGAATAAAGTTTTTATTTAATCAATTCAGATCTAATATCACCCTGATATCTTCGGATAAAATTGTATTTTGTATCGCAACATGAGAACGTATTTCACGATGAAGAACGCAACGGAAATTCTTCATCTCCATTTCATTTCTCATTCAGACGCAGAATATTAAAAATTTCACTTCAAACGTACAATGGACGCAACACAGACATCTTCAATGCTCGAAGCACGACTATGTGAAATATTTCTAATGCCTATCGTCCTATTCTCATGAATTCATATTACTTCCTATACAGCAGATATTTGTGGGCATAATATCCATCGAAACATCTGTCGACTATTGAGAATTCTTCTTACCTCAAGTGTTTTCATTTTCACATTTTGAAACAACGTTCAATTGATTTACCTGAGAAGAAAAGCGAAGAATAGAGAAAAAAAGGGAACCGTCACGTTCCAAGTGGTTCTCGCAAAGATCAACTCTTTTTTTCTTTTCTCACAATGTGACTCCGAGGCAGAGTTTAGGCGGATGGATAATGTGGATGGAGGCGATAAAAGAAAGACAGAAACAACAAAGACGGGTATATATGAGAGAAAGGAGGCCAGTAGGAGAGGAGAGATGAACTTTACTAAGAGTCAGAAAAAGTGAGACGAGAGACGATGATAGCGGCTTATAACGATGAGGAGAGATCCTTTCTTACTCTCTCAAGGCGCTCATTGACGCTGTTGAATCTCTCTCTTTCCCTGTGCCACGTTCCTTTCGTGGCGTGTTCCTTTAATCCAGCCGAGAATTCAATTAATTAGACGCGTTAAAGAAAGCCCTTCTCTTCCTCTTTTCTTTGTCCCCTCTCTCTTCCAACCCTCGCGTCTCTAAACTTGGCGGACGATAGGAGAAAAGGAAAGGGGAATGAGGGTGCAAAGAAAATGATGAAAACAAAAGATGGTTTCAAGGTGTTCTCTTCTCTTCCTTCGATGCTTTTAGCCCAAATAGCTGAATAAGGGTCGTGAACATAAAGAATTTTAATGAACACGACGAGAAAGAAAGGACAGATGTTGTAGTTGTTGTTGTTGTTGTTCTTGTCGTTGATTCCGAATGATCTCTATCGAGAAATAGAGAAATAAATTGTATTTTTCAATTACGCGGAAAAAGATCAATTTTCTCACGGTTGGTGGTAGTCTACGGAGAAAACCCAGACCCACTTCGGATTTCGTTTCCAGGGCATAAATATGGTTCGCTGCTTGCACTTGTTGTTATGGCTCACAGCTTACGACGATGCATACTGTTATCAAGATCCACCCACACAATGGCAATAACGATCTCCCGTGGAATTGTTCAACAGTTGAAAAGCGGCTTCTCCTATAGTTCTGGTACTTAGGTAACGTGTACTTAGGTGACCTGCATTATACGACCCCACTGTTATCCAAACAACCGTATTCGCATGTGTATGGAGGCATACATTGGTGTGAGAGACACAATATCGATGGCATTCTCTCACAAGTTCCCTGTATTACTGATTTCATTAATTTCCTTGTTCTAGAAATATTTTTATGTTCCAGAGATGGATCGACGGATAAATGACTCTAGGGATTCGATATTGATTCACGGAGAAAAGTAAAGGAGTGCATTTTACTTCATACAATTAGTCGGAATTTTTCAGTATGACTCACTCCTTGCAGAGTGAATCTTTCTTGAACATTGATGAAAAGTGCTCCAATGGAGTAACTTCTACTCCAAAAATAGTCATCCATATACCGACTGAGCGCTGGAGTGAGAGCTACCGCGATTGGGATAGCAGTTACTCCTAATTTTTCTGCGTGTGGCATTCCAGTTAGGGGTGCACACGAGACTCGCGTCAAGAACTTGGAAAATGATGTATATTCATCATTCTACTGTTAGTAAGACGTGGTTTACTAAACTCAATTGAAGCTTCACATCAGACGGAACAAATTCGTGACAGGTTTTGATCTTGCAAATGAAAATGATCAAGATCTATATCGAGATCTGCATTGAGCGTTGCACCGAGACGAGACGAGACTGACAAACGATACCAATATATCTTTGTTGATCTTGTTTGAAATCGGAATGATCGATTTTTTTCGTTCATTTAGATAGAAAGTCGGAATTCTGTGGATGCCTGGGATCTTTTACGTTTTTATTAAAATATGATGATGTCTTCTTCTTCTTCTCGACGAGTCGTGTGTGCTCCAATTCCAGTCGATTGATACGGAATTGAAGGACTAGGAAGTTCGACAAGAGTGAGAATTCCACGGTAAAAAAGCGGATTTTCACTCTGTTGGATTGAAATTTGAACTCACTCTAACCCTAGCGTGTGTGCACAATGTGGCCAACACTGCGCCAAAGTGGGGCCCAAATGCTCTCTAAATCTGAGAGAGTGAAAAATCACGTGTTTCACTCCACTAAGTTTCAGAAGTGAGCCAGTCCACTTCGAGCGGAATTTTCCCTCGTTCCGAGTGGACCCTCACTCTTTTAGAGTGAGAAATTGACTCTAGAATTTGAGTGGCTGTGAGTTTCTAACCTCAAACCTTAGAATATCACTCTAAAAGAGTGAAAATTTCACTCAAAATTTCGACAGGCTCACTTTTGGCTGGCTGAAAAGTGAAATCTCACTCTAAAAGTTTCAAGAGTGGATACACGCTGAGGAAACAGGTAGATTCCATCCTTTCATCAGAGGAAAATTCTCACTCTCATTGAACTTGCAGTATTTTCACCCCTTGAGAGTGGTTTTTCATTCTAAGAAATTCAGAGGTCACAGAGAACACAAAAAGATGTCCTTTCTGTTCTTTGGCCCCTTTCTCCTACATTAAATGATCCTCCTGAGTTGAAAGAAAGATTCCCACAGAACCGGCATCTAGTGTGGAAACCAATTCTGGGCATCCTAAAGTAGGAGAGGGTAGGGCATGTTTTCCTACTTTTTTTTCTCGATTTTTGTATTTTTTCCTGTTGCATATTTCAAGAAGTGTTGAGGTACCATTTCACTCGTGGAAGCTCCCGCTACAACCTACTATAAATAAATTCAATGATTCGCCATAGGCATGTTGTTAAAAAAGTGTTATTTGCAGTCATGTCACTTGCGGAAACTCCCGCCGCATACCGGGCAACGGGGCAGTGACAGTGATGCCAGAAATTTTGAGATCCAATCAAATATTTTTGTTAATTGCAATGACCAATATATTACGGCCTCGGCTCTCTTGTTCTCTTGTCCCTGGCAACACAGATACGGGGCAAGATGAGAACAAGTTTTCTCACTCATTCGGAGTCGTTAAATTGGGAAAATAGTTACAATATGGAATAAACGTAATGTACAAGAACGACCTAACGAATGAAGTAAATGAAAAGCAATCAATTCACTGAATTACATAAAAGGAAATGCTTTCAACAACGATCTTAATCGCAATCGTATATCAGAAATTCATTTGTAACACCCTATAATCGAACTTGGTTGAGGCGGAGACAAATTCTTTTAGTGAGAAAATTTGCCTCACCATTGTTTTTAAACTTTGAACGAGGCTAAAATAACGAAGGCGTGAGTGATTCACAACAACTATGACATCATTTGATTCAGTATGTTTTTTTTCCAATTTGAGTGAATACATGTAAAGTTCACGCACTAACGACAAAATCGTAAAAATAATTCTCTTTTCACGTCCGAAGAGAACATGAAGATTCAGCGAACGTTCAAATTAGATCTGTATAGATCGGATCAAAGGTTCATGAAAGCTAACTTTTAGATTCACAAACGTTTGACAAAGGTTTTACGAACATTGAAATGTCCGCCTCGAAATACTTTCAGGAAACATAGATGGAACGTTCGTTGAAGGTTCATCGAAGGTTTGACGAAGCTTCACAAAAATATCTATACTCAGATGAATTTATGATAATTTATGTTCATTGATTAATTGATTTTCCATATAAATTGATAAAAATTGATATAAGTATAGATATTTTTGTGAAGCTTCGTCAAACCTTCGATGAACCTTCAGCGAATGTTCCATCTATGTTTCCTGAAAGTATTTCGAGGCGGACATTTCAACGTTCGTAGGACCTTTGTCAAACGATTGTGGATCTAAAAGTTAGCTTTAACGAACCTTTGACCCGATCTATACAGATCTCATTTCAACGTTCGCTGAAGCTTCATGTTCTCTTCGGGCGATGAAAGCCTCGAGTGATGCTACCTCACGATGATTCATCCAGTGGTGCGCTCTCCCAGCACACTGAGAAACTATAACGCATTGGAAAACGTGACATCCCCCGCCCTGGCCACGTAGGGGTATATCTTGGGTATCTAATATCAGAGGTGCCTACCCATGGCCCGTGTGAGCCTCAATTGGGGTTGCCAATATGTTCCCGAATATTCCAATACACACTGAAAATGAAATTCTGAAACAGTTAACGTGCGGGAATCAATCACTGATGTCTGTGGAAAATAAAATTCTAAGATCTGCTGTTACTCACCGGTGCATCGCTAGTTAATGAGTTGCGCATCAACGGTTCATTCGAATGAGATGAGCGAGTGATGCTTCCATGTTTACCAATTTCATTCTTTCACGTACATCAACTGTTGAGGTCCAAACCTTAATCGTTCCAGAATTTTATTTCCAGTGTAGGTACCGAATAACCATAGCCATCTTCAAGGTATCTTGAAGATATCTTTTGAGAGACATCTAAAAAACATTTCAAAAAGACATCTCAAAGATATATTTTGGAAGGCATTCCGAAAAGATATCTCAAAGACATCTTTCCGATATGTCTTGGGCATGTCTTTGAACAGAGATCTTGGAGATGCCTTGGCAAATGTATCTTCAAGATCAGCAGTTCCGAGGTTATGAGTACATGATTGAATGAATCACACTCCGCCCAACAAAACAAAAAAATGTATATTAGTATCTAAAAGATGTCTCAAAATCATGGGAGATGTCTTGGGAGACATTCGTGAAGATATCTTTTGAACATTCAAAAGACTTCTTATGCAACAAACTTCAACAAGTTTTAGATATCTCAAAAACGTCTTGCAGAAGATATCTTTCAGACGCGTTGACAAAGATATGTTTTAGATATGTGGAAGACATTTTTTTGAAATCATTGAGACATCCCAGACAGTACAAAAGAATCTCTAATGAGTTCTAAGAGAAGAACATGGCGTTACTTTCGCCCTTCTTACCCAGACAATTTTTAAGATGTGTAATGGATATTCAAAAACTCCTTCAAGATATCTTTTAGACTATGCTGATCCGATATCTCGAAGATGTCTTTCAGAAATATCTCAAAGACATGTTCCTGACATTTCTTCAAAATATCTAAAAGATATCATTTCGACATATCTTGAAAATATCTCTTTTTTGATGCCATTTAGATATCTAAAAGGCATGTACCTAAAAGATGTCTTCATAAAGATATTTTGTAATGATGTCTTCAACACCTTGGGTTGAATCCGTTCATAATTTGAAAGCTTGAATAACCCATGTAAATACCAATGAATCTGAAGTTTTGCAGGAAGTACAATTTTGTAACATTGCAAGGCCAGCACTAGAAGTGAAGAATATCCGAGTTACAATATTTTGCGAATTATTAACCTTCTTACGCTGAATTTCAAATGAATTCGTCAAATTCTCATTCCCACTCATAAATTTTCTCTCGATAGCAATGAGGTGGGAATAATTTCAAAAGAATATATGATATTCATCAGACACTAACGGTCAATGGATCATGAAATCCATTCTCAAATATATTTCACTAAATTCAATAAACTTGTCAATTTTTAAGCACAGTCAACTTATCTGATATATGTAATAAGACTTCATTCAAAATATCACTTCCACTCTGAAAATATACATTACTGATATATCTCAGTATGTCATATTGATAATTATGAGCACTATCATCAAATTGTCCGTATGGCCAATTTCAATCAGGTCAATGAAGCGTGAGTGCGTTGTGAAATGTCCGAGTTCGAATCCCGCAACCTCAAGGATCCGAACTCGAGTACGATGAATAGGAAGAAGGGGGAAAAGAGAGGAGAATTTTTTTTATGAACGAATTCAAGATTTTCCTAAGATATTTTTATAAATTCTTCAAGAAATTTTCAAGATATCTAAAACAAAATTTTTAGGACTTGATCGAATACGTCTGAAACATATCTTCCGCAAGACCTTTTTGGGATATCTTAAACCTGCCGAAATCTGTCGCGTGGGATATCTTTTAGATTTCTAAAAGATATCTTCGAGACTTTTTTGCAAGATATCTCCCGAAATTGGGAGATATCGTTTGGCTACCATTGTTTGGTCTGGATATTCGATCCCATTACGGGGCCTAGATTGGAAAGCGTGAGATTCCAAGTTGGGGCCACTTTTCAAGTATACTGGGGAAATTTCTTTGTAAAAATTACCGTGGAATTCCAGTAATTCAAGGACAAGTGAAAATTCTTCATAAAATTACTGGACAGCCTGTAAACATGAGTGAGTTTTTAAACAGTTGGCAATGATATTTACTATAAATTTTACAAAATGCATAGTAATATTTTGAAAAATCCCTACTTGTCCCTCGATCACTGGAATTTCACGATAATTTTTCAAATAAAATTCTTTCAGTTTAGGGATCATAAGCCTGGCTCGGGTCTGAGTCTGAGAAAAATTTCCACACGGGATACAATATTAAAACAAAGATTAGAAGAATTCATGAGCATAGTAGACACTGTTATCGATTATCGGATATTCCCTGACGTTCATCCGACATCTTGAGAATTTCCTCACAATATCTATTGGTTATAAATCCATCAATATTAATTGCTTCGTGTAATCATAATTTCAAGGTATTATTGATGGAAACATTCGACGGCAGGGCGGATAAATTCCAGACGTGTCTCCTTGTTCCACGAACACGAGCTTTTGAAGTGTCGCGCTCCGCCGAGCCATCTCCTCTTTGCGTGACATCGATGATTACTCTTCGTTATAACGCATAACAAAATTCCAACTGAAAGGCGAAACCCTTTCTCTAATCTTATCCCTGATATCTCAGTAATTTGGAATCTCAAACAGGAAACCAGCTTCTCCGCCAGTCTGGTATCTGATTTTGATAGATGACATAACAAAATATTTGAACGCGAAACTGATCACACTCAAGGTCACAAAAAGTTGCGAAGCGTTTTTGTGGATTGCTTTTTCTCTTAAACTCTTCCTCGAGAAGTTATTTTCGTTTTCGAGTTGATCGATTCCTTCGAGAACAACCCTCATTAACATATCTATCACCCGCATGATCCTTGAAATCGTGAAATCACGATTTCAATTGAATAAACTTCCATCCATCGTCTTTTCCTTGAAACTCCTCGTGAAGACAGTGGAATAAGATTGAAGTCAGTGAAGAGGATGCGGCAATAAGTTGAGCCGGGGTTCGACTTCCGACCGGAAGACGATGCCAGAGATTTCAAAGTTGACGTCAATTGCTGGCCAATATCGACACGATAGAACTTCTCTTGCCCTTTTTTACTCGGTCTCTTTCTCTCTTCCACCCTTCTTCTTCAACTTCTTCTTTTCCCTCGGTTCACACTTTCATCACGTATTCCTCTTCTTCGCGTCTATCCGATACTTCTCGTTTCTCATCCTTGATTTCAGGCGTATATATATACACTCTTCGTACACACCTTACGGAAGAAATTCGATTTCAATACTTCACCAGTTTTGGTTTCCCTTTCCTCTATGGAAAGCGAAGGTTTATCGATCTCAATACGCTCGCGTCTACCGAGGCTGATGGCGAATTTCAAATTGGATGAATCCGAGTGAAAATCATTTTATCTCCGCTCTCGTAATGATGTATTTAATAATTTCTATCCCTCATTCGAATCGATCTCGTAATACCGCTAGAGGGATAGAAATGAAATTTTACAGTGATTAATATTCCGCGTTATCGATATCGCCGTAGACACGATGAGTTATAGCTTAATACCTAGAAGCTTATAGAAAATGATTTCACTTTCGTTGGAATGAATGAACAGGATTAATACAACGTTCATGGTTGTGCCCTCCGTGCATATATATATGAATTTTGATCCAGTTTTGTATCCGAAAATGGCAACGAATCTGTGGAACATGTTTTGTATTGAGTTTTTATTTCTGGAGAGGAGTTTGGTTGAGCGGTTATGAAGATGAGTTTTGATGGTCAAAGGGAGGTTCTCATCAAGCAAATTCCGAAATAAGATGATTTTCTCGAATTTTTTTTTTCTTAAGAAGGAAGTCAATTAAGAACTCGAGTTATTTGAAACTCATTAAATGAGTCTTAAAGTACACGAAAACAATTTTCTTAAGTCAAAGGATTCGTATCCTGAAACTTGAAAGGCATTTTTCTCGGAATCATGGTCTCGTGTGGACATTTTTCTGAGCGTCCTGTACCCGACTAGAAATTTGGTGAGGTAAAAGTAGGGGCCTTACACTGAAAAAAACCATTTTGTTGGAATGTGATCAACAGAAGAATTGTGTTATTCCAACAAAATTTTCGTTGTTTCAACCAAATTCGTGTTGTGTTAACAAAATTCTTTCGTTGTGATGATAACCATTTTTTGTTATTATAACAACTAGATGTTATTCTTCCAACGCAAGAATTTGGTTAGAACAACAAAAATTTTGTTGGGATAACAAAATTCTTTTGTTGATCACATTTCAACAAAATAATTGTTTCAGTGTATAAGGTAACATAAGGCCCTAAGGTTTTCCCGACCAAATTTCCAGTCGGGTGTTGAATAATGGCGTCGAAACTTAGGATGTCCCAATCAGAAAAATCCGTAATATGCCAATGTTGACAACAGGTGCAGTGCAGTGCCAGTATTGGGTCTCCAACACTTGGTCAACACGTACGGGATCAGTACTGGATACATAAGAATACAGTACTATGCCCGTACTGATAAACCAGTACTGAGAACTTAATACCGGCCAGGTACTAACCCAGTACTGGCCCTGCACTGATTGCGAATAATGGTATCAGTACTCAATTCCCAGCACTGAGAAGCGTTATCATTCCAGACAAATGCGAGTACCCTGCCAGTCTTGGCTAGTACTGGTGCAGTACTGCGCCTGGTGTGGATTTCTGGTTGGGGTCCTATCCTTAGCCACTAAAGGGCCTGATTTCTCTAATTCAGGGACACGGCCATATAAGGCCCATATGGGACCAAGCTGCAGTACCAATGTTTTCCCCTGTTTTGAAAATCTAGACACACCAACTACACCCTGCATAGGACCTTGCCACGCTCCCTGTATTCACCCGAAGATCCTAATTCAAGTACACCTGCACACAACCCACGTAGGGCCAAGCTGCATTCCCAACGTTTCCCCCTGTTCTGAAAATCTGGATGCACCCAACTACAGCCCACATAGGGCCTTGTCTTTATATTGATTCTTTTTTTCAAATAAAAACCTACGTCAAAAAACCCTGTTGAAAGAAATCCCCTGATGTCCAAATACCGCTATAGAATCCGATATCTCCTCATAAGATTTTATCAGATTTAACCCTTAATTGCCACACTGGGGTCAGACTGACCCCAACATGATTCAATCTTGAATTACCATAAAGAAACTCGATGATTCGAACCCTCCGCGCAATCTGGTAGCACTTTGGAGTTTCTCCACCTAACTTCACTCTCGTGACATGATTGTCCATGTTTCGTATAATTCTTTTTCATGATACAGTGATAATGTCATTCAGAAGCAAAAATATCCCCTACGATCGATGAAAACAAGCGATGCATGTGTACTGCAGAAATAATTTTTCCACAAATCCGAAATGAATTCTTCTTTAGAGAAATTATTTGATTGGAAATGAGGATAGTTTTAGTACTCTCTAAAATTTTTTCAAGACATATATACGCCTAGGTGGGCTTTGGTGTACGTTTACAGTTGCGGTCATAATCGAACCCAGTGTGGCAGCTATGTTACACTGGCGAAGTGTGGCAGCCAAGGGTTAACAGTGGCGTTTTCCAGTGGGAACAAATTTCCTCAAATCATATTGGTAATTTTCTTATGTGCCTGTTTCACTAATTAAAACACTGATGTGATGCAGTCCGATAATGTATGAACAAAGCAATGTTAAGTGGAATACTTAAGTAGAAATTGAAATCGGCCCATTCCAGGCCCTATCCGGGTTCAGTTCGAAGTGGTCTGGGTACAGATAAGGCCTTGGATAGCCCAATTTTCAATCGAAGAAATTTTCACCTGAGATTCCTTCCTTACAATATTCATTCAATTTGATAATATTCGCAACAATTGATTATCTTTTTGAAAGTCCTAATTTCATCGCCTGCATTGGCTTCATCATGGGTGTCCTACATAGGCCCAAGTTGGGAATACTATGCAGGCCCTAAAGATGAGTGCGTGTCAATCCTGTCTAGGCTCTATAAGGGTAACCAAAACAGGGCTTGAAATAAAATAAGTCTGCCTGGTTTGGCTGGGGTTTTTGAAGTTTGTTCCACGATATCACAAAAACTATTGAACGGATCGTTCTTTTTCTTCATTCTGAAGCTGATTGACTTTATTGAAGGATAAACCTAAATGGAGATGACATTTACCTTCTTTTTTCTTTTTATAGCACTTTAAAGAGCGAAAAAAATGTGAAAAAACGCTACCAAAAGTTTGCATGTCTATCATTTTTTGAATTTTGGACTTTTCATTGGTTTTATTGGTACGACCTCCAACAAGTATAATATATTTCATAAAAATTTTTGGATTTTTGATTCCTGATAATTTTTGTGAGTGCTATAGTGGCGCGCGATTGATCACTGTGTTTTTAGGTGGTTATGTTTCAACACATATCAACAATTTCCATGGCATTATTTTTCACTGGAAAAAATTTTTTCATGTATCGTAAAATGGGGTTACTTTGATCAATTTCAAAATTTATAACACTTCAAAAGTCAAACTACTTGAGATGGAATTTCACGGAATCAGTCCCATAATCGGTTGTTATAATACTGTCAATATGCTTCATTAGAAAAAATTCGGTTAGTCAGTTTGAATTTGAATAATTGAAAACCCTATGATCAAAGTTACCCGTCAAATGGGGTTACTTCAATCGCTTATATTCTGAGTAGGTGTTCGCTCAGTGCATGTTTATATTTCCCTATGAAATTTAGAATACTGGTCAAGAAACATTCAAGAATGATGAAATAACGTGAGTATCTCCGTTAAATCTTTCCAACAAACACAATGTTTAAAAGTTTTCAAGAAATGCTGCATAATTATCTTTCGGATATCTTTCGGATATCCATTAGATATTTTTTAAACAATGATATTTATCAGGTAATCAAAAGACTTCTTATGCAAAATTTTCCATCAAGATTGAGACGCTGTGTTTGTTGGGTTTATTTACATTATTATAAATAAAACAAAATTTTACTGGAATCACATAAACTCGAATTGTTTGATATGAAAACTGAAGCAGAATTTCACATATGGGTATCAAATATCAATGAAAAACTGGAATTCTGTATGATCTGTATCATGTAATGCAATTGAATGCCAAAAAACTCTTCATAGAGCACCTGAATTTCTCTTTCCGCGTTGATCAAGTTTTCTTCGCCCTTTGCTTCTTCTTTTCTGCAGAAATTGGAACATTTTCATCATTTTGGTTTCTTGACTCAAACACTGATACACTCGCTCCCAGAGCAACATTTGATCCAGTCTTTCCTCTCCTTATTACCCTATGTGGCTGATCAAAATCACACCACACCGTTGATCAAAGTTACCCCATATACCTGATCAAAGTAACCCCGTACACAAAATCTTTCAACCCCGAGTACACATTGGGGAGTACAAATTTGAGTTTTGATTCATAGTATCTTCAAAAAATTGATCAATCACATATCGCGATCCTAGATTCATTGGAATTTAGGGGATGAAATGAGTGATAGAGTTTCCCGATATTATGGATTCAATAAAAAAATTACACTCACGTCTTTACTGTTTTTCTCACATTCATTTGCGATACAGATTGTTACATTGCTAACAGAATTATTTAGGGGTCTTCTGTGTTGCTGACCAGTGAGGAAACAATTAAAAATTGAATCTCATCTGCGCTTAAAATATTCTTTTATATACAAACAAAGTAGTTATCAAAGTAACCCCATTCTACGGTACTCGAAGACTCAATTACCAAGTGTGAAAACCCCCGAGTTTTTTATTTACTTCCTTCCATGGCAAAAAAATTCGAGAAAATTACCTCATTTTGAGGTCGCTAGATGAGAACCTCCCCTTAATGCTATCAAATTCAATTTTTTTCGCAATAAATCCTTTATTTCAAACCGGAGTGGCATGAATTTTCGCGTGAATCACGTATGAACTTTGTTAAAATATGGTTTAAAGTGTAGACCTCGATTCAATGTTTCCTTTGGAAAAATATCACTAATTCCAGAAATACCTTCCATGAGATAAATCATACTACGAATATCAAATTAGTGGTCCAAAAACCACATAAACTTCCCTACGTGGGGTTTCCGATACGTATCACGAACCAAACTTCGCTGTACATTCTAATTTGCGTTGTTGATATCCGATGTTACAACATATTCCTACTCCACTGATGGAATATTCAATTAAATCATTGATAGCAACGAAACTCACGATACCTCGTAAACCCATTTTCTTCGCAAACTTAATGATTTGAATCTTGATAGAAAGTTTGTTTCGAGGGAAGAAAAGATCTTCCAATTTCGATAGGTCTGTTATTGAAAAGGATGAGCTTGTGACTCTTGGGATTACCGGAGGTCGCTTTTGAAATACTGAGATCACTGCTATCGATTGAATTAAATAAATTCGATTTCATTCACTCCTGGCGGATTCAGGTCAATTTATTTCGGTTGACGTTTTGAAGTGTTTCGAAGGAGAGGTAGATTATTAGATTATGGAATAGAAATTCGTGAGTGCTGTTGAAGTTTGAGTTTGGACTCGAGGATAGAGCAAATGAAGAAGGTTGATGAATTTCTCATGTTTTGATATAAAAGGAGAGAAGAGCTCGAAGAAGGCGTTATTTTCGTCTTCCTCAGCTTTTCGGAATAATAATCGTTGCAGTTGAATTTGGAAATGAATAGAGGTGATGTTACGAGGTCATGACGTAAGTTGAAAGGAGGCGCGCGAGAGAGAAAGAGAGGGTTGTTAAGGCACGAAGAGAAGGTGAGTAGAGCTCTGGTCTCTGCTTGAAATATCGTGTACCTAATGCACTGAGGCAAAAAGCACTCTCTGCACAATGTGCGGAAGTGGAAGAACGGAAGAGCAGTTTCGGTTACAGGGGTCATCCGTACAATAATGCTCATCCAAATGTATATGTTGATATATATGGGTGTGTACACGCATACGTGTGCTCGTATGTATGTGGGCCAGCCATATGCCTGCGATACCAGCTCACTAACTGGTGGATGGTTTTGAATCACTAACCAACTGAATCATCTGAAAGGACTCTCATCGCTAGTTCGGGTGGATTCTCATTATCAAGCATTAGGTGGGAAAGGTGATGGGTTTGATTAACGAACCGATCGACTGTAATTCAATCGGAGCTTTGTCCGAGCATGTACAATATAAAATTTCGAGAGAGTTATTCAATATTCAAATTATCTATTTACTTCGGATCATTAAAATCTGTATCGATCATAGTTTGAGGTTTTGTACGGAAATATATATTCGAAGACATTACAAAAATTATTCCACTCTTGTGCCAATTTGGCCCACAGACAAAAATTTGCTGTAAAAATTACCTCATGTCCGATAAATATAGGGATAACATTGAATTGCTGTAATTTATACCGCAATATCTATTAGATTTATCTCAATTCTTCGTGACCACTGCCGCAAATTTTCATTTTTATCGGAGATTTTGGTTGATTGAACAGAAATTTCGTATATTTTACAGCAATTCAGTGCTGTCCCTATAATTACAGCAATTTTCTCTCTGTGCAACTTTCTTTTACGCGTCACCTTCGAGTCTACATGGAGAAAAATGCCGCTCGGAAATATAAAACTTTTCCTTATTTTTCTTGGTAAACTAGGAACAGGAAGGTTTCAGGCAACTAGACTTGTATTTACCCCAGCTGGAGTCTAACTACCGTAAATATAAATCTAGCTGCGGCAACTACCGATACAGTACAACCCCCGATCCTCCACCTAGAACTTCGGTGGAAAGGAGGTGCAGAATTGGTGGAGAAATGGGAGCCGTGGAAATAAGGGAAGAAGCAGGGAGAGTCTCCGTTGATGCAACGGATAGGTGACGGAGAAATGTCTGCCCTCTGTATTTTCAATAAAATTTGTAATAGTGCGTTTACATAAGCAGATCTGAATGTATTAATCCATCAATATGGATTTTATTGAAAATATAGGAGGCGGACATTTCTCCATGGCCCCAACGGAGACTCTCTTATTTCCACGGCTCCCATTTCTCCCATTTCTCCAGTCCACCGAAGTCCCAGGTGGAGGAACGGTGGTTGTGCTGTACGGGTAACGTTTAGGTGTCCCAGCTGGGTACCTCTCTCTCTGTTAGTGTGATTTTTCGAATCCTTAGATTTGTACGCCACGTATTCTTCTTCCCAAATAAAGCGCTGAGATTTTCAATCCAGATATTGTGATTTTTAGAATGTGGAGAGAAAAAGAAAACATGGCAAGCAATGCGAGGGAAAGGAGAAACATCGGTAGAAAAAAATGAACACGAAAAGCGTTCATCCAGGCAGAAACAGGCTGGAGAAAAAAAGCTCCCTTTTCCTATTCTTTAGTTCCACCGCAGTCAGGTGGCTGTGTTATCAGCGACGACCATGTTGGTCAGAAAGTTTTGAGCAAATCTTTTCTCAAGTGCCGATCCGATCTACCAGACTCGACGTTCAATCGAGCAAAACTCTTTCGAAATCCTTATACGACGATGATAGGAGAGAAGAAAAGAGACGCAGAGAGAAAGAGGAAAAAATAAAGAGCTATGGACCGCGAGTATTTATCGCCACCTCGTCCGACCTAGAATGATAAATCGCTACACGCCCGGTATACCCATACTTTGGCGTAGCCGCGTAAATGTATATACATATACATATATAGTTGTATATAAAACTAGAAAATGCCGATCTCCGTTCCTTATGATCTATCTACGTTCTTTAGTCGACAAATTTTAGCTGTGCGCAGATGCTTTTTTTGTCCCACTCACCATAGCTATATCCGTTTGGACAAAAATTTTATACACGAAGATAGGATATCGTAGATATTTGGAATGAGATTTATGTTTCTCTGGAGTTTGGCTTTAGATTTTATTTGGGAGGAGATTGGTGATAGTGTTTTGATATAATTTTAAATCAAATTATACAGGATGATTCAGAACTCACGCGCCGTACTTCATAAGCGTAGTCTTCAGTCAAAGCTCAATGATTTCCCGTTAAGAAAACATTTTTTTGAGGCTCATTTTTTGAGATACGATCATTTTGAGATTTTTTGACAAATCCAAATAACTGATGAGCGTTGTGTGTTCCAAACCTCAACTGCATACTATTGGTCAAATTGGAAAACGGCGAATCTCTGGGAAAAAAATTGAACTGTCCTGTCATTCTTTGTTTCGGAGCTATGAAAATTCCAAGTTGATGAATTCTGATTGGCTGAAAGCCAAAAAATTTCAAATCGCTATAACTTCGAATTGAGAGGTGACAGGAGAGTTCAATTTTTTTCCAAAGATCCACCGTTCTCCAATTTAGCCGATGGTATCAAGTTGAGGTTCGTAGCACACAATGCTTTTGAGTTATTCGGATGTTAATCCTTAAAATGCACACCAGGGTCACAGTGACCCTGTAAACGAATCAAAGCGTCAAATGATGCAGCTTACTGTTTGAAAATTTCATAAGTAACGCCATTTAAAATCGAATTTGATTATAAAGTGACGACAATGACCATAGACAGGTCGAATTAACTGCTCAATGTTTATTTAACAGCTATTGAATGTTTACATAGGGTCTGTGTGACCCTGGTGTGCATGCAACGTTGGTTGACGTAAGAAGTGATCCTTTTTATGAGTTGAAAAAACTGTGTTTTTTATTCAGCGAGGTGAGTGAAACGAATTTATATTTTCGATTTTAATTAATTCCCATACTACAATGGGACGTTTTCTGAACATTGACAAAACGTACTTCATTAAAAAAAATTCTAAAAATGCTCGTATAAATGTTTTTTTAACTGGAAATTATTGAATTTTGACTGAAGAATATGCATATGAAGTACGGTGCGCGAGTTCTGAACCATCCTGTATACAGTGCAAAGGTTTCGGTAAAGAAGTTGAAGCTTGGAAGAGAATGTTTCGAGTGTATAACTTCGCAGCATTCGGTATTCGACTGATGAAGCATAAAACAAGTGCATCGATTCGAATATTCAAAAAATTCCTCTTCCGACATTCCAACTTTTGAAGTAACAACCATTTATCGAGCCAGCATCTCATTCGACTGGTATTTCAGTGATATCTCTGCTACCAGAAACTTCAAATTCCAAAATATTGAAATCGATGCAAGCTTTTTGAATCGATCGAATAACGGAATCTGCGAAGTTGCACAATGAAGTGCTCTTGATATTTACAAGTTCTAAGCGGGAGATAAAAATCAGTTTCTATAGGCTAAATTTCAAATAAAACCTTTTCTACGGATGGGAGTGTGCTAAAAAAGTGGATGACGTGTTTTTCCTTGTTCGCGAAATACGTTACAGGAATCTGAATGAAATATGCAATGTGTCTAATTGGCGCACAATTTTGAAAAAGAATGATTTTTGCGAATATGGAATTCATTTAAACAATACTTATCAGCAGCATTGAATTTATCACCGTAGGGGGCCAGGCCTTGGATGAACGCAGTGTGAATAGAAGAAAAATTTTCGGATTGCAGGACAGTTAACAATTCAATAGCTAAAATAGCTCAACTGTTCCCAGTCAAATGCTATTTCAGATTGTGATATATTTATTTTTCATCAAAGTGATCGTGATGTTTTCTCCACTGATTTTTCACGCAAAAAAATGATCTTGGGCGAAGAATTTTGGTAAAGAACAAAAATCTTGCTGGAAAAACAAAATTTTTCTGTTCATTACATTCCAATAATAGTAAATTGTGCGATGGAGGACGAAAGGACTTCTTTTCGGCCTCGTTTTTGGAGACAAAATGAATTTAATCCTGAGTAACTATAACAAGGTTCTGATATCGAGGTTTCTGACCGATGACGCGTGATGGCGCCACTATTCACTCGCCTTCTTCCCGTCAAACAGTTTCCCTAGGGTTGAAAGTATATATTTCTTCTTACGCGCATGCGAGAGTCAGTTTTCAGCCTACTCGTATGTAATTCACAATTTTCGTCTCGAAGAACCAGGGAGAAAAGGGGTACTTTCAAAGCATGTGGTACAAAAAATAATTTTTTTGATGGTATAACAAGTGATAGTGAGGGAGAAAGACGTAAACAACGCGTTTAACACAAGGCAGTGTGTTGAATTCACTTGTAAGCGAGTCCGCTCCAAATCAGCAGCTTCTCCTACAAACCGCTAGACGTTACCGATATTTCCCGTCACCAAGAATAAATGGAAAAGGATATAAAAGGAGGTGCAGTGCAGTGTTACCGTTAGGGAGAATCGCCACTTTTCTAATTGGTGGTTGGTCCTATTAAAACAAATGCACGATTGTCTAATTCCGTTAGACTCGAAGGTGTTCGGCAACACTTGTGCCGTAACACTCCTCAGCACTTCGTCTTCTAAGTAAACCAATTTAAATCGGTGAGAAGGGTTTCCACGAAGACACTGTTCGCCGTCATGTTTGTGTAGTTCAAGCGTCAATCGGTTAGCGAAGCGTAGAAGTTGATTCTACATAGAAGTAATAATCTTCGCCTCACGTTCCCCTCTTTTCAAAACAAACCTTGGAATTCAACGAACAACCCTGTGAAAAAATTTTGTTGAGATTTTTTGAATTTCGTTCACTCTTGGCACATTCGATTCTCATTGAAAATTAGCAAAGTTCACCTCAATTTAACAAACTTTCAGTGGAATTCAATGTCCACAAAATTCAATAACTTTTAGTGAAATTGGTTGACTTTCATTGAAGTTTGTTGGAGTTTCAGGATTCTTATTGAATTTTATTGAAATATTACTGTGCCAAAATTGGACAAAATTGAACAAAATTTTTTCACCAGGGAAGATATATTATTTGGGGCTGAGGTTTGAAATGAGGTGATCGAAATCAACCACGCCAATCTCAACGAAACATGAAATGATTCATAGACGTGAAAGGGACATTCCTCCACTGTTCGCATCAAGTGAAGAATATTTTTCTGCTCCTGAGAAGTGAAGGTATTCTAATTATATGAAATTATTAGAAAAATGTTCAAATGTTTTAGGAATATTTCAAAAATCTATTCAAAGGCTCCTGAACCCTCGAAAAGATTTTATTTATGTGATTCCTCGTTGAATTCAATAGAGGAGAAGTGCTGTCTTTATCTAAAATGAAGTATGTCGCAACAACCGTTTACATTGAATATAAAGGAGGAGATAAAATTGGGGGACAAAGAATTTACTTTGTTTTTGTGCCGAGAGAGATAGAAAATTTCTCGTAGAATACTATGGTGAGACCCCGGTATTGAAATTCGAAGTCCTTTTATCTTTTTGCGACGTTTTTCTAAAGCGCCTTTTGTAGCGCTCAGAGGTTTTTTCGTACGGTCGACAAGTGGAAGATGTTTTCGCCAAAACTGCATTTTTGAGATACATATCTCAAGAAACTCAGAGGGGTTGTTCTCTACACAATCAGCTTCTGTGTGGACCAAACATTACTGTAATTTGGTTTCGCGAAATATAAATTATTGAAGAGAAGTCGTAAGTTTTTGGTGACTTTTTTTCGAAAAAACTCGTGGCAATTTTTGATTTTCTTCTTTTCATTGGTTCATACATAAAATATATCTAAATTGTGGCCTGCAGAATTCCCGCAAGTCGATGCTTCAGAATTTGACCTAATGTCTTTGAGCGTATGTAAGTCCGCCATTTTGTAATAAAAAAACGAAAAAGAAACTTTTTCTTCCCTCAGATATGTACTGAATATCACGCCAAATTTGATTGAATTCAAATAAAAACTTCTGAGTGAAGAAAATGTTTGAAAAATGCTCAATTTTCGGCCTTTCAATTTTACTTCCCTCCTCAAAAACATTAGCGAATCAAGAATTGCACGGAGAAAAAAATATACTACGTTCTCTCATTTTGCTTAACCAGGAACAGGAAGGTTTGTAAAATGGATTTTTACATAAAAATACGGGAGATTAGGTACGAATGAATGACTGAATTTTACTATAAGCTTTATAGAATTCAATGTTCAGCGTTTAAAGTTTCAATCCCACGTATTACTTTTTCCACAATATTTGTAATCTATGTTGTAGAAGTTTGAATCGTTTATAAAAACGGAACGAAAATTCAAACTCACAAAATATGCTCAATCATTGTTATTTATCTCCTCAAATTGACTTTTTTAAATTGAAAACATCGTTTAAAGAAGATGCTGTAAGATTTTGGGTCTTTAACTGAGGGTGGGTCTGAGTATTTCGTTATTCGATTATCAATTCGTTTCAATGAATGATTCAAACTTCAGCAACATCAAAATCGCCCGTATTCTGATGTAAAAATTCATTCTAAAAACCTTCCTGTTTCTAGTTTACTAAGGAAAATAGTAAAAATTCCTATATTTTCGAGCGGCACTTTTCTCCGTGTGTCATTCATTAATCAATTATGCAGCTAAAACTAGCAGCGGATTGTTGTAACCCATTAATCAACATGGTTGAAGCGCTGTTCCTACCATAAATTGATTAATTCATGTTCCACTACATGTTTTAGACACTTGAATTCATGATGAGATTTCTGTATAAAAAGTTATAACAATCCATTGTCAACTTCAACGGCCGCTAATTTTTGCTTCATAGATTATTTCTGAAGCATTTGATTTTTAACAATGATGAGTTGAACGCGGGAAATAGGTCTCCACAATTTACAAAATTATCGAAGAATTTTCTGAAACACACATGTTTGCTCTTTTTCAAGTAATGCGAGTTTATATTCAGTCAGCCACGTCAAGTCACAGTAGTAAATGTTGTTTTCGGTCAGGCAAACGATGAAGACTTGTCATTATTATATCGATTTCTATTCTTTTGCAATATATACTTGACTCATATCAACTATGTAACTGGTAAATTCACGTGATCACCACGTAACTTCTTGTTCCCGTCAATTCATATTTGAAATTGTGTTTTTCTCTCTTAAGAGACAATATTTATGCTGACGTTACGTGGGCTTCGAGTACCCGTTGCATCGTACAAGATAAAAATGTCAAGTTCAATTCATGGAGAACAGGACATCAGTACTTCAACGTTTTCTTCTATGAATTGAGTATATAATTCTATTGGAAATTCAAGAGTTTCATTACAATATATTGAGAGTGTTCAAATCGTGTCCTTACTCCTTGGACACTTGAGACACTTTCAAGTGTCTAAACAGTGACTACTGACTTCTATACCCTGATTGTATCGAAATGGAACATTTGAATCCACAGTATTGTTGCGAAATCTAAAGTTTCCAGGAGAAACAAACAAACTGTCGAATAGAGAATTCAAATATGGCAGCTACACCTCTTGGAATGGAAGAAAATACATTAAATATGAGTTCTAATGAGATATAAATGATAATTTAATTCAAGTTTGTTATGTTCCGGTACGGAATAAAGGGCATCGAAATATACCACAAAAATGATAAATCATTTACCTCTTCACGAATATTCTCCCACTACAAATTTCAATAATGAATTTCGAAATCTGTTACATGCACATTCGTTCTTTGTTTCCTCAACAATATACCGTAGACTTTACAGTTACAAAACAAATAATGGTCTCTTAGTGAAACATTTCAAATTGATTAAACAATATTTCCCTCGCAAAATTTTCAACGAAACTCACGTAATTGCGCATTTTCATCCTCCTCCGCCGTGCTCGTCTACATGTTTTGATAATAATGAAGACGTTTCCACTGTAGATGAAAAAAAAAAGAACAGCACCGTTCTCTCCGTGTACTTTTTTTCTCCAGTGATTCTGGAGAACCGAAATACCGTTTTCCTAATTCCTTGTTGAGGGAAAAGTTGGCAGGAAAAGGTCTGTGCAGTTCACGATTCGCACGAGTATGTAAGCATAAGCGTAAAACAATGCACGGAACTTTACATCCGTACCATTCAAATATGTACTGATTTTGTCAAAGTTTTCTGGTAGGTACATTTTCCTCTCGCCACCATCACGCCGAGAGTATACCAAATTAAACAAAATCTCTGAAAAGAATACTAATTTTTTATGATATATAAATAAGTGGGGATAGCTTAGAAACGAATACAACAGAGAGAACGTCTCGATTGATGTAACCGATGATAACGATTACGCTGATACGTTTTCGATATCGAATCGTGAACAACGCAATCACAATGAAATTGAAATACAACGTCACCAATTTTCTTATGGATTTCATTTGATCGATCCTTTCAATTAATATTCCTCGTTTTCCGGAACATATTCGATATTATTTTCTTTCGCATGGTAGTTATCAAAAAGAGGGAATGAAAACAGCAAAAAAAATGAGCGATGAAAAAACGTCCCTTCGAGTGGGACAGAGAAACCGAGAGAAAGAGAGCGAAGTTTGATCGAGGATAATCGTGAAAATGATTGGTCTTTTGATTCGTCGCTACGAACACGCGGAACAAGTTTGTGATGTGTTTCTGTATTGGAGATGCATACACATACATATTCATAAAGCGCGTGAACCGTGATGGGAAGTGGAAGGTAGAGGGGGAAGGAGAGGTAGAAGGAAGTTGAGAGTCAATTAATGTGCAAATTCGTATGGAGAAGGTGTATATGAAATGGGAAGTAGTCCAACGACCGGAATATATCGATATGGAACACGATATAGAACAAATTTCTACCTCATAATCAACGTACATTCGTTATTATCACTTTTTTTTTTCACCCTCGCCGTTTTCGATACTAAAAATTTAGAGGAATGGAAATCTTGTATGATTGAATTATAGCACGGTTGTTTGATCGATCGGTTCAACGATTATTTTTATTTCGGCCAAATTTTTCACGGAACACGAAGGGTGCTGATAAAACAACGAATATCGTATCGCCTCGGGGAATGTATGAAATTATTGTAGTAGTAATAGACGACGATAGAATATTTTGCTTGTACTTTGATAAAATACACTCGAACGAGGGGGACTGAGGAAATGGAATTTGAATTTTTACTGAGAACTCGTCACTTGAAATCACTTTACTCGTTTTTTGGAACCAAACGTTTTAGAATTCTCCTTTTTTTTTCACGGTTCAAAACAATGACTGAGGCGCGAAGTGTACGTGTACCAATTGTCGTGCAGGTTCACACCTTCGACAAGTTTTTTAACCAACGCAATAGGGAAGAGAAATCGAAATGAAAGGGCCCTCGACGCGCTGGATAAATGCGGGAGGTCGAGGAGATTCGAAAAGAGGGAAATAGAGAGGAAAAAGTGTGATCGAATCTACATGTTGGTGGTGATGGTGTTAGGAGAGTCGTACAAGGTTAACACTAAATTGAAATCAAGCTTCGAACGTGGAGATTAAATTACGAAGACAAAACTGACATTTCTGTGTGAAATAAAGAGAAAGAGGTCTCGTGAGAAATCAGTACAGTCTATTTAGTGGTAACTTATAATTTACACGGAAGAGAAAAGTATGCTGATGCAGAGAAACGAGGTATCATATGTAGCATAGAGAATTCTTTTGTTAAATTCACTGAAAATTCGCTGCTACAGCCAAGTGGATAGCTGAGAGAGCAACGTGATCAACAATGAGCTAGTAGAGAACATTACTACTCTCTACATTTTGCTCTCGATTAGTGTCAGATCACTGATTCATGAACACGCGGAGAAAAAATGGTTTGCCTACAAAGAAGTTTGTTGTTCTGGCAAGAATATTCACTCCAGCGGCTGAGACGTTAGTTCTGTGAACAGATTTGTTTATGTCGGCAAAAAAATGTAATTTTTCTTATGAGCGCTATGGTAACAGACCTGCTTGTTATGCCAGCAATACTTTTCTCTCTCTTCTTTTACAATAAAGAAAATGAGGAATATGAAAGAGATTCAGTTGAATTCATCATCTCGTAATTACTTCTGATGAATTCACGTCTATGTCAGAATGACAGAGAAATTAGAGCAGTACACATATACTGCGGAAGTGGACTCGAGACTTTTAAACAAAATTAAAAAATAGTAAATATCATTCAAGCTCACGATTTTCGAAGACAAATTTCTACATCAAGCCAAGTATGAGCATGTATTAATTGGAAATAACAATTTATGCAATTTTTTTCCACTCAAGATCAAGACAAGACAAGCCAAGACCTTTTTCGAGACTGCAACAGTTTTAAATAAACCTAAATCTTCAAAAACAAAATTTTCGCAAATTTCCCCCCATTTGATTCTTTGAATATTTGTACATTGACTCAACAAATTTTGCATCAGAAATGATGAAATTGAGTCTTGTTGGTTTTACTCGAGTCCAGCCCTAATATACAGGGTGGGGCATTTAAAGTGTCGCGGGCGTTTTTTCCAAAAATAAAGTGAGATACGAGAAAATTTTTCGGACAAAAGTTGTAGGGTACCGAGGGGGACATCCGATGGTGGCCTTGGCTTTGACCTCAAATCTCATCTTCAAGGGCATTCTGAGATCAACTCTTGTTTTTTAAATAGCATCTCATATTTTTTACTGCAGATTTGGATTCTAGGTCAAAAACCAAGAAACTTTTGTCTGAACCATTTTCCTGAAATCCGCAAAAATGGCGCTCTAATCGATATTGTTCCATTTTGAATCTGACATTCGAATAACTCGAAAACGAAGGGTCTTGCAAAAGAATGTTTCGTACAAAAGTTGTCAATACACAACACATTTCAATCGTCTACATTACCACCATTCAGAGCTCACGCGATGTAAACAAACGACGGGGTTCAGTGAAAATTCACGATTTTGAAAGTCAGTTTGTCAGTTACATTTGATTATTACTTGGTTTATGACAAATTGAAAATCATGGATATCCGATACACGGTTTCTGAAAAGATCGATATGATCTACATTTACGGTGAAGTGCATAAGAACCCCAGACAAGCATATGACTTGTATGCAGAACGATTTCCTGAAAGAACAACGCCATCCATTAGGTATTTTCAACGCATTACAAAATTATTCTCAGAAACGGGAAGTGTTACAAGGGAAAAACGACATCGAATGAGAACTGTTAGCGGAGAAAATGCGGAAGTTAATGTACTAGCTGCAGTAGCCAATAATCCACACGTGAGCTCTCGTGAAATTGAACTCCATTCGGGAATTTCTCGAAGAAGTGAAGAAGTTCTTCGAATACTGAAACGTCACAAATTCCATCCGTATCACATTTGTTTGCATCAAGACCTTCACGGTGATGATTTCGAAAATCGTGTACAGTTTTGTCGATGGGGTCTAGCGCAAATGCACAATAACAACTTCATCAACATATTATTTTCTGATGAGTCGACGTTCACCAATCATGGTCAAGTAAATCGACATGATATGCATTACTGGGCGACAGAAAATCCAAGATGGTTACGTCAAGTAGAGCATCAAAGACAATGGGCTGTGAATGTTTGGTGTGGTATTTTTCGATCTCGAGTAATTGGACCGTACTTCATTGCAGATACGCTGAATGGAGAGAAGTACAGACATTTCTTAGATCAAGTACTTCCAACATTACTTGAAGACATACCTATTCAGGAACGATTGAATATGTGGTATCAACACGATGATTGTCCATCCCATTATGCAGTCACAGCTCGAGAAATATTGGACAGAGATTATCCTGGACGATGGATAGGACGTCGTGGACCAGTTCATTGGCCTGCCCGTTCTCCGGATCTTACTTCTCCAGATTTTTTTTTATGGGGATACATAAAAGATACAGTTTATCAACAAGCACCGACTACACCTGAGAATATGCGTCAACGAATCATCAATGCATGCGCGAGCATCAATGAAGATATTTTAGCACGAGTTCAGCAATCTTTTGTAAAACGTTTTGAAATGTGTATTGAAGTCGAAGGCCATCATTTTGAGCATCTACTGCATTAAAATTATCCAAGTGATGTAGACGATTGAAATGTGTTGTGTTTTGTCTGTTATACCCCATCACCTCCGTTTCAGTTCAAGGGGTCCCCCTTGGAATCAGACAACTTTTGTCCGAAACATTCTCCTCCAAGACCCTTCGTTTTCGAGTCATTCTAATGTCAGATTCAGTATGGAACAATATCGATTAGAGCGCCATCTTTGCGGATTTCAGGAAAATGGTTCAGACAAAAGTTTCTTGGTTTTTGACCTAGAATCCAAATCTGCAGTAAAAAATATGAGATGCTATTTAAAAAACAAGAGTTGACCTCAGTATGCCCTTGAAGATGAGATTTGAGGTCGAAGCCAAGGCCACCATCGGATGTCCCCCTCGATACCCTACAATTTTTGTCCGAAAAATTTTCTCGTATCTCATTTTATTTTTGGAAAAAACGCCCGTGACACTTTAAATGCCCCACCCTGTATAAATAATTCAGCTGCAGCAGGGAAGTGGATAGCACGGAAACCAACAGCTATCAAATTGGATCCTTGCAGGATAGGCAATTTTTTCTGCTGTTAACTGCAGGAGATGGTTTAATAGCTGCCCTAACTTGGTCCAGATTTGGCCCAAGGCAGGACCTGAGATGTCAAAGAGTCACATTCCCAGCTGGGCGCTGAATGTTGAAATATTCAAAATTCTGGCAGGAATATCAGAGATTGTGAAGTGAATGAATATATTTTACGAACAATATTGATATACGAATAATGGATGAAACAAAGATTGATATATTTTTTCCGTATTGTTGATATTTTCATTCAAAAATCCACGAATCGCTCTGTTATCTCCACATATATTGAATGTTGTTGACTTTGTAAATATATTTTGTTATTAGGAAATTCTTCATTCCGCATGTATTTTGTTTACACGTAATAAAGTTACACTCCATGTAATCCTCCGTTTGTTGGCTTATCACTTTGGTGGTATATGCGAACAAATTCCAATTACAACAGCTTTCGTTACTTCGGTTGCATATTTCGAATTTTTCAATACTACATCTGAAGTACTCAAAAAACTGATAGATGAGTCGTATTGAAAGTCTGCACGATGGAAATTGCTAACATATACTGATGAAAACATTATCACGAATTTCGCAAGTATCAATAATTGAGAACATTGATTAAAATGTTATACATTTTTAAGGAACCGTGAGCGCATCAAAACGGATCTCTCAGGTATCAAAACAATTGAAATATGAGAAGAATTCACATTTCAGGTGTTAATATTGACAGGGTATGATTTATGCATGTAAGAATCCTACACGTATTGATTGTACACGAAAGATAAAACCCAAAAGTATTTACACTAATAATTTTTTTTTTCAATACCTCATATTTAACACATCAGCTTTGGTGCACGTAAAATTATTTGATGAGAAAATTGTACACTAAATATTTTTCATGGTTGAAAAAAACAGTGATTCACGAAAATCATACACATGCTTTTATGCACGGACAAAAAATGTGATTAATTAATTTTATTTTCTGATCGTGCATAAACAATATGTGTACAATTTTTGTTGATTACATTTCCAAAGCTTGTAAAATATTTCGTGTGAAATTTTCGTGTTGATCAATTAAATGTGCACAAATAATCATTGCATAAAATATTATGTGTTAGAAAAAAATTATTAGTCTAAATACTTTTGGGTTTTATTTTTCGTGTACAATCAATACGTGTATGATTCTTACGTGCATGAATCATACCCTGTCTTAATATTCTATATTAGTTTCTTCCCATTGTTGTTCAAAGGAATATTCTTTGAGTGTTTCTGGACGTACTGATATGGTCGAAACAAAGTTTCTTTATCGATGGGAAACTTTTCACTATGATTTGGCAGACTTTTTCCTTACTTTATGCAGGATTCGAAACCCAGGAGACACACGGAGAAAAAGGAAGTGGCAAAGACAGTGAAATTGAATTTTGTTGGGTCCCTTTTGCTAGAACAGCGAAAAATGTTCGCTCCTTGAGCGAATTTTCGTATTATATATAGAATAGCAAACAAATTTTGCTGAAAAAGTCAACATTTTTTGCTGCTACAGCTAAAAACAAGGTGTCCACATTCTGGAAAGTCAGGGGGAAAAAATAGGTCAGGAAAGTCTGGAAAGTCAGGGATTTCCTCTCACGCAGTACGAAAAAAATTTTTCCTCATAATTTTAATCACAAACCATCACTGTGAATTCAAAAAACCACCTTTTTCTACGAATTCATGATTGGACCATAATTTTCATGTTCCACAATGAATCAATTGAATTCCATGATTAATGAGTCCTTGTCAGGTTACTAAATTTCCATCGTATGAAACATTCACTTCATCTTGGGGGTAGTCCATAAACTACGAAGCCCATAAAGGGGGAGGGAGAGATAAGATGAAATGCGACGCTGAGCTACATGGGGGAGGGGGGAGGGGATTTGGTTCCAAGCTACGTGGCTTTTTATTTATCTTGTACTTAGAAGGAAATTCTATATAAACATCCAGAAAAATGATCCACTTGAATATAAACCGAATAGATATTTGATTATATCAAATAAGATTTCACTTGATTCCAATGTGAATTCCAGTTTGAATGAGAGGAATTTTACTTCAATGGAATAAACCTTTCATTTCGGCTACCCTGTAAAGAAAAGCGGTGTCAAAACGGTGTCAGAAATAACACAGAATTGACACAACATGGATTCTATACAAATCCACCCCAAAATCGATGTCAGAATGACATCAAACAGTGTTGGAATGACACTTTACGGTGTGGAAATGACACCATGTGGTGTTGAAAAAACACTACTTGGTGCGAATTTTTTCTAACACCGCCAATTTTTTACAGTGTAATTAAAATTTTATTAAGGTCATATTTTGGATGAAAATTCATTTGATTGAAATACGTTCCCACGTGAGGGCGGGGGGGGGGCTGTCAGAAAAAAGCCATGGCAGAGCTAAATGGGTGAAGGAGGAGGGGAGGAGTCAAAATGTCGCAAAAATAAATTACCAAAAATTGAACACTTCCTGATGAAACCAAGCATTTTCGGTTATCAAATCGTCTCTTTTATCATTCATAAGTTTATAAAGTTTGAATAAATTTCATGGAATATCCTGTATTTGTTTATTACTAATTTCATTCAATGCCTAATTGACCACACAGCACAAATATTCCCTTAATATTTCCAAAATATTTTGGAGATAATACAACGCTTTCAGAAGATTTGAGAATATTCTTGAGTGGTTCTGAAGACATTAGTGCTGTTAGAACGTATATAAATAAGTATAGAATAAGAAGTAATGAGCATTTTAATGCGGAATAATATATACAGATTCTAATGAATAAAGTTCGAGGCAATAATGTGAAATTCAACACATGATATATCTCATATATCTATCTGCATGTTTGTAAAAGATATCTGATGGTAATCAGACAGTATATAGAATCAATGAATTTGAACAAATTAGGAGTAAAATTCGTTACATTCGTTCATGATTAATACTCCGCTTGAATCACACTCACACAGTACCCAATGTCTCAGCAATATCTCTAGAATATTACAATGTCCTGCTCAAAACATTCTGTGTGAAATGTTTATACAAGATCCTGTAGATATTGCAGATGAAATATTTTATGAAAAATTTTGTGCGAATTTTCCAATTGGAACATTGCACATATAATGATTTGTAATGTTCTGTAAATCTACGATGGAGAATATGCTAAGTTTGTCGTAAATGAAATATTCCAAGAATATGACAGTAGGAATGTTTTATGAAACAAAATGAATTTTTATACACCTGATCCAGGAATGGGAAAATTTACAATTCAAGTTCGAAAGAAACGCCCCTCCTACGACCTATTCACTTTTCGTTTCGAAAAATTCTGAATCGATCAGTCTATATCCCACGGCAACGAATTTTCGAAGTTATTCCATCTATCTTACTCAGCACTTTATAAAATTTCAAAGTCGAGGTTGAAAAAAACCTCTCTCCTACGACCTACTCATTTTTTGTGTCAGAAGATTCTAAATCGATTGGTCTATATGTCACCGAACCGAATTCTTCAAACTCCTATCACGATGATTACGATAAATGGCACTTTGAGGGTGGTGTCGTCATTTCGGAGATTCGCTGATGTGATAGAAGCCTTGACCCTCACTCGCAGAACCCGGGTTCAATCCCCACTGGCGGAACTTTCAAATAATAATTGATTTCGAACCAGTTTTTCTTACACATAAAGTGATTCTGACTAAGCTCATTCAACATTTGTAGAAGTAAACTCTGAAGAAATTTTTTTTCAACCCAAAGTAACATTTTGTAAGCTTTATAATATATATGATTGTTACATTTTTTTTGTACGCAATATCGCTGAAATGATCACAACAATATTTCAGAATATCTCCAGAATGTTACCTCAATGATCTCAGCAATGTTTCAGAATATCTCCAGAACGTTACAAAGATGGTAACATGAGACATCCTGCAAACATTCTGACAATCTTCTTGAGATGTTTTCCAGAATATTACACATTCCAAATGTAATATTCTGACAATATTGCTGGGACATCCGGTGCTGTCTGGGCATGCACCCAGAAAAATGATTTGTTTGAATATGAACCTACTAGACATTTCATTGCATCCAATAAAATTTCACTTCATTCAAGTAAATTTTATTTGAAATGAATAAAAATTTATTTGAATGAAATAAATTCTTTACTTAATCTAACTACAGTGGGTTGCCAAATTATTAGGCCACAGTTGAGATTATTGAGATTACTCCAAAGTTGAATATCTCAGTGAAAAATTATCGTAAGGAAACAAATGAATACGCAATTTCAAGGGCAAATTCTACTCTTTGAGCATCATTTGACCTCTTTGGTCTATCATGTTTGTCCGACAACCTACATCGCATTAAGTATGAGCATTTTGGTCGATATTTCCTCAGTTTTTCAAACAGAAGGAGCTCGCAGGAAGATTAAAACATGGAAACACGAAAATAAACATTTTGTTGAGAATTTCCTCAGCTCCAAAACGCTTTTTTTATTTTCCTTGTAGAGTCATTTTCAGCGGAGTTATGTCATGTTTTATGACTTGTAATTTTGAGACGGTTATAGGGACAAAAAATTTCCTTGGAGGAAAAAGTTTAGTTTTGCTATGTATTATACGAAAAAAAATACTTCGAGAGGTTTTTGATTGCTTTCAAAAGTATTTTCTGCGTATAATACATCTTAATTTTTAATCTGCGAGCTCCTCCTATTTGAAAAACTGAGGAAATATCGGCAAAAATGCTCATACTCAATGCGATGTAGGTTGTTGGACAAACATGATAGACCAAAGGGGTCAAATGATGCTCAAAGAGTAGACTTTGCCCTTGAAATTGCGTATTCATTTGTTCCCTTACGATAATTTTTCACTGAGATATTCAACTCTGGAGTAATCTCAAAAATCTCAACTGTGGCCTAATGATTTGGCAACCCACTGTAGAACTTGAGTACGTTTATATTCAAATAGGAATTTAGTTGATTCAAATAAAGTTTAGTCAATCCAAATAAATCCCAATATAAAATTTTCTCAGTGTGCTACCCCGATTATCTGTCAGGAATTATGTTTCTTCCAAATTTTAATCAAATTTAATTCAAAGACGATAAACTGAAATTCATTTTGAATAGAACTAGATGTATTCATTCGAATAGCATGTGTTGAAATATTTCAGGAATACTATATGAATTCCAATATTGAAGACATTTTTTTGTATTCAAATTCTAAGATATTTTTGTAGTTGTGTATTATACAAATATTTCTTGAAGATGTATTCATGTTCATTCGATCCCTTCGAACATTAAAATTGAATCCACTCGCTTTTATTCATTTAATAACTTGCCATAATACCGGATTGAAATGTCAGGGAAATTTTTATTAAGAATTCTGTGTACACCCTGTAAAAAGTGGCTGTGATAGCAAATAAATTGCTACTCCAGCAAAAGGTACCGAACAAAATCAGATGTCACAGCTGATGTTTTTCATTCCTCCAGGATCAAGAGACTGAATCAACAACCGTTGTGAAAATGATAAAACTAGACACTTGCAAGTACCTCGTTAGAATTCCACGAGGCGCTTGCAAGCATCTAGTTTTTAACTAGTGTAACGTTACAAAACTCGTCGATCACTAAAACATTCCTACCAGAGTACTGGAATGAGAAAAACCTCCCTTCAATTCTCACAGTATGTCTGACAATTCTCGTTCTCCGGAATAACTTCAATCAAGAACATCCAATAGCAAAAACGATGTTAGCTACAGAAATTGATTGTACGGAAGGTTTCATCGTTCATCGTAGAATGAATAATTACACGAACCGCATAGTGATCTAGGAAACTTATCACAAAGCTGACCGCAATGTGATGTATTTGCGGTACGTTCAGAATGACAGAGATCCTGTAATCGTGTTCCCTCAAATTTTCATTATCCACCCACCGCTCTTGAGTAAATGATACAAAATATCGTTGCGAATCTGACAGTCTATCAAAGTCTTCATCTACCTTTTTCATTCAAGTGAAAGTCGTTTCGATCATTATAATCATTGCAAATGAAGCGAAATTGTATACAAGTCAACGAATCATACGATTGACGACATGAAACTACAAACTACAAACTTTCGTCCACATATAATGCGAATAAAACACAAACGGTGTGTTTGAAATCATCGAATGATCTCCAGAAGAACGATTGCATTCGCGTGACAGATGAAATACATTTTCATTCTCGATGATTTATTGCCAACCAGCGTATATACCAGTTCGATCCGTGGACGAGAGAAACATTACGGTTCTCGTTGAGAGACAACGTCTCTTCTCCGAGTCTTCGTGCCCGAAGCATATTAAGATTCGTTTTCATATTTCGCAGCAAAACCACGCTCTTACGCAGTACGCAAAAAGAAAAACAAATAAAGTATGAGAAAGCAATATAAACAGCGTGTGAAATGTCAAGTCACCGCTGATTGAAAACAGTCTTTGATACTCTCAAGTAGTGGTACTGCCATATAGAAAACTGAAGAGACCGCAAAAGCAGAATGTTCTGGAAGAGATTTGAGCGGGAGAAAAAGAGGATAAAAAGAATGAAGCGGTGGAATAAAAATGAGAGGAACGAGGGGATGAAGGTTCTCTCTGTTCTTTCCTTTTCTCCTTTAGCTCGTTCTTTTATGTTTTCCATTTCTCTGTTTGTTTTATTTCGTCTCTGTTCGCTCACTTTTAGCTGTACTTTCCTATCGTGCGTGAACAAATTCTTTTCCTCCAACTCTCGCCCGTTGTTTTCAACAATTTCAAATGTATCGAGTTGCCAGCTACGGGATGGGAATTTCCAAGATACCATATCTCGTAACAACGTGGATGAGACGGATTTGTAACTTTTTCTTCCTGGACTTCATTCGGGAATCTTGAATGAAGAAACAATGGGGAAGATTGGTTTATATGTCCTGTTTAAATACCCGGCTGTGCACTAAAAACTTTATGGGGTATTAAATCTCTTGGGAAGTGAGATTAAGAACCTTCCCCACATCTTTTTTCGAGTATTACCTAGATTCCGTTTCCCGTTTTGCCTAGATGTGGGAAAATTTTCTCTAAAAAGGAAGGATTAAGGTAAGAAGAATAATTGTAGGGGTTGGGAAAGATTGTCGCGAATGTAGATTGCAGTTACAGCGACGTCACTTCTTGTTTCACGTTTCTTTGGATAATTAAGAGAAATAAGGAGTGAGAAGAACGAGAGTTGGGTTAATGATGATTAGGGGGAATTATGTTTTGTGGTTTTTTCATAGTGCAATTATTCTCGTATAAAAACGTTCGACTCGATAGGTTTTGAGTCCTGTGGATAGAAAGCGTGGGAAGAATATGGTTATCTCTGAGAAAATTGATTGCAAAGTTATTATTTCTTTGTTGGAATTGAAATTTTATGGTGTCCGTCCAGTATATACAATGCAAAAATATCCAATGACAAAAAAGACCAAAGAGAAAAATTCCAATGACAGAACATCCAGTAAATTGGAAAAATGACGTATATAGTTTTTCTCTGGCTTGGAGGGGAGAAGTTGTGAAGTAATGCGTGTGTTGAGGAACATTAGTTCATTATCAATATGATGTATCGGTTGTAAAGAGGTTCTTTAGTAACCATCACGAAGGAAGATATAAGGAGACACATCTCTTACGAGATTCAATCGAAAAAGTGGCACATTTTTTTGAGAAATAACACAAGTCAAATATCGCCACTCGTGGCGCTGTTGTTTCACTTGTATTATTTCCCAAAACAATGTGCCAGGTTAGTTGTACGAAGATTGTTCTGCTCCCTAATCTTACTTCGTGGTAACCATTATAATAAGTTGTATGAAAATATAGTTGTGAATCAATTTGATGCTGATGATTTGAAAAGCATTCACATATACAGGTAAGCATGATGCTAAGAATGATTGAATGTTATGGGTATGAAGAATGTATACGATGATACCAGGAAAGGTAGAGCTGCGTAAATATAAATTATCGTCCGAGGGCAATCGGAAACGCAATTAGTATTAGAAAATAGTAATATGTAGGGGAAATAATTGATGATTTTTGAAAGGAATAAATAATAAAATGGAAAAGGCGTGAGCTAATAAAGAGTATGTAATTCCGAAGTTGGACATTTTTTTGTTATTGGTCTTCTTTATCATTGGATATTTTGCTTGGACATTTTTGCAATTGTATGTTTGTGAGTAGTACCAAATTTTATGAATTTTTGTTGAGAATTCAAAGTTTGGACATCCTTCTTTTGATGAATTTAAGAATTTTTGTATTTACTCGAGCATCATGAGTTCTCCTCCTTTGTGATAATCGCAAAGAATTGTTTACAACGACCAATTCCAACAAAAACATATACATCACTGTGTACATCATACTAGTATATGCGAACGCTTTGCAGGATTTGAGATTAAATTCTTACGACGAGATGCTGACGAGGATAAATTTTTGTGATATACTATACAAGGATTCCACAGAATTCTTTCATGAAAGTGAATAGTATTCAATTAATATTTAGTTCCCTGTATTTCCAAACACCCGGACGCAAAATTTCAATTCGAAAACATGTGAAATTCATTTCCACCTCTATACAAAACTTGCACAGCATAGAAATTGTGTTGGAAAGAGGATGAGGAAACTTGTATTAACTCGGACTATTCATTGTTTTTCGTGTGAAACGTTCAGTTGAAATTCAAGCTCTCATAATCTTTCTTTCATCCCCTCTTTACGACGTATCCCGCGAATTGTACGTTAGCACGGAATTTAGGATCGGAAAGCGCAAGGAGACGGAGAACGAAATACGTTTGCACGCTCGGTCGTGGGAACGAACGAGGTGCTACCGTTGCCGAGGAAGAAAAAGTAAAGACAGAGTGGAGGGAGCAGGGGAAAAAGAAAAGAGAAAAATAGTAGCGAGAGCAGACCAAAAGAAGAAAGAAAAGGAACGAAGAGTCGACAATAAAGTTTCCTTTATTTCTACTATCCCCTTTCGCCTCCTTTGGCCAAGTAGTGAGGCCACCATTTCGTCTTGGCGTATTTCCTCGGGATATTGACATATAGAGATGGAATGGCAGGGGTGGCACAGGAGACGAGGAGAAAGGTTGAGTTAGAAGGAGAAGGGGTGCTGGTAGTTCCACTCTTAACGCCCTTTTTACACTGGCAACCGGAATTTATGTCTTCTTCTTCTTCTTCTTCCTCTTCGTCTTCATCTTCGGTTTCTTCCCTTTCGCCCTTCCTTCTCCCCTTGTCGAAGAGGACAATCAATCACGCTCACGTACCTCCGCGTTTGCAGAATCAACCGGAAATCTCTATTAGACGTCGAACCGTGCCCACGTACTCTTTTTTCCCCTTATTTCTTGGCACATACGTATGAGGAGATACCTCTAAGTCAAAGAGACAAGGTGGAGCGGGAGGCAAGGGAAAGCCGGTGCGGCGACGTCGTGTGTCTTTCACCGATCGTTGTCGTTATCCATTGTTCCCATCGTGACCGGTATCTTGATGCTCGAACTCTCCTCATTTTTATCCGATAAAAATCAAAAAAGACCGAAGGGGAGGATGAAATGCGATATTGCAGGATCATTGCGTCGAAATATCATTGAGTCGGGGTACTTTTATGAGGAGTCCAAGTTCATGCCGTTCAATGAGATTCGACGAATCCATTAGTCGTTGAATAATTCTCAGTTTATTTTATGCCCTTGTATAAACTTGAGTTAATTCCAAATTTTATCGCGTCGATGAGGTCGTGGATGTGGAAGTAATGGGATTCATCGAGTCCTAACTGATTCTGGAGTTTATTAATTTTTCTCCAAAACTTGTACGTTTAATACGAATATTACGTGGAATTTTTTTTCTATTTTTCAAGTAATTTCCGTTCCTGAATCTTTCATGCGTGATTCGATGAGTATGAATGTATGAAAAACATAATGGGATTCCAATTATTTTGAACTTCAAAAATGTTGATAGGAAATATGGTGGAACTGACGGAAGCGCACATTATTTCCTATTATTCATTTTTGTTCTGATAGGATTTGAGGGTTCTTCTTCACCAGGGATGTAATTACAAGTAAAAGAATGTAATTCGGCGTTATTACCCAAAAATGGCCATAGATCAGCGTGATAAGTGATAATTTGGCATGAAAATACATAATTGGGCGTAAATAAACTTAATTCGGCAAAGTTTCAAAACCTGACCATAAAAAAAGTACAGCAAGAAAAAAAATTCGCTAGAATAGCAAGAATTTCGCTATTTTAACGAAATTCACGTGTTATCATTGGGTGATTCAAAATTGCCGTACACTTTTCTGAGAGCAGATTCTTGATGAAATTCTGAAAAGATCTTGGTCTAGAATATTCAGATCTGATCCTTATATCCGGAGATATGAACATTTTTTAATTTTTTGAAAACTCCAAATACCTCGGAAGTACCATATTTCTGACTTTTGAATCCAACACCATTCTCTGAGTCAGATCACGGGGTATCCCTGGAAGAAAATAAATCCAATTTAGCTTCCTTCGTTGTGGAGTTATAGCGATTTAAAGTTGTTGAATTCTGATTAGCTGAAATGCAAGAAAATTTGAATTCCCTATAACTCCACAACGAAGGAAGCTGAATGAGATTTATTTCTTTTCAGGGATACCCCGTGATCTGACTTCCCACGTAACCAAAAACGCTTTTGAAATGCATTTTACCAAAGCATTTGAAATATATTTTCAATGCATTCATTTAATGTATTCAAATACATTTTAAATGTACGTAATGTATTTCAAATGCATTTGTCAAAATGCATTTCAAATTCTTTTGATAAGATCGTCAAATAGGACTATTATAGGACGCTTAAAATGCATAGTGAATACACCTATAAACGCATTTCAAAACTATTAATTATAACATTGGATTCATATACCATATGCATTGAAAATTGACTTTAAATGCATGGGAAATACTCTTTTGAAGCTTAAAACTGATTCTATAAAAGTATTGATTTTGCAATTACATTAACAAAATTTACATTCATCAAAACCACTCGATTTATACTTGGAATGCATTTTTTGGGGTTTGTAATACCTTGTGAATTGATCTAGCAAAGCATTAAGTTTGTTTTTCGAATATTCTATACGAAAATTTGATTCCAAATTTCCAAAGAACTCATATAAGTTTAGTTCTAGCACTCAAATAAATCCTGTACATTTCTATTGTTTGAAAAAAGATATTGAGCCTCTAAGTGCTATTTCAGTTTGGGAAATTTGTACGAAAGTTGTGTTTATGCATTGTAATCACCTCCCAGTTCATGTAGCTTGTGTTCCGCCGAATCATTGGGAGGTGTTAACATAAAATTGATTATTATTTACGGAATTTTATAAGTCTGTACGTTATGGAATTATTGTATTTGAACCACCTGAAATAAACAGGATGAAACTTCATAAAATATATTCTCAGTTACATCAATCGTTTCTTGTATCATCACTTCCACATTTTTAAGAGGAGAATGCAAAATTATTGGGTACATCAAAGTAAAACTCCAAATGGCACAGTTCTTGAGACATCGCAAAAATTATTTTCAGATTCCTAAAGAAAACAAATGCATCAGTTTTCAAAGTTTAAAAGATATCTTAAATAGTAACAACATATATATGTATATATTATTGAGAAAAAGTTTGGAAATTTCACTTGGGATATTTTTCGAACTATGAGAACTGTTGTATCCAATTTTTTCTTAGAAATTTATAAACAATCTTTTTGATACCTCAAAAATTTTGTCTGTCTACATATGGTTGATGATAGAAAACCGAATTACATTTATTTCACATGCTGTAGAACAATCTTCAAAGATAAAGAATGATTTTGATGCCATGAAGTGCAATTTGTATGAAATATTTTTCAAACCATCCAGGATGTATTTTACTTACAAATCTTGATTAAAGCCCCATCAAGTGCTTGATTTCAAATTTCTATTTGTTTGAATACATCAATAATATTTTCTTCCCAAATTCATTTGAAGTATTATGATGATAATATCAAATTAAAAAAAAACATTTTGAATGTATTTTATTCACATTCTGATAAATACATTTTCACAGAAGTTTTCAAAATATATTTCAAAAAATATTTCAAAAAAACCTTTTCTCAACAATACTTTTGAAATGCATTTGAAATCTTTTACGAAAAATCTTTTATTCCAAAAACGATTTTAAATTCATCCGATGCATTTAAAATACATTTTGAAAGTGTTTTTGGTTACGTGGGTTGGAGAATGGTGTTGGTTTCAAAAATCAGAAATATGTTACTCATCTAAGGATCAGATCTGAATATTCCGGACCAAAATCTTTTCAGAATCTCATCAAGAATCTTCTCTCAGAAGAGTGTACGGCAATTTTGAATCACCCAGTATATGGATAGGGAGCAAGTTTGTTAAAATGAACGGGAATTGATTGTTTCAGCAAATCAAGTCTTGCAAAACTAGTGGGGGATGATTGTAACGAATCAGTTCGTTAATACAGAGCATTATCATTGTTGGATCATTTAAGGGGTAATATCACTTCGTGGACGGGGAAATTGACATTATTTTCAAAGTGTACACTGAAAACACAGTTTGTTCCAGCCAAACAAACTTTTGGTTGAAATGAACGCAAAGGAACTTTTTGGTTGGCTGAAATAAAATTCATTTGGGGTGAAGAAAATTTGGTTCATAATAATTGAGGCTTCCATACAGACAAATAAATTTTGTTTATCCTAAATAAATTTTATTTCAGCCAAACAAAAAGTTTCATTGCGCTCATTTCAACCAAAATTTTGTTTCGCCGAAACAAACGTTTTCTCAGTGTAGCCTAGGGTTGCCACCTCGAAAGCAGGACGCGACGTTCATTGGTCAAGTCACATGAAAACTCAAATATAATTGGATATTCGAGAAGAATTAACCAATAAACGTCGCGTCCTGCTTTCGAGGTGGCGATCCTAGTGTAGCCATGAAGTCAAAGAAAATTATAAATGTATGGGGTCTTCTGCATATGAAAGTACGAGTCTTTGGATACAAAAAACACTTTTTGTTCAAGTTTTTTAATTCAAAATTTTTAATCTAGAACAATGAAAAAGTTCCTTGAAATATAGCTCAGAATGTAGCTATCTACGTGGGATTTTTTCGATATCAGCTTTTTTACTGGCTTATAACCGATTTTCCGACGGAAAAATCGGAAAAAAATTTTCAAACTGACGCCATTTTCTCCAAAATCTGTTTTCCGAAAAAATCCTAGGTAGATAGCTAGATTTTGAGTTATATTTTCAGGAATTTTTTAATTTTTTGTTTCAGATTAGAAATTGTGTCCTGTAGCAGTACGCCCGTTTTAACCATGAGAAAGAAAAATGTTTTTTTGACCTCACCACCATTCCACCATTTTGGATTTAAAAACTTGAATAAAAAGTGTTTTTTGTACCCAAAGACTAGTACTTTCAGATGCAAAAACCCCATACATTTACCATGTGTTTTGACTTCAGGGCAACACTTTGAGAATACCCTGGTGAAAATTTCCGCTCGTCGGAAGCGAACTTTGAAACAAATGAAGCGTAAAATGTTTCAATTTCCGCTTCTTCCGCGCTTAGATACTGTTTCATTTACTCCCCCGCGTTGCTTTACCCCCTTCTCACGCTTTCATTTTCATTAGGGTAACGTCAATTCTTCCGTTCACAAAGTCATATTACCCCTTAATCCACTTAGCGAAGACAAACTCGTTAAAACAGCGAAATCTTTTTTTTCCGTGTAGTACACTGTGAAAAATGTGGGGAGTTTTTCTTCACATTTTTGGTGGAATCAATCCCCACATCGCGGGGGAATTGTTTTTCCATCAAAAATGAGGGATTTTCCCACCGCTATGAGGAACTATGTCGTTTTTTGGATGTTGTCTCCTCTACAAATGGAGAAAAAGTCCTCCAAATTATGGTGAAAAATGCCCCATCTATGGAAGAACTTTGCTGCCACCATTTTTTGAGGGAATATTGCACTATCATTTTTTTACAGAGTAGTTGTGCGTAAAAAACCTGAAATTTGGAGTTGTATTCTGTGATTTGATGTAATAATACGCACTTTCTGGTCAACGTAGCTCCGCGTAGTTTTTATGGAAACGCCGTACTTTGAAATATTCTCACAAAAGAGATTTTCGAAAAAACAATTCTATCCAATTCTTCATACTCACTGGGCGAGAAAAACATCGTCAATAATGTGAAAAGTGAGGGCTCTGTGTGAACATTGTACCTACATTGTGCAACAAAAAATAACGAAATCATATTATTCGATGATAAACAATACCTTATTGAATTACAAATTATTTTTTTGAATATCCGAATGATGATGGTGTTGAGAGTATCAATTTCTCAACGTTTCTGGTCCCTGAAATCGTCTCTACGGGTAGAACAGAATCGTACTTGCACAGAGAAAAGTTTCTATTAAAGATTACTATATTTTTATGGTACTCGTGGGATATACTTTATTATGAGGCTTAGAACTATATTTATTTCAAATTATAACAAATTTATCTTCATCCTCACGAGAGAGTATGGTGAATGCTCGTATACTTGTGGTTCATAACGACATAATCAAGTATATCCCAAAAGTACAATATACATTATGCTAATATCTAATATAAAATTTTTACTGTGTGCATAACGATATTGTCATATAGCTTATCGCATCCTTTTCCAATGAATTTGCACATTCCATTCCCCGTAGAGAATCGTGAAATACGAATGCTAATTGAAGGAATAAAAAAAATGAGAGAATAAAAATCAACTAGCTCTCCCACGAATCACAATTATTATAAAAAGTATAGTATAATATTCAATACGCGGTTGCCGTAACGTTCCACATTTCATACTTATCTTTATTCCAGTTTTCCCTATAGACTCCTCTGGTAACTATGAAATTTCGCGCGTTCTGACTTCATAGTATTTCGAAGTTCGTAGACCCTTTTATCACGAACGTGTCATAATTATCGCTCGCAATTATATATCTATGCAATTATGAGTTTCGTTCCGATGACTCAAATCTTCACGAAACTTGATAGCGTGTGATTTAACATTTCTATATCTTATTCGAATTATTTCCTTGACGAGTTCAAAAACAGGGTACGTAGAATCTTGTTTGCTCTTCTCCTCTCTTCGGTGAAGTTTTGATAAGATGAGAGTCTGGTGAAGAAGTTTGAAACCTTGACTCAATCTCAAAAAAACTTAGTTCGTGGATGTGGTTGGATTCGATCGAAATGTTGCAGAATAATAAATTTCTATTTTAAATTCGTTTTGATACTTTTGAATTTTTGTACAACAAAACAAAATAAATACAATCTGAAATTTGGCAAAATCGTGTACGCATGAAAATGCCACGAGGAGGAGTAGAAAGATATCGCGAATCTGTATTTCGAACGAATTCGATCATCCGTGGCCTAGTTTTTCAATGGAATCATTATTCTCCTCAACGTTCGAGTCTTTCAATTGTTCTCTTCTGATGTCATCGGTACGTGATTGTATAAGTATCACAAAATTCCGCTCTCTCACCAAATTCAGGGCAATCGGATTCCGAGGTTGTTTCAACCATCGGATATATTATTCTTCTCTTTTTTTTGGCACGTGAAAAGAACCCAATGCGGGATTTCCTCGTTGTCGAACCTGGCCACGTTCAATGCAATTCCGAACGTCATTAATCACTTGCAAAAATCTCCACTTATTCTCGATGCTTTTTATTTTTGACTTAATACAATTCGAATAGTTATTTTTCATGGCGCCAGACGCATCGCAATCGTAAACTGGATTATGGTATTTTCCCTTGTCTCGAAGTAGTTAAAGTTCCTGAAAACTGGCGTGGGATTTCTTTTGAAGTTTCTCCTTTTCTTTCTCTTTCTCTCTGTACATTGCGATTTCCGATTATCGTAAGTAACGAAAATGACTACATCTCATCGAACTTTGGCAATTCCAGTGTTTCGTTCCGGTTCTTTGTTTTATTTTGGCCGTTCGCCATTTTTCTAAATCACTTCTTCGATTACGTTCCGATTCTCGAAGATTTTGATGTGTAAATCTCTTCGATGTGAACGGAATTTCTCATATTGTTTAAATTTATTCGAAATAATATGGTTTACTTCGTAATTCAAACTAGACTATACCGATAACTTGAAAATTTGATAAAAATTGTATAAAAATTTGTTCTCGAGGAAAGTAGAATGTTTTTCAAGAATGGAGAAGGAAGATAAAGATTCGAATAAAGATTTGGAAACAAACTTGAGGTCTAAAGACAAAGAAATCATAAAACATAAATCTTTAGTGTTTGTACAACATTGTAATTGATATACATTCGATTCTCGGATAGAATGTTTTTATCTCCGAACAAAGCGATGTAAAGCGTTTAACTCCACAGTTTCAATGTTTTTTGGTTTCAGGCCAAGTAGATCTTTGGACGCAAAGTACAACGGGATGCACGTGCAGTTTCAACTCATCGAGCAACGAATGCGCTTGTTGCGTACCGACTGGCGGTTGCAGTTGCGGTTCAGTTTTACCCCATAGATGCGCCCAATGTGGACTAGAACAACATTGTGCTAATAGTGAGTAATTTTGAAATTTTAATCATATTCCATACGTGATAGGGCACTGAACCGATTATCACAACGTGATCCAAATGATTTTTCACTTCTCATTCCGAAGAGTTTAATTTAAATAATTATCCCAATATTCAGGAGAATGGGTAACGGGATTATCGTAAATATGGATACAGTATTACACGAACGCAGTATATATTCATTCGATTATAATTTCATGATTTGCAAAACTCAGAAACCATATTTTTCCCAACGAATGGGAATCTTTTTCATCCTCCCGTTCGTTATAATCATCTTTACGAGCGGAATAAAAGGATGATTATGATAATTCCAACGCTGCGTATCATCGGATACGATGAAAATTCAAGATCGTGTAATTAGATGTGCTTTATCCAAATTTGTGATGCTCCACGAAACGTAATCGAATATCGTATAATTAAATAAAGTCTATTCAATCCTGGGGTATTGTACTCTCATTATGACCAATAATGATTACTGGTGATTCGTTTTTATATGTTAATTAAATTTCTAACCGTACTTGATTCTCATCCCCCATTATTCCATTATGAAAAGTAGATACAGTGGGATGGGAATTTCAGTGTATCGTTTTATCCACCGGCGCTCATTTCACTTCCCCTGGGTTCTGTACTTTTTGGAGAATACTCTTTCTTGAATATTGAATATTATTCGATTGGAAGGGTTTGAGTAGAGGGTTCATACCTTTTATCAATTTTTATAAATATCAAACTCAAATGGTTTATAGATATCGAATACAGTCATCCGCAATATGTATATTTCCGAATAATCAATTTTTTATTCACATTCGAGTGCAGTATCGAATATTGAATTAGATGGGGAAGGAATAGGATATTTCATGAGATTTTTTTTTTCAATTAAGAAATTCATGGCAATCGATAATAGGATTATTACGTTGAACAAAAAAAGATGATCGTAATAATGAAAAAGAAGTTGAACGTAGTTGACATCGGATACAATGGAGGAAGATCTCCCTACCGAAAAGCAATTAACTGGAAGAGAAATTAAATGGTCGGAACTAACAGAACGATATGGTTACCGTCAGGTTGGATACATGGGTGAGGTTATAATGCAATGTAGATAGAGGACGGCTTGAGGCAAAGCAAGCAACGCTTGTACGTTCCGCTCAAAGAAACAGTGATGTTTCTCAAACGTTGTCACGGACTTAACTCCCCTCGACTCTCTTCCATCAAGAGTCTTACTAATTCTAAGATTCTGTTACGCGCCATGTCTCTACACGCGTCTTACCTTCCTTCCTTCTTGAATAATTCCAACATGAGTATTTGTTCATTGATCTCTCATGAAGATTAAAATTCAAATTAGTCTCTGAGCATATATAAACAAACTTTTGTATATATCTATATAGATGATAACTACCTGAGATTCTGGGTTTTGTAATTAGAATTTCATTTCCTAAGGATCTCCACAAGAAATAATCTAACGAGAGTGGTTAAAATGAACGAGGTGACCGTTCAATTGCTTCCCTACTTCCTGGATTCGTCAGGAAGTACCACTTCATTCGAATAATATCCAAGCGCTATCCGCAATGGGGAAGCACTTCATTCTCTTGGAACCAATTATTTTCATAAATTACATGGTTCCAGTACTCTCATAGATTCGAATTATACTCCAAATTTCAGCCTTCGTGTCGATTTTGTAACCATCAAGTATCCAATGATATTATGAACATTAAATAGAATTGTTCGTCTTTATAAATCTATGAGAAATGGAATTATAATTCAAGAAACTGTATACAACATTTCGAATAACAATTATGTGCATTAGAGAGCATTTAACATCATACTCCTGTCTTGAATTTAGATTCAACAGATCACAAGGTTGTAAACCTCACCTGTCTGCTACTTGATATCATAATAGCATATCAGCACTCCGCAATTGCGAGTACAATGAGGTTCAACCAGGTTAAATAAAACAAATTTCATGACTAGAACACTCCAAAGCAGTCTATAGTTTCGCGAGAAAAGAAACTCCAGGAACTTACTTTTTCTACTTTCTCGAAATTCGTATAGAATTGTGAGGAACAAAACACGTTTCGAGAAACACACTCGTTCTCATTTCTTTTGACAGAGATATCGAATACACTGCCAGTCTGCGCGTATTCTTTCAACAAAAATTTTAGACGAGGAGGAAAAAACATAAGCTGGGAGAAATATTACTATGCGCATTACAAAACGTATTGCAAAAGGAAATGACGTCGTCAAAATAAAAGGTGGAAAGGAAAAAAAAGAATGGCAAAGGAATATTTTCTCTAGGGATTTTCAACGTTCCTCTCCCGTGTTCCTTTCACGTTGGATCCTTTGCCTCAGCTGGTTATCTTTTGACCTTAACGGCTTGATTACTACTTGTTCACACGGGTCGTGGCTGGTTAAAAACGAAAATGTTAGAGTGTCTTGATGCCGTGAATGTTGTTTTAACTTGTGGCTCCTGCCTCAAAGAAAAATAAAAGAGCAAGAGCAAGAAGAAGAACAAGAAGAAGAAGAAGAAGAAGAATTGAAGGAAAGTGACACAAAAAGCGTACTCGTCCCTCCTTCTTCTTTTCTTCTCTTCTTTCTTCCTTCTTCTTTCTTTCTGGCGTGACGTAATTGCATTTCGTGTCCCAAAGAGACTTAAGCAAAAGGGGGTAAATACGTAGAATTAGACGGTGTATATAGTTGAAACGTGTCGTAGTTGCATTTAACTCGATCTATTCTCTAGAGAGAATAGGGGATTGAGAAAATATCGCTCGAACGTCGTGAGATGCACACCGAGAAAATCATTCGATTTTGGATGCCGGGCTTCTCTCGAGCACGTTATCATTCCCCTCTTTTATCCGGGAAAAGATTGGGAACGTTTACGAGGTTATTTTTATTTCTCCATCATATGACGATTCATATATTCGATCGATCGATGAAAGTATCGAAGGTCAACTAACGTTGTTGTTTTCTGTTCTATCTGTTCGCAGTGTGTAATATAACTCTAGACAGCAGACATTTATTGAATAAATCGAATCGTGGTTTTGGACAGATCAAATCACCTTATCTCGAAGGACCCTCGAGGTGTATTTATAAATTCATACCGGATGTTGGACAGAGAGTGGAATTACAGATCTACCGCCTGGTATCGATCGGACGCCTCAATGGCACTGCGTGAGTATACCATTCATTAATTCTGATATTCATTAATTTCACCGGAATCTTTCAACAGAAATTCGAGAGGATAATATTTCGATGCGTAAATAAGTATCTCTTTTCTACACTTTTTATCCTCATGCAGAGTTTTTGTAACGTGAAGACTACAAAAATTTCTGAAAATATGGTTCCCTGCACGGAGAAAAACGCATGGGAAATGTGTAGCAGGGTTTACCATAATAATGGTAGTTTTGGGACACATGAGCATTTATGTGCACTCCTCCTTTAATTATGGTAATTCATACCTCATTTTGGTGGAAATAACTTTGCATTTGACACATATTACTATAAGTTCAAAAAAAATTACTACAAATTGAAGGAGAAATGTTCATAAATGCCCATGTGTCCCAAAACTGCTATTATTATGGGGATCTCTGCTACAAATTTTTCTCCGTGTGTTAAGATGACATGGTATATACACTAGGGTGATTTGAAAAAAAAAACACTTTTCTGGAAAATCCATCCGAACCACCCTGCATTATGAAGTTTTAAGTTCGCGAATTTCGTGTTTTTACACTTCCGAGTTACGAAATAGGCATTGCTTAGAATTGTGGATAACTTTGCGATTTCTTGATCGAAATTATTGAAAATTTCAGGGATCTATAGTCTTATGATAGAGCACTTCGAGATAGTGTATGGTAACTACCTGGAGAACATTTTGTTGGTCAAAAAAAAATTATTTGTTTATAAAAAGCATTGATGAGCAAAATGAGCAGCAGTTTAAATTTAGCTACGAACATAACGGGAAAAAACTTCATAAGTAATACAAAAACAACCTACCATACGCAGAACCTGCCGAAAGAATGTTGTGCGGGGGATATTCATTTTAACACTGAACATAACACGAAAATAGGAGAATGATCCGATTTCTCGTCATTTCCAGATGCTGCAAACAATTGACGGGCGTTAATTATTCATAAAATCATCTGGGAATGACGGAAAATCGAATGATTCTCCTATTTTATCCTATTCCACTGCTAGTAATGGAATATGGATATTCTAGTACATGTGCAGAGATTTTGTTGGCACGGTACTGAAAATTTACCAAGCATAACGGAAAATTCAGTCCTTGTACTGGGATTTTCGAGTTTGGGATTGTGCACTGAAATTTTGCCATGATTTCGTGAAAATTTTACTGGCTCGTACTACAATTTCACAGTTCTTGTGCACCAGAAAGAAGTATCCCCTCAATAAGGACTTGGAAACAATTTCGAATTTAGAAAAAAAAATTAATCGTTGGTATACTGGAATTATACAGGTTTTGAACTGCAATTTTCAGATCGTGTGATGGAATTTTCCAGTTATGCTGGAATTTAAGCACTGTTGAACTCAAATTTTCCACTTCTATTGGACTTCGTCATTTCTGGGAGGAAAAATTTCAAGTCTTTATATTAAAAATTTCCTGATTGAGATTTTGAATAATAATTGTAATTGTAGCAAATAAAATCGATATATGAGGTTTTTCGAACACTTATTCCTTTGTGTATTCTAGATATGAAGAATGTGTACATGGTAAAAATTTTAGGACTGAGAGTTCGAGATTTATATACAGGTTGGTTGAAAAGTTTTGAAAGCGACACCTATCAACCAGTACAGCAATCAAAATTTATACGCTATTTTTATATTTCATCCTTCATTCGAACACACACACACAATTTTATGCCAATTTGTCAATTCATTCTTTGTTTACAAGCCATTCGAAGTTGACGTGTCAGTGTATTTTGTGAAAATGGAAAAATCCGAATATCGTGCAGTGATAAAATTCTTTGTTTTGGAAGGTTATCAGCAACAGGAATTCATACTCAAATGAAGAAAGTGTTGAAGAAATCTGCTCTTTCATTTCCAACTGTACATCGATGGGTTTTAGAGTTTGAACGTGGTCGTACAAGCGTTGAAGATCAATCACTTAGTGGACGTCCAAAAAGTGCAACGAAACCAGACATCATTGAGCAAGTCTATGATATTGCTTGTAAAGATCCGAGTTTGGCTAAGCGTGGAATTGCTGATACCATAGGCATCTCGGATGAACGAGTACTCCATATTTTAGAATTACATATGAAAAGCTTTTTGGAAAGTTAGTGCCGCATTCGTTGCCAATTCAACAAAAACTGAATCGAAAACAAATTTCTCAGCGTAATTTGGAGCATTTTAAGCAGAATAAGACCGATTTTTTGCGTCGTTTCGTAACTGTGGACGAGACTTGGATCTACCATCATGATCCTAAACTGAAACAAGAACTTTTACAGTGGACCGAAGCTAGTTGTTCAGCTCCAAAACGGGTGAAGTCAGCACGATCGGCAAAAAAGGTTTCAGCATCGGTTTTTTGGGATGCAAAAGGGGTTTTGTTGATTGATTATCTCGAAAAAGGTAAAACAATTGACTCTGAATATTATTGCAACCTTTTGGACCAGTTGGATGAAAAAATTCGTGGAAAAAGATCCGGTTTACGGGAGAAAAACATCATTTTTCATCAAGACAATGCACGTGTTCACACAAGTCTTCTGGCGATGGCTAAACTGAACGAATTGAAGTAAGAATTGCTTGAACACCCACCGTATTCACCAGTTTTGGCTCCTTCCGACTGTCACCTCTTCAGAAATTTGAAAAAATTCCTTCGTGGAAAGCGTTTTTCGTCGAATGAAAAGCTATTGCAGCTGTGGAACAGTATTTTGCGGAGCTCCCGGAAAATCATTACAGAGATGGTATAAAATTATTGGAAGATCGTTGGAATAAGTGTGTTGAAGTTGAGGAAGACTATATTGAATAAAAAAAAATCATTTCATCAAAAAATACACATTCTTTCATTTTTGCTTTCAAAACTTTTCAACCAACCTGTACATCTAACAGTTCAATTATTTTCGGTTATGCAAGTTCAAAATTCGAATCTTCAGGGTTCAAAACAACAAACGACGTGATTCCAAGGAAGGTAAGTTAAGTAGAGCCATAATCAATGAGTAATCATGACAAGTGACGCTCAACGGACGGCCTATCCGATAGGCAGCAAAACGCAGAAACTTATGCTGAACTCTTTCCAAGTCTGTACAATCCCGAATTAAATGAGGACTCCAAATTTGAGACGCATACTCAAGATGAGGTCTAACTAAAGTACAATACAGTGTTCGAAGTGCAACATGATCACGAAAATCTTTACAAACGCGCTTGATAAATCCGAGAGATTTCATGGAAGTACCAACTATGTAATTGTAATGATCTGAGAAGTTAAAACGAGAGTCAAATGAAACTCCAAGATCACAAACAGTATTTATAGGTGATAACAGAGAATGAGACAAGTTATAAGGAAAATAAATAGCATTTTTACCTCTATAAAATCTCATCACATGGCATTTAGTGAGATTTAATGACATATTGGATAGCACACACTAAGATTGTAACCAATCCAAATCAGATTGCAGATTTTGAGCATCTCTGTAAGTTCTTATAATCATAAACAGTTTCAGGTCATCAGCAAAAAGAAGATGTGTGCAGTACTTGAAAATCGTAGAGATATTATTAATGAAAATAATAAATAATGGAGGACCTAGATGTGAGCCTTGCGGTACACCTGAGGATACAACAAATGAATCAGAGAAATATTGAGAGACACGAACTGATTGCGTACGATTCAGAATATAACTCTGTAACCACGACAAGAAATTGCTGCGAATACCTAAATTACTTAATTTATTTAACAATATATTATGATCAACTCTGTCAAAAGCCTTTGAGAAGTCTGTATATATAGTATCCACTTGGGCATTTTGATCAAGCGCAGAGGACACGACATGAGAAAAAATAGACAAGTTAGTTACGGTAGATTTTCCAGAAGTGAAGCCATACTGGAAATCAGAAATTATATCAGAAAACAGTGGTGTTATTTTATCAGTAACTATATCTTGAAAAATTTTCGGCATAACATTCATGATACTAATTGGTCTATAGTTTCTCACGTCAGAACGGTCCCCAGATTTGAAGATAGGAGTAATTAAGCTGGATTTCCATTGAGAAGGGAATATTCCAGAGCATAAAGAGCTGTTGAAGATCAACCACGAAGGCCGAGAAATGGCTTTATACCACTTGTAAACATTTTTTTTCGACATAGCCTCATCACCAAAGGCTTCATGCACCATCCTCGACGAATCCATCCTCAGCAGAAGATTCATTCCGCAAACAAAATTTATTACAAATTCTTTGCTCAACAAATGCAGACATTATAAAAATCGAAAAATTCACTTTCAGCAGCTCACAAAACAAAGCGTATCTCAAACACTGATGAATATTTTGATGTGACCCTTGGCATCGATATCAAAAACAGTCTCATTAACCTAAAAATAAGAGCACTTCTCTGAATACATTTGCGCACAGAGTTTGAATTCAAATGTCACCTTACTTTTTCGACACACTAGTATGCGTCTGATGAATTTACTTCCAATTGCAATAAATATTGCCGAGAAGGATAATACTGTGACATCCCATCGATTCGAATACAATCAAAATTCTCCGATTTATTCCTTGCTATCAGAAAAAAAAAACAGAAAACATCACATTCATGCATTTGACAGTACCATCCACAATTCTCGCTTGAAAATTCAACGAAACGCCTTCCTTTGTCGAAGAACTTTACCGTTTTCGTATAAAATTATAAGTACACACTTCATTATTTCAATAACACTACCGATGTTTGAGTTGCATTGTGTATTCCATATTCATATAAAACCATTTGATACAGTGTACAGCCCATGTATTCAACTTCTCTTTGTTCCATGGAACTACGAGACTTGTAAAACTTTCTGAAAGCTCTTTGAAATTTTGAACAGGGTCTTTCAAAATCTTCCAAACTCTAACTCTCGTTCACGGAAAGAAAATGAATCAAGAACAATCTATTCAAAAGCCAAATGCTGTTGTTTCAAATGTAAATCGATCAAGACGAAACCTGAACCCCTGCACAGTCCCGAGATAAAGAACGAATAAAAGAGGAATGGAAAGAAAAAAATTGAGCGATATTTCAATTCCATATACCTCCATATAGATGTAGACGTATACGTATATAGAGATACGTAACCCTAACCCTATTTGTCTGTAGCTAAAATTGATTTGGCGCCAAATTCTTCTTACCCCCCGTTGGCGATTATTTGATTTCTCTGGTCGCATCTTTCTCTCCTCTCTTTTTTCCCTCGACTTCCAACTTTTCTATATAACGCGATGATCGACGTTACACGGCGCCATCGGGCGTCCGATAATGTTCCCCTTTCCCGTTATACGGATACACGAACTTGGCTGGAAAATCTACGCACCTCGCTCTTGCATCCTCCACGCTCTCCCATAAAGTTTTTCATCTGTTTTTTCTCCCGAATTAAAGAACGGTTGTAAGAATAAAATTTCGAACCCAAAGTATTAATATCTCAAATTCAAGACTGAAAAATCATCCGGTTGCAAACCCAGATTTTGAAAGTATTATGTACATATATATATATATATACATGAGGGCAGATATTTCCAACTTATGCTCAAAACCGGCGACAGGAAACGACAATTTTCGTTCGCCGTAAATCGTGGCGGTAGAATCCGATGCCATTAAGGAGCGTGCGAGAATTCGTACCATAGAGAGATGAAATGAGAAAGGGGAAAAAGAAGAAGATGGGATATAATGTGTGTAAGATAATGGAAAGAAACAATCTATAACACGAGCAATTCTTTTTTTCCTCTTCTCGTTTCGCAAACATTCTATATTTCATCTCTTGGTATATACTTTGTTTTCGCCTTCTCTTGAGATGTACGAATAACATAGAAACGATAATGAGAAACACGCTACGAATATTTTCACCGCAAAATCGGGCTACGAAATATTTCTTCGAGTCCTGTTCTTTGTTTGTACGACGCAATCCACGCATTATTTCGCAATAATCACATCACAAACTTTGCGCTCTGGAGCCGTACGTATATCACGTCACCACAAATTTCAATATTTCTCACTTTTTCCGTTTTCCTACATTAGCCTCGCTTCGCTACGGGTGGTAATGGAAATTTTAACATAGTGCCTTGCGCGAGCTTCACCTCTTTCCCCTTTAGAGCTTTACGTAATTTATGTACAATAGGCCAAAAGAATCTTCGCCTGTTCGCGATAGAAAGACAAGAGAAAACTAATGGAATTTGCAAACTTCTTTTGGGTTCGTTCCCTTCTTCGTTTTTCTTCTGTCTGTTTGTTGTTTTCTATTTTGCGTAGAACGTTTCACGTGAACTATAATGAGCGAAGCAATCAACCTCTACTCCAAGGAAATTTTCTGATTATTTCTCTTCGTCGATGAATTTTGTACTGGGGTTTGGGGTGCTTCGATGCTCTGTTTTTCAACTCGAACACTATTTTGAATGTACACTGTGGAAAAGGTCCACCGGAAAATTTCAGTAAATGTGCTGGAAGTTATAAACGTGTGCATGTACCCGGAAAATTTTAGCACATTTGTACTGCGAAAATTCAGTAAGAATGTTACGGAATTTCAGCATCAGAACTGGAAATTTTCTGAGCCTCTGTACTGGAATTTTTCAGTACACGAACTGGACTTTTTCAGGACATGTACTGTAAAATTATTGCTGAAAATATTCATGAGAATTGAAAAAAAATTGCTCACACAAAGTGATTTTGCAAGGTCCTTGTGTTTCAAGATGATTGAGAAACTTGATCGTTCATGTGAATGGACAAAAAGTCATATCCACCTCATGGCAGTTGACCTACACTTTTCTATCTGCCTATCAATTGAAACCTGAGACCTTGACACGTAAACCGTCGTATTTACTTGATTCACACCGCGCGACTTCTGGTTATTCAAAAAACCCAGAAACTGGCTCCGGGGACAGAGTTTTGAGTCGATAGAGGAGATCTAAGCCGAATCGAAGAGAGAGCAGGAGGGCATCCTGGAAACTGACTCTAACAACTGTTTCGAAGATTGGAAAATGCGTTGGCATGAGTGCATTGTATCCGGGGGGGATTACTTTGAAGGCGATGAACTCGATTTGGGAGAATAAATAAAGATTTTTGAAAGTGAATGCTATGTCACCTTATTTTTTGGACACAGTAGTAGTTATGAAATTATTTATTCCTACCATATTTGAACGACTCTTCAGAACTTCCGAAATGGACCCTCGTTTCTGAAATCGAATCGACAGACAAGTTCTTTGTCTTTGAATTCAAGGTAATTCTTCACATCCCGATAGAAGTTATTTCAGACACTCTCTGTGACCCAAGAATGGAGGAAACACGATATTTGAGGTTACCCCAGGGTGGGATAAGTCTTGTCTTTGTTTTATTTTCTACTTACCTTATCTGGTGATCCAAGTAGCCCTTTGAGTTATTCAGAAAAACTGATAGATAAACGGAAATTCGACTGTTACATCTCCATTCCAACTCTCGATTCACGAATTGGTGGTTTCAAAATAATTTCGAGTACAAATTTGTCTCAGTTCCATAAAATCCCGATAATAAACTTCAGGAAATTCTGTAAATGTTCAAATTATTCTCTTTCGTCCATGTCCCATGAGAATACCACCGTACAGACTCACCTTCATCCAGTACCCCGATAATCCCCAAACAAAAATAGATATAATGATGTAATTTATAGTGAGATAATAATCCCCCTTAACGTACATATATAAACGAAACCGTCATTTTTATGTTTTCGAGTAAATTAACGATGCTTTGTTTCTCGCCGTTGTCCATTTGGACGTATCGCTACCTCGATCGTACATTCTGCTGCTGTCTGACGCAGTTCCCGCCTTTCCAGGATTTCTCTCACACGAACGTATTCATACATTGAAGTACGTGTACACGTATATTTACACAGATACAGGTGGAGGTATATACGAACGACTGATAATGGAATGGGAATTCGATGGTAGGGTAGGGAACAAAGCCGAGGGACTGTCTCCTTCTCTCTTTCTCTCTAGTTCCCTCGCGGTTCGGTAACCTGTACTTGCAGCCCGAACCCTACCGTGCTCTCTTCTACCATTTCTCTTATCTTTCTCGCTCTCGCTCCTCATGTCCTCTCCACTCCCTTTTCATTTATCTTCCTAACCTTAGCCCTCTGCGCTTGCATCCTTGTGGTGATCTCATACTCTTCCAATTCACGATACACAAGCCACAATTCTCTAAACTTCACCTACAAGTGCGTCGGAAGATGAAGAGGAAGATGGGGGGGAAGGAAGATATAAAGTACAACGTCACCTCGATGCGATTAGGGCCTTTCCATCATTATCGTCCCTCTCGAATAACATTGCCATCCTAACAACAACGTGAGATATAATACCTCAAACTATCAAACGTCGCAAAATTTGTGTTTGAATTTTATCAACGGATTCTATCGTTATTCGTTCAATTTATTCGGTATAACGTTGATAAGTAGAGTACAGTGTTTTTGAAATGATGAGGTCTACATTCACATTTCAATTCACGATAAGGCTGGTGGACGAGTTAACACGTTCGCTGCATTTGCACGTTCTCAATTTCTCGCTAGTTATCACATGTTTCACCGATAATACGTTTAGTTGGAGGGTCTTTTATTTTTCTCTATGTTCTGTAACGGTTTGTGGTTACACGTATCTTGTATTCCCATTACATTGTGTTTCATTGGAATAGGGCTGAGAATTTTCTATGAGATATCATTGATAATATGATGGGCAAGAGAGGAGTACATAATACGCTCTTCATTATTGAGCTGTAATCTGTTACCGGAAAATTACATACAGTAGAAATACAAGTAACTCTTTTTTTTTTTATGACTCTACTTTCATCGTGTGCAATAATAATTTGACAAAGTACGGTAAACAAGAAAATAGAGTCTTTATCCCACAAGATAGTGATGGGAATCCTCGAAAGTATCGAAGTTTCACTGAAATCTATCAAAAAAATTGTATATTTTTTCATATAAAAAGGATCGATCTTTTTGAAAGATCCCTATCACTGTCGAAACCTCAGTTTTCAGTACTTCTAATGTTTTGATAATTGATCATCGTGCTCAATTGATTCCTAATACTCTGTACCGTTACATTGGTTCACATATACTTTGATTATATCGAAACAATATACAATTACTCGAAAGGATACCCAAACCTGTTTCATATATCAGTCTGAAAATATTCTTCAATTTTCAATACATGCTACTCGAGAACTAATCGGCGGATCACGCATTTCCAAGAAGCATTCGAAGCAGAAAGGTTTGAAGTTACTTACATCACAGTACCAGCTCCCGATTATGCAATGCGTTGAAATGACAAGTCAAGGAAAAAATCGCCCGGGTCCAAAAGATCCGGGTGCGTGGTTGAGGGATAATGAGATGTGGTTTTCTAATTGGTTGAATGAGAGTGATTCACGATTGCGAAGTGTACGTGTATCACTTACCAGGGGTTTCCACTTCTGGAAAAATAGTAACATGAATCATTCGACAGATTCCTCTCCATCATCGTCGTAAAGATTTTCAGAATTTTTCCCGCGTGTAATATTCAATTTGCAAATATCATGCAAAATATCGTGTAATCGGAGTTGGAGCAAGCTGTTACCCGACTGGCAAATATCAGGATATCTCTTCCTCCGTATTAATAAAACGTGACAACTCAATTTCGAGAGGTAGGTCGGTCGTCACTTGGGGTTCGTTACTTCTCTATAGGCATTGAAACGCGTCTCCGTACTTGATGTGCTCGGTTATTACGATTCCTGGAACATGAGGATCTTACGAGGGATTTTTTAGAGATTCTTCTTTGTACGGGGACAGATCGTAAAATTGATTAAAATTTTGCGCTTTCCGTCACACAATTTTAAGGCCAAAAAGTACATTGTAAATTTCCTTCTCCGTTTCTCAAACGCAGGGTTAGGTTTCGACATTTTTTACTGAGTTCTAGCAACGAATTGATATTTTTATAAATTTTGCATGAGAACTTTTCTTTATGCGCATAAAACTATGAGGTAGGTGGATATCAATCGTTCGGAGGAAAATTAAACGCCATAAATTCACCACTTTCCGTTGTTTTTGAAACTGTTATATCGGCGAGAGTATTAACGATCGAGTAACCGAAGACACGCGGAGGAGAGAATAAGAAAAATTACCGTAGGAAATTACGCAATGAGTCGGGGGAAAGGAATACGGACGACTCCACGGCGTAAACGGTTGGAAGAAAGCAAAAACTCGGAGAGAAATGAATGATTACTTTCGTGGGCCGAGGTCGGTGGCGGCAAAAAATAAAAGACGAGAATAAAAAACTACTGTTCCGATCAAGAACTTGAGGGAGAATAAGAAACAAAGGGAAGATATGTGAGGAGTAACGATAATTGCTTGTCTCGATTATGGACCTTTGTTTTTTGTTTTGTTTTTTTTATTTTTATACCCGTTGGTGTGAGATGTTTTGGAGTTTCTTTTTTACGAAGTTCGCATCGTTTTATATTGAGAATCATTGATTTTGATTGAAGTGTCAGGAAATACGCTCAAATCGATAATAGGGGAACTGGAATCGAAGATGAATGGGATAGACCATCTTGATTCAACGATGCACTAGATTTTATGATAAGAACTTACATTCTCGACAATCCACGAACCACGTGGCGAGATTCTTGGAAACAAATCAGGAATGTAAAATCTGAGATTGTCATCACAGCAGGTTCCAACAGATACATTTCTAATTTAATGTCACGTGTGTGAAATTGAAACTTTCCTCAACCCACAATCTATCTTCTTTTATTTCTGGGTCAAAGTTTGTCTGAACATTTTTCTTTTCAAATCAAAAATCATTTTGTGGTCTTCGTAAAGTATTTCGGAGAGTCGTTATAGGGTAATCCCGACATTTGTGCACATTTTGCAAATTGTGCTAACTTGAATACTTGTGTCTTTTTCCTTTCTACTGAGTTTGCAAAATTTTGAGAAATGATGAGAGCATCCATAATCTCAAGAATTCTCGTTTTGAACTCTTTCAGGACCACTGGCACGTATTTGTGACATGAGTTTCGAAATTTTTCATGAAAAGTGTATTCGGTGAAGGTCTTTTCATTGTGGTTTATCTCAAAGAAGAACGTCCCAGTATGCACTATGATTTTTCTGGCTAGGGAAATATATGTTTGAATGGAAAAAAAAACTCAATAAATTCATTAAGTTTTGAGAATGATCATTTTATTCATATTTTTTGAGGTAAAATAATAAGATGAAATGTTCTTCTCAAAAGCACCTAAAAGAAATGATTCATTTATCCTTGCACTTTCCAATTTCAGTAACAATATATGACAGAAATCTTTTGTATTCACTTTGGAAAATTGAGGGCAAAACCTCTTTTCGGGACGACAGCCCCAAATACGTACCGTACTGTATCTGATAAAATACAGGAGCTGAAAATTCTAATGCAACAGATTTATCCTATTTGGTGGGGTGTAGATTAAGAAAATTTCCACTCTTCCCCTCTACGCCCCTAGTAGAAATTTTGATATGGAAAACATCAGGTTCGGGGCCTGACTTGAGTATCTGATAAGGCCCTGACAAAAATGTAACGCAGGGAAAAGACAAGGTACTGATCAGGAAAACCAAACGTTTCCCAATCAGGATCTGATCAGGGTAGTAATTGAACTCCCTCAACAAAAGAAATTCTACTGATAATTCAAATACACCTCAGTTGAACATTTAGAAAAGACAGGTAAATTTCTAATGAGTTTTGTGAAAATTCTGAATAATTTGATACATTCATCGTTCTGAATTGATCAGGTCCTGATTCGGCTGTCTTGTCGGTTATCACATGATTGAAATACGGATGAGCCAAAGCAATTCTGATCAGCTCTCGATCAAGATATCTTGACAGTTACCTCACAATTCAAGTACGGATGAGTCAAGGCAATCGTAATCAGGTTCTGATAGGAATACCATGTCTGAGTTACTGGAAGGGAAAATCTGACTGGGACCTGTCAAGAACCTTGCGTTACATTGTTGTAAGGTACTAAACAGGATGCCATGTCAGGACCTGATAAGGCAATTAAAAGTTTTCCTCAATTAGGAGTTCCCTATCGCAGCCTTACGAGAACCATGCTTCTGATAGGGAATTCCCTGTCAAATTTCTACTAGGGAACAGCCGTTATCTTGTGATCGTGAAAGGGTTACAACCATATTTTATTGGAATGCACTGTGAAAAAATTCCAGTCAATTCAAATAATACGTGAGGATCACAAAATTTTCGGTGGAATTGAAGAAAAATTAGCACATTCACCATTTTTTTTAGAATAATCAATAAAATTCTGTTAATTTGTTCGAATTTTTCTTCGGTTTAATCGCTGCTCGAATTACCGGAGAGTTCATCGATCAAATTACTGATTGTTTCCACACGGTGGGGTTTCGAGTTGAAACAACTCTGTAGGTTAATTATTCGATGAAGAATTTATTATTTTTAAAAACCCTTTCTTTCAATAACATCTCATTCAGAGGATAAAGTGGCGTTCATCGAAGAATTAAAACACAGTTAGTATCGTTTGTTTTCGATCAACAGTTTTTGAATTTGATATACGTACATCACGTCACGCAAAATTGACAGAGTGATATGATTGGCGTCTGAACTTTTCATGTATGAGTAGTCAGAAAATATCAACACACAGATTTTTCAATGGATATATGCATTTTTTAAATACATTTTTTCTAACCATGTAATCCATTTGGCCGTTGAAATTGTTTAAATCCAACTTTCATTACACGCAACCTTCCATCGATCACGTTTCAACGAAGAATGATAATTCGATTTTCCCGAGCATCACAATATCATTAAATAATGTTCCATTCTTTTTACCTTCAACTAATTTTGTTATCGACCTCCAATCTATGTTACACCGATTTCTATGGAAAGATAACAATTTTCTGCTCCGATACTTCCTTCGGTTCTGCTGAAAGCGTCGTTCTGTAAACTAACAGTGATTCGATAATCATTATCCCGCTATCATACCGTTCTTGTAAACTCGTCTTGTTTCAAGAGAATTCACAAGACCCGATAATTGTGTCTTTTGTCTCATATACTCACGTGTACTCGTTACAATTACGACGTGAATTATGTATCACAACTGAATTCTAGAAATCCATTGGACTCGGAGAAAAATCATGAGACGGAATAATCCGATATTATTCCCCAAGCACTTTTTTAAGGTCAATATTTATTCATTCGAGAGAAGAAAAAATCTCTGCAAAGAAGTCGGGAGAATTCGACAATAGAAGAATGCGGACTGGTGAAAAGAAGTGCACCAAATACAAAGAGCATTTTATTCTTCGCTGAATCTCCGATGAAAAAAACATAAACATGAAAACACTAGGGAAACGAAGATACGTACGCAAATGTCCGGAAAAAAACCCAATAACAAATCAAAGCGACAACGAAAAAGCTGTTAAAAAAAATCTGATAAAAACAACTGTACGTGAATGAGGATTCGAGGAAAGATACGGAACTTATTCCCTCTACGTTTTCAGGAATTGGAAAAGGACAGAAAAAATTTAATGGGTTTTGTTGTTCGTGGTATAAAATCGATATTTTCTCCGTTGTGCGAATAATTAAGTGTCATTAGCATCGAAAAATTTAAAAGAGCTCCACTTTCGTGTCTAAGGACGTCGAGAATGTTCAGAGTTTCATAAAAAAGGAATAAAATTGAATTGAATCTTTTTAATCGTAGTTTGTAACGATGATGTGATACATGATGTGATAACACTTGATTATTGTATGGTAGCGTGGAAATGAAACACAGAACTTCGATCGATGAGCAAAGGGGACTATCTGCAATTTTTTTTTCCACAACCGAAAGGGAATAGAATTGATGTTTCTATCATTCGAATGAATAACTGGATTTGATGCGTGTCATAGAGAATATCGATGAGCGAGGTACATTTTTCATTGAAGAGCGTAGATAACATGAGACGAATTGCAAATTAAATGGATGGATGATTTGCACACATTTTGAATTATTTTGAATCGAAGAATCGACTAACGACGACCTTTATTTTGCCAATGAGAAGAAATTTATTTGCACGATTGAAACACTCTTTTGCTGTATTTCAAAGGTCAGCATCATTAAATTTGTCTCAAAATAATACAATCCATCAATTTTCTAGTCTAGATTTTCTACTCGAAATTCACTCTAACTCAGTTTCCTCGGTTGCCAGAACCCGAAAGAACGAAAACTAGTAGAAATCGAAACTAATGTTCCATTTATCGGATTTGAAAAAATTAGAAACTTCTACTCCGAAAAATTAACTTTCTACCTTCCTGCTGGGAATGGAAACAAAATTAGCCTCGGGAAAGTTTTCATTCATTCAACTGGACATGACGAATCTCGAAAAAGTATCTTGATCTTGTAAAGCTACTTCACGGAAACTTCACCTGTGAATTATGTCAACTACACTTTTTCTGTGGATGGAAGAGATTGCTATTTTTGGCCTGAGCCTTCAGGGTACTGAAACCTCCAAACGTAGAGAAAAAATTTCCAATTGAAAAGAAGCGAACTTGTACAGAAAACAAAGTAGAGAAGAAGCCCCGATAGGTTCAGTATAGTGTAATACAGGTCATTCACCTCCTATATTTATTTTACACAAGAGTTGCGGTGAATGACACTCTTTCAAAAATACAACGATTATCGATAATCGATACACCTAGAAGTATGTATTCCATCATTCTGTCTACATTATTGATTCAATTATTCTTCCATCCACATCGGTTATCTATTTATAATTGAAACAGAAACTTTCAGCAATTATCATTTATAATTAATACACTCCAAACGTAGTGGAGAATCGAATTGTTTCGTTGTGATGAATCGATCTTTATAACATCCACAATATGATGCGATAAAAATGAATTCGCAAACTCTGGTGAAAAAATTTCTCTGATAAACGTGAAATGCAAATCAAATGATTTTTAAAATAAAATCATTGCACGGTACGAAATTTGATAAATTTGTATGATTAAATCGTCGTCTGATGGAATCAAAGGGGCATTCGCGGTGAGTCATTTTATTAATGAGCAGACTACACTGAGTGTAAAGCGTACAGACGTTAATTAGTGTGGGGAATAATCGGTGTGTTATCGATAACCATGAGATAATTTTCTATGCAGGAGGTCCTAAATTGCAATTATTGCATCCAGTTAACGATTCAAATTCGTCTCATTGCTCGCGCATGATGTTTTCATCGACATAGGTTTGCGATGAAAATATATGTATCGCGCTTTTACAATTCTGATTATTCCGTGTCTAATCGATGAATGTGTTAAATTCAGTGATTCAATGATTCGTAGAACGCTATGTAATCTACTATTCATCGAAATTCGCAGAACTGAATTTTCGATATGATAATAATCACTGAATAAATTTCTAGCCTGAAATTGGGCGAGTCTGTTGTTCAACAGATCAACAACATTGAGAAAAGAGTGAACCCAGTTTCAGCCAAGAATAATGATCGCAGCCTAACTGATCTATTTAGTACATTGTATACACTGTGAAAAGAAAGTCTCGAATTCAGCTCCAGGTTTCAATGAGTGCTAAAACAAATTGAGTCAAAAAAATAATCACCGACACAATGGGAAAAGCATTGTCTGAAATTAAGATGCAAACAGATTGAGACTTTCTTTTTACAGTGTAGTGGGTCGAGCATCGACGATAGCCGTTCCAGGTTTCAATGAGTGCTAAACCAATGAAATACAGGATTCTCATTGATCAACATCCACTTTACACAAAATCCTCAGATTTGGTAATTAGCCTTGCACTGAGCTGAATTCATTGTATGCTTCGGCAAAAGCAATGAACATTTGTATGAGTGGATACGAAGACACGCGTCTCATACGTTCAGAAGTATAGTGTCTCTTGCAAATTATCGCATGAATCTTCAGTTTCCTCCACCAGAAACATTTGGCAGAACAAGAAAGGTATTCTTTATATCTGTATTTTTGAAAAACATTACTTTCAATTATCTGTATTCTCAAAGAACTGTATTCTTGATACTTACATTCAGGCTGATAACTATTGAGGAGCTATTGTGGATACAATCAAAATCGATAATAAGAATCCCTTATTGCGACAATCATTATACAGTTGAATGGCAATAATCATCAACTTCTCAATAGTCATCCGCCTGAATACAGGTATTAAGAATACAGTTCTTGAAGAATACAGATGTTGAAAAATGAATTTCTTCAAGGAGAGTCATGTAAATACAAATATTCGGAACACTGCAAAAACTGCCGTCGAAGATATGTTTCAAAATAAGACATGATATGTTTGATAATTCAAACCAAACACTTGACTGTTTCAACTGGAAACATCAGTATCTTATTTTGCGATACTGACGTTTAAATATGTTTGTTTTCAAAGCAGATGATAGAAGTGTGATTTATCACATTTAACTTAAAAAGATGGGTCATATTGATGATTTTTGATAAGTTTTGAAATGACACAATATACATTTTGAAGACATTGTTCCTGTTCTTCACTTTGATGTTAACGTAATAGTAATACGAGGTTATGTTTCTATATACAGCTTTCAAACATTTTGATTTGCTGATCAAACACGTCATGTCTTGAATGAAAACGTAGTTTTGTGTTTTGAATATGATGACAGTAACATTTTGAAATGTTTGAGAAGTCACTACAAAAGTATCTCAGAATGAGATATCAGTTTTTGCAGTGGAATTAGATATTTAAGAATACAGTCCTTCAGCAATACAGTTTTCTAGGAAGACAGTTCTTGAAGAATACACACTGAGAAAACTGTTTAATGGTCGTGACCAAAAATTAAATGAAATACTACATCAGATGAAAAATTAAGTTGTCTCAACAAAATATTAGTCCATCGAACTGAAAATTTTTGTTGACACAAACAATATTCCAGTGAAGGCAAATTAAGTTCTTTATTTAATGTTGTTTTTGGTTACTGCAACCAAACAGTCTTCTCAGTGCAGGTATTCAAAAATGGAGATATTTGATGATGAATTTCTTCAAGAAGATAGTAACATATTCTGAGAATACAGATATTCACAAATTTAATTCTTAAAGGATACAGTTTTTTGAGTACACTGCTGAAAATGATTGTGGAATTTTTCCTTGAAAAATGGTGGTAGCAAAGTTCCTCCACAGATGGGGAATTTTCCACCATAATTCGGTGAACTTTTCCTTTATTTGTGGAAGATTGAACACCGAAAAACAAAATAATCCCTCAAAATGGTGGAAAAATTCCTCATTTTTTATGGAAAAACAATTCCTCCACGAAGAGGGGACGGAATTCACCAACAATGTGAAGAAAGACTCTCCACATTTTTTACAGTGTAGACAATCCCGAGCAGAAAAATTGTAAGGCCAGCCTCATGTTCATTATGGGCCCGATCGGGGCAGTGATAGGGCTCACCTTTTTTTGGCACACCTGATCTGATCCTGGTGTGACCATGATTTGGCACGGCTTGTGCACGAACGGTGTTAGTGATAGAAATAATAAAAAAAACACTTTTTGTCCCGAATAAGAATAAAAGAAAGTACTAAAGATAATATTCTGAGTGAAATAATTGGGATCACTGACAATTCAAAATATGACTAAGAAAAATTTTGTTGATACATTAAATTTATGATCCGAAAAGTGGATAATTATATAAAATTGAGATTTTATGTTTATATTTGTGATCATTTCACTCAGGAGATGGTACTGAGAACGTTGATCACAAATTCTTAGCCTAGAAAGAGAGAATTCTTAGATTATGGGAATATCGAGTATGACTGGCCATGTTATAAAAGGAGGTTTCTGAACCCAGAGAGTCATTTGATATTCTCACACGATAGAGAGCAGAGCTCCAGTGAAAGATATTGTTTCGTATAAATGGATGTAACATTGTGAAGATATGAAAAAATAAATATTTTCAAATACAATCGAACTCAAATTTTATTGAAAATTCAAAGTTCCGAAAGGATTAGATATTGAGGAAAAGAAGTTTGCTTGTTTACACTTCAAAATAAGCTGGTGGCCGGAAGAATATTTTCGGAAGTGATAAGTTTGTGGCATCTTCGGGTCGAAGTGTTTTCAAAATTGGTTTTTTATATATACAAGCCTGCGACCCTAATGGAAAAATCTCTCTAAATCTCTCTGAAAATTTCATGTTTCAGAGAGATTCAGAAAGAATCAGCGAAATTCAGAGCAATTCAGCGTGGTTCAGAAAATTTCAGAGACTAGTGGATTGAGAGAACTTGTGCTTTGAATTTTTCAGGAGGATTCAGAAGAATTCAGAGGGATGCAGGGAAATTCTAGGAAATTCAGAGAGGAACAAATTCAGTAAAATTCTTGGTCCTGCATTTCAGAGGCGTTCAAGGAGTGTCAGACACTTTCAGAGATGGATGAATTCAGAAAGATTGTGCGTAGAACTTTTCAGAAATATCCAGAGGAATTTAGAAAAATTCAAAGTAATTCAGAGAGATTCAGAGGAATTTAGAGAAATTCAGAGAGGGATTAATTCAGCTAAATTTTTGGTTCAGGATTCCAGAGGTATTCAGGGAGTGTCAGAGACTCACAGAGACAGGTGAATTAGGGAAAATTGGGCGTGGGATTTTTCAAAAAGATTCAGAGAGTTTCAGTGGAATTCAGAGAGATACGGCAGAAGTCTGGGAAATTCAGAGAGGAATAAATTCAGTAAAATCTTAGTCCTGCATTTCAGAGGCTTTCTGGAAGTCTCAGGGACTTTCAGAGACAGATACATCAAGAAAAATTGTGCGTGAAACTTTTTAGAAATATTCAAAGGGATTTAGAAAGATTCAGAGTAATTCAGAGAGATTCACAGGAATTCAGAGAAATTCAGAGAGGAATTAGTTCAGTAAAATTTTTGGTTCAGGATTTCAGAAGTATTCAGGGAATGTCAGAGACTCACAGAGATAGGTGAATTAGGGAAAATATGCGCGTAGAGCTTTTCAGGAATATTCAGAAGAATTTGGAAAGGTTCAACGTAATTCAGAGGAATTCAGAGAAATTCAGAGAAATTCAGAGAGAAATTGTTTCAGCTAAATTTTTGGTTCAAGATTTCAGAGGTATTCAGGGAGTGTCAGAGACTCACAGATATAGGTGAATTAGGAAAAATTGTGCGTGGGATTTTTCAGAAAAATTCAGAGAGAGTCAGAGGAATTCAGAAAGATTCGTGGGGTGGGGGGGGGCTGAGAAATTCAGAGAGGAATGAATTCAGCACAATTCTTGGTCCTGCATTTCAGAGGCTTTCTGGAAGTTTCAGAGACTTCCAGAGGAAGATAAATTAACAAAAATTTAGCGTGGAATTTTTTAGAAATATTTGGAGGAATTCAGAAAGATTCAGAGTGATCCAGAAAGATTCAGAGAAATTCAGAGGAATTCAGAGGAAGCTTTGAAATCTGAATACATTAAATTCCCGGAGATTTAGAGGAATTCAGAGAGATTCAGAGAAATTCAGAGAAATTCAGAGGGATCCAGAGGAAGCTTCGAAATCTGAATACATCAGATTCCGGGGGATTCAGAGACATTCAGAGATATTTAGGTAAATTCAGAGGGAGCTTTGAAATTTGAATATTCAAAATTCTGGGGGATTCAGTGATATGCGGGAAGATTCAGAGAAAGTTGAAGAATTCAGAAAGCATCACTATCGGAAAAGTCTCCAACTTCCTCTGAATCACTCTGGAATCACCCTGAATCTCTCTGAAATTTGTGCCAAAATATAGAGAGATTCAGAGAAATTCAGAGAGATTTCAGAGAGATTCAGAGAGAGTTTTTTTCACCAGGGAAGTACCACGCAAAATTATTCGTATATAATTTCTCTTAGTTACCGTTACAGCCTGATCAGCGTCAACCAAATCTGGCCCTCCCTAGTAGCAATTTGATCAGGCATTTCCTATTTCCAATAGGGTCCTGATCAGGTTAGAATCCGGAAACCGTGGATAAGGTAAATCCTGTGAAGCCCTTACAGAGGATTTATCTGATTTCCCTAATGGGACTCAAATAGGGTTGTAACGCAGGGGTACAATAGGGTTCGGATGAGATTTCCACAAAATCAAACGAAATCGGGAAAACCGTAACGATACCTGATGAGGAGCTAATAGGAAATCAGGCATGCCTCGTCAGGCCCTGGTATTTTTCCATCCGAACTTTCTACTAGGGCTGCTAGGTTTGTAATTTGGCATAGCTCATTAGATCGGACTCTGATACAATGGTGTGTTACATTCCACACACGAAGGAAGATATGAGGAGACACATCTCTTACGGAATTCAATCGAAAAAGTGGCACATTTTTTTGAGAAATAATACAAGTCAAATATCGCCACTCGTGGCGCTGTTGTTTCAAGTAATACGACGAAAATATACATTATATATATTTTTGTCGTATTATCTGAAACAACAGCGCTACGAGTGGCGATATTTGATTTGTATTATTTCCCAAAACAATGTGCCAGGTTAGTTGTACGTAGATTGTTCTCCTCCCTAATCTTACTTCGTGATTCCATATCAGGGCCTGATTTGAGATAAGACTCTCCAGATCTGCACTGAAAAAATTTTATGACAAACTCCATCAGACTAGTATCGTAATTGCGACATATACTCCCACTATGAGGTTAGGCACTATACTTATGTTTATTGTTATCATAAGTATAGTGTCTAACCTCATAGCGGAAGTATATGTCGCAATTACGATACTAGTCTGATGGAGTTTGTCATAAAATTTTCTCAGTGTGGTCCTGATCAAACCCCCAATATGAATTCCTACTTGGGGTTCTTTGGGAATACAGGTATTTAATGATACAGTTCTTTACGAATACAGAAATAAAGAACACAGTTCTTGTTCTTCCGAACATTTTAATTAATGGTCAATATAATTTTAGGACACCAACTATCTTCATCATAAAAATCATAAGAATATCCCACGAACATAGATTTAATAAATCTTTTCAAAAATTCTCAAAATTGTGGTTCGAAAAGTTATTCTCAAAATCTATTGAAGAGACTGGTAAATTTCGTATAAGATACTCCAAATACATCTTCCAAACTTCTTCAAGAGAAAAACATGAAATATTTGAAAAATCTTCAAATATCTATTGGAACTTTTTCAATTATGATAAGATCTATGATTGAATTAGAAACTCAAAAGCACAGTTGAATAAAGAATAAAATGATTGAAATGATATGAATCATTGTAATATGTTGTATTCTATTTGCATCACTTCTAAATACATCTTGAGAGTTCTGATGTTTGATTTTCGAATCCACAGTTTCCAATACAGTGCATACCTTTTGAGGTATTTCCAACGCCGTCGGTGGTATATATTGATCTTCATATCTCACGATCGAAACTTTAGACGGTAAACAGAGACTATGATATTATGATTATAGTTCACTTCACAGGGGAGTATGAGGATTCATGCATGGGTACGTTAGAATTTTTCCGAAATAGCAGAGTCTTGAACCATTGCCATGAATCATTAAAACGATGTTATAGTTGAAACTGGAACAAGAAATCAAGGGTTCTACTACGCATAATGCAAACCTAATCTTAATGCGAAGAGTTATTATTCCGATCATTCTGATGACGGAACGATTGATTCCTTTTTTCAATTCTTCTCGAAGTGAAATGAGAATAAAAGTGCATGAAAAAATCCGTCTGGAAACGATAGAAATCAAATATGCATCGAGTCAAATATTCTGAACTTACAAACAAGAATCTATCGAGGTTTTCGAATCCACAAGAATTCAAGCAAAAATCTGTCGAGGAAGACATCTCTCCACTGTACGGAGAATGGGATATTCTATATTCGAAGTTGCGGGTTCATCGTTCGTGATACATACCTACCATGGAACCTATACTTTCTAATAGTTCGTTGACATATATATATATATATGGGTGCTATCGATCGATGTTCGCGAGAAAACAAAACACGAACAACTTGGCGTGCAGGTAAAAATGTAATCAACGATCTCTGAATTACACTTCGTTTTGTTTCATTTCATCGGTTTCGAATTGATCATCATAATCGAATTATTCATACTCTTCCTCGAACAGCCGAATATATTTTCAACTCCTCCACACCTCTTTTATCTAAAATTTTCGTAATGTTGAAATACCAAGTTGAAACATTTATCATAACAAAATGAAAGGCGGAAGAAGCCTTCGAATAGCGTACGATGCAACAGGAAAATCCTTTTACAACAAAGTTTGCACAATTTTTCTTCGTCGCGTGAAACTTGATCAAGAAGTTCGATCGTCGCGTGACTATTTCTCGATTGGGGTAAAGATAGTTTTGAGTGTACCAGTCTCACGCTTCCCATCTTATTAGAGAAGTTTCTTTGTATAGATAAAAACTCTTCATGGACAGATGGTATTCGAGGAGATATGTTATGATAAAATTGATTTATCAACATTCTTTCTCGCATCAACAACCAAGATAGCGTCACACATTGATATTGCGAGATGATGATGCTTTTCGTGCGGGAATTTCAGAATTATTTTACTTTTCCATTAGATGTTGCGTATGGGAATGGAATTACAATTTTTCTTATTTTCCGTTCTCCTCTCGTGCATCGTATGATCCGTATGTCATAACGTGATTGACAATTCAATCTACTCGACTCAAAGAAACATGAAAGAGGAGTGGATTGATCTCCGAGGATTTGGATTCTCGAGTCTCACGAAAATCACTTTGTTGTTGAATTTAGTCGTGTTTATACTCTCTGGAATTCATTGCTCGACAGGCTTTTACAAAATAATAATGCTGCGTATACTAGTGATGTTCGATTCTTCTTGAAGAATCGAATCACAAGAATCAATTCTTGAAAAATCGATTGAAAACTTTTTCAATTACATCAAAATTCGCAGAGATAATGACGATCTTTTGATTACCATGATATTGGGTGATAGCAAATTATATCAAAGGCATTCAAGCATCAGCAGAAGCGAGCCAAATGTTGCGCCAACTGTTTCCACAAATTATAAGTTCACTGGAATTTTGAAATGCGTAATAATGAAATTAGACTCTAAATGTAAATTTTAGTTTCTTTTACCGATTCCTGGCAAGCATAAGATAATTTTGAGAATAATAAACTTCTAATGTCAAAAGTTCTGCATAAACTTCGTTCTCTAATATTCACAAACCATGAAAGAATCCAGATTTATGTTCAGAATCCAATTTGCGATATGAACTGCTTGATTATTATCTATTCTAAATTAAAATTTATCAAAAGAGTCGGCCCAAAATTTCACTTGCGCTTCTCCTGATGCTTGAGTGTCCTCATTCATGAATAATCATGTCACGAGATCTTTAGAAATTGTATCTGTATTTTATATCAGCGTAAGAAAATATGCAATTTGATATATTATAATGATGATAATCATAATATTTCAAGTATGACTGATCAATTTATAATTGCCAATCCGTCAGTGATAATGAATTGAGGAACAATAATTGTTAAAAATGATCTGACGAAAGCCTGCTTCTTTTATTGGTTAGAATATTTCCAGCTCTTGAAAAAAGGCGTTCCGATGAAGACGGTACCGATGTTGCAACATTTGCCAAATATTTTTTCGCAATGATACTGAGAGTTGGATATATTAATTTGTGTTCCAACCAATACTGTATTGGATTTTCTTCCCCAGTAATTAGGGGTTGATCTAAATAATGCTCCAGGTCTGTAGGCATCTCATTCTTATTATCTTTACTGGAATTGTGTAATCTAAATTGAATGAGATCATCATGGAAAGACCATAAATCATCTTCAACAATTTCGTGTGTTGCAATTCCTTGCTGAGGATTTTCTATGCTCGTGATTCCCATTCGATCAGTATTTTCCATCCAGTTTGTGAGCCCCTCAATCGAACTGAAATATGCTGAGGGTTCATGAATTTTTTAAAATTTAGGATCTAATATCGTAGCAAAGGCCATAATAGGATTTTGTTCAATTTGCTCAAATTTTATACGAATAAATCTTGCAAACAGTCAGTTCAGGCAACAGCAGTTTGTGTTCTGAGTTGTTCACGGATCTTTTTCTACAACGCTTGATTGGTTGATAAGGGAAAATTTACAATCATAATGGAATCGAAGTTTCATGGATAATACCCAAATTTTCACTTGATGTTACCTGATGAAAATGATTTTGAATTAACAGAAAGTATTGAAGTCCAATCATAATGGATGGAGTTGAAAGGAAAGGATAAATGAACAACTTTGCACGGAGAGAAGAGAATGGTAATATTCACCATGCTAACATAGTATTCGGTTTTATTTTATATATCATCGTAATTGTTACTATGTAAGAATAGAACTCCTTACCGCTTTTTAGGTAATACTATATATGTAACATAGTAATTATTACCAGGAAAATGGTAAAGAATTCTATTCTCACATAGTAAAAATCACGATTTTGTATAAAAAAAGACCGAATACTATGTTAGCATGGTAAATATTACCATTATTTTCTCTCCGTGTGCAAACAATACACGGAGAAAACTGGAATAGTGACGTTCACCATTATATTTTAGTGATACCTTGTTTTGATTTGATTCCCTCTGTCTCTGTACGTTGCGTCTTGTCATCGTTACGTATTTCGATCTCTAATCCCTCTATCCATACTTTCTTTGTTCGTGTCTCGAACTTTCTTTTCATATTTCAATTTATTTGATTTTATTACTTATTTCTTGATTCTTTAATTATTGATTCTAATTGTGTGATTCCCTCAAACCTATCTTTCATCTTTAATTCTTTTTCTAATCGAGTTCTCTCTTTTCTTTTCGCTTTATCTTACCTTATTTATTACTATTTTTATTCTACCATTTCCTAATTTCATTAACTTAATCATAATTCCTATTTCCCGATTCTATAGTTGTATACGGTGCTTTATACCGGTACAGTGTAGGTGCATATTAATGCACATTGTCAGAAATATTTGGAAGTTTTTTTCAATTATGTACATGAAATCAGTTTCATAGACATTTTACATTGAATTTAATGTACAAAAACATGAAAAGACTGTAGATTATGCTATAGTTCACATTAAATTTGATGTAAGATGTGTGTGAAACTGAATTCATGCACGTACTTGAAAAAAACTTCCAGCAAAAACATTGAAATGAATGCAGAAGTTTGAACAGTGTATGTTTTTCGATAATCAGTAGAGAAAGTACTTCCCTCGTCAGCCCTGTCTCCACGCAAAAAATCAAATTCGTCGAATGCCTGTACACGGAAAAAATTAGTGATCCAAATTTTCGTTGACTAGTATGTCACTTTTGGACGGAGCACAAATTTGAGAAAAATTCGTACACTGGATTTTAATAAATCGTTGACTTCCCAATAAACACACACACGTTATTTCAACGTTGAAAGAACGTTAGACTGTCAAACGGACGTTAGTCGTTGATTCCATAACGTTGATTTTTAGTTGAAATTTGATAGGGAAATAGACGACCAGGAATGACGTTTTGATGACGTGTCATTTACGCTAATATTCAAAAATAACCATCAAACGACGTCCTCAAAAAACGTGGTTTCAACGGGTTTAAATCACGCGTTTAAAATGTGTTTATAACACCTTGTGTCATACTCAGAAATACTATTGTTCTCGAGATTGAATGAAAAGTTTTCAAAAAAACATTTGTTGAATTCAATTCACGTTTTGGAACCATCATTAGGACACGTCAATATTTGACGTATTTTAAACGATGTTCAAACCGTTCATATGACGTTATTTTATGGTTGAAAAACACGTGATCTGCCGCGACATTTTTATGTTGAATCAACGCAAAAATATTACTAATTCACAACGTGTGGTTATTGACTGTTTTTGAGGTTTTTAAAACGTGCGTGTGTTTACTGGGTTTGTTCATTGTTTCACCAATGGAATTCACTATTCATTTTGATCGTCGAAATAATGGAAAGAGTCAACGAATTATTAAAATCCATTGTACGAATTCTTTCCGAACTTGTGCTCCGTCCCAAAGTGACATACTAGTCAACGAAAATTTGGATCACTAATTTTTTCCGTGTAGTGTTATGAATAATCCTTCGGCGTAAATTTTCGTACACACATCTCAACCTTGTTATAAAAAAATCCTCATCCATTACTCTGACAATAAAAATTCTATATCATCATCGCGTAGACCAACTTCTCACATTTTCAGAAATGAAACTTTTTATAATCAGTCTTTTCTTTCACCTTTCTCATCATATACGTTCAAGTTTCATGATATATACCCGCGTACGTATGAATATATCCGTGTATATACATATACGATTTTAATATCTTTAATGAAAGAAAGATCCTTTCTTCGCTAAGAACTATTGTTTCATTTATCTCTGGAAAAGAATAGAATCTCTCTCGTAAAATTAATTTTCCCTCCTAATTTTCAAGAAAACTTTCCGATCTTGAAGGTATCAAAGTGTTTGCGAAGTATGAAACACGAAAAGTGTGATATGAAAACATCTGTACGGAAGTAATTCATTAAGTATATTTCTCGAAGGCAGATCATTATTATGTAGAGGATTCAAAGCTCTCGTGAGGAGCAAAAATGTATATTTCTGGTGCAACTTTGATAACACGATGGAGAAGATATTAAACCCTCGTTACAAGTCATCGAGGAATGAAACGAGAATGAGATAATATAATAATTAAGAATTTGTTGTATCCATTCTATATACTCTGGTACCGGTGTATGTGTAGGATTATATAAGGGTGAGGGAGAGGGGGAGAGAGAGGGTTGAAAATCCGTCATTTAAGGGAAAAAATGAAAGGAAAAAAAAAGCGAGTCGGGCGCGTGACATCGAACGAATATGGAATCCGAATGAACGAGGAACGAAGCGGTGTTGGATAATTGGAGGTGAATAACGCATACGATCGTGAAAGAAGCAGCCCTGAGCGATTTTCATACAAATTCCCGAGACGCTGGTAATCATAGCGAAATTAAGGTCATCCATCAACCCCTAACATCCAGAACCCCTTTCCACTCACCCTCTTCACCGAAAGCCATTCTATTCTGCTACCCCATTTAATATAGTATTCTGCTGAGCGACGTAATTTTCCTTCACGCCACTCTTTCTGACCGCATGTACAGTCTACGACGAGAGCATGTAGGCTGGCAGCATCCAACGGGAGGGAGAGTAGGTAAGCAAGCAAGAAAGAAAGAAAATATGAGGGGACACCTGCACTTCATCTCCTACCTTTGATGATTCGATTGAGAACGTTGAGAGCTCGAGAATCATGTCAGGGCTAATTATTAATATGTCACGATGATTCCTCTTTGATTATATACCCCTACAACGTGGAGTGCACAGTCTTGAGGAAAACATCAATGAAAATCAGATAATTCGTCGTTAAATTGATCAGCGTATTGATAGGAAAATCCAAAAGGCTCACATAACATCCTCGTTGAAACGTTATTGCACAAATTCAAATGTTTGCGCAATTTTCAGATGAAATTCTAATTTCAATCGAGTGAGGGAAGGTTTATTTTGATGGGTACCCGGCCGAAAACATTAAACACGTACACAGGTTGGAGTCATTTAATATACCTTCGTACACACGCGCGTTATCGATTTCGCTACGCTTATCGTTGAGAAATTTCCCTCGTTCCCCATTCCATTGGGTGAAAAAGGTTGATAGTCAAAGTGGAAGAGAGTTTGAAGCAGTATAGCAAAAGGGGTTATCAATATTTGCTTCGGAACAAGTACTTCTAGGCTTCGACGCGAGCTAACTTGTCGCGACATGAGTTTAAGTCGTATCCACCCATCGTACGTATCGTTATCGGTCCATGAGACGAAATTTTCGTTCGTCTCTCGCGAAACGAACGAATCTGAACTGACTGCAACCGTTGCAGTTAGTCCTTCCCTTCAATATTCTTCACATCGAATACGTGTTTTCCTTCTGTAAGTTCACAATTAGCCAAATTTTCATTATTATTGCCCTTTGATAACAATTTGAAGCAAACTTCCAAGGATGAAAAGAAATATACTAAAACTCGAATAACAAAGCTTCTGTTCGCGGAAAGTAAACGTGACCAAAAGCACGTGGACAGTTGGTAAGAATTGAGAATGATCAAGTTAAGTTTCCATTTATCCATGAAAACATCCGCTTTGAATAACACAAAGCGTTCAGTGAAACCTGCAGTATCCTGGCGTCCCCTCCCATCGCAACGCAGATAAAAGTCCCACAAAATTGTCTCGTTCGACATTTCCCAGTTGAGAAGTTGAGAAACCCATTTACGCATTACGGACAGCACACAAACCGGAAGTTCTATTCCGAACTATAATGCAGATGGATAGATTCCAACTGAAAGAAGGAACGAATTTCACTGGTTCCTCGTAGATTATGCAAGAGCGTGTAATTGCAGTAGTAGTACTGAAAGGCAACAAAAGAAAAAAACCGAACGCGTTCGACCAGCTCTTTTCTTCCTCTCCTCCGTCTCCATGTCCCTGTCATTTTATCCGTACTCGTATTGCACTACCACATATCTCAACCGAACGTGAGAAGAGGATCCACCAACAACTCGGATAGCATTCTTGTAATGCGGAAAGTTGGCGAATCGAATCTAAAGTTTTCTGGAAACACGACTTTTACGGCGCTAGAAGGGATAAATCGGCTTCCGTAGGAAGAGTATGTCTTATAACAGAAACAGAAAGAGAAGACGAGAAAGAAAAGGAAGGAGAGATATGTTAGAAAAAGGATGAGGATCAAGAAGAGATGAAGGAATCGAAAAAGTATCCAATAGAATGATTACACTGTAACCAGACTTACTCGAGTTTCGTGGTAATCGCCTTCTCGTTTCGTTTCAGCCCCATGCATCGGAAATGTTTTTTTTTTTCTTCAACTCCACTGAAGTTTTCTTTCATTTATGGATAGACATTTGTCTTTTCAATGTTGCCTCGAGATATAGGTGATGGATTTTTATCGAGGATGGATGGATGGATACTTTGTTTTTTGTATCAAAATTTGTATGAGGAGAGATCATTCTAGGCCTCCCTTCGCTCCTTGCTTGGCACTATCGAGGCAAATTAGGCGTATCCCTGGACCTGATGATATGGGCCAGTGAAATTGAGATATTTCAGAATACTGAGGAATGATCTGGGATTAATGAAATGGAAAAGTAAAACTTCTCATAAACTCCTTATTAGAACATAATAGAGATTCCCTATTCTCCCCACCTTGTTGCGATTTTGAATTGTCGTATCGTTGAATCCCTTGGAGATATTTCAATCAATTTAGACTCGATATTACTTTGTTGAATACCAACTTCCTCATATATGCCTTTATTAATTTACTCTGTTCTTGATGAGAATCAATGAAGCGAGGAGCCAATAAAGTGTCCCTTGAGTAATTACTACAACATCGAAGGTTAACTTTCATCCACTCTCAAAAGGTTGATCTTTCCTAGTTAATGGAACTGCTTTCGATATCTCTGCGAAAGTATGGTCCGATGATCATCGTCAACTACCAGAGAGGAAGTTTCCACTCATAGGAGTCATCCGTAATTGAAAGTGAGTAAGTAAGTTGGTTGACTTCTTCTACGTTCTTTTTCTTTGATGTTTTTGTACCTTGAACCGCAAATTGAATTCATGTAGTAGAATATTCAGATAATTGAAGCTTCTTATTGAAAGATCATTGCATTCGCTTTCAATTGAACATGGAAGAATCAAAATTTTGTTTAATTCATACAATTGCGAAGCTCAATAGGTACAATTCTGTTAATCTTTATTGGCACTCTACGGTGGATATTTTCTCCAATGACGAGACTGTTTTACAAGTAACGAATGAGTTCTCTACACGAATTTATTTCCTATTTCGGGGAGGATGAGTGTTCTCGATGAATCCGTTAATGGATTGATTGGATGGAATTTGATTGTTGGGTGAATCGAGCTGTAGACTGAAGGAATTTCTAGGGAAGGCTATAACCCCAGGCCTCGCTCATCGGGAGTTTCTTTTTCGATACAAAAAAGAGTTCCAAACGGCATTCACTCTTCCCGCTATCCGCTCAAATAGAGGGCTCGAATGATCTCGCAGTTTAGAGTCTTGGAAGAGAATTTTCAATACCAATTTTGGTCTGCATCAGTAAGATACCAAATTTCTCAGTAAAGTCTACTTTTCGAGGTCAAGAAGATAATCATGTGTGTATGGACCAATAGCCCAATCATGGACCAAGCCTGATACAAGACTTGCCGGGACTTGTCTTGGACAATTCACCAAACCCTGGCCTAGGCTCGGTAATGATAAGATCAAGACAAACTTGAGCCAATGGTTTTTTTTTCAAATTTGGTCCGAATGATTCGCCAAGCATCAACCAATGCTTCTTTCATCACAGATATTGATGAAAAGATTAATTTGATCCATATTCAAGCTTGACTTTCTTCCTCAGAATACCGTACATAAATCAAATTAAAACGATGGATTTAATGTGTCAAGACTGGGACAAAGTTGGGCTTTTTTCAGTCTGGTCTATACTTGCATGGCAAGGAAATCTCGAAATCCTGTAAAGAGTTCTCCAAGATCAGTTAAATTGATTACATTCAAAAGTAGTCTCTCACCATTCAATCAAATTTTATTCTCATTCAGATCAACTATATATATCTTAGTGTGGAGAATCAAGGGTGTGGGGCTAATCATGGTCAGAAGATTGGGCCAGTCTTGGCCCGATGGTTATGTACAAGTCTTCAGTCTTTGTGAACTCGAAATTCGCCCTCTAATTAAAAACATTGTGCCACTCATGTGGACAACTTCGGCCCAATTCCCAACCAGAAATGCTGTAGTTATTGACTAGTTTCGTAACGCTCAACTAGCCAGATACCACCATGTATGTACCATGTGGCCAAGACTGGGCCAAGTTCATACACGCTGGAGTACACTTGGAAAAATTTTGTGTTGGAAACGGTCCACATAAAATTCGTGTTGAATACCAACACAGATGAGTGCCAAACTGACAGATTTTCAATGTCAACTTGAGGTGATACCAGCGACCCCTGAAGATGCAACCAGACTCATTGGTTAGAAAAGGACTCATCAAAAATTATTCTGACAAATTATTCGGAAACAAAAGAATGAAATCGAAATATCGCTCTGTACAGATCTTCTTCAATCAATGAAGATGGTCTGTACAGAGCAATATTTTTCTTTTACTGCTTTATTTTCGAATAATTCATCAAAAAAGAGTTGGCTCGGGTTGCATCGTCAGGGGCCGCTGGTATCCCCTCAACACTTTAATGTATTAATTCTACACATTCTTTGTTTCAATACTTAACACAAACTTTGTGTGGACCGTTTGGGACATGCAAGTGTGTTCAAAATACACAAAATTTTGTACTGTGTAGACACTTGCAAGCGTCTAGTTTTGGGCGTTACAAAACTCGTCAATGACCAGAGCATTCCTACTAGGGTTGTTCTTGACGAACGCTTGTTTGTTTTACACGCTCGTGTCCAACTTGTACCAAATGCAATAGCCATTCCAAAGGTATGAACAAATGTACCATGACTCACATGAATCATGAAACAATATTGGTCCAATTATTTTAAACGGTGGTTCGTTCCTGACACATGTGCCAATCCTGGGACGAGCTTGAAGTTTTCTCAGTCTTGTCAATACTTGCAATCTGCCAGCTTTTTATTCTTTCATAATTTTCAATTGGAGGGGATTGAGGTTTCAATTCCGAGTGCAATACTGCGCTGCAGTTAATTTAATTTTCTTTTGCATTGCGAATCTGGTGTTTGATTCCAAACTGAACCAGTGTTCGTACCATTTTTTGAGTTGCATATTCTTTATTTACCTCCAGTGCGGACTTGAAATTTCATGATATACTGTGACTTCGCGTTTGACTCTTCTAATAATCATACGAATCGTTCCTGTATTCTCAACTGTAGATGTTTCGAACCAAATATCTACTCTTCATGTCGTAGAATCTACATTCGATTTCATCGATCGTGAATCGGAGGCAAAGAAAAAATAAATAGGAGACACAGAAGAATTGCAAATTTCTCACCAAATCGTACGGTGAATATTCGTGCAAACTGAATTCCCAACTATCCGGTAATCAAATTACCTCGAAAAGTCAAAATAGCGTACGCCCTCGTTCCTCAAGTGTTCTCTCGCATCATGAAATTGAGGAAAAAAATTTCGCTTCCTCCGTCATTCGATAATTATTAAACCTAACGTGAGGTATAGAGAGAGGAAAAAAAATTTTCATCGCACGTCTCTCACATTATAATTTTTCAACTCGCCAAGTTTTCATTTCTATGAAAATCGACTTTAATTTCAATAATGAATTCATACACTTGAATCTAACGCCACCGCATTTCACAAATCCTACACCCGTGTGCATCAAATATTCATCTCTATCCACAACTGTGAAAGAATTTTTATTCAAATGTGAGATGAGATAGAGTCGTCTTCCTGCAAATGGAATTCATTTATCTCATTCCCAATCAAATCAATGCGTTGTGCTTGATATTGATTCTAAAAGACTCTTTCGATTTCGATTGCATTGATAATTGCTATATTCAACACTCAAATGGAATTGACTTCCGAAATATTACTCTGTTTTTCTTCCTTGATGTCTCGATCTCCTCCATGTGTGGAATAATGAAATATCGTAGGAAACGAAATCACCCGATTTTCATCATTTTATACATCCAAGTAGAAACTAGGGAATGTCCTTCTATTCCTTTCGCGCACCATAGAGATCAACGTTACATTAGAAAATCGTCGATCGATCAAGCTATTCGTGTAAGCACTCATTTCATTGGTATGCGTCTCAATAGGGTGATAAAAAAGGAAAAACAGAACCATCCGATCCCGGTGATACGAAAAACGACTTCGCTTTATCTCGTATCCTGCACCGAATCATTTGAATCCTTTCGATCTTTTGAAACGCGATATTCCTGGAGAGTTTCTTTACAACATTTTCCTCTCGATCTCGAAATTAAATTGCGTCGTATTCCATTATGGTAATTATTGTATTCATAATCATGGTTTTTGCTGTTTCGTTGTGATTTCAACTGGAAGAAGATGGAGAATATTATTGACAATTTGAGTGGATTTTAATGCATAGATTAGGCAACGTGAAGGATTATATTGGAGACTGAAAAGTGATCGATCAACAGAGAATCAAAACGAATATCGCAATGAATATAACACAACTTGTTTGCACGAAATTTCACGGAGAAAGAAAAATTCGAGGTGGTAGGGAAGTCTGATTTCTGCTGGGTAACTTTTGCTGAAGTAGCAAATTTTTTGCTGTGATAGCGATCCATTGGCTATCATAGCAATCTTGTCAACTATGACAGCGACTTCCAGCTGTGGTAACAAAAAGTGTTTGTTATTCTATAGGGGAGAGTCGCCGGTTATGGGATCCGTTTTGTTTCACAGCTATAACTTTTTTGTGAGCCGATATAATCCGCCCAATAATATACCATTTCAAAGGTACACTCATACTCAAACTTTCCTCAGAAGACTTGCCTTGATCTCGCTGATAAGGAAAATTTTACAACCGTTTTTGTGAGATTTTGATTTTTTGTGAAAATAAAAAATGTCGCCGGCTATGGGACACCCACGAAAATCAGTGTATATCGCTAGAAAAATCAGCTGAAAATGGGAAAATATAAAGCTAAACCATCAAGAATTCAATAATTATCAATATTTACTTGCTCCGTGACCATTTCACATTAGGCCAAAATTCTAAGGCGTTGTGAGGCATTTGCTGATTTATATGGAACCTTGTATCTGGGATGTTTTTTGGTGACTGATCACAAATCCAGGGTCACATTTTGCAGATTCGAGATGGTGGATTCAGTGTGGTGGATTCGAATCTCAAAATTCACCACATATCCTTCGAACTGTGCACTCAAATTCTTTCAAAGTTGATAAAGTAGCGAAAACAACCAATTAACTTCGAAAAATTTCCTCCTTAGCCAGGCAAAATGAATTATGCCCCACTGTGCATTTTATGGAGAGGTTTTGGATTAGAACGTATTGAAATCTCTATCCATTTGAATACGTTAGCAACAGAGACAAAATAATGCTCACAATCGATTGAGTTCAAATAGTATATTGTTCATCAAGGGGGGAAAGTGGGAAATTTCCGACGAGTGTGACATACTATTTTTTCCCACAACTGCAAGGAAAGTGAAAATCATCTGTTTAATTGCATATAAAATATTCATATGCATATTTCAGAACAAAAAGATAGTTTGTATTTTCCTCCCGCTGCAAGCGGACAGAAAGAGCGGGCGGAAAATATTTTCCTTCCGCTGTGACACATTCGCTTGGAATTCAGCACTTTCTCCCCTAAAAATAGGTCAGAAAACATCAACTTTTCGTGCAGGTGTGGGAAAAAAGACTTTTTTTTCAAAGAAAAGTCAATTTCCGATCATAATGTAAATTATGTCACACATATGCTTTGAACATATAAAATTGGCTGTCCCATAACCGGAAACTTCTTTGTCCCATAACCGGGATTGACACTCAATCGCCAATGACGCATGGAAAACGTACGAACAAAAGTTTTCGTGCCATTGCCTATAGTACTTGTTTTTTTCTTATTGATTCTGACGTGCTATTTATACAAAAGTGATCAATTGTTTCAGCGATGGTTCGCTGGATGTTTTTTCGCGACTTTTAAGAAGATACAGATTTTGAGCTTCCGGAGTGGTGCCGCGTCGGCAACAAACCGATTCCAGACGCGGCTCCACTCCGGAAGCTCAAAATCTGTGTGTACAAAAGTGAACGCGTGCGTTGATGGACTTCAGTTTCATGTCAAAAAATTGTTCATGATGTAAGAAGAATTTCACACTCCAAGCATCCTGAGTTTTGTTAGGGAATGTCACAGAAAATTGACTGTCCCACAAACGGAGGTGTCCCGTAACCGGCGACTCTCCCTTATATAATATCAAAATTTACTGGAGGAGCACACATTTTTTGCTCCCACAGCTGAAAAAACACTGTCGTAACTAACAAGATTGCTGTGACAACAAATAGTTTGTTATCATAGTGAAAAATTCACTGATCCAGCAAAAGCGGCCAAGTAAAATTGGATTTCGCTTCTCCTCCGTGCTGTTCATTTAGGATTTTCTTATTTGATGAATATGGGAATATATTCAATAGGGGTGTGCGAGACCCGAATAATTCGGGAATCCCGATTCAAGAATCGGGACGGGTCGGGATTTCTTGAATTTCCTGAATTTCCAGGAACCCAATTTGAATCAAGAACATCAGAAGTATTCAAAAAAATAGAATAAATATATAAATAAATGAGTGGGCAGATATTTTAGAAAATATCACTCATGACTGTATATTTGAAATTTTATTTTCGTATAAGTTGATTCGAATTGAGTTTAATGTAGAAGAGCTATGAAAAGTATGAAAAAAGAGAGGTCCATTATTGGAGAAGTGATAAAGAAAAAGGAAGATAATCGTTAAATCCAGGGCGAATAGAATCCAAGGAAGGTACGACTGTAGAAAATCTATGAAGATAAGAGAGAATCTCGATTTTCGGATACGGATAAACCGTGGATCGGTATTTTTGCTTTCATCCACCACATTTTCAAGTCTTCGAAATCTTGTAACTTTGAATTTTGGTATCTTTGGATCAAGAACACAATTCTTTGGTTGGAAAAAATAGGTAATCATTACAAAATGATTAGTGGTCTCTTCTTTTTTCTTTGTAATTGTTTACCAACCCATTTTCAACTTCAAATTCTTCTCAAGATTGATCCGGAAGAACCGCGTTTGCATATTTTATGCATCATATCACAATAATTTCTCATTGAAATTCATCGGAAGAATCTCAAATCTCAACCCGCAGTTGAATATGACGTGAGGAAATTAGTAGAATCTCTCCACATAATCAGTGATCAACCCCTAATTTTCCAGCAGATACGACGTCTCATTCATGAACATATAACATACACTTATGTTATAGCACAGGAAAAATGTTTTTTTCGTTGCACGTTGACTATCAATGCGCACGGTTTGATTTTCTACCTGACATTAGTTTCTTCGTGTGGGATGGAGAATAATGCATCCTGTATTCACGGCGATATTCGTGTTAGATGACTGTGGAAAATTCGAGACATCTTGAAGTCGATATTGGACAGAACGTCGTACGGGAAGGTGAGAATACAATCCATTTCGCAGCGTTGGCTCGTCATCCGCTGAAAATGAAGAAGGGAGTAAACCCATTCCCGCACAGATATCTCTTTGGAAAATTATTTTCCATTTGAGAGATGATTCCAGTTCCAACATCGTTTGTAAAGAAATGTAGAAGATGAAAACTTACACAGACTATAAATTCAAGCTGAAAAACCCCGTTACGTACCCACCAAGTTTCACCGGAATCAAAATTTTCGGGTTGAAGAATAGCTTTCTTTGTGAGTTCCTGATGCAACTGGCGTTTAAAGCATTGTAGCCTGTTGTGAAGAATTTTCAAGAATAATCCTTGACTGCGCTTCAAGTGAAAGAATATATGAGATAAACGTAAGGAAATTGAATACTGCAAAGCATCTTCTTCTTTTGTGAATTTTGCGTTACATTGAATTAAGTCATGCAGAATTTATGCGAATACTTGGCCAATAATCGGCTCGTGACCATCAGAATTTCTTGGAGAATATTGTAATAATATTTTCACGTTCCTTGATACTATTTTCAAAGAATATATCTGCACGTATTATCGGATTTCTCGGGTCTAGCTGTATTTCAGAAAAAGAGCAAGGTATTGAATAAGGAATTGAATAAATTCACGTATGTGAAGATTTAAAATTTATGTTTTGACAAAACAAAAAGGTTTAATCGAATGAATTGATGAATCAATCGTTTCTCCACGGAATTTTCTATAATTTTTGAAGGAAAGATGAAAGAAGTTGATGAATTCCTTTTCCTACGTTCTAATTCAGCTGCCCATTTCTACTTTCATGCTCCTTCATAAGCATCACATTTCCTTATAAAAGGAGAAACATAGGTGTGAAGATGAACAGCTCAACAGCTACTTCAGCGAAGTTCTTTTTAGTATAATTAAGTACATGGAAGTAATGTATGGTTCTCCATACACACTTTTTCTGTTGTTTTGTCTCTTGAGGTGGATTCATATGGGAAGGTGAATCGTAAACGAACTGTTCTTTATATTCAAATTAAATACAAATTAAAATTTTAAACATCGTATCTCTGCTCAATGGAGTAGAAGTTTTGAAGTTTCACCATATCTTCCAATGTAGACAACAAATGTTATGATGGAAATTAATTCATACGGTGACTCTTGAGATGCACGGAGAAAAAAGATCATGGAATGATCACTAGCAAAGATAGTAAACTGCGAATTTCTTTGCACAGTCGCTAGCAGAGACGAGTAATCCCACGTAGAAATGCCAGATTTAAGGCGACGGTGACGAACGCATCAATATTGAAATGGTACCGGCTAACAACGATCGTCTGCCGATTCCGAATCGGTACTGGAACGACGTAACTTCATGTTCTAATCGGCACTGATTTGATGATTAAACTGACCATTGTTGAGCAATTTCTCACCAATGTTGAATCAACAACGGCACAATTTTAATGAGCATGCGTTGGTCTCCAACCCTGAATGGATCCCAAACCAAGGATTTGTAGAAATTTTATCATATAACAGTGTTGATTTGCACAATGTGATAATCATATATTGTTCGATGCGCGGTTGAACTCCGAAAAATATTATGAAATAAAATAATTTCGTAGAAAATAGCATTACACGGAAAAAATTGGTGATCCAAATTAATAAAATATTTATCTGTCCTTTCTCCATAAAATATTTACTTGAAGAAATTAAATATTCCATTAGATGCAAAAACTGATTACTTGTGACTATTAAATTATATCTTTAGAAGATGAATTTATTTGGGGCAAGCATTCCATTATTTGATTCGATTAAATATTTCATCAATCCTAAGAAATATTTTATGGAGAGAGGACAAATAAACTATTTATTTGGTTGGAAGAAACTTTTTTTTCAGTGTAGTATGTCATTTTTGGACGAGGCACAAATCCGAGAAGAATTCATACACTGGATTTTGATAATTCGTTGACTTTGTCCATGATTTCACCGATGGAATTCACTTTTCATTTCGATTGTCGAAATAATGGAAAAAGTCAACGAATTATTCAAATCCAGTGTACGAATTTTTCTGGAATTTGTGCTCCGTCCCAAAGTGACATCCTAGTCAACGAAAATTTGAATCACTAATTCTTTCCGTGTATTGTTGACGGAATTATGAACTACGTGAGTAGCTGACAATCTTCCGTACGTTTTTCGTTAGATATCGTCTTGAGTTCATAAGCATCGATTGATCCCCGACGCACTAAGGACTTACAAATGCATTAAAGTTCAAAAGAATTCTTTTTTAAAGGAGAAATGTATTCTATGTAACTCGATATAATAGTTCTCGCGTCAGGATGTGCACAAGAAGGTCCTAAATTTTGAAAAAACATCGGTTGCAAATATTGAATTGATGTCGGTAACCGATGCTTAGCGATGGTTGGTGGTCGGTACTGGATCGGAGTTATTTTGCGTTATCATTCCGCAGTTTGACCAACGTTGGCTGCCTACGGTTGTACACTGGCAGCCTGTACCGAACCGGTACTGAGCCATTCGTCAATTTCTACGTGGGATGGTTCCTATTTTGGTATACTCAAATGCAATATAGTATACCAAGATAGGAACCAATACTCGTTTCTATTAGCGACTGTGCACAGAAATCCGTGGTAGTCACCAGTTTACTATCTTTGCTAGTGATCAATCCATGATCTTTTTCTCCGTGTGGCGAAAAGAAATTCTGTTCTCATATTTTGGAACTTCCTCCTCTCATATGACGAGGGTTGTATTTATGAACAAAACGAAAGACTGTTGAAAATGTCTTTAAATTTGATATATTTTTCATGTACATTTGGGAATAAAATTTCAAATTTTTCACACGCAACTGAATTTTGAATTTTTGCTATATACATTTTCGTAAGTGAAATTTTATTACAATGTAGTTGAAATTTCAATAAATTTCTCAGTTAAATGAATAATTTTTGCTTCCATCACATGTAAATGGAAGTTCAATCAGAAATTTCTAACATTGTACGAATAGAGCGTCGAGGTTAGATGAATAAGAAAGTAGTCCCTTCTATCGATTGATCAAGAAGAAAGAAGTAAGGTGAGATTTGGTTATGAAGACTGGAAAAACAAGACAAAATCATGCGAATCCATGTTTCATATTCTCTTCAGTTCTTTCCTGGATAATTTCCAGCTTTATGGATAGAAACAGATGCAGGCTGCAAGTATAATTCATTTTTGCAATCGCAGCGTATAGAGTTTTGTTGGATACCAATAGAAGTCCTATCAGGCTCTAACGGGATTTTCATAAAGTGATAGCGTTTCGTACGTATAGAGACCATTACGATAGTTACTCGAAATTGCAGTTAGAGTTGGTTAACTGCCCACATGCGCACACACATCCATAATCTTGCAATTCAGAATTGCTTATAGAGGCCGATAGCCTCTCGTACATATATCTTGGCTAGGTACATGTACGTACATAGCTCCGTACGTTTATTTTATGAGATATGACCTTGAGCATCGAGCATATTACTCCCGGAAAGTTCGAGAGGGTATCTATGATTGAAATGTCTATTCAAGTTCTGAATTATAGAGAAGGAAATTGACTGATACGTATCCCGTTTTAGTTCTCCGAGGAAACCCAAATGATAATTGATTCAATGAGCTGTCCTTTTTCGAAGGATTGGGTTTTTGTGTTTGGAACGTGCTCATCTGTCCTGCTGAAAATGTTGGGCAGAACCGAACAAAAAATTATTCTCAAGCTTTGAACGGTTTTTTCCTCAGGTAATCTAGGCAAAAACTAGCTCACTTTCCAAAGGCCAAATTGGAATATTCTGTCAAAAATTGGAAGCAATTCCTGGGACATTTCTATCTGAAATTTGAAGACCGTAATATTCAGTTGAGAACTAACGAAGATTTTCTCGTCAGGTTTCAACAGGTCGTTTCAGTTTGATCATTCCAGACAGAGCTGGATAGAAAGTTCACTGTGAAAAAAATTCTTTCTCAAAATTCAGAAAAAGTGACTTCAAATTTTTACAGCCACTTTCTTCTGAATTTTCAAAGAAATTTTGTTGAACTTTAAAAGACTTGATTGAATTTCCGGAATCAGTTCCGAAATTTATTTGAAGTTTCTTAAAATTCAATCAAATGTATCTGAAAATTTACAAAAAAGTGCCTGTCAACAATTGTGGTGGAATTTTCACCCAAATTTGGTGGCAGCAAAAACCCCTCACGTGGGGGAAATTCATTTCCTCATATTTTGGGAGATTTTTCTCCATTTGGAAAGAAATTCTCACAAAAAAGAAAGAATTCTCTTTCAAATAGAGGAGAATTCCTCTAAAATAGGGGAGAGTCTGATAAGACCGGGTAGGTGGGTGAACCAGGTACCTCAATATCTCCCTGATTAGTCTATCTTTCTGATAGCAAACGCTTGGACTAATAGCAGTAGATATTTTGAGCAGAGAACAAAAGCATCGATGCAACGCTCTTTCTCACTTACTAGAACGTTGTTTAGAGTTTTCTGCGAAAAAATGGTCAAAGTTCTTGCATTTGCGTTGTGAGTTTCAAGTACTTCACAATAAATAGGCACATACAGACTTCAATCGAGCATGTTTTCCTGAGTATTTTCATTTTTCAATAATTTGTCAATAATTTAAATAATTTAAATTCAATAAAAAATTTAATTTAACAAAATTTGTGTTTGTATTCTAAAGTAGTCATCAAAACATGTTCATTCTTGAAGATCCCTTTGCGTGCGCTTGCGATTTTTGTTCTCAACTGAGTTGGCCGCGAAAAAATTCTTTCTCCGAACAATTTTTTTTAATTGGTCAAAATATATCAATTTTCAAACACGACTCATGTCTGTTTTCGGAATTTTTATCAAATTCAACAGTTGGTGCTAATAATTTCACAATTCGGAAGTGTTTTGCATTGATTTAAACGAGTACCCGGTTTTACCCTACCCATGGAGGGGAACCGGGTTTTTGTACCTTTCGACTGGAACTAATGTAAAAAAAATTGTACCCGGTTTTATCCGTCCTTCCCCTATAGGAGAGATGAATTTCCCCTACGAGAGGGAAATTTTTTGCCAGGGAAATATTCCACTTACTTTTTACAGTGTAGTCACATTTGATGAATTGTTTTGACAGTGTTCGTCAGGTTTTGCCTGAATTACCTAAGAAAAAAACCTTCTAAAGCTTAAAAACAATTTCCCATCGAATTCACGGGAAAAATAAATTTTAGCTGTGAGTGAGAAGGATAATCATTTGTCTAGCTGGCAGTTGTAGTTGAACTTTCGCTGTTGTAACAAAATTTTCAGCTTCATTAGCAAAAGTTAAGCTCATCCTGTAGATGCTGAGATGTTTAGTTGTAATAGCTAAACATTGTTTTCGTGTTCTGCCTGGTAATTTCAGCGGGGTGTACTTGAGATCGTATAGGATTCAAATCAAGCAGTGTGAATGCTATTGAATCTTGGAAGAATTGAGAAAATCCAATAGGATTTATATGTTGCCTCAACAAACATTGATAACTTCAAAGTTGAGAATAGTATGACATTCCAACTGAAAATTGTAGTCCCCATTGAATCTAACATTATTTTTGACTAACATTAGGAAAGCATTTCGATGTAGTACCTCCCGAAAACTTGATTATCTCCCTCAACGTGAATATCGGAAGCCACAATCAAGAATACGTATAATCTATTGTCCCGTATCAGATGAAAATAATCCCTTCAAAGTCATCTCGCAATGTTATATGTTCAATCCAATATCCACATTGACCAAATCTACTCACACTTTCATTTCTGCCAAGTATCAAGGGCAGTTCCAAAGTTCCTTCGACCGAAAATTCCTCTTCGTATTCTTGGAATCCAAGAGACAGATTTTTAGAGGGATGAACCTGTCCTCGTTTCTGAGACATATCAAATTCATGAAAAGAGAAATTTCATGTTTTTCTCTATTCTCAGTCCATGTTATTCGAATCAAAATCAAACATGTGACTGGGGGATTTTCGGAATAGAACATTGAAGAATAAAACATTTATTGTCGAGTGCTGTTGGAGAACACAGTGCTCACGGAAGTCAATTCATGTTTCGTCATGAATCAGAGATCACATTTTCTCATTCCGAAGTTGGAAATGTTATCAACGAGAGAGCAGTAAGATCCATTGGAAGTCTAATTAGAAATGAAAGGGAAGTTATAACAACCATCCAGAGATTACCAAGGACGAAGATCGTTGTGACTGTTGTTATATTCCCTTTCATCGCGGTTTGTGACATATAATAAACGTTCGAAACATACGTGATGCTGGGTGTTGTGGCGTATACACGAAGATAACTTTGATAAACAAGAGGGAAACTTCATCCGAATTCTCATCATTTCGAAGCATTTTTCTGAAAAGCGGAAGAATTGAATGGACGCAGCTACACTGAGAGAAGTGCAATTCGGAAGTTCGGAAAATAGTAATATACTTGTTTGATGATTCTAAAAATTACTGAACTTCCAGCGATCTTTCATGGAATTTCAGAAAACATTACTGAAATTTTGCTTCCTATTACTCAGTGTTTTGCAATCGTTATTATATAATACAATATTCATGTTTAAATTCGCTATTTGCCACTCAATTCCTGAACGTACAATAATTTTGATGAATTTGAATTTTTATGGGGAAATTCCAATACATTTGTGGGAAGTAATGAACACATCCTAGTAGAAATTTTGGACGGGAAAATAGTAGGACCTGACGAGGCATGCCTAATTTCCCATCGGGTGCTTATCATGTTTCGTTATGGGATTCCCTATTCTGCTTGATTTTATAGGAATCTCATCCGAACCGTATGGTACCCCTGTATTACAACCGTATTCAAATCCTATCAGGGAAATCAGATAAGTCTCTTGTGAGGGCCGATTTCCGGATTCTAACCTGATCAGGACCTTATTACAAATAAGGAATGCTTGATAAAATTTCTCCTAGGGCAGGTTAGGAATTTCCCGTACTCATCCGAAGATTTATTTATGGGAAATTTCACAAAAAAACGTACTGGAAATTAATTTCCCAACCAATGACTGGAATTTTTCGGTTGTTGTGTACAGAAAAATTGAGATTATTTTTTACAGTATAGAGAAATTATGCTCAAAAATGGATTTTTCTACTTAATGTATCCAAAACTGCACATTCTTCAATTAATTTTTCATCATAAGCAAAGATTGAGAATCAGGATTATCTTACGATAAAAACACTCAATCAATGAACGAAAAGCAAAAAATTCCCTCCAGGCATGTTTTACTTGGCCACTTCGATGTCAGATTAAAACTCAAAATGCACGTGATTGAATTGCAAGTTTTAACCAACTACATCAAACAGCATTGTATTCACAGAGTAGAGTAAAAGTAAAGTTTTTGAGGTTTCTCTTGCGAGTTCAAGTAAGTCTTCAAGAAACTTTGGATTCTTCAGTAATATTGGACTGCAGAATTTTCTAACTCCCTTGTTCCTTTTTTTCCCTTTCTCTGAATTTGAATTGTAATTGATGTTCAACGGTCACGAATCATTAAAATCCAATACTAAAAGAAGAATGTGAACTTTCTGTGGAGAATTTTTTCGATTCATTGAGGAACGAATTCACGGATGTCCCAGTTTGGTAAGTTTTGTGATGGTAGGATACGCGAGCCCATTATCGGTACATCTTTGCAACTCGTGTTCTATATATTCTAAAACTATATTTTCCCCAAATCAATATTTATAATCATTCAATTCATATTCCGAAGGATTTAATTTATCAAAATGTGTCGAACTTCATTTTCCGATGAATCATATACATTTCAAGTAATTCATTCTAGCAATATGGTTTAATCGGGTATAACATGAATAATCTAATATTCCATCAAGTTCCAATCGAACACAAATTGTTTTGATAATAAAATATGCTAAACGTTCATACAGGGAAATTGAGATGTATAATCTCTTTGTGTTTTGTAACAGGATGTTTGAATAGCTACACTGAGAAAAAAAGATTGTGAACTCAAAGACGGTTTAGTTCTCTCAACTACATCGTGGGCTTAAATACGGCGAATCTCACGGAATAGTTCCGTCAACTACATCGTATGTTTGTCAAGATTGCTTCCCATCAACTACAGATGTAGTTGACAGAACTAAATGGTAATTTGATCAAATACATCATTCTTTTAACATAAAAATGATACTTATCACAATCAATTGTACCGTATTTCATTAGATTCAATAATTATTCCAATCAACTCAATAGAAGAATCCGTTCAAGGTTACAAGATGTTTAATACAAGACTATTTCATTTCAAATCATAAATATATTTATGTAAAAAAAATGTGTGAATCAAAAATTTAATCTTCATTTGTTTACTGTTCAATCTCTGAAATGCTTCGATATCTCACCATGATGATACCGGTAAGTGTATATATCAAATCTCATTTGAGGGGAATCGAACCTACCTATCTTGAGTTCACCTACCTATCTGAGACACTAACGTCCTAACCGTTTCTCTACAGCGCGCTTCGCATTTTGCTCTTGCAAAAGTTGTTAATGTACTACATACCCTGTATTCTACCATCTCTGATCAGGTGATTTTCAAATAATTATTTCTTTATTACAACTAAAAATGCGTTCAATTACATTTCTCCCACAATTGTTTCAACTAACGAAATGAATTCATTCAACTTCAACGATAACTCCAGTGAATGACATTGATGTTTGAACAAAATGAACGTTGATGATACTATGACAGTGTGATGTAGTTGGCTGAACGACATCAGCGTAATTTTGTGTGATTGCCACAACGAAATTATGTTTAGTTCAAATACAATTCCTTCGTGGTAACTATATACAGTCCAAATACACGCTCAAGTTGAGCTCACTTCATTTCTTTTCTCAGTGTACTGTCTAAATTTCTTGGAGTAACTATATTAGATCCGCAACTTTGAAACAGAGTGAACATTTCACTCTTTGAGAGGGAGATTTCACATTGTAAGTGTTCCGGATCAGCCGAATTTAAGGTGGGTGCACTGAGAAAAAGGGTTCCTTCTGACAAATCAACGCATTTGGTTGAGCATTTTCAAGAAGTATCATTTCATACAAATAAGACATATTGATTATAACCAAACATTGTGTTGAGTCAAGAAATTCATGTTTATTAACTATAACCAAATCATTCATTTGATTCAAAGTGATTGGAGTTAATGCAAATGAATATGAATTCTTGTCAAATTCAGATCTATCGAATCATAGTCGGTATGAAGTTGACTCAAAGAAATATGTGGTGTATTCAACAACTATGTGATAAAATGAATATTAGTAAATATTTCTTTGCTCGTATCCAAATATACGATTTATTTACTGTAAACAAATCTCATTTGAGTCAACGAATCCTTTTTCTCAGTGTGACCACCTTGCAAGGCTAAATAACGCAACATTTCCAATAATGATTTTCTTAGGCCCTATATAAGATATCACGATGGGGTTTTTTTAAAACTCTTATTTGAAACTTAAAAAATACAAAAATGATTGAGTTTCATTGAATTTTTCTTTTTCAATAACTTTCCAGGGGGTGCCAAAGTTTAGGTCCTTAAAGAATGCTGTTCCATGGCTGGCAGATAATCTTAGGGTTGGGGGGTATGAAAAATAAAAAAAACACGTCATGTTCAAGTGAAAGGTCCCTTACGAGGCAATTCACCACAATTTGCCAGAAAAAATGGAATAAAAAAAATGGGGGATGATTTTTCACTATTCTCTGCCCAGAAAAACAATGGTATAATCAACTTTTCCCCCAAAATGTGGTGATTTGCGCTACAAAACATCTCAATCAACAAAACAAGACCAAAAACATTGAAATCGGTCAAGTAGTTTTGGAGATTATCTGTCAGCCATGTGAAAAAAAGTAGTTTCGAGAAAAACGCGTTCGAAGTTTTCACTCACTATTTTATTCAAATATTTTCTCAAAAATCAAGTTTTTTCACATACAATTTTTGAATCTGCTATCCCTGGATAGCAGCGTATAAAAGAAGACCACTTTCATTGGAAGCATCTTCCTCCTGTTGGTGAACTTTTTTGTTAGCCAAACGACCCTCTCTTGACGCCGCCAAGCTGGCTTTATCAGCTTTGTAAATTCTTACTTTGTCTTGATCCAGCACATGTTGATATGCAGAACGCCCGATGGTGCATCCCATGACTTCCATCATCTTCAGGAGAGTCATATAACCTTCATTGAAGATGGCCAACGATATTTGTACGCCCAGTTCAACAATTTCCCTCGCAACATATTGCTATTATTTTGTAACACCCGTTATTATTTTGAATTCTTATAATTCCAAATGAATTCATTATGCACTCTGTCTGAACTGTCATGCTGTGAGGGAATAGATGCCACGTGGTTTGACAGTTGTCCGCGCTGAGTCAGCACCCAGGTAAAAATTGACCATGGGCGCTAGGTTGCCGCAAGGCTCACCAAGATGGGCCGAGCCTAGGCTACCAGGCATGGCGCAACTCTGAAATGATAACATCATTTCAGCCTCAGCCCATTTGTTTCCACAATCAAGACCCAACACTGGAAACAGGGTTGTGATAGCATATGCCGTCAATGGCAGACCATACAAAAATTTGTTCGCCAAGGATGAGCCAACGCTGTAGCAATCTTGCGGCAGGGTTGCGCCCATCTCATGCCAATGGTCACTTTTATTTTTTATTGTAATTGAAAATAAAATAAAAAGTCCATTCTATCATTTCGATTGAACGAAATGAATGTTGGAGAATTTCAACATGTAATTTTTCTGATTAGTTTAAACTGATGAATGACGTAAATCCGGTGGTCCTGGCGTAGAAGTAGGCGGGTCTGGAAACAGATGAAGAATTATTTCTGTCATGGAATCTTCAAAGGAGACTTATATATTGATTGAATGCTTGGTTCGCCACTCGCAGGAAACAAGCATCACTCTGGTGAGAGTTATTGTAATTTGCTGTTTGAGAAGGAAGTTTCACTCTTAGCCAAGCTATTTCTCAAGTCGAGTCAAGGTAACGCCTAAACTGAGCGAGGCCATCGCCCAAGCTGAGCCAAGCTATTGCCCAAGCTGGACCAAGCTACGACCCATGCTTGGTGCAACATGAGAATCCATTGTCATTCAGAGTTGCCTAATGCTTGGAGCAGTGTCCCGCCAAGCCCTAGAGAGCCTCTGTTGAAAGCATGCTTTTTCCTTTAAGCAATATTGGTTGAAGGATGGGCCAAGCGTGGCGCAGCCAATGATCAATGATGGATCAATGAAGTCGATTTATGACTTCCCATATTGGTACAATGTTTAGACCATTGTCAACCATCCTTGTCCCTACATAAATTGCCTAGCTTTGGCTGGCAGCCTTGCGTCTAGCTATATTCCGTCGTCAGCATTGGCGGAGCCTGAAGATTTTTATATGGGCAAGTATAGATAGAGTGCTGGAAGCGCACGCAAACTTTTACGAATTTCACCATGTTAGAATTCAAATTTTTGAAAAAAAAATTGTTGGGGGTGATTCTTGGAAGTATGAGAATTGAGAAAATGCAAAAGAAAATCGATTTTTTGTATTTTACAAGGTGGTCACCTACCTTAATGCCGGTTGGCTCAATGACAATCGAAAATTGAAAGACTCAAAGAGAAATCAAATTCAATCAATGATAAATTTTTGGAGAAGATTTTCAAAATAAATTCAAAGCAGACACATAAATTTAATATGAGACGCAGCCGGAAACGGCTCCAATCACTCGAATATATTTTACTTTTATCTCGATCGTTCAGTAAAGAAAACAAAGTTCAAATTACATAATTACATTATTGAATTCCATAGAAAGGAAAGCGCTCGGTGTTTCATTCCAACAATAAAATACAATTAACTTACGGTTATCGCATCGATACTTTGGCCAAAGTCTCTCACTCACATCCAACATACAACTTCACAGAATGGAAGGTGGCCATCATAACTTCCCACGCCTCCAGGTATAGATGGAAGCTCGAAATCGCTGTGAAAGAGATCCATAGACACCGATGCATCCAATTGAGAAAAACCGAGTATCAGTGGTAAGAAAAAGAGGAAGATCTAAGTACGAGAGCGATCTGATCTCGCTCTTCACGACGCGTTTGATGGTGATGATTGCGTGGAGAACGGGAAAGAGCGAAGGTCTGATTTCATGTACTGTCGTACCTTTCGAATTCAAATTGATCACCGAAACCTTAAGAGAAAATATTCACTTCCCTCACTGCAAATGAATTTTTTGCTCCAAAAATGTTTGAGGAGTGAAATTTTTTACTCTTTCCGACTCTCAGTATTTTAATTTCTCCAGAATGGATTTTCACTTGAAAATACATAGAAAAAATGTAGAAAAGTCAAATAAAATTTGATGAATTATCGGATTTGATGTTTCTGAATTAACCTTCCGGCGGGTGCGCTGCCCAACCAGAAATTTACAACAGGCGCAGTACTGCACCAGTACTAGCCAAGACTGGCAGGGTACTGGCATTTGTCTGGAATGATAACGCTTTTCAGTACTGGGGATTGAGTACTGTTACCATTATTCGCAATCAGTGCAGGGCCAGTACTGGGTTAGTACCTGGCCGGTATTGAGTTCTCAGTACTGGTTTATCAGTACAGGCATAGTACTGTATTTTTATGTATCCAGTACTGATCCCGTACGTGTTGACCAAGTGTTGGAGACCCAATACTGGCACTGTACTGCACCTGTTGTCAACATTGGCATATTACGGATATTTCTGATTGAGTGGTGTACAAAGTACACAAAAATCACTTTCTCATTGAAAACTCATCTGAAACCAAATACAATCGACCTGAGAGTCAGATGTATTCTTCCGTTGTTGATCATTTCGTTGCTCAATGACATTCGAATGTTCCTGAAAAATTATGTCCCTATCAGAAATGGAAAAGCATCACAAGAAGAGAATCGAAAGCGTGGCAGATGCAAGCTTTGTGACAACACAAGGACTACAGAAAACTGTATCCAATGTCATAGATTCATATGTGAGAAACATCCTTTAACGTCCGTAACTTCTCAGAAATGCTTGGTTGAATCATCAGGTAATGATGTATGATATCACATATCCGATGTTCCTTGATTGATAACATTTCATTTTGACATTCTTTGATTCCTCATGATGGATTTTTATTTTACAATTTTGATACTCTGTTTCTTTGATTACTGCAAATTTAATATTGTTAATGAAGTTTTATATGTATCAGTATTCTACCATGAATTGTCTATTCGTCCCATATTTGTATCAATATTAATGTGTATTTGTATGCTCGTGTAAAAAGAAAATCGCGCGCTCGCCGGAAGATTAACTCCTTTGAACTGGAAACATGGTTTAAAGAATTTTGTGCAAGATTTTGGAGCTCTAACAGTTCAGTATTTCGTTATTCGATGACCAATTTGTTTCGATAAACGATTCAAACTTCAGAAACATCAGAAAAAGAGGTGAGTAGAAAAATATTTTGAATATTTAGAAGTCGATACTGATGAGATTCATTCATAGATTTATTATTCTCGATTGCACAGCTGTTAAGAGGATGTAGTAATTCGAATACATAACGGATCTCAAAGAGTTGATGAAATTGTTCTGGTATTTGATCACGCAATTCACTCTGCGAATTCAGAAAGATAGTGAAAAAACGTTTACCGTACATGAACTTTATTGCAGTGAAAGAATTTTTGTTTTCAACCGTGTAATGGAATATTTTGAAACACGATAGGAGATAGAAGAATTCCATTCTCAATTAATCCGGGAAGATCAAAAGTGAAAATGAAAGTTCGAAATCTCGGCTCTCGTTCACCAAAAACAGAAACCCATCACAACAATGAAACAAAGAACAAAAGAAACAGGTAGGTAATCGAATGAATAAAAAAACCTCCCGAAACTGCATTTTTCTTCCATTCGAACAATAAAACGAGAATTCCTCGATGTAGAGAATAAAAAGTGGAATGCGTGAGATGACGGACAGTTGTTTATGACCTTGCTATTCTAAAAACTGACTCTACGGATGGTGGAATCTTTCTATGACAGTAGAGATTACGCATGATCCTTCAACTGTTTTGTCTTCTTCGACATACATAAAAACATGAACAATTGGTAAAAGGATTCCCATATTCACTCGAACCGATTCTACAAGGTATTTGATTCGAAAAATAAACCATACTTTCTTATCAGGTGATTTTCCTTGCCTCCAATGTTACATGTTCTACGATACATGAAGGAAAATTTGTATCAGATTCAAACATATCGTCAAATTCTACGTCCCTGAAACACTCTTCAGCAGAGTGTGTGGATATTCTAATTTGGACTAATTTGTTTTGATAAACTTTTCGTTTGATCTTTGAATTCAATCACATTGCTGGCAAGAAATTTATTCCCTGTACCTGGTCGAGTTAATCTTGATCCTATTCGAGTTCTAATAAAGAACTCACGGAGGTTACCATCAAAGCCTTGTCGGTGAGACTTGGCTTGAATCAAGACTCAATTCAAGATCCTGGGCAAGATCTTGTAAAATAAAAGTAGATCTATGACTTTAGAGGAAGTTTGTACAAGTTTATTAGCTAGAGAAGATAGAAGAGCCGATGCGATGTGAATCACGTACTCTGAACTGCATTGGGCTACAAAATTTAACACAAGGCGTGCCAAAAATGATTGCCAATCAAGAAGTATCACATTTTTGTTTATCAAATGGTGCTCGCTTTGCTCGAATTTTAATAATAATCGAAAAGAGAGGTTGCACCTTTATAAAGTAAATGAAGTTCACAATTTCAACGGCGTTCATTTCGCACGCATGTGGTGATGAACCGCTCGTTAATTTCATTGAATCGATAGGAGAAATGAATATTGATTTTCATAAACGCTATGGATTTTAAAAAAGTATAGACAATCAATATTTCCTTCATCTTCATCGTGATGTCCAACGAGTTGCATTACAAATTTCATAAGTTGAATAATTCACTAATGTAGTTCAACAATTTTATTGTCTAAACGTTAATTATATGAAAAGAGAATGATTTACACATATGTGTTACCGGCCATGGAGCTCTGAAAAGAACGGGCAAAACTTTGCTACATACTTTTTCAACAACTAAGCGATGAATACAATTTTTTAATATGCAACGATGGAACATATGCCAATGTTTGACCTTGAATATAAATTGGGTAATTATGCAGAAGTGCGACTGTTGAGACAACGGCGTTTCTCTTGGGCTGTCTCTGCAGAAATAGTTTCCATTCAAGCCACAACAGCATAAAGCATAAACAGCACCTTCCGCGTGATAATCTGTCCAACAATGGTTTTACTCTCCTTCACTTGATCGCGAGATCAGTTTAAGTTGGAGTTCATCTATTGGATCACTAAAAAATGCCCCAAGTTTGCGGATATGTCATTCAATGCTCATAAACCCTTGAGAAAAATATGAACGGCTCTTTTTGCATGATGCCCTGGGAAATGGTGAATATGGTCCGATTTTATCCGTGATCCCCTCCCCATGAATCTGATGGTTGGCCGAAAACTTCCCTAGGAATTTATAAAAGCCTCAAAAACAGCTCCTTTCGGGTGGTGGCCTGGATAACGGAACGTTTATTCGAATTTAAATCACAATCACTTCTGATCTAGGTCTTCCATGTCAGGGTCCTATATGATGAAAACTGCGATTAAAAAAGCTAAAGTTGCGATGTGGTCGGTAATTACAATAATGACCAAAGCAAAAATTAATACTCTCGAAGGAAGCTCGAAACTATTTGATGCAATGATTGCCTCAGTTTTGTTATATGCATGTCCGGTGTGGGCTCTCAAATATACAAACGAACTAGAAAAAGTACAAACCGATTTTTACAAATTTTTTCTAGCTTTGCCTAGGAACACTTGTAATGCTTTAATTAGAACTGAGGTAGGCAGAACCAAACTTTCATACACTGTTTTCAAACACGCCTGGAGCTGGATTATTAAAATTCTAAGGATGAGTGAAGACCGACTTCCACGAATTTGTTTCAAAAGGGTGCTAGACCTGCATAATAGAGAACCCGATTATAAATATAACTGGACAACTCAACTGATGAGTTTGATTGAATCCATAGATCCCACTTATGACACACTGCGGTCTCAATTAGAACTGAATTTATGGAAAGAAGCTGGCGACTTATTATTGAAAAAATATAAAACCCTATTGGACTTTGACGATAAAATCATAGTTAATAACTTGAATTACTTACAAATACCACTTACAACAACACGAGATACAGTCTGTATGGCAGAATATTGAATGAACAATGCTCCGCTGCAAATAAATAGAATAATTTCACAAATCAGATGCGCAAATAAATATAGTTTTAGCCTAAATATTAATGGTAATTATTATAAATTCTTCCCGGACCAACAATGCCCAGTTTGTAATTCTGGTAGAGTGGACACTATTATACACCTGCTATTAGATTGCGTCCATTATAATCCATACACGCGTTACTTTGTAACAAAGTATAACCTACAGTTAGATAACGTCCAAATCGAGGATTTATTTATCAAAAGCGACCTTAGGTTTATAAAATCATTAGCGTATTTTGTAAAAAATAGCTGCGAAACGAGGGCTTTCATACTAAATGAATGATAATGAACAATCTCGAGCGCTCAACTATCACTGTTTTGTTATTGTTGTTGTACTTATCGTCTAAGATCAATTGTAAAACATCTATGTAACTCCCTTGCTATAGGAACATAGTTCCTGCTAGCAATAAACTATCTATCTATCTATCTTGTTGGAAAAGTACGTAGCAAAATTTTGCTCATTTTTCTGGAGCTCCATGGGCTCGAGATTCACGTAAGATAGACGACATTTTTAAATATCAAACGAGAATATTTCATGTTTCCCACACCTTCTCGGGACTCGAAGTGTGTTTTATCGCGAATGGAATGTCAAATCGCGAGCAAAACGAGCTTCATTAGAAACTTTCATACTCAATGCTGAATTAAACATCTGCAAAAAAGAGAGTAATCAGTGAATGGATAATTATCGCGGACAATAATATTCATCGATATCCGAGGATTATCCATCCGCACACAATCGAATTATAAATTCATAAATTGAAAATTGAATGTGAAGACTATTAGTTTTAGTTTATCAAACGGGAGCTCGGAAATAGCTTGAGCGGTATATGTTGAGAGATTTATGTCGTGAATGGAATTTGAGAACGACAGCAAAATGACATCGGAGACGAGTGAGCGGGAAGGGAACCATGAAAGCTTCTAATAAAATCGAAATCACAAAATCAAATGGCAGTAAATTCATTCGTTCAAACGGTTTTTCAATAATCTAATTACGGGATGAATGTTTTATTGATCTCAATTCACGTGCATCTGGAAATACAGTCTTTATTCGATTAAATCCATATTTACCTCAATTTATATTCTTGTCTCTCAATTTCGTCATGAAAATATATATACGAGTTGAGTATAATATTGATTTATCTAATATATTCACTTCCAGAAATATTCTTTTATAAACCTTCACTGTCAGAAATATCTGGAAGTTTTTTTCAATTACGTCCATGAAATCACACTGTTAAAAATTTCCGCATGAATTTTAATGTAAATTTACTGGAAGTTTTTTTCGAGTACGTAACTGAAAGTGGTCACCTGACGAATGAAGTCCTGCCAAAAGAACCCCGACAAAAAAACCCAGACAAAATATCCTTGAACCATTGGTCCCCAGACCAAAATATTCCAGGCTGAATGATCCCGCGACAAAATATTCCTGTAAAAGTGCTTCCCACACATGAAAATGCTCGCCACAATAAAACACGTATCTTTACCTGCACTTACAAGGGGTCCAGGGCAGCCGATCCCAGCCCGAAATGTCCCTGTATAAGAATATCCCAAACCAAAATATACCTGTACAAAAACATCCCCGACTGAAATGTACCCATACATGAATGTTCAGGACAAAAATATCTCACGACAAAAAATCCAATACCAAAAGATCTCGGTGCCATGCTGAAACATCCTCGTTTCGGAAATTGTTTCGAATCCAAAGAGAATGAAATTTCAAATTTCCATTAATTTGAAAATTGATGTAATAACACTTGAATATCATTTCATGTACCTTCAAGTTGAAATTTTATGTACACTGGTACATGAGGAGTGCATTAAAATTCAAGAAATTTTTAACAGTGCAGTGTAAATTTAATGTACAAAAACATGGAAAGACTGTAGATTATGCTATAGTTTACATTAAATTTCATGTAAAATGTGCATGAAACTGAATTCATGTACGTACTTGAAAAAAACTTCCAGTAAAAACATTAAAATTGATGCAGAAAGTTTTAACAGTGTTCATGTCGATGTACAAGAAAGGAGATCTAGAAACAATGTTACAAAAGGTGTATGAAAAATCTCTTTGTTTTGTAGATTTGCTGATGTTTCAAGCCCGTAATTCGAAAGTCGAGTTTCAAAATCATGTGTATATATATATACATATGTGTGTGTGTACTATGCATCTGAAATATTCGATTGTACGGTCACGTGTATCACTCGGAGTGACACAAAGCTTCATACAATATTCATATCAGATGCATTTGCTACAGCAATAGACATTCAATGAAGCTCCCTACGTTGAATTGAAATGGACATTTCATGAACTTTGCATGGATCCTCTAATGCCGTACCAAATGAACTTAACGAATTGGAAACTCCAATTCCATATTTCTTGCGTAACTCCGATCCATGTGCATATTAATTGTTTCACAATCAATCCTAAAGTGTAGGAACAAATTCACCCGTATACCACCCTTCGATCCATTCCCCATAGCCAACATATTCATATTCGAAAGTGTGTTTGAATCATTCATCGTTTCTCTCACGTCTGTATAAAAAAAAATCAATTACTTTTATTCTGTCGTTCAAATATTTCTGGTTGAGTTAAAGTAACCTATACGCAGATTAATCGGTAAATTCGATTCGAACACCGTTATAGATTACAAAAGTTATCGATATATTGTCCATAAATTAATCAGAGCACCGCTAACTTGTTCAGAAATTTTTTTCCGATTTGAATTTTGCATACACCGCGTACGTTTCTTCACACAGATATACGTGTGCGAATCTTGTTTGCGCTTGTGTGATTTTGCATAGAAAGTGTCTATCTATACGTTTGTATCAGTAGACACCGTTTGAAATCATATTCGCTGCTCTACGCGTTGAGAATATTCTCATATCTCTTGTTTTCAGTTGTAAAATCGAAGTTCGACTTCGACTATTTTGATTTGCAATTCCTTTCTCATCGGTCATCTACTTCCAACTGGAAGAATGTACGGATATCCTAGTGGTACCGTACCCTGTTCATTTTTATGGTTAAATACTGTTGAAAATTCCTGCATGGAAGCTCCAATCACATGTGATGGGAGCAATTTCCATTCACGTAATTGAAAAAGTTCTTGAAATTTTGTTCACATAAATGAAAATTCAGGTACCAAACTGTCCTGACAGCAAAAGTTGGAGTGCAACTGTTGCTTCAGTGTTGCTCTACCAGTTTGTGTTTTGTTGTTAGAGGATTGTTTAATCTCACGTGTCATAGCTCCACGTATCTAAACATCTTCATCGCGTCATGACAACAACTTTCAAGTTTGCTGCATGTTGCTGCGCATTTGATGACGCAACCTCCCAGCAACTTTCCAACAACAGTTGCTCCGTGATGTTGGGAAGTTGTTGCGAATTTCTCTAGCACTTTGCTAATTCATCACATGTAATTGCCCATACAACAAAAGTTGCTGTGCAACCGTTGCTCTTACGTTGTTTATCAAGTTTACGCGAAGTTGCTGGGAACTGTTGTTGTACGTTTTCAACAATTTGCTGCATATTTGCTCAGCATTTTGGTGTGAGGGTGAATTCCTAATTCAATCACCAAGAATTGGAAATTCTATTTACAAGTGTATACGGGAAGAAAAATATTGTCATCGTCACTTTCCAGTCTCGTTACCATAGCCATACACAATATGTTGAACGAAAAGTAGTTAAAAACACAATGGATGTTATTCAACACAACGATATCTAAAAGGTCAAAACAAAAAAGTATATATTCTCTCTGCCAATCCGATTCGTTGTAACAAAGATATACTTTCGACGATATTTTCAACAGTGAACTTCAGGGCAGAAGTGTGAATCTCAATTTTCCCCCAACGAAGTCCAATGATGGAGAATATTGATTAGAATTCGATATTTTGATATCAGAATTAGTTCATGGTAATGGGAAGGTTGCATATTTATTGCAGATCACCATGCTTGAAGAATCTCATTGAACCGATTGATTCTCATTGATCCCGATGTAGAAAACTGATTCAAACCCATTGAAAATCAATTTTCAACCCTCACGAGGTAACGTCATTTTGGATAGCTCCTACGATTGGCTCCTATGAATGCTGTTTACGAATTAAAGTAATGACACTTGAGGAGCTTATAGCCTTCTAGTTTAAAATTACTTAGGATATAGTAGTCTGCTCATTCTCCTCTTCAAATTAGCAAGAGGAGAAGATTTTGAAAAAGCATGAGTGACTCGACCCTACCTCGTAAGGGTTAATTCTCATTGATTCTGATGCAGAAAACCGATTCAAACCAGTGATCCCAGATTCGAGATCGTTTTCACCCTCTCCATTGACCGCTTTCCCTTTCTCTCCAAACATGCGGATTAAGTCGGCTGAGTACAGTGTTCCGATATTCGTCAAGCTGAGAAATCGCAGCTTGGTCACGTGACAGCATTTCGCACTGACACATGTGAGCACTCTTATCGGTGAACCGCTTACCGACAAGAGTCCTCACATCCCATACAGCAACAGAGTCCCCACGAAGAGCTCCCGTTATGACAGTAATCATGAATTCATTATGAATACCTTGAATTCAAATTGAATTCTTTATGAACAACTTACTGTTCAGAAAGAATTCATGTTATGAGTTCATGAAGAATTCTCCAGGCATTCAACATGTATTCGTTTTGAATTCATTGAATTCATATTGAATTCATTTCCACTGACATAACGGGGACTGTTCCAAGAACTCATTAAGGAGTCTTCAAGAATTCAAACGGGTTATTTTTGCTGTCTGGGATGTGTCAGTGCGAAATGTAGTCACGTGACCGAGCTGCGATTTCCCAGCTCGAAACATATCGGAACACTGGGTGAGCAGGAGAGAAGGAGTAACTATCTCTCTCTCTCTCTCTCTCTCTCTCTCTCGCCCGACTTGATCCGTATGGTGGGAGAAAGGGGAAGCGGTCGATGGAGAGGGTAAAAATGGTCTCGGTCTCGAATCTGGCATCACTGATTCAAACCCATTAAAAATTGATTCTCGATGGATTTGAATCAGTTCTCTGCATCGGAATCAATGAGAATCCATCGGTTCAATGAGATTCTTCAAGCAGGGAAATGAAGAGCAGCGTTCTCTGATTCCATTTAATTTTTAGGGATTCTTAACAATAGGTTAATGAGTGATGTTCTTGAAGTTTGAATCGGTTATAGAAACTAAATGAAAATCCAACCCCACAAAATGTGATGAATCACCGTTATTTATCTTTTTGAATGATTTTTTTTGTAATTTTTTGTAACTGAAAACATCGATCGAAGAACTGTACTGCAAGATTTTGGTTCTTCAACAGCTGTGTTATTTTGTTATTCAATTGCTGGTTCGTTTCAATAAACGATTCAAACCTCAGCAGCATAATGATCGAGTGGAATTCATCTTACCAAATATCCTCAGAATAGGAACTTTTTAGTAGAAAGGTCCGGCATTTTTACGAGACATCCTGTCAAATAACCGTACAGCATATTCGATGGAAAGGAGCCGCTATATCAGTCGAATCTGGCGAGGTGATTGTTTTACCCAACACCGAGAGCAACGTATAGGAAATGTGTAACACGGTTTACCATAATAATGGCAGTTTTGGGACATATGTGCACTTTTCCTTCAATTATAGCAATCCATACCTCATTTTGGTGGAAATAACTTTGCATCTGATCTCTGCTACAAATTTTTCTCCGTGAAAAGTACGAAGGATACAGGAGAACCTCGATTGTCTATCCTTCGATTAATTGACGCTGTGCATCATCCGAGTGATCAATCGTATCATTTTGAACAAGCTGTTTCCTCGAATAATATGGATGAAAATATGCTCATATGCATTGACTTTATGTTAAATTAGCGATATATATTCGTGTCGAAGACTGACCCAATCTCATGTTATTTAATGTTATACACAGTTGGAGAATTCCTGTTTGGTTATACTACTGAGAGAAAGGTACCTAGTAGATTGAGTTGTCCCAACTAAATTTGAGCTAGTTTGAATAAAAGTCTAGTTGTCTGAAATAGCAATAAAACAATTCATTTAAGGTGGATGAAAAACTCAGCTGTAACAAATAACATTTGTTTGGTCCAAATGAATTTCCATTCAGAGTGATTAAATTTCCTCTCTGAGGAAAAATTTCGTTCACTTTTGGCACACTTGGCTTCAGGGTTGGATAAAAAAAAAACATGTTTCGTTTTGTTTGGAACTATTATTTCTGTTTGAAATACTTGATTTTAAACAAGGTGTTTTGAACATACCAACCCTCCTCGGTTTTCATTGAAAATAAGCAAAACTGAACACAATTAAACAAAATTTCTGGTAACTTTGGATTGAAGTTGTTGACTTCCAGTGAATTTCGTTGAAGTTTGAGGATTTTTATTGAATTTTATTGAAATATTGCTGTGCTAAAAGTGAATAAAAATCAACAAAATTTTCCCGCCAGGCCTCTAGTGGCCTAATATTCAACAGAACTCTCTTTCTCAGTATGCTAGGATTCCCAAGGTTCCGGATGAGAATGAAACTGCGGGCGAATTTCAGAATCTCATCCCGCATGGAAATCCAGACAGGTTCCAGAGCCTAAGACGTGGGAGGGAACTGAACTGGGATGCGGAAACTCGGGTGAAATGCAACCTCCCGGCCGAGACTTACAGATATCGGCTGAAATTCGTGTAAGATTAGGATCGGGTTGAAATCCAAGAACCCGAGTGGAATCTGGAAACTTCAGCGGAATTCGGTTGATATTAGTTTTATTTAATAATATAGAATAAAAATTCTTCTGCTGATGTAGTCATGGTAAACAATGAATAATATCAAGTACTTAATTAGCTAATGGAATGAAAAATTCTTCCGCGCGAAGTGAAAAAATAAAATCCGTTGATATACCGTTACCTTCCAAAGCACATGCGTGTTGTGAGAGCCTCAGTGTGTGCATGATGCACAAAGTATTTTTTGCTTCCCTGGTAACAATTGTTCTCAAAATTTAACATAAATTCTCATAATCTCAGTCGATAGAGAAAATATGAGAGTATTCCATTTGATTTTCCGGGGCATTCACACGAAAAAGAGTAATTAACTGAAAGATGAACAGCCATTCCTTCAGTTAGCTGAGCAAAGAAATTTTAGCTGCTACAGTAAACTTTTTAGCTTTATAGTTGAGTTTCAGCTAACGTTGCTGAGGAATCAGCCGCCCTGTAGGTGTTAAAATATCCAGCTATAATAGCTGAAATTTAGCGCATACGACTAAGAATTTCATTCCGTGCAAGCAACGGAAAGCCAGGCTTCTCTGTCATCCGGTCAAGTTTCACGTTAATTCCAGGGAGGCTATCACGGAGAAGAAGGAATAGTTGTAGCAACTACTCAAATCGTCGATTTTAGACTATCTACTCAAATAGTTACTGCAACTACTTAGTAGTCAGGACAAGTATCACGATAGCTGCCCTAACTATCGAGTTAGTTGATGCAGCTAACGTGGTACTTGTCCTGACTACTAAGTGGTTGCAGCAACTATTCAAGTAGGTGGTCGAAAATCGACTATTTGAGTAGTTGCTGGAATTATTCTTTTTTCTCCGTGTAGAATTTCACATCATATCCCCAATAAAGCTGGTCAGGTCTTGTTTGGATTTCCATGCCTCCCAGCTCCTGATCTTCTCAGATCGGAAAAAATGAGGAACTGTTCCATTAGCAGAACTTTTATTCAGGAAGAGGGCGGGGGGGGGGGAACTCATGACATGGGAATTTGTTGCGCTTTAACGTCACCTAACCTAATGCTTCTAGCAAGTTTCAATCCAAGGATTCGTGGAGCAACAAGAAAGCAACAAATTCCCATGCCATGAATTTTTGTTCCCTCTCCCTGCGGAACAGTTTCGCTGACAGAACCTTCATTCTCTCCGAACTGAGGAGAGCGATACAGCGAAACATTTTGTGTCATAGGAAGTCCACTCATAGTTTGCGTTGAAAATAACATATCAAATTCTGAAATTCACAGATTTTCAGTATAAATTTAACATTTTTGTGTTGATTTGATACATTTTTTGTATCAATATTGACCATGAATTGCGAGTGGGCCTCCTAGAACATACACGTGGGTTAAAAATACACAAAATTTTTCACTGTGATTAGCAACGAAAAAGCAACAAATTTTCATATAGATCAGTATAGATTCTGCGCATGCGGGCTTTCCAGCGCAACGGATGTCGTAAAATTGTGTTGTTGAATGAACAGAGAGTTTCAGTACCTCCAGTCATGTTCCTTTCGCTTTTTCGACTCACTGCGCATTGTAGTACATATGGAGTATTAATCAATTGCTCATACAAACCGTTGAATCATTAGAAATCCCATAAATACAGTAGAGCTTTGGTCAGCTAGTGGTGTGAACAGAAATGGATAGCAGGTCTATATAATCGTGATTCCCCTTTGGGTTTGAAAGGCATGTGAATGTACGGAAATTGATTGGATGTATATAGAACTTCCATTCGTGATACGTACATTTCCAATATAATTTCTTTTGTAGATCATCAAAAGCTGTTGTGCAAACGTCCTCTTTAGACTTTTGTGCGCGCAGAAACGAGATCTCTTTCATATTAGAAGCAATTCTGGTTATTCGATTTGCTATTAGATTCGTACTCAGAGATCTCTCCATTTGATATTTCTCTTTGAAATGTTGTATGGTTAATTTTGGCTTAACTACTCAGCCTGATACCGTTGGCATTCACGGTTCGCAGTTAGGCTTGGAGATACAAGCTCTGCTAGTATTCGTAAGAACTTCACAAGCTGTGCTTCACTCTTCGTTGAAGTTTACGAGTTGTAGTAATCTTCGTCAGGATCTATGACCCGTGTTAGTATTCGTCACACCCTGTGAACTATACCACTCTCCGCATGAACAGTTATTGCAATCTTTAGATCAATTTCAGCACAGTCTTGAATTACTGGACATTATTTTCGCATGATCGTTTAGGTGTGAAATGACGGTATTAACTTTGATCTGAGGATGTTACGACAATTGAGTGACCGTGATTTCTCGAACATCAATAATCTCAACCACATTTCCGAATCCTCAGTGGAGCGGGTGAAAGGAAGCATAGAAATATGTGTTAACGTACGTGGATAGATACGACAGTGCACATTTATACTCGCATTTATACAATAAAAAAGCATGTTAAAACGTAGCAGAAGGAAAATATAAGAGGGCCTTGCCGGAGGCGAAAATACAGATGGATAGTATGGCGTTGAATAATTGGGCTTCTTGTCGGGTTTTATTAAAGCATCGCTGCCAGTCCACAGCTACATGCGAACGAATATGAAATCGTACAGCGTTTGTAGGTATGGGTTATGTATATATGTATATACATAAGCATTGGTGATTTATGTCTGTTATTTTGCACCGAGTACAGTCCTATAGGTCACACTCTACGTAAATACAAGGTAATAGATGCAAGAGGAAGGGAAAAAATGGATGCCCTGAGACCGTCATAGATAAAGAGTTTTATGAGCTGATACGTTTATACGTGTAACCGTGTATGCTTCTATGTATAAACAAAAAACAAATATATGACATGTTACGCAGTGATTTTGAATATATTAGATTGTGAAAATCGAACGGGATTGACTCGCGTTGTACCGCTGACGATGAAGGATTAAAATATTGAATGAAAAATACTGAACAACTATGTTATTTACAAACTGTGAAAAATGTGGGGAGTTTTCCTTCACACTGATTTTTCCATCAAAAATGAAGAATTTTCCCACCACTTTGAGGAATTATTTTGTCCTTTGGGTGTTGAATCTTCCAAAAATGGAAGAAAAGTCCACCAACCCAGACAACATCGAGAGTTCTAAAAGAATCCGCAAAGAATTCTCCGATGTTCGAAAAAGTCATCGGTAGAACTCTGGTAGAATATATTCAGAACTCTGAAATGTTCAACCAATAGAGCATTCTTGGTGTTCTTTTTCCATCACATTAGGATCAATTATGAACTCACTAGAGAATTCTTTGAGAACATTGAAAGGATACATGAAGAGCAAATTAAGACTTTTCAAGAAACTCGTTTCTTCAATAAAAGGAGTTATTTTGAATTTCAAATGTATCTGTTAATTGGAGAGTTTCAGAAATTGGACAATATAAAATTAGTTTACATTGAGTAGATTGAAATCAATAAACAGTTTTATCCAAGTATTTAATCAAATGATTTTTTATTCGTTTGTTATTAAATATTTCCTCCTGCCTGCACATGAGAAGAATTTATATTTGACATTGGAATTTGGAAGAATTCAACGTACATTCTGATGTACAAGAGTTTTGTTTTGAATTTGGACAAATTTTTGTTTCAAAATTATTCTTCAAAGAAGTGTAATTGCAATCCCTATAAAACTATCGATGAAATCACCGATGAAATCACTCCCCGGAACATTTTATTCGAGGTTTTTTTAATATTTATTCAGTTTTTCGTATTGATAACGATTATTCATCACAATTCTTCATAAAAACATGAATATTAGCGCGATAAGAAAACATAAACTACTTGAATCTTAGGGTGAAAAAAGATATTCCAAAAAGATATTTAAAACTTCCGCTAAAAAGTTGGTTTAGCATGTACGCACTGAAAAACATATGATTTTATTAGCGCCATCTACATTTTCAACGAAACGCACGAGTCAATATCATTGGACATTTGAGAGTTCTCAAATCGCATTTTAAGAGTTGTCTTCAAACCTTTTACAAACTCCCTAAATCATTAAGAAGAATTCTCTGAGAACCCCATACGTTCTAAATGAATTCTGAAAGAATTCAATGCTGAGAAGTTCATGATAAGAACTCATATGGCATTCTTTCGAAACTGTCTTGCTGTCTGGGAAATTATGGTGAAAAATTCCCTATTTGTGGAGGAACTTTGCTGCCACCATTCTTTGGGGAAAATTGCACAATCATTTTTTATAGCGCAGGGTGACCTGAGTCTGGCAAATTATATTTCAAGGGCATATTCTGCAGTCCAAATGTAACAATTTCCCGCATGGAAAAAATCTTGTTGACGCTTTGTTCTATCACATACTCGAACTCGACATAATCCATTGAGTTGGAACATGGTGGATCTCTGAAGGGAAAATTGAACTACCCTGTCATTTTTCAATTCTAAGTTACAGCGATTTGAAATTCTTAGGCTTTTAAATTTTTATAGCTCTGGAACAAAGAATGACAAGATAGTTTAATTTTTTCCCAGAGATTCGCTGTGTTCCAACTTAACGAATAGTGTCAAGTTCAAGTATGTAGCATATGTAGCTTTTGAGCGATTTGGATTTGGAGAAAAATCTAAAAATGCTCATATCTCAACAACAAAGCCTTGAAAAACTTCTCTTCCTTCGGGAAATTATTGCAAATGGGCAAAATCGAAAGAAACCTATATAATTTGTAACACCAATCCCGAATTTGGCGCTCTTCAGGATTGGTGGTACAAATTAGCGACAAATTCCTATATAGGTTTTTTCGATTTTGCTCATTTGGTTGTTCCAGCGTAACGGACGTCATTTTGGCTGCAGAATATGTCTTTGAAATATAATCTACCCGACTTGAGTCACCCTGTATACATACACAGATAAAACTGTTTCTTTAATTCTAGAATTTTACAATTATTTGGTTTCGATGTGTTCGATCCAAATAAATTTTCTCCCAGTCGAGTATTAACTTTTTGTTTCAAAAAATCGGAGTTGTTTGATGATTTTCATTCAAATATTAAGATTCAAACAATTGAATATATGATTGTTGAATAAATAATATTTTGAATTCAGAGAATCGGAAACATGTTATGTGGATTTCGAAGTGAATAGATTTTCACCTTGAGTCAAGTAAATATCTGTTCGGATGATTTTAAGAACTATTCACTTCAAACAATTATGAGTTCAATCAAAAATTACCTATCACTGTGTAGCGCGCCATGGTTTCCGTCAGTTATTTGTACTTCATTGAGCCAGGGAAAAGCACATCGTCGTCTCTGCTCATTAGCTATTCCAGATTTTTGATTCCTGAATGACCACGATTTTCGAAGGAGGAATCTTATCGATTGAAACTGCACGAATTGAATTTCAACTTGATGAGCAGAAATTTTAGAATAGTTTATGAGTGATGAAATTGATGGGTTCTTTTTTCCTTATTTGTATTCTATCTATAAATATAAATATGTCTGAAATTTTGAAGGATTTAGTTTGTTACAAATTATTCCACAACATTCAATTCAATGTAACAACTTTTTAATATGGGATTAAGTAAAATACAATCTGGTGCCGTGAGGTATCAGATGCGTAACATGAAGTCAGACAATTATTATATGTATAAATGAGTTCGGAGTAATATGAATACATAAAGTGTCGCCTTACACACTAATTATCTTTTAGTGTCGTTTTTGGAGTTTGACTTCCTTCTCAATTTTTATAATCTACGGGAACCATAGATATATAAGAGCCAAGTCTTTTTTTCCTTTATCCTTCCTTCGTTAATTTTCTTTTTGGTTCACGTGGTTATATTCGATTGTTTTATTCGTATTGAGAGTCGGGACTTGACTGCTTGTCGCTCGAACTTGCGGAATCCCTTCTTCCAGATTTTTTCTACCCAATTGGTTTCAATCCTGCGACTATCATCGACACGTTACAAGTTTCAAAACATTTTTTGGATCATTCGTGTCTTGGCAGTTATGCCTCAAATCGAATTTTGTCAGTGGAAACGTCAAAAGTCGGAAATGTTTCCCTGAATAAGCGTTTCCCTGGTGGAAATGGAAACTGAAATGAAGCGCAGACACACGGAGAAAATTCTACACTAGTGATTACTGTAGCCCACACACAGTAGAGAATAGTGTAGAAAAACGACTCTCTACCCATAAAACAAAAGTTGCTGTGCAACCATTGCTCTTATGTTGTTTCTTAAATTTACGCGAAGTTGCTGGGAATTTGCTACGCATGTGATCAAGAGTTTCATGAAACCGAGCAACTTCCCAGCAACACGACAACAACTCAACCCAAAATCCCAGATTCACAGCATATTGTTGCGCATTTGGCGACGCAACGGCCCTGCAAATTGCTTTAAACTGTTGCTGAGTATTTTCAACAATTTGCCACATATTTGCTTAGCACTTTGCTGTTAGGGTAATGCGGAGACACGACTGATCCGTGTTACCACAGTGACCAGTAGTGCTGGAATGATTTTTCTTGCATAACACGAGCCAGCCGTGTAGGATTTTCTTCGTGCAGAAAGTATGGTGGAGCGTAACATAAACGTTAATGAAAAGTGAACAAAGAGTAAGAGTAACGGTTTTGAAGAGTAGCTGAAGCGAAGTTTGGAACAAAGGAAGCGTATAAAAGTGAAAGAGGATAAAAATTTGAACCACTTGGCGAGATTCGAACCCATGATTCTTATCATTGCTACACGGAAAAAAAAATTCTTACATCAAGAAAACATGGTTGTCTTCGTTATATATGAAACACGGATTGTCTCAGTTCAATGTAATTTGCTTGAACCAAAGCAAAATTTCTTCATTCAAACAAATCGCATTGAACTGAGACAATCCGCGTTTCATATATAACGAAGACAACCATGTTTTCTTGATACGAGAATTTTTTTTTTCTGTGTATCCAGTGCCTTACCTATTCAGCCATGGAATCCTATGATTCCTGACAGTTTAAAACCGATACTTAAAGTCTGTATAAAATGATTCGCGTTACCTTTCATCAAACGTAACAGTACTCTTCCCAAAACGGCATTGAACGTTTATGAAGCGTATTGACAACATATCATTTTAGTACTCTACAACAAGCAATTATTAAACGCTTCGGCAAGAGAAGATTGGAACCTTTTTACGTTTCTTGTCAGTTTCGAGTCTGCTTACTACGGGCGTATATTTTCACCAGGGTTCGGGGTAAAAAGTGTCGATTTTTGCCCATTGATTCAAAAGCGAATGGAGTGTGAATCTTTATAGTTTTTGGAGCGCTAAATCAGACAATTAGTGACAACAACCCTAGCAGAAATCACTCTAGTAATTCTCTAGGCCTTGCAAAGCCTCGCCAGGCCCTTGTGAGGGACTTGCAAGGCCTCGTAAGTCCTTGTCATCACCTAGAGAATGACTAGAGTGATTTCTACTAGGGAAAAAGCCCAAAAATCTATAGTCAAAGTAGGAAAAACCTGTGATAATCATATGAAATTCGTACTTGACAAGATACACATGCCCTAAGTGTTGTGTGTTAGTGTGGTGTTTACATCTGGCTATATTAAAATCCACTATCAAATTCAACTACTCTAAGACTATGAGCGATGTTCTGTCTAGGTCAGTATGGAACGCTACACAATGACATAAAAAACCTATTGACATGTGTTCTATAAAATATGAACTTCATACGATTATCACAAGCTCTCCCTATGAATTTCCGAGCTTTTCATTGTCAGTATCGAATTTCGCGTGTAAAAAATTATAAAATTTCACACTTCATTCACTTTTGCATCAATTGACGGAAATTGACATTTTTCACATCGCCTTCTTTTACGTTGAAATGAAGCAAATAGTATCTTTCGATAAAAATAATATTTATTCAATCGAAAACCACGATATGTTTCACTTGAATGCATCAATGCGGCTCTCTTACAGAATTCTATAAGTGGAACGAATAAATGTATGTCTGAATCAATGAATCATTCGTTCATTCTAAGGGCATCACATTTTCCTTTCAAACTAAAACAATAGTTCATCCAAGTATCGTATTTATTTGAACGAATGAATTGTAGAGTTTGTATATTCGAATGAATCCAAAAGAGGAGTTTTTGAATAAATGTTTATTTCGCCGTATTGAAATAACATATTCATTTGGATGACTCAGAATTTATTTGATCCAACAGAACACTTTTATCTGTGTATACTTATCATACACCAGTTGTCTAAGAGGAAAGAACATGAAACAAGAAACACATTTCCCTAACTCAAACGAGTCTAGGTATTACGGAGAAATTACATCATTTTCGGAGAACGAGGGTAAACATTGCTTTGAAGGGGATGATAAAATAACATGGGAATGGAGATATTTTAATTCAACTCTCAAGTTTAACCTGTTGCCGTGTATTTTGAACTTCAAATGAGAATTTTAAACTATAGTTGGAAGATTGTTAGATTTTGTTGTACAAATCGGCTTGAATTTTATTTCAACATTTCTCCCTTGTGTCTATTGTCATGAGGAATATATTGAATAAAATAGAACATGTTTGCAGAATTCAAGGTTCACTCGAGTGAGTTGATTTTCTATCTGATGGAGAAAATGGGGAGCTGTACAGAGCGTTGAGGATATTAAACAGACAGTAGCATCCTTTCTCTGTGGCAATTTATACAGGACTTCCAGAATCCTCAAGAAGAACTGATTCAGTACAATTCGCTACGTACAATTGAAAATACAGGAATTGCATAGGTTTATTGATTGCTCAATTGAAGTCATGGATGGAAAAAATGTGTATTACAATATTATTGATGTTGCTGAAGTTTGAATCGTTTATTGAAACGAATTGGTGATGGAATAACGAAATACTCAATTGTTGAAGACCCCCATTCTTGCAGTATTCTGCACGCTACCTTTTAAATGATATTTTCAGTTGCGGGGAATTAATTCGAAAAGGTAAACACCCAATCAGAAGAATTCGAATTATGCCAATGTTGACAATAGGTGCAGTACAGTATTGAGCCTCCAACGCTTGGCCAACACGTAAGGGATCAGTACTGGATATATAGTATATAGAAATATAGTACTAGGTCTGTACCGAGAAATTAGTACTTAGAGCTTGATGTTGGTCAGGTACTGATCCAGTACAGGCCCTGTACTAATTGCGAATCCCCAGTACAGAAAAGCGTTATCATCCCAGATAAATACCAGTACTTGATACCCTGCCAGCCTTGGCCAGTACTGACCCACCCAGCACATAATATTACAGTAATATTACAGCAATATTGAAATATCGCAGTAATATTTCAGCGATATTACTGCAATATTTGTGCTGGGTGGGGATACAGTACTGCGCCTGTTGCAAATTTGTGGTCGGGTACCGATAATTTATCAGATTTTGTGAGTTTGAATTTTCGTTTCGTTTCTATAAACGATTCAAACATCAGGAACATACATTATTGTTAGTTTTGTTTCATCTCATGTTAGCATCTATTCATTTATTGAATCACTCGACTGTAAAGTTTTTATAGAATGTTGAATTGAACTAATAATAATTTATAATTCCTGTTCACTATTATCTTCAGCGAGGAGATAAATGCAAAGGTTCTATTGTTATAAAAACTCTCGTTTGAATTTCATGTCCTTCCTCGAACTTGCAACGGAATTCGATTATTATCAGAAAATCCAAGAGGTTTTTTCGAACAAATGAATTTTCATGAAGTTCTTATCCGGAACGAAAAATCCATTTGCGTTGAAATCAAAGAGATGTCATTCGTCACACGAGACAGATCGGTTACAACCATTGAAATATTTTCAAAGATTCATACCGTCCTTTTTTTCTCACTTTGTTTTGTGTTCCAAAAGGTTGAAGGAAGAAGAAAGGACCTTGGCGAACGCGTACGCCGTACACGGGATTCTCAATGTTTCTTTCGTTCTCCAACGCGGATGGTGTTGATGAGGGAAGAACATTTTCGCATACATATTGATGTGGAATGGCTGGTGTTGATGATGGATTTCATATGTCAAGGGTGTGCATCAAAGTTTGACACCTTTTTGATGAGTTTCCAGAAGCGAATCGAAGAGCAAAAGAGAATCGATAATAGAAGTTCTAGCATGCCAGGCCAAGCTAAGCCAAGCAAAGTCAAACCGTGACATGACACGTATACGTATACCGCCACGTACACTTACCATTGAATATACTCACCCCTCTGATACCTTTGCACGGTTATTGTTTAGGGTACCAAAAAAATACAAGAAGTTGGAATATATTCACGAATTTTACGAATTTCATGTATCAACTAACATTCCTAAAAGGTCCTCATCAAGATAACTCTCCTTCTTTGTATTCTATCATTTCAACTAGTAGAATAATCGAAAGGAACTCCACGTGAATGTAGTTCGTTGGGTAACAGCGGAATAAGTGATGTATTGGAATTTCGATTGGTTTCATCCTCCCTTTCTATTTGCTTTCCTTCAGAATACACCAAGATTAACCTCGTACTCGTGGCTGCTTGTTCTTTTGTGCATGATAATTCTTGCTGCTTCACTTGCAATGTATTCACCGAAATCAACATTCCGTATTGTATTCGCCAACAACGATATTGTACATACCTTTTTTTGTTTTTTCCCTTCTCCTTTGTGACCATACATTCACCCGACCCGCTGTTCCAATGTGAGCATACACAGATTCGAGGATTTATTTTTCCGTCTGATCATACCTACACTCGAACTACTTGAATTCGATTACACGGTTCGAAATATAATACGAAATCTTGGAAAAGACATTCGGTATGCATGTGTTCTGCAACATTCAACCGAACGAAGAATTCTTCTTTCCTTTTATACCCTTATCAACAATTGGAGAATCTCTGTTTTATTGCGCTTTTTTTTTTTATATTCAATTTTGACACCAGGTGCCTTTAGAATTGTTTTTAGATTCAAGTATCGAGTGTTCGGTGAACATAACATGATTTGTAATTCAAATTGAGTGTGGAAGAGTACAATGATCGAGAGATCAAATCGTTTACGTTTTTCAACCAAGGATCGAATTCATACGATGCATTCTGGAACTCATTATCGTGAACGAAACATAAATATTGATTAACATTCCGTAAATGAAGATAAACAGAGATAGGAGAAATAATTATCCTCCTTCTTCAATCAAATACTTGAGTTTGTTATTCCGTTGCGTTGAGTCATCACTATCTCTCACACTTCGAACGCAAAAGCTTTAGAATCACGATCTTAATTACTTCTGGTAGTTCCAAATCTTTACTCTCGAAGAGCAAAGATCTTGTTTGTGTTTACCTGGAAAATCGTTGGATGTAATCAAAGGCAAAGATTGACCGAATATATCTCTAAGCGCTATGTACTTCCTGTGATATTGGGAGAACATTTATGTTTCTCTAAATCCTTCGCGAACATCTCACTCTCCTTCCACCCTAAACGTAGGTGTAAACACGCACGATCTTTGAATCTCGCTATTCTCCACCCTCGGTTTTCCTTCCGCAACATTCTGGTACACTGATTCATATTTGCAATACGCAAAATCAAATATGTCTAAACACACAAACTGGATGCATATCAACTACGCTCTCTCTGTATTTCTACCTCCCTTCCGTTCGCGTATTCCATTTTGGTATGTTCATGAAGTGACATTGAATCGGTCTCGAATGATGGAAGGAGAGATATAACCTGAGAGGTCAATTATTCTACAGTATTTTGATAAATTATCATTGTTTAGGAAAAAAAAAAGAGTTCCGGTGGGGATTGAAATTATTTACTTTCGTCTCTCCATGTGTTCTGAGTAAGATTAGAATTTTTTCTACGTTTTGCACAGTGTTGTGGATGAAAGCTTAGCGTGGAGTTCTGGAACGGTATTTCGGTATTATCAGTGAAAATAAGCGATGCAGAAATGACCCGAGTCGAAAAGTGATTCCTCCTTTCCCCCTAGGAAGATTTTCTGAAGATCAGGAAATTTCTGACACTTTGAGCAGCAAAGGAGAAGGATATAGCTCCTCTTTTGCCTCTCAAGATGGTGCAAATTTCCTGATCTTCTATACGTAAGAGGGGAGGAGGAATCATTTTCCGATTCGAGCAGCTGATCTTCAATTTGAAATTTACTGGTCGTGTAGAACTGAATGGAGCATAGAATAAAACAAGGCCATGTTCTTGAAGTTTGAATCGTTTGTAGAAATGAAACGCAAATTCCGGATCCATTTTTTGGAACTGGAAACATCATTTGAAGAACGTAATGCAAGATTTTTGGTTTCTAACAGCTAAATATTGTGTTATTCGAGTATCAATTCAAGCTTTCGCAACACACAGGATTAATGTACCAGAATTTGCTGAGAAGCGATTAACCCGATCACAGTGGTTGGTTTCTAAATATGTGGTAAATTTATCGCTTTTTTCGATAGAATTACCGAACAATCGGTATATTGACCATATTTTTCTGGCATGATTGACAAAACTGTCAGTGATTTTCCCGAGTTTTTATTTTGATTAATTGCTGCCTAATTACCGAAGAATTTCTTGGTAAATGTACCGATTTCTCTACAGTGTATTACGCTCCGACTTTTGTGGAGAAAAAAGGTCCAATTTTCTTGCATTTCACTTCTGCGTCTTGAAATGCGTTCACAAATGATTAAAAGAGTCTCGCTACGTGTCCCATCGAATGCTCTACGTTGATGGATTCCATAGAAATTTGAGGGATTTTTAGAACCTGATATTTCGTTATTCTGAAGGTCAATATGCCAGAAATGCTGAGGGTAGAAAATTCTTGGTTTTGTAGAAATCATCAATAATTTAATTGCGTCCATTCCCACGTGGAAATTTAAGCCGGACCAGGACTGGCCCAGATTTTTCAAGTCAGGGCCAGTGTTGGCCCGGTTGAAATTTCCATATGGATCAAATTTAGGTGTTTACACATTGTTTCAAGCACGGGAAATAGCTGTGGCAGCTACTCACTTTTTTATCACCCTTTTTCAACCACTGCAGCTAAAATAATTGCAGCTGTAGCTATTTTTTAGCTATCGCAGTTGGAAATCGTAGCTGTAACTGAACCGGTTTTGTGGTTGATATTTGGATAGCCAAATAATTTAGCTGTTGAATTTTCACCGTGACAGCTACATTTCTTGCTGCTACCGCTAAATGAGTGGTTGTGCCAGCTGAAAAATAGCTGCCATAGCTCATTTTTAATAGCTGATTATTTTTTTCTGTGTACTATAGTATATCTGACGAAAAATACATTTTCCTGTTTTCACCGTTGGTTAGAATTCTAGCGCAGGCGTTGCGAACTTGCGAATGCCTAGAGCATTTCTACTACATTCATCACTCAACTCCCATTCCAGAGTTGCGATAAGAGTCACAACGAATGGTCATCAATCCCACAAACTTTTTCCCGTGTCATATTTTTGACGATGTATGATTATAAATCTCGTTTATATTGACAATCTTCTAGAACAAATATCGAAACAGTGACGTTCTAATAATTCGTCAATTATTCGATTTTGACTTATTCTAAACTGCAGCAATTTTTAAGTACAGAGCGATTAGAACGATGAAATCAAGTTTGAATGGAAATGAGTACCTATTCATTAGAATTTACATTATTCTTCAAACTCTCACGTAAAATTTTGACATTTTGAATATCGATATGAAATCACAAGTTGTGACAATATTATCTTCGTTTCCATTATTTCTGTTCTCCTGATGGAGAATAAATTGAATTGTGCTTGATTAGAGACCACGTTTGGTATTGCATGGACTCCCAAATATATAATAAAAACGAGACATCCGTTGTAACGTTTCGATGATATTCGCATATTTGAGAACTGATTAGAATGGTGGATAGTCAGTCCAGTCCATACTCTTGAGACGCGAAGAAATCGAGTCGAAGTCTTTAATAATAATGACAGCAAATCCTTCCGAATCGCAGTTGTAATATTAGGACCTTGAATAAGTCCTCGCTGTTTTTTACAGTATAAAAACTTTATTTAATAATGCCCATCACTCGGGACCACTTTCTTCCATCTTTCTGGCAATATATGAATTCCGCGGTGGAAAAACGACATGTCTTTTGAGGCTATCCAAGAATCGACCCATTTTTTAGCTTTTTCGTAAGAATGAAAACGCTGGTCAGCTAAGCCATGTGCCATCGAATGGAATAGGTGAGAATCGGGAGGAGCTATGTCAGGTGAATACGGCGGGTGGAGTGGAACTCCCTATCGAAGCGTTTCCAGGTGAGTTATCACTGGTGTTGCAACATGAGACCGGGCGTTGTCATGTAACAAGATCACTTTGTTGTGTCTCTTCTCGTATAGCAGCCGTTTTTCTTTTAGAGCTCGACTCAAACGCATCGATTGAAGTCGATAGCGATCCCCCGTGATAGTCTCATTCCGTTTGAACAGCTCATAATGAATGACACCTTGCTGATCCCACCAAATACAGAGAAGAAGCTTCGAACCATGGATATTTGGTTTTGCGGACGATATTGATGCATGACCAGGCTTACCCCATGATTTTCTACGCTTTGGATTATCATAGTGTATACATTTTTCATCGCCAGTCACGATACGGTGCAAAATCCTTTTCTTTCCTGCCGTTGAAGCAGTAGTTCATACGGTAGCCAATGTTCTTGCTTCTGGATCATTCCTCACATTTTTAAACGTTTTGAAACAGTTGACTCATCAAGTTGTATTTGTTTTCCAAGTTCTGCTAGCGTCTGAGATCGGTCTTCATGAAGTAATTCCTCCAATTCTCTGTCTTCAAATTTTGATGGTGCACCAGAATGTTCTTTATTCTCAAGTTCAAAATCATTACTTTTGAAGCGTCGAAACCAGTCTCTGCATGTCATATCTGACAGAGCATTGTCGCCATAAGTGTCAACAAGAATTCTATGTGCTTCAGCTGCAGATTTATTTTGAATGAAGTAGTGCAATAAAATTCACACTTTAGTTAGCACCAAAGTAGACATTTTCAAAACTAATAAACAATTACTTTTTTTACACTAAAGTGAACTATTATACACTGAAATTTCAGGTTAGATATAGTACTTCCTTGCAAGTGCGTTATCATTCAAAATTTCAAGCACGGAGTACTGTTAGTGCCATTTGTGATGAAACAGCGAGAACTCATCGAAGGTCCCAATAATTTATACAATATCCACGTGGAGCAATTAACCCTCAGCTGCCACACTGGGGTCAATTGACAGCCCCAACTGTAAACGTACACTAAAGCCAAAATTCATTTCGAATTTGTGAAAAAATGATTTCTGCAGCGCATATTTTCGCTTCTAAACGACATTATCACTGTATCATGAGAGAGAATTATACGAAACATGAACAATCATGTCACGGTAGGGTGAAGTGAGGTGAAGGAACTCTAAAGTGGCACCAGATTGCGCAGAGAGTTCAAATTATCGAGTTTCTTGATGGTAATTCAAGATTGAATCATGTCGGGGTCAGTCTGACCCCAGTGTAGCAGCTGAGGATTAATAAACGAAGGAAGGATGGCAAAGGACTTGACTTTTATATACAAACTTGGATCCAATAGACTCGGCTTTATTTGAGAGATCTTAAAAGGGACGACTAGTTCGAGAGACTACGCACGAAATCTCAGCTACTTCATTCGTACAGCGCGAAATATAAGATAAGCACGTTCATGTAATAATCTTTGACGTTATTGAATTAACGTAACACCTCACGGAATATCGACGGTACTTGATTGTATTCATTTCAAGTACACATTAAAGAATTATTAAACTAAATTTGAATACTATAAAATAATTCGTATAAATAACACCGTATAAAAAACCAGCATATTTGCACCGAATGAGGGAATTATCAACAGCGAATTCTACTTTGAATGAAAACGACAGAATATGTAATGCGAAGAAAAATCCTAACTCTGTATTTAAATTCTCTTATTATTCTTAACTGTCCCCGCAAAGCAAACATTCTGAAAACTGTGTGGTTACCATATCAAAAAACATGACACACGACCGTACATCCCGATATATTCATTTTCTCGTTCGAAACTGATTTTCATTCAAAAACGCTCATGAAAATCCTGAATGCTCGAAGAATATGTTATTTCGAAATCACGAGAGCTGCTCTCGAAATGGATAGCTTTTCTTCCTCTGGAAATCGATACACACGGACGAACTCATGAATCTTACAATTTCCACGGTATCATCATCGTTGTTCGATCGTGTATGTGTGTGTGTATTTAGATATCTATTTGGAAAATATTGCTATACTCACAGTTCCTCTTTTATCCCAATTCGATATAACGAGAACTGTTTTGGATTATTCCCGGATGAGAGTAATTGAAAGCGCGAAGAGATGAGGAAGATCGGAAAAAAGTGCAACGTGAAGTTTGCGGAGATACAGGATCGACGGAAGACCGCGGAAGATCGGAAACATAAAATGTGAGGCAATTTGGGCGTGGTAAGCGATTTCCGGTCGACTGAGTGCAACATCAGTTGCCTCAAACTACGGGTAACCATCAGAGAGCCAATGTTCTCCCTGTTCACGGTTCAAGCTCGCATCATCGCACCTCACGATACGATGGTTTCATGTTGAGGGTTGTCACTTAGACCACCACTTTCCTTGTCATCGTTTCAAACCCATCATTTTGTTGGGATATGCATGTATGTGTGTGGATGCGTCAAATATAATGTACGTAGATATCCTTGCGGAGGAATATGATGATCTTGTATTTTATATATCATAAATGAAGTTATCAATTTTCAAGGTTCATTTCTTTTGTCTATTCTTCTGTCGGAATTGAGGATATCCAAAATGTTACGTTTACAGTACACATATTGCCTCATGGAATGAAAATATTCTCTTGAACAGAAGGTTTGAGTGATTTTTCTTCGTTTCGGGTTCTCTTGATGAGAATCTTCCGGAGCCCTACAAGTATTTGCTCCCATTTTATTCTCTGTTTTTAAATTCTCATGAATCGATTCCATACACTGAGAAAAGGGATTAATGAACTGAACGAAAACGTAGTTGACTCAACTACGCCAGGAGGTTAAATACGTTCAACCAACTCTGGAGGTTGCATTGAATCATTCCCCAGGTTGGCCGACTCTGTTGAGTCAACTACGTGAATGATTGGGACAACGAAAAAATAGTTTCCGTCAAGTATCCATATACATTTGACACAAAATAACGAAGCATTGATTGCCTGCGAGGTTGACTCAACTACGTGAGACTTTGAATGAAACTTCTTCTGTGATTTGTTGACGTTGACACACATTGGTTCATAAAATCAAGTGATATGTTTGAGACAATGAAAGGTGGCGTAGTTGAGTCTACAATATCCAAGTCATTTCAACTAAAAATTCGTTGATTCATTCATAAATTTTCCACCTACGCGTGGTGGTTAATGGCACTTTTATTCTTTTCTCAGTGTACGTTGTCATGAGATTTGATATGTGAATTTGAAACAGGATCTATAAGATTTTGAAGAATTTATGGCGTTTGATGTGACTCACATCGAAAAAAAAATTAGTTACCCTTACTCCAAATTGGCTTCAGCAACTAGATACAGTTGTTGATATCTTGATAATTAAAACGGGTGTTGGCTCAACCAAATTCAAATGTAATTTCTCTGACCTTAGTTGCTGTTACTAATTTGAAGTTTCCTCTACTACAGCTTTTATTACCCACTTATATTCTTTCAATTTTTACAACCAACTCCAGTTCATTCGGTCAAATAAATTAGTTTTTTCGGTGTAATCTGGCACTTACGTCTTTTCATGTCGAATTTCACTAAAATAGATGGAACTCGTCAGTCTGTGCTCTTGGATATGTGCCTCGAAAACAGCACGGACGAAGTTTTATGTGGATTGATCAAAATCCCACAATAAGGTTATGTTGAGCTTGAAATTTAGATGGAGAGTTTATAAGGGAGTTTTATATGAATGAATTTGTTATTTCTCTTTAGAACTGTCGAAAGAAATCGAAAGAAGATAATAAAATTGAGAACAACAAGAGTTGAGTTAATATAATGTAAGATCCTCAGATCTCAACTCAAAGAGAGAAGGGATATCTCTCGGGTTTTGTCACAACACAGTGGCTCGGTGGACAACGTTTTGAAACCGAAGAGGGATTCAAAAACGCCGTTGTGAATTGGTTCGACTCTCAGGCGGTAAGCTTCTATGCAGAGGGGTTAAAGAAACTGGTGCAGCGGTACGAAAAATGCTTAGAAGTGAACGGCGATTATGTAGAGAAGTAAACTAAGTTTGTACCTAACTAAATATGACAATAAAATTGGTTTCTTACGAGTATATTTCTTTCTGTGACCAACCGGCCCTTATTTTATGAAAGCGCCTCGTAATTCGACTGGTATACCACACGCGCTAATTGACTAGTTCCTTCTGTCTGAAATTCTCTTTTGATTTTCGATTTTCCTTCTCAGCACTCCTACTCCAATCCTCATCATTATCCCTTACATCGTTACGAGTTTTCCTCAAACATCTAAGAGAAAAATACATTATACTTGTAATCGTTACAACCTGATTCTTCTATATTTCCTAACATTTAAAATGAAAAATGTGAATCCAAAGGCTACTCATTTGGCATGAAATCCAATTCTACCTTGATTTTAAATAATAATTGCCATTTCAACCTTCTCAATTCTCATAGATCCTATTTCATAAACAATTTCTAGCTATTTTTCTCTTCAAACCTGATCCATATTTTCGAATCCAAACCTTTATCTCAGAATGAAAGTTATCAATTTTATAAATTTGACAATAAATTCATACGAAACATTAGTTTCATTAGTGATCTGGATCTTTTGTCACACATCACATACGTGACAAGAAATAATCATCTCTAGAAGTGAGATGAATCACTTCTCATTAGTGAAGTTACAAAATCGACTCTCTGAAGTTCCAGGAAAGTCGCTTAATTTATATGAGGTGTCAAGGTTCAAGCGAATAGAATATATGAACCATCTGCATGAATTGTGAGGTCGAATCTATTCTCCTCTCAATTTTATATCAAGTTGACGTAATGCGTTCATTCGGTTGTCAATCTGATTTGGGGTTCCTGAATAATCAGATTGAAATAACAGTAGCAAGCTATAGAATGGCTTTACTATGATGATTATATGGATGGGGACGATGAGAGACATGTTGAATATAAACATGAAGCTTTGAAATTTATACAAATAACAAAAAATTATTATGTCAAACAGAAAATCAGGACCAAGTGATTAGAGTAGAATTGATTTCCGGTTCGCAAGATCAGATTGGATCTGATTTGAATACTGCATTTGATCTTAATCAACAATTCATTCTTTAATTATTATCAGATTTTCATGTTAGTTGTTTGTGTACGAATTTGATTCTGAACATATGGTGAGGCATATAAGCCGAAATTCCAGTTTTTTTCCTAGATTTTAATAGATGTGGTTAGATGTGATCAGATCTAATCATTTTTCCCCGGGAATATAGTGGATCTTGATCAAAAACTATCATCAACTTCACTGCAAAAGAATTGCTATTGAAGTTTCAGAAAATGTGACTGTAATTTTTTACATCCACTTTGTTCTGAATTTTTAGATGGATTTCACTGAGTTTTGTGATATTTCAGTCGGATTTTGGAGGGTGTTCTGAAAATTCAGTCATCTTTTTCAACATCCAGCAAAACTTACCTGAAAATTCAGATAAAAGTGACCCAGCAAACACGACTGCTGGTGTTTCAAAGGGCCAATGACGGCTCTTTATTGGCATTGCAGGGCCATCAGCGGCCCATTGAAACGCCGTTGATCATTGTTTGTAGGGGACTGTGAAAAATTATAGTCACATTTTCTGAATTTTCAGAAGGGATTTTTTTACAGCGTTGTCTCAATAAATTCATCGGAACTCAATTAGATTTGAATTTGAATTGATTGATTAGATTTCAAATATCTGAGAATTGAATTTTTTTGGAACAAGTTTGGAAAATTACTGAGTACAAACTGAAAAAATAGTGAGTTCATATACACAATACTTTAGAGCATGAAGATGAAGAACATCACAAATTGATCTTAAGAGGATACCTGCAGAGTTACCATCGGAGCACGTTTTCTTGCACTAAAATATTGGAAACTGAGTTTATGAAAATAATCGAAATTTTCAGGGATGATTCTTCGAGACCTAATCTAGGTCTGTACAGAGCCCGAATTTTGAATTTAAAAAAAATTTTGGGAAAGAAAACTTTCCTCGAAATTCAAAATTCGGGCTCTGTACAGACCTAGATGAAGTCTCAAAGAATCATCCCTGGAAATTTCAGATATTTTGATGGATTCAGTTTGGAGTATTTTAGTGCAAGGAGGTGTGCTCCGATGGTAACTTTGGCATCCTCTTAAGAATAATGAATTAAAATATATAACATCTACAGAAATGAAGAAATAAGAGAGTTCATATCTGACGCCTTTTCCAGCACCCGTTAATGGCGACCATGGGTCATTCATATCCAGCGTATTTTGAACTGTCTGAAGATATTAAAAAAATCTGCAAGAATTCATGAACGTAATTTGAGCAATCTATTTTAAGAGCCTACAATTTAAATTGCCGACAGATATTATTCAAACATGTATTTTTCTATTAGGTGTACAAATAAGTTTCCGCGGTTTTTTATAAAAAATTAGGAATTTATTGTAAAGGAAAAGTACATTACGTTTTATTCAAAGTATTTTCCATCATTTGCCACTACTTTTCCCCATCTTTCTGGCAACATTCGGATACCCCGTCGAAAAAACTCTTCATCTTTTGACGCTATCCACAAATCTAGCCAATTTTTGGTGTCTTCATATGATGTGAAGCGCTGCTCAGACAGACCATGTGCCATCGACCGGAACAGGTGATAATCAGAAGGGGCTAAGTCTGGTGAATACGGCGGGTGGGGTAAAACTTCCCAGTTGAGTGTTTCCAAGTATGTTTTTACCGGCGCCGCAACATGTGGACGAGCATTATCGTGTAAAAGAATAATTTTGTCGTGTCTGGAGTAGTAATGGGCGCGTTTTTCCTTAAGTGCCCGACTCAATCTCATCAATTGTGTTCGGTAGAGAGCTCCAGTAATGGTTTCGCTTGGTTTCAGCAATTCATAATACACGACACCAAGCTGATCCCACCAAATACACAGCATGAGTTTTTTTCCATGAATATTCGGCTTAGCTGTCGATGTTGATGGTTCGCCGGGCTTAACCCATGACTTTCTCTTCTTTGGATTATCGTAGTGAATCCATTTTTCGTCACCAGTGACTATACGATGCAAAAAACTCTTTTTTTTATTCCTGGCAAGCAGCATTTCACTCATGCATAATCGGCGTTCAACGTCTCTCGGCTTTAGTTCATATGGAACCCAATTTCCTTGTTTTTCAATCATTCCTAACGATTTTAAACGATGTGAAATTGCTTGTTGAGTCACTTGTAGAGTAAGTGCAAGTTTCTTTTTGCGTTTGGGACGAATCTTCCTCCAATAGTACTTCTAATTCCATGTCTTCGTACACTTTCGGCCTTCCACTGCGTTCTTTGTCTTTAACGTCAAACTCACCGTTCTTAAACTTTTGAAACCATTCCTGACAACTTCTCTCACTTAAAGCAGCTTCACCATATGCTTCTAGAAGCAATCGATGCGCCTCAGCTGCAGATTTTTTCACATTAAAGAAGTAAATCAAAAGTTCCCGCAAATGATGCTTATTCGGAATAAAACTTGACATTTTTGCACGAAAAAAATTACGTGATGCTGATACGGAATCACTAGTACTTTGAGGTTATGGTGTTGCCAGATGACTAAACTTGGGATATTACGTTTTACATCTGACAATTTCTCCATAACCTTCTGGTGGGGCCATCTTTTGACAAACCGCGGAAACTTATTTGTACACCTAATACATTCATGCGAAAAAACGGAGGAAAAAGGGTTATTTATATAGATATTTGAGTGGGAAAATACATGTAAACGTACCGTTCTTTTAAGGGATCTTCCTCCTTGAGATTTTCAAGAATTTTTTTTTTCAAACATTTTTTTTCTTTATTGCAAAAATTGAGATATCGTTTTGAAAATATGTAGGTATGTTTATTAGACCTTAAATATTACAAAAACTTTTTTTTCATATTTGAACAAATTTTTCCCTCGTCATACTAACTCAACCAACAAAAAACACTAAAAAATGACGGTGGGAGTGATTTGGGACGACCGAATGATCTGGAAAAAACAAAAAAAGTGGCAAATTATTTCTTGTTGAACTGGCTATCGCATGAACTAGGGTCTTTTTGATTGGTCAAGAATTTTCCAATTTCCATCCGATTTTCCACCCTCAAAAATCGATTTTTTCGTAAAATGGCCCCATTTTGTTATTTCTTGATAGAAAAAAATATCCTAGTTCATGCGATAGCCACTTCAACAAGGAATAATTTGCCATTGTTTCTCAGAACATCCGGTCGCCTCAAATCACTCCCACCGTCATTTTTCGGTGTTTTTTTATTTATATCATTACAACGTAAAAAAATTTGTTTGATAAACATACCTAAAAATTTTCAAAACGATGTCTCAATTTTTTCTATGAGGAAAAAACCTTTGAAAACAATTTTTCTTGACAATCTTAACCAGAAAGACCCTTAATGGTCTGTCTACATAACCAACGTAAACGTAGGAACGGATGCGCAGAAACAGTGTATGAGTTGTGCGCAGCCGTTTACGTTTACGTTTTCCGTTTTTTCTGTCTATGTAGACAGACCATATATGAGTTGTGCGCAGTCGTTTACGTTTACGTTCTCCGTTTTTTCTGTCTATGTAGACAGACCATAAGAATTTATTACGAAAAATTGGCTGATCCATCAATCAAATAACGCACATCTTGAAATTTACGTTTTGAACTATCTTCATAATTTTGTTGAAACAAAAATATTTCAAAATGGTGGAGCTACAGCTGCTAGAAATTGGTCCATCGTTTTTGCGCCGTGCAGCCTACAGTCCTCAATTTTTTTCTGAAATCTAAAAACCAGAATTCTATCGTTATACGGAGAAAATCAGTGTGATAGAGCATCACATACAGTATTGTGAGTGGAGGATATACAGGGTGTCCCACCCAGACAGCAGAACGTGCGACTGGAACGTTCATGGAAGGTTTATAGAACGTAGGAGAGGTTTTCTGAACGTTCAGAAAACGTCCCAGAGACATATTGTGCTGTTAGGGCAGAGTTGTTGGACCGGATTCACAGGTATATTCTGCAGCCAAAATACAATAATTCCCCGTTGAAAGAAAATTTTTTTGACGCTTGGTTTTGGAGATATGAGCATTTTAGGATTTTTTTTCAAATCCAAATCATTCAAAAACACTATATGATATATACTTGAGCTTAATACTTGAGCTTGAGGAAAAAAATTGAACTATTTTATCATTGATAGTTCCGGAGCTACAGCAATTTGAAATTTTTTAGCTTTCAGCTAATCAGAATTCAGCGACTTCCAATCGCTCTAGCTCCGGAACTATCGATGATAAAACAGTTTGATTTTTTTCCACAGATCCGCCGTTTTCCACCATAACTAATGGTGTTAAGCTCAAGTATGTAGCATACATTGTTTTTGAATGATTTGGATTTGAAGAAAAATCTAAAAATGCTCATATCCCCAAAACTAAGCGTCGAAAAAATTTTTTTCAAACGGGAAATTATTGCATTTTGGCTGCAGAATATACCTGTGAAAACCGGTCCGCGAATTCTGGGACACCCTGTATGTTTCATTATGTCAACAGATACTATTCCCATGTCATTCTCCATCAGTGTGTATCGTGATCTTTGTGAGAGGTATGGTAAACAGTGTCATACTGATCGTCACTTTTTGTCATACTAAAACGGTATATCCTCGAACTACTATACTGTCTACTGATTTCTAATATATTATCTCCTCCGTGTAGAATATGTGAAAACGCACAACTTGACGGGGTCAAAACGGAAATGAAAAATGAGAAATTCAAAAGCATCTTGAAAAAAACACACTCTTGTTTCTCATTTAAAGATTGAAAAAAGCAATGTCAATAGATTTGACTTTTTGTTTTTCCTTTCCGTCAAGTTGTGCGTTTTGCTATACACAGAGAAAAGTTTATATTCAAAATTATTAGACACAGTATCGTACCCACGGCATATACTCGATTATGAAGATAGGAACTTTAACTTTGTATTTTCTAATGACTCCGCATATTGATTTCAAGGAGAGTTCTTGTGATCTGTCACATACTCATGGTTCTTTCCACCACAATAAAGTATATCCCACGGCTGCGATATAAATCTATCAATTTTTACTACAAAATTTGCTCCGTGCACTTTAAGGATAGAATTTGGATTTTTTGATTTTAGATAAAATGTGAGATCCGTGGGCTGCACGGCGTAAAAACGAGGTGCCAACTCGTAGGTCCGCCATTTTGAAATATTTTTGTCTCAAAAAAATTGTGAAGATAGTTTTGAACGTATATTGTAAGGTGTGCTCAATCTCATTATTTCATCTTCAACCAATGAATTATAATAAATTCTAAACAAAAAAGGTACTTTTGCTTGTATTTCCTCCATTGAGTACTTGAAAATTTTCACAAAAAATGAAATGAAGCCTGATTTGGAAAAAAAGATCATGTTTTTTTTTAAAAAAAGTACCACATTACTGTTAGATGGAGAAAAAGTATTAAATTTCAACGGAGGATTATAGGGTATTTTTCAGACTTGATTTCGGATACTTTATCCTCCATACGCTAGTTATTACGTTTGAAGGGATATAATCCGCACGATTATCACATTGGAATTCCAAATTGTGAATTTGAAACCTTGAAATCAACCAATCCATTTGAACCAATTTTTTGTTTTGGTCTAATCATAAATGACCCATGGTTACCGTTTAAGGGTTGAAAAAACCAATTCATAAAGAATAAAGTAAATTATTGAGAGCAGGTGGTGAGCATCAGGAAAGCAAGCTGCATTAACAAATGAGAATAACAAAAGCTTGTGTGAGGGAACATAAACTTGACAAGTCAAGCAGTTTCAAGCTCGATCTGATCCATTTTCCTATCAATTTGCTTGATAAAGATTCCGTCTTTGCCTTCAATGGAATTCGATCCCATTATCAGGTGATATTTGTACGCTGAAAATAACTGATTTCAAAAGCGGGTTGCATTACTTTCCATCAAAAGTTATATAATCAATCTTCTCCTCACCTTCTACGTTGCATGCAACGCGATTCATTTCATTCATCGACATGAACTCATTTGGTATCCCGAACAAAGTCCTTGAATTTGATCTGAACTGGACTCAGGTTACGTAACACGAAAGATGAATTCATAGGAATTCTACGAAGAGCGATGGAGTAATCGCCATCCATAGTTCGTAGACCGCAGGAAGTTTACTATATCCTAACAGCATTTGAGGGTTTTCAAAACGTTCTAAGAACTTCACATGTGTTTGGAAAATTTTCACACCGTTTCAAAAATATCCAACTAACTTTGTGCTGTCAAATGTTACGTTGATCAAATCATTTGAAATTATTTTCCGTGGAAACTCGTTTTTCATTGAAATTTAAAGAATCGATGTTGAATGAATTTCCTCGCTTTTAACCTGGAATTCGAATTCCTGGAAGTACTTTGGTGAAAAAATTGAATTTTGATTGAAGTATTTTCATTTTTTCTTCGCATCTTGAATTTCTCAGTGGAGTAAATATTCTCTATGTATTTTAGTACAAATATGATGGTTTCCATTCTCTCCTCTCAGTTATTCAATTCATTTTGCTGATCGTGTTGCTCAAAAACATACCAAAAATTCTTCTGGATATCACGTTCGCGTGTAACAGACACGATAACTTTATTGCCATCGTTTTTTTTTCATCATATAATTGTTATTGATTTTGAATTGCTCTATTTCCGTGGTTGAGCACATAGTTCCTTTATACTATTATACGTGTACTCCGTGCACACACAGCAGGTATGAAAACATATTTTTTGGAATTGCTGGATTAGTTTTTCTGTAGCCATGTTTGAACAATCTCAGTTCGAATGATTCATACAACACGTTTGATTTTGAACTCCTTGCTGTGTGTATTATCGCTCGAATACTCATTTTTTGTAGTTAGAATCACGATATTTTGGATTCATTCAGCTAATTTTCACAAAAAATTGATTGTTTCAACCTAGAAAAATGGGTCCACATGCGCTTGCAAGTTGAATAGTTATTCAAACCAAACAGTGAAAAAATGTTTCGTCATTGTGTAAAGTGTTAAACTTTGTGTGTAGAATATTTAACATTCTAGAGTGTTGATTCAACACAATTGTGTTTTTTTTTGTTTGCGTTAACTACGATTGTGTTGAATCGACACTCTAGAATGTTAAATATTCTACACACAAAGTTTAACACTTTACACAATGACGAAAAATTTTTTACTGTGTAATATTTTTTCTTTTTGCGTGATATTTATGTAACAAGACAGGTAGACTGGTTTTGTTTTTGATATGAAGAATGAGGATAATTCAATCAATCTCTCATTTAACACAATTGATTCTCTGTATTATGCAATAAAGTATTGTGTACTTCATTAGAATTTCTTTATTCATTCATGAAGCCAACAATGACACATGATGACCCTAAATTATACAAAACAAGACGAATGATTGGAAAACTCGAATCCTCAACAAACAAAAAAATATCTATTAGCATCCAAAAGATGTCTTAAAATCATGGAAGATGTGTTGAAAGACTTTCGTCAAGATATCTTTTCAACATCTAATAGATGTCTTGTGCAACAAATTTCAACAAGTTTTAGATATCTTAAAAAGGTCTTACGAAAGATATGTTTTGGATGCGTGGAAGACATCTTTGAGATGCCTCAAGATATTTTCTTGATTCTTTTAAGATACGTTTTAAATACTCAGACAGCACACATTTTTTAGTGTCTCAAAGATTTCCACTGGATGTCTTATGCAAGATTATCAAGATATCTTTGGTGAAGATGATTTTTTTCACCTAGAAGTTTATATTTGTATAGAATAAGCTTTTGTAGTGTTATCAGTATACTATTCAGGGATATCAAGTTAATTTTTTTTCCCACAAAATAGCGACCGTACATAGGGTTCAAGTAACACCTAGTCCAATGACGGCGGGGGTTCTGCTGACTGTCATTTTTATCTGAAAAAAAAAGATCGAGAGGAATTACCTTCAGTACACTCATAATTCGTAGTCAAACCAAAAAAAATAATAAGAAAAAAAAATTCGCGATTTGGCAGAGCAAAATAGGCAAAAATCGATAATCCACCCCTTTTTTCAAGTCATTTTTTCAATAAGAAAGTACTTGACTTTTCAAAAGTACCAAATTTTCTTGGTTTAACTAGAAGCTAATATAATAACAAAGATGTCCCCAAAACCTCATTCCGATTGGATCATCAGTTTTTTGGTTATCACCCCCGCCAACTCGGAAAAACGCATTTTCGCGTTTAACACGTTTTCGTTACTGAAAAAAACAAAAAAGAAAAATACCTCAAAATACTTTAATAACGTATTATTGACACTGCGAAATTCTGTTTGAATCAAATACAAGCTTCTAGGTGAAAAAGAATAATGAAAAATGCCTTTGTTTTTGCCGTTCTAATTGTATTTCCCCCCTTAAGAAATCTAAAAGATGTCTTGATATCTCTTTTAGACATCTTTTGGATTACTTACTGAAGATATCTTGAAGGCAGTGAAAACTGTTGCATAAGACATCTTTAATATATATTCAGTGGGAATCTTTTAGACAATAACAAATTTTTGCTTATCTAGGTATCTTCGAGATATATTTTAGATGTCTCTGAGAGGTATTTACGAAATCGTTAAGATATCCCCGGCAGCACAATAGAATCACCAATGAGTTATGAAAAAGGAAAATTGCATGACTTTTGCCCTTCTTACTCAGACAATTTTCAGAATGTGTAACAGACACCATTCAGAAACTCTTTCGAGATGTCTTTTAAACTATGCTGGTTCGACATTTCTTCCAGGAATACCTCATGTTTCTGACATTTCTTGAAGATGTTCAAAAAATATCATTTCCATATATGTTGAAGATGTCTCTTTTGGAACGTCGTTTAGATATCTAGAAGACACCTTTTCGATGTGACTAAAAGATAGAGTCTCCCTAAAGATATCTTGTAGATGTCTTCAAGACCTTCCGGGTTTGTTGGGTCGTTAATTGTTATTGGGAGCAAATATTAATTCCAAATATACTATGTTCATATTGAGATCTCTATGAGTTAAAATGTAACAACATTTTATACACCACAAAGGATTCAAAATCTGATTACATAGAAAACATCGCAGTGGAATAAATCCAATTCGTATATTTCTTTGTTCACTATAATTTTACACATCATACATCAATAATCTCTTCCATCCCTTCTTAGAATAAAACTACAAGAGTTCAAGAAAATAATATACCTTGATCAATTTTCAGAACGATACTGCGAAGATATATAAGCACGATAAGCCACACTTACTTAAACGAAAAAGTTCTCTGTTCAATTTTCGATGTTGCTCACTTTTTCGTCTCAATATCGTGTCGAATTCTCGTGGAAAATGTATGAAATGCGTTGGGAGTTGCGAGGTATACTTCCATCGATGGAGATTCAGAGAAAATTAAATTCGTTTTGGTTTCGAGTATCGTGAGTCAATTTACCTTCTCATAGTCGAATTCTCTTCACGTTTCTTCCTTTTTATTTCGAACAACAAAAAAAAAACCAGACTTCCCGCTGGCTGTACCTTTATTCTCCAGCTAAAAGATTTTGTGTGATTTTGTTCATACTTCAACCCTCCCCCAATCACACATCTTTTTTCGCTCGCTTTCTGTTCAAGATGAGCCGATATACGTCTTAAATATTTTCCCCTGAAAACATTTGTGTCGTGGGATAACTAATTCCCCGAAGTAATGTTACAAAACGCGATTCCATGAAATACTCTCGTCATCGTATACGCGGGAAGATACACAGAACGATAATTGTGTGTGAATCGCAATGAATGTCGTTCTAAATAGTTTTATCATCGGCACAGGTTAAGTGGACACTCATCCTCGCCAAACAAAATGTACAGTGGTGACGGAAAGTTGACCAGAGGCTTTCATCCAGCTCATCCCAACAATTGCGTTGTCGCTTCCTACATATGAAAACAATTTCAGTAGTATTATTACTGTCCAATATTGGGCGGAGGTATATCTCATGACCGCAAATTGTAGTTAAACCAAACTCGCCTGGTTATACGCCACGACTTCTGTTTCTCTCTGATACATATTCACATTTGAAATATTTCTCCTCGATATACGAAACTCAATTATGAATTTATAGTGCACAATATAAATCATTTTCCATAAAACAAATAAAGAGGAAAACTGATGTTAATGAGATTCCATGAATAATCGATTGAGATACGATCGTGAATTTGATTGCAAATTAATAACGAAAGAATATATCAATGTTCGTAGGTTTGTACAGATTTTTTTTATGTTTTCTGGATTTACGCTGAAAGATCTCGGAATTCGTGAACAATTTTTCCTCTTCGTTCAACTCTCAAGTGCAACCTGGCGCAAAATAAAGCACCTAAGAGCGGTAATAGCAAATTACAACAACAATTATATGTCGGGATCACGCAAGGAACTTGGAGTAACTAAGTTCCGGAATTTCTTTGTTCTCAAAGTACACCGAGATATTTACATTCAAAGTTCATTATGCTCAAAATAACGTGCGAAATGATTAGCGTACGATGTAATTAAAGGGAAACAAAGGGAAGTGTCGAGAGAGTGCCGATTTTGACCTTAGCCGGGAAACATGGCAAAGACTTTACCGTGAATGGTTGTCGAGGAAGTGCTGCAGGTAGAAAGGTTAATATCACTTACCTGACTAAAATGATTATTACTGTCACTGTAGAGGGATACGAGCTCAGCTAAATGTAATTTATGACGTCTATAGCGGTCTCAAATGGATGTTTATACCTATAATCGTTTTCGTAAAGTTATCGAGGTTAAGAAGATTGTAGTGGAGATAAAGTCGAAAATTATTCACAGAATATAACGATGGGGAAGTGACGATGATAATATTGTAACAAATTAGGATACTTTAACGTTCTCTCGCGGGACTCTGCTTTTCCCGTGAGAGACAAGACACGAGGGAACAGGATTTAAACTCTACATCATATTTTTTCTCATGTTGAAATAAGATCTTTCACAGAGAGATACAACATTTCAATACCTTATATCGACCTCAAGATCAAAAGGAGAGTGAAAACAATGACACTTCCGAGTAACTTATAGCATCGAATTCGTTCTATTCATCTCAAAACATTGAACATCGTAAAACTGGTAAGTTACTTGGAATGCTCAAGATCTCCCTATCTACTCAATTTTCCATTAAACGCGGTCCATGAAACTCTAACTCCGACGTGACCAGATAAGCCACGTGACATTCATCCACCGTAGAGCTGAAGCATTTTCCGTCTAGCGTTATCCAAAAGTTGAGAATTGAAAATTATGTTCCCTTTGATATGATCTCAGGAAAATTTTCGCAGGGAATACCGCACTCTGTTCTCAACTATTCTGACTTCAAACAGCTTGAAATTGGTCCTCGATGTGTTGGAAGTAAAGTCAAACCAGTTTTGGATTAAGTTACGAAGAGAGAATATATTCTGATCTGTGCATGCATCGTAATGAATTCATGGTTAAAGAAGTGAGAAGATCGTTTTAACGATGTCAGAAGAACCGAATTGAGAGTCCAAGTCTGGTTATGAATGTACCTCATGATTTAGAATATTTTGAAGGAAATAAGTGAAGATTAACGGAATTTCGCTGAGTAAAATGATTGGTTTCGTGAGAATTCTCAACTAAGTTTTTTGGACGTCAATAAAGAATGATGAGAAACTGTTTATCATTCGATTTTATCAATGCGTTTGGGATCAATGGAAATTTCACAACAGCCACTTATGGTCAGCGAAGGGATTTTATGAACGTGATCGGGAGTTGTCAAAGTTGAGATCTAAGATTCATGAACTCCTGGTCTAAATGTGTCTCGAGTGAGGGTTCGACCCTTTCGTGCATACAAGAGTCCATGATGGACGTGTGTATGTGTTGACAAGCGTATGTACTCTCCGCTGGTGTGCCAATCTCGTCACATTCACCGAGGAAATTTCGAACGTCAAAATCCTTGACCGACCTGACGGGCAGACAATTTGAAAGTTAGGAGCCATAAACTTCATGACTGATAACCGTACGCTGTTGCGAATAAGTCAAGAGAAAGATATTTAGAAAATCGATGACCTCTACCATAAAAGTCGACCTGACGATGAAAGGTTATATGCGTTTAGAAAACGTATCAAATGTTATCCATGATCGTTTTGATAGGATCCCCTTTATCCTTCAAGTACTCGCTCATTCAATACGTAACTTGTTACCAACTACCCATTCTCCTTCTCTCTACTGGACTGTAATACGTTATGCTATATAGTGTTGTCTCCTTCCGGCTGACCTGTGTTTCCCATTGTTAACCAGTCAAGGCTGAACGGATATGCTATACCATACGATTCACAGAATCCTATATCGAGGTCTACTCCAGGTTCTATTTCTGTGTACACATATGTGTGTACCGACTGGATCTTATTCCGATTTTCAGGGTCTACTCGTGTTGAATCTCGTATGCAGCAAAAATCCTCACAGTCCTCGTAGATGGGGGTTTGTTTGAGGACTTCGAGATGATATTGAGAACAAGAAGCTGCTGAAAAGGGTCTATTTTTCGATACAAGTTCGATACGTTGGTCTCTTTCCAACGTGCTGGTAGTGGTGGTGGTTTAATATGGTTTGATCGCAATGTTTCATAAATATTAACGTTCTGTGGTCTTCTCGTGACGCGATCAAGTGAAGAAAATTCATAATTCATCGAGTATCATGAAATCACAAGAGCAGCGGACGGAACGAGGGAAGAAGGAAACTCTATTTATTTGATGAATCAAACACTTGTTACGAATCGTGTGTTTGAAATTTTCGTCTTATCAATATCCATTTTTCATGTTCTCGTCGTAAAAAGAATCGTCGCCATCTCACCGCCTATAGCTTTATCCGACTCGCGTCTGGTTAATGGGAAAAGTTATCATTTCGTGGCCCGATATTCTCCCCTGATAACACGAAATACCCCTGCAACGTGACTCTTTGCTGACACATATTTGATTCATGTGATAAAAAAATCGGTGAAATTGATCAGGATGTGCCAAGAGACACTTGGAAAGAAATACCCGGGATAATTTTCTTATTTTGCTGTGACAGCGACTTTTCATCTGTGGCAGCAGAAAATGTTCAGTTCTCCAGCAAAATTTGTTTGTTATTCTATATATACAGTGCAACCTGTGAATAAGGCCGCGCTTGGAGCTAAAGGAGACAGTTTTTTTCAGAAACATGTTACCCCCACTAGGTGGCCTGTGCTCAACTCAGCACGAAAGAATTCGCTCCCTATGAATAGGGCCGCTTCGGAAATTGACACATCTCGAAATTGTTCACTAGTTTTTGGCTATCGTTTGAGGGATTTTTCATATCAAAGAAGCTTCTCTGTGATCTAGGAAAAATGAGAAGGATCTTTCGAGTTATTTGCATTGGATCGGAGAAAGATACATTAATTTCTCTGTTCACATTTCATGTGAGACAGATATTGTACTGCCGTTTGTCGAAACAAAAATACAGCGTATACACTGAGAAGAAATGTATAAGGATATCATAACCCAAGTGTGTAATAACGGCGGGCCCAATCTAAGCCTAGGGTGGGTGTCCATGCTGCCCAACGTGGGTCCAAGCTGGGCAGACAAATGGAGCCAACCCTGAGATGATAACATCCTTCCCAGCTTGGCTGTATTGCTTTGCCCAATGATTGATAACAGCATGGGCCCAGCATGAACCCAGACTAGGCAATCAATACTGCCCCTTTCTTTTTCTTGAAATTGGAAAATCGCTTTGAATTCTACCCCAGCAGGCATGAATTTCAGCCCCCAGTGTTGAGCCCCATCGTGCCTATATGGGCCCAAGACTGGACCAAAGTGGGACCAAAATTCATAAACGCTGAGGATTGTACAAACATACTCCGGATATAAATCCACCCCAATCTTGGGCTAATGCTGGTCCAAATTGGGGCCAAGTTCAAATGTACCCACACAAAGATCTATTATTTCCATTTTTGACCAACCATAATTGTATGGGAAAGCACAGCAGGGCCAAGATTGAGCCAACAGGGGCCCCAATACTGGGTTAAATAGGATGGACCCAGCCTTGGGCCCATTGTCATCATAGGCAATACACGCTTGGGAAATAATGTATTGAAAATGACTCTGAACACCTTGCAAATCCTTTTGAATATGTATGAAGTTTGAAAGAACAGAAATATATGTTTCTGTACATAAATGTCATAGCGAAATATGATTTTGTCCTGCGGCCTTGTTCAAAGGTTCCATTCCGATTATTAAATCAGAGATAAGGTGAGGATCAGGGGAAGCGGCCCTATTCAAAGAGCTCTTATTCACAGGTTGCACTCTATAATACCAAAATTTGTTGGAGGAGTAAACATTTTTTGCTTCCACAACTACAAAGTCGGTGTCAAGATTGTTGTAATAAAAACTAGTTTGCTGTCATAGCGAAAAAAGGGACCCATCAAAATTAGATTTCGATATCACAGCAACTTTCTTTTTCCTCCGTGCGTTATCGGGATTTTATAGTCTATGATTTCTTCATCCTCATCGGAAAGAAATATTCAAAACAATTCTTGATTTGGATCCGAGTGTCGAAGTTGGTGCCTTGCAAGTCTGGAAATCAAACTTCAGCGTTAAATTTTCATAACCAGAAAGAGTTCAATTCATCAATGAAGCACTGAACGACAAAACCCCGAGGATACGATCTCGTGAATTCTCGACAAAACATGTTTCCTCGCGTACCCCGTGTCCAAATCGAATGAATGATCCTAAGATTTAATGCATTCGACGTTTATTGTCGGCCGGATTACCATGTACCGTTTTATCAGCGTAATTCAACGTTTTCTCATTGGCATTCCAACGTTGGATGCTTGAAAATGAGACGGAAACGGTTGAATGGCAGAGTTGTCAATAGCGAGGGAAGAAAAGGAAAGGCAGACAGAGAAATAAAATAAAGAGAAAGCGAGTTGAAGATTGAACCCCTCAGAGACCCATCATTGAAGGAGGATTTGCGCGCACCGTAAATTGGACACTTTTATTTTGTAACATTTTCTCAAATCCACGGGTCGGCACAAGATGCCCTCCTTCTTTCGCATCTTCTTCGTCCTTTTCTTCTTTTTCGCTTCCTCGATTCTCTACCCACTCTCTCCTCCATCGTTTATTTTCTTTGCGCGAGGGAAGCAAATGTACCGGACTCAGATTGATGCCAAATGCAGTATTCCCTTTACCGTCTTAATTTTAATTTATCGTGCTAATTTATGTTCATTCATTAAACCTGTATCTCACAGTCGAATTGATGGTGATTTGAATGGGGTAGAATACACTTTCATTTACAGGGGAAAAAGCAACAGGGAGAAAATCGATTATCCAAGTGGTCATGTCAAAATAAATGAGCTGCCGCTACCGCTGTGTTGTTACTTTCTTCTTTCACTTTACTCAATAAAATTGACGATCGAATTTATGTGACAGCTACTTCAATTCATTCCCGATTAACCGTAGATTGGATCGCGTTTACGTATAATAAATGGAAAACGGTTTAGATATTTGAGTTTTGCTGGGAAATTGCTGGAATTTATGATGAATCCTCACAGGAATATTTGTCTCCTCGACCAAAGACTTTTCTCATTGAGAAATAATCAGCGATTCACTTGTGGCTTTTCCACCACCGATCAATTCTGCAGAATGTTTTACGATACAAGCGCTACGCAAGTTCAATTAAATGTATCTCACGTACAGAAGCGATACAACATGGAACGTTCATTTATACTCAAAATTGAACAAATGCTCCTTCTAATTCGAATTTAATGTAAAATTGGATGATCGTGATTCCTCGTGATATGTCTCCCTTTTACCTCTGATTTCGAGATACACTAGAAATCCAACCACAATCTCATTCCAATCCTTTCAAAATTCTTTGGAAAATATCAGGGAAACATTATAAGACTCAACATCGAGTTCACTGTTTCATTACTTCCTCTGAAAAGTCGAGCGCACATGACCTACCCGGGTTTATTAATCGGAAGAGAGTACGAATATTCGGATTGACGGTTTCAAGGGTAGTTTGCGTTATTACGTCGGTTGTATGAACTCTAGTCACTTGTCAGTTTCGTGAAGAGGGAGTGAATAAAGTTAGACCTGTCGAGTTGGTAGTTCACCACTACTGCCGCTGCCCCTACCACCCCACCACCACCACCGCTACTACTACTACTACTGCAACCGAGACGGTAGCTAATATCCGTTGTTTCTCTTCGAACGGAATACAACGGCGCAATTTAATGCATCCAGTCTTGACGTGGGAATTCTGTAATCGTGGTCGAGCCTTAACTCCGGGCAAGGAAGGAGAAAAAGGGAAATAGTTGGTGAGTAGTTGTGAATTGGACATCTCGGTATCTCCATACACACTGACAGATTTTCAAGTACTATGTTACGTGCAGTGTAATCCTCGTAGAAAGGAAAGATAATGAACGGTTTCAAACGCGCTCATCATCGCTCGTATACTGTATATCTAAATGTATACATATATGTAACAAAGAACTTGAGATTCCTTCATCAGTTTATTCGGTAGTGAAGAATTATAAGGGGAGGGGGGGGGGGGAGAATGTAACTCTTAATCAAGTTGATTTATTCCCGAGTAAAAAAATGTGGATCATAAATTGATAAAAAAAATATCACTCGGCGATCACGTTCAAAGTGATCACCAAGTGATGTGAACGGTGAGACTGCAGGATCTTTGTTTCATCATTGTGAGATCAATACAGTAGGTTGTGCTGATGAAATGATCATTTTTTCATCATTGTCAGATCAACAGAGTAGCTTGTGCTGATGAAATCTTAATGTGTGTGAATGATCATTTCCAAATCTGATCAGGATCATTCGTTAACCGTTTGTATCAAGTTCTGATCTACGAACAATCTGGACATGATTATCCCAAGATCACTGTAATATTCATAATCAAAAAACACGTCCCACAGACACATTTTGCTGTTAAGGTGATGAAAAAGTAAGAATTGAGAACTCAATTACAATTGTGAAAAATTGATGATTCAAAAGTGTCACTTTCATGGAGCTTCTTCTCCTAGTCTTCGGAAACATTAAGCAGATTAGGGTTATCAACACCAAGTTCAAATGTTTTCCCTATCAACCTAAATCGATTCCACGGAATTCATCTATGAACCTGAATATAACTGAAGATTTATTGAAACATGTCACATCTTCAGGTTATAAACAGTACAGAATGCATGAGGTTAAGACCAAAGAAAATTAAATTTATGTCTATTCGAAAAGCTCCATGAACGTAACACTTTCGAATCTATCATTTTTCACAAGTTGTAAGTACATTTCAAATCACAAAGTGATCTGATCATTTATATTGCAAATCGAGAACCCGATTATCCATTTACTATCGGATTCATAAGATGTATATAGTACATTAACAGTTTAAAATTTATTTGAAAATATAATATTCTTTGTAATTCTTTGAATTGAAAATTCCAATACATGTAATTGAGTTCTCAATTTTTACTTTTTCATCACCCTAACAGCATAATGTGTCTGTGGGACGTGTTTTTTGATTATGAATATTACAGTGATCTTGGGATAATCATGTCCAGATTGTTCGTAGATCAGAACTTGATACAAACGGTTAACGAATGATCCTGATCAGATTTGGAAATGATCATTTACACACATTAAGATTTCATCAGCACAAGCTACTCTGTTGATCTGACAATGATGAAAAAATGATCATTTCATCAGCACAACCTACTGTATTGATCTCACAATGATGAAACAAAGATCCTGCAGTCTCACCGTTCACATCACTTGGTGATCACTTTGAACGTGATCGCCGAGTGATATTTTTTTTATCAATTCATGATCCACATTTTTTTACTCGGGTTTTATCTGAGTAATTTTTCTCAACTTTTCGTTGGGAATATGTAAATAAAATACCAATAGATACAGACGTGGAGCCAACTAGACTTGTGTAACTCACCCAGCCAGCAAAGTGCTTCCAAATTCACGTTTCCGCTACTAGCAGTGCTAGTGGTAGCAACGTGGTAGCTTTTCCATTACCGTGAGACTGCATGCTACCATATATATGATTCAATTTATAACGTAGCACTACCTCAGCGCTACCAGTATTATCAGGAAGCGCTACCAAGTTGTGCTCCTAGTAAAAATACTACCAAGTCGCTCCTATTTCCATACATAAATGAAACCATATATGTACAGAAGATTTTTAACTGTATAAGTGAATGGTAGCACCACTGCCAGAAGCGCTGCCTTGGTTTTGTTGGCTGGGCATGAACGAACCGTTCAAAAGAGCCGAATGAAGTAGTTCAGAGATTCATAAAGATATATTTCAGTAATTCACATTAGATATTTTCATGTTTGTACCACTGATTCTCACTAAATAGAAGTTCCTACAATTTATTCAGACTCATCAACCTTCGGGATAATGGAGGAGGCATGTTCCTGGAAATCGCGTGATCGCCATAAAGAGAGGGGCGCGGAATATATTATCATAGTAAAAGCATCTTTTACTATGATAACATATTTCCTATACAATTTTGATTCAGTGTAAATTTTAGATTACGCATAATAGGTAAAGAAAATGGGACCGAAAAATAGTTCATAAAGGATACTAAATTGAGTTGTGAGAACTAATTTAAATTCTTGGTTCAGTTTGTAAAATGAAAATAGATCCATCGCTTATGTTACGAAATTAATGGTTTTAAATGGATGAAATACCAAATCAGAAGGATAAAATTTGGAACACAATATTTTTGCACCATCGTTGCCCAGACCCTGTTATAGGGACTCTATTTTCTATGCCCTTATCACTTTACGTGGAACATTATGTGAGGGAACAAAGAGAACAAAAGGAATGCCCCCTAATTCATGGATATTTACGAATTCTTCATTAGATTATTCTTCATGAGAATAATTGAACTATTTAGCTCAATTGAAGTATATCACTGAACTACTTCAATTTAGTGAACGAGATATACTGAACTACTCCAGTGAAGTGAACTACAATGCCCAAGTCTAGAGCCAACATCAGCCCAACGTGTGGCATAGATTTTGTCCATCAGACAACAGAAACTAGAACACCAACTTTGAATCTTATATTTACCCATATGGAAATTTCCGGGGATGAACAAACGGTCCAATACTGGCGGGGACTTTTTCCTCAGACTCCGGCAAAAGCAATTGAGCCGTTACTGCACCATCACTGTTTTTCGATTGGTGCCATGTATCTAACAGACATCACACAACATGATAGTGGGTCTTGAGAATAGCCAGATTCGTTGCGATACTGAATCAACTCCAGCAAACCCATCACGCCGATCTGATTAGCCTAAGTCATGAGAGTGCTCAACCACCGATTCATGTGCATTTCAAACAACGAACCTCTCGAGTGGTTTCAGATCGAATGGTGATTCAATTTATCCAAAGTTCCTACTTGCAATGAGATTTTTAACCTTCAAACACTGCATAAAAATAAATAGAAACAGTTAAACTTTGAATCCGGAAGAATATGTGGACAAGAAAGTTACTTTTATCATATTCTTGCCCATATTTATTTTACACCCTAGTGAAAATGGAAACTGAAATGCAGCGCAGACGAAAAGTATGGTGGAGCGTAACAGAAACGTTAATGAAGAGTGAACAAAGGATAAATAGAACGGACTCTAGGAAGAGTATTTGAAGCCAAGTAACAAAGGAACAAAGGAAGGGTATAAAAATCAACGCTCTATGAAGAGTATGAACAATATAAGAGGATACAAATTTTAAGTATTTGGCGAGATTCGAACCCATGATTTTCATCACTGCAATCCAACGTCTTACCTATCCAGCCATGGAATGCTATGATTCCTGACAGTTTAAAACCGATCCTCAGAGTTTGTATGAAATGATTCGCATTACCTCTCATGGAACGTAGAAATACTCTTCCCAAAACGACAGAAAACTGTTTCAAAGCGTATTGATAACGCTTAACCCTCAGCCTCCACACGAGTGCGAATTTGCACTACATTACCTTCTCTTTTACCCATTATCCTCAATGGATTTCTCGGAAAGTTCACCCTGAATTCATGTCATTTTCACTTTCATCCTGATTTATTTCCACGAAATTACACAGAATAAAAATCGGGAAGCCAAATTCGCACTCGTGTGGAGGTAGTTTTTGCGTGAATGAGGTGTGGAGGCTGAGGGTTAATTTCAATAATCTACAACAAGCAATTATTATACGCTTTGGCAAGAGAAGATTGTAACCTTTTTACGTTTCTTGTCAGCTTCGAGTGCGCTTAGTACGAGCGTATATTTTCACCGAGGCATTCAATTTCGAATACGATCATCCGAAATGATATCTAAGCTTTCTTTCAAACCATAGAAACAGTTATTTGATTTATCCTTCTATTGTGTCGTCTGTTTCTCTAAATCACCCGATACGTATCTAGTAATGAAGTCATTCCTGAACCAGACATATCAGAACAACCGGATCATCCACAATACCGCAGTTGTGACAGTACAGGCTCATGAATATTGTCTTTACCGGCAGTATTGTATCCCCAGTACCGGGCCTTATGTGAAACGTTGTTATTATTTCGACTTCGGGTCAGTACTGTAAAATCAACTGTCCCTGAACTGGTAGTTTATATTGGCCAACGCTGGTAACTCGGGCAACGGCACTGCGCCAGTATGGGGCCAGGTTTTAATTTTCACATAGGTATATATCTCGACGTTAGAAAATCTAACTAGATGGTTGATTCAATGCACGAGGAAATGCATATAGGGAATAGAAATCTGACCACAGATTGATCCATTCCTCGAAATACCTAGAGAAATACCTGATTCAGAGAGAAAGAGAGATTGGGTTGGATGATCACATCCAGTCTGTAACATCTGTATCCATTTCCGAAGACGAATATTCTGTGCATTACAGATCGGGAGATGTAAATTCGGGGTAGTCTGAGTATTGGTACACTGGCATCGGTATTTCAACCATTACCGAGATCCGATGTACTGCCAGTAATAACCGTTGACGCATTGATGGAATCATTTCTCACTATCCATTTCACACCATCGAGTTATCTTCGAAACTATTCGAGAGAATATGAACGGTATGAGTGCGATTATCGTGTACTTCGTGTATCAAAGTATCGGAAAACGCAAGGTTCAAATGTATACAGCTTGTACGTGATTGATGTTGAATGCATGATTCAATGACGATGATTTATTCTGTTCATCACAAAATGAAATGTTCTTCTTCCGAATGTGTGTAAGATTCACATATCCTGATTTTCATGGTGCATCCTATTTGGGAAACACAGGAACTATTCTCATGAAATAGCGAGACCGATAACGTATGTATTCAGTTTGTCAGGAATTCAGGGTCGAATGTCAGTATTCGTTATCTGTAGTGATATGTGGAACCAGAGATGAGATAATTTTGAATTTCAAGTGATATATCTATGATACGAACACTTCAAAAGCATAAATGTAACAAAAATTGATTAATTAAAATTGTGGCCTTGATTATAGCACCCGGTGTGCCTCTTTTATATATGAAGGAGTCTGTATTTGAGGCAAATTCATCGTGCCTTGATGGGAACCTGATCCATCCAATTTTTCGCAATTCCTACCAGGGAATCAATATTTCAAGTCAGCATTACGTATCAGAACCTGTTGAAGTGCGAATTTTCTCACCCGGTTGTACATGGCTTTATGAGAACAATTACTTATTTGAGGCAAATATACGAGAGTCTGACTGAGTCCTGTTTTAACAACTCTATAGGACTCCAATTGGAAAAAGAAATTCGCTGTGGCAGCTGAAAATTGGTTTCCATAGCTAATCTTCGTGGTTGATATTTGGATCGCGAAAAGAATAGCTATGATAGCGATTTTTCTTTGCAATCGGCGTTTCACTGTACTAGCTTGGAAGAATCGCTAAAAGAACGACCGATCGAGTGCAAAAAAAATTCATTGGATAGGGGAGAGTCGATTTCGCAATCTTTCGGTTACTAACTCCAGCTGCTGGCGCTTGAGCCACCCCACCGATTGGATTTGTCTTGTTTTAATAACACATATAGCTTTAGCAGAATTTTTCAAATTTAATTTTGCAAAACCGCATGCAAACCAATAATTATTCTGGAGGTGAAATATTTTCATTGAATTCACATTGAATGTTTAGCGAATCATTTGTTGTCGACGCACAAAAGCTATGTTAGCACCTTTGGCTATAATAATAGCTGCAGTAGCGCAATGCACTCAGCACACAAGTTTTTGCTGTCATTGCGAATTCATTCTTTTCCGTGTGATTTGCATCCTGACCCTGAGATCACCTGATCATGTTCTTATGAGTGATCGGGCAGATCTCTATTCAAGGAGTTCATGAGACCTGATATAAGTAGGCGAACACGTTTTTGTTCCACAGTTTATCACGCTGCAGCCTTTGAATTCGTTATGATGATTCTAGCAGGTATTTTGCCATTTTTGGAGAATGTTGCACGATATGGAGCTAAATCTCAGTTCTTGGAATACGGAAATGAATTTTTAACTGCATCAGCTAAATTCGAACTGCTACAGCTAAACATTTCAGCACCCACAGACCAGGCAATTTCTTAGCAACATTAGCTGAAATTTAATTGATGAAGCTGAGAATTTTGCTACCATGGCTAAAATTTGTCTACAGGAGCCAGAAAAATGGCTAATCATCTAACAGCTGATCACTTTTTTTCGTGAATGAATTTTCATTTGAATACCTAATTAAAATTCTTTCAGAATCACGTGATGATCGGATGATTGGATATTGTTTATCAGGAATTCTCCATAATTTGATTCCATAAAATCACCTTGATTCTTGGCTGTGAGATGGTTTTATGCTTCGTAGCTAGAACGTTAGCAGTTCTAGTCATTGGAGCCCTCACGGAGTGACGCTTGATGAATACAACCATAAATAGAACCAAGGTTTGGCTTGAGAAATGCCCGTGATTTTATACCCAATTATCTTTGGTGCAATTCCTTCTAGTCAGCTTGGTTTTTTGATAAATCCTGTTTCGTCATCTATTAAGAGGATACTAGCGGTGGTATCGGGCCTCTCCTTCTGTGTAATAATTCTGTTCCTTTCTAACCAATGATACGAGTTATCGACTCAGTATCTTCCTAGGGGATAGGAGTTCTTCATGCTTTTTGGCTCCAGAGATTGTCTCTTTGATGCGTCCACGGTTGGTCTACTATTCTTATGCCTACTGGTTTTGTGTTGCTGCCTCTGGAGGCAGGGAATCTATGCTTCCGAAACTCGAATATTTTATTGGTTGAATATCTTCTGGTTGCTCTGTCATCACTGCAAAATTTAATCCAATGGTGTACAAGGGATTGTTATCAGAATGGTGTTTATCGCTGACCCTTTTAGCTCGATGTAATCCTCAAATGGTGGCAGAATTACTTTCTTACAACAAGATCAAGTAAAATCTGGTAGTTGAAAATGGTTGCTCCTGCTTCCTCAGTCAGGTCTCAACTGAATCAACTTGTCGGAGCCCTATTGAAAAGATCTAGATGGATCTTCATGTTTTCCTACATAAAATTCAGATTGTTTCTTATGGATTTGTTTGAACTCCCAGGTTCTCTACGTGAATTCTCACCTGATTTTTCAGACGGGGAGATTTTATCAAGGAGTATTAAGAGTTCCAGGTGGACTTTTTCAGGCCTCCCATGAGAATGCTGAATAAGCATCTGAATTTTTGGTTCAAGGAGACCTTCTGCAGAAAAATAAATTGACTGTGATAGCTATTTCGTGTACTTGATATTTGAATAGCCAAGAATATTGTCACGATAGCTGAATTTCAGCTTCTAGCAATTCATGTTGTTGCCATTGCTGAAAAATAGTTACTATGGTTGATTTTTAGCTATCCAAATATCAAAAAAATTCCTCTTCTGTGTAGAATCACCAGGTTTCATCCCCTGCTTTTGAAATTTGGGGATCGAGTAGTACAACTTTAGCTTGCAGAACTACTACAACCACGAAGCGTGATCAAGGAGAAAGAATGTTAGAAAGAGTGTTCTGCAAAGTGTTGCTGGATGACCCCTGTGGAACCTGATTCACTGACTCCTTTGACGAGATATTTTTCGCTTATATCTGGCCAAGAGATTACAATAGTAGTTCATCAAAAATATTGGCTGGAAAAAGAACTGGACATTCCACGAAGATCAGGATTTCATTCAACACACTGGAATGAATAAGGTAAAATTGCGAGAATATTCTATTATGCTAACGACCGTCACGTTCTCCATTCGAGTGCTTCGAATCACATTGTTGAGCCCAGGTATATGCAAAATTCATGGATAACTCGGAGAAGATTGAATACCTCTATGGATCGTGTCCCGTTCGGTATCCAACGTGGTGTTTGCCAGATTCTATGTGCACCGTGAAGAACAATCGAAGGATTTCTTTTCAAATTGCGGCAAAGAATCTTCCTTACGTCGGGATTATCACGTAATGGAGAGTTCGCTCTCATTTAACAAAATCTTCCCTTCGAGATAGTGCCTGAATGGACAATGAAAGGGGAATTCTTTGAAATCTCGCATCAAATGTTGAAGATTTATGTACGAAAAAGAAACTTGCATAAATTGTACATTTTTCATAGTATAACCTCATTCTGGAGAATGAATTTATTGGAACCTTTTACTTTTACATTTTCATGAAATTTGAAATATTGATCGAGGTATTGCGTCACGAAATAACAGGAGGCAAATTAAATTCCCAGAACATAAAAAGCATGTTCCGAAAATTGTATAATTGAGAATTTTCATATAGAGAGATGATATTCTAATGATATATATTCAACATTTCAAGTTTGTGAAATTCGACAAATTGCAGTTCCACAAGTCATCGATAATTTATGTAAATTCATTTATCAGTTTCATATCAACGATTACATATATGAACCATGACATGTGTGCGATGTCGCATCGGTGAAGAATTTTGATGAGGAATCATTTGAGACTAAAATTGTTACTATGTCGCATATGAATGAATGGAGGATTCAGAAATATTTTATAATAAATAATTCTCATTGAGGGCACTCAAGCACCATGAGAAGCGAGTCAAACTTCACAGTAAAAAGTGAGACTGAAAGTGATCCCGAATATCAGCTTCAAAATGCAGCCAAAAGTAGCGCCTTTTCCAACTGAAAGTGAGCAATGAAAAAGATTGAATTTCAATTAATTCCATCTTACTTTGGAAATTAAAATGGGATTCTATCTTAATTCCAAAGTAAGATGGAATTAACTGAAATTCAGTCTTTTTCATTGCTTACTTTCAGTTGGTGCTACTTTTGGCTGCATTTTTAAGCTGATATTCGGGATCACTTTAAGTTTCACGTTTTACTGTGTTTGCGCCAACTTTTTCCATAAATTATGCGTTCAACCAAAATTTTTAGTGAATAATCATAAAATCCACAACTGGGTTTACACGGAAAAAAGAAAACAGCAATGGTTACTGTGAATCACAAAAATACATTGAAACTCAAATTCATTCTATGCAGTACTGCGTTTCCCAGTCCTCATTACTGTCCAGTCAGCGTTGAGGCATTTTATTACAATACTCATCACTGTGATCGCGCTAATCCTCATTATCTGAGCGTGTTTTCATTTGTTTTTCAACCGATCGCTGTCATTCACAGTAAACAGTAGTGTTTTCTTTTTGCCGTGTAGACTCTAAATATAAATTTCAGTCTTTCACTGATTTTCTGGCGAACATAAGAGGATTTTGAAATTTATATCCTCCAATTGTTCAAAATTTGTTTGTAATTTCATTTCCCAATATTTGCAAACCATGGAACAACCCAAATTCGTATTTAGAGTTCAATCTCAGGTATGTACTCGATTATCATCGATTTAGAATTTGAATTCATTGAGTAATTTATGCAAGAAGTTTGCGCAAAATTTCATCTGCTTCTCCTGATGCTTGAGTGCCCTTGAGGAGTAGTAAAGTTTGTCTTTTGTTGGAAACACCAGAAAAATTATAGAAAAATTCAAATATCAAAACAAAGGCTAGCAGAAACCAAAACATATGAACAAGGTTTAAAATGCTTCCATACACGGAGAGAACCCGAGTCGGAAAATTGTGATACTTTTCAAAGCCTGATCCACTCCGTAATACGCAACGATTCGGAGTTTAATCAGGTTGAAAGAAAATTAACATCAGGTCGAATGAGGAGTTTGAAAACAAGATCAGGTTGAGAACTGGGTAAGATCAGGGTGAGTAATGAAATCAAACCTGATTCACTCCGTAATACGCAACGCATCAGAGCTAAATCAGATTTCACTTTATGATTCGGGAAGTATATGGGACTGATTACCATTCGCCCTACCATAGTTCTCATCGCGACTTCAGAATAAGAAGTGAGTAATGACTCGCGATCAGTGATGCCAGATTCGAGACCGAGACCGTTTTTACTCACCCCATTGACCGCTTCCTCTTTCTCCCACCATGCGGAATAAGTCGGACGAGCGAGAGAGTGATAGTCGTTTCTTCTCCGTCGCTCGCGCGACTTATTCCACACGCGGGGAGCAAGGGTAAAAGCGGTCTCGGTCTCGAATCTGACATCATTGCTCGCGATTTGGTAATCATTACGATGGTAACCTATCGTTTCCATGATAACGTGAACAGTTTATCCTACTCACTTCGATTCTGAATCTGAATGGGACTTATTACAATTTTGAAACATCTGTAACCAAAATGTTCCTGGAGTTTGAATCGTTTATTGGAACAAATTCGGTAACTAATCACAAAATTCTTCAGCTGTCCAACACTCAAAACCTACAATACACTTCTCAAACGATGTTCACAGTTCCAATGAGTTTATTGGAGAAGCTGAACATCGATAATTGCTTGGATTTGATGAGTTTGAATTTCCGTTTCGTTTCAATGAACGATTCAAACTTCAAGAACATGTCACCAAATGACTATTTTTTATAGTAACCGTTACCGTATATTTTTCTCCGTGTAGAAACAATGGATATAGAAAATTCCGCTTCATCAAATAACGTGAAACACAATTCCTGCGGTAGATGAATGTTTTCATGAGATTTCAAATCATCTGTTCTATAATGAGTCTTTTTCCACAAGAGGATATATCAGAAGAAATGGTTTCTGCACCATGTTCAGCCGTTAATGCACTAATGTATCTGTGAAACGGGTTAATGAGCTATCACATATTCCCTGTACATCCCATCCGAGTGCATTGTTCAGTCCCCCTCTGGTTTTCTCCGATACACGCATACATTTTTCGTCGTCCACTAAAAATGCAAAAGAAATTTGAGAAGAAGAGCATACTATTAAGAAGATCGGATCGTTGGGAATGAAGATAAACCACTGACGAGGTGTAGAAAAAGCAATCCAATTCCCAGATAACCAACCATATTTACATTTCTACGTTTACGATTCATTTTCTTATTTCTTTCCCATTCGCAACAATGAACTCTTAGTTGCGGCTATAGAGATACTTGGGGGTCAATTCGTGGTTCAAAGTATAGTTCGGGATTATGCAGTTAATTGGTCTACATCGGAGGGAGAAATAACGTTTCGAGAAATAACGCAATTCCAAGAGGCAGTTGCGCGAAATATACACGTACACCCTACCTTACACCTACGTTGCTCGTTCGCTTCCTTTTCTTCGTCTCTATGACGATGAAAAAAGAGAGAACGAGAAAAGAAAAAAAAAAGATCAAAGCGTGGGTCGCTTGAAATTGCTTCTTCGATTACAGCTTCAAAGGATTCATTCCCAACAAGATTCAGGTTGGAAAGAAACTGAGGTGCCTAACCGATTACGCGCCGGGAAACGACCGTGTCTCTTAACTGTTTCTTTTTTCCTCCAGACACAGCCGTGAGCAACGTAATTAGCAAAGATTAATCGTTCGTATAAATTGTATGACATAAAATATTTGCGTTTGTAATTACGTTTGACGGAACTCAAATAAATCTTTATTCTCGTGTAGTCAAAATTCTTTTTCGTTAAAAGTTGTGTCATATCGGGTACTCGGTGTATTTTTTTAATATGAATCTTAGCTTTCGTCATTGTAACGAAAGGTCGGAGAGATTGAATTAAATTCCAAAAAATATACGCGGGTTTCGCAGGCTGAGATGGGAATTTGATTTGATCAATTCAATTTAATTGGATTGAGATATCGTGGTTCAGATTATAACTTCATAATTTGTAGGGAGTATTTTATGAAAATAAGTATCAAATACATTATGATATGAAATGGGGTGACTATAAAGTGATTTCATGTTATGCTGCAGCTTTGGAAGCTAAACTGGAAAAACAAACTCACTTATCATCAATCATCACTTTCAATCAATTTTTGTGAGTTAAGAATCATTCTTTGGAAGTCACGAAAATTGTTTAGAAAGTCCCAAATATTTTTTACATCATTTTTACAACATGGCGCCCATCCTGCCAGTTTGGGCCCAAGCCTGGGCTAGAGTGGGCCAAAGTTCATACACGCTAGGGGTGTCACGCATTTTCATTTTATCAATCGTTGCTTCAAATCCCGTGACATTTAATACCGAGATGTGTGTATGGACCAGTGGCTCAATGATGGACCAAGCCTGACACAAGACCTGCCAAGACTTGTCTTGAACAATTCACCAAACTTGGCCCAGGATTGGGAATGATGGGATCAGGACAAGCTTGGGCCAGTGGTTTTGCCAGGTCCGGTCCAATTCTTCTACCGAGCATCGACCAATGCTTCTTTGATCGCAGATATTATATTCAGATTTCAGATTCATATTTCAGTTGATGACTTTTTCGTTCAGAATACCGTACATGAATTATCTTCAAACGATAGAAAAAATGTGACAAGACTGGGACAAGCTTGTATGATCATTGGAAAATTTGTGTTTTTTGATATTTCAATCCATTTTGATTTTATTGTTAAATTATCCTAAGCGTGAATTTACTACAGGTCCAATGAGGGCCCAAAGTGGGTGCCCATGCTACCTAACGTGGGACCAACTCTGGGATGATAACATCGTTTCCAGCCTGGCTGTATTGCTTTGCCCGTAGACAAGGTGATATAATGGGCCCTGACCTAAGCCGATCTTGGCTCAACTTAGGGCCAGGCCCGCACCAAAGTTCAATATTCCCATTTTCTACGAACTATGATTGTATGGGAACAAACAATAGGGCCAAGATTAGTCCAAGATGGGTCCCATTGTCATTTCCCAATACTGGATTCAAGCAAATGGACCCTGCTTGGGCCCATTGTCAATATCGGCGATACACACTTGGGATGCTCAAACTGAAATAATAAGATCTTACTGAAATACCATAACAGAAATCTTATAATGATCTGATCCCGTACGGAATCCAATTGGATTTCGTTTACACGTGTAAAACTAGTGTGTAGGATTCATTATGGCAGGAAGATCGGGTCAGCCCTGGCCCGATGGTTATCCCCAAGTCTTCAGCCATTGTAAATTCAAAATTCAGTCAATATTTATAAACATTGTGCCACTCATGTGAGCAATATTGGCACAATTGTTCTCAACGAATGCTCGATTTGTAAACTTGTGCCAAGTTTGTACCAAATCTAGTGACCATTTGAAAAATATTAACAACTGTACCATAACTGACTATCCATTGGGAACAACGGGACAATCATGGAACAATATTGGGTCAATTGTTCTTCACGGAGGTTTGTTTCTGACACATGTGCCAACCTTGGGACAAGCTTGGGTTTTTTTCAGTCTTGGCAATACCTGCATGGGATATTAAATAACATTTCGAAGTTTAAAGTCCATTTTTCCGAGATTCATCAAACCTTGTTAGACCTACGAGGCTTAGAAAGATCTCAAACTGACTTTTATCGGGTGTCTCTCACACTCTCTTAAAGAAATTCAACAACAGAAATTTGAATGCCTAAATATCGTAGAAATATATGATTTATTTTTCCATATTCTGCCCCAAATCACTGTGCTCGAGGGAGCCTCTCGCCTTGTCTATTCACACAACGAAACGAATTCTGCCTGAAGCAATCGTCGATGCTGCCTTCCTTGCAGCAATTGTTACACGAAAATTGTTTTCGGATGAAATAATTATCGATGTAGGATCAACATTGAGGTTGTTATTTTTCCAATTATTATTTTGAAGGATCATTACTTGGTAAAACAAATAATAAACGAATGAAAAGAGAAATAGAGATAGAGAGAGAGAGAAAGAGAGAGAAAACTGATGAGGAATTGCGTGAGAATGGTTACGAAACGACTAAATGTATGTGTGGGTTTATAAAAGAAGGGGTTAGAGTCATGCCGATTGAATCAGACGGTCGCGTCGCGTAGCGCCAGAGCGTCTCTCGGTTTCTCCCCTTTCAAGAGAAATGAGAGAATTGTAAGGGGAGAACGAGACGCTTTCATAACACGCTTGGTTGATTATTGTTCGTCAAGATTTTCCTCAAGTGCCGTACGTATAGATTATTACCGACCCTCTGTCAGCCAAGATTTTGGCGGTACACTTAATGAGAAGAAACAGTTTCAATAAGACAAATATCATTCTATATCGTCTCACTTTATCCCCGTTTCTATAATATTTAGAAATTAAATGAGAATCGAGGATGAAATCCGCTTCGAAACGATATTAAAATACGATATCCCCCGCATTTCCTTGTGAGAGAACTTTGATGATTCGAAGGAAGTTCCTCGTATATTTTCTAATAAATTATTGTCAGGACGTGATCGAAAGATACGGAATATCTTTTGAGAAGAGCGACATAAATGGATAAACCAATCAATAAAAGAATAGTTCCCGGTTGTGTCTAGACGTGTTTCATTCTGCATTAGCTTTGATTGCTGATTATCGACTGGAGAAAATTCTATCTCCATTCTCGGATATTCAAGTAGTCCGAGGATGCGAGAACACTTTTACTCATTTACTTATTCATCTCTCGCTTGCAATCTGCTTCATTAGGGTCTGTTTATTATTCGATAATACGAATTCAAGGTGTTTTTTCTTTCATGTTTACGACTCAGTTTTTTTCTTCATTAACCTGTCACCGACAGAGAGAATCAACTTTGGGGAAAAGAAATCAAAATTTTAGACATGAATTTTTGAAAAAATCCATACACCTGTGTTTATAACGTTCGTCTGCAGAAACAGACAGTGATTGATATGTCACCTGGAGTTTCTCCCACACGATTGATATGTCGATCCGAAAGAATGCAACTTCGTGCATAGCGAATGGAAATACAGATCATGACGTGGACGAGGAGTGACATCTTGTGCTTCTCTGATAGAATGCGATTTGTGAGGTATCCTATTGACAAATACAAGTATGGTACCTTTCGTGGTGGATATAAAACCACCTTGACTTGAATTTGAATTCCTCGTGTGTGGAAAAATTAACGGAACTTTGCTTTTAGAGTAGAAACGGGTGAAATTGAATAATACATTTCATCTACACGGGGAAACGATTCGATAAGAAGTACCATACTTGCTTGGAATTTCCTGGAGAAATATGATACTTTTGTAGATATTTTCACGTAAATAATTTGATGTGGACAATAATAATGATAAACTTAGTGCCCCACATAGCACAGAATGTCTGAATGAAATTGTCAGAGTATTATATTTGAAATATGCAATATTCTCGCAAACATCTCAAGAATATTGTCAGAATGTCTCCAGAATGTCTTATCTCACCATCATTGTGACATTCTAGAGACATTCTGTAATATCACTGAGATGATTGTCGTAATATTCTTGAGACATTCTGAAATATTGCTGAGATCATATTGGGGATATTCTATACAGGAAAACATCTCATAATTACGTACATTAACAATGGTGAAAAATACAGCTTTTGGTAAGAAAAATATTCTTGAGATTGAAGTGCTCTACAAACTTTGTATAGAATATGATTTGGATGGATTTGTGAGAGAAATACACATTAAAAGTCGATTATTAGGAAAGTTCCCTCAGTGAGGATCGAACCCCAGTTCTCCGAGTCATAGACAAAGCCTCTATCACCGCAGCTAACCACTGAGATGACTTCAATGCCCTCAAAGTGCTACTCTTCGTCATCATAATAATGTGTTTCTGATAAATTCGTTTTCGTGGAATATAGACCAATCAAATCAGAATCCTCTGAAACTGAAATTGAATGGGTCATGGGAGAGAGATTTCTTTCGCCCTCGACTTGTACATTTTATCAAATACTGATGAATACGGAGCTGATGAATAAAAATTCTCATTGCCACTCTCAGAATATTTCATTTGCGACAAACATGGAATATTTCTCATCATAGATCCCCAGAACATTGCAGAATATCCCATGTACAATATTTCAATTGCAAGATTCTCAAAATATTTGTAATGAAATATTCTATCCGCGATATCTACGGAATCTGGTAGAAATATTAAATAGAATCTAACATAGTAACATAGAATGTTTGAAGTGAGATATTTGTGATATTCTGAGAATATTACTGAGACATTGTGTGCTATGTGGGTGGTTTTAGATGTTGACCTCTCAAAATTTTCATGGGCCATTGATTCTTGTTAATGAGAGAACACTTTGGTGATTAAAGGGTTGTTTCCTCACGGAAAGAAAAGAACAAATCGAAGCAACAACTCACATACTCCATCTTTGATGAACTACTAGAAAGAGTTACTACCCAAGTAGAAATTTTGGATCGATCTGATGTCGGCTCGACGTCAAATCCCGTGCTCCGACCATTAATACATGACTGTTGGTTCACACTGTGAAACCGCTGAGGCGATTTTCCTCTGACATTTGGTGGTGGTCGCAAAGTTTCACCATGAATAGGAAACTTTTCAGCCTGATTTAACAGCCTGTGAAGGGAATGGTTTCTTGAAATGGAGGGGAAATCCTCTATTTTTTATGAAAAAAAGCGACTTCCCCGCGATCAGGGGACCGAATCCACTTCACTTCGGTCCGATATTGATAACCGCGTCGTCGAGTCGAGTACTAGCGTTGTCCCTTTGAGATTCAGGACCAAACGCCGCGATTAATCAAATTCGGGGATTTGTCGCAAAACTGCATAATATTCGTTCTCATAGATAAACGTGTGAATAATAAATATAAATTGCAATAGGAAGTCTCGTGGGAAAATCGATTCACGATATATGATGAATATTTCTCTTTCCCCAACCATCAAAATCTCATGCACCCATAACTCCGCATTCAACTTGTGTCTCTTTCAATGCAGTTACAAGTTAAAATTTTTATGTTTCACGAATCAATACAACCCAACAACACCCATGAACCCGTGTGTATCTCATCTTTGAATATATATTCGTCGTCAAACAATTCCAACGATTGTTCGCATAATCCCCCCAGATTTCCACAAAATTGATAGTCACACACGAAATTGATCCAAACAATAAACAGAGCTGTCATTTAACAAGTACGATTCATCTTCCTCGATGTATATATTACATACGTTTTTTTTCTTCTTATCTTCCCCGTTGGAGTATTGTTTCATCTGCGGGAGCACGATGATAAATCTAAATCTGTCTACGTTATAAGAAACGGAGAGAAAGGCAAAGAGAAAAAAAAGGGAAACAAACCAAGATCAGCTGCTCGAAGATTGGCCAAACCAATTAATCGAGGGCGACAAAGGGATGTATCCTAACTCTTATTGTCTATCCATCCATCCATCCATCCATTCGTTCATTCATCTATCAATCGACGAGCCGAAGAAGTAATAGCTCTGGTAACCAACGGCAAATCCTATCTTTTTGTTTTCCAGGTGCGAGGGTGGTTGGCTTGAACTCGAGGGTGGTGCCCGAGTTTGCGGTCGCAACGAGCGCTTCGATCGACCGGTCGTTCTCTTTTCCGACAAGCCGGTTACGACTCTCCACATGCAGTGAGTATAACATAACCCATACATCTCTCATCTTATACACAAGGACTCTTCAATTTTCATTCTAGGCCAGACGGTTTTTTTCTCCTTTCTTTCTTTCTTTCTTTCATTCTCTCCTTTATTTTTCATTTCCTCCTTTTCGTGCTCTTATTCCATACATGACCCGAATATCTCGGTATCCCGAACCGCAAGGAATCCACGTAAAGAAATCGAAATGGACGAAATGTGCTTTCACGGTGTTTCGTTTCATCGTTTCGCTTGAAATGTATGAGATGCGATAGCGAAATAGAATATAATATCTTCGGTGCCCTTCTCGCGTCAAGATACCAGAAGAAATACGTTGCGAGATATCAAAAATATTGCTGCGGATGAGAGATTTTCAATTATGGATATATAAACGAATGAGTTCGGTTGGAGAAGTTTGATTAAAGCTCCGTATATCATTCGAAAAGAATAGGCTGACTAGCGAGAAAATTTGGATAAGTCGAATATGTTTTCTCGAAGATCATTGGATTTCATTTAATTCAGTTTCACTAATTTTTCTCCAATTTGTCAACTATGTTTTCTTGATTTTCTACTTATTTAAAAAGGTAGGAAGTTTGCCGATAGAAGAATCCCATGCTTTTCACAATATCGATTGATTCGAATATACTATACGAAATGAAGGATGAACCACAACGATACGTCGATTGTTGTAACTTCAAAATATCATATTTTGTGAAGAGCATTTCAGAACTGAGCGATCGACATTCTAATTATTGAGCTACGGATATCTATTGAATATCGGGTTTCGTTAGATTGAGAAAGTTTCTATTCAGCTGCATATAACATACAAGACAGTCGATTCAAAAACCTGGATACTTTTCACTCTATTCTTCCAAATAAACTTGAACAAATTTCTATAAAAATATCCAATAATGGAACAGCCGACACACATATTGTATACAAATTATACAACATTGCTCACATGATATATATAATTCAATAGAAAACTTTTCAATCTTTCAAAATTCAATAATTGGAAAGGAATCATCTTATACGAAGTATAAAGATTCGATACTTTGAAATTTCTCTCCAACAAATGAATAAATCATCACCTTGAAATCCTGCCAACAATAACGATCCTCATTTGAAAATCCATCAATAATAATTCACGCCGCGATACACGAGATCGTTAAAATCTCCTCTGCAAAAGAGAATAATCGTCAGCATATCATTCTTTGTAATGGAAATCGCCAATGAGTTGCATTCTCCGACCCATCGGAGCGATGTTCCATTAAGATATTTAGAAATAAGATTCGATACACGTGCATTTCTATTATCCTTAAGGTGGGCGAAGTGAGAAGCACTTAGCTCGATACGTGCTCCTATTCCGTAATGGGGCAGAATTCCAGTCTTTCTCCTTTCCTGCACCGGATTTTCCATCCTGAGTTGTTCTGCCTGCATACCTTGACAGTAATTGGATGAAACTACTCGAGGCTTTGGTGTTCTTCAAAGAGATTTTATATACGATAGCATAATTGGATCAATCATTTGCCGATCTGTAGTTATCTAAATGCGGATATTGGGATTTATTACCGGATTATATATTTCTCAAGTATTATTTATGATAATTATTCAAATTTCTAATTGGTCACTTAAGAACGTGTATTCACAGTATCCTGAACGATGCAATTGTAAGAGCAAATGTGGGTCTTCAATAGAAATTATATACACTCATTCGTTATGTGGCGTCTCGGTGGGACGAGAGCGCAACGTTGGCTCAGAACCGGAAATAATGATAACGCTGACAATCAGTAATGTTTACTTTCCGCGTCCACAATCAGAAAATTACACACGGCAGCGAAAAAGAAAAAATCGGGAGAAAATATGTAAAGGAGGAAGGGCTGAATGAATTGGATTACACTCAGTCTCTGAACGACTCTGAGAAAAATTTGAATAATTGATTGGTACATATTGTCGTCGGGCCAGTGTACGTACCGTGTAAGCTTTGTAAGAACAAATACATCCGCGCAAAGGGATATCTGTTCAGGTACTTCGGTAATGGGATGAATGTTTCAATGAAAATTTGTGGTTTTCTGGATTTGTGTATGTTTGTTTTCTTTCTATATACAGCTTTGATGTTCATTGGAACAGATATCCTTCGGATTAGAACTTCAAATTTGGCGTAAGAAATGAAAATTTCAAACTCCATCGTGATAAATTATCTAATTATCTCTCATGCTCCACGATGTAGCATATCGTAGAACATAATGATCTCATCGCAAATGAATGAATATTCAATATCTCTTTAATAATTTTCATTTATGTTTCATCAATGAACAAATTATGTCGATCCAACGTCGAAGTAAGTTGAAAACTGTGTAATATTCGATCAAACTTGGAAACGAAAAGATGGTACACATCGGATACTTCACCGTGTACCGTCAAGAGTTAAAAACTTCCCGAAAAATACGCTCTTGAAGAGTTTCGAAGAGAGTACGACCATACATATCTCATTTCATGGGAAAAAAGTAGAATTCTTAAAAACTTCTTTATTGAGTAGGTTGTTCGATTTTTTTCAAAGAGAAAAGTCTTGAGAAGTTCTTAAGAAAAACCGCGTCAAGATCAAATTCAGACCAAGATGTTACGCGGGAGGTGGAATGACGGGAAAACAACTTCAATCTGTTCTAGCTTCAACTTTTTCTCACGATTTGTAATATTTTGAGAAGGAGAATGGAATTGATCATACTTCGCTGCTCCTCGACTATAGTCTTTGTGAGAAATTTTCTTCCGATTTTCATGCGGTTTTTAATAACCGCACAGAGAGGAAATCGCTGTAATCATAGGGACAGCATTAATGCCGTCTCAGGCAAAGAAGTTGTCAACTCCAAATTCGTTCGAAGGGAGAAAACCGAGAAAAACTATTCCACATCGAAATTGTATGATGCAACTGATATTTTGACAACATTAAAGCGGTTCTAGGGCAAATAAGGGATGCTGATTTTGATTATATTTACAAAAAATCAATATTTTCAATAACAACAAATGAAAAAATGAGTTGAGGGTGATTGGTGAACGAAAATACCTATCGAAAGAACCGTGACTCGAGTTACATTTAACAGCGCTCGAGCATTATGCTATGATAATTCGCTTTACCAGCGGAGACAAATGTCAACTTGGTATCCGACGTTCATAAAAATCACCATATAATTGAATTCCAAATCTATGGATTAGATATTTGAAAAATTAATATTTCTTTCACGTGAAATCAGGTGTAATTCTGCCTTTTTTATGTTCACTTTAACGGTTCAAATCCATACATAATGGCACCCAAGATCTTTATTACGACCATTTCCGAACTGTGCCGAAGCCTACGACCGGACTCACGATTTTCTTCCGTGGTAAATTGGCCCCGAGCTTAAGGAGTTTAAAAATCAAAGAAACCTTAACTCCGAAGAGATTTTTTCCAAATACACGGAGAGAAAAGAATAGTTATATTCTCAATGTAGCATGGGAATGATTACTATGTTACATGGTGACGAAAATTTTTAGATGGTGCCAGTCACTTGACATAGTGATGCTCCCGATTTTATGTGATAACATTAGCCCTGTTAACATAGTAATGATTACCATGTTACATTGGAGACAGTACTATGCAACTAAACATGAATCCAATGCTATAACGTAATATTGACCATGATTTTTTCATTGATTATAACCTAAATTAAACTATTGACATGTATATACACACAAGGCTTTTCAGTGAATGAGGTTATAAATAAATGAATTAGGTTATGAAATGGTTAATAGAAAGAAAAGGGAGCGCACAGTCAGAAACAAATTATATAATTCTTCTAAATAATAACTGTGTTTTTACTTGATTATTAATAGTGGGCTGACTACCGTAATAATACGTATAATATATGTATGTCTATACACGTCGTGTCGATATTGCCCACAGCGTGCATATTTTCATTAACTAGAATGACAGCTATTGTAACATGGTAATCAGTACCATTTTACATTGCTTTGAGTTCTATTTGTCTGATTTCTATGTAGTATAGTAATCATTACCAAAAAAATGGCGAAGGATTCTGTTCTCACATAGTAACATTTACGATTTTCAATAAAATAAGAACGAATACTATGTTAGCATGGTAAATATTACCATACATTTCTCTCCATGTAGTACGAGATACTTGCTCCTCACTGAATTTACCAAGCGAAAAGAGCGTAACTCAAATTACGATCTTTTCGTCTGGCAAAGTGGTGACGTATTCGATGGTTCTTCTCATTTTGATATAAGTTATGGATTTTCTCTCATGATTGTCTGATTTTCAACTCGTTTTCAGATAAGAAAAATGTTTATTGTGCAAAAGTTAGGAGCGACAACCAATTTCTATTAACACAGTTGAACGCACCTTGCTTCCCTGAATCGAATGATATAAAAAAACTCATTTTCGAAAAAAATTGGGTTGAAAACTTTTTTGCCTGGTACGGCAGATTAAATTGCTGTAAAATATACCGAAATTCCTGTTTAATCAATCAAAGTTCCCGATAAAAATGAAAATTTGCTGCAGTGGTCAAATAAATTGCGATACACTCTAATAAATATTGCGGTATAAATTACAGCAATTTAATGTATATTTATCAGACATAAGGTAAATTTTACAGCAACTTTTTCTCTGTACAGATCTGTGAATGGAGTTTTCCTTGATTCCCACAGGTAACTGGAGATTCAATTAGAAATTCCCAACAGTGCATCAGAAGTGAGTTTCGCTTCAACCCATCCACAGTGCTGCTTCTGTTGACGAGGATATTTACCCGAAACATTAGCCTGAATTTTCCGATTTCACTCGAAATATTTAGCGAGATCTCCTGAAAAATTCTGTAGCTCAAACAAAGGTTAACATGGAAATATGAGGGAAGCGGTGAACTAAATGTGAAATGATATCGGGTATGGGAATAAGTTTCCGCCCTTTTTCAAGCAAAGTTGAATGTTATTCAAAGTATGCACCATTGGAAGCGATCACTTTTGCCCATCTTTCAGGCAGCATACGGATTCCTCGGAGAAAAAAAGCAGGTTCTTTTGACTCGATCCATTCATTGAGTCATTTTTCGACACTTTCGTAAGAAGTAAACCACTCTCCAGTAAGGGCTGATTGCATAGATCGAAATAGATGATAACCCAAAGGCGCAATTTCTGGGGAATACGGCGGGTGGAGCAAGATTTCCCAATTCACTCCTTCCAAATATTTTTTAACAGGTTGAGCAACATGTGGCCTAGCATTATCATGCAGCAAGATAAGTTTATCATGTCTACCGTCCCATTCCGGTCGTTTTTCTTTCAGAGCCCGATTCGAACATATTAGCTGTAGTCTGTAACGATCGCCAGTGATTGTTTCTGACGGTTGAGGAAGTTCATAATAAATGACACCTTTCTGATCCCACCAAATGCACAACATAATCTTTGAAGCGTGGATATTTGTTTTCGGTGTCGATGGACCTGGTACACCTGGCAGCCCCCAACTTCTTCGACGCTTAGGATTATCGTAATAGATCCATTTTTCATCGCCAGGGACAATACGATGCAGAAAACTCTTTCTTTCCTGCCGTTCGAGAAGCATCTCGCACGTTACCAAACGTCTCTCGATATCTCTCTCCTTTAGTCGATGCGGCACCCAATTACCTGCTTTTTGGACCATTCCCATCTTGTGCAAGCGTTTACCAACGGTCGACCTGTCAACACCCAACTCTTCAGACAACTCATCTAGGTTTCGACATGCATCTTCATTCAATAATTGTTCCAGTTCTACATCTTCGAATTTTTTCGGTGCCCCTCCGCGTTCTTTATCACTCACGTCAAAATCGTCACTTTGGAATCGTCGAAACCACTTTTTACAAGTTGTATCGGACGGAGCGTGATCACCGTAAATATTGCACAGTACACGATACGTTTCAGCGGCACTTTTCTTCGAAATCAAATAATGAAGCATAACTTCCCTCAAACGCTGTTTTGTCGGGACAAACGTTGTCACTTTTGACACCAGATAAAAAATGATGTTTACGCTTGTAACAAATGTCAACTCCCGCAATCGACACCTTACATACACACTTCCAAATCACAAGTATAGCACTTGAGTGAATTCAAAAATAGTATCAGCAGCAACACTTTTTCCAAGAGGGCGGAAACTCATTCCTATACCCAATACATCTTGATAGAAGGCAACCCTATCGTGTCCTAATGCATCTCCCATAAAGTTCTATAAAATGAGTATCCTCATTCACCAGTCAAGAGTTTAGGTCCTACTCACAGGTTCAGACCGGCATTTTCTTTGTAAAAGGTCATTGATTTATCATACGATTTGATCAATCGAACCATTCGATTTTACTCTCTCAAAAAAAGAATCTAACGTGTAATACAAATACTTTGAAATTAGAATGAAAAATGTGTGAACCAATTACAATACATAATCAAATTATTCAAAATATATCGTAATTACAAACATACCAAGCGTGTAGGTTGACGGATGTTGATACAAAATACGAACAGAATTGCGTACACGGATTATGTAATATTTTACAACACGTGTTATCAAGAAGTTAACCTGTTCCTCCTCACATTCCTCTGATCTCATAGCTACAGTGTCTCTCCAAGCAAGTGTGCTTCGAGAAGATAGATTGTCCTTGTGAGGCTTGAACTTGATTTGAGGGGTTTCATTAAATGAACGTTATCAATCGACGATATGGTTGACTTAATTAAGAAGTGATCGATATTCTCCTTCGAATTAAACACCATCTTACTTCGTAATCTTCTAATAGTGTTGGAAGTTTTCATACATTTCTTCCAACACTCTCCTCATGTGAAACATGAAACTGTGCAACTTTCTTATCCTGTGATGATAAAACGTTTTACATTTTGCAAAAACTTCATTGGAATATTTTTCAAAGATTGATTCAGTTTCCGAGATGCGAATCAAGATTCTTCTATTCGTTGTGTGAGGTAACGGAAAGAAGATATAAATTTTTCGTACATTTGTATAACTTGAACAAGTAGATAGATAGATAGATAGAGAGAGAGAGAGAGAGAGAGAGAGAGAGAGAGAGAGAGGGGGGGGGATAGATGGATATATAGATACTTCTATTCATGTTCAAGGGCCAAGCCCTGTCGGAACAATTTGAGCATCACTTCGAAGTAACAATTTTCATTAAAAACAAAAGAGTTGTAGAACAAATTATAAATCTAATAACAATAATGAAAATAAACTAAAACTCAAGATCTAAGATGAGGCAATGGGCGGTACGATCAGCACACTGAAAACCGAGCGGGGATATAATCAGCAATCATTTACACACAGGAGCTTCTTAGATCCAATAAGTGTCTGAGTGAAATTTTTTCGAATAAATTCAGTGATGTCACATTTTTAATGAAGGATGGCAGAGAATTCCAAAAAGTTATGCTGCTCATCGTAAAAGAATTCCGATAATAATTTGTGCGATGATGAGGGATTCTAACCATACTCAAATCCATCCTGCTCGTGGTTCTGATACCCCGGCTCGTTTACGAGAATATACGCACATACACGGAAACACAGAGGTTATGTTTATTTAGAAAAATGACTGACAATTTAGGGAAAAAGAGTATCGCTGAAGAATTTTCGTGGTAAATTCATCAAAAGTTGATAAATTCACTTTAAACAATAACAATAAAACCATCAACGTTTGATATTTTCACTACGAATTTTTGATAACCTTACTGCACAGATTTTTCAGCGGTGCTCTTTTTCCCTAAACTGACAGTCATTTTTCTGAATGTTAATAAATGTTATTCAAGTATTGATAACTTTTTTCTTTCCGTGTAGAGGAAATAAGGCGATTTGGTATTCTTGAGTTGAAACAAGAAACAGCCAAGCATGTATTCTCTCCTTTCTCGCAGTTTCAACCAGCGTAGTCTGGCGTAATAATGGGTGATATGCTCATCCCTGCGGACGCCTAAAATAAAGCGAACACATCCATTCATAACACGCTGTAATCTCAAGTTGTCAAGTACACTGATGTCAAGAAAAACCAGGCAGCAGTAATCAAAGAACGGTGTTATGAGGGACAGAGAGAGAAACATTGAGAAGCGGGGATTTGATTAGAAGAAGCCTGGATTCAAAAGACGAAAGGACACAGTCGACTGCCAAATGATGATTCGTCAATATCTTCCCGTGAAAAAATCTTCCACGTCTGATGACGCCTGATCAGGCCTTCTTCATCAGGCTTGATCAGGCCTCAATTTTGTACTCACATGATCAGGATCAATTACGCACAATCGCGCCCAAACATGCTTGATTACCCTCCGTTATGCATGGAAAATTCATAAAGAACTGTTCTAAACATTCGTGGTCGCAATAACTTGAAATGTTGTTCGATTCAGCAGGAAATATGATTGTGATGTCCAGACAAAGTGGTTGAAGCAAAAATTAACTACATTTTTCAGGTCAGAAAAACTATTAGGTGTACAAATAAGTTTCCGCGGTTTTTTATAAAAAATTAGGAATTTATTGTAAAGGAAAAGTACATTACGTTTTATTCAAAGTATTTTCCATCATTTGCCACTACTTTTCCCCATCTTTCTGGCAACATTCGGATACCCCGTCGAAAAAACTCTTCATCTTTTGACGCTATCCACAAATCTACCCAATTTTAGGTGTCTTCATATGATGTGAAGCGCTGCTCAGACAGACCATGTGCCATCGACCGGAACAGGTGATAATCAGAAGGGGCTAGGTCTGGTGAATACGGCGGGTGGGGTAAAACTTCCCAGTTGAGTGTTTCCAAGTATGTTTTTACCGGCGCCGCAACATGTGGACGAGCATTATCGTGTAAAAGAATAATTTTGTCGTGTCTGGAGTAGTAATGGGCGCGTTTTTCCTTAAGTGCCCGACTCAATCTCATCAATTGTGTTCGGTAGAGAGCTCCAGTAATGGTTTCGCTTGGTTTCAGCAATTCATAATACACGACACCAAGCTGATCCCACCAAATACACAGCATGAGTTTTTTTCCATGAATATTCGGCTTAGCTGTCGATGTTGATGGTTCGCCGGGCTTAACCCATGACTTTCTCTTCTTTGGATTATCGTAGTGAATCCATTTTTCGTCACCAGTGACTATACGATGCAAAAAAGTCTTTTTTTTATTCCTGGCAAGCAGCATTTCACTCATGCATAATCGGCGTTCAACGTCTCTCGGCTTTAGTTCATATGGAACCCAATTTCCTTGTTTTTGAATCATTCCTAACGATTTTAAACGATGTGAAATTGCTTGTTGAGTCACTTGTAGAGTAAGTGCAAGTTCTTTTTGCGTTTGGGACGAATCTTCCTCCAATAGTACTTCTAATTCCATGTCTTCGTACACTTTCGGCCTTCCACTGCGTTCTTTGTCTTTAACGTCAAACTCACCGTTCTTAAACTTTTGAAACCATTCCTGACAACTTCTCTCACTTAAAGCAGCTTCACCATATGCTTCTAGAAGCAATCGATGCGCCTCAGCTGCAGATTTTTTCACATCAAAGAAGTAAATCAAAAGTTCCCGCAAATGATGCTTATTCGGAATAAAACTTGACATTTTTGCACGAAAAAAATTACGTGATATGCTGATACGGAATCACTGGTACTTTAAGGTTATGGTGTTGCCAGATGACTAAACTTGGGATATTACGTTTTACATCTGACAATTTCTCCATAACCTTCTGGTGGGGCCATCTTTTGACAAACCGCGGAAACTTATTTGTACACCTAATAGATTCTTTTCTTAGTGTGATAATCTGAAAAATGTAGTTAATTTTTGCTTCAATCACTTTTTTTGGACTTAACAATTATATTCCTTGGTGAATAGAACCAGATTTCCACGAATGTTTCAAGTAGGTCGGTTTTCTGTCAGTGTAATAAGGTTTCTGTAAGGAATAAAGCTACACTGAGAGGAAATTCCATTGTAAATTGTACTATTTTGATCAGTAAAACGTATATTAGTTACATTAACTAATGCATTAGTATATTCGCATGATAATATAGCAAAAGTAACTAATTGAAAATCGTTGAAGATACTACAAAAATTTGTGACGAAAATATAGCGGTTGGAACTTATTTCTTAGTAAAACTTTTCACCATCCTTGAATAGTAAAATTGACTCCGAAAACTTATTCCTATTTACAGTTCGGATTAGTTAATTGAGAGAAAAGTTCACTGTAAATTGTACTATTTTGATCAGTGAAACGGATATTAGGTACAGTCACTGATGCATTAGTATATTTGCATGATCATAAAGTGAAAGTAACTAATTCAAAATCGTTGGAGATACTACAAAAATTTGTCAAGAAAATAAAGGTAGTTGGAACTTATTTCTCAGTAAAGCTTTCTACTTTCCTTGAATAGTGAAATCAACTCCAAGAACCTATTCCTATTCACAGTTCGGATTACTTATTTTTGATTAGCACACAAAAATTTGCTTAGTCAACATGACTGCTTTCCAAAGTATAAGATTTGGCATGATATCTACCATGTATTTATAGGTTAATTTACGAATGCTTATAGTAAGCTTTACAATTTCGATTAGTAAAAAATATATTGAGCAGAATAACTAACTTTATATTAGTAAACTTGAGTGAGTTGATACAGAAAGTTCAATTCCGTAGGAAAAATCCGAGACTATTGAAATTATTGATGGAATCAAGCTATACGTGTATCTTAGGCAGCTGTGCTTTGGCTTTTATCCTAGTGTGGCTCAGTTTTCGAGATATTCAAGTTTGAACAATGAACGCGAGTTGATGATATACCCAAAAGAAGATCCATGTACTCGAGCGATCGGCGGTGGCTTGAGCGATAGAATCTCGGCGTTCAGTCCCAACGTCCTGTGTTCAATTCTCGTAGAAGCGATTCTTTTTTCCCATTTGTTCTGATATTTTTCATTCAACTACACTGAATAGTAAAAAAAAAAAAATAGGTAATCTGACTAATTTTTAATAGCAAGGATCTTTTGTGCTCTTACTATTCGTAGTATGGAAGCAGTAGTTGATTTTACTACCAAAAAACAGTAAAAAATTTTCCCTTCTCGATGGGTAAGATTAAATAGTTCATTTTACAATCAATACTTGGTGGAAAAATATGGTATTTTTCACGAACATTCATGATCTATTGAACTAACAACTTCTACTATTTTTCATAGTCGAGTCCTTTCACAACTCAGAAAAATAGTAACAAACATAGTAAATTCCACTATTTTTTTTTCTCAGCGTATGGAAATTTTAATCATGTAAAAAGGTGATTTATCATCAATCATTTCTACTTATTGCCCTTATACAGTTTCCATTTTTTAGTTTTCAGGCGTACGCGAATGCGTTTGTGGCCGATTTAACATGATGAAGCATGTGCATTCGTGATAAAAAAATCAATAGAGACTCACCTTGTATGAATACTTTTCATCTGGTACGATTTTGCATGATCACAGGCGAGAATGGGCTGTCTGGCATGATCGCACACAGTCAAGCTGAAACACGGCTCCCCACGTGGGTACAAAATTGAGGCCTTTTGAGTTATGATTGAGCTAAAAACTGAACGACCAGGCGTAGTCAGGCCCAACCACGTGCAGTCAGTGTTGAGTATGAATAATTTTGCCGGAAAATGTCCATCAGGCTTGAACAAGCTCAATCAGACCTGAACGATTTTTTCACGGGTTACTCGAGAAATCTATTAAAGTATTTGATCACGTGGCTCCAGAAGCTTTTCCGTATCATTTTTATGATTAAAATCGAAGGAAGCTTCTAACATAAAATCGAGTGATACTCCAAAGACGACCCATAATAAACGACACACGAAGAAGTGAGGAGATCTCTTGCACATTTTGATCAAACATCCGTGCGTTCGAGGGACAATCAAATAGCATCACTTCAAGAGAAGGAAGGAGTTCACCGTCGACTTGGATTCATCATCTTATATTCCTCTCTCTCTCTCTCTCTCTCTCTCTCTCTCTCTCTCTCTCGAAAGAAGAGGTGCCTAATTCGATGACTCATAATATTAAATAGGGATATTATAAATTGAAATGTTGGATTTGAATTTGAATTCACGACAATTGTAGTACAACAATCCAATTGAAATATATGCGTAGATTCGATCTTAGATCGATAAGAAAAGAAATGAGATTTATTATTATTTCATCATTTCCCTTCATGACATTCAAATCTCTGCTATTCTCACTTCATTTCCGCTTCTTTCAAGACATTTGGTTTCTTCTTATTACAAATTTAGTTATATTTAGTTAACACGAAAGGAATCGATATCAAGATCTGAAGGATGATATGTATTAGACGATGAAGGAAATCCATTGGTTTGAGAATATGTTGGATACGTTGTTTACGTTTGAACATATCTAATCGATTAACTTGGTTGCTGTTGTATCAAGATGTTTACTTTTGATCGCATACATCATTATCGATCGATTCATTATGTTTGGAATTTCCTTCAATATTACAGTGTGTTCTGTAAACATTTGGAATTAGATGTTTGGACGTTAGTATGTTTTAATTCTACCTTATAAAATAATGATGTTCTCAGCAGCAGGGAGTGCAATTCAAACTAATCACTGATTGATAGAAAACATCAGAGTAAAATTCATGATTCCCATGATCCTCTTTGATATTAAATTGAATTTTCTATCTCTCATTATACATCGGAATGATTCAGCATCATTACTCGATATAAATCGAAAAGAAAATACCGTTCGACCGAACGAACTCCTGGAATAAGTGATGAAAAGTTCGATATGTAAAATCGATATGTAAACTGTGTTTTCCTTTTCTTTCGATTCAATCAACGGAGAGACCTTTGCGGCTACGACGGGAATGAGGGCGCTCGTTCATTAGTGAGTCTGAATCAAATTCCAGCAAAACCCTACTACACGTTTCGCTAGAGTACATTTAAATCTCTTGGTAATTTTTGTAATCTTTTTTTCCCTCGTCACCACCGTCGTGAGGTGAACGAATGTACGCGTTCGAGTTGGGTCGAGGTATTTCATATACATTCTAATTATTTTCCCTTGTTTTGTCGAGGAATAAAATTCTTTCTTCTCCTTTGACATGAATTTTTTCACCAAGCGACTCCTGTCTTCATATCGATTATCCTCGAACGAAGGGGGTAGTGAAATAAGCGAATCTGTTCTGAAAAATTGTCAACCTCTCGATCTGTTCTTCCGCATGCTGTTATCATATTTATGAGAAGATGGAGGAGTTATGCGCGTAATCCAAACAAAAGTGATTATCGATTGAAGCGAAGGGACAATAGGGGATTCTCATTTGTCGTGATTGGAGACAGCATGATCGATAACGCTGACGGTCATTTTGATTGAGTAAATTTTTCATCCATGGGCGATCAGCAGAATCGTATGACAGAGCAAAGGGCATGGCCCGTCACCAGTACGGCGTATACGAAACTACACAACTCTTCGCAAATAAATAATCAAGTTGATTGCACCCAGTGTGTTGTACCCTATGTCTCTCGGCGGTTTTGCGGTCAGATTGGATTGAACTGGATTGTATATAGATACACACATTCAATGTGTAGCGTGTCGTACCGTATATGCAGGATATCACGATAACCCTCAAGCTCATCTACTTTAGTTGTAGCATTGCTTTTATAAACCCGAATGTTTCTGTGTTTTTCTTCAACTTCGTTTTTTTCGATCAAACGTTCTTCACAATGTCAAAATTAGAATCGCGTATATCGATTGTTCCTTGTGATGAATTCGATTCTGGATTCTCATCTTCAAATTTGTGGTGAATCTCATGGAACGTAAATCATTTCGACATGAAGGACGGATAATTGATTATTCTTTTCGATAAATCAAAATAATATAAATCAATCAAACCTCCACCGATTGCGGATATCCACGGTGACTTCACCGTTTTCAATATATCAACTTGATATCAGCGCGCGTGATATAATTGAACCTCCGGTGGAAACTTAATATTTTATGACTTGGCATGTACAACCAAGCTGTATCACGTGTGTTATAAATTTCAGGATTCCCAGGTGGTAGATGGAAGCCTGCTGATATCTCTCCTCTTCAAGGGGATCTAGGGAAAATAAGTTGAATAAAACGAAAATATTAGTTGTCAGTGAGTCGGGAAGTACGCGTGAATTGCAGGATAATTTACACAGCAAATATGTTTGGTTCATAGTAAAGATTGTGTCCAAGTTGTAATGTTTTAGCGTGATGTGCATACTCTCTGAATCTGGAAGAGTGAAAAATCACGCGTTTCACTTCACCAAGTCTCAGAAGTGAGCTCTCAGTCCACTTCGAGTAGGATTTTCACTCGTTTCGAGTGAACTTTCACATTTTTATAGAGCAGAAAATTCACTCTAAAATTGGGGTGGCTGTGAGTTTCTAACTTCAAATCTTAGACTCCCACTCGAAATTCCAACAAGCTCACTTCCGACTGCCTAAAGAGTGAAATCTCACGCTAAAAATTACAACAGTAAGATCAACAGAGATCCGAGTTTTCAGCATTTTTCCTTTACTGGATAGAGAGATATCCTCTTTAAGTCCTGAATTATAATTAGGTTACATCCATTGACTCACAGTAACCAGAGCATTCGATGGAGTTCCCTACATTTTCTTAATTGAAAGATCTAAAAGCGTAGAGTAAAATATATGAGCTCGAATGTCTCTTTTTCTTTTCATCGTCACTTTACCGGGAGATTTCCTGAGGTGAGAAGAAAACACGATCGTTCATTGAGAAAGCAGGTTCCTCGTATAGGTTCTTGGTTTTGAAAGTGATTTCAATATTCATGTATGATGATACTCAATTTTGAACAAAAGAATTTTGTTGATATGTAACGCGATGAATTCGATGATGTTCTGAATATTCCAGAAAATCAAAGAGATATATTAAGAGATATATGTGGTTGCAATGACCAACTGGTTGGTCAAATATGGTCCAGTCGATTAATTGTTTGTCACAACCAATTAATTAGCTGGATCGTGCTGAACGAACGAGTGGTTTACTGCGACCAAGCTGTTCTCTTTGGGTACGTGAGCATTTGATTTTCAATGTTTATATTCAAGGCATCGATATCAATGCAGAGAGGAAGAAACCTTCACAACGGATAGTACATGATACTGATACAATATTTATGCATCATGTTTCAAAGTTAGCAATTCGGTGTAATTGAATTTTAGAATTTTCCAATAAATTTCCATCAATTTGAAAACCCTGATGAAACCAATTTAAGCTTTAGAAATGTTGGAATTCAATTCGAATTCCTGATTGAACTATAGTACGTACGAGAGATATAGAATTGGAGTTAGTTAGTTGCTGATTGTGAAATGATAGTATAGTTTTAATCACGCACGGAGAAAAACCCAAGTAGAAATGCTCCAGTCATTGACGAGTTTTGTAACACTCAACTAGCCGAAAATTAGACTCTTGCAGGTGCCTCGTGGGTTTCTGGTGAGGTACTCGCAAGTGTCTAGTTTTTGGCTAGTTGAGCGTTGAAAAACTCGTCAATGACCAGAGCATTTCTACTAGGGGAGGGATAGTGATGGGTATGAACAGACCAAACTGCGCAATCATAAGAACTAAACAACTTAATCGGAATTACCATACCCTTAGTCAAACTAACGATACGTTCAGTTAGAATAACGATGCGATTGATTGTAGTGACTAAACGGACCAGTTTTCTCCGTGCGATACCACAAAATGTTGATGCTCAGGGGATTAAAAATGTCTCTATGGAAAAGACAGGACGTATTTTTTATTCTATAACAACGATGCGGTAAATTGAAACTCATTCGAATGTGAAAAATCTTTACTCCACCGCACAATGCGAAATTGGAGAGATCGATATAAACATATCGAAAATACATTCAACCATCTTTCACTTTCTTCGTTTTAACAATCATGATTTTTTTTTGTGTTTCACATTTTTCCTCTTGTCCCAGCATAAAGTTGGTAGAAAAAAGGAGGAACGTATCGCAGGTTACATCTTCGATATCATTGTTCTCAATTAATTTTATCAGGAGCCAACAATAGTTACGTGAAATGCAGAAATTTCTTTTCACCTCGGTGAATCGAGAACATCGTGCAAATAAATATCTCTTAACACAAGTGCGATAAGATCGTAAAGGTGCACTTGTGTACGCGCAAATCTATATCCTTACGTAGTTGTTCGTTATTCTAGTTCTTTTATGTATAGGTATTTTCGAGTTTTGTGACAGCGTAGAAAGAAATAGAGAGGGAGGGAAATTGTGAGGTTTGAAGGAGGAATGAGGATAGTACCATCGTCGTCGCGCCACCGGATCCTAGAGTGGAAGTTGAACGTCATAAATCATTCCTTGACACATTTATGCCGGTCGCGCGCCGCCGGTTTGCCACATTACACTCGACTCCTCGACTTATATAAATTTCATCGTTTGGGCGACAAGCCCCATCGGAGACTGTGTGTGCCTAGCATCCCTCTTCCTCTCTATGTCTCTTCCTTTCTGTGCTTCCCTCCGCGTTACCCTAACCATCCACCCTGTTTCCCAGAGAAAGTGCCGTGTAATAGCCTGAAAGAGGGGAATGTACCAGAGACGATCTCGAAAGGGTCGCTCGTTCGAAGAAGCAGCAGCACCACCAGCGCTACCTCTATATCCACTTCAACTCGACGATTATTTTTCCACCCCGAAGTGTGCTACGAATATAACCATGTATAAGGGAGGATTATACACACTCTTCGAATCTTATCCTCTTAATTTTTTTCCCTCTCTCTTTCTTCCTTTCTTCCTTCGTACCATTCGTCGTCAGGCTTATGTATGAATTATCGACTCTAAACGGTCGATAAACACTATTATTCTCCACTTGAGTCGGTAGTTTTTTAAAATAGAATCAAGACATCATTCGATTACTTTCGCATTCGTTCGTAATCGGATCAAAAGATGAACCAACCATTGATGGAATTTTTTAAACGGAGGGAGGAACGTGGGGTGTACATCTGTGGAGCATCACACGTGTATACGATCGGTTGTTCATTTTATCATGTTTCATAAAACATATATTCCGTGGAGAACAATGTATTTAAATTGTATTGTGGAATTCTCCTTTTTTTTGTCTATCTCAAATTCGAACGAAGTGACTCATTTGAGATTCAACCAGGAATCATGGACCCTCACTTCAGAAATCAGCTGTGGACATGCGATCATCGTTTTCCAATGAGTACAGAAAATTGAGAAAAAAATGAAAATTCATAGCATAAAAAGTTGCTCATACTCCTCATGGAATTATTTCAGCTGCTTACACGACACGGCACATCGTAAAACTTTCATGAAGAAAAAGTACGTGTTGAATTTATGATTTGTGAAAATAGCATCAACAATGTAATATGACCCAAAGTACTGTACAACTATATAAGTTATCACAATGAATAATATAAATAGTAGGGTACGAAAGTAAACCCCAGTTCTTCTACGATGTCTTATCACGTTTGATATATATGCCATTTGTGCAATAAAAAATATAGTTACTATTTTTGAAACGCGAGGGATGAATTATCGCTGAACCTCATTCAAAGAGATCGATAAATTCAAAGTGAAAAATGTCATCGAACAAAACTCATTTCAAAGTACTCCCTGACTCATCAAAATTCTCGTTTCTGAATGAATTCATTCTACCCTGTCGTCGATTAACGTTTTCGATAACTTCAAAGTATGAATAAATTGCCTTCCGATTAATGAACATTTTTCAATTTCGAATTAATTGAGAAAATGTATCCGAAGTATCCCTGAACTTTTGATTGCTCAACTGATGAGTGCATAAATAAATTTCCCTTCGAATAATCACTCCTCTTATTTCAATCTTGGCAGTCATTTTGAAGACGATAGGGAATTCTGTTCCATTTAAATTCAATTTCACTTCTCTCTTTTAGAAAACTTTACCAGATATGGACGGGGTGATATAAAGGATCACTTTACGACTTTGACCATGACACGATTAATGTCACATTCATCTTCTTCGATGTGTGTTCTCATAGGAGAGAACGATAAGATTTAATTCAGACAGTTCACTGATATATAGATTCTAAATTTATTGGTATGAAACTTCAAAGTTTAGCTTTGAGGAGTATTTTGAATTCCGCGTCTGACCACGTGTGTCTTGATCTACTTTAAATCGCTTGGACGGTTACAAAATAACAAAAAAGGGCACACAAAACAGCTGTGCGTGTTCGTACGTGCAATTCTTTTGGTGCCGTAGTTTTGTCACTTTATATACAAAAAGTGAGGCAAAAAGTAAGGTGAATTTGTCTGTAAAATGAAAAATCTTCATTTATTCTTCTAAATCAATTTCATCCCATTCAAAGTAATCCCCTCTCGATAAAATACACTTATGCCAATGTTTTTTCCAATCATCGAAACATGCTGAATAGTCCCTTTCCGGTATAGCCATCAGCGCCTTCTTCGATTCAGCTTTTATCTCCTCAATCGACTCGGAACGCTTTCCCCGGAGTGGTCTATTGAGTTTTGGGAATAGCCAGAAGTCACACGGAACCAAATCAGGCGAATACGGTGGTTGCGGAACGACATGCGTCGAATTTTTGGCGAAATGGTCACGAAGAACGAGTGCAGTATGAGACGGTGCATTATCGTGATGCAAAAACCAAGAGTTGTTGGCCCATAATTCTGGTCTTAATATCCTTCTGATATTCCGATCATATTAGTAAGGTCTCTAATAGTCAACCGACGATTTTTGAGCTCTAATTCCTTCACTTCATCGACGTGTTGGCCATCTGTTGACGTCGATGGTCGTCCGGAGCACTCCAAGTCATCAACACGTTCTCGACCCTCTTTGAAGTCTTTGTACCACTTATAAACATTTTTCTGCGACATGGCAGAATCACCAAAGGCCTTCCGCAACATCCTCAAAGTTCCCGCAGCCGAAATTTCATTCCGCAAACAAAATTTGATTGCACTCCTCTGCTCAATTAAATCAAACATTGTAAAAATCGAAAAATGAACTCTTGGTCGTTTTGTAAACACAAGCGTAAATGTATTACCGATAATGACATTGACATGAAATTTGGCACAGATGTCATTAACAGTCCTGCCAACTTAAGAAAAAAATAACTAGCCTGAAATGTCAAACCCGCGAAGTTTGAATTAAAAATGCACCCTATTTTTTGCCCACAGTAGTATTTTATTCATACACGCTGCATGTTTTATTATTATAGAATTGAAAGAGTACGGGAAAAAGTAAAAACATATAATCATTCCAATCTTTTAGGGAGGGAATGACACAGTCGGAGAAACCAAATCGATCGTAATTAGTGGTACAAAGTTAGCGCAAAAGGTGAGTGAGAGGATGATGCGTGATCTGCATTACGGGCATTCTTTTATTTGGGGTTTCTTTTTACTTTCATTCAAAAAGTGTGACGAACTTACTTATGCTAACTATGTGACGGGTCGAGCGAACTCAACAACGAGGCATAAAACCCGTCAATGAATGGGATACCAGCGGTGTGGCAGCAGCCAAATCGTTTATGACAAGCTAGTAGAGTGCCGCAGTCCCGAAGGTTCATTTTCCCGAAAGCCCGATGTACCGAATTATTCCCAGACGTTACTAGTCATCTGACAATTCTCTTCAAAATTACTGAGAATATTTCGGGGTTTCGCAATTCGGTACATCGGACTTTCGGGGAAATGAACCTTCGGGACTGCGACACTCTACCCGACAAGCTACGGCCAAACGCTGCATTTCAACCAAAATATCGCTCTGTGCAGCACTTCTACTTGAATCAGAGAAGATAACGATATTTCAATTAGTATGAAATGTTTACCCGCAGTTTGTCATGAACGATTTGGCTGCTACCACGCCCTTAGTGCAGTGATGCCAGGAAAAACGGTGCGGACCGAACAATCAGCCCCTCCATTGTTCACACAATGACACGTTCGTACACTGAGAGAAATAATTACTATCACCAATGACATATTGTAATGTTTCACGAAATCCATTTCTTGAAAAATCTGTGCTCTTGATACAAGAAAATTTTCTTAGAACTAAGGATGTATTTCTTGAATTGAAGACATATTTTCTTGATCCAAGGGAATTTCACTTGAGCTTGCAATATATCAGCTGTAATCAAGAATATGTTTTCTTGGCATTAGTAATTATTTCTCTCAGTGTATACGTGTGACTTACATGTATACGAAAGTTTCATCGTGTGCACGGTAGAGGGGCTGATTTTTCGGTCCACACCGTCTTTCCTGGCATCACTGCACAAATGTCACCTCAATGGGTAGGGAGCACTGTGAGGCAGCGCGCCTGGCTCCATGTCTAAATATCCCGAACAAAAATATCCCCGACAAAATATCCCGAAAAAAATTATTCCGCGTCAAAACACCCCGTAACTGAAATTGTCTAAACAAAATATTCCACTTCTAACGATGTCTGAACAGATTATCGCACACCTTGCGATCTCATCACACCTCAAACGTAATTCACGTAGAGGAACTAACATGCACATACCTGTATCTTTGTATTGTAATTCATTATTACAGCAGGTATACAAATTCATAACACGCAAGCAATACAAAGATACAGTGGTTCTATACCATTTTTTGAAGATATAATGGAATAGTTCCCGGCTGCAAGGACATCAAGTCTGTTTATTCGATCAGTACATCGCACTATGTCGCTCAAAATTATTGAGAGGCAAAAACAGAAACTGTTACTTTGGATCCGTATCCGTTTACAATGGATTCACATGTAATATTCATTGATAAAACAACAAGAAAGTGATATGGCAATGCAACGACAACAGAAAATTCAATTGTACTGGGCAAATTCACACAACTTCGAAGTCTTGTAAATATTTTTTCCTAACACTGTGCGCAAAGTTCGATTTTCCAAGCCTGTGTTGCGTGCGCAAAATGACTGATTTCCACACGGTAGTCAGACCAGTGCGGTAAAGTAACTTTACCGCACGCTTATCATTTTTCTACACGATTTGAACTCTCAATGTCTCTGAAGTTTAAATCGCTTATTGCAACGAATTTTTATTTGAATTACTTATTTGTCTCAATGTAAAGTCGAATAAAAAAAATATTGGAACATGTCACCTACAGCATGATGGTTTTTTGTCATCTTTTCATTAACATATTTGATCCTTATATTCCACACTGAAAAAAATTGTTACTTGCCACAATCAAAAACCTACTAAATTTTTTAGTGAAATACGACATCAAATTAAATTACATTATTTTATAAATAACTGAATTTGATACCCAAAATTTCCTTCACGGAACCGAATTATAAAAAACACATGTATTTTCTCGAATAAAAAATAAACTGAACTTGAAAATTTGCTGCCCATTTTATTTTCATTCCATATACAATGATAATAAATTAATTTCATCCACAGTGAAATATTTACATTGAAATCTCGATTGAGGCAATAACATTGTCCCTTTCATACTTCGTACATGACCTTTGGTTGTTTTGAAGATAACGAGAAATAGAGAGTGTTGTTTCGATCGGAATTCTACTGCACTTTTATGAGAATTCTCAAATTTAATAAGAAATTCTTAACGAAATGTTGCATTTCCGCACTAAATTCAATATTAACGAAGAAACTTCAAAATTTCTCACTGAAATTCAACATATTTATAAAATTTCATGCATATATATATTATTTGAATTTGGAGAGAAAATTCTCAACATTAGGAATTATATCATTCAATGTGATATCTTATGAAGTTTTATAACCGGTTTATGTAAAAAAGTTTATAACATCTCTATGGAGTTTAAGGCAGATTTTTTTACAGCGTGTATGATGTCTGTTCTCTCATTACTAACTTTCTTGAAAAAACATGACATAATTTTTTTCTTGTCGGGGGGCCTGCACCCCACCAGGGGCTTCGTCCCTGGACCCCTTTCGGTTTTATTTACCATACATGTTTGGATCGTATTTGTAATCCTTGCCGCACCTTCTTAAGAAAAATAGTATGTGAAACTCGTGCCGTTGGTGATTCCCCCACTCGCGTGGTTTGTCGCCCGTGCGGGAATCACCAATTTTGCGCACTTGTTGGACAATGTACTATCCCAATCTTTCGTTTCTAAACGAGGTAATCTCACTTGAAATACATTTCGATCAAGTGTCAAACGCTACGAGAAACAAAAAACACCCATCATACACATGCACATACATTGTTAACAAAATTCTCAAAATGATATATAATTTATACATAATTCAATAGAATTTATACATTATAGCAACAATCTGCCGGCAGGACAATTGCTAACTACAAAAGAAAAAAGTATAGAGATGATGATCGAAGATTGTTGAACGTAGTTTCCACTTACGAAAACATTGAGATTCTACAATATTTACAAGGAATCGCTCTTAATATTATATTGTAGATTATATTTGAATAAAATTTCGTTTAATTCGGCAAACGTTGCTTTTGGAAATTGAGAAACACTCTTACAAACCAATCAAATATAAATATTAAATATTATTGATTATTATTTTATGGTCGGGGGCCTCCGGTCCCCCCGAACCCCCCTCGGCCAGGGACTTCGGCTCCGGACCTTCATCCTACTACTCTCTCTGCTTCGCCCGCTGACGAATAGCCACGTCTTATATTCGCACACTGTTCTTGATTCTTATATTTTACATATTCGAATAAACGTTTTTTCGAACAACTGCTTTTTGGACAGATGATTTTGAACAACTGATTTCGAACACATTTCCAAATACCGTGTTCATATTTCATAATGATCTTTATCGAAATCTATAGCGAAATCAACACAACAGCAAAATTTTAGGAACGGAATATTTTGTTTGCACAATTTCAGTTACTGGTTGTTTTGACGTCTTACGTGGCGCGTGCCACTAAACTCGCCCGAATTCCGAGCTTTATGACATGAAACCGAGAGCGCGCACATCGTGACTCCCGTGCCCGCGGCGAAAAGAAAGTCTAGCAGGATATAAGATAGGATGCCGCGGCGTACCAAAGCACACTCTCAAGGGCCTACTGGCTATCAGACTCAAGTAATTCATCACATCAGACTAGTGGTTTTTCACCAGTGTTCCTGCACTGTCGGTTTTTTCACCACCCTAATGTCTCCCATACTTACAAGCAAATCATCTCCTTATAAAGTAACGCATTAAACTTAGGATAAAATGCCTTCTTAGGTTATTTCTATCCACAACCTTTTCAATACCTCGGTATCTCTCTTCTTTGAGGGGGGTTGACAATATGTTGAGGCTGTTTCAGGGTTCGTGCATGCGTGCACCTTCACTGGAACAGACACAACTATTGTAGGTAGCAATCCACTGGAGGGGGCGTTGGATGGGGCCTCCCATCCCCCTTCTTTTCTTCTAGCACGTGGCTATATCTCGGGCAAGTGAGGAAGATCTTCCACTTGTATAAGACAGTCAGTCGTGACTCTTGTCAAGGGTCTTGAGCCATTGACATATGGACCAGTGGCTAGATCCCTGGTCCAGCATACACGTAGCACTGATGGCTATTCCTTCAGCATCACAGTAGGGATGGTCAGGGCAGGAGGGAGATATGCCATTTCTCTTCTCAAGTAACACAGAGTTGATAGGAATGGGGGGTTGGAGAAGGAACGGACCGAATTCCTCCCCTATCTGGACGGTTACATGAGGAGTCTCAGGGGCGGGAGGAGGGGGTGGTCGGGAACAACGATGCCAGGAACCAAGATTTGCCTCCTCCATCAAGCACCATCTGTATAGAAATTTCACGCACGCAATGAAGCCGCCGACAAAAGAAATTCGATTTTGTAGAGGTAAAATGTCTTGATGGAGGAGGTAAAAGTTGGCGAAAGTTGGAATTTCTGGCATCACCGGTCGGGAAAAGGACCGAATTTCTCTCAAGCCTTAGCGGCCGAGGTGGGAATACCTCCGTCACGATCACATAATCTCACGACTCGTCACACACCTTGGCGAACCAATCACTTGTTTCGAATCTACAAGAATGGAGTGTTTCTCTTGTATCCTTTGGTAGAAAACTACCGAATGGGTCTTCCCTATGTGAAGTTTCTATAGAATCCGTTCTAAACTGTCTTCCCTGTTAAATTCACCCGTTTAGTCATATGAGAGGCCCATGAAGGGTGCCAAAAATCATTTAGTCTGAATTTAAAAGACTTTCTCAAGTAAGCATAGGCCACGCATTGTATTGGCCAAGTCCGAGAGAAATTTGGTAGATTTATAGTAACGGTGACGACCGTCTCCATCAAAGTGTCCGTCACTTTCTAAGGATCTGGCCCGTGCCTTAATTGGTTGAAACCAACTCCGAATTTTGTTTAGTAACAAGGATACAAGTGGAGCTTCCTTCTTAACTCGGGATAAGTCTGTCTCTTTCTGAATCTGTGCCGTGAATCCGTCCAATCAGATCTTTAGAAAAAGACAATTTTCTGTTAGATCCGACTGAAAATCACTCCAGACCGTTCAGAGTTCTAACATTACCACTTCATTAGGTAGAAAGAAGGATTGTTTTGATTGTTTAATTGTCTTCACTATAAAATTAATTTGGATAAACATTGTTTGAAACTTTGATTTGAAGTAATAATCTGTGACCCGCGTTCCCACTTCACAAGAATCCTGGAACTTGAAAGCGAGAGGCATTCGGAGACCGTATTCACAGTGACGATTGAACATCGTCGGCGCGCTCATTGATTTCGAAACGTCACAAAAGATAGACAATGAGGGAATGATAATGTTCGCAGCACCATCACGCAGCATGGAAGCTCTATTTCTTGTTGAACTCATTCAGATTCGTAGCAATGAATGAATTAATGAACCCAATCAATCGATCCACGGAATCCCAAAACATCGAAGATGGAAACATCTCATGTTTCTCGAAAAATGTCTCTGTTCCATTAACGTCATTCGACGTTTTTCCTTCGAGATATCGGAATAACCTATCCATCACGATTTTTCCTTGCAATGTCAACAACGGTAACTGAAACACACGTCAGTCAGGGATCCATCTCCTCAAAGATTCATGTGTTTCGGATGGATTTTTATCTCGTGACAAAGAATTCAGACAGTAACTTATCAAAGTGATCAAAATAATCACCATGGACCACGTCTAACTTCGTAACCGAATGATTCACAGCATTGAGGTTCACGTATATATAGGTCAAAGAAAGGTTTGAATTGGAATCCCTATGGGGATTGCATCCATGTTTCGCTTAGCTAAAATTCCCTTTCATCCTCGAATGAGCAACTTTTGACAATAGTTTGACAATAGGTAGAGATATGAAGTTTGATGGTACTATGCAAAACAACATTTTTACCTCCATGTTCTTTTTTTGTAACAAAAGGACAACTTCATTCACCTCATATCATCGTTTTTATGTATAGCGGGAGGGGATAAATTCGCTCCAAAGGGACTTCTTTTTACATGAACGTTGCCGAATTTTGTTGCATTTTGAATTGAATCGATGTGTATATAAACTTGAACCATGAGGCTTTATTCCGTGGAGAGATGGTTTTTAATCAGATGTGTCTCAGTGTAAAACAAAGGGGAAGAGAATTTTGTTTCTCATTGCGAACGAATCGGGGAACAATTACCGCGCAGAGAGTATGGTGTATGGTGTCAATTCCAGGTCTTGATAATTACTGAAGTTATAACATTCAATTTAAGACCACTCTGCAGTGGTCTGCAAATCTCAGCAGAATCATCTTTCCTTCTGATAGAAAATTATGAACTTCACGGAAACTTTCAAACAAGCCGTTTCTCATAGCATTATGTAATGTTATGAACTTGAATGATTCGTGAATTTTAGGCTAATTTTCTTTTGTCACAACTTTCATTATAAATTATATGCAACAGCTGGAGATTTGGAATACACGGTAATAAATCATGTGTCGAAATTTGCGCTTTGCATCGTATGAGTTCTGGGGTTTTGATGATTCTTGTTTATTACATAGAAGGAAAATAAATAAAAATACTTGTCACGTTGTTGGATGGTTGCAATTGAGAGGAACGTTTATTCCAGCTGCCATAAAGTTTCCTGCAGTAATCGTAATTCGAACTATTAATGGAGTAAATCGTGTTTGTTCTCGAATTTATGATCGATGAAATTCATTTAAATTAAGGAAAAAGGTTTGAAAATTCAAAACATTCCAATCACTTTGACGCAGAAACATTTGGGATACGGGATATTCGAGAGAATATAAAATTTACGATCTTTGAAACTTTCAAGTTTTCATTTGTTGTTAATCGACCCGTTACGATAGTTTTAAAGCTATGAAGATAAGGTTTCGGATCTATTTCTGCGATTAACAAACCAAATCGCAAGAGAACGTTCGTACCGTCTCTGTTCAATGAGTCTGAAAATTACTGTTGAACTTCACTCGGAACTATTTTATGCTTTTATTGTTTACATGAATCTTCTCATCTAATTGGTAATTTTTACACCTGAGAATCATTTATCAAGCAATATCGTTCTATTTTTACGATCGAGCGAACATACGAAATCCACGTTAATTGCCGAGGAATAATCGTAAAAATGATTCGGCAATTGAAATGGAGCGTGCAGAGGAAGAGAATTCATAACATAAGTTTATTCATTGTTTCTGATCTAGAGATATCCGTTGGAAATCCACTTTCATCGGTTCGTATAATTAATTTTCCTCTAGGGTAATCAAAACGGATACGTATACCTTGTCGTATTTACGTTCGCTTCATTACCTCGAAACAAACAACTACCGATACTCTCCCGACTCGCTGAATACAACAATACTGCAATCCTCTCCTACGTATTCAACATTAATATTTCAAGAATCTATTAGTTTTACAGTAATCCATATGTGTGCCCGCCCAAAGTACATACGTTCGAGCAGCTCTTCGTGCAAGTTTTGTTATTATAGTTTATATTATCCGGCATAGACAATAAACGTGGAATTGTACGACCCTGTGGTGAGTACAACTCTCGTGGCTTAAAACATAGTAATGGGTAAAGTTTTCGATCGGTCTCTCTATATATAAGCCTCTTTGTATGTATTTATATAAATGTATGGGAGTATACAAATAATGTATAGATCATTGTACGTTCGCATTAGTATGGAGAGATATAAAAGCGAACGTTTATAATCAGTCGAGTCGGTGAATTGGTTTTGACGTTTTCACGGTGGAACGTAAAAAAGATATACAGGGTGCTTTATGGTATAAGCTGAGAGCCAAAATCTTCTCGATTATTGCTGTGGATTCTATTCATTATAAATTGATGGTTTTATTAGATGTTTCAATCGTTTGTCGTTTCGACGCGATATTCTTGTATCGTGTTTGTTTGGATTTGAGGATAATGAGGGAGCGTTCTTTTTTATGGATAGAGGGAAAAGTACACGTACATAAATCATATAAAAATTCTCAGAAGTTCTTTTGTATTCTACGTTATTATGTTGACAGCCAGTGTCAGATGAGTATGATGAGAAATACGGCTTTCATGTGTACATTTTTCGCATTCAGTTACATGGCCTCGGAAAAAGAGAATAAAAGCACTGTATCATGTTGGAAGTTGATTATTATGGTTATATTCATTTTTAACTGATTATTCTGATAATAAAATGTCTTTTGATAGTTCGTACATGAGGATATCGTGCAGAGAGTTGTAGACATGCTAATGAATACACATACAAGGCTTCATATTATACGGGAGAAGTTTTTCTACCGAACATGGAGTTTTCATAACAATCGAATATTATATGAAGAATTTTTTATCCTAGAACTTAGACTCACAGAATGTGGACATCGGCTGGAATTTATCGGCCAACAACCTGAGTCATAAAGTGAAACCTAATTTAGCTCTGATTCGTTGCGTATTACGGAGTGGATCAGGGTGGATTTTGTTTTTCGCCCTGATCTCGCTCTGTTTTCAACCTGATCTTGCTTTCAAAATTCTCATTGAACCTGATGTTGATCTCTTTTTGACCTGATTCAACTCTGGATCGTTGCTTATTACGGAGTTGATCAGGTTTCCAAAGGCATTACAATTTTTCGGCTCGGGAACAGTAACTTGTGATGGGAAATTATTGTACTCAAAAAATACTTCAACGAAGTCCAATAAAACGTTACAGCAGTTGGCCGATGTCTTCCGAGTGATATTCTTCAGTTTTATTTGATCACACTATTGTTTATTCGATGTATATTTCTTGAAAACAGTTGATTATGCGTGGAAAGCATTTATCGTGAAAACGTACCATCCTGTATACGTAAAACAAGAGAAGAATAAATGGCGATATGAATAAATATAGAACAAAAAGTGGTAGAAGAAATGAAAGTGGGAGCGAGGAATATTGAAGCTTGATTTCACCTCAAACTTTCAACTCAACCGCACAGGAAGCAATAATCGAACTGAAGGAAAAAGTGAAGTTATAGAGATATGAATGTACAAGGGGAAAACATGAGGATTCTGAGATTCCCTGATGATGCAGCAATTTTCGATGCCCGAGAAAAAGAGTTAGAAAACGTGTTAGAAACGATCAACGCGGTTCAATTTCATGCTAACTCCCTAGACACTTCATTTAATTCTATTCAATTCAAAGTGTTGTGTATTTGTTTCAAGGTGATGTCGTAAGATTCTTCCTTACACGCACGCAAAAGAGAAATACTTCCAAGTTTTTGTCACGTCTAGAGATATTAAAAGAATATTCCCTTCAATAACCACAGGATAGGAATCTATACGAATATCAACACCTTAAAGTATAAGTCCCCCTATTTTGTGTAATGGACGAGGATGGTGAGAAACAGAGCAATCAGAGGAGCAGAGTTAAATAAAAACAGTGAATTTCTATGAAAATATGAAGTTTATTACATCAAAGTTTCGAATGATTCAATATGAGACACTTCGCCTTCAGTCAGATTTAACAATTTCAGATCAGTAACGGAAATTTCAACATAATCTTCTAACAAACTAATACAAATTGTACACTTGAGAAATTCCATTTCATTTACTTCACAGTTTTTGCATCTATTAATTTGATTGAAATTTTTGATTAATCGGAGCTGATAATTTTTTGGTTTTTGAATTTGAGAATTCACGTATTTTTGAAGTTGATTTGATCTATTAACGTTTCTTTCGAGTGATTCTTTAACATCATTCAATGATTCTTCATCTAACTTGTTCTGAGTTAGAATCTTCTCATCAAATTTTATCTTCTCCTTTAAAAAAACAATTCTTCTCAAAATGTAAAGATTAAATATTCCCAAACGTGTATTGCTTATAATGAAAATGGGCCCTAGGCTGGGTCCATCCTCTTCAACCTAGTATCAGGGAATGACGATGGGGCCCATGTTGGCTCAATCTTGGCCCTGTTGTGCTTTCCCATAAAATTATGGTGGGTAAAAGATGGAATAATGAATTTTAGTGCGGGGACATTTGAACTTGGCCCCAATTTGGACCAGCGCACAGTGGGCCAAATCACACTAAAAACTGGCCAAAATCCAAATTTTCGGCAGAATCGTTTGAAACTCAATGTACAGGGGTTTTTGGGGTCGCTGATTACGAATCTGGAATCAAATTTTGGAAATTCAAGATGACGTATGCGAAATGGCGGATAGAAAATTCAAAATTGATCGAATTCCCTTGAAACTCTCCAATCAGGGATTTTCAGGATGGCTGATTACTAATTGGGAGTAAAAAAATTTCAAATCAAGGATGGTGGTCGAAAATTTACACACATAATTATGAGTTAACAAACATCTATCAGAATCCCCTGAAATTCACTACTCCCCAAGTAACACCAATGTGCGTAAAATATTCTCCGAACGTTCTTAGAATATTTAAACGTCCTGCAAACATTCTCAAAACGTTTGACGAAGATTGTGTGTTACTAGGGTGAAGGTTCTTAGGGTGTTTGATTTTTGGATTTCAAAATTCAGATACATATTCTCTACTTTTAGGGGTACCGGTGCCCCTAAAGCGGCTCAAAGTACTTTTAGCGGTACTTTCAGGAGCCGGATTAATGTATGGGCCTAGATGAGCCTGCGCCAGGGGCCTTGAGCTCCTGGGGCGCCTCAAATTTCTCAAAGGTAAAAAGAAAGAGAATACCCTAAAAAAATTTCCTTACAAGGGGCCTCATATGCTAAAGCGCCCAGGGGCCTCGATAACCATCAATCCGGCACTCCCAATGGAATAATAATTATTGAATTAACTCAATATATCTATTGAACGTGATTGAACTCATATACCTTACCCCTATACTTATTTTCACGGAATTCCGAAATCGACTTTTAGCCAGCTTCGAAAGTGATATGACTCACTGTGCGCCATATTGAATCTACAAATCCAAATTTGGTTTTCTTAATCCCAAGTGTGTAATCAGCACCCTCCAAAATCTCCGAGTGACGAAAATGTTGAGCGAATTCTATGGATTTAGAAATGTCCGTCCAGCATATTAGACCCGCCATTTTGAATTTTATATTTCAATTACCAAATCCGTAATGGGTCACTTCGGAAAGCCCCTGAGTAACAAGTTGCAAAATGCCCTGGTGCAATTTTTGATTTTTGTGATTTTTTCTTGTCATCTACTCCACAGTGAATGGGGTTTACACAACATATTTATACTTTATCGGACGTTTTCTGCAAGAAGCGTAAAAAAAGCGCCGATTGAACTTCTAGTACACAATAATAGTAACACATTAATCGTAGTCTGGTGTGCGTCGCGGAACGACCTCTTGATAGCGTGGACAAAATGAAAATTACATAGAAAATATTCATAAAATCATGCACCCATGCCTTGTAACACATCGTTCTCCTTGTTCTGTCCCTTTTCTGATTGTAGTGAAGTTATGAGATGAAGAAACCATGCATATTGTGATGAATTTTCTCAGCTGGATTCAAATACCTACTTAGAAATTTTCAACATAGCTTCATCCACTTTTGATATGCAATTATTCATTTTCAAATTACCACCAATTGAACACTAATGTTTGGATCCCCTTAATATATTCACCACGTGCACTTGAACTCATATATTTCATCCCCATAAACTTGTTTTTAAAAAATCTGGGCTCGACTTTTGGCCAGTTTTTCCAGTCATCTGGCCCACTGCAGTGCAGCGTTAGCCCAAGATTGGGGTGAATTTATATCCCGAGCATGTGTGTATAATCCTGAGCGTGCATGAATTTTGGTCCCACTTTGGTCCAGTCTTGGGTCCATATAGGCACGATGGGGCTCAACACTAGGGGCTGAAATTCATGCCCGCTGGGGTAGAATTCAAAGCAATTTTCCAATTTCAAAAAAAAAAGGAAGGGGCAGTATTGATTTCCTAGTCGATGTTATCATCTCAGGGTTGGCCCCACGTTGGGCAGCATGGGCATCCACCCTGGGATTAGATTTGGTTCACCGTTAATACACACTTTGGTTGGGAATGATGAGAAAAGTTCAAAAAAGTTGCTCATTGCGATAAATTTGCAGCAATTCAGAGTCAGTCCAGTTCATTAAATTTAATCCATCACTATCATATCCAGTGTACTTCTTGAGAAGATCTACACAGCGTTCACAATTGAAAAATTCGATTTCATTCCTTCAACAATTTTTGCATCTAGTGGCTGAATTCGATCGAGAAAATGTAGATTTGAGTCCATTCATCTTGTTGCGAGATCTTGTCACACTTTTCCAAACACTGTACTGTGTTTTAGAATTCAATTTGTTTTGAAGTGAAAGTCTTTCTTTGGAATTGATAACACAGTTGACAAAAAAAATTTTCTCCTCTGGGTTTCTGTTCTCATGCATAAATTCTGATGCTAGGCCTCGAAAAACACAAAAATATCCATTCTTAGCTTTCAAAGTTTGCTTTTATGCATCTTAAATCGATAAAACAGTTTTGAAAATTTTAATTGATTTGACGACCAGTATTTTTTTACGAGAACTAGATTTGTATGCTATTACTAATCTTTACTCTCAAATTAAAGAGACTCCGATGTTCGGCAAAAATTTTTCTGATTGTAATCTATAGTGAAATTATGAAAAAATCAGTTATTTTTCTTGAAATTCAAAAACTTGCTCCGGTTTCTACAAAAGCAAACTTTGATAAAAGAAATTATTTTTCCCACCATCGGTAAACAGAAGAGAACGAAATTCGATATTCAGAAGTGAGACCCAAAAATCGTGTTGGCCGGTGTAATAGATGTGAAATTTTGTATTTCTTCTTCTATTTTATTCATATTACATGTTGTTCTAGATTTATTGGATTCAAGTGTTTCATTCCCGATTGAATACCTGAAGAATCCTCGAAGTCGATGTTTTCCACAGATATTCAACCTTTAATTACTTCAATTCGAATCTTAATTGAATTGAACTTTGTAAGATGCTCGGAGTCGATGTTTCCATAAGCAGTTAATTATTGACTCTAGCAATTACAGAACACCATGAATTTCGTTTGTAATGGAGTAAAATACCTTTGCTTCTTACAAATTGTTACAATTTTATAACTTACAGAGTTTAAATCCAAGAAGATGAGTAGAATAATCCTAAAGAACTAACACAGTCTAGGATGAAATTCGTATATAAATCGAATACACTTGAGAAATTTGAACACTTAAAAAGAATCAAACACTTGAAAGATTTTGACACTTAGTAATTTAACACTTCAGCAATAGAAGGTTGAGTATTGATGAAAAATTGCGAGCAATCTGAATACTATGCTAGGTGCATGGGTTTTTATACTGTCAAAATCAGGGCTCCCACTGGTCCTACTTTTCCTACTTTTCCTACTTTTTGGTGAAATGTCCTACTTTGTCCTACTATTCTGCACTTTATCCTACTATTCCTACTTTTTCGTAAAGTTCCTGACGAAAATTATCTTATAATCAGGGACGTTTTTACATTTTTGCCACTCAGGGCCTAATAATACTTTGCCTCTCCCAACCTGAACTGGATTAATATTTTCAATTATTTCATCAAGTATGTCATAACAAAATTCTTATAATTTCTCTAAGAATTGTGGCTTTATCAAAAATTATGAAAAAATATGAGTTTTGTGACGAATTATAAAGACTTATGGGAATATTTTCGTTATGGGTGTCATAATTTGTTCCATTCTTTTGCCATTTAGTCAGCATTTTTATTTTTTGAAGTTCACTCACATCGTATACTGTTCTTCTTGCTGCGACAATCAAACGTCAATCCTCAGATCATATGTTTGGGAGATGAAATAGACCAAGTCAGTAATTTTATGATGTTGATTTCAAAGTTCAAACCAGACAATCACACGGAAAATTGGTTATAACAGCTATTTAAATAGTTGATTTATTATATACCGGATGATTGCTGTAGTTGTTGATTAGTCGCTACATCTATTTTGGTGAATGATTGAAATACGTGATCATTCTCTAAATTTGAAAGCATAAGAAGTCTACACTGTAAAAAAAAACTGGAAATTTACTGTGCAACTGGACTGGAAATTTCCAGTGCTAGTACTGGAATATGGATATTCCAGTACATGTACAGAGATTTTGTTGTTACGTTACTGAAAATTTACCAAGCATAACTGAAAATTCAGTCATTGTACTGGAATTTTCAAGTTTGAGATGATGTACTGAAATTTTGCCATGATTTCGCGAAAATTTTACCGGCTCGTACTACAATTTTATAGTTCTTAAAAATATTCCCTCAAAAGGACTTGAGAAAAAATTTGGAATTTAGAAAAAAAAACCTAATCGTTGGTATACTGGAATTATACAGGTTTTTAACTGCAATTCTCAGGTTTTGTGATGGAATTTTCCAGTTACTATGCAATTGAATTATACAGGTTTTGAACTGCAATTTTCAGGTCGTGTGATGGAATTTTCCAGTTGCTATGCAACGGAATTTAATCACTGTTGCACTGAAATTTTCCACTTCTATTGACTTCCTCATTTCTGGCAGGAAAATTTCAAGTCTTTATATTAAAAATTTCCTGATTGAGATTTTGAATAATAATTGTAATTGTAGCCAATGAAATTGATATATGAGGTTTTTCCAAGACTTATCCTCTTGTGTTCTAGATATGAAGCATATGTAGTAACCCAAGCTGGCCTTCCAACATGTCGCGCTATAGCTCATCGGTTAGGTCTTAGGTTTCAGTTGGTAGGCAGGTAGAAAAGTGTGGGTTCAAATCCTGTTAGGTAGACATGAGTTTCTGTCCATCCAAATGAACGATCAAAAGTTTCTCAATCATCTTGGAACACAAGGACCCTGCAAAATCACTTTGCGTGAGCAATTTTTTTTCAATTTTCATGGATATTTTCAGCATTAATTTTCCAGTACATGTCCTGGAAAAGTCCAGCTCGTGTACTGAAAAATTCCAGTACCGAGGCTCAGAAAATTTCCAGTTTTGATGCGGAAATTCCATAACGTTTGCACTGAATTTTTGCAGTACAAATGTGCTGAAATTTTCCGGTACATGTACAGGTTAATGACTTCCAGTACATGTACTGGAATTTTCCGGTGAAATTTTTTTACAGTGTATGGCTCCACTCCATTAAGTTTCAGAAGTGAACTTGTCCAGTTTGAGTGATATTTTCAACTGTTTCGAGGGAAATTCCTCTTCAAAAGTGAAAAATTTCCTTCCAAATCGAAGTGATCTGAGGAGTCCAACTTCACACCTCAGACTATCACTCTCAAAGAGTGAAAATTCTACTAAAAAAATTGATAAGCTCACTTTTGGCTGGCTAAAAAGTGGAATCTAACTAAGAATTTAAAGAAATAGTTCGATTAATAAGACCACAATTAATCCTGCTTTCCGTAATGTTATAATTGAAGGTTCATGAGATCAGACAATGTGATTGTTTGTGGATAATTTTTCAATTTAATTATTATCTGAGAAAGTGCAATACATAAAGTAGCACGTCAACTCAGTTGAAATATCAAATCAACGATTTTTTGCAGACATCATATTTTTACATGCAAAAAACGTCAAATTGACAATTCACAATGGACATGAGCCTCATTCACACCAGTTAATCGAATAACGAATGAAATCCTGAACTAGGGAAATATCACAAATGTTGCGAAGTTGCAATATTCTCAATGTGTTTGATGAACTTTTTTCACATGTCAAAGCAACAAAATTGGATATTTTGGACTACTGAAAAAAATTTGAAGAATTTGATTAACGAGAGAATTGAAAAAAAAACGATTTTATAATTGTTGCTTATTTTTAAAAATATATTTTATATCAAAATTTCTATTAATTCTATTAGACTATTGAAGGAAATAATCTATGATAATTGCAAATTTTTATTTTAATAATTGTGATATAGATGTAACGTTTAATAAAACTATGGTGATCGATTTTATTTCATATTTTTTGTTAATTTCGTAATTCTGTCATAAAATTTCTTTATATAAATGTTTTATTCCTATTTTGGGAATTATTTACCTTTTTTTCGGGTTGTCCTACTTTTTTTTCTTAAATGTCCTACTTTTTTATGGAAGCTCAGTGGGAGCCCTGCAAAATCCATCATGGTGAACCTGTTTCGATAGATTAGAAAAATGCAGAAAAATGACTCCATAGATAATATCTTCATGCACGTCGTCTTATTCCACATAACAAATCTATGTGATCATGCGTTGGCGTTTCATCTATCACATGAACAGATATCTATGGGTTCACAGGGTAATTAAAGTTCGAAATACGATTCAGAATGAATGAAAGTTACTACAATTATTACAACTGTGAAAAAAAAGAAAGAACATTGGGTTAAGATTTATTCATTTGAAAAAAGTATGTTCATTCAATTATATTCGAAATAGAATAAAAGAATATAAATATAGGAAAAAAAACGATTTAGGCACATTTCATACTTCGAGTGGAAGACAAAACGTGCTGCGTACATCTTTTTCTTCATTCATCCAACTCGAAATTGGATATGAAATGTTAATAATTTCACCTTATTCGAATTCTTTCCTCGTATGCAATTTGTTATTTCGTTCCCATACTTATAATACTTGAGAAAATTACATCAAAAATATATTCCTAAATTATATCTCCTGTAGAAAAATGCTGGAAACGAGAGACACTTTATACCAAAAACTTGCCTGAGGAGCTCAAAAGATCTACAGCCTCTACGCTATTCTCGTGGAAGGTGGAAACGACGGTAAGGGAAAACTTGATCTCCAGAGACACGAGCTAAAAGCAGTAGTCCCATGATCTATACATTATTGAGAGGTTTCTATCATTTTTGTTTGTTTTCGTTTTATTCTCCTTTTTTTTTATTCATTCGATGTTGACCGATTGAGGTGGATCATCGCGTTGACGAACCATAAGGAATCGATGTTGATTCTTGAATTCTGTGAATTTCGAGAACTCCTTTGAACGATTATTTCGAAAGTGGAATAAAATTCTACTCGTGGAGAATTTTTCAAGTTCCCGGAATACTCTCGTGAAATTTGGTGTTCGAATTTATGCGATAAATCCATGTTATGTGCGAACTACAGTTGGATCTCGTATCATAAGATTTGTATCGTTCCTATCATTGCAATCTCATGACTCGTCTTATTATCGCTCCGCTTTAATCCACGAACGACGTATAACAGCTATAATTCAACCGTTAACCCCACTAATTTCAAAACTTTTCTCCTACACCTTTGAAAATTCTTGAAACTTGGATTTCTTGTGAAAATTCACTCCGTTGAAAATTATATACTTTAATCCGTAGGGTCGTGAACTCGATCTTAACGGTGGCACAGCTCTTGATTTACGACTGATGAACGTTTCTTAAAATTGAATTACTCGAGAGTTTGAAGACATTTTATATGGTTCAAGAGTGAACAATTTTGAAGAGGCGAGAAAAAAAGTTTCCACTCGAAACGTTGTTGCGAAGATTTTGTGGAGAGTGATAATAGGTTGAAATATATTAAGCGAACGCGATTTCAATATTTCAAACGTTTTGAATTTATCATTGAATACAGGTTTTGGTTTTTAAGAGGATTACAGTAAACTAGGGGGATATATGGTCGAGAACAACGATTGTTTACTATTTTATCTATTTCCGTGTGGAAACATGAAGATGAAATTGGTGAAATTCATCGATAAAATATCGTATTATCAATAATACAGTACAGTTTTCAATCTCATTCTTCTTTTGTTTTTTGTGCTATTTTGTTTCTTTCAAGCATTATATTCCGATGGTCGAGTAGTAAAATTTTTGGTGAAAGCAGAATTCGATTTTTGTTTTTCGTTATTGCGAGCCCGAGAAAGGTATGACTGATTTCATTTCATACAGGATTTGAATTCGACCAAGTGAATGCGAGATGAGAATTCCTTTGGGAGATGGCGAACAAATGGGATATCGTTTTAATCTTTTTGCGACTCATGCTTTTGCGATATTCACTGAAATTAGGCTTGTTTGGAATTTTTTTGTGGCTGGATCGAGTCAAGCTCGATGGATGTGAGTTATGGAAATAACGCGGTCTCTTTTGAAGAATATAAACTGCAAAAATCAATTTCTTTCCCGATGGATTCGACCCAACTGGGTTTAGTGAAAAAAAGCTTCGAGGATGAGGGATCACAATTGGCAGACACCTCTTACATTTTTTTATACTTTCTCAGAACTATGCTGATCGATCAATTTATCACGAACAATTTATCGTAGTTTAGAATCGAAATCAGAATTAATTTCTATAGATGCTGAATTCTATACAACGGAGAACAACATATGATGGAATACACGTATCGCGTAAAACATTACTCAACTGATAAACCGCAAATCTTCCACACGGCAAATATCCAAGCAAACAAATCTCACGCAAAATCAAATCTAATGTAGATTAATCTATTTCGAAACGAATCTTGTATATTCGATGATTCAGTTCTACAACACATATATCATCCCAGCCATAAATCCCTCGAACAAAACGTGTTATATCCTAGAAATTCTGCGCAAATTGAAATACATTGTAGAATTGATTATTCGTATTCACAACGAATCAGCAACAAAACATGGTTCTATTAACAGGTCACAGATGGTTGGTGGGGTGATAGGTTTTATATACAACAAAATAATCTACAAAATGAGAGTGTATAGGTACATAACTGTAATTTCATTGTGAACAAGATAGTTCGGAACAATTTGAAAATAAATTGTTTCTAACGTTTAACGTTATCTTCCAGTGTACAGGGTGTAGCATAATTCAAATCAGATTAGATTTTTTATTCTTCGAACTCTCTTGTTTCTTTAAAAAAATTTCGCTAGAGCTTTGTTTGCGAATTTTTCAAAGAATTTGAATATTCCAAAGCATAGTGCAATTCAAAGTTCCAAATCCAACATCATCCCCTGAATTGGAACAAGGTGAATTTTGGGAGGAATAATTGAACTATGGTACATTGAGAAAAATTTAGAGTTGAATTTACTTTGGAATCATTGGAATGGAGGAACATACTGACTCCCCAATGAAATTTACTATAATATATTGAAATTTACTATGGTATAACAATAGAAGCCTGATCGAATTCACAATGTTTCACAGTGAATTCCATCAAGAGTCGATATGATCCCCCATTCCTATAATTCCACAGTGAATTTAACTCTAAATTTCTCTCAATGTAGATCTCTTGAGTCTGGAGTTATAGCAATTTCAAATTCTAAATTCCCATTGGGTGGAACTGATCAAGAATTCCAATTTAGGAGGTGGTGTTAGATCCAAAGGTTCGCATTGCACTGTTTTTGGAATATTTTTGACCCTTAATGGCCACACGGGGTGACTAGTTACCCCAGGCTCAAAAAAAGTGGAATTAGAGGTATCAAACCTTCCAAATAAATACAACAAACAGCATCTGACATGTGCGAGGTGTGACTTCCCCACATAGTAAGCCTACATAGTATTTTCACGTTCCTAATCATGAATATACGAGGGTGGATTGATAAGTTTCCGGCCTGACCAAGAAAAACAACGTTTTTAAGAATTTTTTTTTTTTTTATTTCTCAACATAATCTCCTCCAAGGCTGATACATTTCTCATAGCGGTGTTCTAGTCTAGTAATGCCATCTCTATAGACCGATTCGTCAAGCTCCTCAAAATACCCATTTACAGCTTCGATTACTTCTTCATTGTCCGCAAATCTCTTACCGCCAAGCCATTTTTTGAGGTTAGGAAACAGATAATAGTCACTCGGGGCTAGGTCTGGAGAGTAGGGAGGGTGCGGCATTAATTCAAACTTCAGATCGTTGATTTTAGTCATCGCAACGATTGATGTGTGCGCTGGTGCGTTATCGTGATGAAACAAGATGTTTTTCTTCGCCAGATGAGGTCGTTTAATTTTCACTTCGTGGCTCAAACGTTGCAATAAGTCTGCGTAGTATTGACCAGTAATAGTTTCACCCTTTTCAAGGTAATCAATGTATATAATACCTCTTGCATCCCAAAAATCAGTAGCCATAACCTTGTTCGCCGAAAAAATTGTTTTTCCCTTCTTTGGAGTTGGTTCCCCTGGTCCAATCCACTGTTTAGACTGTTCTTTGGTTTCAGGAGTGTAGTGGTGGACCCAAGTTTCGTCAACGGTTACGAATCGACGCAAAAATTCGCTTGGATTACGCTTATACAACGCCAAATTGGCGGTAGAAATGTTCTTTCGAATCAATTTTTGGTCGACTGTTAGCAAACGCGGCACCCATCTTGCACAGAGCTTTTCCATATACAAATGTTGGTGCAAAATATTTTGTACACGTTCATATGACATCTTACAGGTCTCAGCTATCTCACGAACTTTTAATCTGCGATCTTTCAGCACTATTTGATGGATTTTTTCGATCATATCTGGAGTTGTGACCTCAATGGGGTGTCCTGAGCGAGGCTCATCAGAGGTGCTCACACGACCCTTTTTAAACTCGGAAACCCACTGCTTAACGGTTGAATATGATGGGGAGGATGTCCCCAGTGTTGAGTCCATCTCTTCTTTAATTTCCTTCTGCGTTAACCCCTTCAAATAAAAGTATTTGATGACAGCACGATTTTCCAGCTTTTCCATTTTTACGAAAAACACAGAGGCGTCTTGGTCAGCGTGCTCTCAAAACTAAACTAACATGGCGATCGGACTGAAACTATAGCTACAAGCTATCTAAGGATGGTACTATAGAACGCCACCTCAAGGTAGGCCTAGTGGCGCCATCTCTTGGTCAGGCCGGAAACTTATCAATCCACCCTCGTACCTTCGTAGAAATATATCTACGCCAAATTATGCCAAAAAGTACGGATAATTACGCGGAATTAGGCTCACCTGCATGGCATAAAAAGTTGTAAAATAATGTAGAAAAATATACGTGGTTTAATGCAGAAGTACGCCAGACTACGACACGTGGCTGGAAGAGCGTAATTTTGGAGTAGTCAGGAGTATAAACGACAAAAGATGATCATGTGTTTGAGTACAAGTATGAAGAATATAAGAATATTCAAGAATACGATGACACCGATTTTACTGAGGGACGGACTTATGCGTAGAATTTAATAGAAAGCTCGGGTTTTTATAATTCCTTACGAATTTTTACAACCGTGTGGGAACTTTGAAAACTTCTCACCACGGAAACGTGAACGTGGAGCACCCTGGTGAAAATTTCCGCTTGCTGGAAGCGGAGATTGAAACAAATGTTTTATGTGTTTCAATTTGTGCGTGGCTGTTAAGGGTTGATGCGTATATCTAAAAAATTCAACCTCAAAAATAGTTTTTGTCGAGGAGAAAAGGTGTTTGTATTCGCCTGAAGAATACATCCTGTATAATTATTCAACGTCTGTCAATTTGAAATATACACTAGAAATCATTGTATTTCAAAAACTATGGCAAGATTCTAAGCATGGAAAAACAAGGAGATATCTTTCAGAAAATTGCTGTTCAGTATATGAAGGTACATACGCTTTTGACGAGATGTTGTCTAGACATTAGGTTTTGAAGGGAGGGAAATCTGAAAAAGAACTGAAACTTTTATAAAATTTTCCCGTAGTGTGTACACGCGAGAGCGTGAAATATAATTCTTTTTTTACCAGTAGCATGTATGAGAGTAACTTCCACGGAAATGAGAGGCACACAAAAACGAGACATGCAAGGATAAAGTTATGCGATAATGATATTGTTGAGAGCAGAAAGTTATTTGACAATGACTCCGTCGAATGAATGGGTGTAGCTTATGGTCAGTGGTATTATGTTTTAGTGTTCTAAACCAACTCATGTAAATAAACAACGATTCTGGTTTCAGTTATTAGTAGAATTACTGATCAACCATGAGTGGAATCAACAATTCCATTCTTGGTGAATGATCCGGAAAATAGGCGATTAGCGGTGCTGATGAGTACCGCATTTTGATAATTTTCTGAAATAATTATCTCGATGGATTGGTAACTCGAAAGGCGCGTTCCAGTAATCTTGGGTCAGGATGTTCACGAGTGTTTTTAGTTTCAGTTATAATTGTTGTGACCTCGGTGCAATTGAAGAAACAAGTGAAAATAAGAAACGTTACATTTTCGAACCGATACAGTCAAGAATTAATTTCAGTTCTAATTATTAGCGACATGATCAATTTTATTATTAACTGACCGTGAAATCAATCACTCTAATTTGCGTGGATAGTAGAATCATTGAATTCAATAAAACCATCGATAAAATTGTCAATTCAGTACTGCAAGTCAGTGATATTATTGATTTCAGCACTATCAAATGAGTTGTGAATTTTACCCTGCGAATCCAATTTTTTCGATTGGTAGAAAATTTTCTTTGCCTTCATTCTAATAAATATTTTTTGCAATGGAAAAATTCTCCATCAGATTGAACCAAGAAATTTTCAAATTGAGACAGAGATATATTCCTTTTTGAATTCAAGGAATGAACTATCTTTTCCATTGAAAACAAGATTTATGAGAATGAGGGCTAAGAAATTCTCTTTGAATCTAAGAAATCGGGTTCTCAGTGTAATTCTAGTTAACAGTAGAATTATCGATTGTAATTTTGGATAACGTTGAAGAAATATCGATGACATGATGAATTTTAACATTGCTCGTCAGTGAGATGATCAATTATACTGTAAAAAAAAGTATTTCAAATTTAATTCAATCGAATGTTTGTGAACCATCAACAAATCTTATTTGACCCAACTCTCAGTGCAGTGGCTGTCAAGGGGAGTATCAAATTTAGCTCCAGTTGATAATGAAATCATCAATTGTGGTACTGCCAGTCGAATGAATGATTTCAGTTTTGGCTTATAGTGGAATTATCAAGTTTATCGCTGATCAAACAATACAATTGGTCCTTTTTATGTTCGTTGCTAATGAAATTTCACGTATATTCGAATTTCTACATTCGCACATGTATATGGCATATGACTCTGATAGATAGGATTGAATTCCTGAATGCAAATGAATTTTCGAAGAATCACAATCGATTTGTGACATTCGAACGATATTATTTGTTCATTTGCAAAAATTCAACGGCACAAGAAACAGTGCACCTCCTTTGTGACATGAAATATGAACACGGATTCCAGAATGATCAAGGGTATAATTTAATTGGAAGTTCATTTGACGATTTTTGTATACCGCGCATACGTTTAACGTGCTTTCGAGCCGTTCAAATTCCCAACAGAGCGAAATTTTGATTGGAACCAAATTGGTAACGACAACATAATTATTATGAAATCAATACCCGTGATTGGCAAATTACACCAAACCATTGAATCGCATGTAATATTCAATATTTTACTGTGAACAAGTGGACCATGATCAATCGATAAAATCCCTTGATGATTATGATGTGAAAATGAACGACGATCGTCCACGATTCAACTGTGAACATAGGATATAATCGCGATAAAGATGAAATGGGAAATTTTCAAAAATCAGGGTGGAGAGTTTTATTGGAGTTCGCACACGTTTAATCTGTCACAATTAGGTTTATGAACGATTCTTTGGATTTGGAGGGACGGCGATTTCTAAATAGGAAGTATCTCACATCTTTCAACAAACATCAATATTTGTCAACACCCAAAAAATCATATTCTAAAAATTAGAATCTACTTTATAATATGAGTCTAGTACATCTTCCTCTTAATATCAGTGGTAATTCTTCTAACCTTCAGAGGAGCTCCTACATCAATCCTCTAAAAGTCAAAAGAATATGTACTAGCCTCACATTTTAGTGGAATATTCTTGATTCCAGTACACTATGTTTTCAGGGAACATCTAAACATGAAGCTCTATTAAATATCGTTGAAAAATGTTCAAGGGTTCAAAAATGTGCCACTTCCTAGTAATGGTCTGCGGTTAACTGACTAAATACTCGACTGTTTACATGGAAAAGAATAATTAGCTATTATTTCGATAGCTAAAACTCAACCACAAAACCTGTGCAGTTATAGCTACGATTCCCTACTGCGATAGCTAAAAAATAGCAATTATTTTAGCTACAATGGTGTAAAAAGGTTACTGGGAAAGTGAGTAGCTATCACATCTATTCCTTTTTCTCCCTTGACTCAGCATAGGCAATAGTTTCGCTCAACTTGGGCGGGAACTTGCCTCAACTGAAGCGATAGCTTGGCACAAAGCGAAACTCCTTATTCAAGTAGCGAATTGCAATAACTCTCACCAGGGTACTGCTTGTTTTTTGCGAGTGGCAAACCAAGCATTCAATGCATATATAAGTCCCCTCAGAACATTCCATGAGAGGGAAGATTCTCCATCTGTTTCCGGACGTGCCTACTTCAACACCAGGACTATCGGATTTGCGGCATTCATTAGTTTAAACTGATCAGAAAAATCCTATGTTGAACTTCTGGAAATTCCCCGACATGTATTTCATATCAAAATTATAGAATACTAGTAGGTGTTTGATTTGATCTTATTTTCAATTACAATCGAACATAAAAATGATCATTGGCATGAAATGGGCAAACAAATTTTTTTATGGTTTGCCATCAGGGGCATATGCTATCACAACCCTTTTCCCAATGTTGGGCCTTGATTGTAGAAACTATCGGGTCGAGGCTCAAATGATGTTATTATTCCAGAGTTGCGTCATGCCTGGGAACCTATGATCAGCCCATCTTGGCGAGCCTTGTGCCAGCCTAACGCCCATGGTAAATTTTTACCTAGGTAAGGGATAAGCGCTGACGAACTGACATGGTAGTCGTGCTCATTGATGTGAATGCCACTTTATTGTAGAAATCTTCAGCTGTGGATTAATTCACCATCCACCTGATCTCAACCATTTTCTGAACAATTAGACATGTTTAAGAATTGATTGGATCAGTGAGTACATGAGGAAATCAAAAGTATTTATTTAATCTTTTTCAGAAGCTTTGCAAATGATCGCTTCAGTCTAATCACTCTGCAAAGTATCGTTCTTGTTGGAAAGAAGAATATATTCCGCATGAATATTCGGAATCATGGTAGTGGGGTGGTAATACATGAGAATTTAAATCGATACGAAAATTGTTGAAAATGAAACTTCATCGGAACGTTATATACCTATTATTAGACCATTACGATAGTGTAGTCAATTCACGTTGTTAGAGAATCGTGTGATCCACATCCCGATAACGAGGCAGCACAAATGTTCAGCCAGCGCGATCGGTTAGTCTGATTGTGAATTCCATGGATCAGATGAGGATTCAATGAACTCGCCTTTTTTCGCAATTATAATCACTTTGTATTTATTTTCAGCGACTTTTCATCGATTCGTTCGATCTTTTTGCCATGAAAAAGTGAATTCAAGAGGACAAGCCCTTCGAATAGAATTTGAGATGTAGTTCTAGTGAATTCTCGTAGCATACCCATAAAAAATATTCATAAAATATTCTACTTATAGATAAAGGATGTTTCAAAAAACATTCCACCCCCTTGAGATGGGATTATTCTTATAAAATATTTGGAAATCTTCAATTTTGGAGTTCCTAAAACGAATGAGTTGACCATTCCCAAGTGTGTATTGACGGCGGGCCCCATCTACGCCCAGGGTGGGTGCCCATGCTACCCATGCTCGCCCGAGAATTGGTAACATCACGGGCCCAGCATGAACCCAGACTAAGCAATCAATACTGCCCCTTCCTTTTTGTTTTGAAATTGGAACATCCCTAGCATGTATATACCATGGGCCCCATCCTGCCGATATGGGCCCAAGACTGGGCCAGAGTGGGACCAAAATTCTTACACGCTGAGGATTGTACACACATGCTCGGGATATAAATTCACCCCAATCTTGGCCTAACGCTGGTCCAAATTGGGGCCAAGTTCAAATGTACCCGCACTAAGATTCATTATCTCCATTTTTTTCAACTATAATTGTATGGGAAAGCACAACAGGGCCAAGATTGAGCCAACATGGGCCCCATCGTCATTCCCCAATACTGGTTTAAAGAGGATGGACCCAGCCTGGGGCCCATTGTCATTATAGGCAATACACGCTTGGGTTCGTATAGCATGCTATCAATCAATCGATTAATCTTTCATTGATTGCTATTCATTCATCACTTGATTGGTTGGAATCAACTCTGAAACCAAGCACTTTATAACTTCTTCTCGAAGAGAACAGTGTCTCGTTTTTGCTTCATGCATCATCTCTTGAGAGGAGCAAAGTGTTTTCTGGCACATCCTGTATATTTCTATATATATATTCTTTGTTTTTCTTCATCTCTCATTCTTTAGCCCTCGAACTTCAATATATGAAGTATACTCATTGAAAAGGTTGTGATATAAGAAAACTGAACTTTAATCTTCTCTGTAAAAAATGGAACGAACTTCACAAATTTCGATTGTATTATTACGAAGGAAATTTTCATAATATTATTACATTGAGAAGAAGGTTTATTTATAGTTATTTATATTTATATATTTGTTTGAAACAAATGTATTCAGTTAGTCGACATAAAATACTTAATTGATTTGAATGAACTTTCATTGACTCGATTAAAATATTAATTCAATCCGATAAATATTTAATATGCTATGAAATATTTCATCGATTGAAACAGTTATTTAATTGAGTCAATGAAAGTTTATTCAAATCAATTAAGTATTTTATGGCAACTATTCAACTAAATGTCTCATTGTTTCCGGAAATTTTTTCTCTCAGTGTATGAATTTCAAAACTACACTGTGAGAAATTTCTGCATTAATTTTAATGCATTTGCTGGAAGTTTTCTTCAAATACGTGCATGGATTGAGTTTCATACACAGTTTACCTGAAATTTAATGTAAACTATAGCATAATCTATATGTTTTTCATGTTTTTGTACATTAAATTTAATGTAAAATGTGTATTAACCTGAATTCATGTACGTGATTGAAAAGAACTTCCAGATATTTCTGACAGTGTACTTGACCGATCGGGATGAAACTTTGGGAATATATTGTGTGAACATCGGCGAAAGTTTCTGACCAGAAATTGCAACAGGGGGGCTGATATTTTAGGGTTAAACATGTTATAGGCCCGGGTGCTTATAACATTTGAATTACCTATGGTAGATTAATCCAATTTTTTTGTGTTTAGCGTAATTAGTGGAAATAAAATCAGTCATGTTAAAATATTCCACTGAGGCTCCCTCAATTTTAGTGGAACTTTAAATATAGGCCCAATCTATATATATATATAAATGAAAGGTTTCTGACATAGTACTACTTTTGTCAGTAAAAACAATTGAAATAAATCTGATTTCAATAAAACTGATTCAAATATAATTTCTCATATCGAGTTTTCTTAGAATTATATTCCTCTCAAAATCGCAGCAACGCGCGACGGGTCAGCTACTAGTTAATGAATCGTATTTTATTTATTTATTTACTTCCATATATATGTGAATACATTGTAAATTCAATGATAGGAGGAAACTTCCGTACGTAACGAAAAAAAAATTATAATAATGAACATTGACATTAAATTGCTATAATTAACAAGATAAACAATAATTAAAAAGCAAGATAATTAGCAAGATAAACTGCAGTTGGATTTAATGTTACATTCAGTAAGTAATTCAGAACAGTTCTTGATATTCTATCATCTTTGTCAACTATGTGACGAAAAACCCAGACCTGACTATCAAAAGAGATGCAACTATTCACACAACACAAATGAGCGTAATTTGAAACAGTTCGCGAAGAAGCAGTGCAGAGCTCTCGTTGAAGTCAGGTCGTTTTTATCTAGTGTTAGATTTTGATTGCCTCGAGTAGAGACATCTCGATATATTATCAAGGAATTAGATAGTCAACGAAAAGCGTCGTACAGAGGACATTGCCATAAAATGTGGGCAATAGTTTCATTAGCATCCAAGTTGCACATTTGACATTTTTGTGTTGGGTCGAGGGAGTATGAAATTGTTCCTGATGTGAATCTGCGCATATGGACATTAGCTAAGCGAGCCTGCATTTTGGTTCTGGCGAAGACTGAAGGGCACCTGCGGGGATATAAGGATAAATAAGTATCACTTATTGATCTTGATAGATTAACAGACGCTGAAAGAGATTGTTGACATTTAACCAGGTCATCCTCTTTGAATTTCCGGGTCATAGTGTCAAGTAATGTATACTTCCGAGAGTGCCAAAATTCCACCGTAAGGTTCTCCCAAAGGTCGTTTGAGTCGACCCTGGATGAACATTTTCGAAGCTGTAATACCCAATTGTAAGGGTAATAAATCGTATTTGACAAAATCATGATAAATTTGCATGAAATGAATATTCATTTCCCCATAAGCAAATAAACGTTTGTTAACTATGAATAATCCTTTTTCTCAGCGTATGCTTAGCATAGCGGAATTACAGTTTCAAGGCTGTGAAATTTTACTATTATGTTATGTTGGGGAGACTTAGACAAAATTAGTACATGTAATTTCCAAATTGTATTCATTCTATGCTCAGCGTAGAAATTTTACATGGAGTTGTAAAAATGTCACGCTCAGCTTAGGTGATATTCCGAAAGTTTATTCACAGTGTTGCCTTGAAGAAGAATGACAATATTTTTTTCAATTCAGCATTTCCTCAAGAATTCGTTTCTGTTGAGTAATTGAAGTAAATGTCGTACACCATCCAAATAGACAATTCCCAGCAATTCAGGTATACTGAGAGAAATAATTACTAATGCCAAGAAAATTTATTCTCGAATATTTTTAAGAATACATATCCTTGATTAACAGCTAATATATTCTAGGTCCAAGAGAAATTTTTATAAATTAAGAAAATATATTAGATGTACAAATAAGTTTCCGCGGTTTGTCAAAAGATGGCCCCACCAGAAGGTTATGGAGAAATTGTCAGATGTAAAACGTAATATCCCAAGTTTAGTCATCTGGCAACACCATAACCTTAAAGTACTAGTGATTCCGTATCAGCATCACGTAATTTTTTTCGTGCAAAAATGTCAAGTTTTATTCCGAATAAGCATCATTTGCGGGAACTTTTGATTTACTTCTTTAATGTGAAAAAATCTGCAGCTGAGGCGCATCGATTGCTTCTAGAAGCATATGGTGAAGCTGCTTTAAGTGAGAGAAGTTGTCAGGAATGGTTTCAAAAGTTTAAGAACGGTGAGTTTGACGTTAAAGGAAAGAACGCAGTGGAAGGCCGAAAGTGTACGAAGACATGGAATTAGAAGTACTATTGGAGGAAGATTCGTCCCAAACGCAAAAAGAACTTGCACTTACTCTACAAGTGACTCAACAAGCAATTTCACATCGTTTAAAATCGTTAGGGATGATTCAAAAACAAGGAAATTGGGTTCCATATGAACTAAAGCCGAGAGACGTTGAACGCCGATTATGCATGAGTGAAATGCTGCTTGCCAGGAATAGAAAAAAGAGTTTTTTGCATCGTATAGTCACTGGTGACGAAAAATGGATTCACTACGATAATCCAAAGAAGAGAAAGTCATGGGTTAAGCCCGGCGAACCATCAACATCGACAGCTAAGCCGAATATTCATGGAAAAAAACTCATGCTGTGTATTTGGTGGGATCAGCTTGGTGTCGTGTATTATGAATTGCTGAAACCAAGCGAAACCATTACTGGAGCTCTCTACCGAACACAATTGATGAGATTGAGTCGGGCACTTAAGGAAAAACGCGCCCATTACTACTCCAGACACGACAAAATTATTCTTTTACACGATAATGCTCGTCCACATGTTGCGGCGCCGGTAAAAACATACTTGGAAACACTCAACTGGGAAGTTTTACCCCACCCGCCGTATTCACCAGACTCAGCCCCTTCTGATTATCACCTGTTCCGGTCGATGGCACATGGTCTGTCTGAGCAGCGCTTCACATCATATGAAGACACCAAAAATTGGGTAGATTTGTGGATAGCGTCAAAAGATGAAGAGTTTTTTCGACGGGGTATCCGAATGTTGCCAGAAAGATGGGGAAAAGTAGTGGCAAATGATGGAAAATACTTTGAATAAAACGTAATGTACTTTTCCATAACAATAAATTCCTAATTTTTTATAAAAAACCGCGGAAACTTATTTGTACACCTAATATCTTCAACGCAAGAATTATATTCTTAGTTCCAGAAAAATTCTCTTGTATCAAGGCTACGTATTTTTTGAGGGATGGATTTCTTCGAAGAAGAGGAAATGTTGTTGGTGATAGTAATTATTGATCTTAGTGTATGAATTGGATATTGATTTCATAACGGGAAAGGAAATGTCGTATGGACTTGGAGAGAATCGATGCTAAAAGAAATCTCACACTCCGAAGAATAAATTCAAAATTCTAAAAATTCTACATTGAATGTATTGAATCTTTGTCTATTGTTCTTCTACGTAGTTTGCTCGAAGATTAAATTGGACAAAAGTAAAGACTTCATCCTCTCATTTACAACTCTGGTTTACTCGAAAAAGTTCTGTCAGCTCATTCCGTATTCCCAGTTGTAATAGCCTATCTACTATTTTGTCAGTCTCTTCAATTCGGTTGATCTTTCAAACTGAATCCTAATTGCTCGGAGTTTATTTCTCATTATGCAATTATATGTTCGACAATATACTCAGAATATTCAGAAACCTTTTCAAAATTCAAATAATCCATCTCTATCGTTCTCGATCGATGTTCGATTTTTCTAACGTGGGAAATTAGTGTCCTCGCGATCTTCATCGAGTTAGATGAATAGTTACCCACATCAATTTCTCTCAAATATACATCTAAAGTCGGCATTTCAATTATTCTATGACCGACTAACGTTAAAAATGTATCTTCGGTGATTCACATCCGAAATCCAAGAGATTCCAGAGATCTCAAATCATGTCACTCGAACGAACATCGACAAGGTTTCAGAATTTTAAGAATGTATCGAAATTCGAACAACAGAATATCACCTCCGAGGAGAAATCTGAAACAAGTATTCGATTTCAATCCAAGTGCAGGTCTTCGCATACTTTCGCTTGATAACACATTTTTCAAATCTTCGAGTCAATAAATCTCTAATAATCCTAGTCAACTTTTTCGAGTGAACTACGCGTAGTCGCCCGAGTTGAAAAATTGTAATCCTTTCTAGAGCCTGATTAACTCCGTAATACGCAACGATTCAGAGTTTGATCAGGTCGAATGAGAAGTTTGAAAACAAGATTAGGTTGAGAACATAGTGAGATCAGGGTTAGAAATGAAATCAAATCTGATTCACTCCGTGATACGCAACGAATCAGAGCTAAATCAGGTTTCACTTTTTGACTCGGGCGTATGCTCATCGATTCACTTCCGCAGAGAACAATCACACGAAAACAGAACATATACGGGTACGCATTCTCTTCGTTCGAGGACGATCAAACGGTGCGCTGCTGCATCATCATTCTCAAATAATACGTAATTCCATATCCTACTATTTGTATATCGTATTATAGCTGATCAGCGATCTACATCGTTCATCAAAGTATTAGGACTTTGAGTGAGTACTTCGGGTGAGTACTTGGAATATTGGTAATGGAAGTAATTTGGATGCGATCTAAGCAGCCTATCTCGTCAATCCGTGAGGGGATAATGAATTAATAACGGAGATTTCGAAATCTCCCAGCGCAAGTAGAGTGATAATCATGATACATTTCAATCGAATTCTCCGTAATAATTATTGTCCTAGCACACCCCACTCTGGCATCGAATTACATCTCAAGGGATGAAATGTAGTTAGTCGTGAAGAAAGTGGGTGAGTGGGTGAGTAAGAGGAAGAAGAGAACACGTCGTACATACGACTAGCAACCACAGAGTTTATGTTCAACTAGGTATGCGGGGTAACGGAGAAATAAATTAAGCATACCCAAGACGAGTTTCCCCACTGAATTTTGGATGATCCTTGTCTACGTGGTGAGTTTATGTTACCATCTCACCCGTTTACTCCGCGCACTTCATCTGCCTTCGTCCCTGTTCCTCTTCACGCTCTGTTCTCTATATCCATCTCCATTCCACCGAGTCGCCATTCCACCTCGTTGAAACGAGAAACTCCATCTCAGCTGGTATCAACTTTTCCACTGTTTTCGACTTTCTCTTCTTTCAACCGCAGAGTTAGTGAAATACATCAAATATCAACATATACGTACATGCATGTGTTGTTCGTTCATTCGTTTGTTTGTTGGTTTGTTCGTTGGTTCATACACGTGTGTTTATGTATATAAAGGTGCATGAGATCTTTCGGCCTAATTCACTTCGACGCTCGTCGGACGACGTGATACGAATTTTCGCTCGGTTTCATCATCGATACACCCATCGTCGAATGAAACCTGAATCTGGGAGAAGAAGCAGAAGAAGAAGAAAAAGAGTGGCAAAGTTGGGAAAAGGAAAAAGAGAAACGTGTACAAGCCATCTACTTACTTAGTTAACTACCAGCGCGCCAGGGAAACTCGAACAACTTCAAAGTTGCCACGATCCAAACTGATACGAATAAGAACAGAGCTGAGACTGGGACAGCGAATCCTCCCATTTGGAGCTTCAAACAGAGTCAAGGATTCCTCAAGAATGTTCCTTCCTTCGATTTGTTTCCCTCTGCAGTAGTAGTTTCCAATGACCCAATGGCTTAACTTCTTTCTTTGTTCCTCTCTCCCGCTGGTCGGCATAGTACTTTGTACAAACTATTGTTGCAGATAAATATCCACAGCTTTGAATCAGACAACCGAGGAGGAAACTGTATTGGATACGATATTAGATTCTGCTGTTGAATTGGCGGAAACTTGGAAAATCAACGGATATCTGGCATAGTGAAAGCTCTTTGGAACAAGTGGTTTCGTTTGAGATGTGGTTAAATATTTCCGTGTTGATGATGAGGTTTGTAATTGGAAAAACGAGTTGAAATGATTTGCCATTTTTCCTGTAAAATTCAGTTCCCACGAAGCTAGGTTTGATACACGAATGGAAGGTGGAGATAAAAAATACGTGAAAAGTCAATAGAACGTACAAGAGAAAAACAGAACTAGACGACCGACAAAACCCGGGAGAAACAAAATTAATCATTGTCTCGTGAGTGACTTCGAAAAAAGATAGAGTTGACTGCGGACTTCTCAATTATACCAACGGAAGAAGATAAAACGAACTCGCAGGTGGCAGTTTTTCTATTCACTCTTTGCCGGTGCTGTATAGTTGGTTACAAGAGTATCAAATCGTCGGTGACATGACGAAACGTGACAAAGTTTTGTCAATTGAAAGATTTTCAAAAAACTAAAAAGTCATGGACTTGTTCCGCTTCATCGCTGTTGTTTTTTTGAACGTTTGGGTTGATTTTATCGAATTATTTATCCTCAAAACTAGCCCAATTTCGCTTTTTCTCGAGTTTATTTTCGTGTCAAGACTCAAAAACTTGTTACTGCTTGTCATGGAAAAAATCCGAAGCCAGAGCAGTCGTGTGTTACCTTTCATCATGTGACTGACGGAATAGTATAAGAATTGTAACGAATTATTGAGGATAGAGTGAATCTTTCTTCTTCTTCTCAAATAAGATTGATGTCAAAAGAATATAAATTTTGAATCGAGTTTTCAGTTCCAAGCGTGTTCTCAGTTGCGTCTTCTTGAATCGTATTCCAGGGATTTGATTTTGGATGCAAGAATGAGAGAAAATATTGAAGATCAATCGATAAAGGAACTATTTTTTCCCCATAGTATCTCTCACATCATCCTCGTTGAATTTATCGCTGAGTATCCGAAGGATTGAATATTTTGCTTGCACAAAATAACAACAATATCATAATAGAGAAAGATGTGGATTATAAAACAAAACAGCATGCACGGAGATGTAGAATGATATACTTGACAGAGAATTGTCCCTTCACGTTCATTTATATCACTTCCCGATTGTACAAGGGAGCGGCTTTCGAAAAAGCAAACAACTTATAGTTCATCATGATCAAGTGGGTTTCTGAACCACATCGACGGACAACAACAACGTACCTACCTACTTCTGTGCTTTTAACTTGAATTCGATAAATATGAGATTACCTATCTCGATGAATTTCCTCTTGTGAGATACATAACGTCACAATACTCAAACAAATATCGGAGAAAAACTAGGATTAATCGATAGGACAATAACATGTAAGGTAGAAGGATAGAAAAGAACCAGAACATATAATACATGACTGTTTACACTGTCAGATGAGATCCAACAAATATGCACATGGGAATAGCTGATACATCAAGGAAAGAAGATAAATAATTGAAAGAGTCATGTCTAGAGTGAATCTGTTGTGTTCTTATGAATAGAATGTTATAAAATTTACTATACTGACGACGACAGTTCTTTCTTTCGTAGAAAAGTGTATATCCCGTGTAGAAATTAATTCTTGGCGGCAATTTGGGCCAAACTAGGCGTCCTCATTTTATTCCAGGCTCTATTTTGGTTACCCTTATAGGGCCTAGACAAGATTGTCACGCACTCATCTTCAGGGCCTGCACAGTATTCCCAACTTGGGCCTATGTAGGACATCCATGATGAAACTAATGTAGGCGATGAAACTAGGAACTCTAAGAGGATAATAAATTGTTGCGAATATCATCAAGTTGAATAAATATTGCAAGGAGGAAACTTCCTCGATTGAAAATTGGGCTATCTGTACCCGGACCACTTCGACTTGAGTCCAGACAGGGCCTGGAATGGGCCGATTCCAATTTCTATTCGGGTATTCCGCCCGACATTACTTTGTTCGTACATTACCGGACTGTATGAAAAATAGAACAGCCTCATTTAGTCTTGGAATTAACCATACAGTGATGTTTTTTCCGATTTTTTCACATTGTTCACCGATAGCGTGAATACATTAATCATGGATGAAATATTTTTTTGGGGCATACACCGCAAAAAGTCGAAATTACCAATACGATTTCAGTAAATTTGCTTTTTGAAGTAGGTTTATATTCAAAGAAGGAATTAATATAAGGGCAGAGCCCTATGCAGGTTGTAGTTGGGTGCATTACGATTTTCAGAACGGGAAAAACGTTGAGAATACAGCTTGGCCCTACATGGGTTGTATACAGGTATGCTTAAATCAAGATCTTTGGGAGAATACGGGAAGCCTTGGAAGGCCCTATTAAGGCTGCAGTTGGTGTGCTTGGATTTTTAAAACCGGGGAAAAAATTGGGAACGCAGCATGGCCCCATATGGGCTTCATATGGGTGTCCCTTACTTAGAGAAATCAGGCTGAATGTCAGCAACCCTACGAGGCCCCTTAGTGGCTAAGGTTAGGACATCCTAAGTTTGGATACCCAATATAAACCCATACGGGGCTTCTATTCAATACAGGACGCCCGGGAAAATTTCCACACGGGATAGTCTTTAGAAAATTATATAAAACATAATTTCTGAAAAAAATAGTGTTGAGAGAAATTAGAATGAGAGCATCTGAAATATGTCAAGAGAGATTCTCACACTGTAAAAAAATCTGCGAAAAACTTCCCATACCGTACTGGAAGCAATGGACCTGTAAATTTGTGTTAACGCACTAACTTTCAGACATGGATGTCCGGCAGGCTGGAGGGTTCGAACCCCTGGCTAATCAATTCGCCTTTCTCCCTAACGGTAATGCCGCGAAAGGAGAAATGGCGGTTGGTGCGTCAACTGAAGTTTATCCCAAAAGCGGCTACCACCGTAATACGCGAACGACTGTTGATAAGGCAGGGGATATTACCCCTGCCGCGTAGGTTAGGTTCGAAGTACGCTCCCCCCGGTCCAATTGGCCTTGGCAGCGTAAAAGAGACCGGGTTAACAAAAACTGAATAAAAAAAAAAAAAGATTTATGTTGGAAAATTTGAGTGAGAAAAATGAAATTTCACGTAAAATTCCAGTTTTTTTTCAACAGTGCAGAAATGTACTTAATTTATCCCTTCAAGGGGGGAAATCCCTCTGGATGACTGTTTTTTCAATAATTTTTTATGGAACACTGAAAGCGTTTATTGACATCCGGTGAAGTACATGATATTATTAACATTATGAAGTATTGATACAACTTTTCTGAAGTAAATAAAAAACAAAATGGCGGCTCTGCAGCCCTTCAAAGCTGACGCTTCGAGTTTGCGCCGTGCAATGCCCAGGTCCAGGAAATTATTTGTCATCAAAAGGGAAAATGTTTCTCATTGAAATATGTTAGTACGCTTTGCATGAACCTAAAGTTAGTTAAAAAAGAGTGAAAAATAAAAATTAGAGACCAAAAAAACGAAAAACACCATTTTTTTCTGATGAAAAAATGATTAAAAACAATATTCATTGTGGAAATTATATTTAATTTTTAGGTTCATGCAATGGCCAATGAGTTGAGGAGTAATTTGCACTACATTTCAAGTCGATAGCTTCATTAGGTTTTGAGTTACGTTGCACGGCACGGGAAAAAACGCGTTTTGAGAAAAATACGCTTAAAGTTTTTGTTCGTAAAAAGTACAGTTCATAGTAATTTATGCTTACTTGAACTTAATCTGCGATGCCACGACCATACATCTATCTCTAAGAAATCATCAATTTCTAGAATGAACTAGAAAAATTTGTGGGCCCAAGAGTGAAACATATAAGGCTGTAAACGGCGTGCGCGCATTCACCTGCTGCGGTAGATTTGGAGCGCATGGATTTGGGGACTATCTAGGGACTTTTGAGGCTTCATATCAGGCTAAGACCACTGAATATGGTTTCTTCAAATGATAAATGAATTTTTTGAGCAAAAAAAATGACAAAAAAAACAGTTCCAGAGGGATTTTCCCCCTTAGGGGGATACCACTGATCTCCGCTGATGCAATCCGCCATACAAGATTACCGACCGAGTAAACATTTTCTCGGCAAGAATACTCTGAACTGAATTCATGAAGAAGGATGAAATTTTCAGGAATCAATCTTCAATCATTCATCTATTGCTGTACATCGCCTGAATTTTGAATTTCGAAGAAACATTTTTTCCCCAGTTGGTAACACAAACTTTTTCTCGAAATTCAAAATTCGGGTGATGTACGGCAGTAGATAAAGAATTGAAGATTGATTCCTGAAAATTTCATCCTTCTTAACGGCATTCACTACCTTCCCAAAAAGTCACTAGATTCCAAAATCGCCCCCCCCCCCCAGTTTTCTCAGAAACGAACAAATAAAATGAAGAATGAAGAGTAGCTGCACTTTCTTTGATATGCTAAGAAGATGCACCTGCTCATTAAAATCGATTATATTCATTAATCGTTGAGAAAACTGGGGGGAGAGATCTAGTAACTTTGCTTCTGATGAATGCCCTTAAAGAATTCAGTTCAGAGTATTCTTGCCGAGAAAATGTTTACTCAGTCGATAATTGTGATGACGGGTTGTATCAGCGAGGATCGCCGGTACCCCCTTAAGGGATGCAATATTGGAATGTTGTCTACTATTGAAAGAAATGAATCACTTGTAAAAAGGAAGTCTTAATCTTTTCGCATCTCAATTTCAGACAATGCTTTTTCAATTGTGTGGTCGATTGTTTTTTCGGCTCAATTGGTTTGGATCATAGATTTAATCATGAAATGAGCTGAATTTGAGACTTTTTTTGTACAGTGGTCAAGAGAAATTAAAAACAGATTCGGTATTTTCAATGTTATCTCATAGGATGGTTATAAATATTCAACGGCATAAAAAAGCAATCTCTCCCCTTCATGATCATTTTGTGCTTGAAGAACCAACTGCCTGTTTCTTTTTCCCGTTCGGTGATTGCTGAGCAAGCAAGTGATTACCCTTGTACGCTGCATCAGATGAAAACTCAGGGCCACCTGGAGTATTTCTACTAGTGTCTCCTACAGTCTTCTAGTCCCGTGTTTAGCTGGTATCAAATTGATTTTGTAATCGTCCATTTTGAATTTTTTCAACATCTTTCAGCATCAAAACTCTTCGAATGAACGAATTTCGAACAATAACTGAGAAAAACACCACTTCCATTCTCTAACTTCGAAAATCTCGTCGGATTCTGGAGAAATACATCAACCTTGTGGGATTTTCAGGGATGCGAAATATGAATCATTGATAATTTTCGTACACTTAGAGAAAAATGTGGTTTTTATAACCAGGTAACGTGGTTGATTTTGACATTGACCATTTCATTCAATTGTCACAACCAGATTTACGTGATTTTATTTTGTTTGCCTGGTTATCACAACCAGATTTCAAGTCACTGCGAAGTTCTGTCATTAGGAAATAATTAGGATGACTCGACCAAATTTCAATGAAAATTCATGGCCGTTGAGAGAAGAATTTGAAACCAACACGCATAATGTGAATCAAAAAAGGTAAAAAGACGACTTGAAAATGAGAAAAAAAACGCAAGAGTGCAACAACAGAACGCTATAATATTGCGGAAAAAACAAAGGGAAATAAACGAGAGGTATTATTACTATCATCAAACATACCAGTCAATGGAAACTTATACCTCAGTGCACTGATATTGAAGGAAGGTGGAGAATGAAACGATAGCGATACGGAAAAGTTAAAAAAAGGAGAGGCAGAGGTTGTTGAGATGGTAAAGGAATTATTTCGACTAGAAATCAATAATTTTATCCACTCTAAAATGTACTTTCCGAGTTCCTGAGGATTGAATTGAGGTGAAATTCGGATGACTAGGTAAAGAACAACCTACATCGTCTGGATCACAGTATTTATGTATTGTTTACATAAGGTTGAATATTTTTACTGGAAAAACTACGTAGGATGGATCTCCAGGATAACAACAATCTGTGCCATGAGTATTTATGGACGTTACGTCTTGAAATTATGGTAATTCCTGTCTCGTCTTAGCGAAATTAACTTTATGTTCACCATGTGTGGCTGAGCATAACTTAAACTGGAAACTTGAATGATACTTCACAATATTGCTTATATCCACCTGTTTGAGATATCATGATTAGCTTCTGGAGTCTGAAGGGGATTTTGTTTCTAACAAAACAATGTTCCGAATCGTGTGAAAGCCTATTAAAGTACCCCTACCTAATAAAAGATAAAACCCCATGTAGAAATTCCGGTACTGAGTCGGGTATGAGAAAGCAATGAGCCACCAACGGTTGTTTGCCGATTGCGGATCGGTACTTAATCGACTCCATTTTAAGTTCGATGTTTGAACCAACTGTTATTGACCACTTTTCCACCAATGTTGGATTAACAACGTTAAAAGCGTCAGCCCCCAACGTTGATTCGGTACCGAACCAATGTGAATAAATATCTCGTGTACTTTGAGAGAAAACTTGATTGGCCACGTAGAAATTGACAAATGGTCCAGTTTGCAACCGTTGGCAGTCATCCTATGATCCAATAGTAAAATTCACTCTAAATTCCCTCTAGTGCAGAAATTTTGATAATGCATTCAAAACGTTCCAAAGTTACAACAGCACAAATAACGGTTGAGTAACAGTCGTTGGTACTTGAATAGCGATCAATACTAGTAGTATTAGTTCTCAATGTCGGAACCACACTCTTTTCCAGTACTGAATTGATGTTGGTAACTGGTACCGGATCAGAGTTATTTGGCATTATCATTTCGTAGTCCGACCGACACCGGCCGCCAACGGTTGCATCCTGGCAGCCTGTATCGAGCCGGTACTGGACCATCAGTCAATTTCTACGTGGAACTCTACGATTAGGATTCATTTTATAATGATAAAATTTTGAAGTAACTATTACTTATTAGACAATACTATTTTGATGTTTATTTTTATATCTACAATCTTTAACTTCATATATTGTCTTCGTACACCCTAAACTCGTTGAAATAAAGTAATTTCATCTTTAACAAAAGTTACGGAGAATTGATTTTTCAACTCCCTCTCATTTGAAAAACTTCATTTTGCAGCTCGTTTATTCCTCCCAGGTATTCCGACTAATTGAATCCCTCCGCTAACGTAATTATTAACGGTATCCCAGAGTTGCCTAGTTCTGTCTTCGCTCACGGCCACAAGCATTCGATCACTCCCTTTGTTTCAAACGATCCTCGTTCACACATTCTTGATGTATGCTTCTCGTTGTGGGTTTATAATTGGAATCATATTGACTATGAATAAGTGGAAATCTTCGAAAGAGACAAATTACATCAAATCATTTATCGAATTTTCCGAAATTATTATTACATAGAACAACGAGATGTTTTCCGCGCGAGACGTATATGAACTCGAATCATTACGAGGTTTCCTCTACTACTGGATTGTAACTTTCAAAGCTTTTTCTCCTGCTTCTTCAATTTCTTTGGAGGAATATGTGGTTGAAACGACACGCAGTTTCAAACAACTTCCGAGTAATGGCGAGGTATTTTCCTTTAACAGCATATTTGGTGTGAAGTATTAAACGCGGGATAATGAATAGTAAATTCAGTATCAATGGTATACATTTTCACGTTAAGAAGATGGGTTTGTATGCCACTTTTTCTCTCACTGGGGATAATGAAATTTTGATGTGACTCCCTTTCATCGTGGGCTTTTATTCTTTTATGTTCGATAATTTTACCAGTTGGTATTTCTTCTTGGCATTCGTTTCTCACTTTCTTTGCGAAAACCTTGCCATTCTTGTTGTTAATGATTGCTTTCATACCTCTTAGTACTTTCTTTCTTCCATCAAAGACTTTACTTCTTCAATATACTCAAAAGTTCTTTTGTTTCCAGCAAATTATTCGTCTCAACTCTGCTTATTATAGAATATTACTTTAATGTTCGATAATGCGATGTTAGAGAAAAAGGAGCTACGTCTTCGTCGTCGTCGTCGTCGTCGTTGTTTTTCTTTCATGAAATATTCGATTGATCTGTAGAAATTTCATTTTCATCTATTTTCATTTATGCGAACAAAGAAAAGAGAATTCCTCTTATTTTTAATAAGTCTTTTGTTCGTTTGATGTATCGCGTCGAAGGTCTGAGATGATGAAAAAGCTACTTCTTCGGTTGATCATACGAATTCAAAAACACAGTAATGACAAATCCATTCCATGCTACAACAATTGCAGAAATTTTATTCGAATTCCAAAGTATATTCAATCACTTGAAATTCAAGAACTTGTGAAGATCATCATCTCTTCTTTCCTCCAACGAAGTGAGAAGTACGAGCATTCATCTCTTGTTTGATTTTCCCATAAATCCATTCCAAAGAATTGTATATAACCTCCAAAAGAGATATACATAAATTCTAAATTAAATGTGAATAAAGGTGAAATAAAGTATTACACTGTGAAATTCTGAGAAGTAGAGGGAGGGGAAACCAAATGGGTTTCATAAATCCTGTATTGAGATTTCGCTCAATAGGGACATAACTCTGTGAATATGTCGTTGGAGACGGGAATCCGAGACTGAACGATAATCATTGAAAATTATTGCGGCAGATTAGTCGAATCTCTTTTCGTTCGGCGACTCTTTGTTCCCATTTCGCTTTCAACTGTTGAAGATTATGGTTAAAAAGAGAGCTGTGGGATGAACAAATGTAACAGAAAAACCTCTTTCATTCTTATACCCAGATTTTCAGGCATTTCAAGCTTTTATGAACGGAGTTGTTTGAAGTTTACAAAACAAAACATTGTATCTTGAAGTTAGAGAGTTTTGTTTTTTGTACTCCAGAAGAGTTGTGAAATATTTCAAAGAAATATATATTTCTCTTTTGTGAACATCCACGGGAATCAAGGATTTAATTCTGCTCGAAAAATGTTCGATACTGGAAGCTGCATTTGTTTTACAATGAGAGACAATGAATTCCCAATTGTTTTTTCATTTCGTTACTCGAAAATTCTTATCACGTTATGATTCTCGATGAATTAGAAAACTTGAATCTCATATATTCTAGTTGCGGTATCTTGAATACTTCGGTACTTATGTTGGTAACATCTGCAGAGTATATTCTCAATAAAATCGAACAGAAGCTTCGATGCATTATATATCTATTCAAAGTGGAAAGTTTGTATCAAGGATTTGATCGGAGATCTGAGAAAGTTGTGTAATCTCTACTTCGTCCATCTTGTGAATTCATTGATCGTATTCTCTTTTATATTCTTTGTGTATATTTTACAATCTGTTTTGTTTTATTTAACGGTTCCATGTGAGAAGAAGTGCACGGATAAATGTGGATGTAAGGAATTCCAAGAGTGCGCTGATATTAACTCTTAATCTGCTTAGTTTTTCCTGCAAATTTAAAAAAAAGGAAGGTCAAATTGTTCGAATAGGAACCGAGTTATCAATCGGTGAAGTTGAGTGGTGCAAATTTGCACTTGTGTTTACTCCGAAGGTGTGAAAGGATGTGTGTACTCAAAGGTGCCAATTTTTCCTCACATCACCATTCCAACACCCTTTTTTCGAAGTGGTGATTCGATTTTAGTTGATCCCTATTATCTACATTCTCGGACGATAGATCACAACATACCGAAACTCCTCACATTACAATCCATGCTTTAAAGATATCCCAAAACAAGTCTGAGATATCCTCCAAGTGTCAGAGAATGATCCTATTTTCAAAACGTGCCTTCCACAAGATCAAAAATGTTGATTTTGAAAGTCATCTTCAAGTGTCGCATAAAACATTCCAAACTTGTCTTGAGATATCTCCAAGACATGAACAGTTATGTGGGTCCTGATTTATTAGGAATTCACTAGCAACGTGTGAAAACAAGGAGATCGTATAGATTAATAATTCAGTAAATTTTGAATTATGAATCTAATTACACTTATACACATATAATCTTACAAACACAACATTGATGTACTGTTAATTACTCCAGGGCTTCTGTTCAAAGCTTCTAAAGCTAATATAGTATAAGATGGTTGAGGATGGTACGACATTCACGCTCCAAAGTTGTGAACACTCTAAGAGGACGATCAATCGAATTTCGTTGAATATTATGCATAATTCGCAAAAGGATAGGTTACAAGATTCATAACAGTGATATCATGTATTGAAAAAATACCGAAATTCAGTGAACTTGTCCTGTCGATGAAGAAGAATTGGGAGATTCGATTTTGAGATCAGAATTTGACAGGGCCTTGAGGGAGTATTCTGGTCTAGAATTTTGGAAAACCCGATTATTTTCTTCTTGCATATTTCCATAGTTTAGACTTTTAAGCACATGTTTTCCGGAGGGTTTTGAATATAATGTACCATTGTAACCTTTACAATGTAAAAAGTCCGACTGAATGTCGCTGCATCTCACTTGAAGAATTGAGTGTTTCCCACTGTGTTAGCATTTGTTTTCAGCGCTTAGTTTCAGATGAAACAGGGCGAGTTTTGGCTGCATCTTGAAATGAACTTATATGCAGAATCAAAGCAAGTTTCACTCTTGACTTTGTAGACTGTTTGAAATTGTGCTCGAATCTTCAAACGCGTTTTTCTGGAAACTACTTTTTTCGAAACGATGTGCATGATATCTCAAGTTCTACTCAACCGATTTACTTGAAATTTGGCACAGAGCTTATTCATACATTGCAGTATCGTACTACGAGGGAGTTTTTGGAGAAATTCGTTTTTTTTTTTTCTGAAAATCCCGGAAGGCCCAAAAACAAAGAAACACCCGTAACTGTTTTTTTTAACCACCGCGATTTTTTGAGAAGGATGTTCTTTCAAAAGAACTCTTTTTAGTGCGATAACCATATCCTTCTTCTTCAAGAATTTACGAACAAAAATGATCTTCAGATCACTAGGTGGACTGGAATCCTGCACACCAGGTCACGACAATTTTTTATGAGCCCCCACTTTGCCGGTTTGCAGATTTATCAATTTTGGTTCTTTCCCTAATATTCCTGATGTTTTTGATTCTCAAATTGTCAATAAATAACTAGTGAAGAAATGGATGGTGAAAGTATTTATTGGATTCTTTCGGTAGCGTCCAAAAAAACACCCAACAACCGCACTTCTAAACCAGCATACTCCCTTAAAAGAATTGAAAAAAAATAATAAAGCGCCAGGAATAGATGGCATAAATGTGGACCTTATCAAAGCCTCCAGTCAAAGAACTCGTGACACATTGTTTGAATTGGTCAGAGATATGTACGAAAATGGAGAAGTACCGGAAGACTTCCAAAAGAATGAAATTGTCGCCATTCCGACAAAATAAGGAGCAGACAAATGTGAGAACTACAGAACGATTAGTTTAACCTCACATGCCTCGAAAATACTGACAAAAATTATATACAGGAGGATAGAAAATAAAATAGAGAGTAAATTAGCAGAACATCAGTTCGGAAAAATAGGGGATCGCGAGAAGCAATTTGAGCACTCTGACCAGACTAGAGTTAAAAAAGTCTGTGTACATAGGTCTTGTAGATATACAAAAAGCTTTCGATAATGTTGATTGGGAGGAAAAAGGTAGGGATTAATTTTAAGGATAGGAGAATAATATATGAATTAACACGTCGTTCAATAAGTCCCGAGACAAACAACGAAAACAACTTTTTTTTTTCAAAAATCATTTTCATCCATCAATATAATCTCCTTTTAGAATGATACAATCTTTCCAACGCCTTTCCAACATTTCTATACCATGTTTATAGAAGGATTTATCCTCTGCTCCAGAATAGGCTTCAGTTTCGGCAATGACCTCCTCATTCGAGCCAAATTTTTTTCCCTGGAGCATTTCTTTGAGATCAGCAAAGAGCCAGTAGTCGTTGGGGACTAAATCTGGCGAATACGGGGGGTGGGGAAGCAAAGCCAAGCCCAACTCGTTGAATTTTGCCATTGTTTTCATGGACTTGTGGCATGGTGCATTGTCTTGGTGAGAGAGGATTTTTTTCTTCTTCATGTGCGGTCGTTTTGCTGCGATCTCCTCGTTCAAACGTACCAACAAGTCAATATAATATTCACTGTTGACCGATTTACCTTCTTCCAGGCAGTCAATGAAAATCACGCCATGTGTATCCCAAAAAACAGACGTCATAACTTTGCCAGCAGACTGCTGCGTTTTTGGACACTTTGGGCGGCTTTCGCCAGCCATGCGCCACTCAGATGATTGCCGATTCGACTGAGTGAAGTGAAATGATGTATCCATGTTTCATCCATGGTCATGTATCGACGCAGGAAATTCTTTTTATTGCGAGTAAATAGCGATAAACAGCTCTCTGAATCATCGACTCGTTACTGTTTTTGTTCCACTGAAAGCAATCGCGGCACCCACTTGGAAAAAACCATTTCATGCTTAATTTTTCATGAAGGATTATAAATACGCTTCCAGATGATATCTGTGTCATTTCTGCAATCTCACGGACCTTCACTTTGTGATTTTTCATTACAATTTTTAACACTTCACTCACATTTTCCGGTGTAACGGCTTCCAATGGGCTACCCGAACGTTCCGCATCGTTTGTGTCCGTACGACCACGTTTAAACTCAGCATACCAACGACAAATCGTTGGTTTGGATGGAGAGGAGTTCGGGTTACGTTTTTCAAACCATTGCTGGGCTTCTACGGTGTTTTTACCTATTAAAAAACAATGTTTTATCAACACGCGAGACCCGCTTTTTTCCATCTTCCAAACAAATTACAAAGTGACCTTACTCTAACCTCGATAACTCTGCTGTTTGTAGTCCGATCGACGTGAAATTCTTACACGTTTCATGTGAAGGTTCGCACTCTAGGGAAACGTGGCCAGTTTGGTACTACTAGCACCATCTCTGGGTTAGTCTCGGGACTTATTGAACGATGTGTTATGGTTGCGAAACTTGGACAATTGGAAAAACGGATCAACGAAGACTTGAAGCTTTTGGAATGTAGTGTTATAGAAGGTTGCTTAGAATAAAGTGGATAGAGGAAGTAAAAAATGAAGAAGTACTTGAGAAGGTGCCCGTGCAACAAAAGTTGCTGTGCAACCTTTGCTCTTACGTTGTTTATCAAGTTTACGTAAAGTTGCTGGGAATTTACTGCGCATGTGATTGAGAGTTTCTTTAAACCGAGTAACTTCCTAGCAAAATGATAACAACTCAAGCTAAGATCCTAGATTTACAGCATATTGTTGCGCATTTGGCGACGCAACGTCCCTGCAAATTGCTTCAAACTATTGTTGTACGTTTTCAACAATTCGCTGCATATTTGCTCAGCATTTTGCTGTTAGGGTGAATGAAAAAAGAAGTCTTTTGAAACATGTCGTGACCCTAGTGAAAATAGAAACTGAAATGAAGCGCAGACAAAAAGTATGGTGGAGCGTAACAGAAACGTTAATGAAAAGTGAACAAAGAGCGAATGGAACGGATTCGAAGAGTATTTGAAGCCAAGTTTGGAACAAAGGAAGCGTATGAAAATCAACGCTCCATGAAGAGTGTGAACAATGCAAGAGGATACAAATTTTAACCACTTGGCGAGATTCGAATCCATGATTTTCATCATTGCAATCCAACGTCTTACCTATTCTATAGCCATGGAATGCTATGATTCGTGACAGTTTAAAACCGATACTCAAAGTCTGTATGAAATGATTCGCATTACCTTTCATGGAACGTAACAGTACTCTTCCCAAAACGGCATGTAACGTTCATAAAGCGTATTGATAACGTTTAATTTCAATAATCTACAACAAGCAGTTATCATACGCTTCGGCGAGAGAACACGGAAAAAAGGATGATGTTGGATTTACAATGTTTCGTTCGATCACCATAGAAACATTGGGGGTTTCTATGGTGATCGAACGAAATGTTGTAAATCCAACATCATCTTTTTTTCCGTGAAGATTGGAACCGTTTTACGTTTCTTGTCAGCTTCGATTGCGCTTACTACGAGCGTATATTTTCACCAGGGGAAGAGAAGAAGTAATCTGATAGGACACATATTGAGGCATGATCTTAGGTCTACCGTTGCGAGTTTTTTCATTCATTTTTCCTTCCAATATTGTTCTCAATGAACCAAGTTGAGTTATATGAAGCAAATTAAACAAGATAAGGGTTGTCGTAGATATATAGGAATCAAGCGTTTAGCGAATAACAGACAAGGTTGGAGGATTTCACCAAACCAGTCATAAGACTGATCACTCCATGATGATGATGATGATGATGAACTTCTCCTAGACTTATCCAGCACGATAAAAGCAATCCACAGAAATCTATGTTTCATGAATTCATGGTAAAATATATCGAGCAGGAAGTTCTTGAATCTAAATCATGTCAATGAATGCACAACCCATCAGAACAACCGAATCTCACTTATCCCAAGTTTCCCATCAGAGAGATATGAGCGGAAGACCGACAGAAGTACAACGATAAACAATCAACGTGACGAATACGAAATTCCCTACGAAGAAAACACGCACAGTCTTTTGTTCATTGTAACATTATCAGATAATATTATCGTTATTCTCGTAGGTACGTATCGTGGAATGTTAATTTCAAATCTTGACGAGTAGATCCAATTTAGTATCAGTGCAGAATTGTTCTGACAAAATAGAATTAGGTAAGAGAATGAAGAGTGTTGATAACGGTAGAAACTCTACTCTACGTGCTCGGATATTAGTACACAGAGTAGTTGTGTCGAAGTACCTTTCATTACGACAGAATTCGTGATAATCTATTCCTCTCCTTGTTCTTGAATTGCGGATCTTGATGGCTCAGACTTAGAGCTTGATAGAGATATGCGTGAATGCCTCTTCAACCCTCGAACTGTGAGAACAGTAGTGTTGAATAGTGCGAATTACAATCCCATTTCCTTAGAATGAAAATAATATAAGATGATGAATAAGGACGGGTGAATCAGTATGAAACTTTGAAGGGATTGAAAATATGGTTTCGTTTAAAGCAACATCGTAGGTGATAAAGTATATTTCTCTCAAACCGGTGAGTGGTTGATAACGTTCGATTGATAGGAACCCTCTTCTCCGATGAATAGCTCTTTTTTTCCTCATAGAATGCAGACGATCTTTATGTTCTCAATTAATCAATTCCCACTCTGCTGCCAGCGAGTTTAAATTGATGAGATAAAGTCACATTCAGGAGTTCAAGTACAAGAGTTCTTCCACAAGTTATCAATTATTGAATTTGTTCATCGAGTGTTCTTAGAGATAAGAAAACTTATACGTGATATATATTTAGTGTCTGGAACATGAATTTTTTACTTACTTGTCAAAAAATGTACGACCCGAATGAATTCATTCTTACATTTGAAATTTAGGTTGAGCGAAGAAGGAGGAAACCTAATCGAAAGAAGTAAATGTCAATTCAATTCGATTCAGGTCGTCGGAGGATTCATTCTATAGTTAAACCAGACGTTGGTTTTGAACCTCGTTAAATAATACTCATCTCGAGAATGAACTGGGAGTTGAGGAATGGGGATGAGATTTCATTCAGTTGTTTCCATTCGACCGTCGTCTAGTGCTCAGATACGTTTTACTTCGAATCTTTCATATTTCGATGGAATTTTTATTATTTTCTATCGTGTATTCGCTGTCTTATGTGAATTTGATGCGAGATGGAGTGGATTTTTCTCAGAAATACATGATATTCCGAAGACCTGCCAGCAAGCTGTTTTTTATGTGCATTGCTCTGTGCATTTGAAAATCTTCTTTTTATGTGGAATTACTAAACCCTTCGTTACTCTCTTTTATTGCCTTCTTCTTTTATCGTGCGAATACCGCGGTCTGTCTGACCTCCCACGTTCTCTTTGATAAATCAGGATTGAAACGCCGAGGATCCTACACTTTCCTCATTACATTAACCGCACATCTCGAGGAAAAACAATCTTCCAAAACGAAAAGTATTCAAATACCCAACTTTTTTGTATGTTTGTGGATATGTTCTATGAGACGAGAATTGATTGAACCTGTGAAAGAATATGGATTCAATATTATTCCGCAGAGCGAACAAGATTAGCTATGGTTGATGCTTAAGGGATTTGAAACTTTCCCATGCAGAGGATGGTGTACGGATTATGTATAGACGTATTATGTCTGTACATGAATTTCATTTTATATAGAGGTAGAATATACGAGATCGATACTTATTTTGACATTCTGACGTTATCACGTTGACGATGCGTACATACAGCTTATATCAGGGATGAATCAAGGAGGAATATGAAGAACAAAAGTATTAGGTGTACAACTTTGCTTGCGCCGTTTACAATACATGGTTGCGCCGAAGATGTCAGTTTTTGAGACGAATTCTCGTCATTTGCGGGAAGTTCTGATTTTCTGCATTCATTATAAGAAAACTGCGGCTGAAGCACATCGAATGCTCTCAAGTACTCACGGTGAGGCTGCTTTGAGTGGAAGAACGTGTCGTGAATGGTTTCAACGTTCCAAGAAGGGTGATTTTAATGTCGAGAACCAACATGGCGGTGGAAGGGAGAAAATTTTTGAAGATTCCGAATTGGAGGCATCATTACTTGATGAAGACTCGTGTCAAACGCAAGAAGAATTGGCAGAATTATTTGGAACAACTCAACAAACCATTTCGAAACGCCTCAGAGCCGTGGGAATGATTCAAAAACAGGGGAATTGGGTTCCGTACAAATTGAAGCCCAGAGATGTTGAACGACATTTCTTTACTTGCGAACAGTTGCTTCAAAGACAGAATCGAAAGGGGTTTTTACACCGCATTGTGACCGGCGACGAAAAATGGGTTCACTACGATAATCCCAAGCGCAGAAAATCTTGGGGAATGCTCTGACTTGTCCCCACGGCGACGGCTAAACCAAATATTCATGGTGTTAAGGTCTGCATTTGGTGGGATCAGCTTGGTGTGAAACCGAGTGAAACCATTACAGGGGATCGATATCGAACGCAGTTGATACGTTTGAGCCGAGTATTGAGGGAGCAATGGCCACAGTACCAAAAAAGACACGATAAAATAATCCTCCAACATGATAATGCTCGGCCACATGTCTCAAAACCGGTCAAGACATATTTGGAAACACTAAAATGGGAAGTCTTATCCTATCCGCCGTACTCTCCAGACATTGCTCCTTCCCACTACTACCATCTATTCCGATCGATGGCACACGGCCTGAGTGATCAGCATTTTCATTCCTATGAAGAAGTTAAAGAATGGATCGATTCGTGGATGGCCCAGAAAGATGCATCGAGATGTTTTTCTGAGATAGGATCCGAATCATAAGTATGTATTTATCTTTTGAGAATACAACCTTAAATTTTGGGGAAAAACGGCAGAAGCAAAGTTGTACACCTAATATATAAACTGCACCATATGAAGACAAATATTCTATGCATCCTTATACACAATCCATATATTTTTTGCATACAATAAATCGAGTGAACCAAAGATGAAGCCACTGGCTGTTCCGATACTTTGTAACTGTCCCTTCGGTCACCATACATTTCAAAACGGAACGAAACAAAAGGGAGTAGAAATCTTATCTCCAGAAAAGCACTTTCGGAAACTTATGGTATAAGAATTATTACATTTTCTCAGTCCGCATCCCCGTACATGATACATAGAAAGGAATAAAAGAACGGAGAGAAGAAAGTTTGTCGATCGAAGATGTATGGAGTATGAAATTCCTCGCGCAAAGATCCGTACCCTTGCACACGTGTTTTGGTATCGTTACGTATGTATATATACAAATCAAATACCACAATTCTCAGGCGCCAAAAAATTTGCAACAGCAGAGTCGGACTTACGCGAACTAGCGAGCGGCATAACCATTGAAGAAAAGTCTCTTTCGCAGCGCGAAATAAGGGTGTTCGAGTGTTCAAAGCGACGTGTTGTGTGACAGGGGATGGAAAAGCTCGCGGAACAAGTTTTCTATCTTTCCTCCCTCAAAAGAAACGAACGACGACTGACACATTGTGCAAAGGGCGTTCAAGCGACAGAAAAGCATAGCTTTCTATCAATGTTGTGTTGTTGCATGTATATGTGTTGAGTATACGTACACAGGTACACCGTGCCGCTGCTTCCAAGTAGCAAATGGAAATGAAGAGGAAAAGAGTAAGAGGGAGGAGAAGACGAAGAAACGGAACATGGGAGGGGGAAAGAGAGGTTTGCTCGAAATCTGTCGAACCACGAATACGCTTTGATTCCGTAGTAAGCATCCATCCTTCCTTCATCCCCTTTAAATCCAGACTACATACACGCTGATTGGGCAAATGCGGGTCGTGCTGTGTCTGCATCTCTTCACCCACATATATATATATATATTCGCCGATTTTCGATTGTCAAACGTCTTGCTGTATTATGTGTATTGGAAAAGCGGAGGGAGATGGCGGAGGAATGATAGAGAAAGATAAATTGTGACACGAAGATGCGAATTGAGGATGGTGTTATCCTGTAACTCCAATTCAAATAGTTACCTTCATTTCCTTTCGAATACATTTTAATCCGACAAATTAAATTTCCTGTCGTGTGCGATTCTACGTGTTGGATTTCGTTCCACTTCGAGTGGTTGTGCTCAAGATTATTTGGGTTTGTTTAAGGCCAATTGAGATTTTACTGTTACAGGATTTGTATTTAATTAAAATTTATCGGATAATCCTTATCCCTTGCCCTCGGAGAAACAATAATCGTATTGTCTGATTATATTCCGCTGATGAGATTATTCCCATATGATACAGAATCACGAGAATATTCGTGGTTTTGATCAAACATATTCGTGACATTAAAGAGTTTTTACACGAAGAATTATTATTTTTGAAGAACCGAGTTTTATCTCCCAATATTATTCCAACAATAATTTATTCATGATTCTTTGCATAAATGACGAGTGTATGCAGTCATGACTGCAGAAGACACGTGCCCAACGAGAAATTTACAACAGACGTGGTACTGCCCCAGTACTGGCCAAGACTGGCAGGGTACTGGCATGTGTCTGGGATGATAACGCTTTTCTGTACTGGGGATTGAGGACTAGTACTATCATTCGTAATCAGTGCAGTGCCTGTACTGGATCAGTACTTGGCCGGTATGAAGCTCTCAGTACAGGCATAGTACTGTATTTCTATTTATCCAGTACTGATCCCGTACGTGTTGGGCAAGTGTTGAAGACCCAATACTGGCACTGTATATTGCACCTGTTATCAGCATTGGCTTGATTCGGATATTTCTGATTGGGCGGAGAAAAATTGTGGAGAAGTTATTAGTTTTTGATATAAATCACCCGAATCGTGAGCGTTAAACTCTCTGTACGGTGCAGTTTACTTCAATTCGTGTACTCGTTACAAATTGTCTGAAATTTTTTCAAATATTTTTTCAGTTCTACGAATACTTTATGCATTTTCTTTCCCTCGGGATATTGCTTCCTTCACGGTGCATAAGTCGAAGGAAGAATATCCTCAGACTTTGAATGATAGAAGGAAAAACAAGAAATTCGCTGTGACAACAAAAGTCAATTTTTCTGGGTCCCTTGTGCTGAAGCCGCAAATTTTTTGCTGTGACAGCAAAATTTTTTTGAGTTTCTGTGTGTAATCCTGAGGATTTTGTTAATCTAGTGAAAAATTCGCTGATTCAGTCGATCATGTTGCTCTCTCAGCGATTCAGTTAACCGTGGCAGTGGATTTCTAGCTCAGCTGGCAAAAAAATTCGCTATTCTGTATTACCTGAATTTGTTGCGTCAGCAAATTCCTTTTCCCCGCGTGAACTTTGTCTAGAGATGTTAGATACCTCATCGTGCGGGAATGGTTTTTTCATCGAAAATAGGGGAATTTCCCTCAATTTTGTGGAACTATTCCGCTTCTCTTGGATGTTGAATTCTGCAGAAAGTGAGAGGGAGATCAACCAAACCATGGGGAGAAGGATTTTTTCTGCCATCGTTTTGTAAAGGGCCATTTTACCATTATTTCTAACAGTGCAACCTCACACGGAAAAAAAAGATATTATATGAATTACCAATGCCGGTTTATAAACTTCCAATTAAATTTTCTGATTCCTTTGATTAGAAAAAAAATAAAGTCTATAAGTGTCCTCGTATATTTGATAATTTTATACATCTTATCTTGAGTAAAGGGTCATGAAAACAATAAACAGAAACCTTATTCACAAATATATGTGGTAACTCTTAAACAAATGGCCAACTCGGCTGAAGTGGTAAGAGTTACTATTGAGTTTGATAATCCCGTATTTTATGAATGTCTTTAGTAGAATGAATTACAGTTCTAGTAAAATTAACTACTTTTTTTTCCGTGCAACAACAAACCCACTTCCCATACGAAATTGAGGAATGATTTGCTTGCGCAAGCTGTAAAAATTGAGGGCTGTTTTTTTGTTACTCTACCGTTGGACTCAGCTCTGTCAAGAATTACTGGATTTATGGGATCACGAAATTCGCATGCAGACCCGGATTCCTACCCGAAATCCGTCAGATTCCATGTCAAAATCTCATGGACCCTGTGCGCAATCCTGGAGAGTCCCACGTAGGACCTGCAGGGCCAACGTAGGTTTTTGCTCAGAACCCGAATGGTTCCGGGTGGGTTCCCGGGTCCGCATGCGTATATCGCAATCCCATTCACCTTGGAATCATGGATGAATCCGTCTTTTAGTTGTCGAATGTTTCAAAAAGTGAGGGAAATGTTCACCAAATCATGTTGAAGAGTTCTTCATCTATAGAGGAACTCTTCTGCCATCCTCTTTTGAGAAAAAATTCCACAATTATCCTTCATAGTGTCATACATATTAATTGTAAAATCTTTCTCAAAAAACTGATGATAGGATACTTTTTCCTATAATTTAGTAGAGTTGTCCTTCACTTCTTTCAAGATTCAACTCTCAAAAAGCAGAGAAGTTCCAAAAAATTGAGGGAAAATCTCCTTGGATTTGATGAAAAAACAATTTTCCCAAGATCAGATGATCACATCCACTACTGAAGGGAAGCAAAACTCCTCACATTCTTCACAGTGTGTATTTGTGCACTGCGAAATCAATGAGGTAGAAGGTTTTAACCTCGACCAACTTTTGTAGGAAAGGTGAAATTCTCGAATTTATCAACCGTGCTGATCGAACTTTGGTTCACAGACAGACCACTATCAATACTATCATCCTTCACAGGTCACCTTCACAATAAGAAGCGAATCAAATTAGCTTCAGGGACTCAAACCTTTATGTATGCCTGATATTTACATATGGAGAACGCGTACTAGACCAGGGCTGAAGCCTTTGAAAATGGTAAACAGTGAAAAGAAAAAATTATAGTAGGTTGAAACCCATTGGAAAAGGAAGAGAATATGACAAGAATGAACGGAAAAATAATTTACGGGCGATCTGAGGTCGGGAAGTGGAAGGGGGTGAGTTTTTAAGGGTGAAAAAAGGGTTGTCTCGATTTGCGGCAAAACTACAAGTCCTACGGAGAAAAAATAAACGACAAAGTTGTAGGGAATAAAAAGATCTACAACTTTGGTACCCACGTATTTTCGCATAACCTCAAAATTTATGTGAAAAATTCAAATAACCAAGTTTTTGGATTTTTATTTTTATCTTCTACAGACAAATTTTCCTTCTCACGAAATTCAGTGGAAACTCACCTTTTTATGTCCCAAACACACTGTGATTTTTTTGATCCGAAATATTTATTTTTTTACCTTTTATGGACCTAATATCGAAAAACCACCCTAATTTTCAATCGAAAATTCTCACGTCAAAATATCTGCTTTTTCAAAAAAGTTGGTGGGTTTTTTGTTCGTTGAAATCTCTACTTTCTGATGGTGTGAAAAAAATATACCTTGCTATGGTAACTTTTCCCAGAAAATGCAAAAAACGAAAAGAAGTCGATTCCAAGAAATTCATAATGAATTCATTTCGAGCTATAAGCATTGAAAACGGATACATTAAGAACTCTTTCTGAACTGTTGTACTATGTGGGACGGTTTTTACAGTCGCTACGGGATATCAGGTAGTAAGGCCCGGATCCTCCTAGCCCCTTCACCACTTCCCTATGAAATACGTTTTAATGGGCTGAAATTTTCCGTAGTTCACTCAGGTATATAAGTTATCCTAAAATAGCAATGAATAGGCATTCACACGAATAATTTGAAGGAGATTCTACAATTTTCTCAAAATATTGTAGATGTTTTATTATATATTTGATCTTTATTAACTTATTTGGTTGTTAATTATACTAGTATATTTCGATTTGCAATTTTTTTCTTCACAATTTTAACATGGAATCTTACGTTTTTCGAGTAATTAAAGTGTGAATTGTAATAACCAGCTCAAAATTGTACATAATTGTAACGCAACCACAGGAATTTTCCCACAAATCACGTTACATATGCTGAAATCGATGAAATAAATGATTACTCGACAAATTTGATGAGGATTGATAAATAATCATTGAATTAAGATGTAATAAACAAATGTATTTCGAAACTGGATAAGCTGATATGATATCGCTTAGATACCGATTTACAATAGAAATTTGATATCGAAAAATAGTGGCTCACAAGCCGAGCACAATAGCCCAAGTTACATCGGTCCTATCCAATACATCTGTTACATGGAAAATCAATACAATTATAATCTCGCGTTAATTGTGCTTCTATCGACAGCGCGTTCAGATGAAATTCAGTGAACTATAAACGAGGCAAGCGAGCAAATGCGCGAGACAAAAGGAAAACAATCATTCAACGTGGCGGCGGTACTTATCTAAATTTCCTGGCGAAGTCGATCCATCGTCGGAGACGTCGATCCAATAGGTGGCTTGACGTCCGTCCACTTTCTTTATATATATATTTTATATAATTCGGCCTCATATGCACCGATCTCTTTTGACAATTTGTCCAAGATATAAGATATGATATAACATATATATACTTTGGTACGGCTATAAGTTTTAGATTGAACTCTTGATCTTTTCGTACCGACTGTCCGTTCTGCTCTAATCGAGGTATCATCTCACATTAACCTCGTGAATCACACCCCACTCTTTCATTATACGTATATGTATATCTGTGTACGCATATGTAGGTGTATTGTATATGTATACATATGCATATATGTTACATAATGATCAAAAAAAATTTTTCGGAATCGAGTTTTTTTCGTTTTTTGCATTTTCTGAGAAAAGTTATAATAGTAACGTATATTTTTTTTACACCATCAGAAAGTAGAGATTCCAACTAACCAAAAACCCACCAACTTTTTTGAAAAAGCAGATATTTTGACGTGAGAATTTTCGATTGAAAATTAGGGTGGTTTTTCGATATTGAGTCGATAAAAGGTAAACAAATGAATATTTTGGATCAAAAAAATTACAGTGTGTTTGGAACATAAAAAGGTAAGTTCCCAGTGAATTTCGTGAGAAAAAAAATTTGTCTGTAAAAGATAAAAATAAAAATCCAAAAACTTGGTTATTTGAATTTTTCACATAAATTTTGAGGTTATGCGAAAATACGTGAGTACCAAAGTTGTAGATCTTTTTATTCCCTACAACTTTGTCGTGTATTTTTCTTCCGTATACGGAATGGGAATCCACTGTCATCCAGGGTTGCCTAATGCTTGGGGCAGGGATCAATGATGGATCAACAAACGTGATTTATTGACCACCTATATTGGTATAATATTCAGACCATCGTCAAATACTTTCGCCTATACGTAGATTGCCCATTCTTGGCTGTCAGTCTTGCACCCGGCGATATTCTATCGTCAGTGTCAGCGGCGTCTGGAAATTTTTTATGGGGGTTTATTAGATTCAATATTCTGGAAACTCCACATTCGCACAGTCTCGTTGCCGGAGGAATCAATATCGACAAATTCAAACAAACATTACAGGGCGATTTGTTTCGGCATTGATCATGTAGGATCGAGATAGTAACAACGTTTTACATAAGGCCCAGTACTGGGGTCACAGAATTGCCCGTACTTGCAACTGTGGAATTCGTTATGGAACGGCTAGTAACGTTGGTGGGATGAAAATTTTCGACCGCGTGCAGGTAAAATTGTAAAACCTACCTGAGTAGAAATTGATATAAGGACTATATCAGGCCACATCAGGTCCTGCGTGGGATATGAGGTCACTGAGACAAACAGGGAAACCCATGTTTTTTCCTATAGGACTTGTAGTTTTGCCGCAAATCGAGACAACCCTTTTTTCAACCTTAAAAACTCATCCCCTCTCACTTCCCGACCTCAGATCGCCCGTAAATTATTTTTCCTTCCATTCTTGTTTCATTCTCTTCTTTTTCCAATGGGTTTCATCCTACTATAATTTTTTTTGGTTTCAAAAATTATCGACCCTGGTGTATACACTAACCACTCAACTATCGAAAGATTGATTCAGCAATATTTCATACAACTTATACAATTGAATTTCAAATCGAATGTTGTGAGCAGAAAATTTATTGTCACACGGAGGAAAAAGAATTCGCTGTAACAGCGAAATCTGATTTTATTGGATAGCTCTTGCTGTCTCTTGACAGCAATCTTGTTAGTTACAACAGCGATTTTTTCAACTGTGGCAGTGAACGATTTTTGCTATTCTGTATATAGTACTAAAAATGTTGCTGATCCAACAAAAAATTTGCTACTTCAATTGATCGTTTATGTTGTTCTTTTCAGCAATCTAGTTAGCTAGGTTTTGCTATTCTATACATAATACCTCGTTTTGATGCGACGGCAAATTTTTTTTCTCCGTGTTCATCCACTGAGAAAACTCTAAAGTTGCAATACTCAACATTTTTCCACATCAAAAGTAGCGAGACAATAGTTGAAAGTGTTTTATTTCCAGTGAACGAAGCGCACTACAAGATCATTTTGAATTGCATTGAACCAGACTTCACATTTTACTCACTCTTCACTTTATCTCCGAGTCTTCGAAGAACTTCTCAACTCAAAATGGACATTCCATGTCACATTTTTCACTCCAGTGCTACTACTGCCTAGAATCGATTGTGCACCTTGACTACAAAACGGAAATGTCATGTTTATCTTCTTAAAATCCTTCGTCGAATATCTTACTTCTTGAAGCACCAGCTGCTCCTCCACAAATATTTCTTTTTTCTGAAAATTCCATGAATTTAGGAGAATAATTTATAAAAATTCACAAGTTCAGTCGTCAAACTGAATTCAAATACCAGTTGAAATCGAACCCTTATTCATGGACGAAAGACCTGTGCTGCTGGTGAAGATATGTATCGTAGATTTTCAGTCAGCCCGCTTCGAGAAGGGTTATCTCTCGATATCGTGAACGTGAATGAATTTTTCTCATCCAATGCAACTCTCGGAGAGTCGTAAAAAAAATTGTAGAATGCAATTTCTCCATGGTCAAGGAATTATGAAACAATTAACAATCTTGTTGATTATATTAGAAACCAATCAGCGGGAGGTAAAAGTGATGGATAATCGAGAACTTTGAATGACGCCTTTTGAGAAAGTTAGATCGATCTCCAGAAGAAATTAGATTCGTTATTCCTCGAGGATGGATATCGATCGACAGGTTCAGGCTTATCGGAAATAGGAAAAAAAAATGTATCCTCCCGTACATTGGAAACGAGAACGCACACGTGCACACGAACGAGAGTTCGATTCCAACGATCTGTCTTGCATTCAGCGTAGTCTCCACTTTTGTATGGATCGTAGATACGTTTTCCGAGATAATGTCTCACCCCCGGCCCATTTCGTCCCATTCGTCCGTCGAAACTCTCCTACTACCCTTCGCTCTTCCTCTCTTTCCAACTTGACAGAATGGCCGTGCAAGATTCTCCTTGCCGTCCGACCAGAACTGCAAAGATAAGCCTCGTAATATCGGATTTGAACCCTCATATATCTATATATTATTGCACACCTGCACATGTTCGGTTACGCGCACATATCTAAACATTGCAGTTCCCCCATTTGTTGATGACACGTACGAAACTCCAAATGAACATCTTGTGAAACTCATTGAAAGTTGAACGATACGTTACGCTCAGTTTTATGCGGGATTTTGTTTTTCCGTGGATGGGAAATTGAAGTATCGATTCGTTGAAGTATCGAATATATACTTTCACAGAGGGAAATTTTCCAGTGAATTGGAGTATCAAAACAGGGACAGATCAAAGAGATGAACAATGGGAAAGTACACGATGAAATGTACTCTTTTCATAACCTTCACTTCATACGTTACGTTGGTTATAATAGAATAGATGATGATATGTCATCATACGGAAACTGAATGGATATATATATATATATTCTTATACACGTATTCGAGTTTATATAAAATATAGATTCCACTCGAAGCTCTTGAAGGATAATGAGAACACTCAGGAAGTTTTCTTAGAATAAGTTTTCTGCTTCGTCAGGGAATGTGAATTCATGAGAAGTTCGAGTACCAGGCTTTTTCTTACTCAACTCACAACGAACAGCAGCGTCTTAATAATAATATACAAAGCATCCTCTCGGTGGAAATTATCAACGCAGAACGGAGGTTAATTAGATATGGAGTGATATCGAAGAGAAGGAAAAGCGATGCCAGAACAAAATCTTTTTGATTCATCGTTGTGTCTGCTCTCCCGCTAAACTCCGAAAATCCTTACATTTCTCCTTCATCTTGGCAATAAGCAAAGGGGAGAAAAACTCATATTTCATTACGTCGACACGGTTGTTTTTCAACCATACACTAAGCACGAGATAACAGACCACACATTCGTCCGCTAGAGGGTGAATAAATACATGCTAATTCAATGGGCCTGGACTTTTGAATTATGGAATTTCTTGTACTCTTTACGATTCTTACAATTGTTTTTTTCTTCTCTTCTGTTCCCGTCGTTTTTTTTTCGTTCTGGGCATCAATTACAAGTCATTAAAAGCGACCAAAGAGCAAATATTTTGTTCAACGACTCTTATTGACCTACGCATTCGAAGAGTAGATAGACCAGTTCCAAACGATCAATAAAAAGTTCTAGTTATGAATCAGTGGCCGAACTAAGGATGCTGAAAAATGATCATTCTAAAATATTCTTACCTTAACAGTGAAATTCTGAGCAAATATGCAACAGATCGTTGGAAATACGCAACAACCAGGGGCGTCTTTACGTTTTCGCCGCCCAGGGGCTGATAATATTTCGCCGCCCCCAACCTGAGCTGAATTAATATTTCCAATCATTCTCTCAGGTGTATTCATGTGATTTGGAAACTATGTCATATAACTCGAAACAATATATTATTTAATAAAACTTTGACACATTCAACAGGATTAAACATTTAGCATTATAAACTATTGGTAACCTACATTTCCTTAATCGAAAAAAATATCGGAATTATTGAATAAACTTATCCGTCTGATCAGAAACTTTTATATAAGTGTATAGGATCACCGAGGTACCGGAATTAAAGCTCTAGAGGTGCCAAGATCGAATAGTGATTTTGAATAAAAATTTCAGAATTTTTCCTCAAATCTGAGAGTATTTCTTAAAATTTGAAAATATTTCTGAAGTTTGTAATAAAGATAAAACGGTCCATATTTCTGTTGAATTTTACTTGAAAATTGATGACAGATTCTGAATACCTAACAAAGAATAGAAAGAAAATATGAACTTTCCAAAAGTCGCACATTAAATTTTACAAATTGTATTTCAGGAAAATTCCAGGAAAATCTTCCCGTTGGAAAGATTATAACGATATGCTTGCCGATGAAAAGGGAAATGCGAACTTGTGAAAAAGGTTAAATTGCTACCTGGAGAAATTTGTTTGAATCAAATAAAAAATACATAATGAAAATTCATTCATTTAAAAAAAAATGTCATCAATTCAAAAAACTTTGACAGCAGATTGATACGTAAATTATTTCCGTGAATTTCCGTCGCATAGCAATTCATAAGAAAATGTTCTTATTATGAAACACTATGGATTTTGCAACAGGATATTCATAAGTAAACCATGAAGTCCTATGAATTTCTGTTTATGATTCATCATGTATCCCCATGAACATACATTCATGAGCAGAAATTCATAGGACTCTGTGGTTGACTTATGAATATCGTGTTGCAAAATCCATAGTGTTTCATAATAAGAACATTTTCTTAAAAATTGCTATGACACTTGAACCAGGGTGAGGAATAGAACAGTTCAAACAACCATACACGGCAGTTTGATGAGTTCATGCACAAATCGTGTTCGAATGCATCCAACTTCCGTACATACACTTTAAATTCCAATGTTTTATTTTGATACACTCAGAGTTTGAAGCCTGTAGTCGCTTTTAAAACGCTTCAGAGCATGTAAATATATCCATAAAATGGATTACATGTCCAATTATCAAATACTTAATCTGAGTTATCAACACATTTGTATACTTTTAAGTGTTTAACAAGTGAGTAAATGATTTAAATACTGTGAATATATCAACATAAAATACTTGAATTCACATTCTCCGCTCCCTTTGTGCTCGAACGCATTCGATAACTGGAAAAAAACTTCTATAATTCTGCCGCCCCCTGAAATTCGCCGCCCTGGGCTATAGACCCTTGAGCCACCCCCCAAAGACGTCCCTGGCAACAACGGTTGCACAGAAGCCCCGAGTCGAAAAATTTGGACGGTTTTTGTCCTCATATTTGGTTTTTAGACTGATTTCATTCGTTGGAGGAGAAATTCAGACTAAAATGAGCAAAAAGTACTGTTTTCATCTACATTATTCAACAATCAGGACAAGATTAGTCTAAAAACGGAATATTAGGCCAAAAACCGTCGAAATTCTCCGACCCGGGGCAATTTGTAGGGACGTTTCGTTGCCAAATGCGCAACAATATGCTGTAAATCTAGGATTTCAATTTGAGTTGTTATCGTTTGGCTGGGAAGTTGCTCGATTTCATGGAAATCACATGAGTAACAAATTCTCTACAACTTTGCGGAAATTTGATGAGCATTGGTTGCACAACAACTTATTTTGTATGGAATATGTTTATTCATTGTTTCCATGGTAACGTTCAGTTTATTGCAGACTTTTCGATGTTGAAAGGTATTCATAACAGTTCTGAAATACCTGTTACCATTTTATTATTCTTCCTAGTTACCGTTATCGCGTGCTTTTCCCTTCGTATACGGATAGCCGATTCAAATTTCAGTGGAATATTAAATTTGAAGCTTTCATCTTCTTTGGAAGCGAATTTCACGTTTAACTTCATTATAAAATTACAATTCCTCGTGTAAATATTTTCTCAGCGTAAAACCCTTTTCGAAACGCATGTTAATATTTTAGAAGATACGATATTCCGTCAGTTGTCCACGAATGCACCTGACACTATCATAATCATCATTTACCCCTTCAATCCTGATACGATGCGGGCCAACCCATTAACAACAGCCATAAACTATTGATTCTACATCCACAGTTACATCGTAATATCCAATTGAAATTCATGCTCATACATAACCCGTTGTGCAGAATACTATGGAAAATTTTCTTGAAATTTTTCAAAATTCCATTTCGTATTTCATTCACGAATTTCCAAGTGCTTGTTATCCTCGCACCTCTGAGCCTCATAGATTACCCCACAACTCGTGAATAGTTCAATTGAAGAACACGAAAAAAACAAAAGATTCTTTTCAAGGTAAAACAAAGTAACTCCTCCTCACCGTAAATTACTCTCCGAACATAAAATATCTTTTGACAGTTTTTGTAAGTGTAAAATATGGATCTTGGGGGAAGAAATTTTTATTACAACCTCAAGAGGAGGAACATACACATTCAACTCGTTCCAAATCCCGATCAACGAGAATTCATCCTCCATGAATAACCGACTTATCCTAATAGGTTGATAAAATATCTACTTCGTGGATCCCTAAATAAATCACGGTCCCATGTGCGAGAAGGTATACACATATTCGTATGGATACCGGTATTCCATCATTCATGAAACACTCTGAATAATTGAGAAAATGAAATTTCTAAAACGTATAACAATGAATTTTCTAGCAAAGATTTATAATGAAATTATTCTTATCTCATTTTCTCCGATCAACCTTGCATCTGTGCAGAATTTCATAATTATCGGAATTACCACCTAGGGTCCTATAAGCGTCGTTCGAGTTATGCTGTTGGTTAATTTCAATATTCTCGCAACTCCGCTCCGAAGTCTTGGAAATCCAATAGAGCCGATATCGATCCTCATTGTATTGGCGATTGTCTCATTCTCATTGGAGCTAGGACTTTCCTGTAGGGCGTACCTTCGTTGTTCCCATTTCAATTTGTTTGCTTTTCGATGGGTCTGGTACGGAGTCGCCAATGTGAGCGGAGAGAATCTATTTTGTTCTTTTTTCCCTTCTTGTTCGAAAACCATTTATTTCTTTGGCCAGACACTGCACGCATTCGGGTGAGGATTATAAATTCGTTCGGTAATAGCCGATGCGGTCTATCTTTCGTGAAACTTGATACCTAAATGAACGCGGTGTTATGTTGCGGATGATTCAAGGAATATGGAATATGAAATCGTATTGCGGAATTGAAGACTTCTTTTTAGGATTTTAACTGATTATCGAGGTTGAACTCGGTCCCGTTTCAACCGATGTCTTCGGAATTATGTATCGTTGAAATAATATGAAAAATCATGAAGAATATTTCAATTTCAATGGAATATCTCGAACAGTTTATATTTTGAAAATCCAATTAGGAGTTTTTGAGTATCCGAATTTATATATGAACTTTTTATGTTTCAGGTACGTATCTTGAAATCCATTGTACACGTATTCCAAAAGACCGTGAGTAGGATAATATTCATATCATTCTCAATTTTGTCTGAATTTAACTCGCTAATGATGTTCAAATACCTCCAGTTGAATGTTTACCGTGGTAAAGAATAAAATCGAGAAATTTGCTTCAGGCAAATTGTTTCATGCATGGAAAATTCCACTATAGATTTCCATATGGGCATTGAACTTTGGAAGTTCTAAGAAATCGACAGTGCTCATCCCCTGAAGTTGCCAGGGGAGCAAAACGAAAATTCCCTTGAATGTTCAATGTTCAATATTATCCAAAACACAATCAGGAGGAGAGGCTGTTGACAAACAAATCCTGATAAAATGGGGGAAATTATGACGCAGTTACATAGAGTTTTTAAGCTGTGGATTATTGAAACAAGATTCCACATTTGAAGAATGAAATTTGTGAAACAAATGTTTACCTCCGACTTTATCGTTTCAAAAGAAACCTTTTAAAGGTCACGAAACCTTAAAAAAACATCTTGAATACCCTTGACGATGGAGAATAATTATTCAATTAATTCGTTATATCCATTTCCATAATCAATGATGAATGTTTTCGATAACAGATACGGGAGTAAAAATGCATTCGAATCGAGAAACCAATGTTCATTCCTTTGATCATAAATTGCCAAACACCCGTTACACCTCATTCCCATTAAAATACAATCCAATATTCTCCCCACGATTCAGAGGGATAGTAATTAATTATCAAGTACTAAACTTTGTCATGAATACAGATATGAATTTATCCTCCCCACGAATGAATCATTAATATTATCTATTAAAATCTCTCCCCCGGTCCAAGGATGACAGGAGAATGGCTTTGTAAGGAATGTTATCGAGAATGATTTTCAAGGTAATCGAAAGTTACTGCAAGAGGAAAAGAAAAATATGTACGATTAACGAGGTGCCATCCAAGTGGCGACGAGTGGTTGCATTAAGATGGGCCCGTTAATAACGATGCTGCTAATGCGTGTCGTTAACATTAGCGCGTTGTACGCCCGTAATTTGCACACTCTACATCCACTTCTATCTCCATTTTCCTTCCTTCTCCTCCTTCTCTTTCCTCTACTTCCCTCCTCTTACTCTGCTAAGCACCGAGGTGCACTATTACCAAGTGGCACGAGCAATTTTCCCAATCAAGTGTTCAACTGCATCGTTCTCTCGCTTCCCTAATGTTGCTACTACTATATTGAACTTTGCCAATCTACAAGGACGTAGAAGTTTCGTGTATACACAGGGGAGAGTAGAAGAAGAAACGAAACAACCTCTTCCATGATAATAATCATTCATGATTATATAATCGTCAGACTCCATTCGTTATGCGAGGGATCTCGTGTTCCGGTACGAATCTGAATCTATCAATCTGTCGGTCCGTACAAGTATAACGGTTTACAACAATACCTGGGTATTATTGAGTTATATGGTATATATATATATATCCACATTCGCTCGAACTTGGGAAAACAAATACAGAAGTTCTAAGTTTGGATTGATCTATGTCAGTTCTCATTATTGAACATCATCGATCAATGTGGTCCCGGGTGATAAGGGACTCTCCTCCTCGTCGAATATCCGAATTTCTCCTACTCGTGTGTAAAGATAGCGAACGGCGAAATACCGCCTTTACTTACATACTCTTGTATAAATAAAATGAAAGTAGAAATCCCTGAGGTGTACCTGAGGGCAAGTTTCACGTTCCACTGTTCTCGAATAAATAGCACGCAAATGGACGGGGGCGTAAATTCGTTCAAAGTACCGTATACATTTTTAACTCATTCTTGGCGCCCGTTGATAAATCACTCCTTTCTATTCAAGAATTGACGAACTCGCGGCGTGAATTTTATACAAATTTGAATTATTATGATGACACGGAGGAGGAAGGAGACGAGGAGGAAAGAGAAAAAGAAGAAGAAGGATGAAAGTGTATTTCTCTACGTGTAAGATAAAATAGGTTTGAAGCCGTTCGACGTGCTCTGATATTGGTTTCTTGGCTGCAATTTACTTGGCTCCCACGTGATTTAGATGGAAAACGTATTTGAAAATGTTTCAAAGGCAGAAAAGTAGAGCCGAGAAGATGTTCCAGGAGGGATAGGATCATCGTGCGTGCGTCACCAACGAGGAAAGCCCTTTTGACATTTTTAAAGCGGGAAGAAGGAATATGCTCTTTCTTTCACTCCGACCATTTGTCTTCGTAATCCTCTCTTCTGCGGCGTATCAAAGACGAATCAAGTTCCTCTTTAAAAGCGTGCCGCGTGGCACCCCTTCTTGTATAGAATGTAAATCTGTGTGGGGATATGTCCTCGATGAGATAAAAGGAGAAAAAATACTCTCGGCCTCGAATTAATCTTCCCCACGAAGAAAGACTGTGCGAAAGGAAAAGCGAGAGAGATGAGGTTCATCTATATTATATCCCTCAAGTTCTTTTTCTCCTTTCTTAAGATCGTAATCGCATGAGGAATTGATGTATCGACATCGAACATCGATATCATTCAAATCATTCAATAGGGATATTCGATTGGGATGAGTTACGGGAGAGTCTCGAGAAAAGATTTATATACGGATACAGCTTCATTCGTGATATCTCTTTTTCTTCTTTTGAATTCGAATTGGTCAGTGATCGATGAAGTTTTCGAAAAATAATACAGAAGAGTCGAGTATCGAGGTTTTCCAAATTTTTATTCAAAAAAGATCGCATGTTTGGTTCTTCCGTTTGGGGAGGGGCAGAATTTCATGCTGCTGAAGTTTGAATCATTCATTGAGTTGAATTAGTACTCAAATAACCACATACTCAGCTGTTGAAGACCCAAAATCTTACAGTACATTGTAAAAATTGTGGAAATTCCCCCTAAAAAATGGTAGCAGCAAAGTTCCTCCACAGATAGAGAATTTTTCACCATAATTTGGTGGACTTTTCTCTCATTTATAGAGAATTTAGCGCCCAAGGAACAGAATGATATCTCAAAGTGGTAGAAGAATCCCTTTTGAATGGAAATCGATGGAAAAACAATTCCCCTGCGATGAGGGGAAGGAATTCACCAAGAGTGCGAAGAAAAATTCCCCACATTTTTCACAGTGTACATTCTTCGATCGATGTTTTCAATTGCAGAAAATTACAAATAATTAATTCCAGAAGATAACGATGATTCATCAGATTTTGTGAGTTCGCATTTCCGTTTCGTTTCTATAAACGATTTATCCGCCTCGCGTAGTGCATCGAGTGATCTGTTATCTGTTATTATTTGTCATCTTCAAATTCGATGAAAGTTTCGACATTTGGGAGTGTAGCAGGATCAGGATTGCAACCATTTTCCCCGACCAAGAAAAACCCATTCAGGTTTTTTTCAATAAAACCCAGCTAAAAGAACCCATATTATCATCCAAAGAAACTCAGTGTCTATTATTCGCTGACACGCAGTGATATCATATTAAAAATATTAAAATTACAGTGTTCTAGTTAAACTTTTGTTTGATTAATTTCAGTGTGATAATTCACTGTGATTGATTTTCTCTGTGCTCAATCGTTTCTATGTTGAAGAGATAGTGTACTTCTGGTGAAAATGTAGCGTTGAACCACGACGAAAGCGTCACAATCATCGAAATGTGATTTAGGAGGGAATTGGAACATTTCCACGCTTTATTTGTTTGAATGAACGCTTCGTTCACTTGTAGATTTTCACCAGGCACATTGGGCGAATTTTGTTTGGAATGAAATTATAACATTAATCACAAATCGAAATATTCTCACATTTCTGTACACAAATCTATTCGAAAAAGTACTTATTAGTACTTTTCAGTTCATTATTCCTTTTTCCAGCAAAGGATTCTCGATGGATTGAATTTCCAAGTTTTTGCCCACCTTTCCAAACCAAAATGTAGGGTCCTGCTCTACCGAACTATCGAAAAACAATTAAAATCAGCAATGTCAATCGTTTTATCTTCGCTGGTTGTATTTTTTACTGTTCATAGATTGTTATCAATTGTGTGAAAATAGTGAATATTTTTCTCAAACTATCAATAAATATATTCAGTTCAATTTCGTGCAAGCAGAGAAATTTTGATTTTCCATTGTTTTATTATTTGATAAAATATAATTATTGTAACATACATATATTATCCGTTTCCAAATAATCATATTTATCTATCCGTTCATTATTCATTCCTCAAAAGGTGGGCAATATACGGGATTTGATGACCAATTACTCAAATAATGGATAATCTATCTGAAAATTAGCTTTTACTCGAATAATGATATGGATAACGTATTTTGAAAACTTATCTATTACTCGAATAATGGATAATGTGTGTAAAGAAATTATCTATCACCTGAATTATCCATCAAGTAATTTAAGTAATGGGTAATCAAATTCCGTATATTGCGCATTTTTTTAGAAATTAATTGAAAGAACTGATAGATAAATATGATTATTCGGAAAATGAATCACATATCAATTTCTTTTTCCTAATTTTGATAACATGAACATATTTGTCAAATTTAATGAATGAACGTTGAATTTCAGTAATGAATTTTGGAATTCCATCACTAACATTGAATGTATAAACTAATATTCAATTTAATGTGGAAATGTGAGTTCTCATAAGGAATTTTGTATTAAATTCAAGAATTTTCCTGAAAGTGTTATCACTGTGATGCAATTAATCTGAATAAACTTTATAAAACCCAAAAAAATCCAGTAACACTCAATAAAACTCAGTAAAACCCAGAAAAACTCAGGTGGGTCGGGTCTTTTCAAAAGTCCCTGGGTTTTTTGCAATCCTGAGCAAGAGGTTTGATCTATTTGAAAGTCTGAATCGAAATTAACTAAGCAATCGAGAGCGGGTTTGAATTTTCAATGTCCCAGAGAAAGTCCCGTTGAAGTTTGAGATTTCTTCATCCCTGAAGAGAACTCGACTTGACGTTTTTTTCCAAGTACCGAGAGTTCAGCGAAAGATCAATTCAAGGTCCGGGGAAGAATCTCACCCAGAAGATGAGGATTGATTTTGAAAACTTTTGAGGATGTTGAGAAGTTCAGCATGAGTTCGATATAAGTCACACAGATGGTCAATTGAAATTCTCAGTCGAAGTGTTGGGAAGCGAACCCATGCAGAAATTGACGAACGATCCAGTACTGGAATAACGTTATTTGCCAACTGCCAACTGTTGGCAAACAACGTTGGAATAAACCCGGAATGATAACGCTGATCAACACTGGTACGGCGTTGTTCACCAATACTGGGTCAACGTTAACATCAACCCTGAATCAGTACTAGTTTTTCATTGGATACCAACATTGACAATTGATTTTCAACCGGTGATGGTGATCCATTTAAGCCTTTGTACGTAGCTAATGAAAATAATTATATATTTTCAGCTAATGTCCATGGTTATATCGAAAGTAAAAAATATAACACATCTGTTCGTATGTTGCTGAAGTTTGAATCGTTTCTTGAAACGAATGAATAATCCGAAAACATGTGAAAAAGTCAATTCGAGAACATGAATAATAATTTCTTCAAAATTTTGCCGTATTAAACCACACATAATGGACAACGTTGAACGAGTTTTAAATCAACGTTGGCAAATCAGCATTGACTATCGGCGTTACAACAACATTGTACTGGTTGTTACTTCAACCACGTTACAACGTTGGCAACCAACCCTGGTAATCAGTGTTGTACCAGTACTGTTTCGATTGTTATGGTTGGTTTGAAGTCGGCATTTTCTGCACGGGAAGTGAAATATTCCTATCTGTAGCTGAAAATCTTGAGCAACTTCCACAGCTATCGCATAAAAATTTATTCGAAAAAGTCGCAAAAGTCATAGACGGTTAATCGAGATTCCTGCAATTATATTTCAGTTGCTGGGAAGAAAAAATTGCCACAGTCAATTAATTTTTCTCCGAATATCTGGAACATTGACGTTTCTTCGAGGATCGAGATTGCACAAAAGTTGATAATAGAGATAAAAAAAACCGATACCAACGAACAGTAACTTCGACATCTCGTTCGTATTATATACAATTGTAGAAATGATCAATCCGATGGTCAATTCTCTTCATTCAACCACTTGGTCAAAGCGAATTGTGGTGGTTGTTTGTACGTATTGTAAACTAACGATGCGCGTTTCATAGGGGATCGATATCGTGTCAACGATTCATGTCAAGTGTAACCGTGGACGTGTGCTTTTTTTGTTTCCGTCCGACACATTTTGTGACACCTCGTTCACGAAATAAAGTTTGACGGGATTCGAGGATTGTACGGTTCCGTCACACGTTTCAGTTACCGTGAAACGACAGTTGTATTATTATGGAATTTTTTTATACTCCTTCCGTTGACGATGTCAATTAATTTGATTATAAAAATCAAATCAAATTCGCGTATCTATGAAACTCATCCTTGTTTTTATTATTTTCATGAAAAACCCTACGAACGCAACATTCGCGGTGAATTTCATATCATCCATTTTTATGTGTTGTATATTTTTTGAAGAAGAGCCTCGTCATCCCCCCGTGTATCGCGATCTTTTCCTCGCTTCTTTTAGGATCTCTTCCAAGTTTTGGAAGAACGTGGGGGAACTATCTCGATTGATCGGCAAACACTTTACCGACATCACAATTCGCTGACAAGTTATTTTACTGACTAGGCGATTTTTCGTCACGTCGATTCATGGACGCTTCTCAACAAACCTGGAGCAACTTTCTCCCTCGTTGACGCAATTTTTCTGTTGAAATAAGGGTTTCGGTTAATCGATTCGATGACGAGAGGAATTCATCAATCTCTTTGATATGAAATTCAATTGAATTTGATTTATTCATAAAGAAAAAAAATTCCAATACACCGTGGTTGTTCACAAATTCGAGCGTGGTTCGAAGGCTTTCAATATTTCCTATGCTGGAGGGTTGCCAAAGGAATCGATTTTCCGAGATTACGTGCAATAGCAGAATTTGAGAAATCAGAATTTTGAATTCTGAAAAACGCATTGACAGGTCCGATATAATGTATACAGCATCGTTCATGATTTTCGCTGATGAAATCAATGAGTACTCATTGTTGGATTCAAATTCAAACATCTCACCTCACAAAGCGCTGATCCAGGGATTTTCCCAGAAATATCCGCTCTTTTGTGCCAATTCCGTATGAATCAATGTATATCAACGTTTCAGAATATCTATAATTTTTTACAATAAAACATGAACATTGTGTGAAAATTAATTCTCGATCACTGAAGGAAAAAAAGAATCCATTGATATATGCCCAACAAAGATTTTTTGTTGGCGTAACTAAAAATTCAGTGGATCAAACCAAAATTCACTCACGTCAACCAAACAGATCCTGACAAATCACTTTTAATTCAGAGAATTGAATGAAATCAGGTATCCAGAGCTGATCGGAGCTCCCCGTGGGCCATGGACAAATGTTTTTGATGAAAGTATGAAAGGAAAGAAGACGATTCGGGATTGGAGGCCTTGATTCTCCCAGAGAGTATTTTAAAATGAACACAATAGAGAGATACTGGAGGGACAAGGGAGAAGAAATGGGCCAATGTATGTATTCCGAATGGAAAACTGTTGCTGGGAGAGGAAATTAATTTCGTACGAGGGGATTAGAAGAGGGCAGGGTAGATTCAAACGTCAAAGCGAATATCGCTCTGCTGCACGCAGAGTAATGGCTTCGTGCACTGACGAGAAACAAAAGAGAAAAGACAAGACAAGTTACAGTTAATTCATGTTCATATCAAAGTCAATGAACCCATAGCAATCGCTAAACGAATTCCTCTCAAAGAGATGCGATATTTTTCAGAAGAATATCCCAAGAATATGGAACGCAGTCATTCGAAACAAATGAATTCCATATTTCCTCATTCTTTTCCATTCTACTTTGACTTGACGAAGGGGATAGGATTGGGTTGAAAGAAATAAAATGTATTTTCTCCCGTACAGATTGATGATCACGAAAATAATAAAATCGTAAGTACAAAGAATTCATTACATACTTGAGAGAGAATTATAATATGCCAAATGGAAGAAATTTGAAAACAATGATTCCTCGAGAAAGATGGAGAAACGAGGGGATATATCCAAGCTTCGGGAATTCTAATAGATAAATCTGTTGAATTCTGTGTAATATGCATCCGAGCGAAACTTGAAATTTTATCCTTTGTAATCTCAAAAACAACCCCGTCCCTCAATATTTCCTCTCAAAATTGAATATAATTTGAATCCTCCTGTATTATATGGAAAATTAATTCTGAACTGAACACGTGTATTAATATCGAAATGTCTTTTACGTACCTCAGCATCCATCAACGTCCATATACAATTCACTTTATGGACATTATAACGAGTTGAGGAGGAAATATGTAAAGCGAAGGAATAACACGAAGGACAGTTGACGATGAGAAAAGAGGTGAATATAAAAAATAACATGTGTGTCAAAAAGACTATGAGTCAAGGTTATAAAAAAGGGAGGGCGTATGATTTGAATCACATAGAAGAGATGAAAAGAGCATTGATGTGAAGTAGAATAGGCATTTTCTCGATTCCCATGTGGAAATTGCCAGAGTCGATAAATGGCCTGGTACTACTGGCAAGGTTATATTCGTCAAACTTTGGCGGGAACAATTGTTTCTATCCAGGATCATTATTATTCGACGAATTTCAAACGATATTGATTTCAGTGTACAGACAGTCTTGGATCAGTATTAGATCGATACCATTTGGATACGAACGAACAGTACTGACACGGTTGGAAATGTTATACAAGCTCTTATGTAAATGATGTTACCATGCCGACTTCTGACCAGTGTTGATAGCTTTGGTATCTTCGGATTTGCCAGTACCGGCAACTCTGGCAGCAATATTGAGCCCGTGTTTCCCTTTCCCCATGGGTTATTGTCTCATCTTCGATAGTCTCCGTGTATAATACTTTCCTCCAAAGAAGAAGAAGAAGAAGAAGAAGCAGAGAATGATTGTTCATTCGGAAGAGCAGGGAAACAGAATTTATGATATTCCCTTTTGCCATGACTTGGATGGAAAATAAACCCGGGAACAAGATATTTCTGCATCCAAATTTCATAACGAGCAGATTCAGACCAAGCAGATCGTTGAAAGAGATTTAACATCGTTTCACGTGTTGTGAAATATGTTGATGATTATCAAATTTCGTAGGTCTGTCGTAATTGAGGATATGGCAAGTTCGGTGTCACCTGAGATAGTGTTATAATAATCACCAGTCTTCCCTTCGGGGGTTGTATACTTTATCTTTCCTTCATTTCTCATAGGGTTTGAGACGAGTACATTTCTCATGAATATAAAATTGACACAGAGCCACAATATCATGTCACAAGTCTTTCCTGGAGCCTGTATAACATCCCTGAAACATGTAATGAATTTTAAAATCACTCTGGCTTTGATTTGAATCCTCATTCTTCTTTCCTGTTCCATGATCCCGAGGAGGAAAGATCTGACGGATTCATCCAAAATCATGCATACCTTTTTCACGTACTTTTTGAGGAACGAAATACAATTAAATGCGGACGATCTTGGGGGGTATTTGATCTCGATTATCAATTTTATTTATTATTCTAATAAATTCGGAGATTTTAAGGGTTTCTTAGAACCTACACGATCATTGAACTGAGTGGAGATTACATGAAATATTGAACTACATAGAATTTGGATCACACGAATTAAAATAAATTCAGTAAATATAACATCTGAAACTTGTCTAGAACTATCGCGTAAGAAATATTTTAGATATCTATTAGATATTTTTCAGATAATACTCCAAAAGATGTCTGATAGATATATAAAAGATGTCTTACGCGACTGTTTCAGACGAGTTTCAGATGTTATGTTTATTTGGGAGTGATTGTTGTCGTACTACACAGACTTCGCCGGATCAATGTTAGTTGAATATAAATTTTCTACGCTCGTTTGGCATGCTTGGTCCAAGCTATGCCATTACCCGTCGTTGGCATTGGTGAATTTTTAATTAAAGAGTTCAGATTTGTTTGTTTTAGCACTGAAGGCATGTCAATATTTTCTGCATTAGTGTTCTCGTCAAGTCTTGAAAAAACGTTGAGGAACTTTGTGGCGATTATGGTGGGAATGGAATGGATCACGCAATGAGATTGGATATGATCACGTGTAAATGAGGAATCAATTGAACTTCAATTACATAACACAAAATGTAAATTTCTTCAGTTTTACTAGATTTTGCTGGACCTACTAGCTACCTTAGTTGAAAAATTTGATTGAATCTGATAAAAAAATTCTATTGGAATGAACTGAGTGTCTGCATCGGAAATTTCCCATTGATACCAAGAAAATGTTTTTCTATTGGATTTATTCGGTATTTTATGAATAATAAAAATCCTTATCGATACCAATAAAATATTTTTCGACGTAATTCAATGGGTATTTCATTATTAATATTGATGCGAATGAATCATTTCCTGATTAGATCCAATTATGAATTTGTCAACACCTCTATCTTGACCCATGACTTGAGAAATTTATTCCCAGCTGAAGGGGATCCGAACTATCACCGACCCACCTACCTGTAAGACCTGCCTCCTTGACCTCTAAGCTATCCTTACACGCTGCTCTGAAGGCGCATATTGCGAAACATATCCTGATCAGAAATATCTGATTGAATCCGATAGAAAAAATGTTTTTCTATTGGATTTAATCGGTATTTTATGAGCAATGAAAATTCCGATTGATACCAATGGAATACTTCCTAATTGGATTCCATCGGTATTTTATTTATTCAAAACCGATGGTCTGATGCGATGGAAACGATTCTGAAACTGAATTGGTGATTGCCGATACATAGCTCCCGGAGAGCATCATGAGGTTTTCTGAACGTTCAGAAAACGTACTTGCTCTCACAGAAAACGTCCAAATAAAATCCCAGGACGTTCTAAAAACGTCGCATGTACGTCCCAGGGACATACAATTGTTCTATGATATTCAATTTATGTCTAACATGCGACGGTCTGGGGACGTGTTCAATAAAGATGTCAATGACGTTTTGCGAGAGTTTTCATGAAAGTACACGGAGAAAAGTATATGGGATTGATTTTAAATCATGGATGATTCTTGATTCAACTCTTTACTTTAAAATATGAGACGGACGACGACGCGATTTGGTGATCATTACGATGTTAATGTACACTGTGAAAGTTGTATGAAATTTAAAAAAAAAAAAATGTGAAGCAACATATTACATTTGGTTGTGAATTTTCAAAGAAAGAATTTATTTTAAAAAAAAGAAAGAAGTTGAAAATGTGTGAATCATCATTCATTGTATGAAAAAAAAAAAAAATTTGTTGAATTTTTTTTTATTTGAAAATTAATTAATTATAAATAGGTATCAAAATTTCAAAAAATTATCGTAAATTTTATTATTAATTAATTGAACTTATATATACTTTATAAAAAAAAAAAAAAAATAAAAATAAATTTTTTTTTCAGTATTGATTTTTTTATTTATTTTATATTCGATTATATTCGCATATTATTATTATATAAGATATTTATTATTTTTAAATTAAATTATAAAATTGGATTGATTTGGATCGATCGATTTCGATTCGAGCTTCATATATATATTATTATATCTATATATTATATATATATATATATATATATATAAGAGAGATAAGATAAAAATAACATTGTAGTTCAAAAGTTAATAATGAAATTGAAATTATGAATCTCAGTTTCATGTTCTCAATACATCAATATCAAAATATATCAATCCAAAAATTTAAAAATGAAAAATATTTTAGTTTTTAGTTAACTTTTTTATCATCAAATTTTCAAATTTTCATTTATCAAATTATCAATCACGTGTTTTATCAATTCTGCCGAAGAACGTATTATCATTTTATGTCATTCTGCAGTGCAAGGATCTGCAGAAGACAACAAGCGCAGTGTGAATTCACACACTTGTGTTTTATTTTTTACACTATTGTATTTTTTTTTCAAAAAAAAAAAATGAAATTAAAAATGAAAATTGAAAAATTGATTGAAATTTGATTTTTCAAAATGAAATTGAATTTTCAAAAAAATGTTTTTGAAATTTTTTTTTTTTTTTTTTTTTTTCACATTCATTTTTTCATTTTCATATGGTTGTTATTTCAATTTCATACTAAAAAAAAAATTTAAAAAAAAAAAAAAAAATTAAAATTGAATTTAATAAAGCATTAAATATTTGATTTTTTTAAAAATAATTAATTAATAATAAAATAATTGAATTATAATAATGCTGTAAAAAAATAAAAATAATTTTATTAACATTAAAATAGTAATATATTAGTAGTATTTTTTTTTTATTAATTTTTTTTATTTTATTTTTTTTTTTTATTTTATATTTAATTTTTTATTTTTATTAAAACCTTTGTTTACAGTGTATTGTTTCCATGGTAAACAGTTTACATTCTTCCGATTTCTGAATGAAATTTGCAATGTTTTGTTGAAATATCTCAAATTTTCAATTCATTCTTCATAGTAATTCTTACTTTTTTTTTTTTTGAGTTTTTACGTTTGAACGGTAACGTTAGAACGTGAAAGGTGAAGAAGAGTATTCCGTGGTAAAATGAACGTACGTAAAAAAATGAACGTCCTCTCTCGTCAACTCAACCTTCTTCTCTCGGCGCGAGAACAAAAGAAACAAACTAGAAGGAAAAGCTAAGAAGACTAGAAAGACTGGAAAAAAGAGAAAGAAAAAAGAAAGAATAAAAGATTAGTGTTAAATATTGTGTTTCTTCGATGTCATTTCTTTCTTTTTTTCGAAGATTTTTTTTTTTTTTAATTTTTATTTTGATTTATTATTATTTTTTATTAATATATTTAATATGAATAAAAAAATGGTCCCAAATGCTAAAAGATGCGAAATAAAATATGTCTGATATATATTCACCATATTATTCCAATATATCATTCCAATATGACTGTTTCATATATCTATCGAATATGTAATATCGAATCAGATATACGATGTGATGTCGAAATCGATGTAACATATACATCGCATTTCGAATATCGAGGGTATTTAAAACAGTCTCATTCGAATGTTCTATGAACGTTCATCAAATGTTCTCCGTATCTCATGAGTACATTCTACGAACGTTTCTATTTGAGATATACTTTGAACTTCTGTTGCTGCTTGGATACAAGTCAACTCGTTATTTCAACTCATTTCCTTTTCCATCCCTGGCGGAAAAACTTTGTTGAATTTTGTTCACTTTTTGCACAGCAATATTCCAATCAAATTCAATAAAAATCCTCAAACTTCAACGAACTTCAATGGAAGTCAACAAATTTCATCAAAAGTTAATGAAAATGTGGATGGTTATTGAATTTTACCTGAATTCTGTTGAATTCTGTTGGATTTGGCTGATTTCGAATGAAAACTGAATGTGCCTGAAGTGAACGAAATTTTTCCACCAGGGATGTAGAATATTAGCCCTAACAGCACATCCACCGATTTCTAGGTCGCATCTCCGTGGAATCCACGTGGATAAATGGTAGACGTGAATAGAACGTGGATGAACGAAGATTCCACCCCGAGTAAAGATGTTAATTTCGGTCCGCCAAACGGGACTGGTGCAGACGTGTTGCATTTTTGTGCGTTACTGTTGCAGATCACGTCCGCAACAGTAGTGCAGAAAAATGCAACACGCCTGCACCAGTCCTGTTTGGCGAACCCGAAATAAAAATTTTCACTGTACGGGAGAATATGCCCAGGTGAAAATTGACGATTGGCACTAGGATGGCGCAACACTGACAAAGATTGGCCGAGCCTTGGCGGTGAGCAAGGTGCAAGCTTGAAATGATAACATCGTTACAGGCTCCATTGATGTATTCTGCCAATCACGGACCAACATTGATACGATTATGGCAGTCAAATCGACCATCATCGGCAGCCCTTGAAAAAATTGGTCGCTCCATCAAATCCAAGATTGGATCATGCTTGTACTCATTACGAACCAAGACTGATAGACGAATTTTTTTATGGTCTGCCAATGGTCAGATGTTTTATGCATTTAAAGGAGGTACCATCATTTATTACACATACATGATGTTGACTGCTAAATTTGAGTCAATACTATAATAGTACTGAGTCAATATTCGGCCAAAATTGATTCAACGTTGCGACAATCCCGCACCAACGTTGAGCCAATGTTGTGCCGATGTTCAACTCTATGTTGAACGATTGCAAAAATATAATAAAAATTCAGAGTCATAATATTCCCGACATCGATTGCTTCCCCTCCACACATGTTAAGAAGTACAGCCCGAACCTGAAATATTTTATACAACCAGGGCCAGAGAATCTCTGTATACATTGAAACGAAGAAACTTATTTGATTAATCCAATACAAGATGTGTTTATAAGTTTAATATAACTCAATGATTACTGGTTACCTTACAAATCAATTACATCAAGTATAATTCAAATTCTGATGTCCACGAGTCCATGGGTCTGCACAGCTAAAATCTCTCCTTCGATGAAGGACCTATGATGAAGACAACAATTTTCAAATCAGAGGATTATATGATGCTTATATATCACCCGCATAGTTCGTTGAGCGCTTGCGAGAAACGAACCGAGCGTTGGAAACAATACCGAAGGGTGGCGCTTTGGACACGGGAATTTTTGTATGGAGACTTATAATTGAGGATCGTGGCTAGCCTGAGCCAAGCTTTGACCAGGCTTGGCACTGCATTGGGTACTCATTTCTTCTAAACGTTGTCAACCTTTGGATTAATATTCAGCCGTGCTATGATATTGTTCGTATGATGTTAATTTCTTTTGTCCAAACGATATTGGGACAACGATGAACCATGATTGGCACAATCTTGAGCCAATGATGGATTGATCATTGGAAATTATGATTCCCAACATTGGTGCAATATTGTGCCACTTGTCAGTCAACGTTGGCTCGATATAGATTTCCAAGCCTTGGATGTCAGCATTGCGCCTATCTATTTTTCATCGTCAGTATTGGCGCAAGCAAGGAATTTTCACGTGGGTGTAAACTTTTTTATTATTTCCAATACATTCGAATGTTGGAATAATCCAACTGAAACCCATTGATCATTCAAATCTATACATTTTTCAATTAAGTTGGAAATTCCTCATAAAAAACTCATCCCTCATTCAATTCTACATATTATTCCATTACCTTCAATAGATTGAGGTTATGGAAAATTGCAATAAAAAATGGGAGAAATTTCAATCATCCAATCAGATATCTCTTATACAGACCAACAGATCACGTGAAGTCCTAATCATTCAAATGAAAAACAGATTTTTTTTATTGGTAAATCCTCGATTCAATCCTATACAGAAAAGAGGTTCCGTTTGATTCCTATTCATTTTGAATCGGAAGTTGAGCTTTTTCGATATTCATTCCGATTATTTTTGATTCGTTTTTTATCGGATTTCTCAACCAGGGTAGTTACTGGCTAGTATCCATTAGTTGAAAATACCAACTGTGACTGGACAATCCCTAGCTGACTAAAGGTTCACACTTTTTACTCGGCTTCTATTCGATTCAAATGAAATTGGAGGTAGCGACACCGAGCTGATGGCAAATTAATATAACTTTGAATTCAACTTGATTGATATATTTTTCATATCATTCGGTCCGGCCATTCAAATATTCAATAAAACAGTACCATCGGAAGTCACATGAATCCGCTGCTAGCCAATTATCGTTCTCATCGATTATTACAATTACAACCTGCGTTGGTCTCGCGCAGAATTGAACTTCCGCGTAATTTGGCGTGGAACTTTTTTTCACCTGGTTATAAGAATCAATATGCACAAGCCAAATGAAGAGTTTTCAAAAATTTTGAACCATAAAAACGCCAAGTGAATATAAAATGTTTGTACTCATGTGTTATCAGTTGATGAGTCGATGCATGGTATTTCTCCTCAACACACTTATTCGAGCACTTTTGAATTATACAGTTACATACGCGTGGAACGCGGAATATTTGAATACCATGAATAAAATAAAATTTCACTCACCTGTTTGTTCGGCAATTTAATTTATCACTAACGGTGAAAAGCTGAACTCTCATTTGTTTCTGAAATACCTATTTTTCAAGCGTCACAACCGTCACGATCCAGTCGTTGGAAATATATAACTGCATTATGGTGGTACGGGTACCAAATTCGTGTACAACCGTGTACGAATGAATGAATTATTTATGCGATCTATAAAATTGGAACATGCATCATGCATTCATTTATGTAATTTATACATACACATATATGTGCATGTAAATATACATAGATATTTACATACATGAGATAACCTTCGCGATCCCTTACGGATTCTTTGAGAACGAACGCTTATACTTCGATTCGATTTATGAACACGAATTTGAATTCATGTTCCTTCCGCTTGATTATATATGACCACGAAATTGCTCCAACCTCCTATTCGCGTTGAAATATATACATATATATATATGGATACACGTATAGAGTCATTTGCTCTGCATGATCGTATTTATTCAAGTAATTATTCCAAAGGTTATCTAGTATTCGTTCAGGTCACACGTCCAATTTTAAACTATTCTCCTACGGTTGTATAATTGATGGATCAGATTGGTTGATAATAATCATTGAGATATTTACCTGGGATTCGTTAGTTTATTAAATTTCAAAAGAGCTTGGGTGGAATTGGATAGGTCAATTTTGCAAATCAAACAGTGAATTCTCGTTTGATGAATTTCATGATACTTCTTCGATCACGCCGAATTAATATTTGGATCAATGTGGAGATTGGAAGCGAAATATTATTTTCAACGAGAGGAGAACAATCGTTCGAAGATATAAGGGAAGGTGAATCCCAACTCGAACGTGAGGAATGGAAAACAAACAATGTTACCTTGTGTAGACACTGTTGCAGACGTAGGGCAGTTGAGTTCATACTCGTCGTACGAGTATACTGAGGGAAATTTATAGTTGGATTTATTTGGATTGACTGAATTTTGTTCGAATCAACTGAATTCCTATTCAAATATGAACCTACTACATCGAGAAAAAGAGTTGTAAAGTTTACATGTTGCGAAGGCAATATTTGGACGATTTCGAAGAATAGTTCGAGCAGAGATGTGAAAGCATTTGAAATGCTTTTTTTTGGAATTTTGGTATTGCTGAGAAATTTTGCTGAATATTCCCCGTTTCTGCACATTTTCTATGTGTTTTCGTGGTTTTCTTCTGGAAAACACGTTCCAAGAAATATTTCTGCGAACATGATATATTTTCCATACAAAATGCAAAATGCATTCCAAAATATGAGATAAAATATGAAATATGAAGTATGTTATCTTCAGGGAAATTTTTTCCAAAGAAAACTACAAAAACAAACAGCAAATGGACAGAAACGGGAAAGAAACAGCAAAATTTGTTGGCAATACCAAATTTTTGCTAAAAAGCATTTCAAATGCTTTCACATCTCTGAGTTCGAGCTGCGACAAGTTCAGTTGATTTCACAACAGGGAATGTGAGATTCATATCAGCTGTGGTAAATTACACAATCACTGTTGTAAAATGAACTTGAATTGTGGTAGCTCGAACTGTTTTGAAATCGTCCAAATATCAGTTTCGCAGGATGTAAATTTTACATTTTCTTTCTTGTCAGTGTAGAGTTTCGCTTGGATCAAATGAAGAATGTATTCCATCGAAATAAGTTTTTATTAATTTCAAATAACATTTCCTTGAATCAAGGGGAATTTCATTGAATACCATGAAATGTCTAGTAGGTTCATATCCAAGTAAAAGTAGACTCAGATCTGTATTTTTTATTTCTGTATGCCTAAAGAACTGTAGTTTCAAGTGTCTGTATTTTCAAAGGATTGTTCTTGTCAGAGAACTGTATTTTTGGAGAATTTTATTCTATAATATCCATATTCTACGAGAATTGTATTCTTCAATGTCGCAATCTTCGAATATCCGTATTCTCGACGAACTGTTTTCTTAAAAAATTTGATTCCTGAATATTTGTATTCTCCAAGAACTGTCTCTCTAAAGAACTGTACGGTTGGATAGCTGTATTCCTCAAAATTTCGATTCTTAAATACATGTATTCTTAAAGAACTTCATTGCTAAGTATTTCCATTCTGAAGTATCTGTATTCTCGAGACCTACATTCGGGTGGATGACTGTTGAGAATTTGGTAATTGTTGCCATTGAGCTATGTGATTATTGTTGCACTCAGCAACAATCACTTCACTATCGATATTTCTTTCCTCAGCAACATCTCCTCAACAGTGATTCACCTGAAATTTAATATTGAAAATACAGTTCTCTAAGAATACAGTTTTTTAGGGAAACAGTTCTTGGAGAATACAGATATTTAAGAATAAAGTTCTTCGAGAATACAGTTCTTCAACGATAGACTTATTTAGAAAGACAGTTCCTTGAGAATTTGAGAATTCAAATAATGAAGAATGCAGATGTTCGAGAATACAGTTGTTTGAGGATAGAAAAATTCTAGGATATAGTTTAATACAGAAATAGAGAATACAGCTCTTGTTCTGCCCAATTGAACCATTTTTCTGCCTGCACTACATCTGAAACCGGGCTGCACATGAGAGTAGGAAAATTGCAACACTTTTCCACCAGATGAGTTCAACAAATCACAATTAATAATTTTTCAGCTGAAAATTATATCAAATCTAGTATAACAGCAAAATCTGATATATTTTGCAGAGATAGTAAATTTTTCACTGTTACAGCAATTTTATTGGTCATGACAGTGAGTTTCTAGCTGCTCGAGCGAACAAATCCAACTGTTTCAGCTAAATGATCTCCAATGTAGTAATTGAAATTTGATTCCCTTTGCAAACCATTCTCAAATACAGCAAATTATTATCATTCACTATTTTTGATGCCACAATTCATAATTCAACAAGTTGAATCTCTTGGTGAGCATCTTCTCGGTGTTTTTCTGTTTCGTTCTATCAATTCTTAATTTCCTGAAGTTACGAGATAAACATGAATCAGTAAAAAAAAACTGTGATGTAGTATCCACAGAAGGTTCAGTTCAATATTGAGAAGCTACAAACTTTCTTCGATCAAATAAATTTCATTTACCACAACAAAATGTTTCATCCGAATCGAACAAGTTTTTTTCATTCATATTTCAGACTCCCAGACTTTTATTCACGCCAGTTGAAATTCAGCCAACGCCACTAAATTCCAGTTACCGCAATGAGGTACCTTTTCTCTCAAGGTACATCTTTTGTTCCATTTGTTTTTTCAAGTGCCATTCATCGAAATTCTCGCGAACATTCGTTTATATAAATTAGCCGTAACGAGACAGCAAAATCAAGATTATTCGTCGTGAAGCGGAGATAGATAGATGAGAGATATTTCACGGTAGATTTTATATCTCGTTCGATGCAATCGGAGGGTAAAATTCCTTTCGCCTGCACGCATTTTCCTGACACTTCTGGTTCCAGCGTTCTGAATACCCTATTATATTCGTTCGTATATACACAACACAGCAGCGCAATGCCAATTCCGGAATCCTGGGAGAGAGATATGGATTTACAGATACTCAAAGACCAGGGATGAAGAAGCATTCTGTCAAACTCCACTTACACAGAGAACTGCCTTTTCTTTCTTTTTTCTTTTCCGTTTCAATCCTTGAATTTCTCGCGTGCCTCCTTACGGTTTGTCACTTCCTCTTATTTCCTCTCGAACAGATGCTCTTATTCCTCCAAGAATCGCACACGAAAACACGATTTTACGATACATGTGCACACATGTTTACGTATGGAAATTTCAGCACGTATATGTATTTTGTTTTTACTCTAATAGATTCGAGTTCCATGAAAAGAGGAGTTTGCGAAACAACACTCATCTTTTCTGCAGTTTCTTGTATGATTGAATTTTATCTCCAAGGAGAAAAAAATTCGCTGACGCAGCAAATCGAGGTATCGAGTGTGGAGTAGCAAATTTCTTCTGCTAAACCGACCAAAAATTAACTGTTCTAGCTAATTGAAAAAAGAAAATGAAGAAATTTACCGTATAGGATGACAACGCGTCGCTTCAAGCCTTTAAATGGAGATTTTTTGAAAATAATATTGTTCAATCATTCACGTCATAAGAGAACAATGTATTCTTGTCATCCTACATGGTAAATTTCTCCATTTTCTTTTTTCCATGTATAAAACAGGGACTGAAACAGCAGGATTCTCAGTATCGTATACAGGGTGTTTTAGAATTCACCACCCGCATTCCTGTAGTGTATTCACGCAGAAAAGTGCCTCTTTGGAAAATAGCAGAGTTCACTATTTGATATCGTAATAAATGTTTTTAATATATTCTCAGCAGAACGAGCTACATAATTTACTGATTATGTGATGCGAAGGATTAAAAAGTGTAATGCCACGTAGTATTTTTGTGAATCACTATGAGGATTAGCAAGTTCTGTGATTTCCATCCCTGGATTTAAATTTTATGTGCCTACAAATCAAAATGCGACGTGACATAATTTATTATTCCAGATATCGGGGGCGACTGTGCTACGTATGACAGCGAACTTTACTATTTTTCGAAGATCTCTTTTCTCCGTGTTCTGAAACCAAAATGCAATAATTTGCCGTTTGAACAAAATTTTTTGGAGGCTCAGTTCTTGAGCTATGAGCATTTCTAGATCTTTTTTTCAAATCCAACCAACTTGAAAGCACCCTGGTAGAAATTCTCGCTAGTAAACCATAAGGCACTAATCAGTTCATCCTTTTTACTGGTGAGGCACTAATCGGGAAAACTTACCAGTAACTGATGAGGGATGTAACACTCGCACCAACGAGGGACTAATCAGGTAAACTAAGCAGACACTAGAAAGTAACTGATGAGGCACCTGCCAGTAACTGACGAGGAATTCTTTGGAATGAATATGACTCTCTAAATTTCTTGGAGTGGAATAGCACTCTTGAAAAATGTGTATTTCAGGGGGAAAAAAATCTGTCACAGATTTTAGTTATTTTTGTAAAAGAAAATAGAAATAATCCATTTTTATCTTTTCACCAACATCCCCAAACTCCGCAACATTCTGTAATTTGCTTGTTGTACTGATGGGAATTTATTATGCACCTTCGAGGGAAAGGATTCAATTTTCCTATCATTCTTTGTTTCGGAGCTATAGCAATTCAAAGTTGCTGAATTCTCATTGGCTAGAAGCCAGAAAATTTCAAATCGCTGTCGCTCCGGAACAAAGAATCATAGAATAATTGGATTTTTTCTTTCCAGAGATTCGACGTCTCCTACCTTAGAGAATGGTGTTAGGCTCAAGAATGTAAAACACAATGGTGTTTGGATTTGAAAAAAAATCTAAACATGCTCATAGCTCAAAAATTAAGCCTCCAAAAAACTTCTTTCAAACGGGAAATTATTGGATTTTGGCTGCAGAATACACCATCGAAATCCGAATGATGAATTCTAAAACAACCTGTACAGAATTACAAACAAATTTTGCTGGAGGTGCTGACATTTTCGGCCGCCACAGCTGAAAAATCGCTGTCACAATGAACACGATCGCTGTGATGTACTGTAAAAAATTTCTATGGAGAACTCTGCATCAATGTTCGGGAGTAATTAACCCATACACGCGTCGGGAATTTTCCATATTCCACCGGGAAATTACTGGAAAATTGTAGTGAAAATCCCTTGAAGTTAGGAATTTTCATGAATGTGGGATTGTAAACAAGTCCAAGAAACAAGTGAGTGAGTCAGGAATTTTTATTGAACCTTCCTTCCCGACGTTTCGCTTAGATACCAAGCATTATCAAGGATATTAATCTGAAATACATTATTTTTCCACATATTTACACGAGTGTGAAGCGAACATATTTTTTCCCTATAGACAATTTTGAATACCAGTTCTTTCAACAGAAACAAGTTTGAATAACAATTTCATCAAATTTCTTTTAACAAATTCCAGAATTTTTAACAAATTTTAAATTTGTTTTTCACTTCTTAATTATACATGGTGTAGTTATAGCACTTTTTCAGTCTCCCATCATTCAAGAGTTGTGTTTTTCTTTCGAGTGTTGATAAAAAATTCTGAAATTATGTTATGGCAATTTTTCGGAAAAACTAGGTAATAATTGACGGTATTACGGGAGGTATTGAGTGGGATGGATTGGTGTACTATATGACTCTATGGGATTCAAAGGGAGTGTGATTGGATTGATGAAATGGTGATGATTACTTAGTTTTCCCGAAAAATTACCATTATTCCAGAATTTTTTATCAACACTCGAGTGTTCCGTCGTGACGCTTGTGGACGATCTATCGGCCCTACAATCAACCCACACTCGTTAATTAGATCATGCATGTGATTATTGGAGAGTGGGGATCAAAGATTCTCACCTCTGGTTGTCGATCCCTTCCACAATGTATGTAGAGGCCATGAACTATTATACGCACAAGACGTAATTGAGTTTTCTCTAAATTCCCACGCGGTCAAACCGACTCATCCTCTTCGTCGTATCTCCTCAACGTTGGATTTGACTTGCTATTTCTCTGTCAATTCGTCTCGCGATCTATTATCTTCTAAGTAAAGAGTGCGCTTTTCCTACCATTCCCCGGTGACTATGCTGTGCCGGTGTTAAATAATCCTGATTCTTTCTTTAGAGATTCTGGCTCTACTCTTTTCCTGCAATTTTCAACACATATGGTGGCCACCACGAAGTTGTATGGAAGCGTGAGTGTTGATTGCATGTTCTGGCCAGACATTGATTATCAAGTTTGTATATGGTGAGTGATCAGCTCCGATTTGTTAAACACATATCATCTCGCTCATCGTCTTTGGCGATCACCTTTCGATTTGTAAGTTATTTATGTTTCTCACATATATTGATTATGCCTTTTCATTAATTATATATTTAGAGTTAAATGAATCTTTGAGTTTTTCTTTCGATCACCTAGTGGAGTAGAACATTCCAAGATAAATCATTTTCCATGCAGTCCGCTTCTCTTCCCTTCTATTAGTCTCATATCAATTGAATTCTTCTACATTTTCCATAGACTTGAGTTTTCATTGTAGATTTCTTTCAACATTTATGTCAGCATGGCGAAGGCCCTTATACTCGAGAGAAAAACACAACTCTTGAATGATGGAAGACTGAAAAAGTGCTATAACTACACCGTGTATAATTAAGAAGTGAAAAACAAATTTATCTGCGTATGCTGCGTATAGAAAAATTCCGTTAATTTTTTTACAGTGTAGCGAATAGTTGGCTGTAATTGTAGAAAATTTGCTGTGATGAATGAATTTCTTTTTTCTCCGTGTTGGCCCTGGTAGAAATTTGACTAGGGGTCGGAGTTCTATCCATGTACAAGGTAGGATCCATGTGGGAACAACTGGATAACACATTCTAGCCAATTCGACTTCAATGCTCAAACATTCAGTTGGTTCATGTAGATTTTTCATGCTTCATCTGATCGTACAGTAACATTGATACACTGAGAATCCAATTTCTTAGATTGGAAAAAAATGTCTTTGCCCTCATTCTGAAGGATCTTGTCTTCAATGGGGAAAATGATTCATTTCAATGGCAAAATTTTTGATTGAATTGAAGTAATTTTTCTCAAATTCAAGGAGGAATATATTTTTGTTCCAATTTGAAAATTCTTTGTTCCAGTTTGATGGAAACTTTTTCCTCCAAACTGAATTTTCTTTGATCGAAAAGAATGTTTATTGGAATGAGGACAAAGAAAACTTTCTTCCCATCTAAAAAATTGGGCTCTCAGTGTAGTCCATGAACACGGTCAGAGAAATAAAAAAAAGTCCAAACGTTTCAATTTGTCACTCGAATTCACTTGAAATTCAATGTCAAAATACATAGTCAGCTTATTCATCGGTGTGCTTTTACAGAAAAAACATGATCTCACATTTTTAATTAACAATTTGAATGACATTCTAGAACATCTGGATGGGCACAGGCCAGAAAGTGCGTTACAAACCTAGCTAGAGATCAACTTAACATCTGGGGCCCATCTAATTCCCAAACATAATTTCTAAAAGAGGGATTTTTAGAGGACAAGAGATCTTGAAGAGAGAGGAAAATTCGTATCACTCTGCAATGATACAAGAATTATTTGTCAATACAGATTTTTGAAAGGAAATTCAATAAACGTGAGGTCATGTTGACATCGCTACATCGATGCGATAAAAATAACAAATCATTCGACCCTAGAATCATGGACCTTTCTAAATGAATCTTCCATCTCATTGAACAGTCGTAATAACAGCGACGTCTCATTCCTCAGGCCGTTTTTATCGATAGAAACTGTGAACAACATCCATTTCTATTGCCCACCTCGCCTCGCTCACCCTAACGTACGATCAAATGTGCCCTCCGCCGCATGTATGTGACTCCTTTACTCTTTTTTCCCTCTTCTGAGAAAATTACCTTGCGCGGGATCGAGGGAAACATAGTTCGAAAGGAAAAAGGATATGTGTCTTGAAATATCCGAATAGTGCCTGTATGTCTTGTCCTCGACACACATGGTCATGTACCATAAAAGCATTGAGAATACATGGAGAGAAAGCAATATATAAACGCGAGGATAGAGACGAAGTTTGTGGCTCGAATCGTCGTATCAGGAGAGCGAAAAACAAACGAGGAGAAGAGGAAGAAGAAGAAGAAGAAGCAGAGAAGGAGGAAGAGAAGGTCTCGTAATTTAAGAGACCACGCTGTTTTAGAATTCGATATACCAACACGTCTTATCTTGACAAATGTTTCTTAAACAAAATATTTGTAGCGTTGGGAGATTATTGTACGGAAAGAATCACTTGTTTATTGTATCTTGAGATACACAGAAGTAAGTATTATACAGGTAATAAAAGTACCAAAACAAAATCGTCTACCATGGTGGTGCGGATAGAGGTTATATCTGTACATTGGCCAGCTGCATCTCATGATATAATCATGAAATATTGGATGGTATAATACAAAGCCAGGATGAAAGCGGTGGTTAATTCAAGGTATTTCAATATTTTATGATTTCACACAAAGGTGAACGTACGGTACGCTACTTTTGGATTATTGATTTTCACGTGGAGCGTTATCTAAAGAAGAGATGGGGAGTTACTCGGTGATCCGAATACCACGCAGTTTTTGAATCCTTTATACATTGAAATGAACAAAACTGTACCTAATGTTATGACTCCACACATTTCGATGTTTGTCGTCTACGAAAATATCTGTATTTTCTCTAGGGGTAAGCGATTACAAACTCAAAGGTATCGTATAAATACTTCGATCGAATCGTTTGTTGTTTTATTGAAAAGCTCATGAATTATCCATCACTTTTGTCCCTGTTGTACGAACAACTCGCCAAGACGAAATTTCTGAACGAATGTTAAAGGATGTCGAACAATCGACTTCAAATCAGCATCCATCGAAACTTTGATTCCAATCATTCTTATTTTCATCTTTGAGCTTTATCTGTTTCAGATAAATTGTGATTGGTGTCATTCTAACAAGGCAACAAAACATATAAAAAATTGTACCGGCACCTGCTTACATAATCGTTGCATAAGTACATCTCCCAAAACAGTACCTTGGATATAAAATTGAATTTGTTATTCTCGTTTCTTTCTAAAATTTGTTAATGTCAGAATGATGTACGTAAAACTTTTCATACGTTTTTCATGCATCCACTAATACATAGCTGAAATCGTATCAATCATCGAGCAAACCGACATGTATACGTCAGAAATAATCGATATATATTGCCATACGGTTGACGGAAACAGTCACTAATGTGAACACAAACACCATCACCGGTCCATTCTAACTGGTCGACATGATGAATAGAATACTGAGAAGGAGGTAGAGCGAAGAAGAGAGAGAACAAGAGAAGAACATATATAAAAGCAGAATTCTTCCTCTCTTCATTCCTGTTCCTGTTGATATTGGAATACATCGAAATATTGCACATTACTCTCTATAATTAACAGAGTCTGTTCATAAACAACGAAAAGATGGTGGATAATTCAACCACTCACTTGTTCCTGTAAATGTGAATAGAGTGAATAATTGTAAAAGGGATACAAATGATATTGTTATCGAAAAGTCGAATTTTATTTGAACGAAGGGAATAAAAATCCAAAGAGAAAGAATTCTGATTAAAAATTTATTTCCTGGATTCAACCAGGTTAATCTCAGTATAAAGTTACTGTTTTCGCTTTATCAAACAAGCACTTATCTGTTTTGAGAGACAACACGATAACAGTGAGAAACAGTGGAATTTCAAGTATGTTATAGAATATTCGATATGGAAGATGATCATGACACTGCAACCGTTGAAAAGACTTCACAATGTGAAGTAATCTTCTTCTTCTTCCTTCCCCTTGCTATTCGAATGCGAGTACAGTCACATGTTCTTTTCACGTTCTTCGATTTCGTTTTCCCCTCACCGTCACTTGACTCCGTGAAATTGTAATTCTTATTCCAAGTTATCTCCTTTTAGTGAAAAGATTTTACCAACATCAACGTCCGAGTTCACTGGTCTAAGGAAGTGTTTAATGAATTTTAATTACATGAATGAATCAAGAAACCTTCTCTCCAACGATTAGAATTTCAAAGGAAACAATCCTTCCTCGATATCTATACTAATTTCAATCATCGGTCTTGTAATATATGCATTACGAAGATTCGAATAACTTCTATAGGGATTATTATTTCAATGATTGAAATTCCAAGATCAATTCCAATGGAGTGAAATTGGATGCAGTCGAGGGATGCATAGATTGCATTATTGATCTATCGTGATAGTTTTGAATAGCATGAATCTAGCTCTGCAAAATGAGTGCCATATCACAACGCAATAAATAATAATAAATGCTTTCTCAAGAGAGTTCAACAAAACAAGAGAATACATGGAGAGAAATTTTATTGGAAAAATTACCATTTTATTCGTAAAGAAGAACTATTGGTGAACCCAATATTGGTGCTCACATGGGAAATGGTAATACATTTTTGTGTAATATTAATTTCTCAATGTTCCAATACACTCTTGTTAAGATTATACTGTCTCGTTAATTTAATACCAGTGCAACGTGAAGTCTATTTAGGGAAGGTAGAGCTAAGATTCTCACAGCTAAAATGTACTCTCTAGCAAGGATGAGAAGTACCATAGAGCCTCCATTATCCGAGGTGAAATTTGCAGAGAGTGCCTCGGATAATATGAAAGAAATACGCAAACTCAAGAGTAATCCTTAATAAAAAATATGCCTGAGAATGTTAAAGAAGATATTTTTCAAACACAAATTCCGAAAGGATGTCTAATAAGAATTTCAAGGATGTTTTATGTTTAGTGGATTACTACCCAAAGAAAAAGATACCGCTGGGATAACAAATTGTTCTGTTACTATTTTGCTTACAAAAAATCATTTCTAAAACCGCAAAGAAAATCACTGTCACAACTAAATTTTTTGCTAACTGCACGGAGAAGAAATTGCTGTAATTATAGGAACAGCATTGAAGTGCTTCAATATATACTGCAATTCTTGTACGATTAACCAAAGTTCTCCAAAAAAAAAGAAGAAATTTGTTGCAATGATCAAATAAAGTATATTTATTATTATTCTACATAAAAAGTACAACACGTAACTCCAGTTTTCTATATCATTCCTGTCCTGGTAAAAATCACTCTAGTTACATTCAGGCCATCATTAGGCCTCGCAAATCCCTCTCGAGTGTCTGGCGCGGCTTTGTAATGCTCTGGAGACTAGTCAGAGTGATTTCTGATAGGTTGATCTTCCGTGGGATGAAAAATCGCGATACTGAACGGTCACGATTGATGCTCCATTTTCAGATATTGTGAGAAGAACGTAAAGAAGAAACTTGACTTGGAAACATTGTACTGTGTGAGATTTGACGTCTCAAGGACCATGGAGCCTCAGACAACGGATGAAATTTTGCTACGTACCCCAACAGCAAAATGCTGAACAAATATGCGGCAAATTGTTGAAAACGTACAAAAACAGTTGGAAGCAATTTGCAGGGAAGATGCGTCGCCAAATGCGCAACAATATGCTGTAAATCTAGGATTTTAGCTTGAGTTGTTATCGCGTTGCTGAGAAGTTGCTTGGTTTCATGAAACTCTCAATCACATCCCTGGTGGAAATCGGATGTCAGATTATGTCAAAGTTTGACATATTCTGTCAAAATTGTATACAAAATTCTGAGAAAACATGCTAGATTCTGACATACCCGGTCAAGTGTCTGAGACATTTTGTCAGGATCTAATAAATTATGTTAGATTCTGACATATTCAGTCAGAATATGACATTTTCTGATCGGGAATTGGAACACTGTAACATATTATGTCCGAAATTAACAGAAATGATTTGACGTTATCTAACAGATGTTGGCAGATTATGATAAATTAGGCGTACTGAAAATTATCATGTTTTGAGATAATTTGTCAGACTCTGAGATTTCGTTGAAATCTACAATATTATGTCAGAATTGATATGACATTTTCTCATAGATCCTGATGGATTATATGCACTCTGGAGATTGTCATTTTTCATATTATCTGTCAGATTCTGACAGTTTGTTGGAATCTGACAGATAGTATGAATAATGACGATTCCCAGTATGCATAGAACCTATCAGAATAAATAAAAAAATGTCTAGATGCCATATGACAAAATGTTACACTTTCTGATATAATGATTCAGATTCTGACATAATATTTAATATTGAGGGAATTGAATTTTTATACTCATTTGTTAGAGTATCAAAGAATTTTCACAAATCTCATATAACAAAATTTGACATTATATGTCAAATGCTGACATAATTTGTCATTTTCAGGGAATGTAATTTTCGTATTCGTTCTTGAAAATGTGATACAACTTTACCAAATTCCACATGACAGAATATGACATTTTCTGGCATCACATCCAATATCCTGCCATAATCTGTCATATTTGAGAAATAGAATTTTTGTACTTATTCGTCAAAATATAATCAATTTTTTTCCAGATACCATATGACAAAATACGACATTTTCTGATATCATATTATGTGAGATTCTGACATAATTTGTCATATTGATGACATGAAATTTCTTTAATCAGTTTGTCAAAGAATGTTGAGTTTCATTCAAAAATGATATGCAATATTATGACAAAATCTAACATATTTCATCAGATTCTGATATAACCTATTCTTATTCTCGAAAATTAAGTTTCTTAATAATTTTAAGGAAATAATTTAACATTTTATGTCATTTATTGACATCTTCTGTCCATTCATGACACATTATGTTCATTATTTTCAACAGTTCTATCCAACTGCAATTGACAGTTTCTAACATATTGTCATTTCCAGATTTCAACATAATCTATCAGATTATATAATACTTCTTCGGATTCTATCGCATATTATTAAATTCCGACAGATTTTATCAAATTCTGTCAGATCTTATCAGATTCTGTTATAATCTGACATAATTTGACATCCGATTTCCACCAGGGATGCGTAGCAAATCCCCAGCAACTTTACGGAAACTTGATAAACAACGTGAGAGCAACGATTGCACAGTAACTTTTGTTGTATGGGGTAGTTTTCAAACAACTAAGCAATGATCACGAATTTGAAATATGCAGCAATGAAGTGACCCGCTAAGATTATGCTCTGAACATAAATCCGAAGCCCAAAACATATTTCCAAACATGGAGAAGCTGAGTTATGAAAATTATTAACATCTATAGATTAACCCTTCAAGTTAACCTACAAATCCTTTCACACCTTCGAAGTACACACAGGTGCTAATTCGCACCACGCAACTCTACCGATTAATAACTCGGTTGCCGTTCGACCAATTCGACCTTACTTCCTTTCAATTTGAAGCAGAGTTGGCTTAGTTTTGGCCACTCCCTGGTTTTTATTATGGTTTTAATCACTTTCAGCCGGCCTGCTTTTTTTTCAAAATTTTGGTCAAAATGGTAAAAATGCTCAATATATACATATTGTTTTTTACTCTCCGATCAAAGTGATTTCCGCTTCAATATCTTGTCAAATTTTTTATATGATTCAACTCCAAATCACTTGATGGGAATTGAACAATAATTTTGTGCAATAACCGTTCAATATGTGTCAATTGCACTACATGGAAAGGTATTTGAAAAAACCTCAACTATGTTATGATAAAATGTGTAGAAGATTTATTTCAAGTTTCAGCGCTGAGCTGTTCTCAACCTCCGTTGAAAAACATTTGCATAGATCCGTATAAACGTACAGCGACTGAATTTCTTTCATTATAGAGCCATAAAAATTCCCATTCATGTTAAAAAGACTTGATGAATAATCATAACCTTTCAAACTAGTCTGAAATTGTTGCATACGACAGATTTTGGATATCCAATAGATATCTCTTAGACCATAGTCTAAATCAACCATGAATGATAGTTACAAACTTGCGATTAATGATATTTATGCCCCAGTGATGTTGGGTGCGCCATTATTGAGCCAATCATTAATTTTTAGAAGGCCTATCATTGGTTGCCATTCACTAGGCCCGAATCATCATCTAGCGGTCAACCACTGATGGGCCATTAATGACTGCCAATTATCGGCTGTTCACTTGTAGCAATGGCTCAGTAATGATTCGTTATTGAGCAGTCTGTGAAACCCTGTACCAATATCGCTCAATAGATAACGCAACGGCACCGGTCTCCGACCATTTTATATTTTGAGAAAACTTGATCACACTCATTTGCATTTCAATGAACGAGGGTGAGCAGATAAACATCTACACGGAAAAAAGTAATTAGCTGCGAGATGGACAGCTATTTTTTTAGCTCCTGTAGCTGAATTTTAGCTGCTGCAGCAAAATTTTGAACTCCGTCAGATAAATTTTAGCTGATGTTTGCTTAGAAATTAGCTGTCCTGTGGGGGATACAATATTTAGCTGATATGGCTAAAAATTTCTTTCCGTGTAGCTTGCACATTGCAACGGAATTGTTCATGAACATGAGCACTCAAATAATCATTTTAAAACGCATCAGGCGGCCGAATAATCTCGACCATTTTCCCGAATTTTGACCATTTTAACCGGTTTAAACCACTTTTATCCAATGGCTAGGACAAAAGTAATAAAGGCCGGTTTTTTTCCAACCCTGATTTGAAGGGAGGACTGTGCAAATTAACGTGGTATAGAAGGAAATTCACAAATGAATTTCTGACGAAAAACGAAAAGTCTCAAAATGATTGGTGCGAATCTGCACCTGTGTGTACTTGAAGGGTCAATATGTTTATGATCGCTTGCATTATTTGGGAGAATCATTTGTAATTTCAATTTCGTATTCGGAGCTCAATTTCAGCAATTTGCTTCATCACTGCAAGTTTGAAATTTGTGTCCATCGCTTAGTTGTTCAGAAAGTACATAGCAAAATTTCGCTCATTTCTTCGAGGACTCCACGGTCCTCCAGGGTGCTAGTTCTAAGAAAACTATAACGAATCGAATTCCAGTTTCTGTCATCAATTTTCGCCTAGAATGCAATAATTGTTGAACCATTACAGTCCCCAACTGAGAATTCATCTACCAATAGCAGTTTTACATCTCATATTTTCTCCATCTTCGATTTATGAAATTCACGTAGTAATCAATATTCTCATCGTTGAAAATCCATTAGGTCTGCAGATAGTAACACGATTTAGATGAAGCATTAACCCATTGAGAACGATATGAAGAATTCCTCTATTATGTAGCCTTCGAAAAAACTAAAACGAATCGTTCATTCTCTCATCCCAGAATTTATGATTCTTGAGCAATTTTCGGATGACCATCTGTTACGATTCAAAAACACTCATACTTCAGGAACTACGGGGAACGCTTTTTGCCCGCTCTCACGACCCGTGCAAAAATACATGAAATATGTTATCTTGAAGAGATTTTGAAGTTAGATCGTTTTTTACAGAGAATTATTACGATCCTCCTTCCTCTATCGATTCATCTTATAATAATAAAGTTTACAAAAAATCTAACCGAATTTCTATCATTCTCTCTCCCCCTGTATATCACAAAACTGGATTCGAGAAACAATATCAATTCCAACTTCTCTGAGTATTCTGTAGGAATTTCATTCTCAGTTGAAATTCTTGAATCCATGAAGTACCCACGTGAGATAATGACGCATTGTCCTATATTAAATTTTTGACTTCACATAAAGAATTTATCGCGAGAGAATGTGAGGAATTATTCTCCGTCGAGGAGCCATCGTGAATCATCGAGAGAACGTTCCACGCCAAGTCTTGAACATTGCATCACCTTTAATACCTTCGAAAGCCTACTAAGTAGAACATTATCATTTCACATTATCATCTATAAAACCTGATTTATCCGTACAAATCCCATCGACTGATCATTCTGATACCGTAATAGATTCATTCTCTGATTCAAATTCCTGTTTATTCTCTCGCTGTTCTGGGAATTTTCAAAATTGGAAATGTATTTTAAAGATATCGATATAGCGGTGAGACGTGAATGAACATTCATTCTGGTGAAAATCTCTCTTCCTCGCATCCATTCGCGTACCAGGGACATAGTTTAAGGTCGGATGTTTTATCTCAGTCGTAGTAATTCCTCATTCCCACGAAGTTCAAGTGTCTGCCGAAGTAAGTCACGTTCCGATGAATATTCTCAGAATACTTGACGGGAATAATTTTCAATATCATGATTTTCGAAATTCGTCTCTAAAATGATGAAATTCTCAGCTGATCTGTGATTTTTATTATGTAATGAAATGAAGGGTTGTATATCTGTGAATGAATACGTTGGTAACAATTTATATTCGAGATTACCAATTCAGAGTGACGTTATGGGCAGTGTTTGGGCGTAACGACGTATATCTTTACAATATACACCTGTTTGTTAAACATGCTTTCATGCAGACAGGAACATTGCTACGTTTAACGAGCCTTCTCTCTCCCTTTCCCTCATTAGGATATACAACAAACTTCATCAGCTCTGGAACACGATATTCATGAATCGACGGTGATGGTCCTTCTGCATCCTAGTACAGATTTGAAGCGAAACCCGAGAATAGAGTACAGAGCCGAGAGCAAGAACGGAAGAGAGAAAGAGGGAATGCCGGGTTGGGCGTGACAGGCATTTGATCTTTGGTCCATTTCGGTACTCTGCAGAGCAGAAACAGTAGTCTAGAGCGCTATCATACCGATATAACCCACCGAACGGATGAACTAATAACCTGTGTGTATGTTATCGGACCTGCGACGATAGTTTTGCTGTATATATTAGTCTTTGGGTACGCTCGAATAATAATATGATCGATAGGGGAATAACAGGAGTCAGATTCCCAAATGTGTATATTTTGAAAGGGAAATGATGTATTTTGTGTCAATTTATCTATTTCATATAAAATAAATTGTTATCCTTACTGCGAATCAGATGACACGCTCTCCCAACGTAAACATTCTGTAGAAACTCTGAAACTTGCATAAAATATTTGCTTGACAGAAATGAGATACTGCTGACACATTTTGAGAAATTACCCACTGTTTGATTTTAGGACACTCGTAATAGATTAGTTTCCGCAGTGACAACCCTATAGTCACGTTGTTGAAAAATATTTGAAATAAACAGTCACCAGCGTAACAATGCTTTTGTAATCTTATTCCCATTTTAGAGCAACTCTTCACCCCAATGTTGACACGATCCCTTCAGCGGGATATGTTGAGGCTGAATGTATTCAATAGAACCATTCAAAAACACAAATACAGTTGGAATATTGTTCTACACGCTATAGAATTATTTTCAAACAATCTTGAAACCTCTTGGAAAAATAAATCACAAAGCTGATGTTGAAACTACTCTACAGTAGATAATGACTGGTATAATCAGACACGTGCACTCGAAGGATATTGTCTTACAGTTCGAGCTCTTCATTCTAGCGATTTAATGCCTTACGGAATATTTGATGAATGAAGAATTAAGTTCCCAAAAGCGTACTCCGGTACACACATCACCTCAAATCCAAGAACGTGGAAAGTATAATGATGGTACTCTGAAGTTGATTAATCTCTCCTGTTCGGAATATGAGATAACAATTTCATAATTTTACACAGAATTTAGTAGAAATATAGACTCCACATTATAAATTGTAGAGAAGTTTCAGTCTTCAAACTTCGAAAAAAGAAAAGTTCAGCCGGGTGTGAAGTCATTCATAATCAGTCTGAATTCAAAGAAAGAGAATGTAATAATATCATCGTTTTTCGTAAACAGTTTGATGTCGTTGAAGTCAATAAACCTATCATCACAGTCTGCGGATGGTCAGAAAATAATTTACACAAGGTACTTTAATGAAGCATCTAGGTAAACGTGGGAGAGATTTTACAAAGGCCTTTGATCTAACCAATTATGAAATTTTCCTTTATGAAATCATAGCATACGCGGTATCGAGACCTTTTCGTCAGTTCACTTGAACATCATTTCAAAGGTAAAAATTGTTGGGAGTTATGGAACACAATTATTCCTGTGATATCGTGGGAGGAAATTTCAACAATTTGAATCAACTGCACGATTGTGGGTGAGGATTTGCAATTTATATTGAATAAAAGGGGCCAATATGATCCAAGTCCTTCGAAAATTAAGTGTCTAAACGTGAATCGACAGAATCGATTTGGATTGTGAATCACTTTTTCTGTACGAATATTGTTGATTGCTAATAACGATACGAAATGCAGACGATTCAGAAAAATACAGTTGAAATTACTGAGGTAGATCATTATCCACGTACCGGATTGGAATTGACAAGAAAAATTATAGTATGTTCATCGAATCCTAGAAAAATTTCACAGTAATTTATAATGATGATCAGTACGATATTCACTGAATATAGGGTATTTTTCTGAAAAAACCATGAATTTCTGAATTTTATTACAGGAATTTTTACTGTGTGAATTGGAAAACGTACATATAATCCCTACGGGGGACTATTTTACTGTGTAGAAATATAAATCTTCATGAAAATCAGAACTCAGGGTAGCGTTGATATGAAACACAGTAAAAATATTGTATTTTACATGAAAAAGTAATGGATTATTCTCCCCGTGTATCTAATTGTTACCATTTCAATTTACTTCAATGTTCTTATCTATGAGCCCTCCTTTTTTTTTTAAGACCTGTACAAAGCTCTATTAACATATAATAACACATTGGCTGAAAAGTCCTGGGCCTAACAAAGGAAACACGGTGTTTTTTCAGCTTTATTTGAATTAATTTTAGCTTTATTAAAATTAGCTTCATTCATCAACGTTATCTCCATCAAGAACAATGCAATCATTCCAGTGCCGCTCTAACCTTCCAATACCACTTTTGTAGAACGATTCATCTTTTGCCTCAAAATAGGCTTCAGTTTCAGCGATAACCTCTGCATCCGAGCAAAATTTCTTACCGGCGAGCATTTTTTTAGGTCTGCGAACAGCCAGTAGTCGCGGGGAGCCAAATCTGGCGAATACGGTGGATGTGGAAGCAATTCGAAGTTCAATTCATGTAGTTTTGCCATTATTTCGATTGACTTGTGACATGGTGCATTGTCTTGATGGAATAAAATTGTTTTTTTTGCCATATGCAATTTCTGCCTTCAAACGCTCCAATAATGCGATATAATATTCCCTGTTGATGGTATTTCCCTCCTCAAGATAGTCAATGAATATTACACCACGCACATCCCGAAATACCGAGGCCATAACCTTTCCAGCCGATTGTTGTGCTTTCGGGCACTTTGGACGAGGTTCACCAGTGGCTGTCCACTCAGATGACGATCGTTTTGATTCCGGAGTGAAGTGATGGATCCATGTTTCATCCATTGTAACACATCGACGCAAAAATTCCGGCTTGTTACGTTCAAACATGGCCAAACACTGCTCAGAAGCATCAACGCGTCCTTGTTTTTGGTCAACAGTGAGCAAACGCGGCACCCACTTCGAACAGAGCTTTCTCATAGTTGAATCCTCATGTGACATAAAGCCAACACGTTCTTTTGATATTTTTACGATGTCAGCTAACTCACGCAACTTCACTTTTCGATCATTCAAAACGATTTTGTGGATTTCTTTCATGTTTCCTGGTGTTACCGCCTCATTTGGATGTCCACTGGGTTTTGCATCATTGCATGGTGTCTGTACAACCACGTTTGAAGTCAGCAAACCAATTTTATTGTGGTTTCTGATGGAGCGGAGTCCCCATAACACTTTTCAAGCCATTGCTTGGCTTGAACGGTATTTTTTCCCATCAAGAAGCAGTGTAAAATTAAAACACGAAATTTTTTTTGATCCATTGTTTTTAAAAACAACGGAAGTAGCGTCACTCTTAGTACAATAACTCACAAACTAACGGGGGCCTTCAACTCTATAGGATGACCCCAAGCCACATTTTAATTACGGACAAGTATTCCATCAAGATGGCGCTTTGATCGTATTTAATCGAGGTAACCTCAAAATTATGCTGACCAATTTTGATTTTGAAATATCAATAATATTTCAACAATAAAGTGTGAACAACAATTCTGAAAACAAATTATATGTTTTGATATATAATATGGTTTTAGAATTTTGTCATTTTCACACTTTATTCTTGAAATATTATTGATGTTTCAAAATCAGAACAATTTTGAGGTTACCCTGCTACACGAGGCCACCATATTGATTTTTAGTTCACATCAAAGTACCCCGCTTAGAGGGCGCAGAAATCAGTGCAAATTTATTTTACTTTTATAACGTTGAGTTGTACCCCCCTGCAAACTAATGAATAAAATATCATGAAATTTTGACAGCTGTCTTTCGAAGGTTAGTACTAACTGAAAAACAGGTGAATGCAGTAAAATTCGCGCCATCTATGTGTTAGGCCTGGGACTGTTCAGCCCATGCGTTACGTATAATTTTATAGATTGCGTTGATTTCTTGACAATGAAACCATGAAAATTCCGTAACGTCGAGGTTTCACAGTAAAGTACCCGTGACGACGTCAGCTTTTCAACTCCATGAACTCCAGGATATTCAATAATGAGATATTCTGTGACAAATATGTTTATCGATCTCAAGTGGTGTACTCTTTTGATCTCAATGCAAAAAAATTGTACAACTCACCGTCGTTGTGTGATATTGAAAATAATAATTCCTATATAACAAATAAATAAAAGAACGAGTTTTCTCCCGAATTCTCCAATATTCATAAAATCAAACAAATCAATAGATTCGATAACAAATATCACGTTCAGTGATTCGTATTCGCGAAATCATGAGCAGCCGTTGCAGTGTGGAAGGAAGAGCATCGTGATTTTCCTTCAATGTGCGAATCGGTCTTTTTTTTCAATCCACTTTACCTCTCAACGAAATAGAAATCCCCTCATGCATTAAATTATTAACTCTAGATATTACAATTTATATGCAATACTAATGTAGTCCGGAGTATCTAAAGTGTGGTATTATGTTATACGTGTATGGCTATTATCTGCATTATCTTCATTGTATGTTTGCCGTGCTTCTGCATTTCTTTAATTTCTGATAGTGGAATTTTACTGAAAGTATAACGAAGGATGAAGTATATGAATTTTATTTTTAATATTCCATTCATATTCCATCAATAGAATGAGATATTTTAATTTCCTGTAAGTATGCTGATTAAATACTGTTGTTGCTGAAATGTTATAAAACAGACTGACTCGGGATTTTTCTTGTTCAACTGTGCTGGAATAGTGATTGGTTCGTGATGTTCTGTCAGTATTTATTTCGCTAAAATGAATTATCATTGCGAGTAATGACGTTTGTGATATTATATGTCAGATGTACAGGGCGTTCCAAAAATACTGCAAGGTGGAAATGATTTATGAAACAAGTTGTTGATAATAGTCAGAACTTGAGAATTTACGTGGGACTTGAATGGTTTTATACTCTCTGAATCTGAAAGAGTGAAAAATCGCGTGTTTCACTCCACCAAGTCTCAGAAGTGAACCAGCACGCTTCGAGGGGAATTTTCACTCGTTTCGAGTGAACCCTCACTCTTTTAGAGTGAAAAATTGATTCTAAAATTTGAGTGGCTGTTAGTTTCTAACCTCAAACCTTAGAATATCACTCTAAAAGAGTGGATCTCACTCAAAATTTCGACAGGCTCACTTTTGGCTGGCCGAAGAGTGAAATCTCACTCTAAAAATTTTAGAGAGTACATGACATTGAATTCATGTTATCAAGAAGATGTGTTGAAAATTTACGAAAATCTAACCCACACGCAGGAAACCCGCGAGATATTACATCACCTGACCTTTCGCGATTTATTATCTCGCAATTGACGTGGAATAAAATCAACCGATTGGTGATTTTTCATCACCGAATCGCTTGTTTTTAGATCTCTGACTCCACGGTGGGATAATATCACCGAGAATCGGGATTTATGTCCTCCGATGTTGTGATGTTTTTTCACGAAGTCGAGATAAAAAATCACCTAATCGCGAGATGAAAAATCACGGAAAAGTTAGATGATGTGATATTTCGCGGGTTCTCTGCGTGTAAATACGCTCAAAAAGACTCCGTGCTGCGCTGTAACCTATTCTTCAAGGAACTCGGATAATCACAATGGTTCTTATGGATGTTTTTCAGGGTTTATTCAGAGAGGTATATATTTCACATCAACAAATTTTGAGTAGTAGAAAGAAATGAGATACATTGAAGAAGAACAGAGTTTGGAAGAAGGTTATTCTTTTCAACAGCAAATTATGATTATCTATGAAATGGAAATATTCGATTGAACTTTTTCATGAAATGTCAGAATTGTGAAACCATTCGACAAATCCCTTATGAAAAAACCCGATATCGGGAATTCATTGTTCAATCATCAGTTGTATTAATACTATCTGAAATCTTATCGTGTTATTTAATTATCGTACAAGTCCGATAAAAATACGATATCTACGATAATTATCCAATTTAAACCCGATATAGATATCTGTCGGGAAATCATCGGATCGCTGGTTCGGTTTTGTATCGGATAATTATCATAGACATCGTACTTTTATCGGACTTGTCTGATAATGAAACAACGCGATAGATTTCGGATAGTATTAATACAACTGGTAATTGAACGATGAAATCCCGATATCGGGTTCTTTCATAAGGGATAAAATATACTGAGAGAGAAATCACAATTCCGATTGATGATAACAACACACTTTGGAATCAATCTAGGATAAACAACTGGGATCATATTAAATAAATCAGAATGCATTGAGTTGAGCGAGAAGATATCACAAATAGACTTCAGCGGGTGAACAAACAGGTTAAATATTTACAAAGCCTCCAACAGTGGATTCATAGAGAGAAATGGGTGACAAGTAACAAAATAAGGATAAAAGGCGATCATATTTCTCATTACGTATCGAAAAGACTTGTATAATGTGTCCGACGCGTTTCAAGAGTGACTCATTGGTATAGCTGTGCCTTATGTTATCAAAAGAGTCACGTATTCTGAGCTTTCCTGGTTTGTCACTAAATCGGATCATCTTCTTCTCTCCAAATGGATTCAAGTTTGCAAAGCTGTAGAATTCCTTGTGACCTCTTGGAAATATCCTTCGAATTGGAATTCGGTTGAATCAGAATAATTGAGAGTACATTCAGGTCTTACAAATCATTTTCATGTATAAAATTCATAATTGCATTTTTATACACCGAGATTTAGCATTAATCACTGTATTAGTATCACTAATAAACATTGGTAATATTATCAATTGCAATATTGATGCAGTTATCGATTTCAGTGTCACTTATTGGTAAGAACTATTATTGATTGCATTATTGATAGTTAAGACGACTAGAGAATGGTAAGTGGGGGAAGAGCAAAGTCAAATTTTGCGCAAACTTTTTTTAAGGGTCATGGAGTTCTTGACGCAATGGGCGAAATTGCGCCTACAAAGAAATTTGTTGTGCTTGCAAAAATATTCACTCCAGCAGCTAAGACGTTAGTTCTGCTTACAAATTTGTTTATGTCAGCAAAAAAGTGTAGTTGTGTCAATCATTTTTCTTGCTCTTCCAGCTAGTTTTTTTTGTAGGCGCTATAGTAACAGATCTGCTTGTTATGCCAGCAATACTTTTTTCTCCGTGTGAACAAGAGTATTCAATCTGCAGTGATAAAGTATGGTACATTGTTGAAATTGAGGTTTGGATATGAAATTGGATCTGCAAATCATTCTTTAAAATCATGCAATAGATTGTAAATATATTAATCTACAAATGTCAATAATTTTTATAACTTGGTTTTTCATGTTGAGGAATATGTTTTGGGCTTTGGATTTGTATTTAGAGCCAAATCCTAGCAGTGAACTTCATCGCTGTATATTTAAAATTGGTAGTTATTGCTGTGTTGCTTAAAAACTACGTAGCAAAATTTTATCCGTCTTCTGATGCTCCATGGTCCTTGAGGGGATACCAGCGCCGTAACACTAGCCAAATCTTTTGGCACAAATTATGCGAAAATAAATCAACATAATCGAAATATTGCTCTGTACAGACCTTCTTCAATCAACAAAAATGGTCTGTACAGAGCGATATTTTGATCACATTGTCTAATTTTTGCATAAACTGTCAGAAAAGATTCGGCTAGTGCCACGCCGCTGATATCCCTTTAAAAGGTACGTGGTTAATACAAATTTGAAGTGAATGATAACGAATTACGTACTTGGGATTACGCACTACCGCGAAATTTGAATTTCTCAATGATTTCTGAAGGTTAAAATATAAATTTGTGAAATTTGTTGACACTTAGAGGTTAAGATTTCACAATTTTATATTTCAGCTTTCAGGAATCATTGGGGAATTCAAAGTGCATGCCAGTGCGTAATCCCAAGTACGTAATTCGTTATTATTCACTTTAAATTTGTATCAATTACGTACCTTTTACAAAAAGTTTGCGCCAAATTTGACTCTTCTCTCCCCCACTTCTCCATGCTTGAGTTCCCACACCGAGAAAAAAAGCATGCTCCAAATGCAAAGGAGCCCTTCACGCTTCTAACGCCGTTGCTATAACGTGCTTTCAACGCATGGAGACCAATGTTGCCAAAAGGTTACATTTGTTACATTTTACGTAACTTTCGACCCTCTCATGTAACATGGATGTAACGTTTTTTCAAACGGCAACGTTTAAACCGTCAAACTTTAACGCAAGAATGCAAGGCTGAATATTGCCGCAAAATATCATGTGACTTTTGAACTGGAGATGTAACTTTTTTCTAATCTACATGTAATATTTGATCAAGGTGCTCCGGCAACACTGATGGGGACTCATGCACAAAAAGCATGGGTTCATGCATTTAACGCACGTTCAAGTGTTCCCTTGCGTTTAGAGCATGCTTTTTCTCTTGGTGCATAATGAAATACATTTCTACCATTGATTATCAATAGTATTGATGATGTCAGTCTGAATTCATTATAGAACCATTAATTTGAGTACTACTTATCAGCGAAATGATTAATTTAAACCTAGTAAGAAGTCAAGTTTGGATTTTTATACCAACTACTCGTAAGATTATCAATTCTCGTCTCCCTGAATGACAACATCATTCACTGACTTTGAATGGAATTATTAATTTTAGGACTGACTTCTGAAAATATTATTCATCTCAGTATTGTGAGTGGAATTGTTAATTTTGGTATTAGCTGAACGCAGTGAAATATCAATTCCAGTATGGATTATACAGGTCTGAGATGAAAAAATTGCTGAACTTTACGTATTTCTCGGTGCTTATTGTTGTTTATTTGTTACATAGATATTATCGAATGATTTTATCACTGCCTATCAATGGAATCAGTAATTTTGGATTAAAATAATGATAAAATCGTTATCTTCAGTTCTAATCATCATTATCGTTGGATGAGGATTTTATTTGTAATCAATAGCGGTATCACAAATTTTGATACTAAATCTCAGTGGAGCGAATGATTATAGTGCTATATAATAATTCATTATCATTATTCTCAGTTCTGAATATGAATGGAATGGTTGATTGTAATACTGACAATTGATGGTATCATGAATTCGAGACTCACTCATGAATGAAATGACTAATTTCAGTATTGACTTCCAGCAATTTAATTTATTCCAAAATTATCAATGAAATAATCAATTCCAGTACTAGTTGAGAATAATGAAATATTGATTTCATCGTTGACTGAAGATGAAATTATCAGTTATGAGTATTTTTAAATTCTTTTCTCAATCCAGATGACTCAAAAGCACTGTGCGATACATACTCGAGCTCTGCACCGTTCGATAAGTTGGGGAATAGTGGATGTCTGTAAAAAAAAATCAAATGATCCTATCAGTATTTGTATCAGAGCTATGATAATGGGAAATTGCTGAATTCTGATTCGCTAAACGCTCAAAAACTTCCAATACTTGTAATTTTGATTTAGCAAATGTTATAGGATACTTCAATTTTTTCCCCAGAAATTCACTGTTTTTCAACTTAGCGGATGATGCCGAATTCGAGTATGTAGAACACAGTGCTCCTGAGTGATCTAGATTTGAAAAGAACTAAAAACGTTCATATCTTGAAAACTAAGCTTTAAAATCAATTTTTCCCAATGGAAGATCATTGCGTTCAGTAGGACTCCGCACGAGACTCGCGTCAAAGAAAGATAAAATAGTGACCAATAATTATTCAAATTTCTTGTAATATCCGGATGATCAAGATAACTTGAGAATTTAGATGAAATCAACGGAATGGGGTGCAACCTTGATTATTTAAATAAAATCAACAGAGATATATGTGGAAATATGCAACGAGACCTGCACCGAGACCGATACCGAGACTAGTTTCGAGACTGGAAGAATATCTTAGTTTTTCTCTTGAATGGAATCGGAATTCCATATGATTTTGTAACATTTTAGGTAGATGCTTGATTTCGTTCCAAATTTTCATGTCTCAAATTGTTAGAACAGTAAATATAGATTATTTCTCAATTTCAGACGAGAGTCTCGTGCGGAGCCCTAGCCCAGTAAACACACGCACGTTTTAAAAACGTCAATAACAGTCAATAAACACACGTTATGAATTAGTGATATTGCGTTGATTCAACGTAAAAATGTCGCGGCAGATCACGAGTTTTTCAACCATAAGATAACGTCATATCAACGGTTTGAACATCGTTTAAAAGACTTCAAATATTGACGTGTCCTAATGATGGTTCTAAAACGTGAATTGAATCCAACAAATTATTTCGGAATTTTGGGAAGTATGCCACACTATTTACTATCTCGCTCTTTGTTGAAATTTTAACCATTGTTCGGTTTCCTTCGACATTTTTAACAGAATATCTTCAATTGAAGTTCAAACACAGGGTGTTATCAACACATTTTAAACGCGTGATTCAAACCCGTTCAAAACACGTTTCTTGAGGACGTCGTTTGATGGTTATTTTCGAATATTAGTTCAAATTACACGTCATCAAAACGTGATTCCTGGTCGTCTATTTCCCTATCAAATTTCAACTAAAAATCAAGGTTATGAAATCAACGACCGACGTCCGTTTCACAGTCTAACGTTCTTTCAACGTCGAAATAACGTGTATGTGTTTATTGGGAGCATCCAGGCTGCAAAATATGCCACAAGAGTGCAAATGATGAATTCTAAAACCCCCGGAATGGAGGATTGGATTATTTCCAAAAATGAAAGAAAAATCCACCAAATTCTGGTGAAAAGTTCTCCATTCAGGAAAGAACTCTACTGTCACCACTTTTTGAAAGAAAATTCCACAATAAATTTTCAAAATGAAAGAACTCGTTCGCTAACTTATATCGAGAATGATTTTCGACTATTGAATGGAAACAAAGCGAGGAAGCATCATTTAGATGGCAGAGGTACGAGCGAAGCAATTCCCTCAGAACTCGTGCAAAATCGAGATCTATCTGATCGGATCAAGATAATGAATTTCCAGTCGGATGGAACTGTAATATTCATAGACCTGGACTCAAGAGAACATATGATGGCCTAAATGACTATAAGAATGCATGCAAACACATCTAGGTCAACGAGATGAACACTTTCATCGAAAGCGATTGAAACTATTGTTACCAATGGAAATCGACTGCACGAACAGAGCATTTCCATAGTGGAAAAACAGTAGCGGGACTAAAAACTATTGGAATGGGAGAATCGAAACACAAAGATGCCAAAAGCATTTAACAGAGTGTCGATAAACAGAGAAAAAGAAGATAGGTGGTCGATCGAACCTCATAGTCTCCCCTGATGATATCATTCTCTCGAAACGGTTATCGTAAATGGAAAAAAGTTGTCACGACATTCGCAAGTTTGATACGGGTAGAACCTTTCCACCCATGGAGATGATATATGCTCTTTTCCCATTCGAAAATCAGATTTTTCATATGTGTTTGAAATCCTTTCAACTTGGACTTTGAATTTTTGTCCTGTTCTGGTTTGTAATTTCATATTTATTTATTAGTCGGGTGGTCAGCGGGTCACGTTACCTGGATTTGCAAGACGTTTATATTAACGGAAGCACACTTTTCTTCCTCAAACTTTGTCGATTTTTTTCTCTGCTCGTGTAATTTTTGTTGAATTATGTTTTTTCTTATATATGTATATTCAATATATTCATCTAAAAACTGCACCAAAGAGAGATCTAGGAAAACTTTCATCAACACGAATTTCCGTCAAACACTTTTTTGAATATCTTTTCTTCAAAAATATTGTTCACTTTCATCAGTTTTCAATCAAACGTGCCTGCCTCGTGCGAACGATCCTCCCAAATGATATATCAGCATTATCATTTGAACCATAGATTTCACTAGAAAATAATATAGACAAGTTTTCTCATTAGAGAATTCAACTCTAAAGCAACAATGATGAATTAATTCTGATTCTAACTTCCCACGTTAGATCATTCCTACGTTTTCATATGCATTCATCGTTCTCTTCTAGTACAATTTATTCTGTATTCCGCTATATAAGTTCTGTTATGATTTCATCTTCGCCTATTCGATAACCAAAGCATCTATCTTTCCTTCCTGTGTTATTTTCATCTCGAGAGGTCAAATAAACGAACGAAAAGGAAGGATAAGGACTCAACTTCTGGGAGAAAATTTTGGGGTTTCATGAATATCATTCCATGATCGATATATGAATATTAGGTTGATTCGTTCAGAAGAACTGGATGAAAGAGGAAAATTAATTTCATCTTGTAATCATCTGATCGTAATCAAACTCATCCCATGGTCCAGTGAAGGTTCTGTCACAATCTCAAGTGAGTTCCATTCGAATTGGGAGAGGAATGGAATGTTCATGAGAAATGTCTATTTATCGGTAGAGTATTTCAATTATCGACTTTCATTACTGAATACTGATCTCTACCACGGATCACCGCAACTTCAAACGCTGAAATTAAATTTGAAATAATCCAACAGAAATTCTCAACCCTTCAGTAACACTGAATACAGCTATACACGCGTTTTATAATCGCGTCAAAAAATTCCCGCTCCTTTTGATAGGGAATTTAATTTGAAGAATTTTCATAATAACTTTTTTTATCGATTCAAACGCTCTCATCGGTTCAATGTAAATCAGGAATTGATCAAAACAGTAAGATCAGGGGGAAGAATATTCCTTATTTGCGTTTGCGAGATCGTATTCCTTCACATAAACTTTTCTCATACTTTCCACTAATCCAACCATTCACTTTTAATGGCATTGAGAATCGGAGCGTGCTTGGAAAAGTTGTGAAAAGACACGAATTTACATTCGAATTACATACGATCCAAAAATGGTTCAGTTTACTGAGCTCAGTTGGGTTCGTATTTGCGTGGAGGAGCTCAGGTGCTCAGAGGGAATTCCATTGAAGGAAATGACAGGTAAAAGGGACGTTACTTCGGTAAACTTCATGAATCGTTTTCGCGAAGCCACGTTTTATCCGTAAATGGAGAGAAGAAAGAATATCGAAGAACTGATAAGATTTATACGCTGTGAAAGGTGTATAAGATATAATGAAGTTTTTGCGTCTGAAATAATTCGAGTGATTTTTCAATGATTTTAAATTCAGATTGAATCAGATCATGATGTTTACTTTGGGAACGAATTTTATGGAAGATCTTAGGAAATCACGAATGCATGAACTGTCCCCGATTTTCAGTCATTCATAAAATTTTTCTCTCGCGGTCTTTTTTTTTAGATGCCTTTGAAGATTCTTGGAAATAAAAAATCAATCATATGAACTGTACGAATAATACTGTTATTATTGCGATGTATGCATCGAGATTAAAGTGATGTGAAGTTATATTATAGACATAGAAGATAGAGACAGCACGCATGAAGTCACCCGTAAGCGAGTCTGCCCTAAAACAGCAGCCTCTACTACTAAGCGGCTTCTAGGTGTCACCTCTATCTCTGTAGTAAAAATAAGCTTGGTGGCGTATAATAGGAGGTGCCGTGTCATCAGTATTAGACTCTGACTCCGACTTATTCCAAATCTTCTTTTTCCTACACGGGAAAAATTTTAGGACTTCGAGAGCTCGAAATTTATATACCTCTAACAGTTCAATTATTCTGAGTTATGCAAGTTCAAAATTCGAATCTTCAAAGCACGAAACAACATTGAACTCGTATAGTCACACGATCCACGCCATTGAATCCAATAGTTTGGCGTGAGAGAGTGCGGCGCTGCGTCGAACTGCGAGAGCTCAAGCGATCGGACTCTCAGAGTCCGAGATTTCGTACTTTGAGAGTCAAATCGCTTGAGCTCTCGCAGTTCGACGCAGCGCCGCACTCTCTCACGCCAAACTATTGGATTCAATGGTGTGGATCGTGTGACTATACGAGTTCAATGTTGTTTTGAACTTTTACAATTCAATTTTTTAGCCGATTCAAGTCAAAAAGTTGCACTGTTACTGTTCAAATGACATGTGAACTGTTTCAGTACAAACAGTTGTATTGATTCAGTCCTCAAATTTTTTCTGTATACCCTGTACCCTTTCTAAGTAGGCAACTTATGCTGAGTTACCTTGAAGAGTTTTTTTTATCTAACACTTGGCTAGTGGTTCTTTACCGTAGTGACTACCTCACTATGGGTTTTTTCACCACCCTTCAGCCATTTATTATAGTAAAAGAAACTTCCTTATTTCAAATTTTCCATCAGATCAAGATATAATGCCGCCAGGTGAATTCTTTCCACAACCGTTTCCTATCACTCGCTATCTCTCTTCCGTTGAGGAGGGTTGACTCAAAGTTAGGGCTGCCGCAGAGCTGAGGCACTTATGCCCCTTCAATGGTGTAGCAATGATTATTGTAGGTAGCGGCCAACTGGAGGGGATGGTGGTTGGAGCCTCCTCATCCCCTTCTTTTCTTTTCAGCATTAGACCGGCTTGCATCAAGGTTACCCAGCTGACGAGGTACGCGCGCGATACCCAATGAAGAACAGAAACATCCGAGTTGAAATTATCTGTCCCCTACTTGCTTTCAATGTTCTTGAACACGTCTTTTTTCGTTTTAATAAATTATTTGATTCATACAATTTTAACCCGTTCATTTCACTTTTCAATAACAGTCTAGGAACCGCGTTTGTTTCAGTTAATTGACCCTTGAATCCGGCATGATTTGGAGCTATTTTCTCGGCGCTGATTCGAAGCACTAACGCATGTAGAAATTACGGTACTGAACCGATGGTGACCAACGGATCGGTACTGAAAAGGTATGGGCCACCAACGGTTGTTTGCCGATTGCGAATCGGTACTTAACCGACTTCATTCCAAGTTCGATATTTGAACCAACTGTTATTGACCACTTTTCCACCAATTTTGGATTAATAACGGCACAATTTTAGTACGCAAACGTTGACCTCCAACGTTGATTCGGTACCGAATCAATGTGGATAAATATATCGTGTACTTTCAGAGAAGACTTCATCAGCCACGTAGAAATTGCGGAGTGGTCCAGTACCGGCTTGATACACGTTGCCAGTTTGCAACCGTTAGCGGTCATCCTATGATTCAATAGTGAATTTCACTCTAAATTCTCCCTAGTGCAGAAATTTTGATAATGCATTCAAAACCTTCCAAAGTTACAACAGCGGAAATAACGGTTGAGTAACAGTCGTCGGTACTTGAATAGCGATCAATATTAGTAGCATTAGTTCTCAATGTCGGAACCACACTGATTTCCAGTACTGAATTGATGTTGGTAACCGGTACCGGATCAGAGTTATTTGGAGTTATCATTCTGTAATCCGACCGACACCGGCTGCCGATGGTTGCACACTGGCAGCCTGTATCGAGTCAGTACTGGACCATCCGTCAATAATATGCACATCGCATTTCAATCCGTCCTTCAATTGTAAAAAAAATTTATTTTTCCATCACAAATGAAAAATTCCTGTTCTTATGTCACGCGAGTTTCATGGAATCTTATATTCTGAAAATCCAGTATCCTTACATCCAACTCTTCAATACTCTTTTTGATCTTGTTTCATTTCTTACACCGATTTGACAATAACTAGAAGTTCCGAATAAATTCAGTTTTCAATGAGCCCTGTATAATTTAACTGGTACATAAACAATACTTGGCGGTGTATATCGATTGATATCAATAAAGGTTGAACATTAGCTCCTGAATGTGTTATACCAGCTTAACGAGCTTGCATCCCGGAACAATCCCAATCATCCTGAAACGTTCATTGCCGATCTATTATCATTAGTGTATCGTATTCGAGAGAACAATTAATATTCAAATAGATTGAGTGCAATTAATTCCCTCATTCACATGTGCATATGTACGATTTGAAGGTATTTCCGAATAAGCATCATGAACAATGGATATTTGAGAATTATCTCACTGGTCATCTATGTAGGACTATAGAGGAAAGTGCATTTTCAGTTCCCATGCGACTAGTTCGTTCCAGGAGAGAAAACGAGCTGAGAGTGGAATATGAGAACAAGGAGCAAGTTTCTCATGTCGTTCTTGGAATTTTCTCGCAATATCTTTGAAAATGTCTGGATGTATTATATTATTTCGAGTGAAGTTTCAAATTTTGTTTTATAACAATCTAATTCCATGAAAATTGATATTGAGTGTACAATGTAAATATCCGTGTATATCGCAGGACTCGGAGGAAAATGGTTCCGTTAATGAGATAAACTCACCAGTTTGGAATTGGTAGAATCGAGATTGTTATTGTATCACAGAAAATATTACAAGTAACCAGAGAGTAATGTTATAACAAACCCATCGTGTGGGTACGGATCATCAACCTCCGTTGTACGATGGAAACACAATAGAAACTAGTTACACGAAACCAGCTGGTTAATGCTCCACTCACCGCAAATGCTTTGGTTGAAGTCATTTGCGATTGCATTCATAAAATATTGTCTGTCATTCGTACAAATTCTAAACATCGAAGCTGTATTTGGATTAGAATTATCAGAAAAACAATCCAATATGAAGTGTTTGAATTTTGCAAAATTTCTGATTTTCGAACAAACTTCATCATTGGGAGATTCAGAATATGGTTTTAGAAATATATACTCGATAGTTGTGAAGTGTATTAATGTTTTTCCTATACTCGATTACTGTTATCTCAAGGAGAACGAGCTACAGAAATTGTGCTCTTTTTCTGTCGAAATGAAATATCACCAGTCTGGTACACATATAAAATATCCATTTGGGTCTCCAAAAGAACGTATTCCAAGCGTGAAATATTGTGCTCATATTTAATGACAATTTTTTATCCGGAAGGAGAAGTATGTAAAATTCTATAAATGTTGTATATGAGAAAAGTGTATTTCAAGCTCGAATCCCACAAGTACCTAATTATTCAACAATTCGGTTGATCCGAAACAGTATTTCATCGTAAAATTTTCTCCGATTTCATCTCATCTTGAGAACGTCTGTTCTACGCAAAGTTCTACTATTGATAGAAGGTAATGATAACATCATGAGAATGTCATTAGCGATATCGTCAGTTGAAACCAAAGTTACATTTTATTCTCATATCGTGCGGAATGTGCGAACAAAGAGAAAAGCAGAGATGAAAAGAAAACGCGGCTGTCATTACAGTAACGTTAACCGCAATGACCTTGCCTCATCGATTAGTTGGGAAAATATTCTTCCCTTCCATTAATCCTTCCAGCTCAATCCGACTCGTTCGCGTATTTGAAACATCAAAGGCTATTCTAAATTGTACGGTCGTAGGGTATGATCGAACGTAGTACATATGAAAGCCAATGATACTCTTTAATGGAAAAATGGAGTGATATCGGACAGTATCCAACGATGAATGTGAAGATTACAGGAAATGGTATTCCATAAGAATAGATTCCAATAGAATAATATTGAAAAAAAACTGTCGTTTCCGTGTATCGTTCTTCATTTGCGATTGAATTCTCTGGATTCTCAATTCATTTTTTCTTATATTCACTTTCATACCTCTCAGCTTCTACTGCACAACATGGACGAATTGATAAAGAACTACATTGTAGTGGTACCGCTATATGCAAAATTATCCAATCTCAAAAAGTTAATAACCATACTATGGCGGAAATCTCGCAATTGTGATTGCTGATTCGGTTGAGGGGCCGATTTCACGTGATGGTTTGCATTTTGATTTGAAAAATTTTTCTTAGCCTCAGCACAATCATGATTTGTAATTCCTTCATGATGCCATGAAGACATCCCTAATGAAAATGTTACACCGTGTTTTTCGGTGTGAATTTGATGGCAGTGCGAATCAAGTGGAAGATCAGTAGTATTTTAGTATTTCACTATTAAAATACGGTGTATTTTTGGATTTTCTAGACCAATATCTCTTAGTTTCTTTTCAGTAGAAAATAAGCGTGAATTTGGTGAAAATTTAGTGTAACTGTACTTCAACTGAGAATTTTTACGGAGATGGCTAGATGTGAAACGGAGGCGACTCCTCCGTTCTCCGAATGTTTGTATTAATTCCCTGAGAATGGCTGGTAACCAGCCGAAACGTTGGGTATTATGATCGAATGAAGTACTCAACATACTCGATCAAATCATTGGATTCTGTTTTTTCCTATTCCTTCTACGAATATCGAGGACAAATCGCATGTAAATCCTCTGATAAGGTTCTTAGTTCCCATATTATTGAAAGATAACATCAAGCATGCTGCATTGGTTGATTATAGCAGAAGCAGAGCTCTTCATAGGTTCCATCAGGATTTTTCAGATTATTTTTGCTGCTTTTGAGAAGTTATTTCGAAAATTCGAATGTTCTCGAGAATTCTTTGCGAGGTTTTCGGAATCCATCAATATGGTTTGCGTATTAATTGACGAGCATGAAAATGACAAATGAGAATACTTGCATATTGAAAGCCCAACTCCCCAATAAACACATGCACGTTATTTCAACGTTGAAAAAACGTTGCACTATCGAACGGACGTTATTCGTCGAATTCATAACGTTCATTTTTGGTTAACGTCTGACGAGGGAACAGACGTCCAGAAATGAGGTTTCGATAACGTATTACTAAAACTAATAGTAAAAAATGACCATTAAAAAACGTCTTCAAAAAACGTTTTTGAAATGTACTTCAATCACGCGTTGAGGACGTATTGTTTATGACATTTTCAATGCTCGAACATCAATCGAAGATATCGCGTTGAGAATGTCGAACAAAACACAGCAACGTTGGACAAAAATCTAAACGAGAAGTGAAATAATGAATAGCGTGACTTCATTTATGAATATTTTTCTTCTTAAATTATTGTGTTATCAAAAATCCCTTCTTTTCGCATTAATAGAAAATTTTTCAAATAATATGTCTGGTTTGATTCTCATTTTGGAACCATCATTATAACACGTCATTATTTGACGTCTTATAAACGACTTTTGGACCGTTGTTGTGACGTTATTTTATAGTTGAAAAACACGTGATCTGCCGCGACATTTTTACGTCGAATCAACGGAAGAATATTACTAAATGTCAACGTGTGGTTATTGGGCGTTTTTCACGTTTTTTAGACGTATGTGTGTTTATTGGGTCTGGCCCTTTTTTCTCGCGATTATAAATTATTCTAATTTCAAAGATCTCCGAGTTTATTTGAAAATTGAAATGAAAATGAAGAATCAGAATCAAATTTAAGCGCGCGCACGGAGGAACATGCAGCTCGAAAGGATAGTAATCTTTAATAGAAAATTGGAGAATATCTCCTAAAATCTGAGAATATTTCTTAAAATCTAAGAATTTTTCTTAAGTTTGTAATAAACATAAAATGGTTCAGATTTCTCTTGAATATTGCTCGAAAAACAATGGAAAATTATCAATACTTAACAAATCATAAAAACAAATATGAAGTTTCCAAAAGTCGCGCATGAACTTTTACAAAGTAAATAACAAAATTTTGAAATCTTATTTTCAAATTACAGAATTTTGTTATTCACTGTGTAAAATTTCATGCCCGACTTTTGAAAACTTCATATTTGTTCTTATGATTTGTTAAGTATTGATAATTTCCCATTGTTTTTCGAGCAATATTCAAGAGAAATCTGAACCGTTTTATGTTTATTACGAACTTAGAGAAAATTCTTAGATTTTAAGAAATATTCTCAGATTTTAACAGATATTCTCCAATTTTCTATCAAAGATTACTATCCTTTCGAGCTGCATTTTTCTCCGTGCGAAACGCGATTGCGTTGTGCTAGTTTACGAATAAATTTGTACAGTACTTGCACGTCCGTTTAGATAAACTTTGATTTAAAACCTTCAATCCAACGATACTACAAATGATCAACACCTCCGAAGATAGATTACCGGTCACCAGGTTATTTTTTAGAATAAACACCCATGTGGAAATAGCCACAGTTGACAAATGGCGCGGTACTGGTGACGTTGTATTTGCCAAAGTTCCGCAAAAACAACTGTGCCTGTTCAGAATCATTACCGTTTTTCAACTGCCGCCGAACATTCGCAAGATTTCAGACGGTTTTGGCTCGCGTGGACAGACAGTATAGGGTCAGTATCGAATGAATACTGTCTGGACAATACCCAGGATGTAGAGAAACGGTACCGCGCCAGTATTCAGCCAGAGTCGGTACTATCATTCCGTATGTACAACAGACGGCAATGTGCCAGTGATGATATGTCCCTAGTTGATTACAAAATCGGTAGTGAGCTGACGTTAAAATCACCATCTTGGCAACTTGTCTATTGTTGTAAGCCGAAGTCACGCCGGTACTGAGCCAGAGTTGGTATTATCATACTATATGTGTGTTGAACAGCAATGTGCCAGTAATGATATGACTCTGGCTGACTACAAAATCGATAGTCGATTGATGTTGAAATTATGATTCTTGGCAACTCGGCTGTTGTGGTCAGCTGGAGTCGCACCAGCATTGAGCCAGAGTTGGTATTATGATTCAATATGTTCGATAGACGACATGGTACCAGTATTGGTGGGACTCTGGTTGACTACGGAATCGGTAGTCCATTGACATTAAAATCACGATCTTGGCAACTTGATTTTTGTAGTTCAGATCACTGAAGCGTAAGTACATCGTAAGATGCGCGGGTTCGATTCCCGCAACCTCAAGGATTGAGATAAAGTAAACTTCATAGGAGTGCGAGAGTGACGGAGGAGGGGGGGGAGAAGGAAAAAGAAGAGGTTAAAATTCTTTTGTGAATAAATTCAAGCTCCTTCCAAGACATTTTTATGAATCTTTCAAGACATCTTTAAGAAATCTTGAAGAACTCTTTTAGATTTCTCAATTTCTTCCTAAAGATATCTTAGAGAAGTCTCCGAGACATCTGTTGGGAATCCATTCCTGTTGCATAAGAATACGGAAAGATATCTTTTAGAAAATTCTTCAAGAATTCTTGTACTTTTGGAAGATATCTTTTAGAATTCTAAAAGATATCTTCGTGTCTGTTTGGGTTGTAACAAACTTTCGGGGCATATTGTAACATGTTTTGGTTCGTGCTTATTCAACTTAGTTCGACTTATTTCTTCAATTGTTGATATGCAAATGTCTTTATTCCATTCATTCTTCTCCCATCTCAAAATGAGAAATTACCAAAGAAAGTCTGAAACAGGTCCAGAAAATGAAGATGTCCTGATTCAGATATTATACAAGAAACAAGTGCGATACACAATAATGCTAAATTTTGCTAGCATTATTGTGTATTACACCTGTTTTTTCGTGCTATGTTGAATGCCCGGATAATTCTTTATGGAATTGCGATGAGAATTCTTTTTGTACATTAGGGTGTTTTTCAAAAGTTCATTTTAAATTCAAAGTATTCATAATGAATACTCAATTGATAATCCTTATCAAGATTACGGATTCTCATTGATTCTATTTCGATTGATTGAATATGATTCAATCTTAGTCATAATTATAAGTGGCTATGAAAATCAACTGATTAAATCGGAGTCCCATAATGATCGTGGTAATAGGCTAATAAGTACAGGATAATTCTACAACCTTGAGCTTAATTTTTCAAAGTTTATTTTCGTAATAAGTGTTGTAAATTCGGATCAATAAGAAAATAGTCAGCTCAGCTCATTAATCAATGAGTTTCGTACCATAACAAAAAGTTAACATGTTTTCAATGAGCAGTTATTCTAGTGTTACCATTTGCCCCAAGCCTGTTACAACTAGCCCCAAGCACGGGGTGAGTTGTCACAGCTGACTTGTTTCGGAATAATGTCTGTTGTGCTGAAATCAGCAAACTTTTTGATGAATCCCTTTTTGCATATGATGAGTGAATGCTCTCTCTCTAGGCACTCTCTAAAATTTTTGGAGTGAGATTTCACTCTTCAGTCAGTCTAAAGTGAGCCTGTTGAAATTTTGAGTGAAATTTCCACTCTTTGAGAGTGATATTCTAAGGTTTGAGTGACTCAGATTCTAGAGTCAATTTTTCACTCTAAAAGAGTGAAAATCCCACTCGAAGTGGACTGGCTCACTTCTGAGACTTAGTGGAGTGAAACACGTGATTTTTCACTCTTTCAGATTTAGAGAGCAACTGATTCATTGTTTTTTTTATTCTAAATCAAATTTGTAAACATTATATCTTCATCGTTAATACTGTCCGTGCACAACATCTTTTCAAGAGTGAGTTAGTTTCGCTGTGTTAAATGATTGAAAAGCAAAAATCATTTTCGGTCAATTTCATCCATTATTCCAAAAGCGCGTTCTCTCCTCTTATCGCCACACAGTACGTTTTTCGTCCATTATAAACGAGATCCCCTGAAAATGAGTAAAAACTCCATCATACAGGAAAAGAAAATCGCGCTTCCAACCGTAATAATCACTTGAACAAACCAGCGTAAATCTGCGAAGGAATGTACACTGAATACCTGTTCCCAACTTCCTCTCTGCTCGAGAAGTTTCTCATATCCCCATTTCTCTTTCTCTCAATCATCCACTTTTCACTGCACACATAATATAGCGTGTTACAAAGGACATCTCTAATCGAATTATCCGGTTAGTTTAGGTGAGATCCAGTCGGTTCAACGTCAACTGAAGTCAGAGGTTATCCCAAGCACTCGTGACTCCTAATTGTATTTACTCACAATAAATCCTGCCCCTTTCTACCCTTCGCCGTCACGCTTGAGCGTCGTGTGTATTTGATTAGCTGTGATCAAATCTTTCATCTCGTCTACCTACCTACTACCATCCTCGTCCTTCCGTTCCCTCTTGTCCTTCGTACGTTACATATTCCTTGACCACGCATGTCAATCAACTATTTCTCTTTTCAACATTTTATTCAATTTCCGTACATTCGACCTATATCTCGCGATTAACGAAGATCAAATACCAACGTCAACGATGAATGATCAAGTAACTGGATTTAAAACGATAACGCGAGAAGGATGAAGGAACGAAGATATAATCGAGAAACAAAGGAAAAATAATAATTCCTCGATAAGGGAGCAGGCGAGAATGACAGGATATGATATTCAAAAAATTTAATGATAAATGTTTCAGAGACCAACATTGTGTGACCGTAGTATGTACGTCATTAGCGAAGTTAATATAGCTCGCGTTGAAATATCCGAGGAATGGTTGTGGGTGAGAGAAAGAGAGGCGGTGCTGTGGGAAAAAAAAAGATTTGAATAAATGGATGAATGAAAGAGCGGGGTCACGGATGCGTTCATAAGGGTGCAATACCTCTGTTCATTATTAAAAAGATCAACCCTTTCTACTTTCTCCCGTCTCTATTTTCTTCCATCCTCCCTTCTCGTCTCCTTCCCCAACGTAAAGTGGTGCTGATTCGTTTTAAAACCTTTCTCTCACTCTCCCCATTCTTCTCTTTTTCCTTGGATTCATTTTCTCATTTAACGGGGTTTCCATCCTTTTTTCCATCCTCCTCGCCTATTCTCACATCGTGAAACCTCGAATAACTTAGAGATGCGTCGAGTTTTTTCTCCATTTTCTAAAGTTGCGGTATTTATACCTTCCTTTGACGGATTATTTATCCGAATATACTGCGAGATCGATGATTTGAATTTATCTCACAGATATTCCGTACACATGATCGAGGAGAAGAAATTCAAAATCCATTCGCCAGTACGATGCAGTAAATACACACGAGATTCAAGTTTATTTTTTTTTTTTCATCTTTCTTTACATATCCGCGCACACGTATACCTTGGACATATCGACGAATGTATTGATAGAATAAATTCTTTGGGAGCAGCAAGGAGAATCATTATCGAAGTAAAGGTAGATAGAGAGGGAAAGAATACGAGAATACATGGTCTCTCTAACATAGAAAAGTTGGAATATCGATTTCTGTCCACGCGTTCGAGGAAGACTTGGACGACGATAGCTGCTTTCTAAACAGCCTCTCAAGCGCGACAAACGATTTTCTCGATTTTCGATCGACATCTCACCAATCTTCAACACGCATCGACCCGATGCTTCCCTGCCTGCCTGTCTGCTTGCCCACCCGCCTTTTCGACAGTAGGATTTCTTGGGCTCCAGAAATACCAACTTACTCCGGTGCTCTTTCAGTTTTCTACTCTTTTCTGTTCTTTTTCCTTTCCTTGCAACTCTGACGAAAGAAGTCTCTCCCTTTCTCGCCTTCCAATCCCACTCCCCTTGTCCGAGAAGACTCTTTTTCTTTTCCACCATTCCACGACCAAGAGGAAAACTTGAAGAGCACAAGCGAGCTCACAGCTATCGTTCATGAAGAACTTTCCATCGGCATTGAAAAACTTGACTTTACTAGCCAACAAATAGGTTCCTCGGAGTAACAATGCTTCAAAATCGTTCATCAGTCTCGAATAGATACTTCTTGCTCACCCTTCCAATGCGAATTCTCAATGAACTTTGTTAATTTTCTTTCATCACCGTACCATTTAAATCAAGCTAACAATCTCTACTTGAACTTTTCGTAAGGACAAAGAAAAGGATTCCAATCAATTCTCTAATTTTTCAAAACAGGATTTTAGGTGGTTGAATGTAAATCCATGCAGAACACGGTTTGCAGCTGGTATTTCGTAGATTTATGAAGTCACATTTATGTAACGGAGGAATATAATGTTCCAAAAATTACTACATTTCAACTGAATTGACGGGATTTGAGGAAAAATACCCCTGTTCTTGTCAGACAACACGGAAAGAAGAAAACAGCACTGGTTACTGTCCATAACAGCAATCATTTGAGAAACAAATGAAAACACGCTTGGATGATAGAGGTTAGCGCGATCACAGTGATGGGTACTGCAGTGAAATTCGTCAATGCTGCTTGGACATTAACGGTTACTGGGAGACGCAGTAATGAACGGCGTGAATTTGATTTTTCATTATTTTTCAATGAATTACTGCGATTCACAGTAACCATTGCTGTTTTCTTTTTTCCGTGAAGGTGATAGAAATACGAGGGTGGATTGATAAGTTTCCGGCCTGACCAAGAGATGGCGCCACTAGGCCTACCTTGAGGTGGCGTTCTATAGTACCATCCTTAGATAGCTTGTAGCTATAGTTTCAGTCCGATCGCCATGTTAGTTTAGTTTTGAGAGCACGCTAACCAAGACGCCTCTGTGTTTCTCGTAAAAATGGAAAAGCTGGAAAATCGTGCTGTCATCAAATACTTTTATTTGAAGGGGTTAACGCCGAAGGAAATTAAAGAAGAGATGGACTCAACACTGGGGACATCCTCCCCATCATATTCAACCGTTAAGCAGTGGGTTTCCGAGTTTAAAAAGGGTCGTGTGAGCACCTCTGATGAGCCTCGCTCAGGACGCCCCATTGAGGTCACAACTCCAGATATGATCGAAAAAATCCATCAAATAGTGCTGAAAGATCGCAGATTAAAAGTTCGTTAGATAGCTGAGACCTGTAAGATGTCATATGAACGTGTACAAAATATTTTGCACCAACATTTGTATATGGAAAAGCTCTGTGCAAGATGGGTGCCGCGTTTGCTAACAGTCGACCAAAAATTGATTCGAACGAACATTTCTACCGCCAATTTGGCGTTGTATAAGCGTAATCCAAGCGAATTTTTGCGTCGATTCGTAACCGTTGACGAAACTTGGGTCCACCACTACACTCCTGAAACCAAAGAACAGTCTAAACAGTGGATTGGACCACGGGAAACCAACTCCAAAGAAGGCAAAAACAATTTTTTCGGCGAACAAGGTTATGGCTACTGTTTTTTGGGATGCAAGAGGTATTATATACATTGATTACCTTGAAAAGGGTAAAACTATCACTGGTCAATACTACGCAGACTTATTGCAACGTTTGAGCCACGAAGTGAAAATTAAACGACCTCATCTGGCGAAGAAAAAAATCTTGTTTCATCACGATAACGCACCAGCGCACACGTCAATCGTTGCGATGGCTAAAATCAACGATCTGAAGTTTGAATTAATGCCGCACCCTCCCTACTTTCCAGACCTAGCCCCGAGTGACTATTATCTGTTTCCTAACCTCAAAAAATGGCTTGGCGGTAAGAGATTTGCGGACAATGAAGAAGTAATCGAAGCTGTAAATGGGTATTTTGAGGAGCTTGACGAATCAGTCTATAGAGATGGCATTACTAGACTAGAACGCCGCTATGAGAAATGTATCAGCCTTGGAGGAGATTATGTTGAGAAATAAAAAAAAAAAAATTCTTAAAAACGTTGTTTTTCTTGTTCAGGCCGGAAACTTATCAATCCACCCTCGTAAATGCTTTATTAGACATTCTCCAGCATGAGTGGGCAATCGTCTAAAAATAACAGCCAATGCAGGTATTGCCAAGACTGAAAAAAAACCCAAGGTTGGCACATGTGTCAGAAACAAACCTCCGTGAAGAACAATCGGCCTAATATCGTTCCATGATTGTCCCGTTGTTCCCGATGGATAGTCAGTCATGGTACATTCGTTAATACTTGTGGAATGGTCACTACATTTGGTACAAGCTTGGCACAAGTGTAAAAATGGAGCATTCGTTGATCACAATTGTGCCAATATTGCCCACATGAGTGGCACAATGTTTATAAATATTAGTGAGATTTTATTAGTTTAGTTTGAGCATAATTCAACAATAGAATCAAAATTGATTGAAATATCGAAGAACGCAAATTTTCCAGTGATCATACAAGCTTGTCCCAGTCTTGTCACATTTTTTCTATCGTTTTGAAATAATTCATGTACGGTATTGTGAGGGAGAAAGTCATGAACTGAAATATGAATCAATTACTTTTTTCATCCATATCTGCGATCAAAGAAGCATTTGTTGATGCTTGGTAAATGAATTGGACCGGGCCTGGCAGAACCACTGGCCCAAGCTTATCCTGATCTTATCATTCCCAAGTCTGGGCCAAGTTTGATAAATTGTTCAAGACAAATCTCGGCAGGTCTTGTGCCAGGCTTGGTCCATCATTGGGCCTTCGCCAATTAAGTAGAAATGTGTCGATTTTTAGGAAATTATTTTCTCCCAAGTTTGTGTGAAAATTCAATAATCGATCATCCCGAATGAATTCTCCATGAACATTCCATGATATATCCACGTATCAACTATTTTGCAATTCACATGAACATTTGATATAACACACGCCTTTAGTATGTTGGAAGAATTTTTCATCATATCCGTCACAATATCGAAAGCGCATACGACGGACGAATTCGAGAACGTAATCGCAAACATATCGTAAAATGTCGTAGAGATACTTCGACCTATGGATACAGAAGACTTCATATCGAATTCTAAAATCTGATCAGCTCGCATATTCAAAATTATTTACAAACTGATTCATCGTGAAATTGGAATTTCTTTCTCGACATTCATCAAATAACTTCTCTATGCTCAGAGGATATTTCATTACGTATCTTATATTTGTTCATCGAATAACTATTTTGCAATACGGGTTGGGAACGAAGCATCGTTGAAGCGAATGAAACAAATATTTCATCGAGTAGTCGGGAGGTTGAAACATGTTTTCGAAGCTAGAGGCGCCATTCTGAAGAATCCACAAACTAATTCGTTGGAAATTAGGAGCTAATCAAGTGCCATATTGCCGATTTAGGAGATGGTGAGGAAATTACGGATATCAACGGTACCGCTGAGTTGAGAACGGAGCCTACAACGTGAGCGGGAAACAGAGCGTGAGAAATTAGGAGCTTATTAGAGATTCTTAAAATAACTTGATGAACAGTTAGGACATATTATAATATCGATAAGAGAGCGAATGAATTGAGAAATTCATATTGTAATGCTTAATTGACTTCTAACTTTCCAAGAAATGATTTATCAATGCTCAAAAGGGCGGACTTTTGAAGATAAGACTGAAATACTCGCTCAAAAGTTCTTCAAAAGTCAGAAAAATTCTAGAAAATTCGGTAAAATTCAAATTGGATATTGAAGTTCACTATAATTGTCTATGAAAAAGAATAATCGATATTCAATTCTTTGTACATCAAATTTCAACAACTCTAACTTTGTGTAAATTGTCATCATGTTAAACCGTCTCCTTTGATATACTATATGTCGTATCCCACTGTTGAGATTCACAATTTTCTTTATTATTCAATTGTTATTCTCCTTTATAACTCCATATTTCTGGGATATCATCCTTCCATCCAGTGAAACCATTTCCGCGAACAATCCTTCTACTCCTTTTGTGTCCTTCCTCATCCATCCACTGACAGGAAGGGTATATTTACATACAAATCCATCGAAGAGCTTAGGTTCACCGAGTATGAATTCATTTAGGATTGAATAAATCTTATCTGATGTAATCGGATTGTTGACTTGAGTCGAATGAATCCTCTCCCATCCACTTCGATGTGATAATTTTCTCTGATGTAGGATCAAATGAAAAATGTGGGACGTAGTCACCAGTTTTCATTTGAAAATCAACACATTTATCCATCATTCAATTCCACCAATTACAATTGTGACTCAAACAGCATTCGGTGAATAAATTCTCATATCGTCACTTAAATTTGATTTTCAATACTGAAATTTACATTTTTGAACTGGAAGAAGTTTTCACGAATATATAATTTGGATTGAATTTTATAGAAGAAGATGATATTCACTTCTCTCAACAGCAGGGTTGGAAATTTGTTGACAACTGTTGAAGTATGGTCTGAATTGCTGTCTAGGGAGAATTTAGTAAAATATACAACAGCTACACGAAAACGAAGAGATGAAGCCTTAGAATCGTTTTTTCATAAGTGCATATTCGATGAATCCCTCTGTAAAGAACGTACAATTTAATCAGGAACAAGAAAAAACGGCTGAAGATTGGGGTAATTTTTGGGGGCAATGATAGCATTCAAAATCCACGATGAAAATTTATATCCTGCTTCAATGTTCCGTGTAGAAATTGAAGAATTATATGAAAATACTCCTAATAAATGGTAAAAGTTGATGGAAGCGAGAACGAATTCTACAGATGAAGTCCCAATCGGATTTTCTGAATTTTGTCACCAATTATCAAGTATTCCACCTAATTCAGCAAGATTAGAACGATTTTTCTCAACATTTGGACACGTATAGTCCAATGTGAGGAATAGATCTGGCGTGAGAAAAGCTACCGAATTGGTCCAATTATACAAACATTATAATACTCCTCTATTGATCAAAATGAATGGTGAAATGAAAATATTCATCATGCAGGAACACTTATTATATTATACATCGAATAAAAAATTTCAATTGTATTCATGAAATTTAACTTTATTGTTCTCCAACCCATGCATCCATAATTCTTCTCAATGGGTTCTTGATTGGGTTCTTGCAAGCGGGTTTTATCTGGAAAAAACCAGTGGGTAAAACTAGGTCGGGTTTTTTCGGGCCAACCCTGCTCAACGGTAAAAATGATTGTATCGAGAGATGGATATTCACTAATTGAGAAACCTCGCATTTGAAGTACTAAAAAAAGTATTAAAGTTCATATATGATCTGTGAATTTAGCTGGAATCCTTGGCCACGAATTGGAGCGAATTTCGAAATTTATGATCTACATGAAATAAAAAAGATTCGATATAGAATAGAATATTATGAAGAGACGTATATTTTTATTTCTCTCTTTCTTTTGTACTTCCAACTCCCATCGGGAGTTCCAAATATCGTATCAAAACTAAAACAGAAATTCTCTCTGCATTATTATCTTAAAAAACAGTACGCCACTTTTCAACGTTTTTCATTTCCTCGGTTGATCATCGCATATTTCATTCTATTACTTTTTATTTCATCTACGAATAGATAATAAAAATCTAAGGAATATGCATATCCAGCTATTTTCATCCATTGAACACATTGTGGTTGACGAACGTTTTTCCAGTGAAATAATTTGTCAGACCATTCTATTTCAGTGAGAAGGAAGAAGTAAATCCATGTCCGTAACGGTTAAATCGATTTCCATTAACCTTTGTGATAGACTTATTCGAATCCACGTTATACTATATAATTGTGAAAAAAGAGTCGGAAAGAATGAATAAAATGCGATCAAATTGAATTTGAATATTAAGTTTGTATGAAAGAATGTATTAGTCGATGAAAAATAATTTTCAATTGTCATCCAGTGTAATAGATCTGACTCCTTTTGATTGGAATTATTACGAATTGAATTTGTGGAATAAAAAGAAGAGCGATTCATATCGTACGATTTTTATTCTGATTTGTGTGTTGCAGTTGTCAAATCGGTCTCCCGAAATCTGTCACTGCTCACGTACATTGTTGTACATTGACAGATTTTTACGAGAGGTCATGGTTATTCGGGGTATCAAATTTTGTTGTTGTTTTTTCTGTTTTTGTATACCGGTTGGATAGTCGCACTATCGACGATCTAACACGTACACGAGTATTTACGCATCGACCACAGTTTTTGAAAACTGATTCCTCGTGCTTCAGGGATTCGAAGAAGGAAAATTCTATTGGAATTTCGAAGATTCGTTTACAATAACCCGACTAGAAATTCATCCTCCCCATGAATTGGAATATCTCCAAACTAATTCTTCATCCTCAAATTCCAAATCGAATGTGCTTGAATTTTATGAGAAATTTATTATGAAAGATGAACGCGTAGGATTTGAAAGATCAACAATCAAGTTAGTTTATTTATTTTTCTGTCTTGAATTGAATTTGGACAAATTAGCCTGCGAGCTAACTTTGATTCCACAGTATTTGATCGTCGCCAAGAATTACTTGTCATATTTACCACAATTTGGAATAAAATTTGGGACAAGGACAGTTTTGGAACATAATTCACTGCGACTGCCATTAAATCTACTTCAATTTTGTTAGAATCACCGCAATTTGTTTTTTGAATAGTAGTAGAAATTGTACCTGTCCCAAAATTTATCGCAAATTTGTTCTCCCCCTCCTCCTTTTCGAAGATTATGAAGCACCCACACGGAGAAAAAAAAATATACTACTTCTTCCCATTTTGCTTGCTAAACCAGAAACAGGGAGGTTTGTAAAATGGGTTTTTACACACTGAGAGAGGAGTTTATTTGTATTTAATAAATCTTGTTTTGGATACAGCGGAATAAATATTTATTACATACAAACATGACTCACTATTCTCAGACAAGGTTCATTAACAGTTAACCCATTAACGCCCAAGCGCCTCGATTTTGTGTCAACTTTTCGACGCGATTATTTGTAATGTTATCGTCTTTGAAAAAATTCAGTTTTCACATATTTTGGTGTGAAATTTTATGCTCTTTCAGGAACCGTGGTCAAAATTATGATTAGACTTCTAGGAAAAGAGATATGGCCGATTTAAACTAAAAAAAACGTGAAAATTGAAAGAAAAAAATTTTTCTTGATTTTTTTTCATAATGTTATCACCAATAATTTGTGCTCTAATTATGGACAAAGATGGACAAAATGCTTCAGGTTTGAGAGGAGATTTTTGTTATCGAAGTGAAATCGCTTTTTTTTTACAAAATGGCGGCAATAATGTAAAAATTTCATGAAAAACATCACTTATCTTTTTTCTCGAAAACTAGATTTTATCGAAAAGTTTATGAGAACAAAAGTGTCTTAGAATCAGTTAAGGAACGCTCACAAATTTTTTTAGAATTTTTTGAGACAATTTAGATTTTTTTGAAAATTCGGGAAATCTGATTTCTCAAAAACGTGTCAAAAATATTTGAAAAAATTTTTGAGTATTCCTTGACTAATTATAAGACATTTTTGTATTCTTGAATTTGTTGATTAAGTCCATAGTTTTCGAGAAAAAAAATCAAGAAAAATTTTTTTTTTCAATTTCCACGTTTTTTTTAGTTTAAATCGGCCATATCTCTTTTCCTAGAAGTCTAATCATAATTTTGACCACATATCCTGAAAGAGCATAAAATTTCACGCCAAAATATGAGAAAACTGAATTCTTTCAAAGACGATAACATTACAAATAATCGCGTCGAAAAGTTGACACAAAATCGAGGCGCTTGGGCGTTAATGGGTTAAAAAAGGTCATATGAGGTTTTTTAAGAATTGATAAACTTCATTTATAGTTATTGAGCCAAGTTTACGTGGAAAAAATATTTATTTTGCCGTATCCAAAGTGAGCTTTATTAAATGCAAATAAACTCTTCTCTCAGTGCATAAAAATACGAGAGATTACGAATGATTAACTGAATTTTACTATACGCTTTATAAAATCTAACGTTCAGCGTTTAAAATTTCAATCCTACCTATTATTTTTTCTACAATATTCGTAATCCTCGTTCATTCGTAATATTCGTTCACTAAAAAAAATAACAAAAATTCTTATATTTTCGAGCAGCATTTTTCTCCGTGCATACAACGTCTCCAACGCGGCTGAAAGTAATACGCAAAAATCTAGTGACTCCCACAGAAAAGTTCCCCAAGCTAAGAGTCTTCAGTCATTGAGCTTAATCGGTGCATTCTCCAAATATTGACAACTGAGTTCAATTGAATCTTGAAGTCCTCCAAAGACTCGGTAATACTTCTCGTGAAGGCTTTGATTTTTCCTTCCCAGATTGCAGTTACATCTTCCAACGAAACCCGCATTCTATCACAGGGGAGTTTCGTTGAAAAGTGGAACAAGCGACTGATAAACTCAGAGCTTATGCTATCGACGCCATTAATTTTTCCTACTAATCTTCTCATGTTATTGAAATAAATAACGCATAACAATGTGATTTATTCTGTTTCAGAATAAACGAAAATACCACGAGGTCTCAGTTTCTCGCGTACTTCAGCTTCTCGTCCAATGCGAGTACTTCCGTTGGATGGCCAGTCAAAGGAGGTCATTCCGTCAATAACACAGGTAAGAAAAATTCTCCTCATCGTTCGAGTTCATTCGCCAAATCTCAAACTTCTCTGAAAATCTCTCCTTAGATAGTAAATACATTGTTATGAACAGGATTTCAGGAAATCATTGTCGCAATACCTCAAATGTAAAACGTAGTTTGAATCTAGGAAAACACAATTTGTAGATGCATGACATTCAAAGTGAATAATGTTGTTACGCGTTGCAATGAGAATAGAAATCATGATGAATTTTGTGACTAAATTCAGACGGTATGCGCAAAAACGTGTTGTTGTGACATAATTAAATTCCCTACTTTGCATAATGGAAACCATCTTGCTATGAAAATACTGAAATAAGAGAGTATTCAGAGAATACTCTGTGAGAATGAGATGATTGAGCTAACAAAATTAATAAAGGAAAACATTTTATATCATTATCAAGAACCCTCCTCGCTGTTTATTAAAATATCTCTTTGAAGTGTACTTTCATTATACATGAACTTATTCAGAATCTTTTACTCTACGATTCAACATCTATATACGATGCATGGAATCAGTTCTTGGATTTGAAACGTATTCGTGTACGTGCAAACATGTACGCAAATAAATTTGCATATATTTGGTGCGAAGACGCTGCCGAGACGCTATTTCCTGATCTGGAGTTAATTCATGAAATTCTAAATCAGAGAATCAATATTTAAACAACATTCAAACTGGGACATATACTATTTTCGTTACAAGAAAATTCTCTTTCTATCATTTAAAAAAAAAAGCCAATATTGAAATGATTTTCAAAACACACATTATCATGCACTCGAGTAATTCTCGTTAATTATTCGACAAAATGTATTTTTCATTCCAAGATTCGTATCTCTGGAACAATAAATCAACGGGTACAACGTATCGGAAGAAGAAATGAACGTGGGCATTGATTATGAACGAGAAACGATAATTTGAACGTTCGTTTAATGAGTCAAACATTGCGTGCTTTGAATATGTACTGTGCTGCGGTGCGTGATATAAAAGCCATAAAACTACAGGTGTCCGTGTTAACACGAAATTGCATACGTTTGTACAGTATCCATTATTGAAGAAACCTCGCACAGGGACGGTACAGCGAACAGAGTACCAACGTTCTAATTGGTGGAAAATGTGGAAAACGTAATACACGATTAACGATAATTTTCTCTTTTTGCGTGAGAAACACAAATTTTTTCAAATCAAGAGATGGGAATGAGGATAAATGATTATAATGAAATTATAACCATTTTTATTATCTCTTTCGTTTGAAATGGTAAACCAATCAAGTGCGCGTCGCGTACCGCAGAACGACCTATCTCTCGACTATTGGACAACACGGGATTATGGTATTACGTAAATTTACCACTACCACGATCACCCTACCTGTCCCCTGCAACAGCTCCTGGTTACAATCAAGTTCTCCTATGTACCAGCAGTTCCCAACGTACGCAAAGGTGAACAAAAAGGAGAGGACAGGGCGAGAAGGAGAGAGAGTGAATCTCCATCGGCCAACAACCTTCGTTCAAACTACTAGATCAAACATTGATCTAGTAGGTTATCGGCAACGGTGGTAAGGTAACTTCATCTTCTCGATGTAGGATATATCGCTTTCCCGTCCGTACCCGCATCCTTGATCGTGAAGAACATTTCGTTCTGTTTGCAGTCACTGTTCGCATCGTCACCATATTGCCGCTTTTGCTCAACCCGTTATACACATCCAATGATTCTCTATGCGACGAGAGAAGCATCGTTTGTGCGAGAATTAATTCATTCGTGGCAGTGTGAGTGATTAAAATGAAAAACAAGAAACGTGTGTCATAATCGTGAAATGAATTTCTCACGTAACGTATGATTGACGCACAAAGAGATGTTTTTGGAGCATAATCGGAAACAAAATGAAAACGATGGAACCCCGTCTGACAGTTGGATTTTATTCGCTGAACGCGAAATTGAATCCGTGTTCATTGATGTGGTATATTATGATCGACCCATTACTGTGCCGGACTTTTAGTTAAGATTTATACACTCTTTGTATAGTCCAAAAGTGTATATGATGATGTAAACGGGGCTGCGGAGTCGAAGCTTTCGCATAGCCGACTCCGGACCACTTAAAATTTCCGGCTCCGACTCCGGCTCTATTGTTTATTCTCATGAATAAGAATTCCAAAAGAACCAAACTTGGACATAAGATAGACATTATTCGTTATCGAGGTTTTTCGACCTGTGTTTCAATATTTTATTTATCGATACATCATTGAAGTTTGATTTGCTAAATATGTCGAGGCTAAAATGCAAAATATATAACAGAATTCCAAGTCGTAACTAATTTTAATGTTCTATTACAAAATTTTATGAATGAATTATTTCTCCCATAAACATTGTTCAACAGATATAAATACTCCAAATGTTAGAAAAAACTCGGTCAACAACTTTCGACAAAGAATTTTCTCTAAAACTTCCATTCATGAACCGTTGATCTGATGCAGTACATAAATCTGTATGTTTTTATATGCAGTAGCTTATTGAACAATTAGAACCAACAGGGTGGATGAAAAAGCACGTTTCTTGAATATTTCGAAATATAATAAACACAAGAATAAATGAATCAAAAATATTTTGTTTCTGAATGTTTTTATTCTTCACTGTAAAAAATAAATGTGGAATATTTCACCAAAAATCTTCCACCATGAATAGGGAACTTGACATCCTGATTTGGTACAGTTTGCCCTTACTTTTTGGAGGATTCAACATCCAAAAAACGGAATAGTTCCTCAAAATGGAGGAAAAATCCCCTATTTTTGATGAAAAAACAATTCTCCTACGACCAGGGGATGGAATCCGCCATTAAAGTGAGGAAAAACTCCCCATATTTTTTTTAGTGTTTGTAAATCTGTCACATCTCTGATAACATCAATGAACTCTCTAAATTCTTTGGAGTGAATATTCACTCTTCAAAGAGTCAAAATACTGCAACTCTAGAACGGAGTGGGAGCTCAACTCTTGAAGAGTGAAATTTCACTCTTTAAGAGTCAATATTCACTCTTTTTCCTAAGAGTGAGTTTTTCACTCCAAACACCAGAGTTGATTTCCACTCTTATAGAGTGGAAATTCATGAAATTTTTCACTCTTTCGGAGTTGCAGTATTTTCACTCGGCAAGAGTGAATTTTCACTCCAAGGAATTTAGAGAGAATCAGCACAATCTGCCAATGATTCTCAAACAACTCCGAAACGATTTCCGTTCTGGTAATGAGAATAAGTGCAATAAAAATCTATCAAGCGAATAAGCATGGAGTGATAGCAAGATTCGTTGGAGATGAGCAGTATGGAGCTTTTTGAATAATTAGGTAATAATTGCTGACTTATCTTTCATTCGAAACTTTCGTATTTATTGCAAACTTGTAATACTGATAAAAAGAGAGAGAAATCCCATACAGCAAATCAGTTCAGAAAGAGTGCGCAGAGAATTCAATTGGGGTCGGATGAATTCAACATGAATTCTTGAGAATTCTTTTTCAACTCCTACACCGTATATATGGGATTTCAGTGCTGCAACAACCTTAGCTATCCCTGCAGAAACGGAATCATTCGGAACGATTGATAATGCAAATCTCTGATCAAAGATATGATTCGAACTTATTTAGAATCATTTGAGTCTGAAACGGCTAATTTGAAATTTGTACATTTCTCATTGGAAAAATTTCATTTTGATAAGAATCAATTCTTTGAATGATCTCAGTTTTACGGGGACGTTACATTCCCACTTGGAAATTTCCTATGATTCCCTTTCTCCATTCTCATACCTTTATAGTTCCATTGATATAAAGAATTATAGCACCTTCTTACCAAACAGATTATGAAAACAAACACATCCATTCCTACTCTCATTCTTTTATTCATCTTATTCATGTCAACAAAGAATTCTATGCATTTGATTTCGAAACATTACACTTTGAACTTCGAATCAACGTGTGAAAATACATTGTCCATAAATTAACATATGGATTCCTCGTTTGTGTTGGAGAAAAATTGAAAAAATTTTTTGCATGCGAATTTCATCTCTCAATTGATGCACTTGAGATTCACCTGAGAAGATTGAATATGTGTATTTGAGAAAAATGAGCCAAAGAAATGAAAACGTATTCCAAACAGCACACGAACTTCTCTAAATGTTTCAAAAACATAGCCTAGGTTCTGCGAGTCTTAACCCTTAAAAGCACATATTTCCAATGTTTAGAGCATTTTCACTTTTAATGCAGCTAAACAGGTTCTGAAAACGTTCTTTTCATATACTACAGAACGTTCTCGTAATGTTTTTCTACCGTACTTTCATGAAAACTAACTTTTTTTTAAGGAGTCGAAGAGGAGTCGGAGTCGTTGGAATAACATTCGACTCCATCCATCATTCCACGACTCCTCGACTCCCGACTCCGACTCCACAGCCCTGGATGTGAATGATTTCATTGCGAATGATTACATGCTCACGTTACAAGTAATATTGGAGTTGAAATTCTAGCTGGGATTCCATTTGGAAATAGGAATCCCAGCTAAGATTTCACCTAGAAATGAGGAATCTCAGCTGGAAACGCAGGCAAATTTCGGAGCTGGAATTTCGTGACAGGGTAGAAATTCCAGTTATATTGAAGATATTGAACACAGATAAAAGTGCTTTTTTGAATCCGAGAAATTGTTATTTGGATAGGTCGAAATGAACATTTCTTTGACTGAAATCAATATTTTGTTAGTTTGACAAAATTTATCCTAAGAAAATATTTATTCCCGTCGAGACAATATTTATTTCGACCTATCCAAATAACAATTTCTCAAATTCAGAAAAACACTTTGATCTGTGTATTTATTGGAACAAAAACCTGAGGAATCACAAATTGTAAAAACCTACCCTCGCATTATAGAGCAACTTTCAGCCCAGACATCTCGTTTCCAATAGAAAATTTGTTAGAGGAATTCCACATATCGCAACTGAATAAAGTTTCACCAGCGATGGTCAATTCATCAAAGCGTGAGCGATAAATTTTCAACGCGTATCCATTGAGTTCGTCTCCACTCTTCGTTTCATACGAACAATTTTAATCGTTCTTCCTTCACATTATTCATATTGTACACGAAAACAATATCAATTCCCTCCCATTCAATTTTTCTCAATCAATTTTTCTATGAGAGTAATTTAATCGTGAATACCTCTCAATTCAGTTCCTCAATGATCATAATATCATTTCCCTTTTTCTGCAGATTTGCAATATACAAAACACAAGAATCAATTTCAAGTGAATAACCGATTAATTCATTTTGAAAGATTGATGCGTACCGTTTTTTATTGTGCGAGTCCTGTCCAAACCAAAAGTTTCAACCCCGGAGGTATTTTATAGATCATGTGGGAATCTCCTGTTATTTCCCATTTATTATGGGAAATAATCAATTGTTGATATAAACAATGTGAAATTTCAAAAAATTCTACAACAGCGATAAGTTTTCTGATCCAGAGTTTTGTTATTACTATCAAAGTATAACTCTCAACGACACATCCAGAAAACGGTATGCTCCCATGCAGGTATTGACAGGACTTGAAAAAAAACCCAAGCTTGTCCCAGGATTGGCACGTGTATCAGGAACAAAGCTCCGTTAAAAATAATTGGTTCCATGATTGTCCCGCTGTTTCCAATGGACATTTAGCCATGGGACATTTATTCGTATCTTTGGAATGGCCATTGCACTTGGTACAAGCTTGGCACAAGCGTAAAAATCAAGCTTTCGTTAAGATGATTATTTAAACCCATGTTATCCACATAAATGGCACAGTGTTTTCAATTAGTGACCGAATTTCGAGTTCACAATGGATAAAGACTTGTGCATAACTATTGGGCCAAGACCAGTCCAATCTCCTCCCCATGATTGGCCCCACACTCCAGTTTCACGCACTAAGATAGATATATTTAATCTAAATAAGAATGAAACTTGACTCAATGGTAATAGGCTACTTGTAAATGTGATCATACACGGAAATCAACTGATCTTGGAGAACTCTGTACAGGATTAAGATGTCTTTCCCACGCAGGGATTACCAAGACTGGGAAAACCCCAAGCTCGTCCCAGTCTTGGCACATTTGATCTATCGTTTCAAGATGATTCATGTATGGTATCCTGAGGGAAAACTTTGAGCTGAAATATGGATCAAATTACTCTTCTTATCAATATTTGTGATGAAAGGAGCATTGATTGATGCTTGGCGAATCATTCGAATTAGGCTGGAACGAAATTTGGAACCATTCGCCCAAGCTTATCCTGATCTTATCATCCCCAAACCTGGGCCAAGTTTATTGAATCGTGCAAGACAAGTCTCGGCCGGTCTTGTGTCAGGCCCATGTCAGGCTTAGTCCATGATTGGATCATTTTTCCATACGCACATGGGCTGGAATTAAAGTGAGCGATTCTTTCTATTGCTCCAAATATCACTACAACTGTTTCAAGTATTATTCTGTTTGGTACATGTATAATATGCTTGTTATAAGGATAATGACACTCAAAGATGAAATATACTTAATTCGAGCGTACATTATGCTCATATTGAAGGGTTCTTATGCTTTGGATCAAGTGTGATTATTCTTGCGACGAGTATAATTATCCTTATAATAAGGATATCACACATGTGTCAAACAGAATAATACTTGAAACAGCTGGGGTGATATTTGGAGCTATAGTAAGAATCACTTGTTTATTTCAAGCATACCTTTTCCTGGGTGCACAAGAATCGATCTTAACTGGACTTTTCACGTTATCATGGGAGAAACAACCACCAACATTTTATGCCTCCATTACATTGTCAGTAGTCATTGATGTAACCTTGGATCTATAATGCACAGATTTCGCGTGGGAATTGCAGAGTTCTCGAGTAGCATCGTCCCGTATATAAAGTCGAACGTGAATCCTGCGAACACCGCCGTTTGTTCCCGAGGTTGATTTCGCACGGAAGAGTACGGGGTCTCATTGGTAGCCTCGAGGTCCCACGAGGAAGAGAATACAAGAAGGATGAGTGGAAGAGGAGAGGAAGGCAACGACTACGATGCTCAGACGAATTTTCCTGGGTAAGCGGAGCATAGCCTCCGCCCAATTTCCCTTTAGTTGGAATGAAAATTATGCGAGCTCAAGTTCGAGGACAGTCTGAGCAGCATCAACCGAATAATGTAAAACTACGCAACAGGGGACATTCGGTTCGACGAGTCGTGTCGTCCGACGTTCGCGCGGTTTCCGTTGTTCCAGGAAGCGAGACGGGGAAGGAAGGAAGAAACACTTCAAGCCTCAAGGCGTAAACTCTCGAATAGCTGATCCCCGGGGAAATTCATGGGAGATGGCGAAACGTTATCCTCGAACACGTGCATCGCGCTATAAGTCTCAAATGAGTGGTTTGTGAGAGCATGTAAGGGAAAATCATGTTGGCCATAAATCACTCTTTGCGTGATTAATACTAAAATCTAAGTAGGACGTGTATCTTATTGTCTTGGATCACAAGGTCGTTTAGATCGCGTATAAAATTTATCCCCTCGTTCTGAGCGTGTTGCGGGCATTGAATGCTTTGAGATGATACGGTTTGTGAATCGTCGTCGACGTAAAATACAGGGAGTAGAGATAAGAAACGATCATTGATCATTTATGTTGAAACCAACGTTCATTTATGTATTTTATTGCTCGAAGTATCCAAAATCTGAATTGTCAAGTGACTCAAATGAGTTTCTACTACTGAATTATGTGACGATGAATGCACCAAGCTGTAGCTATTGTTAACATTCACTGCTACGATAACTGTTATTTTTTTGTTCTCATTTTCTCTCCGTGCGATTATCAAGTCGAGAAATGAGAGAAGAAAATTCTTCGATTCTCAACTGAAATTTAAACTCCTCGTATAACGTATCGCTATACTTTAACCTAAGCTAGGCTAATTTAAGAAAATAATGGCATCGTGTGTTAACTTCGGTGAAAGGAGAGGAAATAGAGCTTTGGAAGACCTCTCTGAATTCGCAGAAGGTTCGCATCTACTAATGTTCAAACAAACAGGGTAGAAGTTACAGTACTACATAAATAACCGGATTCTCCATTATTTGATCTATTCACTCAGTGATTTTCGTTCATTATCATATCAAGATCATACATCAACCTGTGTTGCAATTTCAAACAGCTTCGAATTAATTTTTGAAACATCTTAAAACATTTTCATATGCAATGCATAAAACCCGCCTGATGAATTTGCTTTTGTTTCGTTGTAAAATATAATTGGGGGACGATTGCAAGATATCAGAACCCGGGTAGGAATGCGAATCAGGCCATTCTTGGCCCCGTTCAGACCCTGGTTAAGTAGGTCTGGACCCGGATAGGGCCCAGACAGGGCCATTTTTCAATCAGGGAAATTTCTACCTGGGAATACGTCAAGATTTTTCAGGATATAACAAAATGAATCAATTTCACAATTTTTATTGTACAATTTGTCAATTTGTATTTTTAGACACATCCCAGATTCCGAGTTGGGTTCTTCTGTGTTAGACGATTTCAATCTGCGATGCCTAGAACTGTTGATAAAAACGTTAGAATGCACATTAAATTTCAAATCTCCTCCACGAGAATCGAACCTATTCTCCTCGACTAGCGGATTGATCCTTTACCAACTGAGCTAATAAACGTGCACCTTCGTTTCTTTTCTGTGTTTATCGCGATGATTCGATTCAGCTCTGACATTCCCCCCCTCCCCCCTCCCTTATACTGATATCCGTACCTACACGGAAAAAAATACTCCGGTTAATATATGGACAGCAAGAATTACTGCTATTTTAACCGGAATTCTAGTTAAACGAATCAAGTCTCCGGCAAATTTAACAAGGGCTCCGGTAAATTTAACAAGAAATCCAGTAAAAGTCACAGATATTCCTTGCTGTCCATATAGTAACCGGAATTCTGGTAAAATTAACAGTTCATTTTTTTCCGTGTATCTGTTCTTTCCATCAAATTCACCGCCACGTCGGTAAAAGGAAACTGCATGTATCACATTCGAACCAATTAAACCACTGTAAAAATTCTAACCGAATGTGGCTTCATCTTACTTGAAAACTTTACTGAAATTCAAACAGAGCTAGTTTTGGCTGCATCTCAAAATCAGCTAATATCCAGAATGGAATGGAATGGTTTTACTTTTCACAGTGATGCGCATAAAATTCAATCAAAAGCGACTGATTCATAAAAGAATCCTTCGTGAGTTATTCATTTCACGTTTATCGTAGAATTTATCACCGCCCCTCTTTGTGTTTCATTGAAAATTCTGGTTTTTCCCTCGTTACAATATCGAACTCGTCTTTTTTATTGCACCACCTACATACTTTGTGTCCTTCCGCACGATTTTCTCGAATTTTCCAAGCGAAACGAGACGAGACGTCCGTCTCTTCCCCTCGCTCTCTCGCTCTTTGTGTTTTCCGTACGGGCTATTTTCGAGGAATCTAGTTTTTTTCCAGTGTATAAATGAAACGTACCGGAGGGTGATTGCGTTGTATTCGGTAACGGTGTTAACACGATAAATAGGAGTCGATCCTGACCTGGTTTATCGGATCGTTGACTCAATGATATTTCGAGAGGGAAATAGGGATTTATTCGGGTATCTATAACAATTCTTGATTTATATTCACTATACTCAACGTTAACGACTAATTCCTCTTTCAATTTTCTTTTTTCTCTTCATTCGAATTCCAAAAAGTTTTTACTCGCCGGTGCACGTAGTTTGGTTTTCCGAGGGAATACAACTCCAGTGTTGTACTGCGTCTCACATATGGTTTTGAATGAGAACATACAACTTTGGATGAACGTGAGTTACAATTCCGAAAATGCAATTTGTATTTCAGTGAAAATTGTAATTTTCATGGGAGACGTGTGTGTCGTATATATTTATGCAACTTGTGCGTTGTAACTTTGAGGAGTGGTCCAACGTGAAAATAATCACGATATAAATTATTGATCACAGGGATTTGTTGAGAGGTATTCGAGTTTGAATACTTCTCGTGAGATAAAGGCTGTTCACTGTGAGAAGAAAGTCTTAATCTGTTTGCATCTTAATTTCAGACAATGCTTTTTCCATTGTGTCGGCTTAATTTGTTTGCATCATAGATTCAGCCATGAAATGAGCTGAATTTAAGACTTTCTTTTTACAGTGTTGGTACACGGAAAGAACTCTGGAGCTACCGTAGTATGTGAGCCCGACGCACTATAGTAGCTTGGCTGCCCACATACGAGCGTAGTGCCGCTGTGTACCAAAGTTGATTCGACAGTCAGCCAATGTGGTATGACGAAGCGCCGAACTGAATTTGCTCCCGTGTAATACCACGATGGTATGGCTCAGGAGCAAACAGGCCTCGACGCGCGTACTCGCGCTGCTCCCCACTCCGCCGTACTTCGTTTGTTTTGACTCGTGCTGTTATAGTACGTTGCGCGGGCAAATGTACGCGTTTTCGTCACATTATTTGTCCGCGCAACGTACTATAACAGCACGAGTCAAAACAAACGAAGTACGGCGGAGTGGGGAGCAGCGCGAGTACGCGCGTCGAGGCCTGTTTGCTCCTGAGCCATACCATCGTGGTATTACACGGGAGCAAATTCAGTTCGGCGCTTCGTCATACCACATTGGCTGACTGTCGAATCAACTTTGGTACACAGCGGCACTACGCTCGTATGTGGGCAGCCAAGCTACTATAGTGCGTCGGGCTCACATACTACGGTAGCTCCAGAGTTCTTTCCGTGTACGTTTTCAGCGAATGTCTTCCACGTTGTATATAGATTTCACTTTTTCGGAGAATGTTATGTACAAAGAAAACGGAAATATTCATTCAAAATATAAATGGAATCTCAACTTTTGAATTTCGTTTCATAATCCCTATTTGTAAATAACATACAAGGAGAAAAACAATTTTTCATATTTTTTTTATGCATTGCAAGTGGAAAACATAGTAATCTTTGATAAAAAATCTGAGCATATTTCTTAAAATCTGCCAAGTTTTCCTAAATAAAAAAGCCTCCAATTCCTCGTTTTCGAATTTTTGTGGTTGTCCTGAGCGAGGCTTGTCTTCGACACTGAAATCGCCATCCTCAAAACGTCGAAATCATTGCCTACATGATTTATCAGTTGGAGCATTGTCACCATAAACTTCCACAAGCATTCGATGGGCTTCAGCTGCACTTTTTTTCCAATCAAAACAGAAAACTGGCACCTCCCGCAAATGCTACTTGGTTAAATCGAAATTTGACATACTTCACTGAGTAAAGATCGGGATTCTAGAAGGAACTCGGAGTGATATCAACTGAATATTATTCACAGGTGTCTCACCTCTCTCAAACAATTGAAATCGGTTGTGACAATGAAACATTCGTGAAAGCGAGAGTCATCTTTTCAAACCGGACCGAACTAATTTATACTCCCAATACTTACATAATTTTGAAAATTTCCAGCGAACATGGCGCACCCCAAGACCCCACTAAAACACCAGCCCTCCGAAAAAAAATTAAAACTGAATTTTCAATCATACAAAAAACTGGAAGAGAACAAAAAGTGGATACAAATTCTTTTGAAATTTCTACACACAGACAATTGGTTTTCTCGTGAATCTTGTTTTTCGGAACAAATATCTGAATCCTTTGAAATTGTAATCGGTTGCTCGGTCGAGTTTGAAAGCAATCACATAGTCCAGAAAACACAAATGCCAAAGGATCTGAACGAACTCTTGTTAGTTTTCTACAAAAACCAATGTTGGAAAGAATAATGGAAGGGAAAAGGTAGCTTTGGAATAATTATGAATTTCAACTCGATTCCTATACATTTTGAATGAAGTATTTATCTAGCGGATACACGTACACTCACGTGCATTTCCCTCGATTGAAAATGCGCGACACGAACACGTGAAATAATTTAATAATTCATAGATACGCTGCATTCATTCATATCATCGATTTTTAATAAGCACTCCATTTATTTCGAATGGAATCGAGTGGTACCGAGTATTGACTATAAATTACGTAACGTACATTAAATCAGAGCTTAACGAAGAACATTTCATGAAATTCTCCACTCGATATTTCTTCCGAGTTCAAATTGATTGAGGTTTCGCGTATATATAACGAGAAGCTCTAACAAATGGAGAAGAAGGACGGTTCGGAAGAATGAAAATTAAATGAAACGGGAGACATTGGTCAATTCTGATTTTTCGAGTCATACGTACAGGGTGATCCGAAATAGATTTCTTACACTGATGATGCCCAATTTCTTAGATTCTAAGAAAATTTCTTCGCCCTAATCCTGATAAATCTTCCTTTCAATGAAAAAAATTATTCATCCAAATGGGAAAATTTTCCATTCAATTGAAATCATATTCTTCTGATGAACTGATTCCTCCATTGGACTGAATTTTCGCCCATTGGAAAAAAGATTTATTAGAATGAGGGCGAAGAAAATTTTCTTTCCATCTAAGAAATTGGGTTCTCAGTGGACGAAATGAGTTGAATTTGGAGATATGAATATGGGCATTTGAATCTAATATCATTCGTTGAGTTAGATCAAGGAGTATCTCTAAAAAAGACATTCAACCAATTTGACATGTTTCGTTATGGAGTGGTTCGAAGTTATTGAATTCTGATTAGATAGAATCTTGGAAATTGAGGAGTGCTGTTACTTGGAAATCGACAATGTTAGATCGATTCAATTTTGTTTCTAGAGATACGCGTTACACAGAAGAAAAAACATTCTTGTATCAAGAAAATATTGTTTTTGTTATATATGAAACACGGATCGATTGTTTCAGTTCAATGCAATTTGCTTTGAATCAAGAATTTCGTTTTTTCTTGTGTTTGATTCAAAGCAAATTGCATTGAACTGAGACAATCCGTGTTTCATATATAACGAAAACAATATTGTCTTGATACAAGTCGAATGTTTCTTTTCCTGTGTAATTTGACTCAGCAAATAGGGTTGAGTTCGATTTTTTTGAAAAAAAAATTCGAAATATATGGCTCCAAATTTGATACTTGGATTGAATTCGTAGGGCATCGTTGCTCCATCGTTTCAGATCACCGTGTATATATACATTTTATATTTCATATTTGAAAACGCAAGATCTCTCGCAAAGTTTTTTTCAAATCGATAATTTGTTTTCTGTAGGAAAAAAAAACAAAACAGATTGATTACGATTTGTTATTCCTCGCCTTCATCAAAATTGTAACTGTTTTGATTTACAGGAGAATATACTGACTATCAATTTGTTGAAAAAACAATACTGTGTGATGGAATACCGGTAACCGTATACTGCACGAGACAAACACTCGATGGCCATTATTAAACTTTCATTGATTCGTGAATTTCACGCTTATGAAAAAAATTTCCAACTCCACCGATGTAAACATTTTTTCCATATTAATTGAGGAGAATATCGATCCATTCGTCCTTGAAAAAAAAATGTGTTTTTCCATCAAATGAAAAGTTTTTATTCCGATTTGTAATTCGCACGATATACAGATAACTGTTAATTCAAAAGTAGTCGAAAAATATTTTTCATAAGTGGAACGAATTTCCTCTCGAGTCAATTATCCACTCGATATAAATACAAATTAAATGAAATATCTCGACGTCGAATCGATACTACGAAACTCAAATTTCCACCTGAGTTTTAGTCAAATCACGCGCAACGGAAGAGGTGGTACTTTTCACACAGGCTTAACGTGGTACACTTTTTGTACTGTCGCCGCGATGACGAAGGAGGATACGACCAACAACGTTATTGTGCGTTCTCCCAGAGAGGGAGAAGATAGAAATTTCTTCTGGGCAAACTGCGTCATTTAATTTGTGGACGATCTCTTATGGGAGAAGGAAGAAACCAACTTTGCCATGTTCCTTTCTTCCCATTTCTCTCGTTCCTCTCTTTCTCTTCTTCATTTATCTTCCCTCTGATAAAAAATTGCTCACTTTGTACAGTGGCTCTCTAGATTTCAATAGCTCACGAACCGACCATTTCTCTGTAAAATGTCGAAACAACATAACAGTCTCAATGCCTTTTTCTTTTGTTACTGAGAATTTAACCACTTCTTCTGGATTTTCGGATGATTTAAAAGGATGGTAGAGTTATCGCAGAATTATTGTGGAGTTCATAAAAGAGAGACGTACGACAAATTGTTCAATTTTTTTCACTGGTTTTGAGGAAACAGTCGGAGGGTGAGATTCTGATTTTAAGGGGTTGACTTGAATTACAAAGCGTTCCGAAAGGACGTTTTTTCATGATTTTTTGAAGAGGAAAACAGATAAATCAATCCATTGAGATCCGAGATATATTTTTGTACACATTTTTCAAGTATTTAAACAATTTCTTCGTGAAAGTGAAATAATAAATTATAGTAGGGTTATTGGTTGACAATCTAAATTCAAGTGTTTCAGTTTGATGCATTCAGACGGTGCGAATCGTGTAGTCACTTCTCAAACGTTTGAAAGCGTGTAAATATTCCCATCAAATGGATACAATTTTTCATTATAAAACACTTAATCTGACTCATTGACATATTTAGACAGTTTTTAGAAGTGACTACAGGATTCAAAACATGGATGTAAAAAAACACTTGAATTTGCAATATATTTCATGAGCGGAATGTTTCTGAATTAGAGCGCGTGATAGTTGAAACAAGAATTAAACGATTTATCAAGTTGAATTAAAATGTTTTTTTTCAGTATTTTTTTAACGCATTTTTCTTTTTAGAACCGAGAAAAGTTATACTCCGCTCAAAGAATCTCATTGAACCGATTAATTCTCATTGATTCCGATGCAAAAAAAACCGATTGAAACCCATTAAAAATTGATTCTCAATGGGTTTGAATGATGCAGTACCCTGCATCGGAATCAATGAAAAACAATCGGTTTGATGAGATTCTTTAAATAAGGTAATTTTACGATAATTTTATGGTTCTTTTATCTGAGTCGAAAATTACACCCAGAAAAATAGTTTACTTGAATACGAACCTACTAGACATTTCATTGCATCCAATAAAATTTTACTCGATTTAAGTAAATTTTCTTCGAAATGAATAAAAGTCCATTTGTATGGAATAAATTTTCTATTTGGTTCAAACAAAACTCTAGGAGGTTCATATTTGAATAGAAATTCAGTTGATTCAAACAAAGTTCAGTCAATCGAAATGAATCCGAATATAAATTTCTTTCGGTGTACGAACTGGACATTTCTCGCCGATTGGAGCCTACATTGGAAATGAGTGACATTATAAATGGATTTCTTCTGGAAATTTGATCATTTTCCACCGACACTTTCTTAGGAATTTACAGTTCAATTCAACTGAATTTTGAGAGACTTCAACTAAATTTTGGAACGTTTTCCAAAAATCCACTCAAGTTTCTTGGAATTCGGCAAAATTTCGCTGAAATGAAGAAATTGAATGGAAAAATGACAGTCACATTTTCTGAATTTTCAGAAGGGATTCTTTTTTACAGTGTAATAAATCGGCCGTAACTCATTAATTCACTTTCGGAAGAATTTTTTTATAGACTTTACGAATTTATCAAAATATATTCCATAGTTTTGGAACTTTCTAATTCAGGACACCACCTCAAGATGAATGATTGAATATCGAATGGTGAGGTCTCGAAACCGCAGTTCTATCAGCTTTAAAATTGAATACACCGGGCTTGGATATACACAATTACACGATCCATTAAAATACATCAACTCATCCGATGAATTTTCTTTTTCAGAATGTGATTGGGTGTACGAGGACACCGACTGTCACAGCGGATGCGTTTTAGCCAGTCCCGGATATCCTGGATTATATCCACCGAATATTCGATGTCGATACCTCATCACCGCAGGATCAAGAGTTTCCATCGCTCTGAATTTCTCTTCGGTTCTGTTGCCCTATAAGTGAGTGAAGAGGAATACTTTTTTCTACCGATAATCCGAATATGAGAATCATACCTATTATTGATTATACTGTCAACTTAAATTGATCGTAATTATAAATTTATATCGATGAGTATAGAATCTGCAATCATAACAGTCCGTGCAAAAATTCCCCATTGGCGCTAGCATGGCGCAATGGAGATAAAATATAGTTGCTTCAGCGAAGATTCGCTATGCGGTCTTCCGCGGTTATGGCGCTATACCGCCCTGCAGAGGCCACCTGCGACGATGGCGAAACGTCGGTAACCAACCGATACAAGACGTGGCTCCACTCCGGAAGCTCAAAATTTATTTAGATAAAGTATGGTCATAAAATAGCTTAGCATGATGATAACATCATTTTATGATTTATCAATGTGTTTTGCTAATGGAGTCTCATCATTGGTGGAGAAATGGCAATGAAATTTGTTCATCAATATAGCACCAATGATGAAACTGTGAAGAATGATCCACCCAACAATATATAAAAATATGCGCATTTCACAATTTTCAATATATGTTATTTGGGATTTTATTAAGTTTTCCTCATTTATCTGTAAACAACTCGGTGTTTTTTGTCGCTAAATTTCGCCATGAGAAGAGTATACACAATATAGATCGGCAGTAGGAGCCCTCTGGTGTAACCTGTAACAAAGAACGATTGACTACTCTTCCAGAGAATTACTATTTGAGTCTCATATATTCCTTGTATACATCACTCACTACTCGCGAGAAACACTCGATCGGTAACTTAGCTAGCAATTCAGCCATCAAAAGTTAAAATTAAGGAGCATGTCAATATTTAGCCATGATCGGTGCTACATTGAAAACTAATTTTTATCCAGACTATACCAAAATTTGTGGCAATATTCGACCACGTTTCAAATGATTCTCACTTTCAATAGAATCTATCGTTCGGTCAATGTTGGAGCAAAGATGATGGTTGAACCAATGGTAGGCTGACAGCCGAAATTCGTTCAACACCGATATCGGTGCAACATTAAATTCGTTGTTAATCAACATTGGATATTTATAGATTGCCAAGTCTTCCCAGTCAACATTTTGCCAAGCTATCATATTCTATCGTCAGCATTGGTGGAACCTGAAAATTTTCATATAGGGGGATACAAAAGCAACTCCAATCTTCAATATCAGAATATGAGTACCTGTTATGGCGTTGTTTAATTCTTCAAGACTTATCCTTCTGTTGAAGTGAATATAATCCAGATCTGGTGCATGGTTTGCGTCAGCCCTGCAGATTTTCAAACTATATGCAAAGAACTGTTTTTTAGATTTGAAAAGTATAAGATCCGTGGTACAGCGAGATCCACTTGAGTTAAGCAGATTGTGGATTTTCACACGAAATTTGAAGTATCTCGTATCTAGAATTAGGAATTCTTAAACCGACCGGCGAATGAATTTTCTAAAAAGTTCTCACATTTTAAAGTGAACAATTGTATATATTTGGAAGGGAAAAATGGTACCGAAGAATAGGAAATGATTCATCTAACAATAAATTCTATGAAAATTGTCAGATGTAGGGATTTTTGAATGCCAAAAATTAGAACATATTTGTTCCGTATTCTCTTGATTGGAATTTTCATACATCCATATGCTGAATACGATAATTGTGTACTTTGAAGGTCATAAACGTCATGTCCGTACCTTACTTTCTCGTAAATTGAGAATGAGTTTCCACGAGTATTACGCGTTTCTGGTTCGTGAATATGACTGGAATTCACTCGTTATTGTGGAATCATGTTTGCGAGATTGAATTTGTTCACGCCAGGTAATTTGAAATTTAATAATTCTACGTTGTTGATGACTAGCATATCAGACAGAACTGAGGATAATGTTATCTTGTGCTGCACAGTTTTAGGTTTTTTCTGTGAAAATAGTTCGGTACAGTTGTCTCAAATTTGACACGGGAACTCTACTCACACAAACGTAAGTGTGTTTTATAAAATCTTTATTACAAAACTGAGAGTACTGATTCGGCAAGATATCATTTGAGTTAATCCTTAACATGCACACCAGGGTCACGGTGACCCTGTTGATTTCCAATTGTTTATAATTTTGCAAGAATGAATGATAAAAATATGAAACAATTCTGAAGTGTATTAGAAACATTGAAGAAGAGGCCTAAATAATGACAACTGCATTTTTTTGCTATTGATATAGCAGAAAAAATTGTTGGAAAATCCAAGTTTTCCAAAAATGATGTGTTTATTGAAAAAAATGGTAACTTTCCGAGTCTTGAATATTGAGGCCTAATATTGTACACGTGTCATGTTCAGATGTGTAACTTTGAGGGAAAAGATATGAGGAATGTGAATTCTTATAAAAGTGTATTTATTCTGATGATTGAACAAGTGGTCTTTTCAATAGCTGTTGAATAAACATTGAGCAGTTAATTCGACCTGTCTATGATCATTGTCGTCACTTTATAATCAAATTCGATTTCAGATGGCGTTACTTATGGAATTTTCAAACAGTGACATGCATTATTTGACGCTTTATATAATTCGTTTGCAGGGTCACTGTGACCCTGCTGTGCATGTCAAGGGTTAATTACGAAATCACATAGGAATCGGGACATTTCTATGATTTTCAGTAGATTATATCTCTCCATTATTCGAAGTACGATTCATTACGAAATGTAACTGAAGCAAACTTTGTTCATCCCCAAACTTTTCGGATTCTTTTGACTTCTGATACCCGATTCTGCATTAGTGTCTGATGCGACATGCAATGTGATTTATTTGATCAGCGTAATGGCATTGTGATGAAATAATCGATATTCAAAGTTTGCCCGGCAAATTCAAGTGTTTTATTTCAATACGCTCAGAGTATTTAAATCCTGCAGTCAGGGTTGCCAGCGAAAAGCCACCGACTCCGGTGATTGGCTGTTTCTTATGTAACTGACCAATTATATCCCCGATTCTCAAAGAAATTACCAATCAACGAGAGATTGGCGGTTTTTGCTGGCAACTCTGCCTGCAGTCACTTTCAAAACACTCAAAACTGTGTAAATATGTCAATAACGGTAACCATGGGTCATTCGTGTTCACATCAGAATAAAAACTTGGTTCAATTGGTTGATTTCAAGGTTCAAATTTCATAATTTTGTATTATAATGTAATAATCATGTAGAAGCGTCTATCGTGTCATGTTATGGCGTTCTCTCCCCTCAAACGGAATTAACGTGAATTAATGAAGGATGAAGTATCCGAAATCAAGTCTGGAAAATACCCTATTATCCCCCGTTGAAATCTAATACTTCTTCTCCATCTAACAGTAATGTGGTACTTTTTTCCGAAAAATACGATCTTTTTCTTTGTCAAAAACCAATCAAGCTTCATTTTATTTCCTGCCAAAATTTTCAATTGCTTAAAAATCCATATAAATAACCCTTTTTTCTTCGTCTTCCTTTTTTGCATGAATGTCGAAAGATGCATGTTCGAATAATATCTCTTGTCAATTTAAATTGTAAACTACGTTGATGAGTTTCCGCAGATTTTTCTGAATCTATTCAAACAGTTGAAAATACGTAGGACATGAATGACCCATGGCCATCATGATCAAAATGAAACACTTGAATTTAAAGTTTCATTCCTCAACTCACCAATGAAATATTCTCACTTCATTTGAATTATTTCCAAAACAATCCACATCTTCATTGATATTGTCATAATCATGAGATGGATTCACGAAGAGAAGTATCTGAATGATTGGATAAAAAGTACGGGAAGAGAAAAAGAAGACCGTCCAAATCAATAAAGTGTCAGAAAGGTTGGTTTAGGCGAAACTCGAGTGTCACGTGGATCCCAATTCAATCATTTATATTGCTCTTCAAGTTCTCTTGGCTGAACAAAGGGGAACTACCACGTTAATTTGTAGAAGGAGAACGGACAGGACGTGACATCTGAGAGGGAAAAAAATGAGAGTAGGACTTTTCTAATCACAATAAGCTTTTGTGAAGAATTAAATGTGGAAATGTATTGAAAAAAACATTCGGAGTAGGGAATGGAAAGCTGAATCTCAACGAAATTCGACCACAAGGGATATGAATCAGGGGAAAAAAATATACCTCGGTGGTAAAAATACCTCGATATAGAAGAGAAACGTGGAAAAAATACCTCAAGGACCAAATTTCACAGCATAGTAAAGCTGAACGTGAAACACTTGACTGGGAATTTTTTTTGTTCAAAAATTTATGAGATTCCACTACAGTGCAAATGAGTGGACACAAACATTGCTCTGATGAAAAACAGAATTCGATGATTTATTTGATTACAGCGATTTGATGATTTTATTTTCACTTGCCATCTGCAGCATGGAATCTGGTGCACTTGAGTGAAAAAACAAAATTCTAATATTTCTCATTTCTCCCAGTTATATTTTATAAATACAATTTATAAATCGATGACTCAATGAAAGGCTATTAGGCATCGGATGGGAGAAGTATCATTAAAAGAAGCAGTCTAATTAGATTTTTTCATAGGTTCATTTTATTGAAATACATTTTTTTGAGCCTCACTTTTGTGTATTCAAAAACAATTTGGAGATGATGGAGTTGATTTTCAAAGCATGAAATAGTGAAAGCTGTTGAGAAAAATGATGGAGATCAGTTGTTGATGCACATTTTTTGCTGTAACAACTAAAATTGAGTTGCAGGAGTCAATTCAATGGCTGTCCACTTCCGTGCTAGCTACTCAGTTATTGATACTTTTTGGTTAGAAATGATTTGTCGCATTCCTTCACAAGACAAAATAATTTAGCTGCAGCAGCGAAGTGGCTAGCACGGACATGGACAGCCATTAAATCAATTCCTGAAGCTAAATTTTAGTTGTTACAGCAAATTAATTAGCTACAGAAACGAATTTTTTCACTGTCATAATTGACTTTATGGAATTTAGCTGTAGGAGCTGATTTAATGACTGTCCATGTCCGTGCGAGCCACTTGGCTGGTGCAACTCAATGATATTTTTCGTGTTCGCTATTTTCAAAGTCTCATCAAGCCCTGACAAAGACTGAAGAATGCCAGAATTAGTTTCTGACCTACTTCCAATACATCAAACGACACTACACGGAAATAAATTTTTAGCTATATCAACTCAATTTCAACTGTTGTAGCTAGATCATTTATTACCCACAGGACAGCTGATATCTCAGCAACCTCAGCAAAGTCAAAAATTTCAGCCGCTGAAATGTAGCTATTGGAGTTGAAAGAAGAAAAATAGCTACCCATCTTCCCCAGTAGAGATCACTCTAGTCGTTTTCTAGGCGATTACAAGACCTCACGAGGCCTCACAAGAGTCTGGTGAGGCCTCGCAAGGCCTAGGGAATTACTAGAGTGATTTCTGCTAGGGTTACAGGTAATGACTTTTTTCCGTGTATCATCAGAATCAAAACCCCAACCCAGGATATAAATGATTGCATTAATTATTCGAACTCGAACTGACGTTATTGTCAATTTTCCCCAGATCAAATTGGCACCTATGCAACATCTCGCTGGTTGTGGAATTAAAACAATGATTCTCTCCGTAGAATCGTATCCATCGCTTGATGAAAGGAAATTCAATACGATCGCGCTGATAACGATCAATCTTATGGCTCGTTAATAGTTATGGCGATAACTTTGCCCTGTCCACGACGACTACCAGTCAAACGAAGCATTCACGCCATAAACTTCCACAACCAACTTCTTGTCACCAGTACAATTCTGTCGTCCTGCCTCTTTCAAGCTATCGTTTATTTCGTGTTAAGTGGAAGCAAAGCCCACTCTTGTAACTCTGTGAACACTTGAGCTATGGTGGTCACTGTGTGCCTGGAATCTCCATTTTTCAATCAAACAAACTAAAAAAGTCAACATAAATGGAACGTAATTGGTGCTATCACAGGATTTGTACTATGTATACACGATATATCATCGAATTCCGTTCCTAATCCATACGAATTTTGTAAGGCTAATTGTAAGGCTAATGAATAATCGTTTCATTCATCCAACAGAATTTCAATACCTCGCTAGAGATAGGATGTATCAACTCATGTTCATCGTACACGGTGGACCAGCAAATAGGATTAAGACCATCATCATTACTACTATCATCTAGTCACACGATAACCTGCACGAGTGATGGTACTGTACTGCTCTAAAATCAATTAATCTTCTCATTCAAAAATCTTCTCATTTAATCGGGTAGTCATCTTCTGATGAAGGGAAACCGATCTTTTAGAAAATAATACAAACGTTAATTTAGGAAGATTTTCTCAAATTATTATTGAGAATGACATAAGATATCTACTTCATGCTTAGTTTCGGGAGAAGTTCACGGGAGTTCAAATGTATTCATTTAATCCTTTTAGGTATCAATGAAACGTAATTAGAGATCTTTTCTGCACCGGAGAAATATATCATGGATGAGGTGAATATCTTGAACTCAGTTTTGAGTATTTATAGGGTGAATTTTTCCAGGCTGTTAAAAAACTTACCTCGATAGAATTATTGAAGAAACTTGGAAAGTTAAATTAGTTCAAAGAAGTTGTTGAAATATCAACAAGATGATGATAGATGTGAATCTTTGAAGAGATACTTTGTTACATACACACGTCTCTTGCACATCGAATATTTTCAATGGTAGTTCACATATGTTGCATTCAAATGTCCTACAAATATTTTTGAAACAGTGTGGACCCGGGCCACGCAACAGGTTAAAGATGTTAAGAACGTGTTCGAAGAATCCTTTGAACGTTCTTAGAATTTTCAAGTGAGACTCCATGACTCCAGCAATGTCCTCAAAATATATAAAAACCCCGTCCTTCCCTCCGAACGGTTTCCGTTGTCTTTCGAACAAACCAGCATGTCGAAGAGAGGACATGATGGGTCGGTGAGAGCCAAATTCAGGATATCGTTGGGTTTACCTGTGGGTGCAGTCATCAACTGCGCCAACAACACAGGTGCCAAGAACTTGTATGTCATTGATGTACAAGGTATCAAAGGTAGATTAAATTGTTCACCTGCTGCGGGGTCGGGTGATATGATCGTTGCCACTGTGCAAAAAGGAAAACCTGAACTCTGGAAAAAGGTAATGCTTGCGGTGGTCATAGGACAACTGAAACCGTTCCGAAGAAAGGACGGGGTTTTTATTCAAATGGAACTGTGTCGAATCTACCCAAAATAGGTTTATTCAAACATTGCAGCAATAATATAATTGAATGAAACAGCTTTAATTGGAGAGAGAAAGAATTAGAGCCAAGCGAGAGAGTAGGGAAGGAAGCATAAGAGAGTCCGAGTCGAAAACTTAAGAGCTGATCTTGGTCTGTTTAACCTGATATCATATTGTATTCGACCTGATTTCATTTCTTTTGAACCTGATATTGTTCTATGCATAGTGATTCAAATTCAGGTCACAACCTGATCTCAATCTGTTGGAATTTGAAGGAAAAATTATAAATCCTGCTCACAACTGTTTCAACCTGATAATGTTCTTTTCATCTTGATTCTAACCTGGTTTGCAAATGTATAATGAAATTCAAATGTATGTATCATTTATGGATGATAAAGTTGAGTATTAATTAATCAATATAATTTTATTATTAAAAAATTACACTAAATGAACATGACGTAAATTTAATCGCATTTGGAACTTTGATAATTTCTGAGATTAATGAAATGTCAATAAATTCTTCAACATGAGACTTGAAAAAGTATAATGAAAATAAAATCGAATGAATTTCATGAGAAAATAAGATGTTTGAAATTTATTTATAATAATAAGCTTACATCCATATATACATATCCATTCAATTTTCATATTTAAATTTCGATATCCATTCAAAATTCCTCAATGTTTGGAACTTGCTATTTTAATTCAATAATATATTTCAGGTGTAACAATTTCATTCACACTCATATTTTGAAGACTATAATAATAATAATTTGTTTGTAAATTTTATTCAGAAAATGCCAGCAACGAGATACTAGCTGAATCTAATTTTACAAATTATAAAAAAATAATGCAATATAATTGAATCATCGAGATGTACAAATTGTAAACGTATATTACCTTGCTGAAAATCTTCCATGAAGAACAATAAATTTCCCAGATTGTTGTATGAAATCAACGATTCAAAAATCACATCACAAAAGAGAGAAAGAATTGATCGTTTTCATTTTGAACAAGGAAATTTTACAAATCTACAATTGTACATCTCGAGAGTTTAATTATATATCATTATTTTTTAATAATTTTCAAAATTAAATTTAGCAGGTATCTCGCTGCTGGTATTTTCTGAATAGAATTCACAAAATTCCATAACCAGGTCAAAATAAGGGTGAAGGAAAAATAGAGCTATATAAGGTTTTGAAATTTGACCTGACAGAATGCGTATTCGTTGCGTATTACGGATCAAAACAGGTTCTCATTAATCCTCATCTTATACTGTTCAAAAGGGTAAGATCAGTCTTTGAATAGTTCGAAATCAGGTTTCAATTTTCCGACTCGGGAGGTAGGGGGGAGAGGAAGAGATCGCTGGAGTCAAACGATTCACACACGATCGATTCGCTGTTCACAAGATTCTGGATTATCGTATCAGCCGCTCACGTGTATACGTAAATTTTTCGAAATTCATCCCATCGATACGATATAAGCGAAATCAGAGTGCGATTGGTTGCCATCACAAATACTAATATTGTGTCGACCAAAAATTATATTCGGCAATTATTGATGGAAATTTGGATGGGATGGCTCAAATAATACTCCTCGAGAAAAGGAAAATCACCGACCCAGAGGAGTCCAAGGAAAAACCTTCCAGCAACGTTGCTACGAGTCAGGGTGGTCCAGATACGCACTTATTATTTCTTTATTTCTCGTTTTATATCTCTCCTCTCTTTCTCTCTCTCTCTCCCCATTATATTTTGTATGTGCGAACAATTGATAATATTTTAGACTTTCGCTATAGGGGCGGATCAATTTGTAAAACTTGACGACGTCAGTCAACTTGTTACTTTTTTACTTTTGTAATGCGACATGAGAAATCAAACTCTTAAATCCAGATCTGCGTTCATTAAATTGATTTATTCAATCATTTTTTTTTTCATTTTCTTCCATGTTTTTCTTCAATTCACTTCGTCTTTATGTTTTTCGCCTTTCCATGTAACTCGTCCCAACATCCTTTACACGGCACAAAATTTCACCGGAGGTCAAATTAATATATAGACAACAAGAAATATCTATCACTCACAGAATAATGATACCATATATTTTGAGAAACTCTTGCGTTATTTAGACAGAAGAAATACGCATGTTTCTTTATTCGAAATACCAGAAAAATCGATATTCTGAGAAATGTTTGAACCATTCATTACAAATTCACTTGTTTATATTTTCGGATTGAAAATTCTATCAAAGATCGCTCGTTTCATATCTCTACTCATTCTATAAACGAGAAGCGAAGAGAACTTTTCTCATAAAAATCAATGATTAATTAATCGACTAACGCAGTTTCAAATACTTCTGACCATTAAAATCAATTTACTCGCTCATACATGTTTCTTACTTTCATCTCGACGAAGAGAAATCCAAAAGAAGAGAGACGGGTTAGCCACGGTATTAAGACAAGAAACTAGAAGGATGAGGTGGAGAAAAAGGAGTAAGTACTGGAGAAACGGCGGATGCTTTTCTACGGGTTGCGTCTGTCTTGCCGCTTTTCTTCCCATTCCATGATATTTTCATTCCGGGGAAACCGGCTTCAAGCATCGTGCAAGCGAGCACCACCCTCTTGACGACCACTTCCAACTGAGCGTCGTTCGGGCTGTACGGCGAGTACATCCGGCACTTCCGTTCTCCAAGTACGTCGCGCATCGTCCCCCTTCGTCGTCACCGGCCGACATACCTTTTCTTTTACTCGCATCTTTTTGTTTCCTCTTACCTAATTACAGCTTTTTGTATCCTTCGTTATGGGTTATTTCGTGCCTCGTACCTCGAATTCACATCAAATTACGGTGATCTGAGAACGAATGATGTATGAGAACGAGCACCGTTTCCCTCTCACGTAATTGCATTTTTCCAAACTAATGAGATTTCTTTATATTTCTATCTTTAAAATACTCTGAGAATTAATGAATTCTCTTGCGACGATGACGACGACAACGTTTTCGTATACCGTCATCCGTAGACATTTGACAAGTTTCCATTCATCCATACGTATGCTCGAACACGGTCGCGCGCATAGACCAACATGACCGACAATCCCTTTCAAGGGTCATCGTGGTGGAGCTTGTTCGGACGTTTTGTGGACCACAAAAGGGGGAAAAGGAGAACTAAGAGAAAGCATCTTATACAAGAAGGAGAAGCAAAAAAAATTGGCAAGGATGAAATTTTCACGGTGAAATACCTTCTGATATTTTCTACGGTTTTTCTTCTATGAAAAGAGAAACACGCTTGAATTGAAAGTCAGCTCAGTGGTAGATTGAATTTCGATTATCCCCCGGCTGAAAAGTGAAAAATGCTCAAACCTTTTCGGATTCTTTTTTGATGTAGTTTCGAGAGACTCTTGAAGAGTTGGCTCTTAAATCCTGGTGCACCTTTTACACAACGCTCGCCCTCTGCCTCCCTACTCCGCTTCCTTTTCTTTATAGAAGCTTAATGCCATAAAAGGTGCCCCGAAGGTTGAAACCGCCGCGCGTCACATTGTGTACGTGTGTGTTGTTGACTTCTCGGAAAAGCTCAACTCTAGGTATTGCGCTTCAACCGTCGTGATGGTGGTACGTAGAAGGTAACGTAGGAGCTAATAGCACGTAAAGAATGAGAGTGGAAGGGCTGAAGAAAGCACCGGCTTGGAAGATGAAGACAGTACGAAAGCTCCCAACTTGAAACACTTTCTCTCATTTTCTCTTCCTGTTTCATATCTTCCTTCACGGCCGTTAACTTTAGATCCACTCATCCATCACGAGTGAATATATATATATATATATATATAAGTATAGTAAAGATGTCGATTCCAGCATGGAAAGTCGTAGAAAATTCTCTTCGTTTCTCACTTCTGTTTTTATAGAATAAACCAGGGAACGATTCCATAAAACCAGGTATATAATTTTATCATTTCACGTAATTGACATGGATGAATATGTTTGGTAAATTCTCCATGATAATATCATTTTTTGATTATAAATATCGTGTAGTTGATGATATCATCACGTACGTAGATCCGAAGCACGTCCTTTGGTACATCGCTAGAATGTTGAAGTGCTATAATTTATTATGACCGAGTTTTATATTCCGTTTAAACGACCTTGCAGTATCGTTTTATGAATAGAACAATCCTCGAGTATTTTTCCAATTTTATTCCTCCATCGAAAATTCAGCAATCTCATTGTTCCTCTGAAGAACCTTGCCAACTGTTGGGAAATGAAGAGAATTTGTGGCACAAGTTGTTCCAAATATATATATATATATATATATGATATTTATCTTTCTAGAATCGATGGCTTTGATTTCAACAATGAAACAATTTTTGAAAATTCCTTATGAAAGAATGGAGATAAATTTTGGAATTGAGGTATCAGAACAGCGGAGCATGTGTATCTTTTTTCTTCATGTATACAATCTGAAGCGATACTAGCTCCCTTGTAAACTTGCATCCTTGATAATTTCAATAACGCTGCACTTTGTTTTACGAGCTATAAACCTTCACCTTTATGAAATTTCTTTTGTAAATATTTCTATAAAGCACCACGAGAGATATCGAAAACACCTTTGAAGACTAAAACTGTAAATTTCATAGAGGTAACTATCAACAATGATGGTCACTTTAAATCAAGCTAATGATATGTGAAAACCCTTCGCATCGCATGATGCTGTTTCCATGTTATTTTAAGTGGATTACTGTCCGTCACAGTAACCATTTTTCCATGTACATGCTCGTGGATATATTCCGTACTGCTGAACATTGAACTTGTTAAATAGGGGATGTAAAAGATCGTTGTGCATACATGATTTTGAAATTTGTTTTGCGGGGACGGATAAGTGAATTTGAAATTCAATGAAGCATTTGGTACAATATCGCATTACATTTTATTGAGAAATTTATACTGCAGAGCGATTTCGAATTCGCGACTAATATAAATGCATTTTCGAAATCACAACTAAAAGGCAAAGCAAAAAGAATTTTTGAAACATAAATCTTATCTTCCAAATTAAAATCTTCTGAACATTCTTCAAAGGAATATCAACGTTGGAAATATATATCTGCTAGTATTTTCTGAGAATTGTGAAAAGTTTTGTCACAGAGATCATGCGGTATGCGAAATTGAATGGAAAATCTGAGAAAAACATGTCTTCTCTAGGTGATAACGATTCAACACAAAAATATTCTTCCTTAAATACGTTCAACCTAGATAACTCGATCCCAAGTTCCTCTGCAAATTTACATAATCATATCATCTTAACTTAATTTTCATTATATTTGATAAACTACGGTATCAAATATTTTCCTCATTCATATTCATGAATAATTATCATTTATTAACAATAGTTGATCTTTATATAAATATCCCAAACACTTCAGCTCCTTTGTGCTATCTAAAATCCCTTGTTTGAAATACCTTTGCCTTGTACTAACGAACGATACACATTCCGTAACCTGTTAAATCTGAGTAAAAATGTATAAAAAGAAAAAGTAAACATCACGGAAAAGCTTAGCCCCGGAAAAAGTGAGTAATGAAAGATACTTCTCATCTTCTCGTATAAGAAGCATCCACTCGGTCAAAAATGTTCTCCAAACCGGGCTTCAGGACGGTGAATATAATTTAATATCCTCATTAAATATGATAATCTTGGTCTGAGTGGGTTTTGGACGTCAAATAAAAGAGAGCGAGAGAGAGAAAGAGAGGGGGGATGGAACAAAATTATTATCTCAAAAAATGTTCTTCAATCTCGGAATAATTTCTCTTGATTTATGAGAGTAAAAAATTGTAGACGCCACAGCTGGTGATCGAATTGAGTTCATCATATAAATTCGAATAGTACAAAATTACTGCGGTGGAAACACAATTTGATGTATGATTATCATTCAAGTATACTTCAACTCATACTAAATAGCATTCAAAAGAAATCCACGGAATCCCTCATTACTTTACGTTTTCAAGAAATTCTAGGCGAGTGGTCAAAATATCAATTTATTCGTCATTAGGGTTCACAGGAGGGAGAAAATTCTTCAGAAGTTCGATGTGAACAGAGCAGATGACGAAACACGATAAAAGATAATAATTCCATTCTAAAGATAGAAAACTATCTCACCGATGACCTGAATGTTCAAAGGATGTTGTAAGGAAGAGATAAGCTGACTTGGAAAGTACCAAAGACGACTGACTTCTTTTAAATCTCTGAAATCGGAATGTGATTATCTCCAAATCTATCTTTGGGACAAAGAAGAGTGTGTTTCCGAAGAGGGAAATTAAAAGATAAAAACATTGAAGGAGTGATTCAAAAAATGACAGTAAAAAATCAATCCTCCAATGTTTATGATTTATTTCCTCGGTATTGACACTGTTATCGTATACGTATAAAATTGATATTTCGCGGAAGACTTTTTGTATTCGCCAAGAACAACGGAGTCATTGGAGTGCAACAGATCGCTGAGGATACAAGCCATTGATAATTTCATATTTTACGTCGGGAAAGTTATGAGCTTTGGCAGGCTGTTCGAACTAAGAATGCCCCCTTCTATATCCTCGACGAGCGGCTCTTATATTAAATCACGGCGCAGAAAAATAAGGGAACGATCGCGGGTGTGTAGGTTACAAGTACGTGCATTGAGAATATATAGAACCACTTTTACGATTGAATGAACGCATCGTGATTGAATATTAATCTTCGTTTATATAGGGGGAAAATAAAAGCTTGTGAAAATTCTAGGTTCGATTTGCTGCGTGCATTTTGAAATGAATTTTGATGATTGAAGATCATAATTAAAAAAATATAAATATAAATGACTCAACTTTCACGACAAGTTCATATAACTTCATTCTCTATTAGTTTCTGTTAGAGTCAGAATCATTTAATTAACCTTGTTGCTCTGATCTAAAAGAATCTTTCCCGTACGCTCAAAGCATATTTTCTTAGAATGATTCAAAGAGAGTTCATACCACTGCTTCGAAGCACATTTTCTTATTAGAGTTATAATTACGAGTTGTTCCTCCTCGGGGAGCAAGAATTTTCCTACCCCAATAATTCTTCCTGCTCTATGCGAGAAAACTCTGAATTACTTCGGATTGCCAAGTGATGTTGAAAGACCTTCACTTCCGTTGTGTTACAAATGATCCTCTTTTGCTATTTCTGGTCAAAAATTCTGTCTTAAACCGATGAAATACTGGAATTTTGGAAGTTTTCCTACCCTAGTAATTGAAAAAACAGCATTGATTGGCGTTGGAACGAATTATTCGCCAGAATTTAACTGTTTTCAGATGAATTCTGTAGACTTCTTAGTACATGGACGCAACACATCGCACGCAACTTTTCACAATGATGCACATCCTATTTTATTTTCAATTTGACTACAATACAAGCGAGGCCGAAGTAGCCCGGGAAAATTCCAAAAAGTAATTCTTGTCGAATTGTCTCAGGACTATAGAAATCTTTGGAGGTTACTACTTCGCGGAAATTTGCAAATTCTTATGGAATACTTTGAGAAAATGCTAATGATTAGGACTCCCAGACCGTACAACGTACCACTGGAACGTTTATGGAAGGTTTATAGAACGTAGGAGAGGTTTTCTGAACGTTCAGAAAAAGTGCCAGAGAAACATTGTGCTGTTGGGGCTGTGATGGAACTCTTTGAGAGTTGTCAATTTCTAAAAGAGCTCCGAAACTATCGCTCTTTGAGAATTCATGGGTGATTCTTCTGTGCTGTCTGTGGTGATAACAATTGCATTGATCATGATGAGCTTGGAACCTTGTTCTGGCCTGAAATTTGAGATACAGCAATTAAATCGATTCTTTTTCCAAGTTTTGCAAATGATTGGAGCATTCCAACTGGTCAGCACAAATTATCAACCAACGATCTTTGATAGTGTATAAGGAAAAACTAGAGGTGAATTAGTCAATCACTAACAGTCACACGGAGAAAAAAATTCGCTGTGACAGCGAACTATTTGTCATTCCAGCAATCTTGTTAACTACGTCAGCGAGTTTTTAGCTGTAGCAGCAAAGAATGTTCACTGCTCCAGCAACATTTGTTTGCTATCCTGTATATAATGCCGAAATTTGCTGGAAGAGCAAGAGTTTTTTGCGACCAGAGCTAAAAAATCGCTGTTGTAGCTAGCAAGATTGCTATCACGACTGACAGTTTACTTTCACAGCAGAAAATTTGATGCTTCAGCAAGCGGGACCCAGCAAAATTAGATTACGCTGTTACAGCAAATTTCTTTTCCCTTCGCGTAAAACAAAATATTCCTCCCAAAATGCAGTATGCAATGAAATACAACAATGAATAATTCTCCTGGACCATTTGAAAATATTTCTGAAATTTTCTTCTTTTAATTCAGATTTCATGTCTACAAGTTATACAGGCACAACGTGAACGTACATCAGCCATCATTGTCTTCTCAAATCGGTCAACCAGAGCACGACAAAAATTTTACTCTCGCAACGTTGAAGTTTCGATTCACAATGCAACATGTCTCATCAATATTATAGATACTTCACTCTCTATGATTAAACAACTAGTTCAGATATTCTTCTTCATTACAATTTTAATATCATGCAGATTGCAGTAAAAATGTCAAGACATCGTAATTCGTTGGCACTGACCGGAGCAATCAGCACAACTATGTGCATCAAAAATCACCTTAAAAGTCAGACATAACTCAGACAGATTTATATTAAAAAATATCCAGAACATGGGAAATGAATAAATTTCTAATATCAAGTTACACGGAACATGCATGCACTTAATTGTCGAATCCTGTTCATTTCTGATGCACCACATTTCCTGGATATAACACAATTCCATTTACGATCATAATTTCTACGTTCCTGAACACAGATCTATCCTGAAATGACATTCAACGGATGCTGATATCAACTCAAATGACAGTTTATCTCTTAGAAGGAAAGATAATTCGGATTTTATCCGGCAGCAAATGTAGTCGTTCCTTGAGTGATATATTGGATTACAGTAAATTGGATAAAATCCGTGCTTTGATTGAATCCAGTTTCACATGAAGAGAGAATTGTGCATTTTCTTGTCGAGATAATGAATTTTGCCTGGAGATTAATATACGTGTAAACTCAAAATTCATACTATTTCTAGCACCAAGAATTCAATCTCATCCTCGATGCTTTATTGGAAAAACAACAGCATTGATATTGATTATTGTCTTACACAACTAATCTAAAGAGAAATTGAAGATCCAAAGACGACATTGAATGCATCATTGGATGCAACACAAGACTTCTCCGCGACTGGCAATATTACGCCAATATTGGATTATCGTGAACCGGTGGGTTGTGTTCTCTCAAACACTTTTCTCCTTCAGTTTTTCACTAAAAACGACAATGGAAAGCTGAAACTACCTACTATCGTTTTTCACTGACAAAAGAAACGAAGGAAGATAAAGGGAAAAGGATTAAAAAAGAAAAAAGTGATTACAGAAGAAGAGGCAAACATTTAAAAAAATCGGTGCTTCTCCTTTTCCACCCGAAATAGTTGGAATAATTCGAACGTTTGCATGGATGAGACGACGTAACTGGACTACTTCATACCTACCACTTGACTTTCTCTTTCTCCGTATCTACTCACTATCCATCTTGGTTTTCTTTTTCTAAGTGGAAATTCAGTAATACCTACCTTTATGGTCCTCGTAAGTTGCTAGCAACAAGCATTGGCACTCAATGTTCCGGGTCTAAGGACTGAATAATGAATGCGCACAAGGGTCAAAGATCCATTACACCCTCCTTTATATATACATATATATTCTCTCCGTTAGCCTCTTTAGATTTTCAAATACTACTTGGCCCTGTACCTTGGCTTCGGCGTCATACTTGACTCGCGTTTCCCATATCTTACACTCCTATCCTATTTCTGGCTTTACCAAATTTTTACCGTTCCGACCTTTCACTTGCCATGCGACCATCTCACGGCAGCACGAATAACATTTGAATAAATACGACAATTTGTAACGACAATCTGCACGAATATATCCCACAGATGTAGAGGAAACAAAGAACGAGGAATGAAAAGATGAGATTTCTTCCAGTTGGAGAGTGTTCAGTTTTAAATAAAAGAGTAAAATCACACTTATCTCCAGAAACAAGTGCTATCGGTTCTCAATATTTTAATGATGATGTCGTATTCTCTTAACGATGGAAGCACCTGAAATTATCCTATAAATTTCTTGGGCTTGAGATGATAATTCATCTTGAAAGGATCATAATGTAAAATATATTACATTGGATGTTAGTTTCATTCCTAATCGTTGAACTTCGTTGAATGAATTGTTCATTGAAAACAGTAAGAATTCATGTTCATCGTTAGAATCCTGCTGGAACTTAATATAAAAATACCAAATGAAAATATCTCATCTCCAGAATCTTAAAACTTCACTTGAGTATTCCTCTCACATCAGTTCAATATTGATCTTACAATATTGAAATTTTTATACAAAAGAATTTCGAACAATAGTGAAGAGGTATATGCTTTTTTTCAATGGAACTGACAATCTTCATGGCTTGATGCAACAGAAAAGCAGCTATATCAATATCTAACATGAAAAGGAGGACAGTGAGGAGGAAGGCAACTATGTTTCGGAAATTTTATGATGAAACTATCTGTCCTTTCGTAGTACATAATATCAATGAATTGCATTTAATATAAAACTGAAATATTGATTGAAATCAAAACACTACTATGAATAATTTCAGATGAATTCTACATAAAAATTGTATTAGAAATGATATTTATTTCATAACTTCGATTCTGCAAAAATGTTTGATTTATGAATAGGGATGTGGGATAGTTTTGTGTTTACAGACGTATAAATCCGCCAATGTTCGATATCTACAGCACGAAACAATTTTCATGCAAATTCCTCATGACGATGCAACGATCTGTTTCAATGAATTCGGCAGAATTGAATGACGTTACTGATCATGAAATGTATTTTTCTCCATCCAATTCAAATTCCAGAGCGTGTATCGAATTCATCGATCCGGAAATTTACAATATTTTCCTTATGAATTCATGAGGAAAAAAAGTTGATAAAATACTGTAATATAACAAGGATTAAGACATAGAAGGTCCTGCGAGTTGTAATTAAATTAAGTCAGCGAGAAAATTTGCGTCCTCTTACGGAAGATACGTATCCTCGTTGGGCATATCCGTTACTGCAATAGCAGTGGCAGTAGCAGCAACAGCAACAGCAGCGGCAGTATCACTGTGGGATGTCGAGATAAGCTTCTTTGCGCAACAAACGTGTCGCGGTCTGTTACATTTGTACCACGCATTCGCAGAAACAACTTGGAGAGAAGAAGATACGCTTCTCTGGAACTGTGACCGCAACCACTTCCCTTGACAAGCATTCTTTGTTTTACGATACAAAGGAAAATATTGTATTTTGCTTCAAGTTTTTTTGCATCTCGATAACTATCTATATGTGACGATTCATCCGAACCGTTGACACATATCTCAACTCAAGAACAAGAAGACAGGAAAAATGTTGGACGTATTTTTTTTGTTAGGAAGCGTAGCTGAAACGGAGGAAGAGATAGAACCACAATTCGGTATTTTCCTCGAATCGATCGAGACTCGAGAAGAAAATAAAATATTGAAAATATAATGAAACGATGGTCATTCTTAATTCAATTCCAAATGATTCGCCCTCTTAACGCGTAGCCTTGCCACGGGGTGTTTATATTAAAAAGAAAAAACGATGTACCATCGTCGGCAATAAATTCATCCAACTCAGGGCGAAGCATTTTTCTCCCTGTGTACGGGAGTAGTAGATTAAAACAACCAGGAGATTAAAGAGATTGTTGACCGCGTACACACATGCATACGTATTTGAATTTGCATACATCGATTGAAATCTGATTCCTCTGTTTTGCAAAACAGAACAAAAAAACAGAGGGGAAAAAGTACACTTTTATGTACGAGCTGGATGAATATTCAGAGTTTTTACATAATAAGTATGTTCATTTTCATCTCGATTTATGTGAAATGCATTTGCATACAATGGGAACACGATGGTTATAAATATGAGAACGTATTTAAGATACCGTCTAATGAAACGTGTTCATTTCCATTATTCCTAAAGGTAAGGTCGTTAATCAAGGTAATTAATCGTGAATTGTTTCGCTGTTAATCGATTCCACCGATTTGTCTGAGTGTATAATCTTGTATCCCATTATCCGTCCGAATTCATCCCCTTGAAACAGGATTATGAATTCTGAAATCAGTGTGTCAGATATTCAGTATCGTAGTTGGGGGTAGCGATATTACTTTGGTCGAGGAAGAGAGAAAGAGAGAGAGAGAGAGAGAGAAGGAGAGGAACAGAGGAAGATTCAGAGATTCATCAAAATGCAATGTGATTCTCTTGATTGGAAATCCATCAAAGGATGTATGTAAATAATTTGGGATTATTCATACATATTTATGAATGCGTGTATCGCTGTTGATAAAACGAACATTTATTTTTATTGTACACCTTCGCACAGGTTCTATCATTTGAATTTCATATTCTCTAACATTTTTGTGATATGAACTCTTTCTTGGATTTCGAATATGGCATATTATCATTCGATTCATCTAACACGATTTATTTTACGAGAATAATCATCATAAATATTGTTATGTATAAAGTTTTACGATCCGTCTCCATGAAATTCATTTTCCTCACGTTCGATCCATCCAACGTAATTTCCGAGATATTTCAGCAAATATTGGTCCTGGTCTGTCTTCTGTTTGCTGATTCTCGTTTCCGATTGTTCAGATTAATTGCAAATTGATTCTTCAATTCGCGATTGATTTTTCAATGCTTCTCAGACATAACAATACGTTGAATACAGTTTTGGATTCTTCCAATAGTAATAATGGAACATGTTTAACCCAACAAAGTACAAAATTTAAAAAATGTTTGTACATTCGGACTCTTGTTTGAATTTCGTAGTTCATAAATTGAAATTTCAGAAAACGTGGGGAAGAAAATTCCAAAAGTACTTACCTAGAAAATCATACAAAAAATGTATAATAACTCCTGATTGTGAACTCAATAAATGCTCTTTTCAATAATGGTATTGTAATAATTGCTCATGATTTTTCTCATCCAATCAATCGGATGAATTATTTGATCTCATCTGATGGATGGGATTGAACAAAGAACTCCGATTTCATTTTCATTTTTGATTATCCTTTTGATCGTTTCAATTATTCCTGGTTCATGAGCTGTGAAGAGGAAACTTATAATCTTTGCTTCCATCTGCTTAATAGCTCCATCGTATTCCTTTGTTCACAAACGAAAGCTCATTCCTGCTTGGAATTTTCGTTTTCCATATTTTACGCTATTGGATAACTCTTTTTGTTGTCCATTTGAACATTGTAGAAAAAAATCGAGGCTCAATTCGTTAGGTGGCACGGAAGGAATTATTATTAATTGAGATTCTAGGAGGGTTTGAATTGTGCTTCCATCAATAACATACAATACAAATTCACGCTTTGCATTTGAGAAATTTTCCTTTACAATGCATCGCACTATTGGAAAAAACTACCATTCTGAGGTACCGTGAGATTTGAAAATTCCTGTTCATAACGAGTGCTTGCTGCCCATATACAAAAAGATGAAGTTTCATGTTCTTCACTTGAATTTTCCAGCATAAATACAAGAATTCTCCGATTTGCATACGAAAATTTTTCTGCACGAATATTTTTCAATTCGATACCGGAAGTTTTTGGTAAATTTGCCGTGCATGAATAAATTCTATCATGAAGAGAATTTGAGAATGTTGTTCATGAATTGTAGATTCGGAATTCAAAATCTAGAATGGGCAGTGGAAGATGATTTTGAAACGAATGAAAAACGAGTATTGACAAACCAAACACGTATCACTTGGAAAATCAGTAGAATAAACTCCATATAGTCAGACGTGGACAGAGCATACAACTTGACACTTTGTAATGACACTTTGGTAATAGGGATGTCGATTCTTGAACAGGATCGATCCTTTTTGACAGAAAAAGTATTCAGTTCATATAGATTTGTATGAAATATCGATAAAACTTCGGTATATGTTCTGTATGAAAGAGAATTGATTCTTCTAAGAATCGGAATCACTACATGGTAAACACTTGCTCCCGAATTCGCTCGCAGAAAAAACAATTCAATGTGACAGGGAAATTCAACCCTTATCCGTACAGATCGGGTCTTTTAGAACTGAAAACATTGAAATTTGATAAAGAGTTCTATATTATATGAATATTGAAATGTATTTTTGAATTTTCTCGAAGCTGTAAACAACAAAATGACCAATTTCTCTTGCAAATTCAAAGATACGAACATAAGCCGAGAAAATTTGTATTCGAAATGATATTAGCTACAGCAGTACGGGGGATTTTTTTTTATATACGTGACCTGGCCTACGAAAAGGAGGCTTAGGTGTGAAAAAATCATTTTTCACTTTTTTGGTGATTTGGATGGAGTGAAATATGCTCTTTCGAATGGCGCAAACCAGAAGTTTCTAACTGGTAGGGAAGTTTGCTTAAAATGTACAAGAAGAAGAGCAGAAATGATTGAAAATGAAGAAAATTTGGAGATTAAATTATAGAATAATAGACATCATTTCACATGTTAAAAAATTTCATTTCAAGGCAAAACCACGTCATTTTACATAAAAATTCACAAATTTACAATTAGAACATTAGAACATTAGAAGCGAACAACTAAAGCGAAACTGATAAAATGACTTGTTTATCTTTCCCCTTTTCGTAGACCAGGTTTTTTCGAATTTTTTTAAAAAACATAAAATCTTGGCGAGAATCAATTAAAAGAGAAACCTACGTACAACTGTACCTAATATCATATTCAATCAAAATTTTCTTGGTTTATGATTGTATCTTCAAATTTGCATGAGTTCTTTGTCCAGCCACGGAAAAAACACTGAGGAGTCGCGATTTTGTTGATCACAGCTCTGAACAAATTCAAAAACACACTGCAATAGTTATATAATAAAGAACTCTCCACCTGCTTGAAAAGCTCGAATTTCTATGCCTGTTCAGAAGGAGGAAAGGGACCGATTGTAGACTGATCATTTCTTCCCCCATTTTCTCCTCTAGGGAGAAAATGACCGGGATGGAGAATGAAGACAAAAAAAATGTTGAAAAATGAATTTATGAAAAGAAAGTATGAAAAGTTAACGAATTTCCAATTTTGTCTTGTTATATTCTTCATATTTTACTATCCGGGCCTCTGAAGCCCGAACTGTACGGAGGAGGGTTAATGTTGTTGGGTATCTATTGCTATTACAGGAATCTTGATAGCTGAAACAGTGATGTTTCAGTTGTGGCAGGGAAAATGTTGACTCCAAAATAATGTCAACAATTTTCTAGCAAAATTTGTTTGCTATCCCGTTCACGGTCTTGGTGAATCATGTTGTTCTCTCAGCGATCCAGTTTTATTTGCTGTAAAATTTACCTTATGTCCGATAAATATAGGGATGACATTGAATCACTGTAATTTATACCGCAATATCTATTAGATTTATCGCAATTCATGCGACCACTGCAGCAAATTTTCATTTTCATCGGAGACTTTGCTTGATTTAATAGGAATTCCGATATATTTTACTGGGTGATTCAAAATTGCCGTACACTTTTCTTAGAGCAGATTCTTGGTGGAATTCTGAAAAGATTTTGGTCCAGAATAGTCAGATTTGATCCTTAGATTCGGAGATATGAGCATTTTTTAATTTTTCGAAAAATCCGAATACCCGGAAGTATTTCTAATTCAGCTTCCTTTGGTGTGGAGTTATGGCGGTCTGAAATTTTTTGCATCCCAGCCAATCAGAAATCAACAACTTCAAATCGCTATAACTCCACAAGGAAGGAAGCTGAATTAAGTTTTTTCCTTTTCAAGGGATATTTCGTAATCTGACTTGAGGAATGGTGTTGGATTCCGAAGTCAGAAATATTATACTTCCGAGGTATTTGAATTTTCAAAAAGAATTGAAAAATGCTCATATCTCCGGATCTAAGGATCAGATCTGAATACTTCGGACCTGAATCTTTCCAGAATTTCATCAAGAATCTGCTTCCAGAAAAGGGTACGGTAATTCTGAATCACCCAGTATTTAATACCTCAATTTGCTGCGTTGGCAAATTTTTTTTCTCTCTGTGTTGTACACTCTGTACACTGAGAATACTAAACAAATGAACGTTAACAGCGATGAGTGAAGTCAGTGATAGTACCTTTCATGTGAAAACGAGTAAAAAATCGCAAACTTTGCCAAAAATATAAGAAGATATACCAAAGAAATATAAGAAGAATTGTTGTCTCAAGATAAATGCCCCACCCCAAGAGAAATTTTTTTGAATCAAGAAAATATCTTCTCAATTCAGAGTAAATATTATTATTATAGACAAATGAGATTCTCGGAACAAGAAAATACACTGTTGATCATAGTAATCATTTTTCGCAATGTTCAACCGCAGTGATATAATTGGATGTAATTCACTTTTCATCAAAACCCTTTCGCTGGACTTGTATTTTGTGGAGAGAGCGCATTTCGTTAGAATTCTCTTCTTTCTCTTCACTTCTAAAACTCTGGAACAGTGATTTATCCTTGAATTTGATCAAACATTTAGACAGCCACCCTTAGTTCCACCATCAACTATTCACGCAGTGAAGGACAAAACCATAGTAACCCCACTCTAATTCACGTTGCAACGATGCTAACAAGAAGAAGCGTTGATGCTGACCGCTGTCTCAACGCTCCTCCTCGAAGCCTTGCCTCGTTGAAGTACCAGAGAAGAGGAATCCTCGAAAATAAATTCAACTTACGCTCGAGTAATGGGAACTTGAGTACAATACAGAACAAATGCCCGGTCGTGGGATCTTTTAGGTATGGTAAACACAGAACATGTCCAGGAAAATAAAATCATTTTTTGCTTCACCCTGTCATACAGAGACGTTAAGGAAAACGATCTACTGAGATGCACGCTGATAAAACTCTTCAGTTATAGTATGTGATTGAAAACGACATCAAGGGTCTATAATTGTACTGATATTCAGTTGACATAGTATTTTACTGAAATATTCAGCGACGACAATTAAAAAGTTCTTTCAGTGCAGAAGATGATAAAAAAAAGAACACAACACCGAACTGTCAAACTCAATACAAATACTGGGTGCATAAAGCTATTTATTCCTTAAGCTTATTTTATATTTGAGATTTGAATATTAAATTCGAGTTAATAACAGAAGTTCTAATTCACACATTCATATATCAATAACTATCCAGTTTCTGAACATTATTTTGTATTTAAGGGAACAATTAATGGTTTTAATCCCTCTTCTTCACACTAAATCCTATGAAACTAAACAAATTTCAATCCTGAATAAAAGAGTATCTGAATTGCACAAAATCGACCAACAATTTGTTCAATACACAATAAATTACTGATAAAAGATACCAGTTCACCACTTTTTCAACTCAATTGACACAATGTAACACCAATCTAATTCGTTGGATTAACATCTCAACTATCAATATTCAATGAACCCACTGAACAAAATAACACCCCTGAAACGTTTTTGGAACATAAAACATTCCTGCGACGTTTCAGAAATGTCATTTTGAAAGATTTTATTCGAAACGTTACAATGGTAGGATTCAAATAGTCTCTGAAACGTGCCAGAAACGTTTCGCGACATCTTGTTCAATGAGAAAAGATGTTCACATTATTTTTATCAACAATAAATCATGGATCACTCGATCCCACGAATTTTCGAAACTCAATTCAAATAAAAACTCATTTGCGTGAGGTTACTAAAGCTTGAATGCATATAACACTTATTCAACAATCAACAGACAAATGAACAACAATAATCAATGAATATTCAATAAATCAAAAACATGTAGTGATTAGTTCAAGTCTCAACTAACAACATAAAACTCGTATATTCATTCGAATCTTCATACAATTTTCTTATTCAAATTCACCACCCTAGTAAAAATGAATCATACAAGAACATATAAAAATCATATGTGATCCATATAAAATTCATATATGGCCATATACTCTCTAAAATTTTCAGAGTGAGATTTCACTCTTCAGTCAGCCAAAAGTGAGCCTGTGGGAATTTTGAGTGAAATTTCCACTCTTTTAGAGTGATATTCTAAGGTTTGAGGTTAGAAACCCACAGCCACTCAAATCCTATAGTCAATTTTTCACTCCAAAACAGTGGGGGTTCACTCGAAACGAGTGAAAATCCCACTCGAAGCGGACTGGCTCACTTCTGAGACTTAGTGGAGTGAAACACGTGATTTTTCACTCTTTCAGGTTCAGAGAGTATGCTTACTTTTCACTAGGGAATTTATCTCATTTACACTATTTAGAAACTACATGAAATTTAACTAAACTCTTAGGAGCCCCCTAAACTTGGACATGTCATCAACCTAAATGCCGAGCAATATTTCATTGCAAATATCTCTTTAACAATAGAACCATAACTGAGGAGTACACATGAATTATCCCTATCGATATTCAGCCAATCAGTGGATTGCAAATCAGTTCCTTGGCTAAATTCAAAACATCATTTTGAAAACCACCGAATCCTGTAAACATGTACAAAACTCTCCTTACTTCGATATCGCTCGAGATACGAGAAGCTGAACGAATGTTTCACAAACGAGAATATTTCTGGAATGAGCGCAATGAAACAAAAGCGTTTCTGCAACGTATCGAATCACAGTTCGGAATAAAAGAACAACTTGGATAATTACAATTGACAAAAGTAAGAAACAAAAAGAAATCAATACACTAATGCATTCGTGTCATCGTGGAGTCTGGGAAATGAAGTAGAACGGAAGCATTCGCGATGCTGACGCCTAGTAATTGGAGTGGCGGTGTAAATTCTTTTCTTTCTTCCTGTTCTCTTGATTCTCAGGTCGAGCTTCTAACCGGTGCCACCAATGCAACTAAGCTAGGGTACAAAGGAGAAATGAAAAAGCAAAAAGCAAGGAGAGACTCTTGAGTAAAGCAGCTGTTAGAAGTCGCTGATAAAGAGGGCTGTGGAGGAGAAGAAACAGAAGAAGAAGAAGAAGAAGAAGAAGTCGAGTGAGCAAGGGAGTGATGCGGTTGATTCGTTCGTTCAGTTATATTTAAATTGTCGCGCACGAGTGCAACGACTGATTGGTCAAAGCGATGTAAATTTCGTGCGAATCATCCCTGCCGAGTCCTAACGTTCTTCTCCAACAAAATCATATTATAGCCGTTGCTTCTCTCTCACCTAGGGGCGACAATTTCACTAATGCGAATCTCACCTGAGGGCTTGACAGAGCGTTTTCGAGGGGGAAAACCCGATTCGATTCGACACCACGGCGCGACGCGGGACGTAACGTCTAGAAGATGGTTAGTCTTCCTTCCCAACCCTCGCTTTTCATCCCCAGACGTATTGATTTATATCCGACATTGCACCCCCGTCGACGTTGGAGACGGGATAAGACGGGGGTAGGAGGAACGAGATAACACCAACGACGATCCCACTGAGTCTCTCAATCTGTCCTGAGGAAAATCTTTCTCCTCCCATTCTTTTTTCTTCTTCGTTATACACTTGTCAAATACATTTCGTGTATTGAATTTCAAACCAATTCGCCAAGATGTCACTGCCCTTTGTACATAAGCATTTATATTTATCCTCTAACGAATCGTTTATGAATGATCGAATATCGCTTCATCGCTTCATCGCAGTTCAAATTTTCAAAGTCTTGGAAAAAGTTCGTGAGTAATGTGCGTCCTGGATTAATGGCATCTCACGAACTCTATTGGTCATAAATTTGAAAAAATATAAGACTTGACGAGAGTATTGGGAATTGGATAGTCCAGTTAGGGATACTTTTTCCAAGAGACTGCAGCAAAAAGATGAAAAATGTTTTCGGAAAGACAGCAGATGTGTCTTCTTGTCCTCTCTTTCCTCGAACAAATATCGTTCCTCACCTCAATTCAAGTACATTAATTATCACTTGTTAACATGAAAATCATGCACATGGTGCAAACGAATTAAGTACTTTTTTCTCGAAAGTTTATCACGCGAACGATCCTCGTCCAAATTTATCTTCCTTCCTGATATTGTTGTTGTTTTTTTTTAGCTTATTCAAACCTCACTCAAAAGCACTTTTTTCTCCACGGTATCGTGCGGTTTACCACAAGAAAGTACAACTTCAGGGGATGTTCCGCTGTAGTGTACTATCGTGAGAAACAAGAATTTTTTCTCTCCCCAAGAGACATACGAGAGCACACGACGTGTATTCATATAACATCCGTGGTGTGTATAGATCGATCTTTTAATATCCTAACAAGCTCGTTTCATATTTTTCACATCTTTCTCCTTTGATTTTCTGAAAAATCAAGGGTGAAGAGGAATAAATCATCTTCCATACGTATTTTTTTTTTTGTATCCTCGCTGTATCGGAGGATGGGAAAAGTTCGAAAGTAAAATTGAAATATGAAAAATTCAATAGCTTTGTAGAATTCAAATTGTCCACCCTAGTAATTTTATGAAATATTTATCGTTAATTTGGAATCTGTTTTTTTTTGTTTGAAGTTCGGAATAATTCTGGAGAACTTCGAAATTCGTGATTCGTTATCAAAATACACGAAAAGCAGGAAATGAATATCAAGTGGGAATATGATACGAAGGCGAGATCGGCAACTTGGATGGATTCAGGAAACGAAGTTGAAATTGAAAAAAGTGGAAATGAAAGGATATAAAGTTTAATGATTATTCTGCATCGGATATCGCCTTCATAGATGATTTTGGGGAAGGGAATGAGTTTGGAGCTAACGTTCTTTATCGAAGATGAAGTATGTGGAATCTTCCGGCAAATGTAATCGAGGATAATTTGTCAATCAAAGAATTGAAACTCTTTCACGTGATAATGAAACAAGGTTTCGCTTTTTGTGTCTTATTGTACTTGCTGAAAAGCGAAATGAGAATGATGGGAACCCACGTTGATAGCGGTCGCGTCCTTTAGTTCGTTCTCCTGGTTGGCTTCTCTTGCCACGATATTAATTAACGTACCGTCCTCCCTAGGGCTAGAAACGACGAGACGATGAGCTCGAGAACGAGAGCAGAAGAAGAAGAAGAGAGCAAAAAAACATCGGGACTCGTCTGAAAATAATTTCCAAGATAATTTCGACTCATCATTTTATCCCGTGAACCTTCATACAATATGAGGCAAGAATCGCGCTCATTGAACTTTTTCATATTCACTCGTGTACAAGTGCGGATTAAAACGAAAAAAAAAAGAATGAAAAAGCAAAGAAGGTGGATGGAAATCTTTCATCACATTTAACTGCTTCAGAATCTTACCTTTCGACGAATATCTCTCCTTCTCGATGATACTTTGGAATTTGTAAAGTACTTCGGAAGAGATTCATTTCGTAATGATCGGAGCGATATCTAGGTATCTTATCTGCTTTATTTTCATGATTCGAGCTCCGGTAGTCCGAAGGATATATATTATACTATAGGATGAATAATAAAATTTTCTTTTCCTGCAAAATCCCTTGGTGCATTTCATGGTAGGATATTATATGTACAATCGTGAATTCACGCGATCTCTCCCAATCCACGGAGTCGTTTGCAGCAGCAGAAGCAGCACCGGCTTTCGTAGGATCCTTCGTAGGATCGCACTGGACTACCACCCTCTTCGACAAGAAGTGAGTACGGCCAAAGCCATTAATTTGTACGTGTTGGTGTCAGCCAAGAACGGATAAGTGCGCCCCAAGGAAGATATATATCTCCATTTAGGCAGAGATGGGACTTGTTCGTTAAAACCAGACCCTAGACACATATACCATCATCCGATTCCTCCAGCGATAGTGCTATTGGTGATAGTGGCGTTTCCACCACCAGCTCTCCCTCTCTTTAATAAATCCTTTCACTGACTTGAATTCCGGTACTTGAATTTTGTATGTGGATGGATGTTTTTAGGTGTCCGATCAAATGCAAGAGTCCATGGTCTCGATCCAGACGTGCTCTTAACAACTCCTGAAAAATTCTTCAGTGTTCATTACAGATGTTATCTGAGGATTTTCGCGTGTTTTCTTTTGTCATTCTGTGAGAGGAGGATCCATTCGTCTTGAATACCCATCGCATTGCTTCCTAATACTTCTTGGAATTCCCTGGAATTTAATAGCATTCCCAAGTGGGAATTAATTCTTATTCACAAACATGCTTCTAATTGGGTACCATTCGGAAGAGCATTAGCTTTGAATTGCATTCACTCTGCAATACGATACTAATTTCACCGACGCATGCTTGAACTTGCTTTTGGTCTCCACTACATAAACGCCAAAGAAGATCAAAGGGAAGAACAAAAAATTTTAATTCCTTGAAAATATTATGATGTTGGCTTTCTTATCGAATGTAGTGAAAATGATTGTAATAGTTGTAATATTCCATTCCACATTTGAGGAGTACTCAAGAGATGAGACCTAATAGTATTAATTTTTATTGTATTATTTTTCTACGTGTACGCATTTTAGAGCTAGAATCAAGATTCTTCCTTTTAAGAACCTCATCAGAATATTCACAATCTTTTCAGAAAATGTTGAAGAAAATTTTGTTAAAGAACGTTGCAAGTTTCACATTGTGAGCTACAAAGGCTAATTTTTTATGAGAGTTGATCCTTAGAAATGTCTCTGGTGCTTTGAAAATTGTTCTGTTACTTTCTCAACTTCCCCGCCACGATGATGTCTTCAACTGCACTATATGCATGGGACCAATAAAGAGCTGATGACCTCCCAAACCCTGCAATTCTAGATTCAGGGTTCATGTAACAGTTCTGTGTACATTTTTAAGGGCTATTGGAATACCTCTTGAAAAATACCTGATTTCCAGTTACAGGGTTCAGAATGTTGCATATAAATCAGCAGAAATGCTGATGAATAATCTGAAGCATATTTTTCCCCCGCATGTGATAGAAATGAATCGACGAACCTTCGTTCGGAGTCGTAGAAAATAATATTCAGCCAAACTTGAGGATATTCGGTAGATTCAAAAGTTTTGATATCCACGATTGACTGGTAAACCAGAAAGTGAGTGAACTCAGATCGAACGATAGACAGACTTGTCTTTCTATTTCTACCGTTGTTCCCGTATATGCGTCGATGTTGTGGATACCAGCAGTGATAACATTCTCGTATACATACGTACTTGGTGGGTTTCAACTGATCGATCGATAAAGCCAATACCTAAACTTGTAGCGTGCTTTAGGGTATATCCTACTTGACTCGTCTCCATTCCCATCAGTGCAATGGAGTATGAGGTTGGTAGCCATGCATCTGAGGGTAAAAGCTTTAACGGAAGGAAGAACTCTCTTCCTTGCTTTCTCTCTCTCTCTCTCTGCACCTCGAGAAGAGGGATTGCGAACCAACTGTATTCTCCCTCCGTATCTAAGGAAACGTTCCATCTTAATAGGCAAGAGATTATATACCGAACCGAGACACATTAATGTAACTCACAAATCATTGAGGAATCCTAATTAACTAATAATCATGTTATAAAGAGAAAGAATAGGTAACGCGGGTCTTCACGAGTGATTAGTGAGTTCCAGTTGAACCAAGCTCGTTACCGAGGAGTAAATCATTCCCCTCATAATGAAGGAGGTAAGTATTCTCCATTGCGCTTCGAAGAACTCATTTTCTTCTCTCTTCGAACAGAGAGAAGATCTTCGATCTTATTAAAATTATTATTCACTCACAACAATCTAGGATTTTTCCTCTCATCTTTGGTCATCTCACCCCGTTCACCGATCAACACGGAACAAGATAAATTACCCAAAATTGAGATTGTTTCTATTTTTCTTTCTGTCTTCTTTAAACGTTAGTTCGAAAGTTCTCTTTGTATGTTCATTCTTATCTTAATTCTGTGAATAAATTTCTCGCGTCTCGTCTTTTCAAACACGTCTTCCACTTGATATATGTAAAAACTAAAGTGTTCTTTTAGTTTGGATCATTAATTGGAATTATCTATAACAGGATCAGTTAACAACTTTGAAAGAGGTATCGTTTTTCGCGCTTACCGTCGCTTTACGCTTTTAAGAGTAGATTAATAGGAGCATATCTTGCGCTTTTCCCTGACTCTCATTAAGGTTGCTTCCAGTACTACTGCTGCCACTGTTGGACCTCTTTGAAAGAATGACGAAATCGTTTCCCAACTCATGGAAACTTGCTCGCAAGGGTAACCTCTAACGGAGGTGCGATGAGAAGAGGTTGTAGCCTTTGAATTTCTTCCCGAGTTCACAGCTCAAACGCGAAGCTTTTATTTCTCAACCGTATTCATAAATGAACCTCATCATCTCGTGTCACGGTTGGTCATTTAATTCTTGGAAATTTATGTCACGCGAGGTTGAAATAATAATTATCGTTAATCGATAAGTCAAAGACCTTATAAGTCTTTTATCCCAGATTGTTACATGAATTTCGTAAAAATTATTCAAATTCTACGTTATTTTAAATACACGGGAAGATCGGGTCTATTAATATTCAGAAAGAATCTATCAACGTACAGAAAAATCACTGCCAATTCAGGGAAAAAAGGGGATCACTGAAAAATATTCGTAGTGAGTCTACCAAAAATTCGTAGTCAAAATATTAACAGTGGATAGTTTCATTAGTATTTTTCACAGTGAAACTATTAATTGGTCATACATCGACTACGAATATTTCTCAGCGATCCTCGTTTTCCCAGAATTGACAGTCATTCTTCTAAATAATAATAGACCCAGTCTTTCCGTGTATGTTACTGAAATTCTGAGGAATCTTTCTATAGAAAGTTCTTTTGAGAAATTCGACTAACAACTCGAAGCAATTTTCGGAAGTCGAGTATCATGCACGATGTTGGGGTACATCAATTTCATTCGTGCTCTCTCCATTTCGCAGTTCTGCATTTTATATCATAATTCAACAGCACACGCATCACATACAAGAATATAACAACATCGATGTGACGTGTGGCGTAAACATTTATATACAGTATAATCCTCTTCAAATACCCTCGAAGAATTCTCAAAGGAATTTGAAAGGCATGTATGGAGACATTTTGTAAGCATCAACCGATAAAACTTTTTATAGAACCCTAAGGTCTTTGTAACCTTCTTGCGGAACCTTCGGAAAATTCTCAAGAGAGAGATAAAATGTGTTTTGAAGTTACATGATCAACCAAAGATCTTTGCCAGCCAAATATTTTGCAAAATTATGCGAGTTTGAGGACGAATACCGGGAATATATCTTAAAATGAAAATTTAAAATTCTCTCGGCAGGATGAATCTAAAAACATGAAAAATTTACCGCATTCTGATACTCGAGATGATGTAATCGTGATTTTCCACGTGACTATTTCTGTTGATCGCATAAGACAAAGAATAAGGGAAGTGACAACGAAGAAAGGAGCAGAAAATGCAGAAGAAGAAGAAGAAGCATATACGAGGGAAGAAATTTATAAAGTGATTACATTTCCACCATGCAGAACAGGAAACAGCCAGATGAGAAGAAACGGAGTCAATATCTATGCAGATGAGGAGGAAAAAGTGAAATTCCACGTAACAAACCACCATCACCACCATCCAAGACCAGCAGTTTTTCTATCGTTCCAACCGACGACTACCGACTACCATACCCGATCGCCTACCATCACCGCCTTTGAATCGGAGGCTTACGTAAAAACTTCTCGCAAGTTCATTTAATTTCAATCCGACCGGGACTTGTTGAAGTTTTCGTAGCTATCTCCGAGTCGATAATTTTCCCCCTCCCGCCATTTTTCTTTACCTTCTCTTTTGTTTTTTTGTCCACGAATGGGAATGAGAATATATATATATATAAACGTGTGGATGTGTTTTTTTTTGTTTCCTTATCCGCTACCTTGCGCACCGACAATCTTTTAACTTAAACGAAAGGAGAGAAAAAAGGAGGAAGAAAAGAAGAATAAGAAGTAGAAGTAGAAGTACGGAACAAAAGTGAGGAAAATCGGACTATGAGAAAATCTCGGCACGAATCTAAATGAAACTTTTTCCTCCGTGCATCTTATTTTTCTTTCATTATATATACATCTCAAGTCTCGAATACACAACTTTCTCTCATCCGAAACTAGCACCGCTTTGATTCTTCCCATCTTCATCCCGATGGGAACGAGAATCATCACGTGGCTACGATACCATGAGATCGATCGAAATGATATTCCACGTATGTATCGAGTTCACACACGGTTGATACAATGGGACTCGTATTCAACGAATTTTCTTCGAGAGTTATTTGACTAGGGTGAATTGCGACTTGACAACTTTCTATTGAAGTGTAGCAGTGAATGGGGTTCCATAACTTTTCGTTCCTGTTGCCGTAACTACCTTTGAATTGGAGAATTACGTTTCAGAGACAAACCCAGTAGAAAGTTCTTAGGACAACAAGAGGATATAGATGTATTTAAGGTCCACTCGAAGGATCTACAAAACCGAAAGCTAACACACGTAATGTATACCGAATTGATCACCCTGTGTTTAACGCGATAGAAATTTCAGGAAATATCCGGTCCACGAATTCAAAGGATTTTATCGGACTGCGTGGAATACGAATGCTAAGGAAAATGAATTATTCTCAGCTCTGTTTATTTTTCGCGGAGTTTGAGGGTCTTTTTAGCAGGGGTGGGTTGGTCAACTGGTGGACGATTAGATGGAAAGTATTCGAACCTCACAATTGAACCTCTAAAAACGGTCAATAAATGTGTCTGAACGTTGTGAAGAAAGGATAATATCAAAATCTCTATCTCGTTTGGAATTTTCTACCTCAAGAATCGTAATATTCTTTCAAAGAGCAAATTAAATTGTTATGAAGCATCATATTATGTATTAAAAAATCAAATAAAGAATGCAATTGGATGAGATTATTATTCTGATGTTTAATGCGATGTTTTTGAATGTACTAAAAGAGTTCATACCGGTTGTACTTAGAGATGATTCGAAAACGCGGAAGAAAAAAATCACAGCGATGGAAAAACTCACATACAGCGTTCTTCTGGTGTTATTATGACGTTAAAAAAATGACAGCCACGTTACGACCGCTTCTCTTTTCGCATCCGCTCTCAATGCCCGTCCATTCCGCAAATGAGGCTGGGAAAAGAAGTTTTTCTACCAACTTCACTCTTTGTGGAGAAAGAAGATAAAAGTTCTGTGCTTTTTGGTTCTCACGTAGCAAAAACAGCGAGATAAAAAAAACTTGCTAAGAACTAACGTCTAGCTCCCTTTTTTACTCGATTTGAATGAGAAGATTCATTGTCGCGTTAACATTAATTAATAATGGTCAGTTTTTACAAAGGTGGATGTAGGTCGTTAAAATCAATAAGAATGGGGGAAAAAAACTGGCTGAGATATGAAAATCGTATGTTAGATGGTTACGAATTTTATTATCATGCCGGATCTTTTGAACTTGAAATCATATTTGTTCTCTTTATTCGTAACCAATTTGTTTGTCTCAAGAATTGAAGTGCAATTCCGCTTTTAGACAGTTAAATTATTCCAAAAAAAACGTGTAATAACAGTTATTTCGTGATAAAGATTCGTCTGTGGGTTCACTGTTAGAGAAGTTCTTAAATTGAATTTAATAATAGTTCTTGAGTTTAATATTATTGATGAAATTTCAAAATTTCCCTCTGAAATATAACAATTATTTATCGAATTTCACGAATATGTTATCAAAGTTAAGAACAAAATTCTCAATATTGAGAAAAAATTTCAAATATGGTTGTCTTTATTGCGAGTCATTGCTGAGTAAAGTTAGTTTTAACATCCCCGGTAGAGCAGTTAGGAGAGCGCTTTTATTTAGACCTGTACAATTTAAATCTAGATTTGGAAATTATGATCCGATTTCTCGCATTTGTGAATTAGCAAATAATTTCGATCGGTCGATGGAATTGTTTGGTGTTTCCTTGAATCGGTTTAAACTGTCGGTTAATGCATGACCATATTGTAATTGTATTTTATGCGTCTTTGGACGCTGTCTTGTATTGACTCTGTATTTACTTTTTATATCAAAGGGTGCTAACCCGTGTATTGCAATAAAAAAGAAAAAAATATTCGATGATTTCTTATTGATTGATTGATTATTTATTGCATTTTGAGATACAACAATTTCATTCATTCAAACAGAACGCCCGCAACTTACAGCTATTTACACCAAAAAAATATATGGCTCTTACGGTTTCTACGTTGGGTAACTTCAAGCATGATCAGTGTTGCTTATTCTATACTCCTTAATATATTTGTTTCAATATTTTTCTCTGTAGTAATTATACAGGTCGTCTGAAATGAGAATATGAACGTGAATATCTTCGAAAGGAGTAGTGGGAGCCAAAAATGTTTCAGGTGAAAGTTGTTAGGTTCAGAGGGGGGCTGTTTATGGTGACATCAGCTTCGACCTTGAAGTGAGTTTTGAAGGTCATTCGGCAGGTGATAACACTTTTTTTAATGGGAACCACTACACGGAAAAAAGAAAACAGCAATGGTTACTGTGAATCGCAGTAATTCATTGAAAAAAAATGGAAAATCAAATTCACGCCGTTCATTACTGCGTCTCCCAGTAACCGTTAATGTCCAAGCAATATTGACGAATTTCACTGCAGTACACATCACTGTGATCGCGCTAACCTCTATCATCCAAGCGTGTTTTCATTTGTTTTTCAACTGATTGCTGTTATGGACAGTAACCAGTGCTGTTTTCTTTTTTCCGTGTAGTTTTGGTTATGGAGTCGTTTTCTATGTGAAAAAACATGAAATTTTATGCAACGCATTTTTTTGTAAGAATCGTATTTTCAAAGATATTGCAATGACCAGCTAGTGAACTTGTGTTTCGGAGACGATATCTGTCAAGCCGAGAGTCTCGACGATACTTAGTTTCTCGAATGTGTTGCCGGCACCGAGAATCTCGGCTTGAGAAGAATCTGGACTCGAGACCGAGACGATACTGGTTTTCTTGAGACTGAATCAAGACCGAGATCGAGACCCGGCCAGTCTCAGCGAGATGAGACGATACCGAAACCCTCCTAGCGGAACTTGGAAGGATGTCTTAGGTACGCAAATAGTGATGTCGATTCTTTTTTATACGGAATATCGTTATTTTTTTTCATCAAATTTGCATCGATATTCCATACAAACCAAAAAGAATCGATTCTGTTCGAGAATCGGCATCACTACCCGCAGTGATGACCGGGTCTCGATCTCGGTCTTGATTTAGTCTCGAAAAAACCAGTATCGTCTCGGTCTCGAGTCCAGATTCTTGGTCTCAAGTCGAGATTCTTGGTGCCGGCAATACATTCGAGAAACTAAGTTTCAAGTATCGTCGAGACTCTCGGCTTGGCAGATATCGTCTCGGTTTCCGGAAATAATGGCTCGGGTCGTCTCGTATCAGTCTCGATCTCGGGATCGATATCGAGAGCAGTCTCGGTCTCATCCGAAACACGAGTTCACTAGCTGGTCACTGCAATATCTTTGAAAATACGATTCTCACAAAAAAATGCGTTACATAAAATTTCATGTTTTTTCACGTAGAAAACGACTGCATAACCAAAACTAGTGGTTCCCATGAAAAAAAGTATCATCACCTGCCGAATGACCTTCAAAACTCACTTCAAGGTTGAAACTGATGTCACCATAAACAGCCCCCCTCTGAACCTAACAACTTTCACCTAAAACATTTTTGGCTCCCACTACTCCTTTCGAAGATATTCACGTTTATGTTCTTATTTGGGACACCCTGTATATTGAACATCTTGAGAAGAAATGTGAGAGATCTCTACCATTGCACACAATCCTTATTTCAACATATTTTGATGCCAATCGGCACTGAAGCAAAACTCTAATCATTTTCATGGGAATCTTATCAGATAAAGTCCTCATCACTTTGAGAAAATTTCTAATATTTAGAATTATATTATTTCATTCAATATTTTATTATAAAATGTAATGATCTGTTTAAGTGAAAAACTTAATAATATTTTTATGAAGTTTCAGGTAGATTTTTGTAACAGTGTTTTGCGAAAAATTTCTTATCTATCATCGCAAACATGTTCGTTCATACACTGTAGAAATTAGAGTGAATGTTCCTTCACTTCATTATTGGATAGGCTCTCCTCATCGTAGGAGGATTATCGTTTCATCAAGAATAAGGAATTTTTCCTCACTTTGAGGAACTATTCTGCATTGAGGAGAACTAGAGGGGGACTTGAGACTCTTGAGCGAAATTCGAGAATGATCTCAGCAAACACGACTGCTGGTATCTCAAAGGCCCAGTGACGGGTCTTTACTGACATTGCAGGGCCATCAACGGCCCATCAAAACACCAGTAATCATTGAGATGAATATTATTCATTTTAACAAACTTTGAAGATAAATCTCCATATCAAGTCGAATGTGGACATGTCGTAAATAGTCGTAAATAACACGTCTGGAAGGATGAAATTGAGTGCGTCCTAAATATAAAACAATCTTTGTCCATCAAACAAGATCGAGACAAGACAGAACAAGACAAGAGCATTTTCGAGACTGCAACCGTTTCGAATTGTTAGAAATCAGAACAATATTCTTCCAAATTTTCTTCTATCTCATTCTTGAAATAGTTGTACATCGACCCAACGAATCTTGCATCACGACTGGTCTAAATAAGTTCTATTAATTCTGGTCGAGAGTCTTGAATCCACCTCTGAGGAAAACGTTTTCATGTGGAAATTTGAATCCTACTCTAAAATGCCACAGTACTGTTGCTAGAGTGCTGACCAATGCTGGCAAGTTCAAACAACCATTGCATGGTCATTTGATTCAACAGTACCGGCACTGAGTGGAAATTATAACAATGTTTCACATAAAGCCTAGTATTGGAATAACAACCTTGCCTGTATCGGTGTTTTTATGGGGGCCTGTGTTATCAGAATGATAGCTTTCAGTGATGGTAGTTGGAGCCAAAGTTAGACTGCATACAAGTTTTAGGAGTTGGCTCAGGTCATTATCTAGTAAACATTGAACTGACAAAAAACAACCTGGTTGGAACATTCGTGGTTATAGTAACTTGGAATCTAGTTTTGATTACTAGAAAAGGTTTCTGATTACCCAAAATGTAGTTGAGATGATCAGATGAAATGATTAAAGCTAAAATTAACTATTCCGGTTATTATTCTGAGAGAGAAGCCGGTATTTTCGATTGGTCATTCTAATTCATGAAAATACGTGAATAATGGATTGATTCTGTTATTTTGAAAAAATAAACAATCGAAAATGAAAGTATATCTACTGCAATTTGTTTCTATTTTTTTCAAACATTTTTCTTGTAAAAATACAAAAATACAATGATCACTCTGTTGAATTAAAGTTTCTACATATTCAGTGAGCTTTGGATGTTGAATACATGTAAAGACAAATAATTAATTACCATTGTGTGTAGGGGAGAAGTGTCCAAAATGATCCCCTTAAGGCATACTTGAATTTTATGTGCCAAGAAAAGTGTTTTTGGATCAACTTGCAATGGTATTGCTTAGTCCAATCTTTCAGCTATACATTCCATTCATAAAAAATTGAAAAATACATCAATGCTCTGTCCCATGACAAGATTTCCAAAAGTTCTATAAAGGATCATTTTGGACATACAGGAGGGTAAGATGGTTCCCTTGGGATCCCCTCAATGATCCCCTTAATGCATGCACAATGGATTATTAGATACAGGTCAAAGTATAGTTGAATGATGTCTCAACCCATACATGAAACAGACTGTACCGTGGGGTATCCTAGAAAATAGTGAATAACAGTCAAATTTGATCTTACCTTACATCAGAAGTCGTCATTTTGTATTATATTTTCTAGAATAATACCACGTTGACTTTGTGAAGAATTTGAATAGATAACGTTAGTAAGATCATCAGAATAACGAGGGATCATTTTTGACACTTTTCCTCTATTCAAATTCAGATCTTTTTCCAATGAACATCAATCTGTCTCACAACATCCTTTCCATAACTTCTCGTAAATCAAAACATGAAAAGATTATAAAAATGCAAGCAAAGCAGCGATACCCGTTCATTAAACATGGATTTTTTCTATTATCAACAATTCTTCCACCTTCTATTATCAAATTTCGTGGCAAAGTGTCGAATAAACTTGTCAGATCCTTACAAATTATCGAGATTGATCATTTCTATTAGGATTTCACTAAAATATCAGAAGTTACTCGCACCGAATTCATGTAATTCCTGTGCTTTGAAAAACGAGATATTCCAGATACTGAGCATTCCAACTTGAATTGAAACCCCTTTCGACTCCACAAGTTGAATATAACGAATAGTGCGATGTTGGAGGTGTTTTCTTTCGATTTCCGAGCCAAAGAGCTTAAGAGGAAAATGATGAATGGTGAAGCAAATTAGCTACCATTTTACTCACCGAATCGTGATGAGAAATTTCCAGTGGACAATCATCATTTAATGGAATATAAATTTGATGGAGATTATTTTAACGAACAGTTTAACAATTTTATAATCGAATGTTAATTATATACAATCATTTGAGGGATCTATGGAATTTTTTGAATACAGCAATAATTTCAAGGTATCATTTTCAATTTCATTCCGCTACACAATCTTGAAATGACAAGGATTTCTATTGAATAGTAAACTTCAATTCAAATACGTATTTATCCTCCCTTCAAAATCAAAATTCATGTTATTCGATGTCGATGAAGACATCCTCTAACAATGCACCGAAAATTTCGTTCTTCTCATGAATATCGCACCACCTGATGTCCAAGAACTCGGGACCCGATTTTGTATTCGTATCAAAATAATATTTGTGAGAATTTGAATGTTCAAACAGAATGACGCATTAAATTATTAACTTCTCTCGCGTCTACCTGTCATGACCGTGTAATTTAAACTCGAGGTAATGTTTACAAGACACTCTGTCAACTAAAATTACACCGTGGTTTACAATCTACAGAGTTCCCAAATCAACTTCGGTCTCTCTCACGTCCTCCTCCTCTTCCTCCTTCATTTTGACTATCCCCAGTGCTGAATATTTGATAGATTATATAATGGTTACAATGCAGAATTCAAAATGCTGATATATTCGACGTTTGCATCAAAGCATCAAAACACAAGCAAAGTTTACGCTGAAAAATGAATTGTAAAATTCCGATTTTAGTCCATATATGTTCTAAGTGATAAAAAATTGATCCCTTCTCGTCCGTTGGATGAATTTGTCATACGAATGTGATAAAAGATATAACACAGGCATACATTTCCTATGAGAATTCAAACATCGCCTACCCTTTTATTTAGAATAGAAACTTTTATTTGGAGAATACAAGATATTTGATCACCACTTGACAGTGACGATAAAACGGGTCGCTTCCCTTACAATTGACGCAAAGTTTCATACAACGTTCTTATCTTTATCTCGATCTAAATCTACTCTGAAAAGACTTCGCCGTTGCCTGTCTGTTTCTCTTTTCTCTGCTTTTTATCATTGCAAACATATCTCTTTGGAGGATCCTTTCGTTGAAAACGACACGAATGTGACAAAATGTCTCACAGCGCGCTAAAGTTTCGTCCGAAACAGCTAAGTACGCCGTTGAAACTACCGTCGCCGCTGTGTAGTTGCTTTTGGCGTCCGCTCACTTGATGCTTTTAAGCTGTGACTTCGAGTAGCTCGAGATTCAACAAGCAGACAGCAAACTTTTTCACACAATGAATCGCTTGACAATTGTATTCCAGAACAGTGCGTATCTTCTCGGATGGGAACTCGAAGAAATCCACTTTCGCGTTACAGAAATCGTCTCGGTTAATCAGAGAATTAAAGTTCCATCCTTAAATTCACGACGTTTCCGGTAAAGTCGAATCTTTCGATCAAAGATGTATTGTGGTTGTAATTAGATTTGTAAAATGCCAAGTCCCATGAGTCGACAAAGTGGAATCGCGGTTAGAAGATTATCATAATTGATGAGAAGGGAAGATTGTAGGATGAAGCATCTCCGTATGGATCTCATTATCATGAATTATTGATGATAATTATGAACCTCGATAATGATGATGGTTTTCAACCATTATAAGAGAATGTTTCTTCACTTTGAAGTGAGCCTGTATTGATTTTCTCTTGATTGAATTCTTCCTCTCGGATGAAAAACATTTTCAATGGAAAAAAAAACACTTTGTCGAATTACATAGAGACACATTTTTCGGTTACAGAGTCTGAATGAAGCAGCACGATTCTTGATATCCCCCTCATTAATATTCATTCATTTTGCACAATTGTCTGTAATTTTCTTCTCTGAGAATCCTGTGCTGTTATACGACGTCAATGATCACCTTTTCTCCTTCATTTTTTTTTCTAATTCGTATCAACGCATAGTGATCGATCTGAAGTTTCTTGCAGTCGAAGTTGAGTTTGAAGCCGATAAATCAACGGAAATTAAAAATTCTCTATCAAAATTGTCCGTCAGGGATTTTTCTCTTTTACTCCACGGATACTTTTTTAATAAAATTCAATAAAAATTCTCCTGAGTGATACGAACAATTCATTCATTCCCAATTTTCACCTTGTAATTTGGATAAATTATGAATTTCATGCCATATCAAAGTATTCAGATTTCATTAATCATCCGTTCGTTTAAACAGGTATATAAGCTAATTATTCGATGACAAGCGAGAGAATCACAATATTTGAAATATATCGAATTCTAATTTCCAAGTTTGTCTTGTTTTCCAAGAAATAGTCCAAGGAAGTGGAACGTCAAAGAGCTTTGCGAAGACTTGCACCCTTGGTACAACTTTAACTTGAAAATAACATTTTTAATTCACGTCAACGAATTTACAAAATGCACTAAAAGAGAGACAAAGATAAACGTGTTCACATAAACCCGACACACACCCCCACACACATAGCGATCTTAGAGATATTCTAGTGGAAATCTCTATATATCGCGCAAAATGCAGGTTTTCAGTTTCCATTCTCTCATATATTTCCCTTTCTATCTCCGTTCTTTTATCTCTCTAATATCTCTTTCCTCCACTCCTGTTTTTCCAACATTCACGAGGATCGCACGAAATGGAGCTGGAAGAATCCGATTTTCCAGTATTCGGGTTGCTCGGGCAGAAAATAGCGTAAAACTATTTCCGTGGTCGCACGGCTGACGGTTGAGAGAACGTTCTCAAAGTTACTGTACCTCGATAATAATGAAAATACCGATACAATAATAATCTGGAATATGTCTTTTTTTCCTTTCCCACTTGTCTCTTGGGAAAGAAGAGTCCAAGAGAGAGAGAGAAGACCCGCTCGACTTACAAATCATATTGCTCTTCGACAAAAAGATTGAAATAAATTTTAAGTTCGGTCATTCGTATTCCGCTAATTGATTCTTTTTGCGATCATTATTATCTTGAAATTGGATGTTCGCTGGAAAATTTGATACGCTATTCGTATTGGATGGGTATGGCAGGGACGGGAGAAAGTACTGTTTTTCGATACAGAGATATTGTTCCGGGCTCCCAAACGTTTTTATATAGCTTTTAATTTAAGTCCGCATCGATGAAGATTCGATCACAGTTGATATTTAACTTGCGCTTTTTCTACCTTGAGGATTCAATATTGCCTCTTTTGATTCCACCAACGGAATGTGTCAGCTTTGTCGTTCGCCGAAGAGAGTGCTGTGTAATAATTTCATTGGATCGAATCGACAGCTGATTCAGAATAATTTCCAGCAATAAATTCGAGAATTCAATCTCTTTGATAGTCCATCTAACTTTCATTGGAAAAAATATTATAATAAATATTAGAATGAAATATTTAGCCTTGTATGATACGAATGATATTAAGTTTTAATTTTTCGTATGAGGTGCTGATTGGCAGTTTGAAAGTTCATCCAAACTTTGGAGATATAGTAGTGCTCGAATGAATTCAACATCGGTTCCGTCTTGTAACCGTTCAACGTCGTAGTTATAGAATAGACCGGCACGTGTATTCAAATTTCAATCATAGTAATTTATAGTGTTCGGAATATGGAATTGAACCACTCATTCCAAAATTACATACCCTCGATTCAAATCTCGAACCAAATGATTGAATTTGTGATACATTGAATACCGTCTGATTACCAAATTAGATAGAATTTGATCATATTTTCCAGTTGGAAGAATATTTCATTCGGAGTTCGAATCAACAGTTCTTAACGATAAAGGGGCGATCAATGCATTAAGCAAAGTTCCTTCGGTACGGTCGTCACAGTACTGAGAACCACAGTGATTGATGAGCTTAGCGTATCTTATTACCTCCGTACGGGTCAAGTTGAGGTTACAAGGTTTCATGATCAAACGATTAACGTACCAACACTTTAGATACAAATAGTCAGAATGCAGACTCGAATTTACGAAGAACTTCCCGGGGAATGGAAATTTGCATCAACAATAATAATATTTCAACATACATATAAATCCTATTGTTTCGAATCGAATAATAATTTTATTCCACAAAATCTTCGATTCAATTAAAAGTTTGATGATTCTTTTCGTAAGAATCACCTGTTGTGTTAATAACCTCGAGCTTCGTAACGCTATTTCATTTTTACACTCTCAATACCACGGGGTTGAGGTACGTTTCTTTATTCTCTTAAAAAAGATAACAATTCTCATGAATGAAATCTCATTTGCAGTTATTAAATCTCCCACCATCTTCGTATTAAAGCATTCTCCCCGAGGCATGAAGAATTAATGAAGCATACGATCTTAATACTCATTAAAACTTCGGAAAGAAATAAGAAAGAATAAAATACTGCTAATTACAAGATCACGGAGTTGAAAGTGATGTACTGGACTCATGAAAACACCTCATTTTCTTGGGTAGAGTTCATTTTTGTACACCCGCATTTGTAAGTTACGGCCACGCGACTCCGAAATAGATAACGAAACTATTCGGACAACTTTCACAAAAGTTATAACCCCTTTATCTTGGTATGAAATTACGCTCAGCGCCAGAATACAGTGTGATAAATTGAAACAAAGAGACTCGAGTCGGGAACGAAGAAAGGGGGAAAAAGAGGGACAAAGTCTCTCTAAGCTTCGGAGATTGTAATAAACACTATACCACAATGGATATAGAATAGATGGACTTTGCGAAACTAAGTTTCTCGCTGTTTTGAAAGTTTATTCACGGATGTGAAGTGTCCTGTTACTCTACAGCGATTCTAGAAAACTCCGGATTTGTAAATATTAATATTCCGTGATTCTCAGATTTCTTATTCGTATTTATCGACTAATTGGCATAACTTTCAGATATCGGAAGTTTGAAACTATTTGCGGAAGGGTTCACATCGCGGGACGATGAATTCCTCTCGATGGTGACACGATCAAGTATTTCCAATCGAAAATTTATGTATTCGAATAACTGAAATCGTCGAAAGGTAATGAAATATGTTCAACAATTTGTTGGAAAAATTCAATCGATAACCCGATTACGAGGAATATAAATCTCTACATGAAGATATTTGACGCGACGAATGATGGATAATGGAATGTGAAATTAAAAAGCTAGTTATTTCTTTTATTAACGGTGTACTTCGTGATGGAACTCGATAATAACACGATTGTAAACGGGGATGAAGAGGATGATAAAACGATAGCCGGGGAGATGGATAGAGAAAGAAATGAGAATAATCGGGGACTTCTTTTAAATTCTTCCGCACCTCTTCTTATGTTCCAGTCCGATGTAATACGATGTCTTACCCAAGAGAGACCGAGGATGGAATTATTATGGAACAACCGATTTCTCGAACACGCGCGTACCCTCTCGGGATTACCGTCTTGGAATTGTAAGTGGTGATGTGATAAGGCAAAGGGAAGAAAAAACAGTTATGAAGTTTCATGATGTGCGTTATCTTCAAAATCGAGATATACGTGCTCTCCTTGTTCAACTCTTTAGGAATTAATATTTCAAACCGGGTGTAAATTTTCACGAGAATTCGAAGAAATTCTAAAAAATGGATGTTAAACTCCAATAAAGGAAAATGGAAAAAACATGGAAATATGGGTTCCATTGTCGCTTGTCACATTTATTACACGTAACGTTCTGTTCCTACTGCTGAGGAAAAGGAAGGAGGAAGTTGATGCAGTTAACATGTTGACGTGTTTTGTGTAAATTTGATTCCTTGCCAGCTTTCTTTGTATCTGAATATGAATAGCTGAATTCGAAATGGTGAAGAAAATAAATGGAATAAAACGGAACAGGAGCAGAAATGTGGAAGAAAATAAATCATAAAAAATCGTCAAGTGTTTGCGGTGATGTATTTTTGTTGTTCACGGCAGCTGAATTTAGTGTTTCCAAAAGAGAAGGAGACATTTTCGATTCAAATTCGAGTTCAATAGAAATCAAGAATAAAAGAGCAAGCGCAGAGGGTGAAAAATTAAATTTTTCAGATTTGGAAATTGTTGAATTATTGTATGTATATTGCGATTCATTTTGTACGAAGTGTTCGAATTGTGTACAAAGTACTCGTTCGGAGAGATCCTGGGGAGCTGAAATTAACGACATTGTTATCCAGGATGAAGTTCAAAACCTTAACGCACAGAGGACAAACAAACGGAATGAATCCACTTCCATCGACAATATATTGACATTCTATTAATGTTGAATTCGATTATCCAATACCTTTTGATCGAGAATACGCGACTATCGCAAGATGAGATTTTACATTCAATGAGACAAAAGGGACATTGAAATGTAGCTTAGAGATTTAGAACCATTTAGAACAGTTGGAAGGATTGAATAGAAGCGTACGTGGAATAGCATTTCTGATATTAGGCGATAGCATGGCGACGTCTATGTCGCCTTCTCTATTCCATTGCAGCATCGACATTCGACGGTTCTGCATATTCATGTGGTGCACACACATTTTGATACCCTCTCGTTACTGGAAATACCAAGTTTGATGAACTTTTGTACCATTAAAATTCTTGAGAATTTAATGATGTGAAAAAATTCAACTGTAACATCCGCGTACTCTCAAACTCGAAGAGAGATTCGAATATGAAATAATTCGACGATTCCTTAAACCCTGAAGATGCTCATATCAAAACCACAGAGTTTGAGAAATGAGTTTCTTACTGAAATATCAAGAGAAGAAACTCTCTTCCCGTATCTCATTATTCGAGTATCAATTTATGCTCGCGTGTACGTACGGATGCATACCATAAGCAAATGAAAAGGGTGGTAAAGAGAAAGGAGAGAAAGAGAGACGATGGAGTTTCCTCATAAAATGAATCAAGTCCTCCCACCGTGGTAATTCGACACAGCCGCCTCTTCCTTACCGGTAATATTGGATATTTTCTTAATGGCGAAACTTTGTGGCAAGCAAGCTCTCCTCGCACTTGGTTACCGTACACCGTTCATCCCCGTGAACTCTTCAATAAATCGGTACACGCATTCCATTCGCTGCTCAGTTGCTCAGCTTCCTCTTCCTTCATTTCTCTCTCTCTCTCTCTCTCTGCCGCTCGCTCTCCGAGCTATTCTTCGTCGCTCGATGTACAACGGTATATACGAGCATATACAGCAAATACCCTGTATACAACGTACAATCTCAAAAGGAAAAGAATTGAAACAAAGTTCGAACACTCCAACAGCGCGATCACATAGAAAAACCAAGAGCAAACCATTTATTTCCACTTATCTTTGTTTCAGTCGGTGCCCAAGTGACTACATCGCGGTTTACTCGGGTTCTACGACAACAAGCCCGCTTCTCAAACTAATCTGCGACAATCAGACGACGTCTCTTCTCTACAATGGAACAGAACTTTTAGTGGAATTCAGGTAAAATTGTGATTCTTTTCCCTCGCTCTTACGTTCGAGAAACAGAGTATAATGGAAAACCAAATAATCGGGACTTTATGTACAGTTGTTGGAAATCATTTCGGTAAATGGGAAAGAACATTTTTATTCTAGAGTTCGTACATTGAGAATTGCTGTTTGCAAATAAAAGGAACACTGATGAAAAGAAAACAGATATTTACTTTTCTCATAAGTGGGAGAAAATACGGAGAATTCTTTCGAGGGTAATATTTACTGTCGTTTTATAAAAATTACTTGCAGACGTTCGCTTTTGTTTGACGATTAAGGTGATGAACTGTATATACGGTAACGATATTATTAGTTACATTTCTCTACTCATAATTTCAAATTGCATTTCAATTGCTTTCATCTTATTGTAAGTGATATGTTCGAAAGAATATCAAGCGCAGTCAGTAGAATTCTTAGATTTAATGAAAAATTTCTTATAAAATTTCATATTCCCATATTAAATTTAATAAAGTTCTTGAATTTAATATGGATTATGAAATTCAAAAATTTCTCATCAAAATATGAGAAATTAATGATTCAAATGAAGAATTATATTATTGGAATCAATATCATATCATGAGAGTTGACAATAATTAAAAAAGTTTCATAATATATTTATGAAACGTGAGGCAAACTTTCTACATTGTATTTCTTCGCTTGAAACATCAACCATTTGTGCCGTTATTTATTTGACCCGTTCACTGCATCTTTTTTGCTGCTTTTACAAAAAAATTTTCCTGCATAAAACTAAAGAAAAGTCATAATTCTGAGACATTTTAACGAACTATTGGTATCAGGGAACGTTATAACAGGCTGCAATGAACTGTTCACTGCAGTGGACGATGTAGTGGTTTCCGCGTAACTTAAAAATTTTTCTCAAGTGAAAATACTGAGAAAAAATCATGTTTCCCTCCTCAAATTGATTGCAAACAATCGCAGGAACAGGAGGCACCTTAAAATATCAATACGGCAATTTTCAACACTATGCTCTGTGAATGTAGATTTGATGAAGTAATGAATTTGTTGATTCGACACAACAAAATCGCCCCAAATATAGATAATAACAAACCGATTTCCGTACTACTGTTATTTTCGTACTCTACAGATGTCGTTTGAAACATTTTCATCGCACCGATTAATTTGAAAGATCATTGATAATTTGTTTGGCATGATGAATTACGTGTCCACTGTAGTAGACGGATACAGTCAACGGGTTAACTGTATATTCAAAAAACCTTATAATACAGGAAACAGAGTTGAACAATATTAATTCCTATAGAAATTGTATCTGCTCTATCCACATATCCTCAAAGTCACAAAACACAAACCATTTTATTCCATTCCCAAACTCACAAAATACTCTTCACTGCTATTCATAAAAATAACAGTTAAAAACAGTCCTTTGTGGAGCCCAAGATAAAATTGATGGACTCAAACGATATTTCCAGAGCTGGACACGAGGTAGCTCCATTCGATTACAACGGTTTCGTGGCAACGTTGAATTTCGTGGAAATCACCACGGAACCACCCACAACGATCATGGCGGAGAGTTCCAGCAACACCACGCGTGAGTATTCACATCAAAACAATTCAAAGGATAACAGAACAAAAAAAAATGAATAAAATCCGATATTCGCAGCGATGGAACAAATGAAATCGGTCATCGGTAACGATCATCACATGGACTACAATTTCCACGTGTATCGCAAGGATCAAGAATCGATGATTTCCAACGGTTGCGACCTCGAAGTGAGCGGAGAAAAAGTGCGGGCTGGACATCACGACACGAGGGGCAAGCTAAAGTCAACGACGTGTCGACTGGTCTTGCGCGGACGTGCTTACGACACGGGACACGTTTCGTTGGCCAGTTACAATCTCAGGTAATATTCTTACAGTTTATTTTATCTCTTAAATGCAATTTTTTCCTCCCTCGATGCACGAAGGAGGAGAGAAAGAAGGAGAAGACGGAGAAATTGAATTTCAGATTATCTGTCAACTGTTTATCTACAAGTTACGTGATTTAATTTCAAATGCGTCTGAAGTCTCATTAGAATCACGGAGAATGGGATTTTTCATCTGTTCCGTCTGATATCAATGGCGTGGAGTGGAGGTATTCACGGAAACACATTATTTGAATATTCGATTGATAATTCGAAGAGATGTGCCAAATAGATTGCAATTCATGGATTTTTCATCGATTTTGCCTTGTGTAAGGGTTGTCTGACTAGTTCGAAACGTCACTACTTATCCGCCTCTTTATGATCCCAGCAAAATAACACGGGAAAAAATCACGTGTGGATTCTGCATTGATTGTTATTATTTTGACATAACTGCTCACGTATATGCAATCAGAATGAAATTCACATTGGAAACAATGTTTTGTGTACATTGCTACTGAAGTAAACGGCAGGCGTATTGCCATGGTAACCACGATAACAATATAAATCCAACAGGAAATTCTACGTGAAATCCACACCGTAATCATAACCTCACTTTTTATGTAATTGCTTCCTCGTTTAGAGGGAAGCTTTGTGATCGTTTCGAGGAGCCGAAAATTTTTTTGTCTCGAAATTCAAAATCTCCTAGACCAAAATGTTCCTCAGAACTCGGGGAACAATGTTGTTACCGTGTCTGTCTGTCTGTCTGTGTGTGTGTGTGTGTGTGTGTGTGTGTGTGTGTGTGGCTGTAGCCCCCTCTAAGTTTCGTACGCGCATATCTCCCGTTCTGCTTATCCGATCGTTTCGAAATTTTTATCACAGTTGTGGACGAGGGTGATAGTGGTCCCATATAAGTTTCAACCTGATTTATTCAGAAGAATTGGGTGGATGAGAAGAACTTTGACAAAAAATGAACATTTTGCGTACGCGTGTATCTTTGCTTCCTATTATCCGAATCCGATCAAACTTTAACCACGTTTTAGTCATTAACAAATTTCCGAACGTGTATATCTTTTGTTCGTATTATTCGATCGTAATGAAATTTTCACCAGAGTCATGTGCAGTGTTGATAGTGGTTCCATATAAGTTTCAACCTCATCGTTACAGAAGAACGGGAGGAGTGAGGAGAAATTTTTCGAAAAATCGTGATTTTGCGAACGCGCGTATCTCTGCTTCCTATTATCCGAACCCGATCAAACTTGTACCACGTTGTAGTCATGATCCGACAGTGGTCCCATGTAAGTTTCATCCCAATCGGTTGAAAATTGTAGAAAATTTTTCTTTGGGATCTGTATTTTTTTCAAAGCATGCCTTCCCCATGTCCATATTTTCCGAATGTCTTGGAACTCTTGAGTATATTCGATTCATTTTTTTTCAGTTGCCAGCTAAGACTCCACTTGGAATCCAGAATCCCAACTGGATTCCATGTGGGATTTCAAATTCCAACTGGGATTCTACGTTGGAGTTGGAATTCTAGTTCGGATACCACCTGGATATGATTTTCTGTTCTATAATGGTTGAGGAATATTCAACGACAAATTTTCTAAAACTTAACAATTTTTTTCAAATGCATCCAATAATATTTCAGAAGAACAACTGGATGAAAACTTCATCAATATTAGGGTGCAATCATAAGGACGTATTTTATCAACACATATTTCAAATTTTCATTCCTTTCGCACTTTACGAATTTTGAACGGGAAAGTAATTATTTGAGTGGTATTTTTTCATTTATTTCTTTGATAGTGGCAAATATAGAAAAATAGTTCGTTCAAATGAATGGATTTAGTCATTCTAACTGTAAAACTTAGTTGCCTGAACTAAATTTTTTTGATAGTAGCAAATACAGAAAAATAGTCCGTTCAAATGAATGGATTTAGTCATTCTAACTATAAAACTTAGTTGCCTCAACTAAATTTTTTTGATAGTAGCAAATATAGAGAAATAGTTCGTTCAAATGATTTGATTTAGTCATTCTAACTATGAAATTTAGTTGCCTCAACTAAATTTTTTTAGTCATCCTAAGTATAAAATTGAATTGCCTCAACTTAATTTTTTAGTCATTCTGACTATAAAATTGAGTTGACTCAACTAAATTTTTTTAGTCATCCTAACTATAAAATTTAATTGCCTCAACTAAATTTTTTAGTCATTCTCACTATAAAATTTAGTTGACTCAACTGAATTTTTTAGTCATGCTAACTATAAAATTTAGTTGCCTCAACAATGAATTTCACTGAACCTCATTCCATTCCATTTCAGAGGAACCAACGAAAAATACACAATTCTCAAGAAACCGTGAGAATTGGTTTCGCAACATTTTCATTGGAAATTCATCATTTATTTTGAAAAAACTCTGCCAATTGGCACATGACTTCCTCATGTGTGTTGAAAAAAAAATACATGTTCCTTTCTCTCTCCCGTTTTTCTTAGAGAATCAGGTTGAAATTTATATAGGACTGCGATCAACACTGCATAAAGCTGTGGTGGAAATTTCATGACGATTGGATGATAGAAATGGGGATGGTTCGCATGTTAACGATGTTCACGAAATTTAGTTGAGGAAACTAAATTTCATAGTTAGAATGACTAAATCCAATCATATGAACGAACTATTTTTCTACTATATTTGCTTACTATCGAAAAAATGTAGTTGAGGCAACTAAATTTTTTCAGTCACTCCAACTATAAAATTTAGTTGCCTCAACTAAATTTTTTGATAGTAGCAAATATAGTAGAAAAATAGTTCGTTCGAATGATTGGATTTAGTCATTATAACTATAAAATTTAGTTGAGGCAAACTTAGTAGGAAACTATAAGTGTATCCCCAGAGGGCTGAAAATGTGAACGTGCTTCTATATCAAGGGAATATTTTATTAAAATCAAGATCGGGAAATATAAACATATGTTTTATAGAGTGTGAATTTTATCCCTCCGTTCCTAGTTTTGTGAATTAAATCCACAATCATTATGAGCAGTATTCCTTCTGTTGAATATCGGTATTGATATATTAGATGTAGAGATGACCCTTTGTTATCCACTTATCGCTAATTAATGTTGGATTACCGAAGAAATGATAACCAAGTATCAGAAGGAGAAGGGACATCCAACAGAGCACTGGTAGCGTTCTAAATTTAGATGAAATCCATTGAATTCACGTTAATCGATTAATTCTAGTAGAGATAATTGCAAAGTACTTGATCAAAGGAAATACATACAGAATTGATTCATCGAGTATTGACATTCATATCCATATTCTGAGAATTATTGTTCACTTCATCTGATCTAAAGCACAAGCCAAACATTTCACAGTTCTGGGACGTTCAATTAACCACAGTCTAATTGGCTTTTCTTTCTTTTTTATCAAGTAAATGTTATTCTATATCCAATGAAATTGATTGAAAAGTGAATCGAGAGAAGTAAAAAGTGCATATCACAATGATTCAACCTTGTACGACTGAACACCGAACTCTTTCAATGAATTGAAAAATTACAAATTGAATACAACGAACTGAGAAATCTCAATATTTTTCAATTCCAGTCCGCAATTATGAAGGTTAGGAATTTGTTGTTCAATGGAGTGAATGTATTTCTTTGTTTACATCACAGAATAACCGAATGTCGAATACACTTTGAACATTCTGGCACTTCCTCCATTATTCATCTTGATCTTTCTCTTCCGTTCGTTTGTTCTTTCACTCTCCACATTGATTCTTATTTCGATATTCGGATTCCTTCAAATTCACAAGCTCTCTTTCGCAAACACTTGGACTTGCCACACCAAACTGCGCCACCACAAATCTCTTGGGATGAAATTGTCTAGAGATTTGGTTAGGTGTGAATAAAATATTCCGTGTCGATGATGTAGGTAACATTAATCTCTGCTTGGATTTATGGAATTTTGTGATATATTTGTTGCGTGTACGTATACATAAAGTTGTCCGAGGAGAATGCTTCTGAGAAAATGAGAAAGTCGGGAGAGAGTAAGATTTATAACACCGGAGGACGCGAAGTTTCTCTCCTTGTTTCAGAAACTAACGATGTACATTAAATAAAATAGGAATGAATAGTTTAATTCGAACAGGAATGTACTTTTTTCAACGAATACACTGTTGGTTGAGCTCGTTGAGAATTTCTAATGATAATGAATCTGTGCGTGATTTAAGAGGGAAGGGAGAAGATTTCAGTAATTTGGAAAGGATCGAAATCTGTAGGGATTATTCACAATGATTGAATAATGTACGGAAGATTATAACTTGCTTCGAAAATATGAATGTTAATAGTACTTTGTATTGGGGATGAATAACCTGTTAACAAATCATTGAATTATATAATCTCCATTTACAATACACGGAGAGAAAAGTATTGCTGGCATAACAAGCGGGTCTGTTACCTACCTGCGCCTACAAAAAAAATTAGCCGTGAGAGCAAGAAAAATTATTGACACAACTGAACTTTTTTGCTGACATAAACACATTTGTTGATAGAACTAACGTCTTAGCTGCTGTAGTGAATATTTTTGCAAGGGCAACAAATTTCTTTGTAGGCGCTATAGTAGCAAACCATTTTTTCTCCGTGTATTCTTAGTGATAACGACGTGATCATATGAATTCTTATCATATATCGATAAACGGAGAAAAAAGATCTGCTAAAAAGTACCATACTTTATGGTGTTCGAGCATCAGTCTTTCCCAGATTTTCTTTGGGAAAGTCCAAGCCAGTATGGTACTTTTAGAGGTATTTTCACGTAAATAATTTGATCTGTACAAGACTGATGCTCAAACACTATGAAGTATGGTACTTCTTAGCAGACCTTTTTTCTCCGTGTAATAGGAAATAACATCATTCTTGACGATTTGGTTCAGAACAAGATTATTTCCTATATACAAATCTTGAGATATTTAGATCTTCAAATTTCCTCATCAGTTTCAATACACAGGCATTAAAAAACATTCCGAAGAAAATCAGTTGATCGTTAAAATAAAGAAATTCTCAATTCCAGTTGGATATTCTGTATTGAGAATTTTTCTGTTCTTTCCAATAAATTCGAATTCCTGAATAATTCAATCAAAATCATTTGATCAGTTGAATGCATGAATTCTAAAATCGAATTTGATATTTTGAATCCACTGTTATTATTCCGTTTTTTTTCTGATTGACCATTCTAACCAACAAGACAACGTGATTGGGTGATTCCATTGGAAAAAGTAACCAAGTGGGAGCCCTGCATCAATAACGTGTTTGTATATGAATTCAGGATTCAATTCCATACATATGCATGTTAAATTTTCGCAATTCCGCCAATGTTGGTCACGGGCAATGGCTTGGTCCAAGCATGACAGCCAAGCGTACACCGAAAGAATTTTGTTGTAAAAATGATCGTGAAATTCCATTAATCGAAGGACAAGTGAAAATTCTTCAAAAAATTGCTGTGCCGCCTGTAAAAATGAGGAAGTTTTTAAACAATTGAAAGTGATATTTTTTTATCAATTTTACAAAATATACAGTAATATTTTGAGAAATTCCTACTTGTCCCTCGATCACTGCAATTTCATGGTAATTTTTGTAATAAAATTCTTTCAGCGTAGGGGATTCATATTGGACCAACATTGATTGACAATAGAGCCCAAGCAGCACCAGGAGGAATTATGATGCGTACGGTATCCTATGGACACGCATAGAAGGTGATTATCCAAAACAGTCGTATTTGGATGTTCCAAGCATGTTCATATCACATCTGAAACATCCGTGTGCCGCTTGGGAGGTAGTATCGTGCCTGCGTCCGTAATACAAAGATGGAAAGTATTAAAACAGTGTTGGCGCAAGTTCATGCCAGCATGGGTACAGGATAGAACGAACATTGGTTTTATAGCAAAAGTTTTGTATCGACCACTCATGGCGGAACCATTGAATCAAGCCTACGCCAACATTGGTGACCTTTAACGACCGTTGCCCCAGGCGTAAAAATTGAGGCTCGTCAATTGCTAAAACAATCTTACCCAGATAGGAATTGACAAATGGCCCACGGTTGGCCTGATCTTGGGCCAGTTTTGACTTGTATAGGGCTAGAACCCATCACAAAAAATGGTCCAAGCTTGGTACCCAATATTGCGCCAAAAAACAATACTAAGCATGGCCCAAGGTATCATGATACATGTATCATGAGTTTTTTGGAGCTTGGCTCATGTGACCACCCGGACCTGGCCCAAGTTGTGTATATCAACTTTTGACAAGCTTCAACCCGGTTCTTTATACTTCTTGGAGGAAAAAAATACATCATTCTTCATAAAATTCCATTTATGACATGAAGAATCCATATCATAACAATATTTAATATTGGTACTACTCTGAGATAATTACAAACATGAAGATGCACGGTATAGGTTCTCAAATAACCAATGATTCTCAATTGGCTCAATATATTGGTTCAACTACTCGTTGTGATGGATTTCATGTGAAACGTGGTACATATTCTCAAATACCAAATGGTTTTATAATGGGTGGATATTGTTTCGCCATGCTTGGCCACTCGAAATTTTGCAAAGCTCACACCAGTTGTCAGATTGGCATTTCCTGTGAAACCCGGTGTGTGGTCTGAAATACCCAACGGTTGTATATTAAACCAATATTGTTTCGCAATGCTTGGCAGCCCAATATTTTGCCAAACCTGGGCCACTTGTCAGTATTGGTATTCCTTACCTGGGTATCATTCCAGGCCCCAGTCAGGTAGATTTCTCCAAAGGGTCTGCCAATGCTCGTCGGAGCTGAGTCGGTTCCTCTTTGATCGGTAGTTCGAATTTATATCGATTTGAATTGAATTTTCTAACCAGGGACTTTTCATTCAAATAATAACATAAGTTTTGAAAATTGGATCTTCTTTGAATTAAATTTTGGAATTATACCGTAATGAAATGTGCAAGAACCCTTGAAGTTTTCTTTTCCTTTCCCTCTCATCTTTTCGTTAAATGAAAATGTCCTTACCCTTAGGTATCTTTAATTTTCTCGAGTATATTTTACGAAATAGGGTAGAAGAGTGTGTAGTTCATCGCAAAAGGTATCTTGAAGAATATTCAGTACCGAAAAGGTTAAATCGTGTTAGAAATTACCAAGATTACATTGATCCTCTCGTTGATGAATATGGAGGTGAAAGGATTCCCCGCCAGCAAGTTCTTTCAAACATAAATTTTTCGAGGGAGATGTGTTTGAAGACATGGAATAACTTATATACCTGGCAGAGAAATTTGTTGGGTCAGCTGGAGGAAAAAAATTCTCTCATCAAACATGAAAGTGTGGAGATGGAACGTGAATCACCGGAACGTGAAAAAGACTCGAAGAAGGAAAATTGATGAAATAAATGTGACTCATTCATTATCAAATGTTTTTAGTTATTTAAAATTTCACGACACATTACAAACGTGTCGATAGTGTTGCGAATGCCTATGGATGTTGATAGGAACTTTTTTAGTTGGAAGATCAGCAGGATACATGTGTAGTCGGAGTTGACGCGTTTAAATCACGGAGAAAAGAGTACATACAAATTTATGAGTCACACAGGAACTATGGAATGATACAGTATTTCAGGTATGGAATATTCAAGACGCAGTATCTACACGAAGAGAAAAATTTGTTAATCTAATAATTCGCTGCCATAGTTGACTGGATTGCTGGGAGAGCAACATGAGTAACTGAAAAATGTTCTTTAAGTTTGAATCGTTTATAGAAACGAATCGAAAATTCGACCCACAAAATTTGATCAATCATCGTTATTCATCATTAAAAAGAGTCAACCTTCTTTTGAGCATCAAATGTGCATTTTAACGTCCAATGTTTCGATCACCTGCTGATCATTCTCAAGGCAGTGTCATCTTAGAGATGACACTTGGCAGTTATCGCGTTTCCCCGTAGTCATATTTCGGAAAGGGTAGGAAAATTATGAATTGGTGAAAGTGCTCAAGAAATAAAGAAAAAATCGATCGAAACGTTGATCGCAGCTGATGGAAACGTAGATGACTCCTTTTAATTTTTTTCTCTATTTCTTGAGCACTGACATCAATTTATAATCGTTATTTATCATCTCGAATGAATTCTTTATGATTTTCTGCAACTGAAAGCGTTGATCGCACGATTTTGGGTCTTCAACAGCTGAATAGTCCGTTATTAGATGATGAATTCGTGTCAATGAACAATTCAAACTCCAGCAGCTTAATGAAACAGCGAATTTTCCGCTGGACTAGCAAAACTTCCAGTATTATATGCAAAATAGCAAACGAATTTCGCTGCAGTCGTAAGAACGACGTCGTCGAAATTTTGGCTGTCACAGTCAACAACTAGTGTCACGGCAAAGAATTCGCTGCTCCAGCGGAAGATATCCAGGAAAATCAGATTTCGCTGTAACGACGATTTTTTTTTCTCTCTGCAATTCAATTTCCGATTCCTCAAGAACAGATGGATTACGATAATCCAGAAGAAATGGTACAAGAATAGAACGGTATACGATACAACCGTTATCCACGTGTTGTATTCTACGTTTGGTGCAAGAACACATTTTTTTGTCATTCTCTTACATTATTTTTTTTTCTCTTCGGTTGTTTGTGACTGGATCCTTTCAACTTAGCTGCACGACTCGCATTCCCATTCGTATGCAGAGACTCTTAAGGAGTTGCAACTGAAATGCAGTCACGTACCATAGGGTGCCAGAGCTTCGTGGGCAGAATTGCATTTCCACTTCCTTTTTTTCCGCCTCTTCTCTCCTCTCTCTCATGATTTTTTTCCCTCCTTGCGGTTCTATCCTCGAAGATTCTCACCAAAAGATGAAATCAATTTCGACAGATTCGAAACTTCTCGAAGATCGATCCGCTCGGTGAATATACACCGACCAAGTTACGTGCGTATGTACAAGAACCGTCGAGGATCTGAAAAACGAATTGTGAGATTTATAATACGACCCTGGCAGCACTAGAACGTTTGGAATATTCCATGAGAGAACATGCATAGAATATTACCGCACGTAAGAACGTTCTAGACACATCCATAGAATAATCTAAATATTCTTGCGCTGCACGGCTGGGGTATCATATTCATAACGATAACATATCTCATTGACCAAAACTTCATTGCAAAATGATTCGGTAGATTTTTTTCTTTCATTCTTTAAAAACAAATCCCGCACATCCATCATTTGAATACCATTATATTCGGAAGGAACCTTTCACATGAAACCTATACTCCGAGAGAATCGTATTTTGTTACTCGCCATTTCAAACTTTTTCAAATCGAATTCCGACGTGTTCATGAAAAACGATGGAATTGAGATATCGAAGAAGAATATAATCTCACGGATAAAAGTATAATGTGTGAATATATATTATTCGAGTTCCATTTCCCACGGATGTGATAGCTTATCATTGAAACCGAAGAATGTATAATCGGAAAATCCAATACCATTCGATTTCATCCCATAAATTTGTATAATATAAGCACGCCTCATATATTATTCGATAAGGAATGAGTCGTATGTGGTACGAGACTCTCTCTCTACTCCTCGAAGAGAGGAAGGGAGAGAAAGTGAAAACGGTTAGAAGCAATCGATATATCGGGGATAACAAATACAGTGGACCTTGAAATAAAATATTTCAACTCACTTGCCGTTTGCCTTTTTTCCATTTCCCCTTCCCTTTTCACCTACCTTTTGCCCCCTCACGTTCTCCATCGACGATATAAATTGCAATGAAAAGAGAACAATATCCATTTTCACGGTAGATATTTCATCTTCCTAGAATTCATTTCAATGATCTACTGAATTTTTTTTCATCCTTTCTTCCTTTCCAAGAAATGTCTGTACCGAGATCACGATTAACATTTTTATTAACCAAAAAGAGGAAATTGAAGTAATATACGGATCGTGTGCTGAAATAGTTTGGTATTATTTCGTTTTTCACTTGCTGTACCGAGTAATGAAATAAAATATTGTCGCACAAAGGGAATAAATGAATGAACAATTCATTTGTTTATAGAATACAGAGTTCACATTATTTCCACGTAATTTCATGAAAGTTCACACAGTTGAAATATTCCTTGGATAGGTTAATCAATTATCACCCGGGGAAAAGGATGTGAGCTCGATTTGGAGAGTTAATCAATTAGCTGTGTTATCAATTGATGATATTATAGTATCAATTTTCTAATAATCCAACGGTCTGAAACTTTTCACTCAACGATATTAAATATTCCAGCATGCTAAAGTCTTTGCGCCTCGACTAATCGATTGTAAAGTAGAAAATCCATTGATGCGTTGGAGAATTTCGTATGGATTGAAATTGTATTCGTTTCACATATTGTTATTCAAAATCATTTTGTTAATTTATATTTCCAATTCAATGAACAAATGGAAATTCTCCATGAAGATTTATAATCACTTTACAAATCGTGATCGAGAATATTGAATTGAGTTGAATGTTATGAAAACAGAAACAAATCACTATTCCGTTTATCCACGTGTTTATTTTTAAAGAGAATCATTCAATGTGAATTTCTGTGAAATATTCAAACCATGGATCGGGAATCATTTTGTACTTTAGAAAATCTCATGTGTTACTAGAAGTTTATGAAATTAACTAAAATTAAATTTTGTCATAATTAACGCCTCACAACAATATACAAAACTCCTTGCTTTTATCTGTCTCGAGAAGAACGATCCTGAAAAAATCTAAGTAAAAATGTAACGTCAAGCTTGCAAAGATATTGGATTAAATTCAGAGAGATTTGGTCAAAGTCTTTTGGCAAAGTATGTGGTATGGAACTCTCCCAACCTCTTAAAATACTTTCCCTCGGTCTCTTAAAAGTATATCAGAATCTAAACTTCGTTCCCATACTTTGTGGAAAGTCTTTTGCAAGATTTTTCTCAATTTAATTCAATATCTCCGCAATCTTTCTATTACAAATTTCTGTATGAAACTTCAATTACTTGTGAAATTTCATGAGGTTTCGAATAAATATGAAAGGAAAATTCAGGAACCAAATCGCACTATGATTCAGCTAGAAATGTCACTCTTTGGCATCTCAGGCTCTGCTTTGGGCCAAGTTAGGGCCTCTGATGGCTCAATTTGCACTGTAAAAAAAAGTTCATCGGAAAATTCCAGTAAATGTACTGGAAGTTATTAACCTGTGCAGAAATTCAGTACAAATGTTATGGAATTTTAGCATCACAACTGGAAATTTCCTGAGCCTCAGTACTGGAATTTTTCAGTACACAAACTGGACTTTTCCAGGACATTTACTGAAAAATTGATGCTGAAAATATTCATGGAAATTGAAAAAAAAAATTGCGCTCATACAAAGTGATTTTGCACGGTCCTTGTGTTCCAAGATGATGGAGGAACGTGATCGTTCATCTGGATGGACAGAAAGTCATGTCTACCTAACGGAATTTGAACCCTGCACTCTTCTACCTGCCTACCAACTGAAACCTAAGACCTAACCGATGAGCTATAGCGCGACATGCTGGGAGGCCAGCTTGGGTTACTATATATGCTCCATTTCTAGAATACACATAGGAAGAAGTCTTCGAAAAACCTCATATAACAATTTCGTTTGCTACAATCACAATTATTATTCAAAATCTCAATCAAGAAATGCTTAATATAAAGCCTTGAAATTTTTCCTGCCAGCAATGACGGAGTCCAACAGAAGTGGGAAATTTCAGTACAACATAGATTAAATTTCAGCATAACTGGAACATTCCATTGCATAACAACTGGGAAATTCCATCACACGACCTGAAAATTGCAGTTCACAACCTGTATAATTCCAGTATACCAACGATTGGGGTTTTTTTCTAAATTCGAAATTTTTTCCAAGTCTTTATTGAGGGGATATTTTTTTCTGGTGCACAAGAACTGTAAAATTCTAGTACGAGCCAGTAAAATTTTCGTGAAATCATGGCAAAATTTCAGTACACCATCCCAATCTTGAAAATTCCAGTACAAGGACTGAATTTTCAGTTATGCTTGGTAAATTTTCAGTACCGTACCAACAAAACGTCTGTACATACACTGGAATATTCATATTCCAGTCCTAGCACTGGAAATTTCCAGTCCAGTTGCACAGTGAATTTCCAGTTTTTTTACAGTGTGGTGAAAGGGCAATTTCTAGCTGGGAATGGTTCATATCAGCATAGTAGAAATTGAAAACTCAATGATATGTAATTGAATTCATAATTTAATCACCAAGAATTGAGAATATCATTCTCAAACGTACTTGAAAAATAAATTAAATTTTTGACAGGGTAGGGATGGAAATTAGCAAATGTGAAACATAAGAGAGCAAAACGCGAACAGAGAGGTTAATAATTGGGGAATGAGAGGGATATTAATTGTACGTACGAATATATATTACACTGATGATTTCAACATTTCACTTACTCGAGCATAGAACAAATAGTCCTTGCGTCTTTTTATTCTTCGCTCATGTGTTGAAAATGATACGAACGTGACATAAAAACGGATGGGGATGAATAGATAAATACAAAGAGAGTACATAGCAGGAAGATGAAATTGTTTAATGATAATACATCGGAGCTTATTGCAACATGAAACGCAGCACATGTTTCGTCTGAAGAAAATATTACACCTTTGCGTTATGATCCTGATTATCATAATGGCACACGTGTTTGAAATGATAAACAAATCTGGCACTTGAAGCTGTGATGTCTGTTCTAGATATTTTCTTGATTATCTAAAATAATGTGCATTTATAACGTACGTTTAATCCTTCTTCCACAGCGCTGTGTAAATATCCGACACATATTTTTCACCATTATTATATTTCTCCTTTGGAATAATATTCTACACGATGGTATAAAATTCAATCTTGAGAAAATCTTCATGTTATCGTAGACGAAACTGTTGAATAGTGAAACTTTTTCCCACTCTTCGGTACACAAAAATCAAAACTGGAATAATTCACCTTCGATATCGAGTTATTAATTCATCGAACTCATGTCTCCACCCTCTAGTCCCATTATCTCAAAGATTTTAGATCTCCATTCTGCGTTCCATCGCAACGTATTCTCCTCTGTTTTACAGTTCATAAATTTCATTTCTTATCGAATCGCTCGTTCAGCGGGATTTATGAGTCGCAGTTATTCATTTTCCTTTCTATTTCTTCTTCCTTTGTCTTTCTCTTTCTCTTACCCACGCCCCACTTTCATCGTTAAAATTGATACCGTCTGATTTGTTTTCTATATTCCAGAACGAAAAATATCTTGAAAGAAGGAAAAAATGAATAGTGAATTCTAAGCGAGGGGTATGTGATTTTTTTTATCACGAAATGTTTTTGCATAAAAAGCGAATGAGTATAGCAGATAATTCAAATGAAAAGTTGTTACCCTTACGTCATTGCGAAAACACAATCCTTATTTTTTCCTCCTTGCTGTTCCCCCTTTGTCGTTCGGAGAGGAGGATTTTTCGCCTGATCGGCCGTATCGTAACAAGACTTGTTACGCAAGACACGACTTATTTCTCGAACGATATGTATGCTGCAATGCTCTTCCGGGGATGTTGTGTACGTATATACGTATCGACGCGAAGATGGTATATTCGTATGCGCCTCTATATAAGAGACGGAACGAACGCTAGAAAATTTACGGAGCAGAAGAATTGAAAGCCCAAAGGTCCTCTTCCTTTCTCCAACACCTGAAGAGATCTAGAGGTATGGTAGAGAACTTCTCGAGTCCCCTTGGTGTATACATGATGCGGGAGAAGGACAAGAAGATGAGGAGAAATGAGTTGGAGAAGGGGGAAAGGGATGAATAACCAGGAATAAACTAAGGGCAAGCACGCCACAACTCGAGCTTGGAGTTCCATGCTTGGGAGATACTGGAAACGATAAAGAGAGGTGCCGAGAAATTTAGAAATGTAGGAAAAGAAAGACGTCGGCAGAGGGTGGCATAAATTGTGGATAGAATATTGTAAATCCGGGCACCGGTGAACCGAGAAAGTAGTTTCCCCCGAGCATCCGGAAATATATATATTGTAACCTCTGAAAATTCTTGTCATCCTATTCGCGGCTACTCAACGGAATCGACATTGATTTTTCATTTTGCTACGGTTATCGTGACTCGAGAGTCGTGAGAGAAATGAGAGACTAGATATGTCTTATTTTTCTCTTCAAAATATAGCCAGGCGTGAGGGATATGATGTTTTTCTTGTGTATCGAGATACGTCACCTAAAAGGTATTGATAGACGCAAATGTTTCTTCCGTGACAAATAGGGAATATAATTCAACGAATTGCAAATCTCTCGCAAAAGGATTTCCATTTGAAATTTGCAATGTTGTCCTGCAAAATATATAACGACAAATTGATGAATATTGACAAGGATTCAGTTTATTTTATCATTAAATTATTCGATGAACGACTATTTGATATTTTTCCATCGATGTACATAAATATATTTCAAATACTCGTTCGATACATTGAATATTCATTCACACATCAGTCAAAAAATAACCTCTAACGAATTATATATCATATTTCATGCAGAAGTTCTAATTGAAATTTCATTCAAATAGCCAGTATTTTGATACGTACGTATTTCGATTGTACGTACGAGAAAGTTTAGATGCATATATATATGAAAAAAATATGAACTCACGCGGCACTATCGTTGTTTGATGTTACAGTGCAGCGAACTGCCAATCGACGATCGAAATATTCGATGGACCACCGGAAAGCAGTATGGACGGATCCGCCAAATCCATAGGTAGAATCTGTAGCCCTGCGCAAAGGTTACCAAGGGAATTCGTACACCGAGATAAGTAAGTAAAATCCATCATTCGCACGTCATATATTCCAAACCGATCGATTTGCCTTGTAAAATTATTCTTTCCTCTCTCCCCGACTAAACGTACCGTGAATGGAAGAGCGAAGAAAAGGAGGAACAACTTATAGACATCGTGATGAATTTCTTGCAGAAAAAAATAACATCGAGGTCAAGGATTGAGTATTCAAAAGTGTTTTTATACTGTGTTGAAAGTTGCGATAAATCAAGTCGATGACGTTACCGTGTAGCGGTGTATGTTTGGGGAAGTGGATAAGGGTTCGTCGTCGATTGATTTCTATCTTATTTCATTCCATTTTATTATGTTTTCTTTCCCTGAGACGGAAAGGAGGGACTTGGCCTTAATTCAACAACTGATTCGGCTTCGGTTCTCAGGGATAGGGGGTTTGGAAGTGAATATTCAAACATTGAGATTACGAACACAGTTTTCGTAGTGAAAGACTAGCAACGGGTGATTCGGTCGCATGAAATGGAGATAAATGGATTGATAACTGTTGGGAAATGTATCAAATCAGCCATTAATTCGTCCCACAATCTAATTTTGGATAAAACGAGAAATAACTCTTCAAAAATATCTGAAAATTTGTCGAATTTCCGACGGAATCTTGTCAGACTTCTGAAAATACCTATCACATACTTTACAAGTACATAAGAAATTCGGTGAGAGTGGAATATGCAGAATTTCCGACAAACTTTCGCCGAACTTCTGAAAATTCTACGTAATCCGCTGGTACATGATCAGTGTAGAGGAATTCAAGTTACAAGGAATTTCTTGTGAACTGTGAGCAACTTTTCATCCCTTTTGAGAGACTTTTGATAAACTTTTTCAAGTATTACAGAATTTCGGAGAACATGAGGAGTCAAGTTTGTTGACTCGCCTAAACATAGCTAAAATAATTGCATAATTTCTTATGATTAATATTTGCGCGAAGAAAAAAGAAATTTACTGTGACAGTGAAATCTAATTTTGCTATCTGTTATCACAGCAATCTTGTTAACTACAACAATGATTTTTTACCTGTGGTAGCAAAAACTGTTCGCTCCCCCAGCAAAGTTTGGTATTATAAGTGCAAGAATAGCAAACAAATTTTGCTTGAAGAGTGAAGTTTTCTGCCGCCACAGTTGAAATTTCGCTGTCATAGCCAACAAAATTTCTGTGATAGCAAATATATTGCTGTCGCAGAAACAAATTCGTTACCCTGACAAACGGTACCCAAGTAAAATCAGTTTCCCCTGTCACAGCGAATTTTGAATAACGGCAAAATTTAGCTCTGATATTTTTGCTATGAGAGTCAAGTTTTTCACTATAATTTATAAAGCGTTTGATATGAAATATCAAGAATAGCTCCCGTAGGTCATTTTCAGCTATCCAAATATGAGGAATTCGCTTTTCTGTGTGGAATTTTTAGTAGACTCCTGACGCATTCCGAAACAGTACGAGTCTCAAAAAAGGTGAGGATGACAAATTTCTGATAAACTTTGGAGAGAATTTTGAATTATACAGTTACTCGCAAGTAGTTAGATATTCCGGAGAGTGTTGAACATGAATTATTCCAGACAAACTTGTGCAGGACTCCTGAGAATTCTACGTGACTCATTACATTCATTAATACATGAAACTTCTGGAGAAAGTAAAGTGCGAGAGATTTGGTGTGGACTTTTAAGGGACCCTACATGCACCTCAATGTCACGAAATAGCGTTTAAAGTACATTGAAAGTTGTCTAGAAAATCGATCCGTGCGTGGATTTTTTCGAAATTTTGATGAACTTTTGGATCACATGATATTCTCAAAAATCTTATGAAGGGAAAAGATCTCACTGTTCAACTCTTTGCGGGAACAGCTATTCTCAGCGTATAATCTTCCACATCCGCTGATTATTGAACCGTAACTACGAATCATTTGTTGGGACAGTTAACACATTTGGCTGCAGGAGTCGACATTTTTCGCTCCCACAGCTGGAATATTGTTGCCGTAGCTAACGAAATTGCTGTGATAACAAATAGATTGCTGTCACAGCGGAAAATTCACTGTTCCAGTGAGAAATACCAAATTTTGCTGACCCAGTGATTTGTTTTTTTGCATATACAAAAATTCTCCATACGTCTCACAGGGATTCATCAAAGATCTCTCACGCTTTACTTTTTCTGGACTTCTTATGTGCTTACGAACCTTGCAACACTTTCGAAAGTTAGCGCCAAAGTTCAGGGAAATCTCTCACGTTCAACTTCTTCCGGACTTTTCACACGGTCGCGGGTCACGTAATATTGTCAAAGCCTGTCGAGAGTGCCACAAAACTCTACTAAAAATCCATGATACTCGACTTTTCTGAAACCCCTCATGTATTCTCAGGTTACGTGAAATTTGGAAAGTAGATACTTCAAAAGTCCCTCACAAGCCCCTTAAATATCCGTCGGGAATCTTCCACATTTGAATTCCTCCGAACTTTCCATATGCTGCTGGTTTAGATGATATTATCAAGAACTTGTCAAAAGTGTAGTAAAAGTGCGTACAAAGCTTCTCGAAAGTTCATCTCTAAAACCCTACGTGCTTGAGTGCTTTCGAATTTTTCAAGTCTTTCCTGGCCATGGAATGATGACCTTATCATAAATCTGTCAAAAATCCATCAGGAATGCCTGACATTTATCTTCCTCTAGACTTTCCATATACTTCTAGGTTACTTAGTATTTTGTGACAGTCCTAAAAAAGTTGATTGAAAGTTACTAGACATACTACCCACTTTCTTGATTGCTCACAGATATTTTATATACTGACGAGTCACGTGAGATTTTCATAACATCCTCGGTTGCACGAAATGTTCGTTGTCCGTTCTGAAAATGTTTGAACGATGTTGGGGTGTTCTAGGAATGTCTAGAGAATATTCGACGCATATTGGTGTTACTTGGGTTGGAAAGAAATTTCCGGCTGTATCAGCTGGATTATAGCTATCACAGGTAAATATTTTAGGAGCCACAGAACAGCTCATTTCTCAGCAACATCAGCTGAAATTCAGTTGATGAAGCTGGAAACTTTACTGTAATAGCTAAAATTTAGCTATAAAAGCTAGAAAAATGAATGACTAACCATCTCGTAGCTTTTGAAACCCAGAAAAATGGTTCACTTGAATATTAACCTACTAGACATTTCATGGCATCCGAAAAAATTGTACTCGATGCAAATAAATTGTATTTGGGATGAATGAAAATTCATTTGAATGGAAGAAATTGTTTGATAAATTTGATCCAACTCAAACTCTAGTAGATTCATATTGAAATAGAAATTTGGTTGATTCAATCCAAAATAAATCTAAATATACAATTTTCTCGGTGTAATTTTTTTTCATGAAGTTCAGTAGAAGTTCACCAGAAATCGCTCACGCTTGACTGATTTTAAATTTCTCATGTATTGCTGCCCGAGAAAGAATGATTTAGATCTAAGTGGATCTAATTAGATCTCGTTAGATCTAAAAAATGGAAAATGTAGTTCTATTTAGATCTAGACAGATCTGGTTAGATCTACATAGATTTAAATCACAAAAAATTTCATATTAATTAATCGAAATTTGCGTGCATCTACTGCCCATTTTCTTCACTTTTAGATGGTTTTTAAGAACTACATATTTTCGAAAAAAATCAATTAGATCTCCGTAGATCTAAATAGATCTAAATCGGCCCACAGAGCATGAATTTTTCCATTTTTTAGATCTAAGGAGATCTAATCCATTAGATCTAATTAGATCTAAATCATTTTTTCTCAGGTGAATCGAATATTGTTTGGGAGTCCCTGAAAAGTTCTTAGAGAATCTCGTACACGTGATTTCTCCTGAACTTCTCATGTACTGTCGTGTTGAGTGATATTTTCACACACGGAGAACAAAGAAATATAATTTTATTGAGCTCCGTTTGATGCAGCAATCAATTTTTCGGCTGTGACAGCATATTATTCGCTATCCCACACGCAAAAAAAATAAATATATTTTAAAAAGTCCAATAATTTATTGAGGATCAGCGCCAGTTTGTGACGAATAAAATTATTGACCTGAATAAAGCGTCAAAAGAAACATAATTTTTTGTAAAAATACATCTAATGATGGTACTTTCAGAAGTAAATTCAGGGGAATAACTTTATCCGTCACAGACTGGCGCTGATCCTCAATAAATTATGGGACTTTTCAACATATTCGTTTTCTCCATGCAGCAATCCTGCTAACTACAACAGCGATTTCTTGTCTGTTACAGCAAAAAATATTTGCTCCTTCAATGAATCTCCGTATTATATATAAAATAGCAAACAAATTTTGCTGAGGGAATCGACATTTTTCGTAGTCACAGCTAAAACGTCGCTGTCATAGCCAACAAGATTTCTGTGATATCGAATAGATTGTTGTCGCAGCAAAAAATTTGCTTCCACAGCGGATGATTTTTTCTCCGCGCGATCTCGTCAGTAGCCCGTCATAAGTCTCCTTGAACTCCTTGAAAAGTTCACCAAAAATTCTGTACGTTTGATTCGTTCCATCCTCCTTATGTACTCGCGGATTATGTAATATTTCAAAAAGTCCATCGAGAAATCCTCAAAAATCTACCGGGAATTTTTCACGCTGGACTTTTTTCACTCGGGGTTGATAGCAATACAGCATCAGAAGCAGACTCGGATTAAGAATTTGGGGCCCGAGGCTGTCAGACTATTAACGGAGAAAACAAAATTCGCTGGGACACCAAGATGTGATTCGGCTGGCTCATTTCTTGCCAACGCAGCAAATGATTTAGTACGTCAACTAATCATTCAGTCATAGCAACGGATTATTTGTTGGAACCGTTAAATTTTCGAAATTATATATACAATAGCGAACAAATTCAATTAGGGGAGTCGATATTTTTCGCTGTTACAACTAAAGAATCGTTGTAATAACTCACAAGATTGCTGTCACAGCGAAGAATTCACTGTTCCAGCAAAATGTATCCAGGGGAATCAGATTTTGTTGTCGCAGTAAATTTTTTTCTCTGTATTCGAGACCTCTTCCAAGTGAACAGCGAGGCGAGAGAGCGTCTTCCAGAGCTTTTTATATCAATGCAGCTGTCTTAAATGAAACCCCCGGTGAGTGAGATCTTGAACTAGCAATGCACGATCTCAACAGAATCGGTTCATTTTCAGAAATTTGTATTAAACTGTGATCAAGATTGATATCGAAATTTTATCAAGATCATGGTGAATGGAGGAGTATACTAGTTAGATCGTATTCAGGTGCGATAACAGTGGAAGTTAGGGCTTCGCACGAGACTCGTGTCAAAGAAAGATAAAATAGTCATCAATAATCATTCCAATCTCTTGAAATATCAAGATGATCAAGATAATTTGAAGGTGGAATGCACGGAATGGGGTGGAACCTTAATCGATCAAACAAAATTACCAGAGATATATGTCGAAATATGCGACGAGACCTGCACCGAGACCGATACCAAGACTAGTTCCGAGACTGAGAAAATATCTTCGTTATCCACTGCGATGAAATCGGAATTTTTTCATGTCTTAAATTTTGAGAACAGTAAATGTAGATGATTTTTCAATTTCAGACGAGAGTCTTGTGCGAAGCCCTAGTGGAAGTACTCTACGCGTTTGAAAATCTACTCCTGGGGGACCAAAACACACAAAACTGAAACTATCCCAATAAACACACACACGTTATTTCAACGTTGAAAGAACGTTAGACTGTCAAACGGACCTTAGTCGTTGATTTCATAACGTTGAGTTGTGGTCAAAATTTGATAGGGAAACAGACGACCAGGAATTACGTTTTGATGACGTGTAATTTAAACTAATATTCAAAAATAATCATCAAACGACGTCCTCAAAAAACGTGTTTTGAACGGGTTTGAATCCCGCGTTTAAAATGTGTTCATAACACCTTGTGTTTGAACTTCAATTGAAGATATTCTGCTGAAAATGTCGAACGAAACCGAACAATGATCAAAATTTCAACAAAGAGCAAGATAGTAAATAGTGTGGCATACTTTCCAAATTCTGTCATACCCAGAAATACTATTGTTCCCGATATTGAATGAAAAATTTTGAAAAAAAAATGTGTTGGATTCAATTCACGTTTTAGAACCATCATTAGGACACGTCAATATCTGACGTTTTTTGAACGATGTTTAAACCGTTGATGTGACGTTATTTTATGGTTGAAAAACACGTGATCTGCCGCGACATTTTTACGTTGAATCAACGCAAAAATATTACTAATTCACAACGTGTGGTTATTGACTGTTTTTGACGTTTTTAAAATGTGCGTGTGTTTACTGGGATTTTTCTAAATCGTTCACAGACCTTCCGGTGTTATCTATCTCAATGGGAGCTAAATCAACTAGCCTTCATTAAAAACGGATAAAGAACCAATACGGTTCCTTGGGAGGTCCACGTTATACATATATACGTTATATATATATGTAGAAAAAGAGAGAAAAAAAGGAAAAGAAAACAGACATTGGGGAGGGATGGGTCTTCTAACATAGTCTCCGACAATATATAGAATATTCCATGCTTTCCTCTCTTGAACCTAAATATTCACTTCTCCCTCTATTTATACAATTATCCTCAGGTGTCAGAGAAACGGAAAAACAAATTCATTTAGTATAAATAATACTGAGGAGCATAAATTCTACGTATTTCCTTCCAATCAGACCGCATTTATAGTATAGAAAATACTAGGCTTCACCGTACTTACATACACACCCACACTCGCGCACACGCCTCTCATCTTCCTTATCAAAACCATGAAAATTAGTACTGTGAAATTTTACATGCAACGAATGGTACAAAGCGCATAAAAGAAACGAGTATGATTAAATGTTACGAATGAAATGGAACATTTGTCTCGGTTGGAAAAACAGGAAATATATGTATACGTATATAGACGTATAAGAGAAAGTTAAAAGTTTTCAGAAAATGCGCATTACAATCACGTATGAAATATTCTGAGTCAGTGCTTGTATATAGGTATGTTTTTATATACATACCTATATAAATGGTACACATTCTACATAGCAGCCATCTGTCACGTGTGCCTTTACTTGGCACTCGAGGTGGATGATGATGAGGGTGGTGAGGACGAACCACGTCGTGCCGTCTCGTGCCAAGTAAAATCGTCTTTCCACTCATCTCCCTAGAACTCCAAATGTCAGAGATGAGTGTGTAGATTTTTTCCTGCGTACTTTTTTTTTCATTTCCACTTGCTTTCCTCCTTCCATATTCCCACACTCGTTGAATCTGTATTTGCTTACCAACATCCACGTCTGATACACCTGTACAATGAAAACCCTACAAACGTGGAACGGGATCAAGAAATATTGATTTCATCCTCAAAATATCTAAGTGTGAATTTATTATCCGGGATGCAAAATATTTTTCCAAGTCCAAAGCACTTATTCTTTGCGAATGATCGATGTCGATATAAAAATCGCGATATCTTGGAATCTTACGACGATGTCATTGAATTGGTTATCAATTTTAATCCTTCAAGCTGAGAACATTATTCGATTCATGATCAGAATTCGAAGTATTGATTTCTTGTTACCCAAGATAACATTGACAATTCCAATCTGGAACGACGTTGAATGCTCTTGCGATTTCGATTGAGCCCTTGTTCGTATTTATACATGACCATTGGGTCGGAGGTTACGTCCCAATCCCTTTACGTTGAACAAGAGATTCATTTCTGAATCTATTCTTATATACTATTCTCATTCTAACGTCTAATTGTCAATGAATTTTATCTACACAACGTGATACCGATGCAATCAATAGTATTTGGTATTTGAAACTGGGTGTACCAAACAGGGAATGCATACTCGTTTGATCAGGGAGTGAAATGTCAAAACACCAGAGGAAGGGAATTATAGAGAACATACGATAATTAATAAAACATAATCACGTTTTCAATTAATTCACTGAATTATGCATTCAAATACTCTCCACCCGCTAGCTGAATACAACATATAACTCATATAAACCCTCTAAAATTTTCAATACAATAATCAACGGTTACATTATCCGTTTCCCACAATCATGGAACGAATTCTCAATCAACCCACCCTCTTCGGAATCAGGACGTGCATTGAAATTGAGAAAAAATCGATTTACGAAGAAACTTATTGCCAAGTATTTGCGTTCATCCCTGTGATCCCAGTTTTTGGCATAGTTCCAGACCGGCGGTTTATGAGGTTTATGTTTAAATGCTGACTATCGGTTGTATCGCTAACAACCAATGCCTTCCTGAAATACTCTATACGCCAAGCATTGTTGCCAAAATTGAACAATCATTATTATAACCAAAAAAAACTTATATCATTGTTCCAGTATCGATGGAAAGGGAGAGAGTGTTCTTGGAATAAAGACTAGAAATGTACATTCTCATAGTATATAAATTTCTCTTGATTACAAAATTCCATTTCGGAATACCTTACCGTTGTTACGATTGTTCCTCTCGCTACGTCTACTACTACTCGAAAACATTCGTGTTCTATTTTGATCCGTCACAGGTTATGATGACATTTCGCTATGACATAGTGATAGCACGGAAGACATCAAGGACAAATCAAGCTTTTCTCCAGTGACATTTTTCATCGCTCTCATCATTTTTATCAGAACCGTTTCCTCTTTGCTTCTCGAGAAAAGAGTTTCTTTTCTTCCACATATGTATACATATTTTATAACAAAAAGTCAACCAAACATCGGAGTTGTACGCGCGGGCGACAAGCATCTCACCTTTTTCTTTCGTTCAAGCATTTTTCCCGAGTTGCATAATGCATAGAGCGCGCTCCTCCTCCTTCGTCCTTTCTACATTCCTTCACAGTATTGCACTTATTTCTACACCCTCGCTCACTCCTTCCCGTACCTCGCGAAACATTTCTCGCTTTCTTCCCTTCCTCCTGATGGAAGTTTCAATCCTTTGTTTGCCTACTCCGTGCTCTGTCGTCAATCTTCATTCGGAAGCCCTACAAAATCAGTTGTCGAATATGACCATCATGGAGCCAATTCTTCGAATTCTATTTATTATTTCATATTCTTTGTGGAAAAATTTATATTCGATATTCAAAAGCAGAAGCAGTAGTGATAGCGGTGTTCGTGGTTTTCGAATTTGAAAACTGAGATTAACGAACGTCATTAACCTTTGAGGTTGAAGGGATTTGTACAAGAAAAATAAAAGAGAAACTTTCTCTTGATACTCGATTCTCTGATGTGGGAATAAAATCACAAATGGGATTTAAAAAACATAATAATTCAACCTCTCGATCGTTTAGTCACGCGTTCGAGCAATCACGTCTTGCCCTCTTTCTTCGTTGCATCAGGCCATAAGATAGAAGGGCCGCAACAACGAAGGAGAACGTGCTTGATATCCGTAACAGACTGGACACGTGCTTTACTCGGATAGATGTTTTTTCCTCCTCTTAACGAGATTACTCGACATAAAACACGTGGATGCGGCATATAACAGGCTGCAACATGCACGTTCGTTGCATCTGGTTACCTATTGTTGCTCCTACCGCTATTGCTACCTCTGTTCCTACTGCCGCAACAACACCTCCTACTATTGCAGTCTCCGTTGAGCATAAAATTTATGCTTAATTTAATCACACTTGGTCCCTATCCACCACGTTACGCTGGACACATTAGGAGAGATTAAAAACTTGTGCCATTCCTGGCACCATCGTCGTCGACAACGACTACGACAACGACCAAGACGACGACAAAGCAAGAATCGAAGAACCACCTACGTGCAGCACCAACACATCATATACCACCTCAAATGAAAACTTGCATTCTATTTTCTCTGAGGACAAGAAAAATGCACGACAGACGGAAGATGAAAAAAGAAATTGCACTCAACGCATTGCGAAGTGAGAAGCGTAAGGTTTCTTTCGCGGAATTGAAATTCGATGAGAAACGAGAAAATTATGATTTTTAATGCGACGTGGAAGAAAAGAATGAAAAAATACTACAACTGTTTTTGGTTTTATTCACACGAGAAATTACACCGTGGAATAATCAGAGAGAGAGAGAGAGAGAGAGAGGTGTCGAATGTATCGATGATTTTAATAACTTGTCGGAGCACGAGATATGAATGGTTTCCTTTCTTTCTCCTGGAAACTGGAGAGAAAGTTTAATTGGAATTCAAATTGAGTAGGGTGCGTAGTTTTTATGTAAAAATCAAAACAGAAGAACTCAAATAGCCGTGTAAATTTGAAAAGTTTGACTTCATTCGCCATCCCGATATGCATAATATTCAAATTTCTTTGAGAACCAATCTAAAAAATATCCTCAGCTTCAGACCTGATAGGTTCATAATTCATTTGCATTTTGTCATCGAAACGATACCTCTCCACGTATGCCAAATCTTGAATTCAAAAGCGATATCTCATTCTTTGTTCTATGTCTAGGAATTCGACGTATTCTTTTCTCACTACACCTGAAAAATCAATCAGTATTTCAAAATTTTAAAATCCTATTGTTTATCATTCGAACTCATCAAGGAATAATTGAGAAATGTTTGTCAAAACATTCATTCTAATCAATCGCATAGTTTGTGAAGAAAGTGAGGTACCTTTTATGAACTCGAATCGAATAGATAAAAAACAAAAAATCCCCGAACGTGCCATCAACGCCATTTTGGTGAGCACAAGCTCATTTGTTTCATCAAAGGATTTATCGAGAATCCTCGATGAATGATAGTAACAGCTAACAGCGCTGGGTAGCCTTTTTATTTATCCACACGTTTTATGCAGAGATTAAATAACTCAATACCTCGGGGACAGAATTGATCCTCGATGCATCTCGACCTCACTTATGAACAGGATTAAAACGCGCATCTCCGCATCCCGTTTTTTTTTTAACGAACGTCCGCGCTACTTCCACACTCGTTACCAACGTGTAGATTTTTTTAACGTTCTCTCGCATTGTTTGGAGCACGTACTTCCACGAGTTATTGTTTGATATTCCAGTTGGAGCTGAAATGGAAATTACGGGATATAGTTTGGTTCGAGTGATTTCATAATTATGTACAGCGGTGGAAATTTATTTATGTTATTGACGAATTCTCTTCTCTTTTCCGTAGAGGGAAGAATGAATCAGTCGTGAGAAAGGAAGCTATTGTTTTTCTTCGGCTGTTGCAAAATTCTCAGTTTCATCAGAAAATCGTTGTCTCGTGGATGCGAAAATATTTAATTGTAATGGCTGAAACTTCTTTCTACTATCATCCCTCAGAGAACCCCTAGTAGAAGTTCTGGATGTGAAAATACCAGGACCGGACGAAGCATGCCTGATTTCTTATCAGGTCTTCATCAGGTTTCTTTACGGTTTTCTCTGTTTCGCTCGATTTCATTATGGAAATCAGATGAGTCCCTTGTAAGGGCCTCATAACATTTTCCTTATTCACGGTTTCCTGATTTTAACCTGATCAGGACCTAATTGAGAATAGGGAATTCCTGATCAAATTTCCAGTGGGGACATCATTGTGACATAACAAGCGTGTCGCTTAGGTCCGCTATTAGCTTCTTTGACAGATCTAGAACTAAACAATACCTTAGAACTTCTTCAAATAAATCGCAAGAATAAATTCACATTCCCTAACAATAGTCACTTGATATAATCAGTCATTGTTTAACGATTCCCATTCGAATATCTCAATGATAACTTGTCGGGTTACAATCGCATCTCGCATATTATTGATTGATGTTCAAAACGCGATATTCCCATCTAAGAGTCATTAGACAGTTGCGTTCAGAAGTTGAGTTCGTCTATACAATCAAGTGGTTTCGTACGTTTAACTTGCTCACTCGTTCATTACGAGCCTCGGCAAGGTATGTGGTGGATACAAACTTCTCTGCTATATAGATAAGATGTTATAGTTGTGGAATACGTGTAATATGCGTGAAACACGAAATATAGTGCATTTAATGACAACCGTCCTGTATTATCATTGTGCAAGTTGTAACGTTATTATGGAACATAAATCACGCTACATTTGGGTGAGGCTTTCCTTCAATTATTCCACATATTCGGTGCAATATAGGAAAGAACACAATCTCAGAAATGATTTATTCTGGTTTATTTTCTGCATTTCTTATCATTCAACTTCCATACATTCGAAGTACAATAAAATATTAACATAAGAATTATTATGATTTTTCCTGATGACTACGTTTTTTCCCTATATTTTTCCTTCAAAGAGTTTTCTCATTAAATTCAACGACATGATTAAATTAAACAAGATAACTCGTCTCATGCATATCTCGGGTATATAAATTTTTCCTCACTTGCGTAGAAAATGTGTGGGCATCATCGTATTTCCTTAGAATGCAGCTCAGTATCAAGTTCTAACGAAAGAAGATACCCCACTTGTTCTCCTCGTTTCCTTTTCCTTCTTTCGTTCTTCTTTTCCCTCATCTGATGAAAGAATTTCCTTCACACGACTTTGACTATTCCTCATCTTTTTCCTCCTTTCCTTCCCAGTCCAAAGTGGATCTCATGAAAATTGCTGATAGACTCTCGCTTATATTATTACCTTTCTCGTGAAAGACATCCACGTGTACGAGAGAGGTGCATACATGGATACAACACATCCATATATTCTTTACAATCTCTGATATATCTGATTTTTCCAGGGACGTTGAGCCAAAACGATATTCATCCAACGGAAGGGATATGACGGTAGTTCTAAAGAGAGCTTCCAACAGCCCTAACGATGAGGAATACATGGACGTCTCCTACTATTTCCATGACGGTAAGTTTACAATGTAACGCACGTTATGCCTTCATCCTAATTCAAATTCACCACGTCGAATCCGATTGTTTTAAACGTGAGAAAAATGTTGATCCATCACGAGGGTGAGAAAATAATTGATGCATTTCGTTTTTTCCGCCAACGAACGGTCATTTCTGGGTTTCTTTTTCACTCTTATTTCCGTCGGTGAATGAAACCAACGTCCCGAAATAATTATCCCCTATTTTAAGAGTTTAGAGAGAGAGTGGGAGAGGGAGAGGGACAGGAAAGAGAGAAGAATAACTACGAACAAAAAATCCATCCAATTGAAGGAGAGGGAAATTGAAAAGCGACGGGACGGACAATTTCGATAAAATTCGAAAGTCGAACGACATGATCACATGACAGTGATCGACGATACACGAGGACGGTAGATAGGTATAGAGAGCGTCGTCGAGCGGCAACAACGGGAGTAATACACGTTCATAGCAGTTAGAATTAGCTCTGTCGGAACGGTTAGCGGAGTTGAAACACGAGGGTGTCTACCCAGAGAGTTGAACCAGAACCAGGGTCAGTCGGGGTTAATAACTGACACGTGACGTTAACCGCCTGATCCGTGATCAAGCTTTTGAATCGTCAAATGGTACGTGATCCAAGAGATGATGTTTTATTGATTCTTCAATAAATATTTCTCCCCTCCCGCTCTAGAAATTAGCACCTCTTTCTGATCTTCTTCAGAAGTTCTTTTTACATAGTTTCCACGATGATTCACAAATGTCGAGGACATAAAATCTCCACCGAATCAAATTCATGAAATATCTTCTTCGATCCCGCCCTCGCAACTCCTGTATCTCAAGCAAATTTTAATTTCACGTCGTTACCCTTGACAATCGATTCGAGAAAATGGGAATACTCCGATAGAGCGGGAAGAGCAGAAAAATTTTACGAGATAATATTTTTTCAGTCTCCCTTCCTCCCTCCTCGTTGGACCACCAAAATTTCTAGCCCTTAGGCGAAACGGTTGTTCCACACTCCATCTACACGAACGAATGTAACGTCGGAGGACGATGACGAGAACGAGAACGTCGACAAGTGCTTGGATCATAAAGTTTTATTCTTCCCAAGGAGACTCATATCCTACCTTTTATAGGAGAAAGTTGAGTTTTTTCGATCCTAAGCTGTCAAGCTTATACGACCTTATGGAACTTTTTTTACCTCTTTCCTTCACTTCCTTTAAATACAAAAAAAAAACACACAAATTCCATCCATTCAGCATGGAAAAAGAAAAAAAATGAAAACAGCGTTCATCATACACATCGATCAAGACCCAAAGTTCGTCGTCCAAGTTTTAAGTGCTTTCTAAAATTTAAATTACCATCGATAAAATCCTAGTCCTATCCGGGAGAAAAAGAGAAACAAGTCTTCGATGGGTAATAGAGTTTTACTTTAGTCGATTCGAGTTATATCGGAACGGAATCAAAGTTTCGGTACATCCCGTGGAAGATCTTAAACTTCTTGTTTTTAAGATATAAAAGCGTGGTGGCTGGTTGTGTCGTGTATATGAAAGTAAGTACGTTGTTGTAGGTCAAGGCGTTCCCGAACGAACGAAATTCCCTGCGATTCGGGAATTGCATTTCATTTGAGAACAAATGATTAAAAAAAAAAAAAAAAATTATGTTGTTCTCTTTTGTAACGCATTTGATTGAATTACAGAGAAAACAGAAATTTGCACCACGAGAAATGAATTAAATGTGTTGGTGAAGTATATCGACTAGTGTGATTTGATTGAGGGAGAAAGAAAATTAAAGTAGATGTTATGAAAACTCTCAACAAGCTCTCTCTCTGCGATACAAAATAATGCAGAATAATACATTGAAACCTTACGCGATGTATGTCACCTCATTCATCACGTACTTAAAGAGTCGTAAATCATAATTATCGTGAGAAGGAGTATAAAAAAAATGACTTTTACATCAAGTACCCAAGTTTCTGGATTTGTGTAATTATTTATTCATCTGGCGAGAGATGCAAATGTGTAATGAGACTGGCTCGTATTGAAAGAATTCAATTATTCGTCGTGCTTTAATCATTCCGTAAACAAGTACTGATTCTGTATTTTATATACACTAATTCACAACAACTTTTGATCGTTTTAAATTCAATCTTCACGCTAAACAGATTTTGTTGTAAATTGCACCAAAAGCATATAATTTATTTCGATCATTGAAATGAAGTTGGTTCTAAGTATTAAAAGACAAAGAAGCTGGTAATAGAAACTTTACTCAAATTCACCTTCTAGGATGATAACGCGTCGCTTCGAGTCTTTAAATAGAAATTTTTACAAAATATATTGTCAAATAATTCATATGACAAGAGAGAAATCTATTTCTGTCTCATAACGTGAATTATTTGACAATATTTCTAGTAAAAATTTCTATTCAAAGACTCGAAGTGACGCGTTGTCATACTACAAGGTGAATTTCTCCATTTTATTTTTTCCGTGTAGTGATAGCAACGAAAGTTGATTTGAACGTGATTAACCAAATACCGAGTTTAATTATCCATAGATTATTAAACGATTCATGCATGAATAAATAATTTTTTCATTTGATTAATATACATAAATAATGATACTATGAATGAGTAATTATTGAAACCATATAATGAGTATAATATTAAAAAAATAAATATATATTATTGACATGTTCATATAATTTCTATATATTTATGTTATATAATAATATATAAATTATGATATGTAAAGTTATTCATATTAAATTTGGAAAACATGCCATGAATTTTTGCCAAAGAAGTTTCAAATTTTGGCCAAAAAGTTTAAAGTTTCAGTTGGAATTTGTTTGATCCCCCAATAATTGACATTACAGTTATATTCATTTATTAATCAATTCAAATCAATTGACACTTGAATATATATTACACTAATTCACAATAACTGTTGATCATTTCGAATTTAATCGTCACGCTGAACAGATTTTGTTATAAATTTCACCAAAAGGATATAATTTATTTCAATCATTGGAATGGAATTAGTTCTAAGTAATAAAATACAGAGAAGCTAGTAATAGAAACTTGAGTCAAGGAGTTTTCTAATTAGTAATAGCAACGAAAGTTAGCGAAAGTTTATTTGAATGTGGTTGACCAAATACCGTTTTCAATTATCCATAGATTATTAAATGATTCATGTATGAATGAATAATTTATATTCAAATAATTTTCTCTTGTTGATTTAGAATACATAAATAATGATACTATGAATGATTTGAATATAAATAAATAATTATAAAGACCATATAATGATTATAATATTAAAAAAACAAATATATATTATTTACATGTTCATATAATTTCTATATATGTTATATATTAATATATAAATTATTATATGTGAAGTTATTCATATTAAATTTGGATAACATGTCAGGAATATTTGCCAAACAAGTTCAAAATTTTGGCCAAAAAGTTTAGTTGCAGTTAAAATTTTTTTAACTCCCCAATAAATTATATTACAAGTATATTCATCCATTGATCAATTCATATCATTCAACACCTGAACTTTTGTGATGAATTTCTATAATTCTTAGAAAAGATTGAAAATTAAAAAATTTTTTATAGAAAAAATTAAACCTTCAGTGATTTTACTCAGCAGGGAGATTTCACAAAGAGTGACTACTGGACTCGAAAAAGTGTGCAGAAACTTTCTGACTCTAGAATGATATATTTTATAAAAATTTATAACTCCAATATTATTTTCAAATCATTGGTTTATATTCTGAGTTGAATTTTTATCTTCAGAAAGTCTTTCAATTATCAGTTCACCTATTTTGATGATAAAGATGCAGCTTATCAATGAAATCGAATTAAATTATCAATTTATATTCACTTCAATCAGAAGTTCATAATTCTAATCATGGATTTACTCCAACGATAATGATAAAGTTAATTTGTCGAAATTTAATTTTCATTATATCGTTGATTTTAGTTGGAAATTTTATTTTCATATCAAGTCTAATCATATAAATACAGTTCATTTTTGAAATTGATTCATATCAATCATCCTGAAAAGTTAATTTATCAATCATCAGAGTCAATTCATTAATTAGTCGGTCAAATACTGAATTCTTAACTTCCTTTATGTGATAATTATCACGGAAATTCGAAGAGAATTCGTTAGGGAATGCAAGATTTGAACTCTGCAAGCGAAAAATACGTTAAGGTCAATTTCGAATGCAATACGGTAGATCTGATTCTGAATTATGAAACACAAATCCAGCCTCGAATCAAAAGCTGATCCGGAAGCTAAGTGGACAATTAGTGCCATATTTATTGTTCAATTTATAACCGAAGTAAATTAAAGCGAAAAGATGAATTTCCCAGTGAACCTGAATAAAACACCGAGAAAATTTTATACTTGGATTTATTTGGATTGACTGAATTTTGTTTGAATCAACTAAATTTCTGTTCAAATATGAACCTACTAGAGTTTCAGTTGGACCGAATGAAACATTTATTTCATGCAAATAAATTTTTAGTCGGTTCAAATAAAATTTACTTACACTGTAAAGAATGTCTATGGAAAACTTCACATTAATGTTCGGAAGTAATTAACACATTCATGCATTGGGAATTTCCCGGATTTAACAAGAAATTTATAATCCGGAATTTTCAGTTAAACACATGGTAAATTTCATATAAATGTACTGGTAATTGATTTTCTATCCCATGATCGGAATTTTCCGGTTACTGCGTATAGAATTCCGATTATTTTTTACAGTGTAGATTAAGTGAAAATTTAATGGATACAATGAAATGTCTAGTAGGTTTATATTCACGTGAATAATTTTTCTGGGTGAAGTAACTTGAATCAAACTCCAAGTCAGGCGTAATACTTGAATTTTATCTTCCAGTTGATATAATAACAAGATAAGATAGATCGGGTTCGAATTGTAGGGAATGGCCGAATACAAAGTAGAACTTGGAATTCTATTGAAGAAATAATGCGTAAAACCAAGCTCCAAGTCAAGGATTTGCTCGATTCAAGATGAACTAACTATTTTCACTCGAGTAGAAGCACTAGAAAAACTTTCGGATATCGAATTGAATTGCAGGACCTAAAAAATTATATGCAATAAAATATGCCAACTCGATGCTGAGTAATAAACCAACATTTATCTGGAATTTTCTATGTATCTAAAATGTTCATCACTCTTATTTGAAGATCTAATAAGAATAATACATGCATGAAATGAAGCATAAAAGAAATATTATGCAGCGAAATGAAATGCGAGTGCGATCGTAAGAAGAGAATACGTTTTTCAAATTTATCACATGACCAGTTTAGAGAATTCCGCCTGCAGCCAATTCCCCATCTTCTTTCACTTCCATTACGAATTTAGGGAGAATGAAATGCCTGGGGCCATAAAGATAATAAGAGTCAAAGAGAATTGGCCCCTCGTTTGATCGTTCTCTCTCCCTTATGACATTCGCATTGTTTTACAATTCTTCTTTCAGTAACAAGACGGTTTATTTGATGCGCCATCGCAAATCACTGTACACGGACAAGTAGTTAATAATAATAAAACTCGAGGGTAAAGGATAAGCATTTTATTTATGAAAAGTTATTTGCATTTTTATAACAAATATAAATTTTCGAACCGAATAAGATAAGAGTGATGCTCGCAATGATGTTCCGAGCACGATGATTATCTTTGTTCAAGAAAATTATAATTATTTTATCAGTTTGTGATAAACATTGATGAGATCGCCTGTGTATATAAGGCGCGATCTCATCGCATAGAGGCATTCGACGCCTCCGCGAGATCCAAAGCGGACTAACAGGAGAGCGTGTGTTTCAAAAGAGAAGTGTAAAAAATATAATTCAATAAATATTTCATGTTTGAAATTTCATCTGAAAATTCATTGAATTATTAATAATAAATACATCCCAAATAATAATTATTATAAGTGGATTATTTTACTATTGAATATTTGTTAATTCTTGAAAAGCAGTTGAGGTTTTGATTATTTTTCCAGAAAAATAATCTGGCGACCGAAATATATTTTCAGAGAAGCATAAATTTTCAGTAGCTTCTTCGGATCGAAGTGTGTGACATTACAAAGTGTTCAGTAAGAATCTGCAAGTATTGTACGGAGTTAATCTGTAATAATTTCACGTTACACGGTACAGCTACAGAATTGGCGACCGTGACAGGACGGCGTACGTTATAGATTTTCAAGCGTCGACACAAAATTTTTGAAAATCAGCATAAGCGAGCAAGGCTTATATCGTGATCTACGAAAAAAGTGAGTCAGTTTTCTGAAATAATAATAATAAGTTAAAAGTGAAAAATCAAATCCATTATGATTACGCGTAGTCCCGCGATGCAAGATCGACGAAGATCGAATAATCATGAAAATAATCAAGGTGGTGAAAATGCTGTGAATCAACAGAACATTCAAGAATTAGTGAATGAAGAAAATATCCATGAACTGAATCAAAATCAGCTAGGAAATTCTCATCCAGAAATTGAAGAAGATCAACCACCAATCAGAAATCTTCGATCTGGGATCAGGGGGCGATCATCAAGGAATAATAATAATAGGATAGATAATAGGCATAACAATGAAATGCTACAGTTAGAAAATCGAATTACAAATATGATGGAACTTTTCCAACAAAATATCAGAACGCAATTTCAAACAATGTGTAATGAAATACAAACAGTTCAAAATCGAATGAATGACATGGAGAGAATATCAAACGCTGAAAGAAATGATACAGAACCCCGTCAAGAATATCGGAGAAATCGAGGTAATGTACGAGCAGAATCAGAAGAAACAAGTATATCTAATAGATTCAAGAACCTACGAGAGAACGGGATCTTGAGCATGTTGAAAGAAATAACGTATTCAGGAAAAAAGGATAAAATAAATCCTGTTCGATTCTTAAACAAATTTGAAGAAGTGTTGGAATACGAAAATCTGTCAGACTTTGAGATTAAATTCTTATTCGTTCGATGTTTAAAGGACCAAGCAAAGAATTGGTTTGAATTAAATGATTTTCGAAATTATACCCAAGCAAAAGAAGCTTTCAAAAAATTTTTTTGGGGCGAAGAAGCACAAGCCAGATTTCGGGAAGAATTATTGACAGGGAAGTATCGGAAAGACAAGGGAGAAACGATGTCAGAATATTTTCTTCGACTAGCTCGGGAAGCCCAAAATTTAGAACCTCCGATGGGAACACATGAAATAATTAGATCAATAAAAAGACATTTCTCAATTGATATTGCAAGAGAGTTACGTCCCGGAATAACTCGATCATTAGACGATGCTGCTGCGATTTTGGAGGAGATTCAGGACCAGCAGGAATTTTTCGAACGACAGAATACCAACGAAAAACACACAGGAGGTTTTTACCAGAGAAAAGACAAATATGTAGGACAAAAGCAGAATGAACAGAAAGAGGAAAACATTCAACCATCGAATAGTAAGCAATTCTACTCAAAAACCAATCCTAGTACTAAAAACATGGTACAAAAGGTCGAGGAAAATAAAAACGAACAGAAAATGTTCCACGCACAAAAGGATGGGATTAGGACACGGAGTCAAAGGAAAATTGTTTCGGCGATTGAAAAAGAAAAGGAAGAAGATGAAGAATTCATAGATACAGAAGTGATAGAAGAAATCGGTGACACGGGCAGGATCAATGCGGAAATTTCAGTGGTGCGTTTAGAAAATCTGATAAAAGACAATAAGGAAACATCACCCAAGGCAGAAATGAATAAGCCAAGTGCTGTGGTGTTAGTAAAGATAGGCAATCACATGGAACAGGCTTTAATCGACACTGGAGCGAAAATATCGGCAATTTCGAAAAAATTGGTAGATGACTTGAGAGAGGGTGGGAACAATATAAAAGAAATTCCCGTAAGAAATATAAACCTGGTAGGAGCTTTCGCCGATAAAGATCTCCATGTCAAGAAAATGATCCAAATTGAATTTGAAATGGGAGGAGAAAAATATACCGACTTTTGTTATGTGGTGGATAAAATAATTTTTCCAATGATTATTGGGTTAGAGTTTTTGACTAGATATGGAGCAAAAATTGATTTATCAAATGGATTTTTTGAGGTGAATTTCATAAAAAATGACAACTTATCCGAATACGAAGTATCGACTATCAAAGCGATAGAAGATATGCACCCGATGATGAAGGAATTTAGTCAGAAATTTACAATTCTTTTTGGACCTCAGTTGGGGAAAGTGACAACCGAAAAGTGTAAGATACCTATGCGAGATGCTCGGCCGTATAAGTCAAAGATATATCCGGTACCATTGAAGTGTCTAACAGAAGTACGAAATGTGATACGTGATTTAGAAGAAAAGGATATAATAATCAAAGGCCAGACTGAATATTTAAATCCGCTAGTAGTGGTGATCAAGAAGGAAAGTGGTGAGATAAGGATTTGTTTGGATGCAAGAATGCTGAATCAAAGAATGGAGAGCGACTACGCACAACCCCCGACCATTGATGAAATTTTGTTCAAAATGAAAAATAAAAAAGTGTTCACCAGATTAGACATTAGACATGCTTTTTGGCAAATAGAATTGGAAGCCGATAGTAGGAAATATACAGGTTTTTTGTTCGAGGGACAAACATACATGTTCAAACGAATGCCATTTGGTTTAAAAATTTCTGGGGCAGTGTTCACCCGGATTATAAATAATATTCTATCAGACGAAATAGAAAGAAACGTGATGATATATCTAGACGACATTATGATCGCATCAAATAATGAAGAAGAACATACATTAGATTTGAATAGAATTTTCTATAAATTGGAAGAAGCTGGAATCGAACTTAATTTAAAAAAAAGCAAATTTTATCAAAACCAAATCGTTTTTCTGGGGCATACTTTCGACGAATGGAGGGTAATAATAAATGACGAGACAAAAAGGAATATTATGAATTTCCCAACTCCAACGACAATAAAACAGGTACAGGCATTCCTAGGATTAATCAACTGGGATCGACGTTTTATTCCAAAATTATCAAACTACACCAGCCCGTTAGAAGAATTATTAAAAAAAGACTCTAAATTCAAATGGAAAAGAGAACAAGAAGAAGTTTTCAGAACAATAAAAGAATTATTTAATCAGGCAGAAGAATTATTTCTAATTGATGAAAATGCGCAATTCATTATCGAAGCCGACGCTTCATCAATAGGCTTAGGAGCAGTATTGATACAAGGGAAACAGAATAACGAATCCGAGCAAGTGGTGGCATATATATCACGAAAATTGAAATCACCCGAAGTAAGATATTCTATAACAGAGAAGGAAGCGCTAGCCATCGTTTGGGCACTAAAAAAATGGAGCATCATTTTGTTAGGAAGAAAAATCATCATTCGAACAGATCATCGAGCTTTACAGTTTTTAAGAACATGTATTTATTCAAGCTCAAGGGTAGCAAATTGGTTGGAATTTTTACAAGAATTCGATATCGAAATAATGCATATTCCGGGAAAAATAAATACAAGGGCAGATACATTATCGCGACCGCAGAATAACGGAAAAGGTGAAAGGATCAATTTACATATTGGAAATATCAACAATAGTACGAATAGAAAAATATCAAAAATGGTGGGTGTTCGGAAGGTGATTCATGCAAGAGAAAAAATTCAAGAATGGATTGGAATATTGAAGAAGGCATATGAAAAAGACGATGAAATGATTAATTTGCGACTATCGAAAGAAAAAAAAACTCGAATTGATGAAAAGGGAATGCTTCGAATGAAAATTAATAAAGCAGAAAAAATTGTTATCCCAAGTTCGATAGCGTGGTTTTTCATAAAAGATATACACAAGTATTCAAACCATCGGAGGAAGCAGCGTCTATTGTAACACAAAACGCTGTAGAGCCAATGTTGATACCTCCTGAGCAGGTAATCAATCAACCCATAGTGCCCGAAACAAATTATATATGTTCTATCAGTGGAAATATTGGTCATCAACCAATGGATATTATTCCTAATGATGAACATGCAAATCTGAATGCTCGAAATACGATTAAAATCAGAAAATCGCAGAAGGGAAATACGTGGGAAATCAACCCAAAATCCCCTCCGGAAATAAAAACAATAAAAAAAAGACATCACAAAACTATTGAGAAAATCAATAGACGAAAAAATAATGAAAAGGAAAATTATATAGATAATACCATTCGAAAGAAAACGAGACCACTCAAACTGGATAAAACGATCAGAAGGAAGAAAGCTATATTATCAACCACAGCGAATGATGACAACAAAATGGATACAACGTCTCCAGGAAATTTGAACGAGAGAAAATTACAACCTGGATGTTCTTTTGATCAACCGAAAGAGACGGAAGATATTACGAAGAATTATGACGAAATAATGCTTGATCTATTCGGAGACATAAGTGACTTGTACAAGTCTCCAATGAGTTTGGACAATATTTCTCTAACAGATTTACGTTTTGTTTAATATATTCACGTGGTGTTCTGTCTGTTATGTGATTTTATAAATATTTTAGTGTTATATCCTTAATGATGATATGTGATATGTGATTTTATTTTCATGAGAACAATTAAGAAAATTTGTTTATTTATTTTTTTTTTTTTGTGTTTGGGAGAAACTTTATATGTATAACTCTGTTTGTGATAAAAAAAAAAAATAATAATTTATTTAAGTTCGTTTTATTATTATTGTGTACTAAAATATATTCCAAAAATAAAAAAATTTTTTTTATATTCCGGAAGGTGGGTGTCTGTACACGGACAAGTAGTTAATAATAATAAAACTCGAGGGTAAAGGATAAGCATTTTATTTATGAAAAGTTATTTGCATTTTTATAACAAATATAAATTTTCGAACCGAATAAGATAAGAGTGATGCTCGCAATGATGTTCCGAGCACGATGATTATCTTTGTTCAAGAAAATTATAATTATTTTATCAGTTTGTGATAAACATTGATGAGATCGCCTGTGTATATAAGGCGCGATCTCATCGCATAGAGGCATTCGACGCCTCCGCGAGATCCAAAGCGGACTAACAGGAGAGCGTGTGTTTCAAAAGAGAAGTGTAAAAAATATAATTCAATAAATATTTCATGTTTGAAATTTCATCTGAAAATTCATTGAATTATTAATAATAAATACATCCCAAATAATAATTATTATAAGTGGATTATTTTACTATTGAATATTTGTTAATTCTTGAAAAGCAGTTGAGGTTTTGATTATTTTTCCAGAAAAATAATCTGGCGACCGAAATATATTTTCAGAGAAGCATAAATTTTCAGTAGCTTCTTCGGATCGAAGTGTGTGACATTACAAAGTGTTCAGTAAGAATCTGCAAGTATTGTACGGAGTTAATCTGTAATAATTTCACGTTACACGGTACAGCTACATCACGTTTAGTAACCCACTGTGAATTGCAGCGATGGACATGAAAAATGGCAAAATAAAATCCTTTTATAGGAATATGAAGAATAGAAATTCCGAATTATTTTGTAGCAATACCGATAACTAAATCAATTGAAATCAGCATTCGCAGGCTCATGAAAGAACAAAAAATTCGATCCGAAGATGCTACACCAATACTGAACAATTTCCACAGTCGCCATCTTGTTTTCTGGTGCAAACAAGCAAACCTCTTCTTACGATATTTTTTTACAAATCTTCGCTATTTTCTCTGAATAGAAACGATTCTAATCGAAAATTCAATTTCAAATCGACAAGGATATGATAGCTTTTTTTTTTATTAATAAATCAAAATACTTTCAATCATCCAATATTTATTCATTAAAGACAAATACTAATTCACTCTTTATTTCGACACTTTGAATAATCTCACTCTGATTCCTCAACCGCACTGGAGCTCTGCTCTCTACCGCGAGAAGATATGGAATGCCACATGGCGCCTGAGACGCTCTTTATATAGCACTCCCGTGCGATTACGGAAATTCTCAACTTTCTTAGTTTCATTTAAATCGACTCATGTATCATATTGACAATGCTTAGTCAACTTCCCTGAGCATCTTCATGTAATTAGTTTCAAGAAATTTAAATTCTCACGACTACTTCGAATTTTAAACATGAGTCGATCCTTTATGAAGCTATGTTACGAATCATAATTGACAATATTCGGTCCGTGCACAATTTTTTCATCCAAGAGGTACAGTATCGTGGGTCTGAAATAATATCAATAAGAATCGATAATGAAGATTGAAATAATCTACATTTCTCTTATTTTTCTCATGAAAAACGACTAGGAGAATATTGAACCCCGGAACACTCCAGATATTTAAATCCCAGAATTGTTTTGATAGATAGAGATTTGATACAGGCGAATTAAAATCCCTCGATTTCCGTCTCCAATAATAATTGATTATTCGCTCCCTGATGCAACTATTTTACTCGTACATATCTCATTCATATTCCAGAGCACGAGGGTGGAACTCAGCAGCCGGCAAGCGTCTGCGATGTCGAATATTACGGTCTCACTTCGCCAGCTGAAGGTTCCGTAATGCATCCTGAACCCCATCGATTCTTCTCGATGGAAGGACCCGTCAAGTGTAGACAAAAATTCGTTCCTGCGGCGAACCAATCTGTCATCATCACTGTGAGTTTTATAATATGAATACTATATAATGCTTATATTTATAAGTTCAACTGATATCTTTTTTTTCCCCCGTTCCTCAATTCTTATAATAGGACAAATAAAATAGTTAACAAATAATGTAAATCTTCAAAGATGACGATCTTCTTTTTCATTCTCCAATGTCCACTCTGGGTTAATCCTCAACGTAAATTCATTGAATTTTTATTGTAATATTCAATCGAACCGCATAATCTCTGCCGCGCCGTAAATGATTATTCGATTACCACGATTATGCACGAACCTGCAGTTATTCATAACACAAAATTCCACACAATTTCATGCACTGATGAAAAAGATGAGCTTGGCGCGTATAAAATTCTTTTGCGTTGATGAATAATTCATATCTACTCGTTTTCGTATCCTTTGTGTACACAAGAACTTTGTTTTTGAGAAGTGAATGGCTAACTTGTTGACTATTACGATGTAAAGTACCTACTATTTTACTTCATTAATCCACAACAGATTAGTTTACATGAATCTCACTCTTGTCAAACGTAATTAAAAATTAGCGCATGCATTGAATTGAAATATATCATAAATTTCAAAATCCTTGAGAAGAAAGATAGACAGTCTTTGAAATTCTCCAGGGAGATATGATAGAATGAATCTGTTTCAATTCCTGCTTATCACGCTTGGATATTCATTGCTATTTGGAAATCATAAATAAATTTCAATGTTCATTCGGATATTCCGAATTTGAGGAAGTTAGAAGAGTGATTTTTCATCTCCTTCCTCGCAAACGAGAATGACACATTTCATCTGTAGTATCTTGCAAGGATGTTTGGAAACGAGAGGTGAGTGAACAGCATCGTACAGCATCGTACAGCTGGGTACAGAGCTCTGACGAATAACATTTGTCATGCCCGCGGCAGTCTCGCAAACCCAGTTTCGGAACCTCCGAGGTGTTAAACGTCAATTATTATCCCAACCTCGTGGCACCACCCTCGAACAAACTCGCATTGTGTGTACAAACAAACCGGATAAATAAATACGAATCGCGTAGGTGAATGTAATATTTGACCATGTCTCGACTCGGCAAACAATATTCAAAATAAATTCTTCGGGTACATTAAAATTGTTATATCATGAACTGTGGATAATTGGACATGAATAATTTGAATACTCTCGCCGGGGAAATCGATGAGAATTTCATTCGTAAAATATCATACTTTACAATGAATTCAAATTCCTCGCTAGTCTGGTTTCACGTGTATATATATATACTCTCAATTTCTGAAAGAAAATCAAATACAACGAAGATTTCATTGGTCGAAAAGGTAAATTGAATTCCAAGCATTTTTATCTTTCATCCTCCATGATTTATGGATGTTTTGTTTTTCGTTCCAACCAAACGGTGCATGGTAACGAATATAATCCGACTCTCATGTGTTTTGTGTTTTTTTTTCACAGGTGGAGAGTAGCACGAAGCAAAATTCAAATGACTTGTGTGATACCAAGTGCGGAGACAGCGGGTGTCATTGTTTCAGCAATACATCACTCGAGAATATGGATCATCTCCTCCTTGTATCCGAAACCGGTCACGTTGTCACTTGTCTCTGTGGAAAACAGGTACAATATGAAAAAACTTTTGGAATGAAAATTATGAAATGTTGTATATATAAATGCCAAGAACGATACGAAACTATCCTGGAGATGGAATTTACGATTCCAAGTGAAACTCTCTAGTATGCTGTAGTTTATTTTTCCCTATATTCAAACTCGGATCGATATTCGAACCATAACTCTGACACACATGAGACTAGGGAGAGTGTAGTTTGTTTCGATTTCGAGTCGAAATAATAGTGCTCGATTGAAATTTGTTTTTACACGGGATTAGAAAAGTTTTTTATTAACTCAACTGTTTATTGAATAGTCGTGATATTTAACTACACCTTATTGAAAACACAACAAATCAGATTGGAATGAATCCGCCCGAAGCAAGTGAGCTATTATTCATTTGCCTTTGAGGACGAATTTAACGGAAAATCCAAGAGAATTGGAAATTTACATCCTCGCATTCAGAGAGAAATGATTCGAGAGATCCATCTTTTCTTGAATATAGGATTTCCTTGTAATCCAAGAGATGTATACCGATGTGTGAATATCTTACATTATATTCAACTGGGAATTTCCGACAGACATACGACTCGAGGATATCTTTGGCAAACAAATGTATATTCTCAATTTACAATACTTATATATGCGAAGAAGAATTATATGTAATATTTATAAATAGTTATGATTAGTCCTAGTTTTCGAAACATGTTTTTTTTCTTGTTTTGTTAACTTTCTTGAGGGACGTGTAATTACGCACATAAGAATATCAAAGTCACTATGCTCTTATCGAATATGAAAGTATTGAACGGAGCGCTTGTTTTATGCTAAAGATTAAGATAAAATTCCTGACTCGTAAACCCGCTTCTAAATTAACTAGTTAGCGGAGTGACTCGGGTACTCTGATGTTGTAACGTTGTTGAAAATTAATCACCCTCTTCATTTGAAAGAAAATTGCATCTCAAGCGGTATATTAAACTCTTTCTGCAATTTATTATTGGATATACGTGTGTATCAAAACCTGTGTATTCGGTTCCATTTTCTCCCTGCTCTTCAAATATTGAACACATGAATGACTTCACAACATCACCTTTATGAAATCCGATTTTTCATTGCGACGAGAGGGAACGGATTCAGTTTGTTTAGTTAAATAAATCCGCAATCATCAGTGGGAAAATATTACATAATTTCAATATGATTCAAATAAATGGCAATTGATTTTCCAACTTTCGAGGGAAGTTATCACGGTTTTGCTGTTGCAACGGAAATGAGAATGTACAAATAATGAATCAATTTTTTCTGTTTTGTAGCAATTATGTTACCCTTTGAAGTGAAAAAATATCACTGAATTCGTTATTTTCTCTTAGCGCGTCAAAATGTTCGAGATATTTTGATAACGATCTTCTTTCTGTAAAAGATAATGCTTATACAATATTCATTTGCACAGGGAAATTAAATTGAATTACATGGTATATATTTTACCATACAAAATTCGCTACCCAAATTGATGTTTCGTTTCGATTTGATACAATTTTTGTACCACAAAAAATTCATTTAAACAAGTTAATGGGTTTGTAACGGAAATGGGGAATGTATTCTACTAAAAAAGTATTTTATATTTCATGTATTGTCTTTTGTCCACCCCTTCAGATTTTATTTGAAAAAACAGTGCAGTGTGCATAAAACAAAATCTTCACAATTTTTCTAATCATAATTAATGTGTTGCAATGAAATTTTGCCCTGGCAGTCAGATTCTATCAATTCCCATTTATCGCGCAGAGAAAAGGTTTCATTTATAGTCAACAAATATATATTTTAGATATGGCAAAATAAACAACATAATTCTTACAAATATAATACCTCCACTACATTGTTAGAAATTTCTGCATAATTTTAATGTCTTTACTGGAAGTTTTTTACCAAGTACGTATTGCCAATACATAAATTCAGTTTTATACGCATTTAACATTAAATTTAATGCAAACTATAGCATAATCTATAGTTTTTTCATGTTTTTGTACATTAAATGTAATGTAGAATGTATATGAACCTGAATTTTTATGAAGTACCTCTACTAAATACGACTTATCATCAATAATTCATTTCTCCAAGAGCAAATATGTACTTTTATCAACTATAAATGAACCTTTTCCTCAGGGTAGGAATTGAAATTCCAACAACTACTCGAATTATTGAAATTTCTTTCTATTGTGTGTGATGAATATCCAAAGTAGGTTCTCAATGAGATCGTTTTCTCATCGACAATTATTATTGTATATTCAATTCCTCAGAGTTGTGTGTTACGTCATAGAATATTTTAATTACTATTCCCTCTTATTCTTTATTCTCTTCTGCACATATATTTTATTATAAAACCTTGTTCACATTCTTATTACATTTTTATTACTGAATCGTTTCGATGTTACGTACATTATGTATATTTGTAAGGGCACAAAAAAGGTTTCCCTCGACAACGAGTTTTTTTTCTGTCCTCGATGGATTCTAAATCAATGACAGAAAAATGTTGCATTACTTTCCCATTGAGTCAACCCAACAATACGAAAGAGAATGTAAAATCTACAGGAAATCATTTTCGTGCTTCTCTTTTACACCAATGATATTCCCATGGAATTGTTTTTTCACAATCATAGGACAGTATCTCTCATCAACATGTTTGTTTGTGCACATTCGAGATAACGAACAATGAATCTTCTATGTTACATCATTACGAATCTCCAATCTAAAATATATCTTATATTAATTTTCCAACATTTCATTTGTAAAGTACAGGAACAATGAGAGAAATAAATCCACATATCCTCGCACTCTCATTCTCATGAAGAATTCTATTAATTTTCCAAGAGTCTTTCATTACACAAATACCTTTGTACAATTAAGAGAAAAACGTGAAGTATTTATTCAGCCCGGAGGGTTACTACTCGAACCCTCCCTCGTACAAATACCTCCTCCTTTTCCTCGCTCAGAATTTGTCAAAACTTCATGACACTTTAGAAACACTGATAAATATTTGCACAAAGTAATACAACAACGTCGAATCGGGACTCCATTATTCAACGTAATGAAGTTCAGAATGACGAAACAGGACAAATATCGTCTGAAGAAGTGATAAATATCTATTAATTCTGGAAAATGTTGATGCTTGCCATTCTTCAAACTTGATGGAACGTCAATATCTTTTTTGATAACTTTCAGGATTGGTTGCCAGTACGAATCCGTAGTTGGAATCCAGTTGACATTGAGTGGTCGAGATCTTCCATGCCTGGATTGAATTTTCTGGCAGGTTACAAATTCGCAACGGACACTTATTGCGGAGCTCACTCGACGATGGAGCCGGAAGGAGAGATCGATGGAGGAAATTGGACTGAGACTTTGACTCAGTATTACCAGCAAAAATGCACCTGGATTCTTGATTCCCCGACAGACCGACAACTCACCATCGAGGTTAAATCCAGTCAAAGTCGTAAGTTTGTTTGAATTTTCGATTGACAAACATTGGTTTAGAAAGGAAGGGGATGTCATTCGTTATACGATCTTCAATGTATATCGTAACCAAGATTATGTACATAGGAGTCACGTATATCTTCTGTCGTTTTAATATACCCATTGTGTACATTGCTCTTAGTGTCCACAAAAGATCATCTCCTTTAATTACCCTGATCATATCCTAAAGCAATAAAGTTCGAAACAATGCTAATATGTCTATCTCCGATCGATAACGTTGGAAGATTCAAAAGTAAATATTGATCAATTTTCACTTGACGCGACAAAGCCTTTGTGAGTATACTACACGTATCATCTATCCCTCGTGAAATTGTAGTGATAGTTAATCTCTACGTAGATTGGTGTGCGTTCAAAACAACCAATTAAAAGCGGAGAGGCTGCAATTGATTGCACGTTTCACGGTTATAATCATAACAATGCAGTACACATGGTACATAATCCTCATGCAGATTTGAAAATATATATTATACATCTACGCATACAAGCGCCAAGGGAAAAAAATCTCTGCTGGAAGCTTATTTATATACCTGTTTGCGGTTATCGGTGAAACTGAACGTCGAGAGTACCCAGGTTAACGAGAGGGAATTTCGTTTAAAAACTCTAGTTATTTTGTGAATAGAAATTTTAAAGGGATTATTCGCCCGTAACTTCTTCACAAGTGTATTATTATGGTTTCAATGGGGAGGATTCATGCGTACACGGATATGAGAGTCAAGTAGTTTTCCATCCCACCAACCAATTTGAAGAATCCCTCTCGTTTATCGGATTCTTCGGGAGAGTCCGTTGAACGATTAAACCTTCTACAGGAATGTGAGAATAAATAGCAAAATTCGTGGTTCTTGCTTTTTTATTCTGACGTTTCGTTTGTGATTCGCGTTGGTAATTTCAATCACCACCGAACACATTAGCTTCGAATAACATCTCTTGCAGACTTCAAGTTTTGTTCAAAAGGACGGGAACCAGGGTCACTGAGAAGCAAAATAGAAACAGACTTGAACTGATCGAAGGTAATATTTATTGAATGAGGCATGAAACAGAAGAGTAAAGAGTGAACAATTTTTCAACAAAAATCGTCCACTCACAATTCGTGTTGAAATTCAATACAAACTTCGAGCGGACCTTTAAGAATACACACAATTTTTGACTGTGTATAATTTTTCATAAAAATAGATGCAAAAGTGTTACTTTAGAGTGAACCTTTTCTTGGTAAGATTACTTTGAATTGAATTCACAGAAGTCTGAAAGTTTGAGGAATTAATCACGTGAGATTGAACATCTAAAATAGTAGTAAACCATCTCTCAGTGGAGGTTTCTCTCAACGATATAAGTTACTCTGCTTGGAGTGCAATGTGCTCTAAACCGTCACGGCACCTTCTCTGTTATACTTTGAGAATAACTTCTCACAGGGATGGCGATAGCTCCTAGCGGATGGAAGTGGGCGAACTCCACTTTGTTATAATATCTTTATCAGATATATCAAGGTTTCCAGTAATTGTATATTCAAATGGAGAATGTAATGGATGGAGAAGTCAAGATTTATTTGCTATCAACGGAAAATACGTGATAAAGTGAAATCAATAGAAATAAACACAGATCAACTGATAAATCAGTAGAACAAAATGAATATAGTCAGGCATGTGAATCCAAATTGAAACACAGTCGAATGATGAAACTCAGATCATACTAATGAAAGAATAATAATAATATATTTTATTCAAACTTCAGCATGTTGCTCGGAAGTGGACTCGGTTTACATTTATTCCTTAACCATTCATAACCCATACCTTACCTATTTCCTATCTTATATTACTATTCATTTCTATTCTTATTTAGTCTTTACACTTTTCAAAATTTTTACAATTTTTACGCTTTTTACAATTTTTACAAACTTTTACTCTCTTATCATCTGACATTTTATACAGTTTTACAATGACAGATTCCTTATTTCATTGCCTTATATACTTGTCTTCTTTTATATTCTATTTGAGTTAAGCTCCACCCTATATCTTAATCTATATCTTATGTTCGTTTACACAGTCTTTGTATTTATTCTTTCTATTTCTTGAATCGCTTGTGTTAATTCATTACTTTTTTCTTTCTCTTTTTTCGTTCTATTCCTATATTAATCCTATTTATCTTATTTCCTTTTCTCCTCTTAATTTATTATTTCTCCTATTTATTACTACTCTCCTTTATTTCCATTTTCTCTTCAAAGTTCTCTTTTCTTTTTCATTTTTTCTTTATAGAATTTATTAAGGATCCTCACCTTTCCTTTATTTAACTCGTCATTTGTCAGCAGTCTTATTTTCTCTGTATTATCTCTGCCTATCCCTTTAAACCACTTTCTCGCCTTTTCACAGTCTATATATAGTGCTCTAACTTTCCTATTCCTATTTTACAGAACTCACATTTCTTATTCTCTTCGCCGATCCAATATCTATTTCCTTCTTCCATATTACCACATCTTAATTTACAAAGCGCTCTTATTCCTAAATATCATCCTTTCTTATTTATATTCTTTTTCAATAGATAAAACGGATTCTCTGCACATTTTATATCTTTATACTTAATATTATATCTAGCTCTGTCAATTTTATTTTCTTCTTCTTGTTTTTTTATGTCTTTTTCCCTTTTCCTAATTTCTGTTTCCATATCTATTACTATTCCTATTCTTCTTTTTACTTCTTCAATACCTAATCCATTTCTATTGTAGAATTTCTTCCTTTCTGTGCTGTACCTTCCTTCTTTTGCTATATTCTTTTCCTCCCAACATTTTTTTGTTAAGCTTTCCTCTTTTGCTTGGCTGATTCTTACTTCATACTTTTTATACCCCAGTTGACTCTAAGTTTCTCTATGTCTAATTCCTTTCTTATTAAATATTTTGGTGTCTGGAAATCCAGGTCGACAAGCCATCTAACATAATCTATTTGTATTTTCTCCAGTTCCTCTTTTTCTTCCCATCCCCATATTTCCGAACCGTACGCCATTACGCTTCTTACTAAATAGTCGAAGAGTTTCCATCTCCTTACAAAATCTTTTTTACATATCCATTCTCCTAACCCCCATGTTTTATTAACTGCCATTCTTCCTTCAAATTCCAGTTCCTTAATATGATCTTTGTAGTTTCCTTTCCTATTAAAAATAAATCCCAAATATTTGAAAGTCATACTAATGAAAGAAGAATATGAATCTGTAATCAATAATCCCATTTTTATCCTCGTCAAAGTATTTTCAAAGGTCTACTTAGCTATATTTGCTATCAACGTGAAAAAATGTATTCCAGATTCATTAACAATAGAAACTCCTTTTCTACTATGCTATTTATCCGTCCAAGATACGTTCTAAATAGACGGAGTTCAAACTTTCGCTGTTGTTAACATTGTGATGGTCACGTTACAGAAACTTCGGTTGACGTCCTATCATCTTTTCCCCCAGGCTATCACGAAGAGAGAAATTCAAGCACGAATCCGATACTCTATTCCTCCCAATGTGAACATTCCAAAATACTGCGCGATATCGTGAGAATTTTACAATTCAAGGAATATTGATTCATATTTAATAACTATCAACAGAGAAGTATACAACTTTTCCTTTCCCGCACATCGCATCCCTGATTCATAGTATCCGATAAGATTATGCACGACGGTTTTAAATTTCAATCTACTTTTCCAAACTATATCCTGAACCAACATCCTATTCATCAAAATTTCATGACATTATTGCAGCGTCCGCGCACGATCACGGAGCTCTGTCAATGCTATTGCCTTATATACCTCGTTACATGGAAATTCTATGCAATTCGTCTTTCTTTATACTCCGTAAAACGCAGTGATGAATTCCAACCGATTTGCATTCAAAATTTTTCACCGATAGAACTTTAATAACATCTCAATAGACTTTCCTCCTAGTATAAATATTGAGGGGGAAAAAATTTGCGACGAGGGAATCTCGAAGAGAAAGGAATAGCGAGGAAAGAACATTCCACTGAATAATCTCGATGAAAATTTCAAGAGAAAACCAATGAGAATTGGTTGCCCCATTGGCAAGACTCGTTCATTTTCCATTAGCATGCCGAATGGAAACACACTTGAACGTAAAGTTTGTTTCTACAGCATGATTTATCGAATAAAATCATAGGAAAGACGCGGATGATTGCTCGGAAAAAAAGATGAGAAATGACGGATATTTGAGGGAGGGCGTATATTAAAGAAAAACAAGAAAGAAAGTTTTGGTATGGGAGTAAAACTTTTCCCGACAAATCCAACTGTACCGGGATGACGCGTTATTTTCAGTTAGCCAGGCCAGCCAATTCGAGTCGTCGCGAGGATGCATCGAGTCGGTAGAAAAATTGGCTAGAATCGAAGGGTACGAGGAAGGAAAGGTATATTAAGGCCATTTCCGGTTCCGGTTCGACGTTGCCGAAGCCACTCCGCGTTTTGCGATTCTCTATCGGTTGCGAAATGTTGAAAATGACACACACCCTGTGTGCCAGTGGAAATAGAAAACTGCTGGCAGAAAGATGAAAAAAGTTTTCACCGCGTTTGACTACTACCATCGTATACCTTATGCATCCAAAATTTAATATCAAAATCACTTGACCTAGATCCCACATCGAATCGAGCGACCGTATAAAAAATGCTGCAGAATTATTGATATAATTACATTACTCGATGATTTATCTATCATTCCATAAAGACAGAGAGAGAGAGAAAGAAAACATTCAATGAGCCTTCTCTTGATTCCGTTTGAACATGAAAAATTGACGTTCACGCTACTTAAATTTTTTTTCCTAGCTTTTAGAGAATGCAAGAGAGATCATTATTCATTCTTTTTCCTCCTATTCTCTCTCATTTCATTCTTTTTTCTCTTTCGAAACTTTCTCCCTTTTATCCGGTGTCTCTTCTCGTCTACCTTCTTTTCCTCAGGTAAGAACAGAATTGCAAGTTAGACATTCTTTTCCTTTTTCCCCTTTTTAGCGATCTCTATCTTCGTCTCTCTGTGTTTTTTATCTTCAAGTTTGCTCTTCTGTATTTTATCTATACATAAAGTTCTAGACTGAGAAATAAAACAAGCAAGGGTTCATCAACACCTTCCACCAGAACTGGTTTGAATAAGTCCCTTCTCCTGCACTTTGTCTTCTACTTTTCTATCTATATTTCTTGTTTCTCTTCCGATTCCATTTCCCAATGCCTTTGCTCAAGGGACTGTCATTTCCTCTTTCCTCATTTTCCGTGACCGGTATTGTACCGGTGTGTATAGGTGTGTGTGTGCGTGACGATTTTTTTCTTGTTCTCCTTTTTTTTTCATTCGCTCTCATTAATCCACGCTTCCACTCTTGGCCGAGGCTTTTTGTCACTTTTTCTTCTTATCCCTTTTCTTTCATTAATTATCAAACTACGAAGCATGTTGAGAACTAAAACAAATCGTTTTCTTTTTCATTATTTATTCTCCCGAGTAATTACTTTCTGTTGTTATTTTTTGCTCGTTACATCATCCTTCGGATGAATTGTGCATGGGTTTCGCAAAATTTGTGAGGAAATTTGACCGGGCTGTTGGAACGGTTTGTGATATTCGGAGGGATTTTAGGAACATAGGCATTTCTTTAGAAAAAACGTATTTTGGTGAAGGGGTGAGATAAGAATTCGCCAATTGTTGATAAATCTTTATTCAAAAGACCTACTATCGTATCAAATTGAATATTTATTCCTCGTAAATTTTGCTTGTTGTCAAGGTATACAAGGATCAACTCGTGCGCAAGAATCTTGTAAAATCTCTTTCACAAAAGCCACGTATAATGACTGAATTACGTGACGTTCGGTAGTAACAAACTTTGTTGGAAAATAAGTTCACGCGAGGATCGATCATGAAGTTCATTCTTTTCCTCAAAGTTCTCTAGAGACTAAATAGTGATGTCTTTTCATCTTTGTTAAATACAGAGTTGTAAATCACACATTAACATGAAGTCATAGACGGTTAAAGATTCACCAAACATTACATACAATTCATGCATTAACATTTATTTCGTCATATTCTTTGAATTTGAAATTTTCTAAAAGACAATTTCAAAGATATCTGAAAGATTGTTCTTGGATTTTGAATTGCTTAAATTCATTAAATCTAATAAATCACCAGCGGTTGTCTTCTCGAATTTACTCCTTGTTTCTACAAACATTGTTCAAAGAATGTACTGTAAGATTTTGGGTCTGTAACAGCTGAGTACTTCGTTGTTCGATCACCACTGCGTTTCAATAAACGATTCGAACTTCATCAACATCCGGAAGTTGTCTTATGCCACATTCTAGGAAATTTTTTAAAGTTCTTTCTTCAATATTTTCAAAGTTCTCTCAAGATGTCCTTCGAATAGGGTTCTATGAACCTTCTTACTCGATTTCATATAATTTAAAATATCAAAAATAAAATGGTGACTTCAATTTCAATTCCCCCTGGATGAGAAGTTTAAGGAACAACGGTAGAGAGAAATAGAGCATAGTCTTCAATGGTAAACTGATAAACACGGAGAAAAAAAACCTTGAAAACTAATTTTCCGAAATTCTTATTATTCCAGGTCCTTGTACAGCGTGGAATTTGACGATACACGAGTACAAAAAAGTTCCGGCAGGTGATCCGGCAGGCCCGAGATTACACACGTTCTGCTCGAGGGATAGCCACAAAAATTTCACCCTACCGTGGAGAATGAACACCGCGGTCGTAAGGTATGTAAGAGATCGTTTTTCTCACGTTGTTCCCACATGTACACGCCTCTGAGTAACAGAAAAAAACCCTGTACACGGAAGTTAAGTGGGAAGTTTGAGAGGTAATAAACTTCCAACGTTCAACCATTTTTCTCCTCGAACTTTCAAACTTTGATTTAAAAACTTTAAAAACTCGAGCTATTATATCAATGACTTCCCTGATGAACGAATCGATTAAATTCGTTCAAGGAAGATATATAAAAGTGAAGAATTAATATAATTGAAGTATTGAGGAGAGTTTGATTGAAACTGCGTTTCTTTCCCCGCCCTTATTTTGAATGATATTGTGAATGACGTTTCGATTTGATCCCAGAATTAGAATAAAAGAATAATGTCGAATGTCAATGAATAATTTCGAGCAATGTAGACTCGCATGGCCACGTTTTTCGTAGTAGTTGGAACAAAATACAAGATAGAAATATAAATTCCATCCCAAGCGATAGAAGAAAAATTTCCCTCGACTCGTAATATTCACGCATCAATGAATTTCCAATACATCTAATAGATTCTTTTTTGTATTCCGCAAGAATTACCTGCTATTTCACGAACCTCTCTCCTCTTTGTTTTCCTTGAAAACAGGCTACAAGCACTGGGCAGAACAGCACCGGAATACACGATGAGATGGAGAAGCGATTTCGCTGTATCCAACACGCGCAAAAGTGGTCCATCTCCAGCCCCGAACCACGTGACCGGTTCTTCATCATCGATTAGAAAAATAACACGTGAACAGAGGTTTTTGAACTTCTTTTTCTCGTTGATAACGACATCGATCGTCACGAGATTCGTCGTCGTTTGTTAAGAAGTAAAAAACCAGAAGGGGAATGAAAACATAGAAAATAATGAAAATTTCATAAAGACAAAACGAATACACGCGTTGTTCCTACAGTCGATCGTAAATTTTATGATCACATGTGCTTTTATTTTCTCTGTTTCTTTACCTTTGTTCGAGTATATTTGCACGCGTCACGAGGAAAAGAGAGGTAGAAGAATAGCGAGTATTATCTGAACTTCTGAATCATTTGTTCTCCAATCGCTCGAATTCAAGCGAATTGAGATATATAATTATAAATATTTACGATGGCTATATTTTTATATTTTATAAATATCGATTGTTAAACGAGTGAAATACTTGGTAAACCGGAATTTTATTGATAAAATATATATATATAAGAAAAGATATTAGAACCTCGAGTGATAAATTTTATTCATCATTCGAGGATTCGTCTACCTAAACTATAAAAAGAAAATAATTCATGGAATTAAAGTTATGTATTGGAACTGATCTTTCATGAAGCTGATGTAGGCACCTTGATTGTTCTGCAGGAACTTCGTGGCATTGATTTGCTTCATAAAATGTCGGTTATCGAATCTGTATACTGTCGAAGAGAGTATAAATGATTGCAAGCAATGCTAATATAAAGTTTTCCCTTTTTATTATTCCTTGTTGAATTTTATAATCTAAATCACTTCCTCTCATCGGTAACTACAATTCTGCGATAACTTTGCAAGATTTTTATACTCTCTCCAATAATAAACTCTTCAATATCGTGCAACGTGGCACAAGGATATTCATAGAATTCATCACAACGAGACTGATTCTAATATGCACTCTTCATCCTCTCACGTGTATTATTCTATGAATGTATTTCAACTGAAATATAATTAAAACCTGTTCAGCGTATTGCACAAACAGATATTATACAAAAACACAGTATGATCCGTACGAAAAAATTCAGAACTCAAAGGAATATTTTCAATTAAGATGAAATTAATTACAACTCGTGACATTCATTTTCACCTCGTCAGCTTCTATTGAATTCTGAATTTTTACCCGTCAATTCGCATACGATGCTGCACATTGTCGCCAAGTTTATATTCGATCGATTGTAGAAAAGAGGAAAAGAGGAAGAGAGAAAGAGAGAAACGATTGGAAGATGTATTTGTAAACTTCGGAAACGTTATCGTATCCCTTGTCTAAGGTGGCGATGACAATAAAAAGAGAAAAGAAGGAAAAACAGTTTCATTTTTCAGCAGACTTTCCTATGTGTATTAGTATGCATACATATGTATATATACGCAAAGAGAAAGAGACAGATAGGACGACAAAACTTTCGAATATCGTAGCATTTATATACGTGCAATCATGACATGTTTTTATTGACCATGACCAGAGGGACTTTTACATTTGAATTCGCTCTTCTTTCTGTTTCCATGTTCCACACACGCGTGTGCTCTTTCCACGATGAAGTTAATGAGTTTTTTCTCTTCCCTTTGGAGGAGCAAAGTTTTTATTGACCAAACACACGTGCTGTGTATATGTGTGAAAATTGAGACCACGAGAATCATCGATAACCCAAGTAGCACCAAATATTACGATGATACAGCGCTTGTTAATTGATTTGAAAAAACGAAAGAACTCGTGGTGGAGTGAATGAAGACCGAATTTTTTTTTTCAAATCTATCATCAAACTTGCCGTGGATATAGAAATTCTACATTGGAGATCAGTTCTTCCATTTCGAGTAGGGTAAAACTACATCGCACTGAAGTTACAAAACATAGAATACGAAAAATATGAGAACTGCAATCCAAACTAAATGAAATATTGTTATTTCCAATATCAGTACGCGTAGACATAATTGTTTGATCAACGAACATCGTTAGTTCACTTCCCATTCGAGTTTCATATGAAACATTGAAGCGGGGATATGATTCGGTACATTATCCAATTACATGGTCATTAATTGAAAAGTGGTTCCTCCATTGTTCAACGATTCGATTATGCTGTTATTTACTCGTTAAATAAAACAATCATCAGCAACATTTATTCCGTTAACGACAATGGCAATTTGGAATTGCATTTCTCACCTCTTGCAGGCGGAAGGAAAATTTGATTTATAATTTTTCCTCCCACATTATTTGAGTAATGAATTCTTCCGTGAGTAATCATTGAATATATTTATTAACTGTGAAAAATTGCTTCCGAAATTTCATATAAATTCATGTGAAGCAATATTAACATATAAATTTTGTAATAATTTTCAAAACTTTTCTGATCAGTCATGATTCTTCATGCATTTTTATATAAATTTCCTGAATTCATGATTGAACTTGATCTCAATTACAAGTCTCAGAATTTTTATATTCATCCGATATAGGAAATTTCACACTATTTATTTCCAGTGTATGAATAAATCGAATATCGAAATTCATTCACACAATCGAGAACAGTGAACATTCAAATTAAAAGAAAAAAAAAAATTGTTACATCCATGAACGAATAAGAAGTTGGTTTGACGTAACTCGATGAAATCAATTATTTACAAAGACGAAGACTGTTTTCAATACTTGAAACTTCATGCTCCGTAAGGAAAAGTTTTAATTAGTCAATTCGAGAGTCTAACGAATACAAATCGAAATTTATAATCTGAATTTTCAACAAAGTTTACTTGAAATTGGCTCGATAGTAGAAGTTTCAGATTTCTGATTAAGTCATCCTAGGTTTGAAATCTTTGTCCGAGCAACTTTGTAGTTTTCTTCCGAGTAAACGGATGAGTACATCATATTTTCAAGATGTACTTTTTGAATGAGAGCGAAGATTTCCTCGTGTCTACTTCAAACTACTCTGAAATACCCGGTGAATCTGTCAGATCATTCCTTTTGGATTTTGAGCCGCTTTTGTCCGCTGTTGCGCGAAACTTTATGCAAAGTATGTACAACATTCAGGCACCCCCTAGAGAAAACTGGGGATATAATTTCATATAGTTTTGCATATTATAATATCCTGGTGCACCGTGGGCCGTGAACAAAATATTGAGCCCTAGAACAAGCACGTGGAAAATACAGAAAATTTCAAATAGCTGTGACTCATTTATAATTGAATGTGTTTGAACTCCTTATAGGTGGTTTGAAAATATTTGGGTTAAAGACGCTCAGATGCTGAGAAACAAGAAAATCTTCTGGGCGTGTTCTGGGGTTGAACCAATCTTATCGGAACATCCCGAGCAGAAATTTATATCGGGGCCACATAAGGACCTGATGTGGAATGCCTGACTTCCTATCAGGCCCTGATGTGGCATCCACATATGGTCCCGATGAGGGATGTAACGCGCCGTGTAATGTGAGCCTGAGGTGACTATCCATATTTAGACCAGAGATGGAATGACCAGATTTGCCTCTGACGTACGTTCACGACAATTCTGTGCTATTAATTTCTAGAATTCGTGGAGAATGAAGGTCGCACATAGATTTTGAAGATAATGCCCAACTGACTTCATAAAAATACCAGACTTTTTATTGGGATATCGAATATTTATGTGAAAGGTGGCGAGCACGTAACCTCAAAATAATGGTATATCATCAACAGCCTTTGTGCATTGTTGAAGTTAGCAATAAAGTCAAGTATAAATACATCAATTCGAGATAATCTATGTTTATTGGATTGCGATAAATATCAGATTCAAGAATTGAATCACACTCCGTAGATATAGAACTTGTATCTATGTCTCTTTTATGATCTTGCACATCTCCAGAGTTTTGTTTACGAATTTTTCAAAATCTTTGTACACGTAAGCGAGCCCAATGAACATTATGAGGACGAGGACTTGGAGACAACTGGAGGAGCTCTTAAAGAGATCTTAATGTCATCCAATGCGTCGATTTAGGAGATCTTACAGAACTCTTGTTTGAGACCAAGATTATGTTATCTTTATGTTATAAATGTTCTCTTTAAGATAACATGAAGTGATCTAAAACAAGACCTCCACAGGATCTCCTAAGCCGACGCATTGGATGACATAAAGATCTCTTTAAGAGTTCCTCCAGTTGTCTTCAAGTCCTCGTCCTCATAATGTTCATTGGGAGAGTACATGCGTTTCCTCTCCTTTTTTGCACCATTCATAATTCACACATGAATAATTCAACACATGATTCACTTAATAGTTCGGGCACATGAACAATTATCAAAAATGTTTCTTGATAACACGCGAAAACCGTCAACAGATGCCACAATACTTGTGGAATATTCATTTCAATTGATTTATTGAGTGAACTGGTACTACAACCAAACTCATACGAACTTGTGAAGACAGGAGAGATTATGGTTGCGTGCGCAGCTTCCCTGGTGAAAATAAAGCGTGTATTTGGAGCGTCGCATAGGAGTGTTATTACCGTCACATGAGAGTGTCTTAAGAGTCAATTGGCGCAGTTGAGCGTGGATCGAGCGTGAAGAAAAGCGTTCATGCACGCTGTACTCACGCTTATATTGAAGTAAGCGTGCATTGAACGTATATTGGCCAGAATCACGTTATTGGTACGCTGTTTGAACTTTATGTGCACGCCGTTTTTTCGCCAGGGTTACCATGCTTTCTCCGTTATGGCGAATTTGGCTAATTGCACTGGGGCAAACTCGGGATATCTCTGTCCTTTGTTATCTTCGTTAATAAATAAGAGATTTATCAACGATGATAACAAAGGACAGAGATATCCCGAGTTCGCTCCAGTGCAGTTAACCGAATTCGCTATAAGTTGCTATAAGTCACTAGGAAATGAAGAAAGGTAAACCATGTTCTGCACACATCAGGATCACATTTGGCATAACAAGTCAGGATCAACTATATTACGCCTTTCTCAGGGCCATATCTGGCCAACCCAAATATGGCAAGCCTCATTTCAGCCCGATGTGGCCCACATAGGACCTCGGGATTGCTATAAGATTTTTCTGCTCGGGATATGATTTGTAAGAACATTCAACTCTCAGCCTACAAATTTTGAATTGACCTATTTTTTCGTACACTAAATTCAACAAAATTTGCATTTTTCCCTCAATAATGAAGTGGTACTAATCCTGAAGTTGCCATCTTCAAAGATGTAGACGTTGAAAGTCATACTCTTCCCAAACTTCGCATGTTTCAAATCCTTACTGAGTTACGCTAACTCTGTTTGTAGGCTGGGGATTAAGTTATATACAATTACTGAAATAGCACCCCCTGAACATTGTACACACAGATCTGCAACATCCTGCAGCCACGAAGATATGGCTCATGATGTTTTCTCCACTATTCTACCGAAATTACAAATTTTGGAGAAGAATCTCTAATTATAATTGTTTCAGTACACGAAATTTACGTAACAAATTGAAAAATTTTCACATCTTCACATATTTAGTGATATAAAGAGCTCGAAGTGTCTAAGAACATCAGGCAGGATTTTTTTCTTCTCTTAATCACGGACATGAATCCAGTTTAATACACCCGAACGTTACATTTAAGGTACACAAATATGAAACTGCCAGATATAATTTCATGTTCAAATACGTTCAATTTCATGTAATAATATGTTGATGAAATTAAAACACGAAATGAAACTCCTAATGGTAGACTAGACCTAGATGTGTTACACTCAATTTAGCAACGAATGCTTCTCTCAAGCATGTTCCTGTACATATTATGTGTAAGAAAGATGAATAACGATTGGAAAAAATTGAGACTCGATGTACGAATATGAAATGGAATTGTTTCTATTTTCTCTTTCTCTTCTTTTCTTTTCAAGTTCAATGCCGGATGAATGCAATTGTATAGTAAGTGTAAATAAAATAAAAATAACGATGAAAAAAATTGTAGGTTAATAGGATTTGTACAGAATACAATGAATTACTATTTAAATTAATTATCGTAAGGCAACCGACTACTGTTACATGTACACAAAGGATACCAATGAATTTCGTGTCCCACTAAGTGGAAATCCAAACCGCAAACATACCTATAAATATGAATATATATAAATAAATAATATATATATATATATATATATATATATCCACATGTACGTGTACAAGGTTCTGCGGATTCGCTATGAAAGTTCCATACGAGAGATTTTTTATGAGTTGATGTGAGAGATGTATATTTCAGAGATGTACGTGGTATGTTATATGCATACATTTTATAAGTATGCATAAAGTTGTACGGTAGCGGGAATAGAATTATATGAAGTCAACGATGTTTCTTAGAACAGTGCAACAAACAAGTATTATGTGTTTTTTCTCTAGAATTTTATCATGCTTATCTTTGACGATTATTCTGCAACCTTGTATGAATGCACATCGGTCCTCGACGAGCTCGCAAATGTATATTGAATGATTCAAGGCTTTGAATTATCAGAATGCATGATTTTTTCACTGATATTTGCTAATTCTACTCTTTGTTGGTGAATTATGAAATTTCTGGTGAACTCATGTTCAAGAAATCAACAAGACAAGTAAAATTATTTGCATTAACATTAATATTTCATAAAATTATTCACATATTTTGTGCTGTTAAAAATTACGTACGTGAAGTAGACGTACTTGGGTATGAAAGAAATATATTTCTGAAAGATACGTGAAATTATATGGTTTCGAGATAATTTTGAGAAAAAAATATCTCATAGATCACCATAGTTGTCCGCCACCCATATGGGAAAATTTCCAAAATTATGTGTAAATTATAATTAAATTTTATATAACTTATATTCAAAGTGCATTCAATGGATAGTTCACAGGAGAAGTAAGACATTTCGTAGGTTATTATATTTATTCTCAAATTTTGAAATTTGCTCATTTCTACAGACAATTTTGTACCAACCACAGAGTTTTTCAGGCCCCGGTAGGCTTGAAATAGTTTTGACCTGATTCTACCGTATTGTTAGGTACAATTTGGCGCAGATTTATTATTCAACTTGGCTTGAAAATACGTGGTCTTTTTTTCAAACAAGAATTATTGAAATTTTTTACGCCTTTTTGCAGAATGATTCGAAACCGCGCGTATAAGAATGATTTTGAATATAATTTTTCCGTACTTTTGGCATAATTTAGCATGAATATATGTCCACGAGGGATACTGATATATGCTATGCATTTTTTCTCCTTGATTTTAAGTGCAATTGGATCGAAACTGAGAAAATCGACATTTACTATTTTCCTTCATAATTCTGTCATAGGGTGAAGTTTTTATAAATGTAACATTCTTTTTATAGGAAACCGGATGCGTTCTGTTCAATTCTGCAGAGAAAAATTAACATTTCTAACGATAATTATGTGAAAATGGACTCAAGGTTTTCTTTTTCTCCAAAATACTAGCGAAAAAAGCTATAAAGTCACTTGCGGCTTTTTTCCAAGTATAAGCGCTCCAGATCACCGTGCCGTACAACGGAAGAAACTACCCAAGTACATCCCCTTCCAATGATCTTGATTTTAGATGAAACATTTTAAGAATAAACCAGTGTTTATTGCAAAGAGCATACTGTCGAAAAAAGTAAATTCCTTCTATGGGAAATTTGTGAAATTTCTTGCAAATTGTAACAGGTTTGTTTTATAGTTTTCGATTAATTTTTATTGAAAATGTTCATCCATCAACAAATAACTTATACTTTGATACCTTTTCAATCTAGTACAACTAACATAATTCAATTACTGAAGAATTACACCAATCATTATCCCGAAAAGAAATCATTTTGTGTGACTTCATTTGATCATACATTTGATCATATGGATTGAATCCAAAATTCAGAAGGGCAATGGTCACATGTAATCATACAAAATTATTCTTTCCTGGTTAGGAAAAAGCTAGTTATAACCAGGATGAGCTTGTGATACAGTCCATTGCTTTAATATTTCTTATCACATTATGCGTGTGCTTTATGAAACTCGTACGGAAATATTTCGCGCAAATAAGCATGAATCATCTCTGAGAGACATCGCATTTTCTCTGTGAAAACTCTGACAAACGGTGAAATTTTGATGAAAAATCTAATAAATTTGGAACATTCTGTACAGACTTTTTTCAGATTTTTTCCAAAGTTTATAACAGTTCTCCATTCTTTTTCTAGACAAATAGAAACGGAATTGCACTCTGAAAAAATTCTGAAAAAAATTCAATAAATTTCCAAAATTTCTCTGATTATTGAACAAAAATTTCAATTTTCAAACACTTTTTCACATATAATATTCGGATGTAGCATATGAATCTACTCATGAAATATAAACATTTTTGAAACATGAGAAATTTATCTGAGTTTTATTAGAATTTTCCCAAGCGCAATTCCGTTCCTATTCTAAAAGAAGAATGAAAAAACCGTGATGAAGTCTGAAAAAAGTATGTACAAAACATTCCAAATGTATTAGATTTTTCATTAAAATTTCAGAATGTCTTAGAGTTTTTGCAAACAAAATGCGAGATTTTTCAGAGTTTATTCATAGTTATCTGAACGAAATATTTCCGAGTTCAGCCGAAGACAGTCGAGATTATCGGAATGTACTCAGGTGTCTTATCCCAAGTATGAGAGGGCTGAACTCGAGCTATTTACAACGAAAGAAACTATCTAAGTACATACGATGTTGTTGCGTTGTATCGCGAGCCGTTCTCGGGCTCTTTTACAACCAAAAATCCGCGTAAAGTACTTGACGATCTTTCTCCGTTGTATTTCCAGAAATTTCGTCACCTTTTCGAAGCGATTGACAAATCCTCTGTTACTTACGACATTTTCTATCATAATTGCTTCACATTTTTCCTGTTTCTTATCGCTATTACTCTGGAAGTATTCGTCATTTCGAATTTTTGCAAATACCATAAAATAGAGGGGTTTCTAAAGAATCCAATGATATAAAAAAACTCATTTTCGTCAAAAATGCGACTTAACAAGGTTTTTCCGTTGTACGGCAGAAAGATAGACGACGTTTGATAAAATCTCATAAAAACTAGATGTGATTTATATTTGAAAGAATAAAACAACGATGTTCCCAAAAACTACCGATCCCTATCCCTGGTCATCATTAGAATCAGTTGATGAGTTGATGGTATCAAATATGGGAAACTGTGCAGGACTTATTCATAATGTGAATAATATCGAATAATGAATCCATTCGGACAAATTTTGAAACAAACAGGACAAAAAAATGTCAATGGACTGAACCGAACCATGTTTAAGAATTCCTAATGAACTTGTACCATCATTCCTCAAACGGGCAATAAACTGTATAATACCTTCCTAGAATTTCCAGAGTTTCAGAATTTTTTAGTCTTGGTACTTTCTTTATTCGCTCAAAACCGACAAAACAGACCCTGACATTTGAGGTCTTTTTGTTGTTGTAAATATGAGAATATTCAGGCAAAATTTTGTTATGTCAACTTGAAAGATTGTCTAAAATCACTTTTAATTCAGGGAATTGAACGTCATTTGTTCAAATCATTTATTCAGCATAACCAAATTTTAGTGAGTCACTGAACTTTCAGTTAAGTTTTAGTGATGATAACAAAAGAGTTTTCCTCAGTGATTTGCTCGTAATTCTATTTCAAATCGATTACAGTACAGTGGCAGAAAGGCGGGGGGGGGGGGGGGGATAATTAGACAAAATGGAAAAGGTTGAAAAAAACTGGATATTTTCTCTGAAGTTTTGAGTCATTCAACATACAAATAGATCACTCAATTATTCATGAACCAACCGATAGAATGTGTTTGTGAACAGAATCAATCTAAGCACTGCTTTCACTGACCATGGCGATGAAATTTTGATCCCAGAATCAATAAATATATCTTATAAGCAGATTATATGCATGATACAAAAATTCATTTCACGAAGGTGAAAGGCGATCAATGTTTAATATCTTCAGTGTGGTGAGAGCGTCTACTATACATGATGTTTCAAAGAAATAGGATTGTAGTCAAAGAGATTTGAAGATTTCATTGATTTCAAGGAAACATAGTAAACAATTTTGTGGATTCTTTACACAGTTAAACGTCTCAAACGGTTCCCTCGTGATTTATTTTAAATATCAACATAAAATGTGTCAAATCTACAAACAAATTCTGAGTTTATGGAATGAAAACTTATTAATTTTGACATGCTTCAGAATTATATATAATTTAAATTATATAAAAATTATATATAAAGTATATCGAATGAAATGTACATTATAAATAGTTGAAAAATTCTTCCGCTCGGCATCATGATAAGCGATCTTGATAGAAGCGATTTTTTCTTCTATGAAATTTACATAGAATTTTGATCTGAATTATGTAAAAATCAATACAAACTTGATGATTTTTTTTTATACGAAAGATTATTTCTTCAAGATCACCCGGTTGATTTCGATAGAAACTGAGTATGCCGTTTCAAGGCAAAATTTTAACTACTCTCTAAACTTATATCAGAACAAGAATCGATTATATGAATCTGGAAAAAGGAGAATCTAATAATTGTAGACAATGGAATTTCAGAAATGAGTCTCAAGGGGGGCTATACCAGTGGGAACGCTCAAAATTTGAGTAATTTTTTGGAATTTTTTTAAGGAAACAGTATTTCATCGACTGTTTTGCAAGTTTGACGATATATTGACCTATAAATAAACTATGTTATATAATTTTTTTGTGAAAAAAATTGCGAGCGACTCATGCGCTGGCTTTGAAGGCGTTCAAGAAAGAAAAGTTGCTCAACTGCTGTCATGATTGCGATCACTTGAGGGGTTGAAATGAAAAAAAAACAAAAAACAAAAATGACGTTAAAGTAGTGGAGTGTATTACGAAGAATACTTCGTACAATGAACTAGGATTTTGGAAAAATATCAAAATCTGACGAAATGGCGGACACAGAGAGAAATAATTACTATCATCAACAATATATTTTCTTGTTCCAAGAAATTCATTTCTCCAAAAATATTTCCTCTTGATTCAAGAAAATTTTTCTGAAACCAAGCATAGATTTCTTGAATTAAATCCACACCATTTTTCTTGTCGCTGGGACAAATCTCATTTTTTTCTCGAGCCTAGAAAATTTTACTTGAATCAAGAAAAGTTCGTTTCGATTTCAAAATAAATTTTTCCGATTCAAGTAAAATTTCCTAGGCTCAAGAAAAAAATGAGTTTTATCCCAGCGACAAGAAAAATTTTCTCATTTCAAGAAATCTTTTCTGTAAGTGTATTCTTGAAAATATTGAAGAATATATTTTCTTGGTATTAGTAATTATTTCTTTCAGTGAAGTGTTGAAGAAAGGCTTTGTTCTTTTGCCGACGAAATGATCGGATCTTCGATGACGAATTGACAATTATTATTCAATTAATAATATCCTACTTCACGGTACGAATGATACCCTCTAGTTCAACGTCATTCTTTTTGGTTTATTTCACACGGAGAAAAAATTATTGCTGGCATAACAAGCAGGTCTGTTATTATAGCGCTTGCAAAACAAAATTAGCTGAAAGAGCAAGGAAAATGATTGTCACAATGAAATTTTTTGCTGACATAAATAAATTTGTTAATAGATCTGATGCATTAGCTGTTAGAGTGAATATTTTTGCAAGGACAACAAATTCCTCTATAGGCGCTGTAGTAGCAAGCATGTTTTCTCCGTGCAGCCATCCAAGCGACCAGAATCATGGCAGCAATGGAAAAACTGTTTGTCCCCCGAAAGCAGCGCGTATCCTCAAACTTCCAAAATATTCGATAGAATCCTTTTCTTTCAAAAGAATTTCAAAAAATCACCTAAATTTGGAGCATTCACACTAGTACAGTCCCTTAATAATGGTAAGACCTGTTCAGTTTTGAAAATCTATGTACGAGAATTCATCAAGACAATTCATCTCCTGATAGATCTAATAATTCATTTGATTTCTATCTAAAAAAATTTTTTTCGAGAAATTGATAAATGTACATATAAATGTTGTCTCATCATTGAAAACATCATTCACCTTCGTAAAACGAATACACGTACGTATGATAATCGATTTCGAAACTGTGTAAAGTTCTCGTACGACGAATTCCACGTAGAACTCATAATTCACTTTTGTTCAATATGAACGTCGTTATAATTTGTTGTATATCCTCCGATCAATAAATCACACCAAAAGAATCCCTATCCACTCCAAATGAACGACTGGGAAAAAAACATGCACAATGAAATTATATATCGTTTTTGTATATAAATGAACAATCATGCTCCAGTGAATAAACATAATTACTATGTAAGAAAAATAGGTGTGTCAACTTTTGTGCGTATGTGTGCGTGTATGCGTGTGCTTTGATCTTTTCTATATAGTATATTTTCTTTAAGTTCACCGTTAATCATTTTTTGCACATTTATTGATCGCCGAACCCCTGTTACATATGTTTTCACGGAGAAAGAAAGTTTGATGACGCGGCAAATCGAAATATTATATACAAAATAGCAAATCTTTTTGCTAAACTAGCCAAAAATTTACTGCCATAGCTTACTAGATTGCTGAGAGAACAACAAGATCAACTGATTTTCGATATTATATACGGAATAGCAAATAAATTTTGCTGGAAGAGCAAACATTTTTCACTGCCATAGCTGGAAATTCAATGTTGTAGCTAACAATATTGCTGTAATAGTAAACAGTTTGCCGTCAGAGCAAAAAGTTTACCACTCCTCCAAAAGGAACTCAGTGAAATTAGATTTTGCTGCCACAGCGGATTTCCTTTTTCTTCCTGTTGAGCTAGAAACATTTCAGGCATGAACGAGACGGTTAATACACCTGTTCTTTCTACATCAGTATGTATCTATATATATATATATATATATATACATTCCTTAGGATTTTAATCAATTTTCCCAACTTCATTTCCGGTGGAATTCTGATCAGAAAGAAGATTTTCATCAATGAAATCAATGAACGTTATTCACAAAATTTATTTTACGTCTTTGTATTTACAAAAATGCCAGATAAAAATTGATTCGAATGATCAAAATCCAAATTCAGAATCTAGCTATTTATATCTGTTTCCATGCAGTTTTCACTCATATGAATCAATTTCTATGTGGCATTTCCAGGAAGAGATATTTCCTCATTCTTATTATTTTCAGGAATATGAATACATGTACAAGTTGAATACAGACCAAAAAGCATATTTGCCTTGTGACAAAGCGAACTTCGAAAATCTGGACATTGGTGAACAAACATCTCAACCGTAGGTGTTTTGCGTAAATGTGCACATCGATCTTCAGTAAAAATCTTATAATGATTTTTATTCAAGTGGCAATTTATATGAATAATGATTATGGTTTTGATTACCTCAAGGGCCAACGACGTCTGAGATACGAATACTGGAAAACTTTTGATATTCAAGAACTTCGGGGAACGTAACGACTTAATGCCTTTCAAACGATTTGTAAACCATTGTTATAGACTCAATACTCTAATGAATAACAAACCTCATTCATCTTCTCCAACGGCTTTTTCACGTTTCATCAATGGAAGAATATTATACTAATCAATTACAAAGTGGGGTTATCAATCGTCGCGGAAGATGAAATGAATTATATCAATAATCATATTCGTTCAACCGATAATAAGTCCATTTATAGATAACACCATTTCCCAGCTTCCTCGCTCAATTCGAGACGGGAGAGGAAAATCGATCAATACCCATTCTCACAACAACATTCCTCACAATCTTTTCCCCCAAATAAAACTCACCCCTTGGCTTCATAACGCAATCATCATTGTTATTTCCGATAATAGCCCGTTCAAGAAGAAAATTGATCATTCGGAGGTGATTTTTTTGTCCTATCTTTTACCTTGAATATCAGGCGGCAAGATAAATTTCGAACAACTTCCACGTAATTGCACCTTCCTTGGATGAGGGAGAATTGATGTCGGTTTTAAGGTTCCCTTGAAATTCAATAACATCGACGTTTACGCAAAACACGCTCGGTTTAATTACGAAAGATACATGTTACGTATACTAATCATGTATATCTGAATCACAATAACTAGTCAATTGTTTCATATAACAGAATAGAGAATAATGTATAAAACAGGAAAACTGATAAATAAAATGACGAGTGTCCATTTTATCCAACGAGTTCAGTTTCTTTTTCCATCCCTGAATCTTTTCAGAACCCCCATTTTTCGCAGGTACCGTGAGTGGTAAGTAAGCGTGATCGCATTCATCGTTCATCGAGTTAGAGTCGCAATCGTGAATCATGGATCTCCCGAATAGCCCCAGACAGCACCACCACTTCACAAAGAATTCTTGAAGAAAACATTCAGAACACCTCAGTTTTTGGGAGAATTCATTTTCTATTCCCAGAATCATCCAAATTAATTCTATGAGACATCAACATGTACACCCGTTATGCGACTAAACATGAAAACATATGGAAGGTTAAAAAGAATACCTAGTCCACCCAAAAGAACTCATATTGAACGCCATTAGGGATACATTCTGAGCACATAACGTATTCAGTTTTGAATACAATTTACGTGCATAATGATATCGGTTTTGAATCCATTTTGCGTGCATAATGGTATCAGTTTTTAATTCTCGTTAAATAAACAAATAAATGAATGAAATAGTTACTTTGATATTTGAAAAAAGCAGACTCAACGGTTTGAAAAACTTTCGCTTTAAAAAATAATATATACCATTTTCAAAGGTTAGTTATGAAAAAAATTAAATACCATACAATGTCTTTTTTCAGACTTTTTTCAGAGTTTTTCAGAGGTTTTCAATTTTTTTTCCAGACAAATAGGAACGAAATTGTACTCTGAGAAAACTCTAACAAAGCTCCGAAAAATTGCTAACATTTTTCTGATTATTGAAGTAAAATTTTTTCATTTTCAAACACTTTTTCACATATGATATTTGAATTTAGAATATGAATGTATTCATATAATTTTGAAAATTTTTAATAGTCAGAAATTTCTCAGAGTTTTGTCAGAATTCTATCAGAGTGCAATTTCGTTCCTATTTGTCTGAAAAATTCTGAAAACCTCTGAAAAAAGGCTGAAAAAGTTTATACAGAATGTTCCTAAAATATTAGAGGTGGGCGAATCTTGACGAAGCGAATCTTTTGTATAAAATACTTATCAAGTTTTGATGAAATTTTTATAGAATTCGATACAAATTGAACATTTTTTTTATACAAAAGATTCGCCTCGTCAAGATTCGCCCACCTCTAAAAAATATTAGATTTTTCATCAAATTTTCAGAAATTCTCAGAGTTTTTTTTAGAGAAACGCGGAGTTTTTCAGAGATTGTTCATGATGATTTCAGCGAAATATTTTCGTACGGGACATCAGGAACTTCTTCACCTGCGCTAAGTATGAACACTACCAAATTATGGGACCTTACAATGTTCAACGCAGAACTCCGATCATTCAACCTTTTCCAATTTGTTTGATTTATGTTTGGTTTATTCACTATTACAGAGTTTTTATTTAATGCCATTAATCAATGGGATTCAACAGACTCCTTCAACTGAAGTAAGATATTGAATTGAAGTAGCCCGATATTCTGTATAGGATTTTCATAGTTTTTATCAGTATTTTATAAAATTAAGTATAAACTTCTCAAAGTTTCTATAAAAAATATCGATACCGTGAAATATTGTACAATCCCTAACAGCACTGGGAGGTTTTTGAAACGTTCCAAGAACGTTGGGACGTGTTTAAAACATTCTCAGAACGTTTTCAAAACGTCCAGGGACCTTGGTGCTATTAGGGATTCTATATTGGATCAACTTTCTTGTGTACATTTGTATTATGGCCTGAACCAATACTGAGCTCTACAAAAATGTCTCTGCACATGATATCTCACAAAATCTCCGCATACTGAGAACAAGTGTCCCTGGTAAAAACGAAGCGTTGAAGCGTAACGGAAACGCAAGCGAAGAATCATCTGAGCGTCACAACCAGTCATCTAAGCGTAATTTAGGAGGGAATTGAAACATTTTTACATTTCATTTGTTGCAATATCCGCTCCCTTCGATTTTGGATTTTCACCAGGGGTTCCATCAATTCTGAGGAACCCAAGAATTTTCACATTCTCATATGACAAGAATAATGATCATTCAAATTCATCTGGGCGATGAATCAATATCATTTTGTTTAGTATGATGCGAAACGAATAATGAATTGAGGTATAATATAGCCGATCAATAAGTAGTTTCATATAACTCTGTATTTTTCATATTGATCATTCTGTATTCGCGCAAGATGCTTTGATGAATTTTGAAATTACCGCCCGAATGGCCAACAGTCACTAGTGGCGCCATCGGATGAAATTCTCCACAAAGTTTGATGCAGCATCAGAACGCTGATCTTCGTCACAGAAACCCATAACCTAACCTTCCGATCGCAACATGTGGAAGTTTGTTCATAGTAAATACATAAGATGAATTCAATACGTAAAAAGGAACTGGATTTTATCATGGAGAAGACTCAATTATTGTGGAGAAACTAAAAATTGAAATTCGTTTTGTATACCTAGGGAAGGAAACTGAAGGGAAGCGGGGCAAGATGAGATCCGATCAGACTAGATTTTGAGTGAAAATCACATCGTTTGTACTGATTATGTTAATGAAAAGAAAAGAAAGAACTAAAGGGAAAAAGAAAATCTGAGGGACTGATGGAAGGGTAAGCACAAGAAGCAATTGAATTATAGCATTGAACGAATGAAGAATCTCAACCATTATTTCATGCTCTAAAAATTATTGTTTTTATAGAACCAGGTCCAAAGACCATTCTTAACTGAAGAGACAGTATCATCAAAATTCTTGCTACGTCCGAGTGTGAGGACATGTAATAAGAATCAACAAATAGAACTCGGAAACAGCAATGTTCCTGATGAATAGAAGGGAGAAGGAAAATTCTATTCTTGCAAAGTCTCCTCTGCTCAATGTGTTATTTACACCCAGTTGGGTGCTTATAAGTAGCACTAGAATATCACTATGAATTCAAGTGTTTTTATTTTCAAATGCTTAGGATGCTTGAATTGTCTAGTCACTTTGGGAACATTTAAAAGTATGTAAATATACTCATAAAATAGATGAAATGTTTTATTATGAAACACCTAATCTGTTCTATCGACATATTTACACACTTTCAAGCATTTCAAAAGTGACTACACAATTTAAACTCTCTGACTGTATTGAAATGAAATACTTGAATTTGCAATGATACTGTGAATATTCTTCGAATATTCGAAATATGTTCTACACACATCCCAATAAGAACGTTTCATAGATCCTATGCATATTCATTCAGCTGGAGTTTGAATCGTTTATTGAAACCCAAGTAGCACAAAAGTGCTAGTAAAGTACTGTTGAAATACCACCTGGTTATATTCATTTAGTACAGCAAAAAACATTCCATCGCACGTCCTTAGAACGTTCTTTTTTGTCAACGTACTATAAAGATACACTCAAAGAATCATATTCTGAACATTAGAATCCTCTAAGAATTAGAATTCCTCTCAATATCAGTGGTAATTCTTCTAACGTTCAGAAGAACTTCCACATCGATCCTCTAAGACTCAGAGGAATATGTACTAGCCTCATATTTTAGAGGAATATTTTTAATTCTAGTATACGATTTTTTCAGTGTACTTTGAGCGTATTTAGCTGTCCCAAATGCATCTAATAAGAATATTCTATTAATTTTCTATATACGTGGTAATCTTGTTTGGGAACGAATTAGTACTCGAATAAAACAATATGCAGCTGTTAGAGACCAAGAAATCTTGCAGCGTGTCTTTGGACGATGTTCCCAGTCCCAAGGGGTTGTATCGAGAAAATAAATAACGATAATTCATCAAATTGAATTTTCGTTTCGTTTCTATAAACGATTTAAACCTTCAGAACATTGCATATTCATCGCACGTATGTCATCGAGTATACAACGGTACGTCAATCGAACATCGATTGAATGAGTATCGTATTTTTCGAATGTACTATGTAGATTCTAAGTATATTTCAAACAGTCTCATTCAAATATTCTATGAACGTTCATTATATGTTCTCCGTTACGTTCGTAATGTTATCGTACGAAAAGTATGACCAATTTTCTTTCACCAAGGAAACAACAGATCAATGACGAAGTTTATGACTTTGGAAAGAACACGCAGTTGGAAGCAGCAAACAATGACGAAAATCAATGACCAATTGATCGATATTGAAGAAAGAAATAAGCCACGTACAAGAAATGAAAATCATAGTAGAAGGAGCGAGTATTGACAAGAAACAAGAAACCATAAAAAAAAACAGAAAAATAGGTACTCAGAGGATTGGCAGAAGTATCAAGTGTATTCTAATTCACCTACAATCACATTTCATTGGTGAATATTTCGGGGATCCTAGTTTGGACCTTTTTTCTTATACTAGGATCGTAAGAAGTTTTAGATATTTCAAAACCCTGGTGAATAGAGGCGCAACAACAGAGGTCCAAAGGTGCCAAGGCACCCACTCAATCATGATGGGCATCCTCTCAACTGTGACCCCCAAGTGGAAAAATTTTCAAAATTATATTCAATTCACATAAAATTGTGCACATCAGCATTAGCAATGCACGATATTTCACGATATCGATATTTTTTATATAAATTTAAGCGGAGTTATATCGAATTTTCTAAAATATCAATAAAAGCTGTATAGAAATTTTATATAACATATAATTATATGAATTATATACAAATTATATATAATGTTGGGAATTTTTCCACAAAACGGCAAAAACGTGCAAACAAGCTGATCTACAGCAACGAAATGAGTTCATTTTAATTTTTTTCTAGTCACCAATAGTTGGATGCTCAGGATAGCCATTCATGGCGTTAGGTTTTTGTGCTTGAAGTGTAACCAAAGGGACATCTAAACGCAATTTAGGAGCGAATTAGAACATTTTCATGCTTCCTTAAATTTTGATTGTTACCAGGGCACCGTGTTTGCAAGTATTTTTCAACAATACAATTTTTTTCACACATTTTGTGCAATTCATTTTGGTGAGGGATGAAGATAATTTCATCTTCTATTGCATCATCATTTTAAATGTTGAATTAGTTTAAATTTTATGTTTACTCAAGACACATTGATGAAAATTGAAATTACCGCTCAAAATGACTAAGGGTGACTAGTGGCGCTGTGGAACTTGAATTCCCCAAAACGTTTGATGAAGTATTGTAGCAGGGGGCTGGATTGAACTCAATAGGTTCGTTCGTTCTACGTGTTCCGAGTTGCTCCAACTTGTACCAAACCAATCATTTTGTTGCTATAACTGGAAATACCGACACAGCATTTCAGTTCTAAAAGATGTCTCAAGCCGAATTTAAGGAGTCTTATGTAACATAAAAAGATATCTTTAAGAGATCTAAAACAGTTCTTACTTCTAAAAGATTCCTATAAGATGTCTCAAAGATATAGATGTCTTTTAGAAGTAAGAACTGTTTTAGACATCTTAAGGATATTTTTTTCATGTTGCATAAAACTTTTCAAACTTTTCTGCACAGTTCCTTGAGATATCTTGAAGACCAAAAGTGTTCTGTGGGTAGCGAATCCAAAATACTTGCAGTAAGTTGGGGGGACTTAGGACAAACTTAGCTTAGATAACACACGAAGAATTCTTTTTCAAGAGCAAGAATAGAACTCTCCAAGAATTCTTTTCGAACTAATGAATTCATATAGAGCTCTGGAGGAGTTCAATCTGTCGGACATTAACAAGCTCTTTGAGAATATCAGAAGTATTGTTTGAGTACTCTCAAAGAACTTGTTAATGTGCGATAGATTGAACTCCTCCAGAGCTCTATATGAATTCATTAGTTCGAAAAAAATTCTTGGAGAGTTCTATTCTTGCTCTTGAAAAAGAATTCTTTCTCGGTGTGTTATCTGGGAGCTTATAACATACTGGAACGTACACTCCTCGCTTTTTTTATGGTATGGTTTAGTGGGGATTTTGTACAGATCGCCCCGTGAATGGGCTGCTATCTCTCTTCAATTATGGACGCAAATACAGTTCAGTAGTATAAACCGCTGCTGAGAGTGGGCAGCTTTCTCTCTTGCATTAAGCAGTAGTATGTAAGGAACCCAACTATTTGTCACTCGCTAAAAACTAGTGATCTGTAGTGAAATCACTAAACATTCCTAGCGATCAATCAATAGTAGCATTTTTTAAAATCGATTCCCATAAAAGATGGCACACCTTATATCGTACTTTCTGGCGTGATGCATTAGAAATGTGCATTTGTATGCTTGAACCTTAAAAGGGTACGAGATTACCGACCGAGCACGGTTTTTTCGACTGAATCAGGTATCCACTTGAGGGGATGCTGTATATCCTAGAATTACTAGATTTCTCGATCCAAAATACTCGAACATGACTGAATAAAATGAAATGAAACATCCAGCCAGATCTTCCTTTCATATGGAACAAGGTCTGGCTGGGTGGCTACTCTATTTTGTCGTTCTCAAACAATCGAGTTTTTTCCGAGGGAATAGACTACCCTTCCGCTTCGCTTTTCTATCGTTGTCAAAAATTTGTATTGCTGGGTTGGTAAGATACCGCAATACCGAATGATCATGATATTCATAATCTTGAATCTAATAATCCAGAATCGCCGTAATCCCGAATATGCACAGACCTGAATTCTCCCCACACGTTACTAGCCATCTAACAATCCTATTCAAAGTTACTGAAATTCTGTCGGGGCTATGCACATTCAAGATTACGGTGATTCTGGAGTTTGAATATTCTGGATTATGAGATTCGAGATTATAACCATTCGGTATTGTGGTATCTTACCACTGGGCTCACTCCATGGAATGTTGCAGTATGTGTATGGAGTTTTATTATTACAGGTTAACGATAATTTCACCTTTCAATTGTATAAAGATGTCAACTTACGGACCATTTCGAGCGTCAAGCGTCTAGCATCCTTTATGTCACACTACTCATCTCTTTTCTCCCATCGTCGATGCTCGACGCTTGACATTGACGATTCTCCCCCCAGGACTTCGGTGGACTGGAGGTGGAGAATCAATGGAGAAATCAGAGCCGTGGAAATAAGGGAGAAATAAGGGAGAGTCTCCGAGAGGCAACGGAGAGGCGACGTGGATTGGTCCACCCCCTTTATTTTCAATAAAATTCATATCTGTCGATTTACACAACCAAATTTCAATGAGTGAATCCACTAACATAAATTTTATTGAAAATAAAAGGGGCGGACAAATCCACGTCGCCTCTTCGTTGCCTCTCGGAGACTCTCCCTTACTTCTTCCTTATTTCCACGGCTCTCATTTCTCCACTGATTCTCCACCTCCAGTCCACCGAAGTCCTGGGTGGAGAATCGGTGGTTGTGCTGTACGGGGAGTGCTTATTCCAGTATGTTATGCAGTTCAATGACGCTTGATGAGCCATAAAGTCATCAAGGACATTCAAACATCAGAAAAAGCGATTCAAATGGCAATTTTTTCATGAGTCATGCGTACCTTAGAAGGTAATATACAGTAAGCCTGATATCACTATTGTTGATTGACCGCTAAGGATGTTTATTAAATTTTCCAAAAATTATCAGTTTTAGCCATTTGCAAGTAGTAGGGCTTCTTATCAAATATAAAACTCAACCCAAACCGAACGTGCATTTCCAGATAACTCGAAAAATCACTAGAGAATTCGGAAAAATTCCTCTGCAACGTTTTTTAAATTCTATCAACATCAAAAAAATTCAAAAAGGATCTGATTCCTCAGAAATTTACAAATGAATTCAGAATATTTGGAGACTTTATTGAGAATTTTGAAACTGGAATTTGATAAAGCGTCACACATCTCATCTCTTTCCTTTGAATGTTGACGCTTCACGCTCAACGTCCTATGAACTTCCTCAGATGGCACAAGAGTTCTAAAAGAGTTCATAATGCATACAATGTGTTCGTGATCAGCTCTTTCAGAACTGTTCTTTTATCTGGGTCTAGCTCAAAGGAAATTGCAAATGTCTGACAAATCGACTTCTTTTTAGAATTCTTTAGACATTTTTCGAATTCCAAAAGCGTTCAAAAAGAGTTTTTTTCGCAGAATTCCATAGTGATTTTTGTGTATAAGCGAGTTATTTCGGAAGTTTTGCATTGGATTTTTTTACGCGATCCAAAGGAAATCAGAAACCATCGTCCAATTCATAATTGTCGGGACACAACGTTAGGGATACTGAAACTCTACCCTCTCCTTTATTCATGCTATCGAAAATACTCGTTCCCATATACCACACGAGAGATTCTTTTCCAAAAACAAAAATAGAATGCTCTATGAACTTTTTCTGAACAAATAAGTTCATAAAAAGCTCTGGTAGAGTTCAATTTTCGGAACATTGACGCATTCTCAAACAACCCAATAATACACAAACATCACCTCAGTCGGAAAAATTAACCCAGATAACACACGAAGAATTCTTTTTCAAGAGCAAGAATAGAACTCTTCAATAACTCTTTTCGAATTAATGAATTCATATAGAGCTCTGGAGGAGTTCAATCTGTCGGACATTAACAAGTTCTTTGGGAGTACTCAAACAATACTTCTGATATTCTCAAAGAGTTTGTTCATGTTCGACAGATTGAACTCCTCCAGAGCTCTATATGAATTCATTAGTTCGAAAAGAATTCTTGAAGAGTTTTATTCTTGCTCTCGAAAAAGAATTCTCCGTGTGTTATCTAGGAAGTTTTTGGACTTCTTAAAGTTGACCGATGTCCAACTAAAAGGTATCTTCAAGCTCACTTTTGTCCTTCAAGATGAAAACAAGCTTTGGCAAGCTGAAAGATATGTTTTAGTTGGACATTGGTCGACTCTAAGAGTTCTCAAAAGTAACTTCCTCCATCTTTTGTTCACTGGGAATCCTTTCAGAATTCTCATAGAACTTGTATATGTCCAAAAAAAAGACTTCTTTCGGAACTCTTCATGAATTCATTACTTCGAAGAGAGTTCTCTGAGGATCATATTTGTGCCCTTGGAAAAGAATTTTTCTCATGTTCATACAGTATCCTATATTCTTCATGAAAAATCTACAACATACATAAAAAGATAGCTATACGCTTTCGATATACGAGAAGATGACTTATCGAACACGCAAGGTCGTCATTGAGCACGGTCGTGGATAATCGTGGTAGCTTCAAGTTTCCAACGTATCTGTTGGTGGGGAGCTGCAAGTTCAAATATGTCGGCGAAGAAAGATAAACCTTAGCTCGTCATCATTTATGGCAAGCCTGATTGACAACTAGGGGTTTTCAAAAGCTACAAATAATTTTGGGTAGTGGCTTTGGAGTTTGGCGTTAACCTTATTATAGTTGTCATTGTCATTTAGAAAAAATATTAATATAAATTGTATTATCAAAGTTGTTTGATCAAGTTTCGTGTCTCAAGTGTTCGTCACCGGTGTACTATAAACATTAGTGTTTAGTGATACATTACATCAGTGCTAGTTTTTTTGCCGGTTTATTGCATAAAACCAAACAGAAGAAAACAACACACAGCTATGGGAAACGTTCACACTTGCGGTCCAAATGAGGCTCTTGTTGTATCAGGTAAGCCTTGAGGCAACAATTATGCATTTTTGAAGTTCACAAATCAAGTATAGCGAGATGTTGATTTAGAGTTGCTATATTTGAATTTGGACAACTTTGATGTGACAAAAATTATATTTCGAGTGAATTGTTGAATTCAATGCATGTGCATGATCTTCAAGCTGAATATTAATCCATTTGTTCGATACTTTGTATGCAACAGAAGAAAGGGTAGGTTAGGAATTGAGGATAATTGGAATCTATAAAAAATTCATTTTGTCTGCGAAGCGTGTGTAAGCATCAATTTAGAGAAACAGGTTTGTGTTTTATAATCAACATGAGTAATATTGAAATAATGTATCTGTGATTTGAGGTACGCTTGATTTCATATGATCAATGCATAACCTCACTTAAATTCATCATCGAAATTTAGCATTTTTCCAGATATTTATGCTCTCAATTTGAGTATCAAATGTTTCAAAATGTTCTTCTGAATTCATAGAAATGAACAAAAATAAAACTACTTTTTCGAAATCATTATGACGGTAGATGAAACGATACAAGAGTACTGTTCTTATCTTTTGCTCGTTCGCTATGTAGAAGTTTGCAATAAATAAAGTTTTCAACCAAACGAAAAATGTATTCTAACACATGAACTTTGAGTAACTGAAAAACAATGAATCGGTTTCATCGATGAATTTATTTTTTGAATCAGTTTACAATAGAACTGTCGAAATATATCGAAGACACTTATTTTTATGAACTTCATAAACTTCATGAGCTTGTTCAACGGAAATAGGTCAGTATTATTTTAAGATGTTTTCGAATACGTCTATGAGTAATTTTCCGGACGTAGTTTGATAATAAACTTGAATGTATCATAAATGTTTGTTATCGCAAGTTTCAATATGATACAGTATTTAATATCATTTCTTCTTTTTTGTGTTTGGAAAATCCTATTAAACTTCGTTCTTGACAAACAAATATGCATTCAGAATTCAGGGAAGTACGAAAATATTCACAATTCTGGAACTTCTATGATATTGTACAAATGTGTTGTAATGATGAATAAATGGAAAGATTAATTAGTACCCCAAGAAATTGAAATCTTATTTTTGCATGCCTTAATTTTATCGATGTAAAGTATTCGTAAGTCTTATGTTATCTAGTGTGTTCCAATTTTGTAATCTAAATTCACTTCTTATAATAAATTTCTTTTGATGTGCAATTCCTGTTACTTGAACGGATTGTATGGGATCGATTCTTATAATTCCTGTTAGATCCCAATTCTCTAAGATGGTAATATCACACAGGGCATATTATAAAGAACTTTGAGAACTAACCGAAACGGTGGACATTTGTGCGACAAGTATTTCTCAAATTATTGGATACTTTTTTAATTTCACTCTTGGCATGAAGTCTTATCTTTGCAGGATAAATATCATCACTGAATTCATTGTATCCTTTGATATGGGGCGAAAGGCTCATTCTGCAACAGAGCAATATTGGGTACTCGATTTAAAATAAGAAAAAGAAAGAAGGAAATATTTCACTGAAAATTGGGTAATTTTTTGAAAATTAACCGTTTTTACGTTTTAGAACTAACTTTTTGGTAAGAACTGACCCTTATAATATGCCCTGATATCCCAGTAGATAAAATGTTGGAAAATGCTTCTGGAACGTCCCAGAGCCTGCCGATGCCCTACCATTCTGACGTTTTGAATGGAATGTTTGTAAATATTGTCTCTAAAATATCGCAGAAATTTCATGTTTAGAAGACGTTTCAAAGTTGAATATTATAGCAGCATCTGGGACCCTCCAAAAACGGTTTGCTACATTTTTCTCAATTGAATTCTAAAAGTTCAGAGATCGAAAATTCATATCATAAGTTAGGATAGTGATTTTGTAAAATCGATTGACAAACCAGCATCGAAATAAAGTGTTTTTCAATGTGTCAGTATATATTCTGCAGGAAAAATATTTATTACTGAATCTGATAACAAGAATTATATTCATGATAATAGAATTGTTACTTAGGATAAGACTGTAATTCTTTGACTTTGAAGGAATCCCTAGTATTTCTTCTACGCTAGTAATGATTTTGATGAAAATTGTTCAGACAATCAGGCAGCAAAACGCTGAAACTGTGAGAATTCCTTTTTCCCCCCAGCATTATTCGACTCCAATCTACTGGGATTTCAATGACAGCGGAGATAGGCGAATTTAACAATATCGATATTTTTTTATAGAAAATTTATTAAGTTTTTATTGAATTTTATAAAATCATGATCAGAATTTCTTACGAATTTTATAAAAAATGTTGATCCTGTCGAAAATTGTCCATCGCCAAATTACAACTCACTAACGAGACAGTTGAAGAACAGTGAATAATTGTTTTTTTTTTTTGTAAAAAAGATATACTGATAGTCCCTGTATTTTTATAAAATATTAATAAAAATTCTATATATTCTCTATGGAAACGAACACTTGCTGGTTTATTTCTATCAAAAGGTCTGTTTCACTCGAAGTTTCATCCTCGCATCTGACAAAGCCAACCCTGCATGAATTGTATAAGAATTTTGTAGGAATAAATGATTTTATAGAAATTATGATTTGTTTTTTTTTTTATTATTTATATCTATGATTTTTGCATTATTCCACAACAAGGAATTCTGTACATGCTTTATGTAATATAAGGATAATTGTTTATATTTTGTACCATCGCCCAAACATTTACACGATAAGACTTGAATTCAATTCATCGTACAGAGATAATTGTTCCTATCAAGGAGAAATTCATTTTTTCTTTGTTGAATCGGCGATTCCTTTCTATATTTGGATTTTTGTTGATGAGAAAACTGTCTCATGGTGAATAGTTGAGGCAGCCACAGAAATTCATTGTGACAGTCAAAGTCTGATGGTTGGTATTTCTGCATTTTTCATGAATATTCTCTTCATAACTGCACGTGAACATGGTAAACATCGTTGTTATGAAAGTTAAATACACTGAGAAAACAGATATCTTGAAAAATACCATAATTTATGGATTTTCAGCGCTGGTCTGACCCGAGTCGGAATATTCACTTGTATGAATCTCTAAAAGTACCATAATTTCTTGGACTTTTTGAATAAGTATGGTACCTTCCGTATAAAAGTCCAAGACATTATGGTACTTTTAGAGGTTTTTTCAGGTAAATATTTAGATTCGGTCAGACCAGCGCAGAAAATCCATAAATTATGGTACTTTTTAAGATACCTTTTTCTCCGTGTATTGACTAAGAGTTAGCTCTAGTAGTTATTTCCCAGGTATGCGTTGACAAATGTACCAAGTTTGGTGCCCAGCTTGAGCCAATGCTAGTCAACATTGGGCCTAGCATGGGCACCAACATTAGCACCAAATTATATTAATGTCTAGGATGATACACTGAGAAAACAGATATCTTGAAAAGTACCATAATTTATGGATTTTCAGCGCTGGTCTGATCCGAGTCGGAATATTCACTTGCATGAATCTCTAAAAGTACCATAATTTCTTGGACTTTTTGAAATAAGTATGGTACCTTCCGTATAAAAGTCCAAGACATTATGGTACTTTTAGAGGTTTTTTCAGGTAAATATTTAGACTCGGCCAGACCAGCGCAGAAAATCCATAAATTATGGTACTTTTTAAGATACCTTTTTCTCCGTGTAACAATGTTCAACGTTTGGCATCCAGGCTTGATTGAATACAATATATTCCGACAAATGAAATTTCGGAATATTGGATCACTTCAGTCTATATAGCACAAGAGTTCTAAAAGAGTTCAGAATTAATGGGACGGAGTCATAAAGAACTCTTTTAGGACTCTTGTGTTATCTGGGAAGACGTTGAGAGGATACACGTATTCGAGCCGACGTACATCCAGGCGTATTATCTTTCAAGTTTCTGAAATGCGGATGAATTCCAAGTCCACGTCATGTGGCTATATCTAGGCTTACGGCGAGCCAAGTGTCATCAAGGGTTGGTGAGCTGTGGCGGGCCAAGCATCAGTCGAGACTTGGTTCACGAAAGTTGAATCAAACACAGGAAAATATGCTAGGCCCTGTCATTGGTATCTAAGGCTCTATCAACGCTTAGTCAGCTACGATGGGCCAAGCATTGGCCAAGGCTAGGCTAATGAGACTTGGCATACCAAGCTTGACGCCAGTCATGGTCCAATTGTCAGTCTTGTTAGGACTTGCCTGGGTTAGGCAGCGAGAACATCGATACAGCGGTATTGGAAAGAATTCCACCCCAGATAGTGTTGTTTTAACACCTCGTGGTATTTTATTTTGACACCGAATTTCAGGATGAATTTCCATAGAATCTCCGCAGGTGGTGAAGCATTATCGGTTTGATATATCTAAATGCATTGAAATGAAACTTGAATTCGCAATGTGAAAGCGATATTGTAGTATGCAAGATGATTGCCAATTTATACAGTAAGGCGTACAAGATTCGTTCTCATAACTCAGGGTGGTAACTGATCGCGAATTCTAACGGAATTGATCAATGATATATTTCTATTGAGATAGAATAACCAATCAGGAAGAGAGGAACTCTCACTAGTACACGGAGAAAAATGGAGGTCGAAAATATAGTAATCTTTAACAAAAAGATTTGAGAGTTTTTTTTTTAATACATAATAAAGACAAAAAGATCCACTTTTTTGTGGAATTTTATTCGAAAAACAATGAAAAATTATACTTAATAAAGAATAGAGGAACACATGAACTTTCCAAAACTCGCGCGTAAAATGTTACAAAAATAGTATCAAAATTTCAATATCCTATTATTCACTTTGTGGAATTTCGTATGCGACTTTTCGAGAGTTCATATGTTTCTCTATTCTTCATTAAGTATTGATAATTTTTCATTGTTTTTCGAATACAATTCCACAAAAAAGTGAACCGTTTTGTCTTTATTATGCGTTTGAGAAAAATTCTCAGTTTTTAAGAAATATTCTTAAATTTTTAATCAAGATTACTATATTTTTGACCTGCATTTTTCTCCGTGTAGGGCTTCGCTCGAAACTCTCGTCATAAATAAAAAAATGATCTATATTTACTGTTATAAAAATTTAAGACATAAAAGTTTCGAACGGAATCAAGCTTTTTACCTAAGTTATAACAAAATCACATGGATTTCCGATTTCATCGCAGAGGATAACGAAGATATTCTCTCAGTCTCGGAACTAGTCTCGGTATCGGTCTCGTTGCATATTTCGACATATATCTCTGCTAATTTTGTTCGAATAATCAAGGTTCCACTCCATTCCGTGGATTTCATTCGTGCCCTCAAATTATCTTGATCATCTTGATATTTCAAGAGTTTGGAATAATTATTGGTAACTATTTTATCTTTCTTTGACGCGAGTCTCGTACGAAGCCCAACTCGCTAGTCGCTACTCTGTAACTTCCTCTGAATCTCTATATTTTTCAACAAAAGTCGAGTATTTGGATGCAGATATGACGATTGACGGTAGATAAGATTTTCTGGGGCGAAAGGAGTTTTTGTTTGCAAATTATAAGTCATGAGGAATTTCACTGGGTAAATCAATACATTCCAATTATTCTTCAGATTGTGAATGTTTTTTTTTGGACACGAAGAAAAATTATGTGTCGATAAATCAAGCATCGAAAGATTCACTTTGAATGTCATTGAAACAATTACAAAACCGTCATAACTATTACACATCTGTGTCATCGGGCAATTTAACTGAAGTTAAACAGGGTCAATCCGTCGCCACTGTAGCGCACTGCAGCAAAACAACTTGACCATCATATTTTTCCATCAGGAAGTTCTTTGAAACTTCATTTTCTCAACGAAACATTCGTAAATATACCAGTTGGCGACTGTGAGCACATGATCGTGAAAATCGATGTTTATCTTCCATCATTTCATATATTACTTACACACAAAGTAGGCCATATATCAATTTATGTCATTATGTATGTGTTCGTAGATCTACACAACACGAAAGTTCAGGAGCTGACCTCCAAAAAGAGACTCGGAGTGTTGAATATCACCATTCAACTGCTCAATGAAACAATTTTATAATTAAATATACTTCTGCATGATAAAAAAATTTACACCTAAATTCACATGTGATGTATTCAATCTTTATTCAATTTGATATCAGCATTTTTCGAAAACAGTTTCAATTGATCATTGCAACATTATTAAAGTTTTTCACCATTTTTTTTTTAATTCGAAATGCTAAAAACTCGAAAGACTCTCAGACATATTCCCCTACCAGTTGATTTGCCAAAAGATCTGAATGCCCTCAGATTTCGAGAAAAGTAATTGAATGATTCTTTATTCTTATAGAAATTCTATAAATTTTCGCTTATATTAGATCAACTCCTCCCTGAGCTCCGCCAATAATCTTCATAACATGGTGTCCGAAGGCTATGTGGCAACACAGTTCTGCATTTGCGGTGAAATGAACCATTTTTTGATTCTACAATCAACTTGAATTCATATGATTTCAATCTTTAGCGAGAAATATAATCTTGCCACAATTTACGATACATCGATTATTATTTTAGTTGTTCGATATTTCCGATCGATTGTTTCATTTTCAAGGATACATATTTTATGATAGGAATTTTTCGAATCATTCGGAAGTTTCATCAAGTCACGCCGCCTCAATTTTAATATCTTGTAGCAACATGAAATGATCTGTGATTCCTAATGCAAACTTCCCTGTTGAACTAATTTCGATTCAAAGATCTCTAGTGATACAACTTTTCAATTCTAAGAAGATTGATCGGAAACATTTGATCAAAAAGCATTTGATCGAAAACATTTGATTGAAAAAACATTTGATCGAAGTACATTTAATCAAAACATATTTGATGGGAAACATATTTAATCGAAAGATATGGATTTTTTTATATTTATTTTTTATACTGATTCACCTTTTTTAATAACTACTTTCATTTTTATGCTATTCATATACTTCGATTCGTTTTTAGAATAATACTTATTATTTCTATTTATTATTTATCGTTAATTTATTATTATAAATTGTATATTTTATACTTTACTGTTTTTTATGTCTACCTTTTATTTAAAGGGAAAAGTCAAATTTTGTGCGAATTTTTTTTGGAAGGTATATAATTGATACAAATTTGAGGTGAATAATCATGAATAACTTACTTGGGATTGCGCATTACCGCGCACTCTGAATTTCCCAATGATTTCTGAAGGCTAAAAGATAAAACTGTAAAATTGTAACCTCTAAATTTTTTAATTTTATTTTTTAGACTTCAGGAGTCATTGGAAAATTCAAAGTGCGCGGCAATGCGCAATCCTGAGTACGCAATTCATTATTATTCACTTCAAATTTGTATTAATTATGTACTTTTGAGAAAAGTTCGTGCAAAATTTGATCTTTCCTCTCCCCCACTTTGCCATGCTTGAGTCCCCCTAAATTGTGATGGATTTTAAGTTTTGTCGAAAATATTTTTATAGTTCAGCAATTAAACTGAATCTATAAAAAAATAGTGAGTACTTCATAAACTCATAAGTGATTACGGTGCCGTTTAGGCAGTTTCATAGCTCCGCACTAAACAAAAACTAGGCGTTCGCAAGTTCCTCGCAAATATTCAGTAAAACAGCGTCTATTTCCACTAGAGTAAGCAACCATTCAAATCAACTGTGAAGTCATTTCGACAAATTTGGAAAAGGTTGATTCAAAAATCTGTGTAAATTCTGTTTTTGCTAGACGAATATTATAGACGTTGGAATCGAAGAGTTTTATTTCAGTGGAGTACACTACATTTATTTTATCTTGTTCAGATTATTGAAATATATTTCAATATTCGTTATAAGTAATTTATTATCATTATTCGTAATATACATTTGCATGGAAGGAAAATAGTTACATTAGGATTATAAAAAGAAAGATCGTTTATAGTTATATTCTATCTATAGTTAATCTTCACCAATATTACTTTAAGTACCATGTGGTGGTTCTAATTATACTCCACCGTCATCGATGGAGTACATCGCCTCCACGTAGAATTCAGGAAGAAAATCCATGAAAGATCCGACGCAGAGGCAACAGGGAAGTAACGTATGAATGTCCAGTCTCCATATTCACGCAAATATTCTCCAATTGCTCCTGCACCGAGTCACGTCTTCTATTGATTTTTTCTATAAATCTCACGTTGAGGCGACGTACCCAAGGAGTATCAGGAGGGAATATAGCGTTGGTAGGGATGGAATGGAAACTCACATCCTCAAGATCTTCTTTCTGACAGATCCAATTGATGAGAGTACAATTCTAAAAGTAATGAGTGTATTTTACTTTCGAAAACAAAACTTCCGTTGCTCGGAGCCATCAAAAAGTTGAACTTGAGGGTGTGAGTTTCCGTTTCAATCATTTCTACCCCTTCCACCGTTATGTTCCATCCTGATACTCCTTGGACCTACCTCACCGATGGTGATGGAGTACGGGTACGATATGACTCGTGTTAACATGCAGCTTTAACGTCATCTCTTATGTGCGTAGATTTAACTCGATTTTGATTCAGATTAGAAATTGTTTAGATTTCATAATAATCGCTGTAAAATCACGTAACATTCCCGGCCCATTTCAACATAATTAATAACATATCCCAGGTAGACACATGTGATGAAGCTGAAACTAGCAGCCGTAGAGCTTGCAGCCAGTTATTGTAACTTTTGTTCTTACCGGAAATCAATTAAGTAGCATTCCATGAAACGTTTGAGATCCTTGAATATTTGAAAAAAATTTCATGTAACAAATTATGATAATCAGCTGCTAGCTTTACGGCTGCCAGTTTAAGTTTCATACACATGTGGGGAAACAACAGTATCAGTCTCATCGAACTGTTGTTATCCACTACAGCAGTTGTTGAATCATCATATTCAATGGTAATATAAAGCTACTTTATGCCATTATTTATGTATCTTCCACACATCCATCTAATGTCAATACTGAAAATATATGAATCATATTTCCAGTCTCAAACTTAACCGTGTAAATTGCCCTGTAGCAGCTGACGTTCGAACGTTGCACCCAGAAAAATAGGTTACTTGAATATGAACTTACTAGACATTTCATAGCATGCAATAAAATTTTACTCGATTTAAGTAAATTTTATTTGAAATGAATGAAAGTTTATTTGGATGGAATAAATTTGTTATTTGATTCAACTAAAACTCTAGTAGGTTCATATTCAAATAGGAATTTAGTTGATTCAAACAAAGTTTAGTCAAACCAAATAAATCCAAATATAAAGTCCTCTTGGTGTATATGTGTGGAATAGAAATGTTTATATAATTCGTTTATAAGATACGATAAATGTACACTTTTTTGAGTATATTGATGGTGTTGAATATCCACTCGATAAACTCTTGATTAACGTTCCATCGAATACTCGATTAAAAACGTTTATGATCTGAATGTATAAAAAACGACTGAGATGGGTTCTTTACATTTGTAAAACGTGCTACTTGGGTCCATAGTTGATCCCGATTATTCCAAATAAGTGATTAATCAATAAATGTTGAACGCAATCAACATATATTGTTAGAAGATTCAATGAAATACTTCATAATATACTTTCAGAGGAAACAAATCAAGAATTCAACCTTTTAAACTAGTATTAACAATTTATTTGAGCAAATTTTCGAACTACTTTCGGACTAACAACCACTTTACACTATTTACGACTATACACAGTTGAAAATACTCAACATAAACGATGTGTTGGAATCGATCCTGCATTCGTGGTCCATGTTGACATAGTTAACATGAAATATCTATTGATACTAACATTCAAGTCATCTGAACTTGAACTTATATGTAGACTGATACATTTGGATTAATAGTTTGATATCATTTCCACATATCATATCATGTGGACCATTTCATACAGAAGAAAAACAATTAGCAACTAATTTTATTTTTATATAATACCTAAAATTTATTCGTCTTTGCAAATGATTCGTAGGTACAGCTTATTCAAGGCTAAAACGACAAAATATGGAATATCAAATTCGCTAGCCTAATAAAAAATTCGCTGTTATATGCAGCTGGGTTGCCAAAAGAACAAAGTAATTATCTCAAATAGTGGCTTTTTTGTTGGGCAAAAAAATTTGATATTCTATGTATAATAATCGTTTTGCTTCGATGGTAGGGTTTCGTTCTTTTCGTGAAACAACATCTCAACTATACAATCCATTCGTTTGGAATCGTTTATGGTAGAATCCAACGTTGATGGCTTCAATTATTGAGCTCAGAAAAAGAATGGTTCGTATTAAAACAAAATGTAAATTCGATTGAAAAGTATTGACAGTTTCAATCGTGAACTACGATACTTAGGCTCTGGTTAGAATTCATGGCTATGTTATTGAATTTACAAAGTTAGATTTTTCTCTAAAGTGTGGGTTTTTTTTTGTTACGTTTCAACGTTACGAAATTTGATATTATTCTCAATGTCAATTTGATATTATTATCCATGCTTGCGTTAATATCCTTAAATGATAGTTATGTTTCCTCTAGTCATTAAAACTATGACGATTATATCAGCTACTATAAGTATACGCTATACAGAATTGTTTACGATACAAAGGGGTTCATTTATGATTACAAAATATATTTTTGCTTATGGCAAAATCAATATTTATTCAATGAAAGTTCATTAGAGTTTTCGGAAGTAACTTTGTTATGATTCGTCAGCTCTTGACAAACATTTCTGTTCGTGGAATATTACTTGTGAACTATAAACGAGATATCTTTCATTGAATCGAATATTCATTTATCCATAACCAAATATTGGGTATCGAGTATGAATAAACCCCTCCCTCGGTATGTTTTTAATATTAGGATACAGAACACGTTTGCTCACACATTCAAATGATTATGAGAATGAAATGAGACTCAATATGAGATTATTTTGTCGATTAATGAACTCTTCGTGTTAAGAAAATATTGTGTCTGTGCATGCAAACTCCAGTCAAAAAATCACATTCATCTGCACCAAGAGACTGTTTAAAGATTTCTGAGAGAATATTCACACACTGTAAGACAAGACTATAATTTCCAACGCGTTGTCATAGCGAGAAAAATCTACCATTGAAAATCACTGCTTGTGTCATGAGGTTAGAGATGTATTTGTGCTCAGTGCAGAGAATTATTGCGGAGAATCAGGGTTCTCCACTGTTATATCGAAAAAAAAATCCAGGGAACCATGGAATATTTAATTGAATACGTGCAACAAAATACTTAATTAATTTGAATGAAATTTTCAACAGGAGTATTTAACATTCAATAAAATATTTTGCCAATGAAAATGGATATTTAATTGATTCAATAAAACTTTCTTCAAATCAAATACTCATTTTCTTGTTCCCAGAAATTTTTTCTATAAACCTATACAATACACTAAGCTTAACACTAGAATCAAGTATATAACTTCAATAAGAGAACCACTGTTCTTCCGCATGATTGATGTATCTTTCTCAGTTCCAATAAATATTTTTTGTTTCTCTATCCTTCCTCCTCCTTTCCTATGATATAAATTTCATGTTTATCCATTTCAATTATTCTTATCATCATGTTCATGTTCATGATTCGTTTTTGTCAATTCAAGATTTTTCGCTGATGCTTGATTCATCAGTAACAATTGCATTAAAACAATTCTATGCATAAAACAATTCGGAAGGAAATCGCATATATTATCTCTGCCATTCATTTTTGATCATATCAGCTGCTTTTTCACCAATCATATAAATCCCTGCATTAACATGTCCATTCGGCATCGTTGGCATTATCGAAGCATCAACGATCCTCAATCCTTCGATCCCATACACTTTCAATTCTGGATCAACTACCGCATCGGGGTCTGTGTTTGGTCCCATTTTACATGTTCCGATTTCATGATTCATCATAGACGGTAGATATTTGATAGCGCAACGCCAGTAATCGTCCGAATCAAATTCATATTTTTCACACCCGGGAACTTTCTTGTCCCAAATGGTAGAATCGTAAGCTTGAAAGGCTGCAGTTTTTGATACATTTATCGCGCGTCTTACCCCTTCCAATATAATTTCTATATCAGCTGGATGAGTTAGAAAATTTGTCTCTATGATGGGATCGTCGAAAGGATTCTTCGATTTCAATGTTAAAATGCCAACGCTACGAGGATGTTGAACTATCGGCCAAATCGACCACGCGTGTTGGAGTTCCAGAGGTTTATAAAACCCATTGTACACTTCGTCTGTTATTCTAAGAGCTCGTTTCAAAATGAGACCATTATCCGAATGCATTGAACCGGAGACGAATAATAATTCTACATCAGGTCTGCTATCTTGAGCGTACTTCGTTCTCATGAAACTTATAGCCTCCGCGCCGCCTGGGATAGAAATTGGGCCTCCTCTGTCCTTTGCGTAGCTCAAAGGTACAGCTGGATTCATGAATGTGGTTGGAAGTAAACTCAAGCTTGCATTTATTTTGAAAACTAAACCAAGGAATCCTACATGCTCGTATAAATTGTAACCAACTTTCAAGTCTTGTATAACATTGATGCCTAATTTTTCTAAATGACTCTTCGGTCCGATACCGGATAGCATCAATAATTTCGGAGAATCTATAGTTCCAGCTGATAATATAGTTTCTTTCGTGCTACGTACTGAGTGCCATTTATTATTTTTCACGTATTCAACGCCGTAGGCTCGTTTGTTCTTGTCGATTAACACTCTCGTTACTCTTGCGCCTAATACAATATCCAAATTGGGTCTCTGAAGACCTCGAAGGTAAGCCGTGGCTGCACTGCATCGTGCACCCTGGTCCATATTCAGTTGAAGATAAGAAAATCCCACTTGTCGTTCTCCGTTGTAGTCCAAAACTTCGTATCCTAATTCTTGACCAGCTCTGAGAAATGCTGTAGCCAGTTCGGTATGATATGGAGCATGCTCGACGCATAAATGCCCGTTTTTATTGTGATAGGTGTAGTCGATGCGACCTGAAAATATTCAAAGTAGGAATAATTTAATCAAGAGATTCAGATAATGTGAGTTTGAGATACTGTATTCTGTATATTGTACCTGGGACTTTGAATCTTTCACTTTTCTTGAAATACGGCAGTACATCTTGATAAGACCACCCTTTATTGCCGAGACCAGCCCAAATGTCATAATCCAATTTGTTCCCTCGCGTATGTATCATGTAATTCAACACACTTGTACCACCTGTAACTCTGCCTCGTGGGAATGAACATTGTCGATTGATCATTCCTAAGCAACAGTTCTTTTGTGGCGTTACGTTGTATCCCCAGTTCTGTTTCGTGAGTTGAGCTAGAGCGCAAGCCATAGGAATTTGATTTACCAAGAGTTCTACATCGCCTGCCTCCAGTAAAAGAATTTTCCAGTCGGAGTTTTCAGACAGTCGATGGGCCAACACGGAACCTCCAGAACCAGCGCCAACAATGATGAAATCATATTCCTTATATCGAGGACTGTATACCACATTTATGCCCTCCATTGGATTCATATAACTCTTGAGGAGATCGAAAAACGATTGAGCGTTCGACGCAGAGATGATGAACAATAACAGTAATGCTCTTCCATCTTTAAACATTGTGCTGAAATATTATTGTTTCTTTTAGCACGAGATTCAATTGTTCACGTATGGAATCAGAACATGCTTAAATCAAAACAAATTGATGTCGTAAGGATCACCAGGCGACAGATTCTCTACTGTCCAAATTTTCAGTCACTTTGCAGTTTTACTCGATAAGTACGTGAAAAAATAGTCTCATTTTAAATGATATTTTCAAAAGATATTTGGTATAAAAAATAATTTGTTTTTAAATCTTCCAACTAGTTTTCAATTGTACGAGACATTTCAATGATTCCCAATGACAAATGATCAATATATTTCCATTCATATTCAAATAATTTTCATTCATCTTGCGAGGCTCTACTGCATCATTTATGACAGTTTCATCCTGCAAATCCAATCTATCAATTTTTATGATTTCAACAACACGACGCGAGGCAAAAAAATTTAGAAACTTGTTTGTCTTTATAAGAATAAAATCAAGCGGAACAAAAATATTGGTGATTTATCGATTTAGAAATATATTCGAATAAACCAGTTTCCTAAAATTCGTGGAGGAGTTTTATGAATGAAATTGAATGTTAGTGATAAATTTCATTGGAATTCATGATAATTATTCTAAGTGTAGGAATTTTTGAAGTCTATAGGAAAGATTTTTCTCATCAATAATGAAGTTCGAGGTTATCGATCGATATAAATTCCCCTGTAGAGATGTCATTTCGACCTTGAGAACAAATTTAACTCACAACAATGATCCGGTCTCATCGAGGAAAGGGGATAACCTGTTTACATGTGTTTTTTTTTCTGATTTTCTGAAAAGAAGGAATCAGGATCGAAGAGTCCGTGTCATTCTGTCTCAGAAATATCGTTGAAAACTTCTAAAAATAATTTCAATGTCGTATTAGACATTCGAGTACCGTTGTCCTAATGGCAAGATAAATCTTTATTATCAGTCAATGTGAGTCGGTGATTTGAACTTTAGATCAGTCACCCAGGTGAAATTCTTGCCACGGTGTTAGATGAACCAAGCAAGTTTTCAAGGTGAGCTGTTCTAGGTCATATTGATGTTTGGTCAGTTCCACATTGATGAATCAATGCGGCTGTGGGTTAATTCGTGGTGTTTGTTCGGATGATAACCATTGAAGAATGTCGAGTAATTTGAAGTAAAATTTCAACAATGTTTATCGAAGTTTGACGGAAGATTGATCAAAGTTCATTAATTTTGAGCTTTATCGTAGAAATACAGTACTTTCCACTCATGATCTTCATAATGAATTGTAATCTGAAGTTTATTGACTGAATAAGTTCATTACAAAACTAAATCAAAAATATGTAGATTAAACTTTTCATCTTGATGTCAAAATCTATTCAAACAAAGAAAGATACATTGAGAAAAATTTTATAATATAAAAGCTCATTTCCTTCCGTCAGCCAACAACATTTAAATACTTTGAATCATAACTGTTTTCGACTCCTTATCATTTTTAACATCAGGGATAGTAAAAAAATACAAACTGTAAAAAATATTTGCATTGATTTTGATTAAAAAAACTTTGGGAGCAATTACCATACATATTTTCGTACTGAATTTCCCACACTTGTGTTGAAATTGAAAAACACATTATCTTGAAATGGTTTTTATACCAAAATTGCTTCGAATTCTAATAGAATCTGTGATGAATTTAACACACAAAAGTATGAATTGATTGTTTCCAAGTTCTTTTTAATGTCGTATACTCTAACAACTTTTACAGTAATCATCGAAATCTTTCACTATTTCTTATAAAAGAGAAAAGTGATAAGTCACTGCGAATTAATCCCGACAATTAGATCTGGTTGTTAATTCATGAATAACCAAAACCGGCGTCGTGTTGACTGCATTCAAATTCACTTTGGCTGACTTTCGCTTCCGTCAATAATTTGAAGTTGCTTTAAGTAAAATTTTCATAAACGCCTTCTATGTTTTTTATTTATCACTCGAAACCAACTTTCACAACTAACTACTCTTCATTAGTGTTGATAAATGATTTTTCGTGTCGCTGGCTGTCGAATAAAAATAGCACTTCATACGATAAAATTTCACTGAATTAATTTTGGACGAGACTAGATTTGCGTGAAGAAATTATAAAAGTTCTCTGTATTATTATAAAAGGTTGGCTAAAATTCTGAAGTGAAATGTATATCAATTTGCTATTTGATACAAATTGAAGAGGAACTCTTCCGTAACAAATCATTTTCAAAGAAGATTATTCACACGATGGATTTGAATTTAGAAATGATTACTGCGTAACACTGATTTTTCTTTGTAGTAAGTTGGATTTATTTAGATATTTTTTTTAATTCATAGTATTATACATGTGCGTATAGAGAATTCAGTTATTGTTGTGATTCATTCGTTTTGTACATATAAAGTAGCGATAAATTGAAAGACGCATTGAAAGCGAAAATATGTGCGTATTAAAATTTGTCACGTCCCGCGATAAATACGTCTTGATTGCATTCAACGATCGATCAAAATTTGTGCATGTGCGCCGATAAATTTTCACTTTCATAAACTTTGCATTGTCTTGACAATACTATTATATCGAAATGAAGAATTGATAATTCTTAAAAATTTATCTCAAAGTGTGAGTACATTTATCCTTTGATTTATCAACTGACAGTATATATTTCAAACTAATTATATTTAGTTATATTTCATTTTCCGATTCAATCAACCGAATAATGAAAAAATTCATCATCATTTGGAAAAGATTCTAAGGATTCCAATGACAAATCGTGTTATTATTTAACATTTTAAAACAAATTTCAAACTCTCAACTTATTAAATCATAATAATCTTTCTAAGAACAATCGTTCTCACCCACATTAACATATAAATTATTATTGAATAATTAATCAACATAACACGATAAAGATTTCACAAGAGAATCAAGCGCTAGATGATATGTTAGTTATGTTGTAACATTCATGTTCATCTTATGTCATACATTAAGTTTTTTCACGTTCGAATACCATGCTTCCATTACAGCGAACATTTACGCTGTTAACGAATGTAGGTGTTGATATAGTTTCAATGACTAAATCCCACATAGCATCACCACTATCACTTTTCCCCTCTATATTTCTATCACATTATTATCGAACTAGTTACCTTATACAATTAACAATGTACATGATGTAAAATCACATACCGTTCTGGTAGTAAATCAAATGAGTTCTCCACAGTTTACAAGTTGTCACAATGAAGCGGTTGGAAATTTCTCTTTTCCTGATTAGTTTAGTTTCCGAATCAATTAGTAATTATTCATCTTCACTCTAAAAGGAAGTATTAAAAAAAACCACAAAACTCATGTGATCGTATGTATTTAATCGCGAGTTCTTTACTCTCCGTTTCGAGATCCACTGGAGAAATGCGCTTTCTCGCGTTGTTCACGTAACACTTAAGTTGTCCCGCGTTGATCCTGTGACGACCCCTTCTTTTTAGGTTCCGTTCCATGTGGCACAGGTGTAAATTAGATCGAAATTTATTTTTCTTTCCAACGAATACAGCTTGCTATCTTTGAATATAAACACCACAAAGCCTATAAATTTTTCCGTGTTTTTTAAACGTCAGTTTTCCACTCCACGTACACGTGAAGGAAATGAAGTCATGAAAAAGGATTCTTACAATTCTGAGGTATATCAGTTGTTCCAATATGAATTGTGTGCTGGAATAATCCATTGTATTATTTATCTTACATTATATGCGTACATTGATAATTTCATTCAAGTCTTCTTTTCTTAACAACAAAGGTAGTTATCATGCCATTTCTGTTACTTTGGATACAAAAGATATCAAGATGATTTATCACTTGAAATTTTTGAAGCTAACCGTATATTCCATCCAATCCCTGATCGTAGAACTGAATAATCGATTTAGGGTGGATTAATTTCCTTGATTAAAAGATGACGATTGAGTGCTGGTGATTCTAGAGCTGCAAAAAATTAAAAGAGTTTTGATTGAGTTTCAAAATATCAGCAGCATCTGTAAAATTAGTTAGAAATTCATCCCATAGGTGTTGGGTGTCAGGAAAAATATACACTGTAAAAAATGTGGGGAGTTTTCCTTCACACGGTTGGTAGATTTCGTCCCCTCATCGCGGAGAATTGTTTTCTCATTAAAAATGAGAGATCTTTCCACCACTTTCAGGAATTATTTTGCTTTTTAGATGTTAAATCCTCTACAAACGAAGGAAAAATCCACCAAATTATGGTGAAAAATTCCCCATCTATGGAGGCACTTTGCTGCCACCATTTTTTGGTGGAAAATTCCACAATCATTTTTCACAGTGTAAGACAAATGCAACTCGTTTTTCTTATATATCATTTATATTTGAACTTCACAAGTGCATAGAGATGTTTATTCTAAAAATGTGAATGAAATATAATACATCGCGTGGAGGGATAAATGAAAAGGGGTTTTAAGGGCCATGGAGCATCAGTAGACGGATAAAATCTGGCTACGTAGTTTTTAAACAACCAAGGAATAATCAGAAATTTGAAATATGCAGCGATAAAGTCCACTGCTACACTGTTAGAAAAATCTGTCTTAAACTTAACAATAATATTATGAAGTTTTTCACATAAACATTTTTTTAAATTTCATACGAAATTTTTAATGAAATTTCACATTTCCATATTAAATTTAAGAACGATTATAAAATTTAGTATGGAACCATGAAATTTAATATGAAAATATGAAATTTCATACAAAATTTCGTATGAAATTTAATAAAATGTTTATGTAAAAAACTTCATAATAGTATTGTGAAGTTGAGGACCGATTTTTCTAACAGTGTAGGATTACATGAGAACCAAAGTGATACAAATTATTGGCATTTGTAGGTTAATACGCTTATAGTCGTTTGCATGATTTTGAGGAATTATTTGCAGTTCCAATTTCATATTCTAACCCTCATTTTGGCAATGTACTTCATCACACGGTGAAAAATTTTGGTAACAATTTTACCGAATGTCAATGGGAACAGGATTTACCTGAACAGTATCAGTAAAATACATTATACATATTAATGTAATAATTACCAACTACACACACCAGTGAATTCACACGTCCACCCAAGGTAAATTTACACATACATGTTAACTGTAATTTTACCAGAATGCAAGTAATTTTACATTGATATGTACATGTAATTCGATTTCACCAGTCCTGAATATTTGTAAAATTGTGGATATAATTTCATTTTACCAGTACTTAGTACTTCTAAAATTACCATCATAGCGTTCATGCGAAATTACAGGTGACATACAGGGTAAAAAGACTGCCAACATTTCAGTAGAAATGCATTTCACATGAACAGGCCAGGTAAACTTGTTGCATGTAATTTAACATGGATTTCTTACAGTGCACTGCAGATTAAAAATTTGTGTTTATTGCTGAATTGTTCAGAAAGTGTGTAACAGAATTTTGTCCATTTCTTCAAGAACAAAATCGGCCTTAAAAGTCACTTGGATCCAAGTAGATTTCTTCGAATCCATTCATCCCCATCACTATAAGTTCGCTTCATTATGTCTTTTCATATATATTACATTATTTTGATACACAGCAAAAAGACATCCACTGTAGCAGTGAAATCTGATGTCGGTGGGTAGCACTTGCTGGAACAGGAATTTTTTTTGCTATTCCTCCTATCATACTAAAAATTTAGCAGCCTCAGCAAATAAGTTCAATAAATCATATTTTTCCGTTATTAGCCAATAATTCACTTTTCTAGCACATAGCGAAATCACATATTGTTGCCTCGTCGAGTTTTGTTTTCTCCGTGTATATTTATATCGTGAAATAGGGAAAGAACGATGTTACCGAAGCTTCTTTCTATCGTATACCTAAATTTTTCTAGCACGAAAATGTTGTTGCCATCATAGATGAATAGCGTGGGCATCTTTGCAAATATAAATGTTTAGTCGAGACGAGTCGTCGTGTATCGTTTGATTGGGATCAGCTAGAAATGTGACCCGCCAATTCTTTTTATATCGTGGTATTCGATAGAGTTTGGAATCTCATTGGAGTCCGGTTAAATACCATCACTTTCGCAGGCGCTAAAAGATTTCTACGGAATTAATTAGAGGGAGTAAGATAAAATAATCCTCTATGAAATGAAACCGAAATATCAAATAATTCAACTATTCGTTTCTCAACTACAAATACATCGCGCTGAAATTCTCCCTGAAATGATTGAACAAATTTATCTTCAAAATGTTCATATTCGATAACGTATTCGGATATATTGCACTGTAAAAAATGATTGTGGAATTTTCTCGCAAAAATTGGTGGCAGCAAAGTTCCTCCCTAAGTGGGGAATTTTTTTACCATAATTCAGTGACTTTTCTCCTCAGTTATGGAGAATTTACCACCCAAAAAATAAAATAATTCCTCAAAGTGGTGGAAAAATCCCTCATTTTTGATGGAGAAACAATTCCCCCACATTTTTTACAGTGTACGCCAGTGAATACTCGATTAATTCAGGCTTTGATTGTTGTGTGGATTGATCGGAGTAGGAAAATAATATGAAATGATTTATTCGTTTATTCTTTTGAGAGAGACCCGAATTTATCAGGAGGTATACAATATCTCATTCCAAGTGAAAAATATGAATGGAGAATTTGGAAACAGCGAAATACAGTATTTTATACTCCGAGGAAACAATTTATTTAAGAAGAATGAGATTTATTTACCAAAAGCGAATATCATGTTTGTTCGAAACACAATTTTTCAATAGTTGATAAATTATTTTTTACCTGGAAGAGTTGAAAAAACATTCTTTTCATCAACTGATTGAAAGACGTGCAGCTATAAGCAACATTGAAATCAATTCTATTGAACAAAAGAATAATATTAAATTTTGAGAAAGAAATAAACATCCTTTTTCGTCGAAATGAAATGCATTCTTTTTTTGCAATTTATTTCTCCTGTTTGACATAGTAATTTCTTTCCTTTCGGAACAACACACGTGGGATAAGTGTCTTCGAAAACTGGTTAAAAGTCAGTTCTCAAATACCTGTAGATAATTATGTTCAGCGTTCATACAAGGAAAACGTATTCGCGTCTTGTTCGCATGCATTCATATTTTGTTACAATATCTTGCGTCATTCGCCAAGCTTCATTCGAAACTTGTTTCCTGGAGACACACGTGTTACGTCGTTTGAAATAGTTAAAATTCTTGAAATTCGCACAAAGAATGAAGCTTACTATGACATGTTTATAAATCCCATTCGCGGGATATTATTGAGATATTGGACTGACTTTGGTCCAATTTGGTCCATGTTCAGTACATTCTGGCCTAAAATTGGCAAATGTTAGGAAATTAATTTAATTTGACGCTACAGGTACAATTTCCGGATGTTTTATATCATGTTTGCAATCTGTTCTTAAAAAATACATAAATGGAATTTCAGAAATTATATTTGACTGATGTTAACGGCCCTTGATGCACACAGTAAAAAATTTTGTAATAGAACTCAAAATCCACTCAAAATTCATGTTGAAAATCGAAACATATAAGTGTTGTCAATTGACAGATTTTCACGTAAATTTAACACTTTTTTGTTAATTTCTCACTCGAGTGGACCGTTTGGGACATGCACGTGTATCAAAAATACACAAAATTTTCTACCACATTTCGAATTGACCTACACTTACTGCAGACCAAGTTCAACATAAACTTGCATTTTTTCGTATGTTAATGAAGCGGTACTGATGCATCAATTCAATTTCTAGTTTCCTGTTTCAAAGGCATCGATGTTGAATTTTATTCGCTCACGTTCACTATTAGGAAAATTATTAAATTTAAGACGAAATTCTCCATGAAATAATATATTTCCATATTGAATTCAATAATAGTTTTTGAATTGGAATATGTTCTCAAAATTAAGAAGAGAATTCTTAACATCGAGAAAAAAATTCTGAAAATTGAGAATTTATTTTATCATTTCATTCAATATTTTATTTTGAAATTGATCAAACTGTTTATGTAAAAAACTTTCTAATGTTCTTATAAAGTTTCATGCAGATTTTTCCAACAGTGTTAATCCATGTGTTTACATTGGGGGTTCAGATTCAATCGAATATGACAGTTTTCATATTTACTGAATTAAAATGATAGATTCAATAAGTATTAATTAATTTAATTAATAAAACAGAGTTATATCTGTCACAATGCTATCATTTATATCCCTCCCCAGACAACACAATGGTCCCCGCAAAAAGTTCTGGTCATGCGACTAATAATGAGTTCAATATGAATTCAAAAGTTTTGATGAACAACTTGATGTTCAGAAAGAACTCATATCGAGACTTCATCATGAATTCTCTGGGCATTCAATACGTTTTCATTTTGAATCCATTGTTAGTCGCATAACGGGGACTATTTAAGAAGTCTTTGTGGATTCAAATTGATCATCTGTGCTGGCTAGATTATGAAATGAAGACAAAGCGAGTACATTAGAAATTGAAGAAATCACGATTTCAAACAATATTCATACTCATCATAGTTGAAAAACAACATTCAAATCAGTTTATTGTAAAAAGTGTATGGCATGTGAAAACAACCGATAGAAATACGGCCAGGCATGAAATCATGGCGGAAAATAAAGAATATTATTATCACCATTCCTGACAATAAAAAGTACTACCGTGACGATTTGCAATCTCTTTCACTCAGTCGCATAACGAATAATAATGTTCTTCCTCTTATTTTCTATACTAAACTGTGTTCGGAGAACTTTTTCTTTTCTAATGAAAATCAAATGTATAGACCTAAACTACCATCTTTCCTTGTAAATATTCAATAAAACTCCAACCACGAAAGATCTTTGATTATTTCAAATTTGATTTCATAATTCAGATTCTTGTGGAATTCTCACGTTAATACGGAAGATTTCATGTACGACAATAAAAGTTTATTATTATGTATTATCAGGAAGATTCTTTAATTCGATTCCAACAGCCTTTGTAGAGTTTCGTCAATGAGTATTCTGTGGAGGAAATTCGAAATAAAATTGAACCGGAAGGATTCGAATATTTATTACAGAACTTAGGCAAATTGAGAAAGGAGCAAAAATTCGAAATTTGATTCAAGGAATATTCTCTTATCGTAATATGATATGAACCATTCTCAGTGGATTTTTTTTATAAACAAGTAAACCCTTGTAGAAAAGTTACATGAGAAAATAATAATTGCCTGTTTGTTTTCCTGAAGATAAAAAAAATACTCTCATCGTGCAAAAAATGCAGTGGTGAGAGCTGTGAGAAAGATGCTGTGAAGAAAATCTAAAAGAACAGAGAAAACGCTATAAAAAAACATAGCAGAAGGAAGTTATGAAGAGGGAAATGCGACAAAGCACGATGGTTGAAAAAGGTGCATTTTTCTCTATCCTTTACAAAACCATGGATAGTGAATTCGACATCGATTATTATTCTTTTGAATGTGCTGAATTCAAATTTAAACATGGAGATCCCGAAAAGTCATGGGATTACTCCGAAAATGTAGCATCACAGTGAATATTTTTCGATTCCTCAGTTGAATCTTCGAATATGAGTTGTGTTTCACGAGAAATGTTGCGTGAGTTTCTCAACCCCTAATATGTATGTACCATACAATGGGGCCTGTAGTGGTTCAACGTACGCTCCATCCTGCCAATATGGGTCCAAATCTGGGCCAAAATTCATACACGCGTAGAAAAAATTAGCATAACAGAGTTCTCGAAAACATCTAGCTGAAAGTCTGGTAACAAGCTGGCGGAAGTATTGGAGCGATTTGGTAAAGACTCTCACCGAGATCTTTCCCAAATTGCTCCAACACAGTGCGACCTCTCAATAAGAACGCTCACCTTCTGTCTCTCACACGAATTATGTCAACCATACGTTGAAGAAAGAGGGTGAGTATGCTTATTGAGAGGTCGCACTGTACTTTCGCAAGCTTGCTACCAGACTTTTAGCCTCATTTCTCTGAGATCCCTATTACAGTAACTTTCCCTACGCGCTCTGAATTTTTAGAGTGAGATTTCACTCTTTAGGCAGCCAGAAGTGAGCTTGTCGAAAATTCGAGTGAAATTCCCACTCTTTCAGAGTGAAAATCTAAGGTTTGAGGTTAGAAACTCACAGCCACTTCAGTTTGGAAGTGAATTTTCCGCTTTAAAAGAGTGGGGGTTCACTCGAAACGAGTGAAAATCCCACTCGAAGCGGACTGACTTCCAGATTTAGAGACCGGGCACGTATAGAATTGGGAGAATTTGAAGCGATTGTAGATTCAGAGAATCTTTCAAATTATCCAATGTTTAACTTAAGGGGGCGTCCATCAATTACGTGAGGCATTTTCGAGGATTCTTTCCTTGAAATCTTGAGATTTCGTAAGATTTTCCGCAAATCCCTTTCTTTCTCCTAATCTCATGTGGGATTTTTCAAAATTTAAACATGATTTTACGCAATTTTACGCCGTTTTTTGCTGGAAAATCATTATGTGATATTTGCAAAGACCCCCCCCCCTCTCCCCCAAATGGGATACAATAAGATTTAGCTTGATCTCCTCCCGCTCGTGTGCTGAATTTGAGAAAAAAAAAGTTTGCCGTAAGCGTGTATTTAAACCACTAAAGTTTCATCGATGCCCGAATCATTCGTCAATATCTTATTATATTTGGAAGTATGAATGATATCAGCAATAAAATTCTCCTCAATTCTCCTCAATTCTTCTCAGAATATTCTGTATACAGCCATCGTTTACGAGGCAAATGTGCATGCTCGCATTCTTTCGGACAGAAGTTTATAACGATGCTTATCCAAGTCACGGTTTATTGACTTGGATAACATCTGAATCGTGATGAAACAAGTGTACATTTATCAAATGATTATTTTTCTCTTTAAACCTATAATGTGTTTCATTCATATCAATGTTCTTCGATAGATAACTGACCTTCCTCTGGAAGAACTCATGACTTAATTGAATGAATCCTTATATAGACAAATCAAAATTATCGTAAATCACGATCCAAATGAATCTGTTTCGATGTAGTATGATAAAAATAGAATTTTATCTTTCCAAATATTTTCTAACACGTCTTATATTTTATTACCGAATTCTTATCGGAACAGGTAATAGATGGAAGTATACGGGAAAAATGAGTCATCGAGATTCTTGTCGACCAGCATGTCAACATTTCAATTCAGTGAGAACTTGTTCATTGGATTTTAATAATTCGCTGATTTTTCTCATTGTTTCGATGATGGAAATGAAAAAGGAATTCCGATGTTGAAACGATGGGAAAAGTCAATGAATTAGAAAAATAACTCGTTCTTTTCCGTGTGACAGAAATAGTACACATCGTAAGTGCAAAAGTTTTGACAACACCCTCGGAGGAAAATGATCTTAATGGCCGTGGGATATCAAAAGAAAAGAACAAAACTAAGTAATGAATGAAAATTTTGAATATGCAGCCTCAAAGTACACTGCTAGCACTTTCGCTCTGAATATAAATTGATAGTTTAAAGTCCACCGGAAAAAGTGTTTCTTTGAATCTAAGAAATCGTTATTCGAATAGTTCCAAATAAATATTTCTTCAACAAAAATAAATATCTTCTGATTCAAACGAATTTGGTATTTGAATGATGGACCGAATAATGAATTCTTTCACATGAACAGAAAGAAATATCCATTTGGACCTATTCAAATAAAAATTTCTTAGATTCAAAGAAATACTTTTTCTGTTCAATTTCTACACATGTTTATAATTGTCTGCATAATTTTCAGGAATAATTTGCAGTTTGAATCTGATCAGAGTTGAATAATGACAATGTGTTTCATCACTTTATATTGAAGATTTTTATTTATTGCTCCGTTGTTTGAACGGTACTCGGAAGAGGTTCGTCCATTTTTTGGAGCTCCATGGGCCTTAAATCAAAAATACATCGAACTGAGTTTGATGTAATTTTTTTTGGATTCAAGAAAACTTTCTTCAAACGAGAGAAATTATTTTTTTCCTGTTTCAAGTCATACACCGTGACCAATGCGAAAAACATGTTTTTACATCACGTTAATAATTCAGATGTTTAGTTGCGAAATGAAAAATCTTTTCAGCACAGCTTTAAGTATAAAATAAAACTGAATTTGCAGATGATTGTGTGTGACTTGTTTGAAAATGAGTCAGTAATGATCAATTATGTTTCATCTCAATTTACAATTCATTGCACCCGAAGCCACGTTCTAGCCACAGTGAAATCTACTATTTTGCATATCGGGGTCATTGTACTACATGCATAGTAAAGACGAATTCAAAAGTAAGATTTTATCAAAATTTTGTCAATGCAATTATTGATATGTAGGTTGTTTGGTATCAGCCACGTTTATTTCTCCTATCGTTTATTGTTTTTCTTGTAATTTTCATTATATTTTTTCATCAAAATTTCAAGGAAGTTTTCAAATAGCATGCACGAAATACAAGATTTATCAAAATGAGGGCAAAGAATTTTTCTTTAAATCTAAGAAATCGGATTCTCAGTGTAGAGGGATTAGTACATGCGTAGTAATCAAAGAATAGATTTGTGATTTAGTAATGAAATCGATCATGTGAATTTCACAGCAATTTGAACGAAAAGATAGTGCAGAAAGTTAACAGAACTTTATAGGATGAATTTTAAACATTTTGTGATGTTTAATCTCGTACATAGAGTGTTGCTTTCACTATCTATTTGCATGTAAACTTTCAGTAAACTTTTCATATTCACATAACTCTGTCATTACATCAATCGATTGAAAAGTTTCAGTATTATAACGCAATGTAACTATTCCTTGCATTTTGAGAAATTATTCTAGAAAATTTGGGAATCATACGAGAATCGTGGATAATTTTACCTCTCGAAATAAAGAAAAGTACTGAACACATACGGCTCAAAAACATTTGATTTCACAATAATCGACGTTTTGAGATGTTCCGTTTTGATTTCTCGCAAAATTTGCATCTCAAAATACATTATAATTGAACGATGAGCTGATGCCATCGAATGGACGGTTACAAATTCCATACATTTTTCTTCATGTACGTTGAAAAAATTCAGCAGGATTTCCCGGATTTTTCGGTTATCACTGCTCAACTGAGTCCAGTTGTGATAATAAATGGGTTTCAGTAACCAGAACGATTTTTTGTTGAAGATTTGGAGTTCTCTTTTACAAAAATGCAGTTACCAATGTTTTGCCACACCTGCATGGAAAGTTGATGTTTTCTCACCCATTTTTAGGGGAAAAAGGGCTGAATTCCATATGAATATTTTGTATGCAATTATACAGACAATTTGCACTTCCTTTGCAGTTTTGGAAAAGATAGTATGTCCACCTCAGGGAGAAGCGGAAAATTTCCACTCATGTGATTGTTTCCCTAACCTTCAATTCGGGAAGACAAGCTTCACGCTTGTCGGAAATTTTCCACTTCCCCCCCTTGCTGAACAATATACTATTTATGGTGTATGAATTCTTGTTTTGGTTCCTAAGCTGAAGACATTTGACGATTTTGATGGTAATCGCTTTCGATTTTGAAGTTTCTTTCATCGGTGAGAGTAAAAGTTGTGGAAGCCTTGACAAATTTTGAGACATTCATCTCTTGAAATTTCTAACTTTCTTATCAGTTCAGTTTCTAGTATTTTTGTCTGAAAAAAATGTCATAAAAACACTTGGATTCTGTTAATGATCTTCATTCACAGCGACAAAGATAATTTACTCAATTTAGTAAATTGAAGTGGGTCGTGGAAATTGGTTCCGAATAATGAAAAGAAAAGAACAAATAAATAAATAAGAATAGAAAAAAAAAACGTTGATACAAAACTTTAGTAGAAGCAGCTTCAAATCTGTAACAGAATGGAAAGTTAGTGAAAGTGTGTATTTGAATGAATTTTAACCCAACACTGATTTTAATTATTTATATGTTAAAAACTCGATTTTTCGGCGTTGAAAATATATATATATTTTTTTTCTCAAGAAATGAGTACAATAGTTTTCTTAGAGCAATAGATTTGCGACAAAGAAGTTCCAAGAAGTTGAAACTGTACGACCGATAGTTTTGAAGTTACAGAGCTTAAAAGGTGAACTTTAATCAAAATTGACATCAAATCCCCTATGATTTCAATATTATTTTTCTCGCATTATGAATCAATTCATGATACACATCATCAAGCTGTAAGATTTCTGATTCAAAAGACTATTCATTTCAATACAGTGATTGAATGTAAATTTTATGCGATAAATCATTATAATTACTGTTGGTAATACTACCTTTCAAACTCTGTAAACTTCAAAACCATTGGCCGTACATACAGCTTTAGCTCATGGGAACTTTTTTATAGTAAATTCACTGCCCTGCAAGAGCATCACATTCATTCATTGAAAAAAAGTGGTTTTTACCATCGAAAAATCGATTTGAAACTAAACAAAATGTTCTTTGTGCTATTCAAACGGGAAATCGAATTTTTGGATGAGTCCGGCGTCTAATTTTCTTAGAATGTTCCTTCCAACGGGAATATTTGTTTCTACAAAGTATCAGATTTTCAGGTAGGACAGAGAAAAAAATATCGCCTAAAAAATGAAACCTAATAATGACAGACTCAATGGTATTGGATGATAATACTCTGTATCAACTCCTCCCCATTTATCGCTAAAATGAATCTTCTTCGAAAATCCAAATATTTCTCGACGTATCAAGTTCGAGATAGTGTTACAAAATATGTATTATTTTCTTATCTTGTTCATATGCCTAATTAGTCGATATATCAGTAATTATATATGAAAATGAGGAGAAAAAAATCGGAGGTTAACATCTATTCAGTGTTCCTTGTCGGTTGAAGCTTCATAGTTGGGATCAGTATGGAAATTTGGAAGATGTGGATTTGGATGAAAGTTGCCAAAAATATTCAAGGTCCTAGGAACTTTCAGTTTCTCACAAAGAGAATCTCGTTGGAAGCATTTATCATTATATTTAAATTCACCATCGAATCACATTTTATACGGAATAATTTGTTTCTTCATCGTTTGCGAAGTTGCCTAGTTTATGGCCTCTTTTAGTGGTTACATCCAAATTGAAATCAAACAAGTCAAGTTACGAAGCTACTAGAAGGTTATGTAACGAAACGTGCGAGAGTAGGTTTGGTACATATTCAAGTATCTATTAAGCGTAGGGAATTCAATATAATATATCATGTCCTGAGAGGTTTCGTAATTGCAAAGTATTCAATGGATACTTCCAATCTAACTACGATATCGGATTACACGGACAAAACATGGTTAAAAACGTACACGGCGTATCATACAGTGCTTAGAGAATTCAATCAAAGGATCGTTGAGGATATCTTCTTATCATTTTTTACTGAATTCGTCTAAGAAAGTATTGTTAAGGAGGAAATGATGAGTGTTTTATTGTGTTTTCTTGATTACTTGTATTCTCCATTCTGTTGTAATTCTTGAAGAGGCTTCACACTGAGAATGAAACATTAGAATTGATGTATGGAAAATCAAAAATCACTTAACCAGCTAACGAATATGCAATGATTGTAATGGGGATAACAATATTCCTGAAGTTCGAAACGTTTATTGAAACGAATTAGTAATGGATTCATGCAATATTCAGCTATGGAAGATGCAAAATATTATAGTACATCCTTTGAACGATGTGTACAGTTCCAAGGAATTAATTCTATAAGATAAATACCGAGAATTTAGTACATCTTGTGAGCTTGAATTTAACGATTCAAACTTCAAGCACATGGATAACAATATAATCGAAAATCAATTTGAAAATCATTTAACCTTACCATCCCATACAGGGAACCCCGATAATGTAAACACAGCCAATAATCGGCCCATGTATGGCTACCATTAAATGGCCAACAATGGATTCACATCATTGTCACAAGTGTGGCCCACCACTGGCTGATAAGAAAGGCCAACAATGAAAACAGTCGATAATCAGTCGATCTACAGCTATGGTAAACGGCCAACAATTGATTCTCCGTTACTGGCTGAAATATGGTCTATTACTAAGTGAAATGGATTTCAAAGTTGAATGTATTGTATTCGTAATAACCCGTGAAAAAAGTTTGTTTTATCCTTATATTTTCATCACGCTGAATAAATAATTCACATCCATCAAATACATTTTACATGATTCAAATGAATTCTCATTTATATAGATAATCAATTACTTTCTCATGTGAATAACAAAAAATTTGAAGAAATAAGCAGCTGATTTCAACTGATTTGTCGAGAGTGCTTTTGACTCGTATAATTTTATATTTGATATTGTGGAAATATCGGGCATGCAAATCTATTTAGAAAAAAAACATCCATTCCTGATCTTGTGAAAACTGGAATGACAAATTTCCCTAAAACAACAACAAAAAAGTGTTTTGGGTCACACTTAACCCCTCATTTGAACTAATACTGAACCGATTATTCTGGAACGCAGTCATATCACCATTGAATATCATTATTATTATGCCCCAGTAATCTGCCATTGATGGCTGACATTCGAACATTGTCGCGAAATTTCTGGCCATAAATCGGGATCATTTAGCCCCATTACTGGGCCAATCAATAATTTTATACATGGCCCATTATTTATTGCCATTACTGGGCCCACGTTACCATCCAGCAATTAACCATTGATGGGCGCCATTAACGGGCGAAGAACGCGGTTTGAGGTCCAGTAACGTGCCATTATTGGGCCAATTGATGAACCCTGTATGGGCATTTTTCTTCCGATTCCAAATGTGAATTATGCTTTGTTATAGCAAATTTGGAAATTAATGTCTTTGTTATTATTTTCGCCTGCTCATCAAATGAATAATAGTCTCGAGTTCATTTTGATTGAAGACACAAAAATATGTGCTTTTGAATTTTTCATATCGCTTACTTGCGTTAATACACTGCACTGAAAAAAAAATTTATTCCAGTCAAATAAACATTTATTTGTCCTGTACCAAAGAAATATTTATTAAAATTAACAAAATATTCTTTGGGACCAAAATAATTTATTTGAATTGAATAGATGGTTTTAATCGTTTATTTGATTCCAATAAATCATTTTGGTTCCAAAGAATACTTTGTTCATTCGAATAAATATTTCTTTGGTACAGGACAAATAAATAATTATTTGACTGGAATAAATTTTTTTTTCAGTGTGTTTGCTCGTATGCGGAGAAGAATAACATCTTTAGCAGCATGTGGCAAAATGAATCATTATGCTGATCTATAACCAGAAAAATAATAATTTCATACATAATAGAGCACACCAAAATTTTATTTTACATTTTCCTGCATCCACTTTTTGACACTTCTATTTCAGTCTAAGAATCAGAAATCTTGATGATTTGATCATTCTGATCATACTCTAGCCCTCGGAAAACTTCACTAAGCCTTTGTGAGGGACTTGGAAGGCCTGGTCAAGGCTCGTAATAGCCTAGAAAATTCTTAAAATTATTTCTATTATTGTTTCATGTATGACAAGAACAATATTTCTTTCCTTTCACATAAACTTATTGTGAATTGAGGAAATATTGTTTTGTAGTTCAAGAGAAATTTAAAACGCAGAGTTGAATTACAACAATGTTTCTGAATTCAAAAGAAGTTCATTTGGCAAGAGAAAATATTGTTTTGATTGGATTAGAAAAAGGTAGATGTTGAATTCTTTCTTTCTATGTATTTTACTCAGAGTCACTGATAACATAATCACGATTGAAAAATTTATCTGAGAATGCATATATCGTATTTCGATTCTCAATGTTCACGTATTGCATTACGGTGAATAAATTACACGGAGAAAGATAAATTTTTGAAAATTACTACATTTCTACCAAGTTGGCAGAATATAGGAAAATATAACTGTTATTGATAGACAGTGTAGTAAAAATGAATGATGCAAATTTCCGCATGATAAATTACACATTTTTACTACACTCCTATATCAATAACAATGATATTTTCTCTTTTCCTGCCAATTCAGTCGGAATGTAGTAATTTGTAAAACTTTATTCTTCTCCGTGTACAAATACACAGATTGTTAATACAAATTGTTTCAATGTCAATCTCATTCTACATAATTCGGAAATTTTCGAATGCCATTTATAATACCAATGTAATAATTTTGTTGAAATATTTTCCCTCGAACATTCATTATGTCTCCAATATCTGGTATTAATAGTCGATTAATATGCATCTCATGTGTTCGCCTGATCAACATCGTGAAGAGTAAAAACAAAAAGCACGTAGGTATTCTCGAGGATTTTATTAATCAATTCAATTCCCACTCTTTGATATCAAGCGCTTGAAAAGATGAGGATGTTCAACTATCATATCTCATTACTATAGCCATCAATTAAATACAAACAGGAGGAGATAAAGGAATCTCTCAACTAATATCATTTATTCATTTTCACTGCCAACTTTCAACTTTCTCATAATTTCCTGATTCGCAGCCTTGACATTAATTTGTTCATGATATAATAGAGTTTGCTTTAAACGTATTTTCTCCCAAACTCACTGAATCTATATTAGATGAGGTAAAGCAAATTTGATAGTGTGTTATGTTTGACTGTTTCCGCATTCAAAGACTTCGATTGTGCATTTATTCTCAAATTGCTGCAGATTCCATAAATCCTCGGATCATTGTATATCTTGAAACCGGTTTCAGGTGCGGAATATCGAGAGATCTTCAAAAATCTTAATTGAGGATGGGGATAAGCGTGATTATATCAATGTAGAAGCCTTCATTGGAACTCTTATACCTCAGATTTTAATACATTCGTAGCAAGGCGGGTGATCACTTTACGCGGAAAATCAGTTATTGAATCAAATGTTGAATATTGTGAAGTGGTATCTTCAAAGTATTACTCACTTTATGAATGAAAAGATGAGGAATCAACAAAATTACAATGACTCGTGAATTGTGGTTAAAAAGAATAATTGATGTGTGTACATTCTGGATTTTGAGAGAAAAGAGCGATGTGCATGATTGAATCATTGATTTGACGAGCATGATTCATTGTGAAAGTATTGGATGAAAGAAGTTTTATGTTCATATCGGAAATAATAAATGATTGTTATGTTCGGTTATTAACGAAACAATGCGAGCATGAGAGAGGGGTTCCAACAAGGTCGGTCTTTGACTCTGTAACCTTTGTTGAATTGTACCCAGGCATACATACGTTGGATATTGTGTGTTTGCAAAACAAAAGATATATCAATTCTTCTTAGTTTCATTCCATGTTTTTGGAACTGTGATGATGCTCGTTCCACTGTAGTGTTTTTGTTACGTAAATTTAGAAAATAATTATTTGAAATCGTGAAAAAACATGACACATGGGGAAATTATTAGTAAATAATTATTGGACACTTGATAATTGAATACATTGTAAAAAATTTCACAATAAATGGTAGAAGAGAGAAGAGGTTTATTTACGATTTCTGATGATCAGCAGAAGACTTTAACTGATTAGTTATATAAACCACTATGCGAATGGAAAAATTTTGCATATTTAAGTAATGATCATTTCATATTGTAGGAAACTTAAATGCAAACGTTCTTTTTATGAGTATATTATGCTATAACATTAAATTTGCATTGTTGTTTGAGAATTGTTTAGTACCCAATAGAAATATTTGAGAAATATGAATTTTCAAGAAATTGTACATTCTGTATACTTTCTCTCCTCTCCTCCTTTTAGATGTGTTTTCCCCTGTAAAAGTAACTTTTCATGCGCAGCATGATGCCAGCAGCGAGCTTGAGAGTCAAAGAGATAAATAATTGATCAAAAAGAAGTAATAAAGAATACCTGTCATTCCACCTTTTCTATCTTATATTGGTTGCTGTAAGATGCTGCTGATCCACGGGCACCTTGAAGCATTCCTCATTCAAGGGTATTCAAGCACCAGAAGAAACGAATCAAATGTTTTCGTAAATTAGGTACCCAACGGAAATTTTCCGTGCACAGCAATAAAATCTAAGATTCCGGAGATAAGTCCCATCACTCATCTCATGAACGATGTTCGTATCATGTGATTTTTTTGTTCGTTATCAGTGTAAACGTACACCAATACCAAGAAAACGTATTCTTGAATATTCTTTAGAATACATATTCTTCATTAACAGCTAATATGTTGTAGGCCCAAGAAAATATTTTTTCAATTCAAGAATTATATTTTTAGTTCTAGAAAAATTTTCTTGTATCAAAAATACATATTTTTTGAGGAATGGATTTCTCCGAATATGAAAATATATTGTTGGTGATAGCAATTATCCCTCTCAGTGTATTCAAAAATAATTCCATAATCTTCATTATGAGGAAACAAAGATATGAATTCTGTTGATTTTCGCATGTGTGGCAGAATGTCACTCCTAAAATTTCATGGAATCAAGAACTAATTGGAGAAAACAATTGCCATATTCGTGTCCAGCGAACTGGAGATATCCTGAAAAAATGAAAGTCTCAGGGGGTTATAACGGTGTGAGAAAAAATAGATTTTTGATTGAAAAAAATTGTACATTGTGTCACGACGCAGCGAACCCTGTCTTTGACGTCCGAGTTCTGTAAACATCGGAAGAGGACTCAAACTATTCCATCCAACTATCGCGTTCCACAAATGAACACTTCGCGTCCCTGAATCACTCACGGGAAGATGTAGAAATCGTCCGACTTGGCATAAAAATATTCATATGAAGTGTATATGTTTCATACTAATATCCAGTCTTCATCATTCGAATTCCCCCTTTTCAAACTTTTCACGTGCTTTTCTGAGAATCATGTTTTTTGACCTGGTTGACAGCATCGGTCAATCAAATTTTGTCAGATCGACTTGATTCAGATTGGGTTCTCTTCAAAAAACGCAACGCTATCGCGGTATCGTACAGTTTTTTTTTCTAAATTACTTGGTTTTTTTAATGAAAAATTGACTGCAAAATTTTTGTGAAAAATTCAACTTCTTTTTAAATGACCGCCATTTTTTAAAAAATGTCAAAATTCCCTACGATGCTAAGATAGCCATTCTACTGTGATTCAATAATCTTTTCAATATTTTGATTTTGGGCGTCTGATGTTGAAGTTATGCTGTCAATCGCGAAGGTGTTAATTTTTTGATATGTCATCTTGTGATCGTTCTTGTACCTAATGAAGTACCAAAATCCGTATTGAAAAATCCCAATAGAAACCGATAGTTGTGATTTTATCGAAATCAATGGGCTTCTATCGACTTTCCGTGTCATTTTGTCACAGTCGCTATGGGTTTCTATTGGATTTCGTGTGGAAGTCAACATTCTATGGGTTTGTAGTGATACAATCGGTAAAACCTCATGAATACCGATGCCCGTGTGGAAATTTCTCCCGGGCTCAGACCTGGGCCAGGTTTATAATCCCTACTTGAAAAGTGGCCCCAACTTGGAATGTCACGCTCTTCAATCTAGGCCCCTCAATGGTATCAAATATCCAGGCAAAACAATGGTAGACAACTCGGGGCTCACACGGAAAGAAGAAAACAGCACTGGTTACTGTCCATAACAGCAATCAGTTGAAAAACAAATGAAAATACGCTTGGATGATAGAGGTTAGCGCGATCACAGTGATGTGTACTGCAGTGAAAGTCGTCTATGTTGCTTGGACATTAACGGTTACTGGGAGACGCAGTAATGAACGACGTGAATTTGATTTTTCATTGTTTTTCAATGAATGACTGCGATTCACAGTAACAATTGCTGTTTTCTTTTTTCCGTGTATATGGACTGTGGGTGGGCATACCTGGATTGAGATATTCCAGGAATATACTGGCAACCCCAATTGGGGCCCACATGGGCCGTGGGCAGTGATGTGAGCCCGTCAAATGACTGGTCATGTGACGGTCATGACTGTCACTTGACGAGAACAATTTTTGTCAGTTTTGACGGTCAGGTCACACTGACCAGTCAGAAAAATTTTTGACGGTCAAACTAACATCTAAAGTGATCTAGTGCAGCGGGACATACTTCAATAATGTTGTAAGGTTTTAAGAATATATTGAACTCCGGAACCTTGATGGACAATTTAATTTTGAGTTGATATACTTACACGAAAAAAGGAATAGCTGTAGCAGCTACTCACGTAGGCGATTTTCGACCATCTACTAATAAGCAGTTGCCGAAACTATTTTACGTAGATGGTCGAAAATCGTCTACGCGAGTAGCTGCTGCAACGATTCCTTTTTTTCCGTGTAGAACTACATATAAATATTCATTTTATTATCATTATTTTGTAAACAGATAACCATGATTTGTCATAAAACATATTCGAGATTTTTATTAAAGAAAGTTTAATAAAAATTATTAATTGTCATGACCAGTCAGATAATTTTTTGACGGTCATTTTCACTTACAAACTGTGAAAAATCTGACCATCAATGACGGTCATAATGACCATGACATGTCTGAATTTTTCATGACCGGTCATTTCACATCACTGGCCGTGGGTAAGCAACCTTGTGTTGGATGCCTAAGATATGCCCAGGATCATGTCACAGGATCTCTGGACATCTATTGGAATAGATTGGAATTTTCCAACAGGGATAGCAATTCACCAGTGTTATTCATACAATTCAATACGAATATATATTTGTCTTATTGCATAAAATGTATGAAAAAAAGAATGATTAATAAGTAATTGTAATAAATTGTAGACTAAGTAATTGCTTCAGGGGGGAGGGAGGGGGGATGAGAAGGGAGGAGGAAAAAGAAGAGGTTAGAATTTTTTTTCGTGAATAAATTCAAGCTTCTTCCAAGACATTTTTATGAATTTTGCAAGAGATCTTTAAAAAATCTTGAAGAACTCTTTTAGATTTGTCAATTTCTTCTTAAAGATATCTTAGAGAAGTCTCCGAGACACCTTTTAGAAATCTATTCATGTTGCATAAGACATCTTTTCGAATACGAAAAGATATCTTTTAGAAAATTCTTCAAGACTTCTTGTACTTTTGGAAGATATCTTCGTGTCTGTTTGGGTTGAGTCAACCGCGCGGCGAGATTCGCCGTATCCAAACTCATATGCGGTTGGCTCTACTATTTTTTTTCTCAGTGCAGGGATACAAATATATTTCGTAAACGCAAACTGTACCTCCGCGATTTAGATATAAATCGGATAAATCAATCTAAACTAGGCCGATATGATTTCGTACATTCGACGAAACCTTATGAGAAGTTTGAAGACAGTATACAAATTTGAAACAATATAAACATCACCATTTCATTCCGACTTGCGCACACAATAGAATGAAGTAATCGGTTATTTGCAAATACGAGGTTGTTGTTCACTGAGTTCGTGGAAATCTTCCTGCCATGTGAAATAAATAAAATTTTCACAATATTGCCACATGATGTAAAATGTTGTATGTTTTCCATGAGATTATGCATTTTTCACATGCGAAACATATGTTTGACACATTATGTGCTGTACGGGACAGTGTTTCCGAAGAATTTATACCTCCCTGAATTGCTTTCGTGAATCTTTAATGATTATATCTCATTTAATTTGTCAAATGATTCTTTACAAGCATAAGATTTATTACTCAGTTTTGTTTGGATACAGCGATGCTGATTCAACACTTATCCTCGTGGTTTGCAGTGATTAAATTCATACGTAACTGCATTTTTCATGTAATCTCCATCATGCAATTTACTCAAACGTCAGAATGAACTTCCTGTGAATGCTTTTTTATGTAAGATTGGAGAACATTATTCTCGTGTTCATGTATATTTTCCTTTGATTTCAGAAGGAAAATTTCCTACTGATAATTGAGATATTTTTGTGGAATTTTTTTTTATACTGGTGATGATACATATGTAGGTACATATAATATGTATCATTTCTCGTTTTCAATTTTTGATGTTCCGCATATTATTCAATGCATCAAGTGCGTTTCAGAGTGGACAGGTTTTGTTGTGGCCACTCCATAGATAATAGTCGCGTGTAATAGTATCTTTTGAGTTCCGTCATCATATAACATATCAGCGGGTAGTATAATGAAATAATACGAACATCCGTATGCACCGTTTGTGTATGATATCCCATTTCAGCTAGGATCGAAATATGATTTATCACAAGGTTTTTTGGGTAAATTCAATTCATCAAAAAAAGAACATTACATTTTATAGCATAGAATAGAAAAAATTCTTCACGCAGTACAAATGGAAATTCAAACGAAATAATTACGCAAAATCGATCGAAATCTTTCAACTCTCAGCAGGGTTGACGAAGTCTGTGATATGCTTTCAGTGAAATTATTGTGTTCAGTTCCGTAATCATTTCGAAATAACGAACCAATATAAATTGAGTGCGTGGTGAAAGTATATGAGTCCAAGAGGAATGGCGCGCTTGTATAGTTGTAAACATTTTCTGTCAGTACATGTCTTTACGCATAATGCATTCGTCAAATTAGTAAAACGATTTCGTGAACTCTTTGAGACAGACGAGTGATACAACGTGAGTTCAAAATCCTTACAAATTTGAGGGAAGAATAAAATGACATGTGGCATCATGCATTTACAATGAATTTTAACATTTGTACACTTTTTGTATAAGACGTGAGAGTAATTTCAACAGAATCAGAGTTTCCTGAATATTATCGGTGAATAAAATTTCATCTGGATTATCTTCGGATTATAGGATGCGGAAAGAATCATTATTCATTTGATTTAAGAATTTATAAAGGTTACACGGACAATACTGTCCGTATGAAAGTGCTCTCTAAATTACATGGAGTGGAAAATTCACTCTCGAAGGGTGAAAATACTGCAAGTCCAGGAAGAGTTAGATTCCACTCTTAAAGAGTGACTTTTCACTTCATGAGAATGAATTCTGACTCCAACAGAGTAGAGTTTCAACTTGTTTTGAAGAGTGTAGTTTCATCTTCTTTTGAAAGTGAAATCCTCACTTAAAGAGAGTGACAATTAACCCTTATGGAGTGGAAACTCACTCTTTAGGAGTGGAATCCCACTCTCGTTGGACTTGCAGTATGCTAGCTCTTTAGGAGTGGATTTTCACTCCAAGAAATTTATAGAGTGAATACACTGAAAGTAAAGTGACGAATATAGAATCAATTTGATCGAAATCATGTATTTTTTGTTCATTTATTCATTCATTCAATTCAATAACCCTTCTAATACAAAACAGTCATGTACCAATATCAAGTACGCAAAGGAAAGAGGAAGGAAATTACACAACAAAAACCAAAAACCGGATGCAATCTAACATGATCAAAACAGTGCAAGATGAAAAGATTCGTAAATAACATTATTGTATCAAATATTGATAACAAGTGAATACACCGATCAAATATGAAATGAATGGGATTTGATTGTCACACCAAATCATAAACCCACTCTCTAAATCTGAAAGAGTGAAAAATCACGTGTTTCACTCCACTAAGTCTCAGAAGTGAGTCAGTTCGCTTCAAGTGGGATTTTCACTGGTTTTGAGTGAACCCTGACTCTTTTGTAGTCAAAAATCGACTCTAGAATTTGAATGGCTGTGAGTTTCTGACCTCAAACCTTAGAATATCACTCTAAAAAGAGTGGAAATTTCAAATAGAATGATTTTTACTCGATAAGGTGGTATCGGTATAAACGCACGCCTGCAGCAAGCAACCTGTATCACTGTCATGTATACAAATCCTCATATATCAGGTTTCATTCCGTTCACCAAGCACTTCTGTACAGTCGTATTACAACTTTTTTTGAGACATATTCTTACATTTTAAGAAATATTCTTAGATTTTCTATTAAAGATTACTATATCCTCGATCTGCATTTTTCTCCGTGTGGAACATCTGCCTTTTGTTAACGTTATTATTTTTTCACATAGTTATGAATGGTCCCCATCCCTATCTATGATCATTGAAAATTTCAAAAATGTTGTGCTTTATTTACATCTCACGTTCGAAAATACATTCTTACACATTATATCAACGGTTCTCTTGGGCTCCCGTGGTCTTCTTTCACCATATCTGCCGCTTTTTCTGCAATCATGATTGTGGGAATGTTGATATGTCCCGAAGGAATGTCTGGCATGATCGAAGCGTCCACGACTCTTAATCCATCTATTCCGATGACCTGTAACAGTGATATCATGATATTTGTTCTCAGATCTTCTTCCAGAAAGTCAACAGAAATGAAGATACATCGAAGCAATGCGTTTATAATCGATCATAAAAACTGTAGCATTCGCTATCAACTTCAACGAGTTCAACTTCCATTATAATAACCCGGCGACAAAAATTTTCAATAAAACTCAACGTATCATGTTTGGCAATAACGTATTCAATATCGTACTGAATAATATAATTATGTGTCGTTGGAGTTTTCCAGAGGTTTTCTACTACACAGAGGAAACTGTTATATTGTGCCTACTATTAACATTTTGTCGCTACATCCTCAATCAAATGTTTTCGCTGGCGTGAATAAAAGTTTAGTAGCTTTACCAAACATTCGAATATACCACACCAAAGAGGAATAATAAGTCACCCTTAATTTGGATAACTAAAACGGGCGTTGGCTCAGCCAAATTCAAGTTCAATTCCTGGAACTTTAGTTGCTGTTACTAATACGAAGTAGCCTATACTATACTACAGCTTTTATCACCGGCTTCTATTCTTTCATCACCCGAAACTGATTTTCTCAACTTAACTTCAGTTCATTCGGTCAAATAAGTTATTCTTTTCGGTGCAGCTACAAAGATCCCTTCAAATGACTTTTAGTTTGATTAATCAAATGTGTTTTGGCAAGATTATACGCTTAGAAAAAGCATATTTTTTTAAGAGTCACTAAATTTTTCATTATACCAACAACAAGATTTTGTTGGGCATGTAATAACAAAATTTTATCCGAAACTCTACAAAACAGTCTCCTCAGAGCAGTGAACATCTGTTTACGGTGTCTCAAGCTATATTCAATTATTGCGAAATCAGTTTTCTCTCACTGCATTATGCATGGAAAAAAATCTTTCATAAAGACTACGTTCAATAAAATACATCACTTTTAAGGGGTTACATGGGTTTCAGATTTCCAAAAACTCCATTTCCTAAAAATGTTTTTGTTTGATAGTACAACTCTTCAAGAATATATTCCCGAAATCTCAAGTCGGTCCGACTGAAACTCTAGGAGATATAGCATTTTGAACTTTCCCTCTGATGACTGTAGCCCCCCGTTTCTCTTTTTTTTCTTTGACTGCGTGAAGGAGCACATATTGTAGTACAGTGTTAGTAGCCAGGCCACGAGGTATTTTTGAGGTTATAGGTGTGGAAAATAGCTTGTACAGAAGTATTTTAATTCCTCCTTTTTGCAATATGATAGAATCTAAAATTCCCCAAAGTGATAAAAAAAGTGGCTTAAACGCGTTTTTCTCGAAACACACTTTTCGAAATCAGTAGTCAAAATTTCTTGGAAACTAATCGTATGATCTCGCCCAAATTTCAAACACTTCTTCGAAATATCATTTTGTATAGTCTCTGAACAGAGGATTTTTTTTTCCTTCGACCACAAAAAATTTGAGAACGTAATGAACACCGAAAACTTTACCGAGAAGGTGACACTTTCGTTCAAACCACTGCTAAATATTCAATTTCCATTTTTTTTCAAATCCTTCGTTCAGGGACTAGTTTTACTCTAATACTAAAAGAAAATATTCTTTTGGTATTTTTCTGATGAAGCAGTCGAAAGTAATTTTGACTACCGCAAACTACCTTTTTGTCGAGGCACCTCCGAAAATCGTCTGCCATCAATTCAATTTATCATATTTTCTCATCAAGAGTATTAAAAATGTTGTTCAAAAGTTATCTAATAATATGCAAAAAACTGAATAAAAATCTCTTCTGTAGTGAGACAAAAAAAAATCGAGAAAATTAGCTGTTTTCTGGCTTCTGAAACCCGTATAACCTCTTAAAATTTCTTGTACCATTGACGAGAATTCTAGTAGAATCTACGATAGTCGCAGTTAAGGGGTACGTAATATCACCTTATAGCAAAAAATTTTTCTGTCATTTTCTCCATGGTAAAAAGCAAAGCCTATTTTCATCTTGAAAATTAGCTGATTTTAAGATGCAGCTAAAACTATCCCTGTTTTAATGAAAGTCAGCGCCAAAAACAAATGCCGACACAATGGGAAAGACTGATTGTCCCCACATGATTCGAAGTGTTTCAATATTTGGTGGGGTTTGTTGATGATTGATAGATGATACATAGGTCAGAAAGGATTCCCCCATCGATCCCTCCAACACGAATTTTGATCTTTTGTGCATTATGAAGAATGATTGTGGAATTTTCCCTCAAAAAATGGCGGCAGCGAAGTTACCCCATAGACGGGGAGTTTTTCATCATCATTTGGTGGAACTTCCCTTCATGGTGTAGAGAATTCAACACCCAAAAAACAAAATACTTCCTCAAAGTGGTGGATAATTCCTTCATTTTTTTTGGAAAAACAATTTCCCCACGATGAGGGGACGGAAGCCACCAACGGTGTGAAGAAAAACTCCTCACATTTTTTACAGTGTGATGTTGCTCAAGTTTGAATAGTTCATTGAAATTAATCGGTAATCGAATAACGAAATATTCAAGTGTTGGAGACCCAAAATTTGAAAATCATTCGTCAAAACTATGCTCGCAGCCCCAAAAAGTCGATTTGAGAAACGAAATGATGATGAGATTTTATGAGTTTGAATTTACGTTTCGTTCGTATAAACGATTCAAACTTCAGCAACAATCTTTTGTGTGCATTTAGAAATAAAATATTATTTTGTAATAGTTCAGAGAAAAGTCAATTTGGGAACAGATATTCCACGGAATAATTATTACATTGTGGACATAATCGATGAATATGATCACGTTTAGCCTGAAGATAAAGTTATTGAGGTCATCCAGTATTTGCAATCTTAAATGCAAATGATCAAATAATTGAACGTTTTATGCGTGAAAATATAAGATTCTTTTTCATCGGGAGGAAACGATTTGTGACTGATATTCAGCCATATCATTGAATATGTTGGGAAATGCAATTGGTAATCAAATCCGAGGATCATTGAATTCCATAAACACATACACCCTATAAAAAACTGTGGGGCTGTTTCTTTTTCATACTGTTGGTGAATGTCGTTCCGTCATCGTGGGGGAATTGTTTTTCCATCATAAATAAGGGGTTTTTCCACCACTCTGAGGGATTATTACGTTTTTTGGTTGTTGAATTCTTCGCAAATTATGGTGAAACACCGCCATTTATGGAGGAACTTTGCTACCACCATTTTTAAGGGAGAATACCACAATTATTTCTTACAGTGCAGTTTCATTGAATTTGATATATTTGAAAAAGGAATGGTATGAAGCACTCAACGGTGCAACAATGTTGAATCAAGTATCGTATAGAGGAGACTGGGTACGGTTGGAATACGGGGGTCGGTTGAAACATCGTGAATAACTAACGATTAGCTCGCAATGACCCAGATCGCTGTGAGGGAACGGGGAGCTCCTCGCGTGGACAAATTTATCTTCCACTTATTCATGCCACATAATTAGCCGATTATTTGCGATGTTTCAATCGTACCCAATCTCCCGTACGTAACAATCAGTTGCAACCTCAAAATCCTAACACAAAATAATCATTCCAATGCCTGAGGAAGAAAACAAAATTATAATTCCCCCACGGAGAAAATGTTTCGACGAAGAATTACGCACCAAGCCAGCACCACACGCCACTGGAAGGGTTACAGAATGTAGGGGAGGTTTCCTGAACGTTCAGAAAACGCTCCAGATACACATTTTGCTGTTAGGGGAGTATCGAGTGAACCGGGGACATAGTGGCGGTTCGATGGAGTTTAAAATCTGGTTAACTTCGTTTCACTTGACTTTCCATGAAAATTCATTCAGATGTATTGTTCGTTATATTCACAAGTCGAACACTACTATATCTCTGTTTTATTCAACTTTGGGTAAACTTTTGTGAATTCATCCTCTCCTTGAACATCATAAATCTGCATCTCAAATTGTATGATTCGTTCATATTTTGTTGAGAATGATTTCGTACTTTGATGGGATTATCAGTGACTGGGAGAATTGATTCCCATGTTAGACAACATACACGTGGCGTTGTTTAACAAGGAGAAAAATGCAGGTCGAAAATATAGTAATCTTTGATAGAAATTTGAGAATATTTCTTGAAATCTGAGAAGTTTTCTTAAATGCATAATAAAGACGAGACGGTCCACTTTTTTTGTGGAATTGTATTCGAAAGACAATGCAAAATTATCAATACTTAATAGAGAATAGAGAAACATGAGCTTTCCAAAAGTCGCATTCGAAATTTCACACAGTGAATAGTAGGATATTGAAATTTTGTTACTATTTTTGTAAAATTTCACGCGCGACTTTTGGGAACTTCATATGTTTCTCTATTCTTCATTGAGTATTGATAATTCTCCATTGTTTTTCAAATAAAATTCCACAAAAAAGTGGACCGTTTTGTCTTTATTATGCATTTAAAAAAACTTTCAAATTTTTATTGAAGATTACTATATTTTTGACCTTCATTTTTCTCCATGTAGGGAGTTTTCCATCGCAGAGCATATGTGCAAGACAAAGTGGGACAACTCTCATGAAATTTGAAATTTATGCGTCTCTCGCAATGGATGATTCAGTGGAAGACTTGGTGGATTTACTCAAACAATTCAAAATAAATTATGTAAAAAAGAGATGAACATGGATATCAAAAAATGTTCAGTACACCCGGAGGAAACACCCATGTTATTTTATACCATTCATTTCATGAATGTCCATGTTATTTCATGCAAAGATTTTCAAATATACTACAGAATCGAATCGATCTCGAACAAGAAATATTTGAATGGTAATTTGATGAAGTGATTGGGGATGATAATTGGGACTAAATAATAATAATAATAATGAATAAATATGTTCATACCTTCAATCTGGGATCAACAACAGCCGAAGGATCATCTTTGGGACCCATCTTACATGTTCCAGAATAATGATAAATATTGAAAGTGATGGCACGTAGAGCGCATTCCCAATACTCGTCCGAGTCATATGCATGATCATTACATCCGGGCAAAGGTGGATTGTAAAGTTTTGAATTGAATTTCTGCATGGCATCAGTTTTACTGATATTAATAGCAGCCCTGATCCCTTCGACCAAAATTCGAACATCTTCTTTATCGGCTAGATAATTTGCGAATATTTTAGGCGCATCAAATGGGTCATTGCTTTTCAGTTCGATATTACCCCGACTTTTTGGATTGAGTATCATGGGAATGATAGTCCAAGCATATTTCCCCAGAACAGGACCATACGATTTCAAGAAGAAATCCTTCCTCAGTCCTAAAGTACGGAAATAGATGAGATCGGAAGTAATTGCCGCACTAAAAAATAACATTTCAAGATTGGGGCGACCCTCGGCGGCTCCTGGTTCATCAACGTTCACAAAACCGATAGCTTCGCTAGCACCGGGCACAGTGAATGGACCTGACCTTTTGAGCAGGAAATCTTTTAAGTATGGAAACGCTGGGTTCATCAGGTCTATGGTTCTTAGAGCGACTGGCTTATCAATCAAAAATACAAGACCACCATAAGCAATGTGATCCATCAGATTATTACCAACTGGTGCATCTTTGATGCATTCAATGCTATGTTGTCGAAGATGTTCAGCCGGACCAACCCCGGACAACATCAACAATTGAGCCGATCCGATGGTTCCTGCAGAAAGAATCACTTCTTTTTTCGCGTAAACGCTTAATTTTCGACCTTTCTTGACGAATTCGACACCAACTGCTCGTTTGCTCTTTGGATTTATCAAAATTTTTGTGACCCTGCTGTTTTTGGATACGCGCAGATTACCACGACCCCTTACAGGCTGTAGATAAGCTCTGTTACTGCTCATTCGCGTCCCCTGCTTTGTTGTCGTCAATAAATACGAGAATCCAATGTCACTCTTGCCGGTGTAATTTGGTAATGGATATCCCAGTTGTTCTCCAGCCTCTAGAAAAGCATCGGCTAAGGGAGTACGAAAATTTGAATGAACAATATTCATTGGCCCCGTAGTTCCATGTTCTTCACGATTGTCACCCATCTTTGGAACATTCAAAGTTTCCAATTTTTTAAAATGAGGCAGTAAATCTTTGTAAGACCATCCATCGTTGCCCAACTCTGCCCAATGATCGTAGTCCTCGGGGAGGCCTCTTGTAGCAATCATATAATTCAATACGCTGCTGCCACCCATAACCTTACCCCGCGGCCAATTGCATCTATGACCAGTCATTCCCGTACAATAATGATCTGACGGTTCTGTTTGATATTGCCAATTAACCTTAGGATTCAATTGTGAAGCCACCGTCGTCAACGGTATGTCCATGCTGAGAGCCTCATTGGATCCAGCTTCTAACAGTAACACACTGGTCTTTGAATCTTCACTAAGTCTCGAGGCCATAACGGCACCCGCACTTCCTCCCCCGATTATAATAAAATCGTATTCCGCATCGTGTTTTGGCGTCATATCCTTCGTCTCTTGCCGTCTAAATGCTAAACTATCCGTTTTGAATTTCAATACACCCGCAGCTGTTAATAAAATATTTCGTGCAGCATTTACTCCATGGTATTCCAAATGCAATTTTGGTATCGTATCTCTTATGTCTTGATCAGTGAAGTGTTCGCTATCGTTTATGTAATCTGTCAACCCCAAAGCGGACAGTATCATGTTTTGTGCATCATTCACCCCCGAATGGAGTTTCGATGTGAATTCCTTCATTACCTTACTAATGAACTGTGTACTATCGTTCATGAAATCCGTGATCCCCAAAGCGAACGCCCCATTTCGCACTCCTTTACCGCCGTCAACACTGTTGTCTGGGTTTTCGAGAATCGTTCCATCACAACTATTCAACACGAGAATGATGACCGATAGAGCAATGAAATTGATCAAAGTGTTCGATATACGATTTGAGAACAGCATGTTGTCTTCACCATAGGTACAAGACAATACTTCGCATTTCGAAACCTCACACGCGTGAAAAGAAGTGGTGAAATATTTTGTTCGCTCCTTGTCCAGCCATGTAAATATATATAGTCTCAGCAGAGACCGTGATAAGAAGATTTGCTGCGCTCCCCATGCAGCATTAAGGCAACTCTCTCTTTTTTTTTCCCTATTCCTCTTCCTCTTGTACAAAAACAAATGTCTCACAAATTTACAAATGTGTTTTCTGCTTCCTCGTCACAAGATAAGGGGACGCTTCGTCATTATTCCCGAAGGCCGAAGATTGTTTGTCACAAAAATCGTAATTCCTTACACCAAAATCTCTATCCAGACTCAAGGAATAATTTGGATGCCGTGTCTGTCTGTCCGTGAACAAACTGGGAACCTAAATATCCCCTGTTCTGAACATTCAATCGTTATGAAATTTTCATTACGATTGTAAACAGAGAGTATAGTAGTCCCATGTAAGTTTCAGACCTGAATCTATAAATACTAGTGAAACATATTTCACTGGTTGAAAGAGGGATATTTCTACTAATTCTGATTTAGAGAGCAGGCAGAAAATGCCATTGAAATAAAAACATTGAAAACCTGCACTAAATTCGAAGTGTACCCGTGTTATTTATAGAACTTCAATGACACATATAGTAATTGATGTTGTGGATCTAAAATGATTATAAGCAGTCTTTGATATTTGGCCTCTACAAGCATAAGATGTGTCATTCGGTTTGATGTGGACTAAGAGAACGAATTGATCGACACAACAAAATCCTACTGATAAATATGAGCCGTCTAAATATATTGCTGACGTGTTGAAATGATGTCAATATAAGGATTAAAACTAGTGTTGCCGTGATATTATCGTCGATAATTGAGGAATAATCGATTATCTCAATCCTTACACGTTCCTATGGAATATATAATCCACGAATCTTAGATTAAGCTCAGGATGTACGGAATAATGAATGATCCCAGACTTGTACACAAAATAAACCAAGATATGCTTCCATTTATCGTCACGATATATCGATAAGTATCGTTACGATAGTGTGAGAATATTTTGATTTATTTTGTTTAAAAGACCAAGATGATCCATTATCCCGTTTCATTCCGTGCACAGTCGAAGATCTACGCGTTAAAAGTTCCATGAAAACCTGTCAAAATTAAGATGATTGATTATTTCTGAATTTCGACGATAATATCGCGACAACACTAATTAAAACAAACCAAAATAATTTTACATACCATATCACTCATGAATTGTATTCAGCTGTTGTATTTGTATCAATTCTATTTGCCAACAATATATTTGTTGTATCATCGAAACACTTGTCTGGATAAATACACTGATGCTGATTTAATAATTATCTTCATGGTTTTCCTGGGATCAAATCCATACGTCACTGCATTTTTCATGCAATCTTCATCATACAATTCACTCGCAGGTCAAAGAACATTATTCTCGTTCGATAAACAGGGTGTGAAATGATTCGCAAACCGGATTTCAAAGGTGTATTCTACAGCCAAAGTGCAGGAATTTTTTGTTTGAAAAGATGTTTTTGGATGCTTAGTTTTTGAGATATGAGCATTTCTAGGTTTTTCTTGAAATCCAAATCATTCAGAAGCATCGTGGTCTGCATACCTGAGCCTGATATTACTCGCTGAATTGCAAAACGGAGAATTTCTTGAAAAAATAGAATTATTCTGTCATTGTTGGTTCCGAAGCTATAGCGATTTTGAATTTTTATTGAGCTTTCAGCCAATCTGAATTCAGCAACTTTAAATTATCAGAGCTCCAAAGCGAACAATGATAAAATAGTTCAATCTCTTTCCAGAGATCCCCCGTCTCCCAAATTAGTAAATCGTGTCAAGCTCAAGTATGTAACACATATATAGTGTTTTTGAATGATTTGGATTTGTAAAAGAAATCTAAAAATTTATATATGTCAATAAATAAGCTTCCAAAAACACTTTCCGAAACGGAAAATCATAGCATTTTGGCTTAAGAATACACCTATAAAATCCAGTGTCCGAATTATTTTACATCCTGTAAATTCACTAGCGATTTCAAAATAGAAAACTTGTACACATACTTGAGGTACTTTCATTGAATTTTTGATTGTTTTGGGGATGATATATGCAGATCATTTCTTATTCTCAATTTGCATTAATCAATGCATGAATTGCGCGTTGAAGTTCTCACGCTTTGTTTTTATCATTCGTCGAAGATGATCATTCACATAATGAAATTTGGTCTCCATCAGTCAGACAGCGTATAATCGTATCAGCTGAGTTTCGTTATAACTTGACGCATAAACAATACATTGAATTAACTCGAAGATTCATGTGTGTATACCGTTTGTGTATGACATCCCGTATCAGGTACACTGTATAAACAAAATCTGCTTCAAAATTCATGAGAATATTATGCGGTTTTTTTACATAAACAGTTCATTGAATTTCATAATGAAATATTGAAATCGATAATATAAGGCTGTGTTTAGAGCCACGTTAGCTTGTCTACAATTTCAAAATTCGAGGCACGTTAAGTTTTCGAGTTGTCGTGGATACAGTGAATGGTAGAGAGATTTTCTACCCGTGTATTGGATTGATTGACACGGGAAATTTTACCTGTCTGTAGAAGATCCCTCGAGGACTTACTAAATCCACGAGAATTTGAAAATCTCACGTGTCTCGAATTTAAAAGTTAGAGACAGGTTAGCGTGTCTCTACACAGAGCCATAATAAAATACTCAATGTAATGAATATTTTTCTTAATTTTAAGAACTTTCTTGTTTATTTTGATAACATATTTTTCAAGTCAAACGAGTAGGAATTAACAAATGGCCCAAGCTTGGCCTGATCTTGGCCCAATTATGACTTATATGGGCCCAGAATCCATGAGAAAGAATGGCCCAAGCTTGGGGAAAGCTTGGGATGATAACCTCATGCCAGGCTTGGTACTCAATATTGGGCCAGAATGCAATGCCAAGCATGGACCAATGTCTCATGATATATGTATTATGAGTATTTTGGAACTTGGCTCATACGATGAAACATACTTCTTGGAGAAAAAAATCAAGTCATTTTTCATGCCATCCCTGCTAAAAATTTCCCATAGAAAACGATAAGATTTTTAGCAGGGATATCGGTACAACTCTGTAAAAATCACAAACATGGGGATGTGGCATAGGTGCTCAGACAAACATTGGTTGTACATTGGCCCAATATTGGTTCACCATGCTTGACAGTTTAATGTTTTGCCAAGCTTCAACCACTTGTTGTAATGGCATTCCCTACGAAACGTGGTATAGATTCTCAAATAACAAATGGTTTAATATTGGGCGGATATTGGTTCGCGATGCTTAGCAGCCCAGTATTTTGCCAAGCATGTGCCAGTTGTCAATATTGGCATTTCCTACCTGGGACGTTTCGAAATTCCATCACCAATAATCCATATCATATTTCATGAAAAATTCCGTATTGAATTCAAAAATTTCAAAAACACTGCAGGATCAGAATAGAAATGATCGCACTAAACGTTGAACAAATTCAGGTGGTCAAAAGTGAAGAATTGGATTTCATACTCTCTGAATTCAAATCAGTGAAATCTTATTATTTCTACAAGTGATAGTCGATCATTGAGAGCATAAAACAGTGAGATATCGATTAATTAGATCAGTGAAATTTCACTGCAAAGGTCAGTTAATATTCACCTTCTCCTTGTTTCCGTTTTTATTTTTTCACATATTTATGAATAGTCCCCACCCCCATCTATGATCATTGAGAATTTCGGAAATATTGTGCTTCCTTCACATCACACACTTGAAAATTCTCACACATTCTTACACATTATATTGACTATTCTGTAGGATACCCATACTCTTGTTTCATCGGATCTGTCAACTCTTCTCCAATTATGTATATGGGAATATTGAGATGTCCCGAAGCAATTTCTGGCATGATTGAAGCGTCCGCTACTCTTAATTCATTTATTCCCATCACCTGTAACAATAATATTATACAATTTATCTTTGGATCTTCTCTTAGAAAGTCAACAAAAATGAAGCAATACATCAGAGCAATAAGTTCTAGACCACTCATGAACACTGTGTCACTGTATAGCATTCACTATCAACCTCAACGAGTTCAACTCTCATTATAATTACATGATAATAAAAATTTCGAGTAAAATTGAATCTATGATGGTTGGAAATAATATATTCAATGATTCATATGAGCAATTGTATATCAACTTTGTACTGTTGTCGTTAGGGGTGGACACAACACAAGACAAGACGAGATCATACAACTTCTTGTCTTGGTCTCGAAAATATGCAAATTTCGAGTCTCGTCTCGATCTTGTCTCGATCTTGCTAACCCCAGTCTTGGTCTTGTCTTGGTCTTGTCTTGATCTTGTCTTGTCTTGGTCTTGTCTTGGTCTTGTCTTGATCTCGACGGCGATAATAATAAGAAAATTTGCTTGATATACACGCTTTGATCATTTTAATATATTTGAGCATTATTCTACTATTTCTGAGTGCTTGTTGAATGAAAAACAATCATATTCGCACATCAAGATCATATTGATTTAAGATTATTTTATAGAATAAAATAATCTCCTATTTTAGCATATATACTAATGCATAACCCTGTTATAGGTGAAATATTGTACAGGATTTTTCATGAACTGCTACACTCTCACACATAAAAATGAGTATTGAAAAAAAAAAGTCAAAACCATGCTATGGTGGAAAACTTATATAAAGCATGTGTAAAATATACACTGAGAAAAGAAATAAACGACCACACTCCTCAATCGGAATCGATCCTTGAATCTCTATGTTACTATTCCTACCCCTTACTTCTGATCTACACATACTTTATGTGAAATAGTTACTTTTTGATAGTTATAAGGTATTCATTGTTTCAGCACGTTTCAATATTTCACTAATTTCAGTTTGGTTAAATGTTTTTGTTGATGTTCGAGTCTATTTGTTTTTGAATACTTGAAAATATAAAAAATACACACATTGGTAATATCTCATCGTGTGCTAAATTTCATCAAATAAAAAATGAAGAATTTTTTAGGATGAGGAGGAATAAGGGAGACTCTCCGTTGAGGCGACGGGAAGGAGACGAAGAAATTCCGTTCCTAGTATTTTTAACAGACTTCGTATCAGCGGGTTCACATATTCAAATATAATTTTCTCCATCGCTCTCCTTTACCGCGATGGAGACTTTTCCTTATTTCTTCCTTAATTCTACGGCTCCTATTTCTCCACCAATACTCCACCTCTATTCTTCCGAAGTTCTATGTAGAGAATCGGTAGTTGTGTTATACGAGTATGTTAGTATTATGGAAATATCATTCAACTCAGGACTCCATCTCACAATATACAATTAATAAAATTTTTGTCTGAAGCAGTGAATTTTATCTAACCAAAATGCTTCTATCTTTCAATCTTATTCCTCTAATTCAAAACTATTATTGCGCAATATTTTCATCTGAGTTCAACTCTCAGTAATTTTATGGGTATAAAGAATTTTTGTTTTCCATCAAGCTTGACACACTTCCTGAATCTAAATGAATCTTCAGACATTTTGTAAATGACAGTCGTTGAAAAACTAAAAGTTATTGAGATCATTCATGTCAAATTTTCTGAATCAACCAACCACTGAAGTGACTAAATGGTCAAATATTAATGTATTATTAATATACACTGAATCTCAGCATTTTGACCAAGATTTTGTCTCGAGACTACAAGACTCTTGGTCGAGACTAGATCCCAGTCTTGGTCTTGTCTCGACTCTTGAGCACTAAAGTCTTGTCTTGATCTCGTCTTGATTTTCAAGACAAGACAAGACAAGATCAAGACAATTCTTGGTCTTGAGTCCACCCCTAGTTGTCGTCGACATTCTCCTGAAGTTGTTCAATACTTTTATTTGCACTCCAGCAAATCATTAAATTTTTAAACCATCAAATCATTAGATTTTTCGAACCACACCTGGAGAAGATAGGTACGTTAGAAAATACCATATTTTATGGAAATTCATGGTTGGTCTGTCCTGAGTCAAATTGTTTAGGATAAGTTTGCCAATATTGCACCACTTAAGAACTTTCCTCCATTTCTTGATATGGAAAATCGATGAAATAAAAATTACATGCCCAGAAAATTCCTCTTGATTTATCAAATCTTATCTCCATGGTGAGATTGGGAGAAAATAAGAGTGTACTTGATATTAAATAAATGAATAATGGACAACGTTTCCCTAAATTGCATCATGTACACTTAACACGCCTATGTACGCTTTCAGATTATTCTGAGTGCAGGTGAATGTATCCAATGAAACAAAATGATATTCCATTAATCAGATTCACCACTTTGAGACTTTATATTTACAGTTTTACTTGCCGTATGAATGAATATGAACTCAATGTTTTATCAACACAGAAAATCAATTAAAAATGAGACGAATTCACAGAATTTGCTGTGAACGAATGTAAGACACACACCAGCAAATCAAAACTCAAGTTCAAGTTCATGTTTCACGTGCGTAAACACTGAGAAAAAATCCTCGTGTTTATAGCTACTATTTGTAGCTGAAAAGATGCCTAGCTCTAAAAAGTATCTACAGTAACATTTTCGAAGAGTTTGAAGTGGAAAGGCATTTTTCCTATCACAAATAAAACTTGGACTCCAATAACTCCAATAACTACTGTAGCAATGATAATTTTGACCCACGAGAGTTTGAGACTCACGTCTTTCACAGCTCCGAAAAGTAGCTATTTTCACAATTTTCATATTTCTATAGGAACTTCCTCCAGAGTAACTGATACATGTATTCACCCAAGGAACCACAGCTCGCACGCATTCAGTATTGTAACCGCAGTTCGAAGTATCAATAATTGATAAATCATGTCTACCTATGATTATGGAATGCAGTTATCACAATTCGCCTGCTAATTAATTACACTTTTTTTTTTCAATGTGGAAATATACATAAATATCATGGTATGAGATGATAAATAAATGATTCATAACCGACGTGAGATGTTTCATTCTCCCCTTCTTTGTTTTAATAAATGAAAATCTACGTGGACAAACAAAGAGAGAAACAATAAAATATCTCATGTGATTTATAGATTAACAACACCTCATCTGCCATACAGGTTATTTGCAGTTTATTATTTTTCAATTGTTAATATAACTGGAATACTACAGTAATGATAATGTATTTCATTATATTTTTAATAAAAAAAAATAATAAAAATCACAAAAAAAACCAATAACTATCCCTGCTACATGAGGAAAAGAAAGTAAATATAAGAAAGATATAAAGAGCAACATACTATTTTATGCGACAACTATTTGATGATATGGTATTAGGAATTTCTTTGGGCTTCTCCACCCATCAATCATTTCCAACTCTACTCACCATGAAATCAAAGCATACTGTCAAAAATAGTTTTATTCGAAATAACTACAGCATTATACTCAACGTAACATTAAGTTTTTCCTGCTGCGGATACAAATTATTGACACTATAGCGATATAACTCACGAAGAATAAAGATTTTTTATAACTACTCCAGCTGTTTGACTAAAGTTATTTTAGTTACAGAAAATTGCTGGGCTCATTTTCAGCTACGATTTGGAGTCGTGAGACTTGGAATAGATATTTTCTTCCATTTTCACTTGAGTAGGTACGATTCATGCATTTTCAGTTACAAAACCGAGCTCCAGTAGGAGAAAACATTCAGTTCCGAATATAGTAGCTATGATAACCATTTCCATTTTTTTCAGTGAAGGATTGTTCGCATTCCCGTTTTACCGATACGTTAGTGGTGCAATTTAAGCAATGGTACCAAATGGTACAAATTAGGCGTACTTTCCCTGCATGAAGAACTGTTATTGGTTCTTCACTAACTATTGCTATTATTCTCTTTCCTTTCTCAATGCACGTGATCTTAGTGGAAATCACTGTAGGAATTTTCATGCAAACTCTTTGCATGAGCCTGGTTCAGGACTTGCGAGGCGCGGAGAATGACTAGAGTGACGCCTACAACAAGCAATTCGTATCACTGCCGTGTATATGAATCGTCATTTATACGGTTCTATTTCGTTCATGAAACACTTTTATCGATTCGCATTGGAATCTTTGTTTACATTCTAGAATTACTTAAACACTTGTATGGATAAGTAATTGTAATAAATGTATTTGTTTATCTCATTGAAGTTTAGAATTTTTAAGATAATAGTATCCTGATGCGTATAATGATCGATATTGTCAAAAATTCTGCGTTGAAAAAATTGAATATTAGTTCTCGTATAATATTCGATGTAACACTGTTAATAACATTGTAGATAACACAGATAAAGTCACATGTCATGAAAACAATTAATTGTAAGAAGCATACACGGAGAAGAATAAAGTTTAGAAGATTACTACATTTTCTACGAATTCGGCAAGATACGAGAAAATACTACTTTTATTGATAGACAATGTAGTAAAAATGGATAGTTTGCCTGACACTCTTTAGCATGAGCATGCAACGTTACAGATGATCAAGTACAGATTTTTACTACATTGTGTAACAATTACAGTCATGTTTTCTCGTATCTTGCCAATTTAGCAGGAACGTGGTAATTTTCTAAACTTTATTTTTCTCTGTGTAGGAGATTTAATTATCAGTTGTAATTGATTATACCATTATTATTATATATCAATATGATTTATTATTAAATGAAGCAATAGGAGAATAAATACAATACAATTTTATGTTTTTGAAATCAATGATATTGAAACATACCGCTGAAAAATCACTGAAAATCAGTGAAATTCTATTCCACTGATTGTAGATATTTCTCATTTAAGCCTGTTTTTGATACGGCAAAATAGATATTTTTTCACATAAACTTGGCTCATTACCTATGAATGAGGTGTATGAACGGTGAAAGAACCTTATATGACATTTCTCGACTGTTAACAAATACACCTCATCTGGGGGTAATGAGTCATGTTTGTATGTGATAAATATTTATTTCGCCATATCCAAAACAAGATTTATGAAATACGAATGAATAGAATATCTGAAACCGCCACTGCCCTACACAGTAAAAAGGAAAACTTAATTCCGGTTGGTATTAAATTCTATCAATCAATGGGTTTCAATAGACTCCTTCTACCAAGGTGAGCAAAGCGTTTTAAGTTTTCGCCAGGGGGTGTCAAAATATCTATAGCCCGTGATCTTGCTTCACCATATCCGCTGCTTTCTCAGCAATCATGTATGTGGGAACATTTAGATGACCTGATATGATTTCCGGCATAATCGAAGCATCGACCACTCGTAAACCTTCCACACCGATAACCTGCAACAAAAATAGTATGTTTGAATCAGACTGCCTGACCCTGAGCAATTGTTTTTGTCTACTATTAAGCTTTTTCAAGAATGCAAAGAAGTACTGCAGAACGTGTAATAATAAGCGATAGATTGTGTTAACCATTTCATGAGGATGTAGAAAATGTGCTGCAGATGTTGATTCATTTCAATCTCCTTGTATTGTTAAAAATGTTTCGAATCGTTCAGTTCAGTGAGCGTTAGGAGATTTAGTATGCTTTCGTCGAATCTATTCGTTATCCCCAGATTGAGAAAGAAAAATAGATTCAGCTGCAGTTATTCCTTCGATTTCGAAAATCGAAGCTATTCACTGAACCTGAACTATTCACTATCTATGAGCTCAACTATTGCGGCGTTTGATCATTTTGTTGAATTTTGTACTGTCAGTATAAATATAGAACCAATCATTGGTTTCTATTTACTAAAGATTTTTCTCTTTATTTTAAGATTTACTCTCCCCAAAAATTTGATGAATCCGTATATCAACAAGTGATAATTTGATGTTTCTTTGTTTCAGGTGAGTGCATGAGCAGGGTCTTGTATCAAATTTGAGTAAGTCTTCAAGTTGGATTCAATTTGCAGTTTCGTTGAGGAATTGATGATGTATCGAAACTACGAATCTATAGATTATTTCATAGAATTCAGTGTTAGTGAACTCTCTTTATAGTGAAAGAATCTGGAAACAAGTTATCCGAACACCGCACATACACTGTAAAACAGGATTGTGGAATTCTCCCCCAAAATATGATGGCAGCAATGTTCCTCCACAGATGGGGAATTTTTCACCAGATTTTTGGTGGACTTTTCCTTCATTTGTGGGGGATTCAACACCCAAAAAACAAAATATATCCTCAAAGTGGTGGAAAAATCCATCATTTTTTATGGGAAAACAATTCCCCCACGATGAGAGCATGAAATCCACCAACAGTGTGCAGAAAAACTCCCCACATTTTTTACAGTGTAGAAAACCTTAATTTGAGTTAGAATATGAACTGAATTCAAGATTCATCCGGAATAAGACTCTTTGGATTTGAAGTCAGCCGTTGGGAAACCTTCTCAAACTCAAACAAGGATACAGCTTACTTTATCCCCCATTGAACCGCAATTCTGATTGAAATTCAACGACCAACGAAATACTTAACCTCGAAGGAACTTCAATTCACGAATATCTCAAAATTCATTGAATATATTCAAAGTCTAATAATAAGTTTGATCAAGTAACATGAAAATAAACTTTCGATTGTAATATTTTTGAAGACAATCCATCCATGTAGAGCTAAAATATCGACATATGAGAACTGAACATTTCGCGATACAATCTTCGTGTATTACTGGTGTGAAGTGGTAGAAACCAAAGAAACATTCAAACATTGGCTATCCTCGTTTAGGTGTAGTTCCCAAACAAGGAAGCTGTGTGAGTCATATAATAATAGGAGCCACTCAGAATTATGCTGTATGTTCGTGATTAATAAACTGCATTCCAAACAGTGATGAATACATTTTTTAAGTTTGTCGCGAATGACAGCTCAACGGTCAATGCATTATAATTATTCCTTCTTGCAGGTGTAAATGAATTCATTGTGAGTCCGGCTATATTCCATCAGTCATATATCCCTTTCTATTACAGTGAAGTCATTTTTTTCCATGTATCTTCAAATTTACATATCTAGAAAACGAATTCCCATTAGAATGAAAGCTGAAACCAAAATGAATGAATAGTTCTTCCGACGACTCCTAAAGTTACACGTACATAGAAGTTTCATAAAAAAAATAGCTCCCACCACTGGCGATCTCCCCTTGGTAGTTGAGGATAACACCATTTTTATGTTCAATCTTAAGTTGAATAAAATTTGTGTCATTTCGACACTTTTTTTCACTTGTTTGAATGATTTCACATTATAAATCAGTTGAGACTTAATTACACAAGGACTGTCTGTAGAAGTTACACGTGTTTGTGTTGAATATTTAACAGAAAATTCATGACACACGGATTTTTTAACACATTTACACTAAATTTTCAACTGTGTATGAATATAATCCATATGTGATAAGTGGATAACGATCTCTTATGGTCTCTAAGCATATTCTACCCTTTGCAAATGATGGTTCGTGATACCTCTAAGAAAATCGATAAATTACTCGAAGATTTCCGAGCAGCTCGAAAATTTCGAGTAGTACAAAATACTCGAAAATTTCTAGTACTCGCACACACCTAATATGTATGTATACATAATTTCAGTACTGATCATAAAAGGATTCTAATCTCATTTTCAGACATTTTTGGCTAAATTATTGATCAAATTCTACATGGCTGACTATGAGATATGAATTACTCATGATCAGCATATCATTCAATTGAATTGGGTTCAATACAGTCATAACTAATTTCCATCCCATTTTATGCCTGAAATCGTAGCACTGCTGATTTTAGGATCATCTGAAAATTAGGTGACCATGGAATTGAGATTAATTTTTTACTGTGAATACAAATTTTATTGCATTAAGTTGCATTCCCATTTGAAGATAATATCATCGTGCCTGGCCTATGAATCTTCTTAATACTACTTTTCCATTCTCGAATTAAATTATAGCATGTGAGATAATTTACATTACGATGGAATTGATGCGTAATATCTTGATACTCTCATTAACTCTTCGTATCCGCATCAACAGTTGCATTCCGATAAAACTCTCACACCACATGTTACTACATGTGCTAATATAAAAAATATGGTAGATAGCAATTTAACCTTGCTGTGATGTTGTCAACACTGTAAAAAGGAAGTCTTAATCTGTTTGCATCTTAATTTCAGACAATGCTTTTTCCATTGTGTCGGCTATTGTTTTTTCTGCTTAATTTGTTTGTATCATCGATTCAGCCATGAAATGAGCTGAATTCAAGACTTTTACAGTGAGCAAGGTTCTGAAAAGATTGACAGGAAGTTCCTAGCTGACACGAGTACAAGGGTACAAGCTGACGAAACCCTGACAGTAGAATTGTAGCAAACTTACACTGACGAGGGTGTCGAATATCTTATCAACTCCATAAGATTTTGAGTCACAATCAAATGGGTTTTAATGCTTCGATTGGGAAACGAATGAATTTTCATCTAAATAAATCTCTAAATCTTATAAATGATAGTTTGATGAACTGATTGGACATGAAATGAAAAAAAAAACCGAAAAATTGATTCAATATCTTTATACCTTCAATCTGGGATCAACAACAGCCGAAGGATCATTTTTCGGACCCATTTTGCATGTTCCACAATAATGATATTCATTAAAAGTCAGTGTACGTAAAGAGCATTCCCAAAACTGGTCCGAGTCAGACCGATACTGTTCACATCCAGGTAAAGTAACGTTGTAGAGTTGTGAATTGTATTTCTTCATAGCACGAGTTTTACTGATTTCAATAGCAGTTCGGATCCCTTCGATTAGAATATCAACATCTTCCCTAACGCTCAGATAATTTGGAGTTATTTCAGGCTTAACCCAAGGGTCCTTGCATTTCAGTCTGATTCTACCACGACTTTTTGGTCTGAGAATCATTGGGAGGATAGCCCAAGCGTGATTCCCTAGAATCGGACCATACGATTTCACCCAGAGATCATCCCTTATTCCGCGCACACGATACGCGAGCAGGTCGGAAGTCCATGCCGCAGAAAAGAACATGAGTTCCATTTTGGGAGGAGCCTCAGTGTCTCCTGGGTTATCAGAGTTCAAGAAAGCGATACCTTCAAAACCACCAGGTATGGTGTATACACCTGTCCTGTTGAGCAAGAAATTTTTCAAATGTGAGGCCGTTGGATTTGTCAAATTTCCTCCACTTATATCGAGTGGTTGATCCATTGTAAACGAAAGACCACCGTAAGCAATGTGATCCATGAGATTTTCACCAACTGGCGCATCTTTAATACATTCAATGCCATGTTGTCGAAGATGTTTAGCCGGACCAACCCCGGACAACATTAACAATTGTGGCGATCCAATAGTTCCTGCAGACAGAATCACTTCTTTTTTCGCGTGAACTGTAATCTCTCGACCATTCTTGACGAATTTGACACCCGTAGCTCGTTTGCTCTTCGAATCTATCAAAATTTTTGTCACCATGCTTTTTTTGCTTACGTGGAGATTTCTACGATCTCTCACAGGGTGTAGATAAGCTCTGTTGCTGCTCATGCGCGTGCCATTCTTTGTTGTCGTTAACGGATACGCAAATCCAAAGTCACTTACGCCCGTGTAATTTTTTAATATCGTATATCCCAGTTCGTGTCCAGCTGCTTGGAAAGCATCGGCTAAGGGAGTCCGAGAAACTGAATGAGCAATATTCACTGGTCCCGTTGTGCCATGTCGTTTTTTGATTTCACTGTTCATGCTTGGCACATCCAAAGTCTCTAGTTTCTTAAAATAAGGCACCAGTTCTTCATAAGACCATCCGACGTTGCCAAACTCTGCCCAACGATCGTAATCCTTGGGATGACCTCTTGTGGCGATCATAGTATTCAATACGCTGCTACCACCCATAACCTTACCCCTCGGCCAATCGCATCTGCGATCATTCATGCCGGTACAGTAACGATCTGATGGTTTCGTTCGATATTTCCAATTGATTTCTGAGGAAGATTGTAAAGAATTTGCTCTCAGCGGTATGTCCATGGTGAGAGTCTCATCGCATCCAGCTTCTATCAGTAACACATCGATACCTTGAACTTCGGTGAGCCTCGAAGCGATAGTGGCACCCGCAGTCCCCGCACCGATTACAATAAAATCGTATCTCGAATCGAGTTCCGGTGTCATATCCCTCGTCTCTTGCGCACTAAATTGTTCACTATCATTCAAGAATCTCGCTATTCCCAGAACGGACTGTATCATATTTTGTTTCCGATCTGCGTCATTTCTTACTCCGCCACCTACGTCAACAATATTATCTCGTTTCCTTTCAACTACTGCATCACAACTATCCGACACGGTAACGATGACCGATAAAGTGATGAAACTGATGAGAGTCTCCGAGAACCTATTCGGTAGTAGCATGTTGTCTTCGACGTAGGTACGCAATGACCCTCCGCGACTCCGCAACGCTCCTCCGCACGGTGAAATACCACACGAGTGTCAAAAGAACATTGTCTTTTTTTTTTGCGATGTATATTTATATAGCTTTCCCAGAGATCAGAATTGTTAATTCACGTATTGAAGGATAACACAATTGAGAATCAAGATTCAATTTTCAATCAGTAATTAAACGTCAATTGAATTGCATCCTAATTGGATCACTTCCAACCCTGAACAAGACCGTCATAGAAAGATTCACTGCATTGTTTGCGCAGCTGTCAATGCAGTCATGAATAATGAATTACGCGCTTACGTCTACAGAAATTCATATCCGTGTCCAATTCTCTCTCTCTCTCTCTCTCTCTCTAAGTTTCTCCCCGTCACATCTGGTGTGCCTCAAGGGTCTCGTTTAGGGCCGCTCCTTTTCATATTGTACATTTCTGATATGAATAACACTATACAAAGTGGTCGTATTATAAAATTTGCCGACGATACCCAAATTTATTATCACACACCTATATCCGAGATTGAAACGTGTATAAATAATATTAATTCCGATATCAGGCGATTCATTAATTGGTGCTCTGTAAATCGACTCAGAGTTAATCCATCTAAGACGCAATGCATGATTTTAGGTTCTGCTCGTTATTTAAATGCTATAGATCCCGCAAATCTGCCTTCTATCATTGTTAAAAACGAGCGTATTCCTTATGCTATGAGTGTGAAATCTTTAGGCATTATTTTGTCTCCTACATTGAGCTGGAATGACCAGGCTGTTCAGATCTGCAATGAAGCTTTCAAAATCTTATGTCAACTCAGGCGCAATGAGGCTCTGCTATCAACGAAATTGAAAACTAAACTTGTTTCTACACTTATATTACGATACTCTGATTATTGTTGCTTGGCCTTTCCAGGCATCAATGTCGTTGGCAACATTAGATTGCACCGTGTACTGAATGCGTGTGTCAGATTTATCTTGCATGTTCGTAGGGATGAGCACATGACGCCGTATTATCAGATCTTGCGATGGCTAAAACTCCACGAAAGAAGGAAATATATGCTTGAGTGTTTTTTATTTCAACTCTCTATTACTCACTCGCCTTATTTCTTATACGAGCGTATATTCCTTTCAAGGAATCAGGGTGTTAGAGTAACACACAGAGATGATGCTAATAGCCTCCAAATTCTGCAACATCGGATAAATTGCTTCCAAGATTCCTCCATGGTTATTGGCATTGAGTTCTGGAACTCCCTTCCATCTTATATTAACAACGCACGTTCATCTAGAATTGTTGAGAGAGCGTTATATCAATACCTCCTCAACGATGGATCGGGATCTCTCTAGCGCCTGAAACTCTTTATATGGACAGTCTAGCTTTCCTCATATTCTGATCTGATCATTATCTTACTCTTTCATTGTTAATTATATTTTTATTGTATATTATATTTTATTTTACTTTACTTCATTTTTATTTTATTTTTATTTTTATTTTATTTCATTTTATTATACTCTATGTACTATATACAGTGTATATATTAAACTGTATAACTCGTTTGCTCCAACAGGGCTTGACTCTTGAGCATTTAATAAATGTTATCTCTCTCTCTCTCTCTCTCTCTCTCTCTCTCTCTCTGCCATATATGTTCATTGAAAGTAGGGGAACCCGATTACATGAATTCCTCGTAAAATTAGTCCATCGCTCCATGAAGAATGGTCTCTCTGATTTTGGGCACCTTCTATCTACTACACTGAAAACAAAATTTCCTCCAAGCAAATAAATAGTTCATTTGCCCTCTCTCCATAAAATATTTCTTAGGATTTATGAAATATTTCATCGAATCGAATAATGGAATGCTTGCCCCAAATAAATTGGTCTTCTAAATAAATAATTTATTCGCCACAAGTAATCAGTTCTTGTATCTAATTGAATATTCAATTTCTACGAATAAATATCTTATGGAGAGAGGACATATAAATATTTTTTCCACTGTATCTGATCTGGATACCATCATAAAATCCTCATGGATGATTGGAATATAGATTTTCGAAACATCATTATATGAAAACATACTACCTGGAATGATGATATGACTCTTATTTGTACTGAATGTTCAAGGCATATTAATAAATTCATGCGTACATGGCTTTCCAACCAATTACTCTCCGACTCATACATGTGAATTTTTGGAGGTACCCACAATGACAGAAAACTTTACGTTGAATGAAATCCAATGATACCGTTTCATGAAAAATGTCCAATGTATGTGTTGTTTCTCTTTCATGCAACATGAATACAGGTTGAAAAAAAATATTGTATTATTAATGCGTTCATATTTTGTTCTATTGTATTTCGAAGAAATGTTTTATTGAAAATGCACGTCTACTCACAGTCTATGAATAATCTTTTATTTGAACGGATTTCCAGGTATAAGGCAAGTCTTAATTATACTGAATTCCAAAATATATCATTTTAGTGAAAATTATAATATAAAATATAATGCAAATCACCCCAGATAGCACTGAAAGTTCTCAAAACATTCTGATGAACATATTGATAGCCCCACGGATTTTAATTTCAGAGAGTACGTTTTTTGAACATTTTGGGAACCTGTATTTTCATTTATATAAGCTGGAATATCTTCTCAGAATGTTTCTAGAACCTTTCATGAAAATATAATTTCACATTCCTAACCTTCAAAAATTTGATTAATAATTTTACGAAAATAACGAATCATAGTGGAAATATATTTGTTTTATCTCACCTATTTGAATGAACTTCATCCAAAGAAATAAAAATCACTTGAGTAATACGAATTGTTGTGAGAAAAAGTAATACTAGAATGCACATTGAAAAAAAAACCTTGCAAATGTTCCAAATACAGAAAGGTTGGAACCGAAAAATTTTTTTCTGCAGTTTACAATTAAGGGGATACTAGTGTTGTGGCAGCAGCCAAATCGTTTGTGAAAAACTACGGGCAAACGCTCCATTTTTATTAAAATGTCGCTCTATACAGCACTTCTCTGATTTGAGGACCATGGAGTCCTTTAAGGAATGGGCAAAACTTTGCTACGTACTTTCTGATCAACTGAGCAATAAATACAAATCTTAAATCCGCAGTAATGAAGTACATCGCTAAAATTGAGATTTGAATATGAAATTGAAACTGCAAATGATTCCTAAGAATCATGCAAATGATAATAAACATATTAACCTACAAATGTCAGTAATTTTTATAACTTATTTTCGCATGTTCAGGAATATGTTTTGGGCTTTGGATTTTATTTAGAGCCAAATCCTAGCAGTGCACTTCATTGCTATGTATTTAAAATTTGTAATCATTGTTTAGTTATTCAAGAACTACGTAGCAAAATTTTGTCCGTTTTCTAATGTTTCATTGCCCTCAAGTTAAAGTGTTGTACAGAGCAATACTTCGATAAAATTAAGACGTTTGCCCGTAGTTTGTTATAAACGATTCAAGTTCAAGTTCTTAATACGGACTTTACAGTGCTGTATCGGTATTCAGAGATAGAAGTCTTTTGTTTCTTACCGTCTTTCAAAGAATTTAACAGAATGTACGTGGTTTCATTGTAAAATGCCTGTACAAAAAGAATAGGTCTTTTGAAAAAGCATAGTCACCTGTTTCAGAATAACTGGTACTTCTTTACAAGAATTCTAAGATGATATCAAATACATTCCCGATGAATGCCATAGAATACACTGTAAAAAAGGTTCACCGGAAAATTCCAGTAAATGTACTAGAAGTTATTGACCTGTGCATGTACCGGAAAATTTTAGCACATTTGGACTGCAAAAATTCAGTACAAATATTATGGGATTTCAGCATCAAAACTGGAAATTTTCCGAGCCTCGGTACTGGAATTTTTCAGTACACGAACTGGACTTTTCCAGGACATGTACTGGAAAATGAATGCTAGAAATATTCATGAAAATAAAAAAAAAATTGCTCACATGAGGTGATTTTGCACGGTTCTTGTGTTTCAAGATAATCGAGAAACTTGATCGTTCATGTGGATGGACGGAAAGTCATGTCTACCTAACGGGATTTGAACCTACACTTTTCTACCTGCCTACCAACTGAAACCTAAGACCTAACCGATGAGCTATAGCGCGATATGTTGGAAGGCCAGCTTGGGTTACTACATATGCTTCTTATCTGGAATACGCAAAAGAATAGTGTCTGTGAAGTTGGCATATCAAATGTCAGCATCGCACAAAAAAGCACCAGTTCTAGTCGCATCCACTATAGTTCTACAGTTCTTGATAAGTTACAACAATAGTTCCGGGTAAATTTGTGAAAAAAATCGATTTTGAAAAAATGATATGCTAAGTTCTTCTACAATATGACAGCATCGCAGGGAAAATGGATGGAAATGAACTGTATCTCGGAGTTCTAGGGATGATTGGGATGCGAGGATGTCAAAACAAGGGAGTTCTAATGCTAGAAGTGCTTAGGAAATTTTTTTCAGGAATTAAATGGAATGATATGCTGAGTTCTTCTACAATATGACAGCATCGCAGGGGTAACGGAAGGAAATTGACTATATCTAGGAGTTCTAGGGATGATTGGGATGCGAGGATGTCAAAACAAGGGAGTTCTGATGCTAGGAGTGCTTAAGAAATTTTTCTCGGGAATTAAATGAAGAGACATGAGGAGTTCTTCTACGATGTAGTAGCAGCGCAGGGAACCGCTGGAAGTGGACTATATCCCGGAGTTCTACGGCTGATTGGCATGTGAGGATGTCAAGGAACGAGAGTTCTGATGTTGGGAGTAATCAGGGAGTCAATTGGGAGTCTCAGAGAATCGGGAGTTCCGACCAGCATATCATGGAAAATCGATAGTTCTGACCAGCATATCATGGAAAATCAATAGTTCTGACCAGCATATCATAGAAAATCGATAGTTCTGATCGGCATATCATAGAAAATCGATAGTTCTGACCAGCATATCATAGAAAATCGACAGTTCTGACCAGCATATCATAGGAAATCGATAGTTCTGACCAGCATATCATAGAAAATCGATAGTTCTGACCAGCATATCATAGAAAATGGAGAGTTCTGACCAGCATATCATGGAAAATCGAGGGTTCTGACCAGCATATCATGGAAAATCAATAGTTCTGACCAGCATATCATAGAAAATCGATAGTTCTGATCGGCATATCATAGAAAATCGACAGTTCTGACCAGCGTATCATAGAAAATCGATAGTTCTGGACAGCAAATCATGGAAAATCGATAGTTCTGACCAGCATATCATAGAAAATCGATAGTTCTGACCAGCATATCATAGAAAATCGATAGTTCATAGCAGCATATCATGGAAAATGGAGAGTTCTGATGAGCATATCATATAAAATCGATAGTTCTGATCGGCATACCATAGAAAATCGATAGTTCTGACCAGCATATCATAGAAAATCGATAGTTCTGACCAGCAGATCATGGAAAATCGATAGTTCTGACCAGCATATCATGGAAAATGGAGAGTTCTGATGAGCATATCATATAAAATCGATAGTTCTGATCGGCATATCATAGAAAATCGATAGTTCTGACCAGCATATCATAGAAAATCGACAGTTCTGACCAGCATATCATAGAAAATCGATAGTTCTGACCAGCATATCATAGAAAATCGATAGTTCTGACCAGCAGATCATGGAAAATCGATAGTTCTGACCAGCATATCATAGAAAATCGATAGTTCTACCAGCATATCATAGGAAATCGACAGTTCTGACCAGCATATCATAGAAAATCGATAGTTCTGGCCAGCATATCATGGAAAATGGAGAGTTCTGACCAGCATATCATAGAAAATCGATAGTTCTGATCGGCATATCATAGAAAATCGAAAGTTCTGACCAGCATATCATACAAAATCGATAGTTCTGATCGGCATATCATAGAAAATCGACAGTTCTGACCAGCATATCATAGAAAATCGATAGTCCTGACCAGCATATCATAGGAAATCGATAGTTCTGACCAGCATATCATAGAAAATGGAGAGTTCTGACCAGCATATCATGAAAAATCGAGGGTTCTGACCAGCATATCATGGAAAATCAATAGTTCTGACCAGCATATCATAGAAAATCGATAGTTCTGATCGGCATATCATAGAAAATCGACAGTTCTGACCAGCATATCATAGAAAATGGAGAGTTCTGACCAGCATATCATGGAAAATCGAGGGTTCTGACCAGCATATCATGGAAAATGGGGAGTTCTGATGAGCATATCATAGAAAATCGATAGTTCTGACCAGCATATCATAGAAAATCGATAGTTCTGACCAGCATATCATAGAAAATCGATAGTTCTGACCAGCATATCATACACAATGAATAGTTCTGACCAGCATATCATAGAAAATGGAGAGTTCTGACCAGCATATCATAGAACATCGATAGTACTGACCAGCATATCATGGAAAATGGAGAGTTCTGACCAGCATATCATGGAAAATCGATAGTTCTGACCAGCATATCATGGAAAATCAATAGTTCAGACCAGCATATCATAAAAAATCGATAGTTCTGATCGGCATATCATAGAAAATCGATAGTTCATAGCAGCATATCATGGAAAATGGAGAGTTCTGATGAGCATATCATATAAAATCGATAGTTCTGATCGGCATACCATAGAAAATCGATAGTTCTGACCAGCATATCATAGAAAATCGATAGTTCTGACCAGCAGATCATGGAAAATCGATAGTTCTGGCCAGCATATCATGGAAAATGGAGAGTTCTGACCAGCATATCATAGAAAATCGATAGTTCTGATCGGCATATCATAGAAAATCGACAGTTCTGACCAGCATATCATAGAAAATCGATAGTCCTGACCAGCATATCATAGAAAATCGATAGTTCTGACCAGCATATCATAGAAAATCGACAGTTCTGACCAGCATATCATAGAAAATCGATAGTTCTGACCAGCATATCATAGAAAATCGATAGTTCTGACCAGCATATCATAGAAAATCGATAGTTCTGACCAGCATATCATAGAAAATGGAGAGTTCTGACCAGCATATCATGAAAAATCGAGGGTTCTGACCAGCATATCATGGAAAATCAATAGTTCTGACCAGCATATCATAGAAAATCGATAGTTCTGATCGGCATATCATAGAAAATCGACAGTTCTGACCAGCATATCATAGAAAATGGAGAGTTCTGACCAGCATATCATGGAAAATCGAGGGTTCTGACCAGCATATCATGGAAAATGGGGAGTTCTGATGAGCATATCATAGAAAATCGATAGTTCTGACCAGCATATCATAGAAAATCGATAGTTCTGACCAGCATATCATAGAAAATCGATAGTTCTGACCAGCATATCATACACAATGAATAGTTCTGACCAGCATATCATAGAAAATGGAGAGTTCTGACCAGCATATCATAGAACATCGATAGTACTGACCAGCATATCATGGAAAATGGAGAGTTCTGACCAGCATATCATGGAAAATCGATAGTTCTGACCAGCATATCATGGAAAATCAATAGTTCAGACCAGCATATCATAAAAAATCGATAGTTCTGATCGGCATATCATAGAAAATCGATAGTTCATAGCAGCATATCATGGAAAATGGAGAGTTCTGATGAGCATATCATATAAAATCGATAGTTCTGATCGGCATACCATAGAAAATCGATAGTTCTGACCAGCATATCATAGAAAATCGATAGTTCTGACCAGCAGATCATGGAAAATCGATAGTTCTGACCAGCATATCATGGAAAATGGAGAGTTCTGATGAGCATATCATATAAAATCGATAGTTCTGATCGGCATATCATAGAAAATCGATAGTTCTGACCAGCATATCATAGAAAATCGACAGTTCTGACCAGCATATCATAGAAAATCGATAGTTCTGACCAGCATATCATAGAAAATCGATAGTTCTGACCAGCAGATCATGGAAAATCGATAGTTCTGACCAGCATATCATAGAAAATCGATAGTTCTACCAGCATATCATAGAAAATCGACAGTTCTGACCAGCATATCATAGAAAATCGATAGTTCTGGCCAGCATATCATGGAAAATGGAGAGTTCTGACCAGCATATCATGGAAAATCGATAGTTCAGAGCAGCATATCATGGAAAATGGAGAGTTCTGATGCGCGTATCATATAAAATCGATAGTTCTGATCGGCATACCATAGAAAATCGATAGTTCTGACCAGCATATCATAGAAAATCGATAGTTCTGACCAGCATATCATAGAAAATCGATAGTTCTGACCAGCATATCATACACAATGAATAGTTCTGACCAGCATATCATAGAAAATGGAGAGTTCTGACCAGCATATCATAGAAAATCGATAGTTCTGACCAGCAGATCATGGGAAATCGATAGTTCTGACCAGCATATCATAGAAAATCGATAGTTCTGACCAGCATATCATAGAAAATGGAGAGTTCTGACCAGCATATCATGGAAAATCGAGGGTTCTGACCAGCATATCATGGAAAATCAATAGTTCTGACCAGCATATCATAGAAAATCGATAGTTCTGACCAGCAGATCATGGAAAATCGACATTTCTGACCAGCATATCATAGAAAATCGATAGTTCTGACCAGCATATCATGGAAAATGGAGAGTTCTGACCAGCATATCATGGAAAATCGATAGTTCTGATCGGCAGATCATGGGAAATCGATAGTTCTGACCAGCATATCATAGAAAATCGATAGTTCTGACCAGCATATCATAGAAAATGGAGACTTCTGACCAGCATATCATGGAAAATCGAGGGTTCTGACCAGCATATCATGGAAAATCAATAGTTCTGACCAGCATATCATAGAAAATCGATAGTTCTGACCAGCAGATCATGGAAAATCGACATTTCTGACCAGCATATCATGGAAAATGGGGAGTTCTGATGAGCATATCATAGAAAATCGATAGTTCTGACCAGCATATCATAGAAAATCGATAGTTCTGACCAGCATATCATAGAAAATCGATAGTTCTGACCAGCATATCATACACAATGAATAGTTCTGACCAGCATATCATAGAAAATGGAGAGTTCTGACCAGCATATCATAGAAAATCGATAGTTCTGACCAGCAGATCATGGGAAATCGATAGTTCTGACCAGCATATCATAGAAAATCGATAGTTCTGACCAGCATATCATAGAAAATGGAGAGTTCTGACCAGCATATCATGGAAAATCGAGGGTTCTGACCAGCATATCATGGAAAATCAATAGTTCTGACCAGCATATCATAGAAAATCGATAGTTCTGACCAGCAGATCATGGAAAATCGATAGTTCTGACCAGCATATCATAGAAAATCGATAGTTCTGATCGGCATATCATAGAAAATCGACAGTTCTGACCAGCATATCATAGAAAATGGAGAGTTCTGACCAGCATATCATGGAAAATCGAGGGTTCTGACCAGCATATCATGGAAAATGGGGAGTTCTGATGAGCATATCATAGAAAATCGATAGTTCTGACCAGCATATCATAGAAAATCGATAGTTCTGACCAGCATATCATAGAAAATCGATAGTTCTGACCAGCATATCATACACAATGAATAGTTCTGACCAGCATATCATAGAAAATGGAGAGTTCTGACCAGCATATCATAGAACATCGATAGTACTGACCAGCATATCATGGAAAATGGAGAGTTCTGACCAGCATATCATGGAAAATCGATAGTTCTGACCAGCATATCATGGAAAATCAATAGTTCAGACCAGCATATCATAAAAAATCGATAGTTCTGATCGGCATATCATAGAAAATCGATAGTTCATAGCAGCATATCATGGAAAATGGAGAGTTCTGATGAGCATATCATATAAAATCGATAGTTCTGATCGGCATACCATAGAAAATCGATAGTTCTGACCAGCATATCATAGAAAATCGATAGTTCTGACCAGCAGATCATGGAAAATCGATAGTTCTGGCCAGCATATCATGGAAAATGGAGAGTTCTGACCAGCATATCATAGAAAATCGATAGTTCTGATCGGCATATCATAGAAAATCGACAGTTCTGACCAGCATATCATAGAAAATCGATAGTCCTGACCAGCATATCATAGAAAATCGATAGTTCTGACCAGCATATCATAGAAAATCGACAGTTCTGACCAGCATATCATAGAAAATCGATAGTTCTGACCAGCATATCATAGAAAATCGATAGTTCTGACCAGCATATCATAGAAAATCGATAGTTCTGACCAGCATATCATAGAAAATGGAGAGTTCTGACCAGCATATCATGAAAAATCGAGGGTTCTGACCAGCATATCATGGAAAATCAATAGTTCTGACCAGCATATCATAGAAAATCGATAGTTCTGATCGGCATATCATAGAAAATCGACAGTTCTGACCAGCATATCATAGAAAATGGAGAGTTCTGACCAGCATATCATGGAAAATCGAGGGTTCTGACCAGCATATCATGGAAAATGGGGAGTTCTGATGAGCATATCATAGAAAATCGATAGTTCTGACCAGCATATCATAGAAAATCGATAGTTCTGACCAGCATATCATAGAAAATCGATAGTTCTGACCAGCATATCATACACAATGAATAGTTCTGACCAGCATATCATAGAAAATGGAGAGTTCTGACCAGCATATCATAGAACATCGATAGTACTGACCAGCATATCATGGAAAATGGAGAGTTCTGACCAGCATATCATGGAAAATCGATAGTTCTGACCAGCATATCATGGAAAATCAATAGTTCAGACCAGCATATCATAAAAAATCGATAGTTCTGATCGGCATATCATAGAAAATCGATAGTTCATAGCAGCATATCATGGAAAATGGAGAGTTCTGATGAGCATATCATATAAAATCGATAGTTCTGATCGGCATACCATAGAAAATCGATAGTTCTGACCAGCATATCATAGAAAATCGATAGTTCTGACCAGCAGATCATGGAAAATCGATAGTTCTGACCAGCATATCATGGAAAATGGAGAGTTCTGATGAGCATATCATATAAAATCGATAGTTCTGATCGGCATACCATAGAAAATCGATAGTTCTGACCAGCATATCATAGAAAATCGATAGTTCTGACCAGCATATCATAGAAAATCGATAGTTCTGACCAGCATATCATACACAATGAATAGTTCTGACCAGCATATCATAGAAAATGGAGAGTTCTGACCAGCATATCATAGAAAATCGATAGTTCTGACCAGCAGATCATGGGAAATCGATAGTTCTGACCAGCATATCATAGAAAATCGATAGTTCTGACCAGCATATCATAGAAAATGGAGAGTTCTGACCAGCATATCATGGAAAATCGAGGGTTCTGACCAGCATATCATGGAAAATCAATAGTTCTGACCAGCATATCATAGAAAATCGATAGTTCTGACCAGCAGATCATGGAAAATCGACATTTCTGACCAGCATATCATAGAAAATCGATAGTTCTGACCAGCATATCATGGAAAATGGAGAGTTCTGACCAGCATATCATGGAAAATCGATAGTTCTGATCGGCAGATCATGGGAAATCGATAGTTCTGACCAGCATATCATAGAAAATCGATAGTTCTGACCAGCATATCATAGAAAATGGAGAGTTCTGACCAGCATATCATGGAAAATCGAGGGTTCTGACCAGCATATCATGGAAAATCAATAGTTCTGACCAGCATATCATAGAAAATCGATAGTTCTGACCAGCAGATCATGGAAAATCGAGGGTTCTGACCAGCATATCATGGAAAATGGGGAGTTCTGATGAGCATATCATAGAAAATCGATAGTTCTGACCAGCATATCATAGAAAATCGATAGTTCTGACCAGCATATCATAGAAAATCGATAGTTCTGACCAGCATATCATACACAATGAATAGTTCTGACCAGCATATCATAGAAAATGGAGAGTTCTGACCAGCATATCATAGAAAATCGATAGTTCTGACCAGCAGATCATGGGAAATCGATAGTTCTGACCAGCATATCATAGAAAATCGATAGTTCTGACCAGCATATCATAGAAAATGGAGAGTTCTGACCAGCATATCATGGAAAATCGAGGGTTCTGACCAGCATATCATGGAAAATCAATAGTTCTGACCAGCATATCATAGAAAATCGATAGTTCTGACCAGCAGATCATGGAAAATCGACATTTCTGACCAGCATATCATAGAAAATCGATAGTTCTGACCAGCATATCATGGAAAATGGAGAGTTCTGACCAGCATATCATGGAAAATCGATAGTTCTGATCGGCATATCATAGAAAATCGAGAGTTCTGACCAGCATATCATGGAAAATGGAGAGTTCTGACCAGCATATCATGGGAAATGGGGAGTTCTGACCAGCATATCATGGAAAATCGATAGTTCTGACCAGCATATCATGGAAAATCAATAGTTCAGACCAGCATATCATAGAAAATCGATAGTTCTGATCGGCATATCATAGAAAATCGATAGTTCTGACCAGCATATCATAGAAAATCGACAGTTCTGACCAGCATATCATAGAAAATCGATAGTTCTGACCAGCATATCATAGAAAATCGATAGTTCAGAGCAGCATATCATGGAAAATGGAGAGTTCTGATGAGCATATCATATAAAATCGATAGTTCTGATCGGCATACCATAGAAAATCGATAGTTCTGACCAGCATATCATAGAAAATCGATAGTTCTGACCAGCATATCATGGAAAATCGATAGTTCTGACCAGCATATCATGGAAAATGGAGAGTTCTGACCAGCATATCATGGGAAATGGGGAGTTCTGATGAGCATATCATAGAAAATCGATAGTTCTGACCAGCATATCATACACAATGGATAGTTCTGACCAGCATATCATAGAAAATCGATAGTTCTGACCAGCATATCATAGAAAATCGACAGTTCTGTTCAGCAAATCATTGATTATCCATAGTTCTGATCAGCATCCCCTAGAAATCGATAGTTCCGACCAGAATATCATTGGAAATCGATAGTTCTGATCAGCAAATCATCGAAAATCGACAGTTCTGACCAGTATATCCAACAAAATCGATAGTTCTGACCAGCATATCATGGAAAATCAATAGTTCTGACTAGCATATCATAGAAAATCGATAGTTCTGATCGGCACATCATAGAAAATCGACAGTTCCGACCAGCAAATCATCGAAAGTGGAGAGTTCTGATGAGCATATCATAGGAAATCGATAGTTCTGATCGGCATATCATAGAAAATCGATAGTTCTGACCTGCATATCAAATAAAATCGATAATTCTCACTAGCATAACATAGGAAATCAATAGTTCTGACCAGCATATCATAGAGAATCGATGGTTCTGACCAGCAAATCATCAGGAATGAAGAGTTCTGATCAGCATATCCTTGAAAATCGACAGTTCTATGATATGCTGGTCAGAACTATTCATTGTCTATGATATGCTGGTCAGAACCCTCGATTTTCCATGATATGCTGGTCAGAACTCTCCATTTTCTATGATATGCTGGTCAGAACTATCGATTTTCCATGATATGCTGGTCAGAACTCTCCATTTTCCATGATATGCTGGTAAGAACTATCGATTTTCTATGATATGCTGGTCAGAACTATTGATTTTCCATGATATGCTGGTCAGAACTCTCCATTTTCCATGATATGCTGGTCAGAACTATCGATTTTCTATGATATGCTGGTCAGAACTATCGATTTTCTATGATACGCTGGTCAGAACTGTCGATTTTCTATGATATGCTGGTCAGAACTCTCCATTTTCCATGATATGCTGGTCAGAACTATCGATTTTCCATGATATGCTGGTCAGAACTCTCCATTTTCCATGATATGCTGGTCAGAACTTCCGATTCTCCATGATATGCTGGTCAGAACTTCCGATTCTCCATGATATGCTGGTCAGAACTCTCCATTTTCCATGATATGCTGGTCAGAACTATCGATTTTCTATGATATGCTGGTCAGAACTATCGATTTCCTATGATATGCTGGTCAGAATTATCGATTTTCCATGAGATGCTGGTCAGAACTGTCGATTTTCTATGATATGCTGGTCAGAACTATCGATTCTCCATGATATGCTGGTCAGAACTATCGATTTTCTATGATATGCTCATCAGAACTCCCCATTCTACGTGATATGCTGGTCAGAACTCTCCATTTTCCATGATATGCTGGTCAGAACTATCGATTTTCATTGATATGCTGGTCAGAACTGTCGATTTTCTATGATATGCTGGTCAGAACTATCGATTTTCTATGATATGCCGATCAGAACTATCGATTCTCTATGATATGCTGGTCAGAACTATCGATTTTCTATGATATGCTGGTCAGAACTATTGATTTCCCATGATATGCTGGTCAGAACTATCGATTTTCTATGATATGCTCTTCAGAACTCTCCATTCTCCATGATATGCTGGTCAGAACTATCGATTTTCCATGAGATGCTGTTCAGAACTATCGATTTTCTTTGATATGCTCATCAGAACTCCCCATTTTCCATGATATGCTGGTCAGAACTCTCCATTTTCCATGATATGCCGGTCAGAACTATCGATTTTCTATGATATGCTGGTCAGAACTGTCGATTTTCTATGATATGCTGGTCAGAACTCTCCATTTTCCATTATATGCTGGTCAGAACTATCGATTCCTATGATATGCTGGTCAGAACTATCGATTTTCTATGATATGCTGCTCAGAACTATCGATTTTCTATGATATGCTCATCAGAACTCCCCATTTTCCATGATATGCTGGTCAGAACTCTCCATTTTCCATGATATGCTGGTCAGAACTATCGATTTCCTATGATATGCTTATCAGAACTCCCCATTTTCCATGATATGCTGGTCAGAACCATCGATTTTCTATGATATGCTGGTCAGAACTGTCGATTTTCTATGATATGCTGGTCAGAACTATCGATTTTCTATGATATGCCGATCAGAACTATCCATTTTCCATGATATGCTGGTCAGAACTATCGATTTCCATGATATGCTGGTCAGAACTCTCCATTTTCCATGATATGCTGGTCAGAACTATCGATTTTCTATGATATGCTGGTCAGAACTATCGATTTCCTATGATATGCTGGTCAGAATTATCGATTTTCCATGAGATGCTGGTCAGAACTGTCGATTTTCTATGATATGCTGGTCAGAACTATCGATTTTCTATGATATGCTGGTCAGAACTATTGATTTTCTATGATATGCTGGTCAGAACTATCGATTCTCCATGATATGCTGGTCAGAACTATCGATTTTCTATGATATGCTCATCAGAACTCCCCATTCTACGTGATATGCTGGTCAGAACTCTCCATTTTCCATGATATGCTGGTCAGAACTATCGATTTTCATTGATATGCTGGTCAGAACTGTCGATTTTCTATGATATGCTGGTCAGAACTATCGATTTTCTATGATATGCCGATCAGAACTATCGATTCTCTATGATATGCTGGTCAGAACTATCGATTTTCTATGATATGCTGGTCAGAACTATTGATTTCCCATGATATGCTGGTCAGAACTATCGATTTTCTATGATATGCTCTTCAGAACTCTCCATTCTCCATGATATGCTGGTCAGAACTATCGATTTTCCATGAGATGCTGTTCAGAACTATCGATTTTCTTTGATATGCTCATCAGAACTCCCCATTTTCCATGATATGCTGGTCAGAACTATCGATTTTCCATGATATGCTGGTCAGAACAATTGATTCCCAATGATTTGCTGCTCAGAACTGTTGATATTCAACGATATGCTGGTCAGAACTATCGATTTTTGATGATATGCTGGTCAGTACTATCGATTCTCTAGGATATGCTGATCAGAACTCTCGATTCTCAATGATATGCTGGTCGGAACTCCCGATCCTCTGGGACTCCCAATTGACTCCCTGATTACTCCCAACATCAGAACTCTCGTTCCGTGACATCCTCACATGCCAATCAGCCGTAGAACTCCGAGATATAGTCCACTTCCAGCGGTTCCACCTGCGCTGCTACTACATCGTAGAAAAACTCCTCATGTCTCTTCATTTAATTCCCGAAAAAAATTTCTTAAGCACTCCTAGCATTAGAACTCCCTTGTTTCGACATCCTCGCATCCCAATCATCCCTAGAACTCCTAGATATAGTCAATTTCCTTCCATTACCCCTGCGATGCTGTCATATTGTAGAAGAACTCAGCATATCATTCCATTTAATTCCTGAAAAAAATTTCCCAAGCACTTCTAGCATTAGAACTCCCTTGTTTTGACATCCTCGCATCCCAATCATCCCTAGAACTCCGAGATACAGTCCATTTCCATCCATTTTCCCTGCGATGCTGTCATATTGTAGAAGAACTTAGCATATCATTTTTTCAAAATCGATTTTTTTCACAAATTTACCCGGAACTATTGTTGTAACTTATCAAGAACTGTAGAACTATAGTGGATGCGACTAGAACTGGTGCTTTTTTGTGCGATGCTGACATTTGATATGCCAACTTCACAGACACAAAAGAATAAGTCTTCGAAAAACCTCATACAGGGTGGCGCAAAAGTCTGGAAACACCCCCATAACTTTTGAACGGGGCATGATAATTGGATCAAATTTCTTTTGAACTGAAAGAGGGGTCAAGGGCTATCTCAACGGGGGACTTTGAGTTCCCCAGCCCTGTAGGGGGTGTTGGGGGCGGAGGGAACGGGGCGAAAATCTCAAATAAGACGGGGAGGCTTGTGATACGTCATTCGGTAGGGTTTTCCAACCCAAATCCAGCGGTTTTTTGTTTTTTGAAATCGGATCATTTTTCGCTTAGTTATCGTAATTTTGATAATCTGATGTGGCAAAGTCTGGAAACACCCCCTTAACTTTTGAACGGGGCATGGTAATTGGATCAAATTTTTTTTGAATCGGAGGTTATTTCTATCTCAATCTTGGGATTACCCAGAATCAACGGCGTGGACGTGTCGGGAATTTGATTCCTTGTGTGTGTGTGTGTGTGTGTGTGTGGGTGTGGGTGTGTGTAGGTGTGTGTGGGTGGTTGTGTGTGATTGTGGGTGTGTGTGTGTGTGCATGTGTGTGGTTGTGTGTGGGTATGGGTGGTTGTGAGTGGGTCGCACAGGCCCATACGACCGAACCACCTACCCACCCTCACACACGCACACAATCCAACACACAACCACACACACCGACACCCACCTACACCCACACTCACCTCCTCACACACACACACACACATGCACACACACACAAGGAATCAGGTTGCCGCCACGTCCACGCCGTTGATTCTGGGTAATGCGAAGATTGGGATAAGAAAACCTCCGATTAGAAAAAGATTTGATGCAATTATCATGCCCCGTTCAAAAGTTATGGGGGTGTTTCCAGACTTTCCCACATCGGAGTATCAAAATCACAATAACTCAGCGGAAAATGATCCGATTTCAAAAAACAATGAATCGCTGGATTCGGGTTGAGAGCCCTTATCGGATGACGTATCACAAGCCCTCCCGTCTTATTTGAGATTTTGGCCCCCCTTCCCCTCTCATCGTCCCCTACAGGACTGGGGAACTCAGAGTCCCCAGTTAAGATAGCCCTTGACCCTTCCTTCAATTAGAAAAAAATTTGATCCAATTATCATGCCCCGTTCAAAAGTTATGGGGGTGTTTCCAGACTTTTGCGCCACCCTGTATATCAATTTTATCCGCGACAATTACAATTATTATACAAAATCTCAATCAGGAAATTTTTAATATAAAGAATTGAAACTTTTCCTGTCAGACATGACGAAGTCCAATAAAAGTGGAAAATTTCAGTGCAACAGTGATTAAATTCCAGCGTAACCGGAAAATTCCGTCGCATAGCAACTGGAAAATCCCATCACACGACCAGAAAATTGCAGTTCAAAACCTGTATAATTCAATTGCATAGCAACTGGAAAATTCCATCACACCACCTGAAAATTGCAATTCAAAACCTGTGTGATCCTACACTGAAAAAAAAATGTATTCCAGTCAAATAAATATTCATTTTTCCTGTACCAAAGAAATATTTATTTGACTGGAATACATTTTTTTTTCAGTGTAGTATACCAACGATTGGGTTTTTTTTTCTAAATTTGAAATTTTTTCTCCAAGTCCTTCTTGAGGGGATATTTTTTTCTGGTGCACAAGAACTGTAAAATTGTAGTACGAGGCAGTAAAATTTTCGCGAAATCACGGCAAAATTTCAGTACACAATTCCAAACTTGAAAATTTCAGTACAAGGACTGACTTTTCAATTATGCTTGGTGAATTTTCAGTACCGTACCAATAAAATCTCTGTACATGTACTGCAATATCCATATTCCAGTACTAGCACTGGAAATTTCCAGTCTAGTTGCACAGTAAATTTCCAGTTTTTTTTTTTACAGTGTGTGATAAGAAACCATAGAGTTTCATAGTCTCAAGTAACATTCGAATGTTCATAGCAGGTTTCGCGAACGTTTTGAGCACATCTTGTGAACATTTTCAGCTTGCTCTATGAATGCTGTGTTCCTAGAAGTTTGATAACGATGTAACATTGAAAATCCCTCATACGAAAACGTGTCGTTCTTGATTGGAAACTTATAACAAGGAAAAAAAAACAAAGTACATAACACATAATCTGACACAAAACACAGTTACAATATATTCTTTATATTGAAGAGATTCAGCTATGATTTATTGAATATATCGATAGAAGAATAAATTACAATCCCATTTTCTCAAAACTCATGATATTGAGAGATACCGTTGAAAATGATTGAGATTCAGTGAAATCTCACTGATTCTTGATACTTCTCACTAACCTCATTTATCTTGTGGATATGTTTGATTACTTCCACGTATCAAGATTTGAAAATAACATTCTTTTCAGTTGCATTTTCAGAATGACTGAGAGAAAAAAACCTCCTGGTACTCAATTTTGAAAAAGGGAAAACGAAAAAGAAATTACAGAATATACAAGGTCCTCAGAAAAATACTGCCATCCTAAGCCAAATGGCCATTTGTCGAAATTTTGATGTTTCAAAATATCAAGCGTTTCATTTAAACTTGTACATGTTAAATGATACAAGCGCCGTGATGTTTAAATCAGTTTTTCACGTAGTTTTCAATAGTTTGAAGATTTTTTTCATTGAAACACATATAAAGAAGCTATTCGAATTTGAATATGTAAAAAAACGGAGAAAAATTCTGTTGACATACCTGACTAGAAATTTGGTGAAGTAAAATTAGGGGCCTCATAAGGTGACATAAGGCCCTGAGGTTTGCCCGACCAAATTTCTAGTCGGGATACAGCCTTTTGGCTTAGGACGGCAGAGTATTACTATCCTGAACAAAAACGTATTTCAAAGACCGTATCAGATACTGATTGCCCTCGAATTTCACACAGAAAACAAGCCTCAAGCCAAGAAGTAAAAACAATGAAAAGTATACCCAAAAAGAGGATATTTTGATGGCGTATGTGATGGATGGTGGGACCTAGCTCAAAGACAGCCCGACTAAGAACTTGGCAATTTTCTAGATGGATTCAGCTGTTCAAGGGGATTCGAAGATATCCAAAATGAAATTACGATCTCCATTAATGGAACATGGACCTGAGAGAATCACAGGAACTTTCCTTAGATCCAAAAACAAAGAGAAAATCAACAGATAATATTCAATACGATTCAAGTGAGATCTGTGATGAAAATTCGAAATAGTTGATAGGAAGCCCGAAAATCAAAATTCAATTTCATTTATGTTTTATATCATTCAGCTCAAAATTTCGTGTACATTGAGAGAGATTCATAATTAGAAATTACTGGTTTTCATCATAAAACCCCTAGTTGTATGCATCCCTAGAATGTATTATGTATACTGGGTATGTTTATAGTATGTATAAAACGTTCGCGTGCTACTTGGGATGGGGGATACATTGTGAAAAGAAAATTTTGCATATTCACAAATTCTAATAAATAACAATAAATAAATGAATCTCCACATTTATTCTCCAAAATTGATTTCGCGTTCAGATTGTAAACATAATAACGATTATAATTCATTGTTCCGTGTTTTGCATACATTCTCTCCATATTGATTATTGATTCAATAAGATTTTAGATCACGATCAACTAGTTCTACTATCATTACTTCGATCGAAGGACGGATGAATTTTCATCTCATTCCTGAAGATGATGTTCAAATTCATTTCAGAATCGGAAAGATTGATGACGACTGAATAAATAGATCGGATTGAAGATGTGAATGATAGTTCGATGAACTGATTGTGAATGAAAAAAAAAATTGATAATTAAATATGTTCATACCTTCAATCTGGGATCAACAACAGCCGAAGTATCATTCTGAGGCCCCATTTTGCATGTCCCAGAATAATGATAAATATTGTAAGTGAGAGTACGTATATGGCATTCCCAGTATTCGTTCGTTTCGTACACATAGGTCTCACATCCGGGGAAAGTGGGGTTGAAGAGTGTTGAATTGAATTTCCTCATAGCAGAAGTTTGACTGATATGAATAGCTGCTCTGACCGCTTGGATCGCGAGTCGAACATCTTCCCTAACATCTAGATAGTTTGGGATTATTTCAGGCCTATCCATAGCATCACTGCTTTTCAGTCTAATAGTACCACGACTCTTCGGTCTGAGAATTATGGGGAGGACATACCAAGCGTAATCCCCTAGGATCGGACCATACGCATTTACCCAAAGATCGTCTCTCACCCCGTAAGTACGATACAACGCGGGGTCGGAAGTCATTGCCGAACCAACGAATAATAGTTCAACACTGGGGTAAGCCTCGGCGTCTCGTGGTTTATCGACGTCCAAAAAAGCGATAGCTTCGCAACCACCGGGTATAGTGAATGGACCTGACCTATTGATCAGGAAATCTTTCAGAAATGGGAACGTCGGGTTTGCCACGTCTATTATTCTCAGAGAGACTGGCTGGTCAATTGTAAATGAGAGACCACCGTAAGCAATGTGATCCATCAGATTATCACCAACTGGGGCATCTTTGATGACTTCAATGCCAAATTGTCGGAGATGTTCAGCCGGACCAACTCCGGACAACATCAACAATTGTGGTGATCCAATAGCTCCTGCACAAAGAATCACTTCTTTTTTTGCGTAAACTATAATTTCTTGATCATTTTTGATGAATTTGACACCCGTAGCTCGTTTGCTCTGTGGATCTATCATAATTCTTGTGACCATACTCCGTTTGGATACATAGAGATTTCGACGATCCCTCACAGGGTGTAGATAAGCTCTGTTGCTGCTCATGCGTGTGCCATTTTTCGTTGTCGATAACACATACGAAAATCCAACCATGCTTTCGCCGGTGTAATTTGGTAATGGCCACCTGAGTTCACGCCCAGCCTCTAGAAAGGCATCGGCTAAGGGAGTATGAGAAACTGGATTAGCAATATTTACTGGTCCCGTAGTTCCATGTTCTCCACGATCGTCCCCCATGTTCGGAACATCCAAAGTTTCCAATCTTCTGAAATATGGCAGTAAATCTTGGTAAGACCATCCATCGTTGCCCAATTCTGCCCAGCGATCGTAATCCTTGGGATGACCTCTTGTGGCGATCATATAATTCAGTACGCTACTTCCACCCATAACTTTACCCCTTGGCCAATTGCACCTCCGATCATTCATGCCGGTGCAATAACGATCCGAAGGTTCCGTCTGATATTTCCAATTAAAGTCGGAATTGAATTGCGAATAAATCACTGTCAGCGGTACGTCCAACAGGAGAGTCTCATTGGATCCAGCTTCTATCAGTAAGACATCGATATCTTGAACTTCGGTGAGCCTCGAAGCGATAGTGGCACCCGCAGTTCCTGCACCGATTACAATAAAATCGTATCTCGAATCGAGTTCCGGTGTCATATCTCTTGTCTCTTGACTACTAAATTCTTCACTATCGTACAAAAATTTTGTTGTTCCCAAAATGGACTGTCCCATATTTTGTTCACTGTTTCCAACATTCCCCATTACTCCATCTCCGTAAACACCGGTGTCTCGTTTCTCGATAACCACTCCATCACTCCCCTTCGACGCGAAGATGATGAGTGATAGAGCGATGAAATTGATGAGTATATTCAACATCCTATTCGAACGTAGCACGTTGTATTCGACGTAGGTACGCTACCATTCGCCGACACCCCGCAAAAATTCTCCGAGTGATAGAAAATTGTGGAGAATAGTGATACCTATTTGTCCGGAAATGTAAACTTATTTACAACTTCAGCTGAGCTGTAATAGAAAGATTTGCTGCACTTTTCACGCAGCTCTAATGCTGTGAGAGATAATAATTCACGCACCTATTTCTCGCATATACAAATCTGAACACTTGGCTTCCAAAAGCGTATCGAGATTGAGGCACTCAACCGTAAGTTCACAGTTAGCGTACTAGGAACGTGACAAGTTAGCAGTCAACTATATGGACGTATGTCACACGAAATTCAAAATTCAAATGCGCTTGCAGATATTCAAGGATCATGAGAAGCGAATGAAATTCTGTGTTAACTTTCTCAAATGAATTACTTATCGAATGCAAATTCAAAATGAATAATAATTAATTGCATACCCGAGATTAAACTTGGAATATTGCATTTCCTTATGACTTATATTATCTTATGAACTACGATGTTTAAATCATAGCACACATTGAGAGCAATCATTACTACTACCAAGAGAATATATTCTTGAATATTTTTAAGATTGTTTGATCACAGCTGATATGTTGTGGGCTCAACAGAAATTTTCTTGAATCAAAAACATCCTTGGAGAAATGGATTTCTCCGAACAAAATAATATTTTGTGGATGGAAATGATTACTATTCTCAGTGCAGGACCGTACTTAAGAAAGGAGGGATTGTCAAATATTTGAAACGTATATTGCTGTTATAATCTTCTTTGGTAGGAGTAAACATCGTAATATTTGAAGCGATTCAGCTATGAAACAGCATAATTCATAATGTTGTATTTTTAATAGATTAACTTTGCAGATATCGTCCTTCGCTACGCTTATCATATCGTAATATATAGGATATCTTTTCCTTGAAAGAAGGAACGAAATTATGAAGAATGTTTGACGTTTGGAGGTTACAACTCTTAAAATCCCCTTATATCGATACTGATTGGTTGACTTTTTATCCCCGTCGTTCGATTGATTTACTTATGTTGTTCGTATTCTGATTGGTGTATCATCTTATTCGTGGTTCGTTTGGATGGCATTTGTACGTATAATTGAAATTTTTAATTGGAAAAGAAATGTTTTGGCATTCTGCGTGATCGCGGTGATGAATGCGAGGTTGATTATTGGAAAATGAAAAATTGATCTCCAGTGTTGAATCGCAGAATATACTATCGCGTTCATCGTTGCTGTGAAAATGCATTGCAGCTTCTTTGAGTCAGAAAATTCGAATACTCGCAGGCCCTTAATTCTTACCTATCCTATTCATAGTTTTTATAAACACCCATGGTCTTCTTTCACCATATCTGCCGCTTTTTCTGCAATCATGATCGTGGGAATGTTCGTATGCCCCGAAGGAATTTCTGGCATGATTGAAGCGTCCGCGACTCTTAATCCTTTTACTCCGATCACCTGTAATAGTAATATTATGACATTTGTCTCCAGTTCTTCTTTAAAAGGATTAACGAAAATAAATATACATCAAATCAACATATTCAAAACCGATCATGAAAACTGTAGCATCCCAGATAACACACGAAGAATTATTTTTCAAAAATAAGAATAGAATTCTTCAAGAATGATTTTCGAATTAATGAATTCAAAAGGAACTCCGTAGGAGTTCAATTTTTGGGACATTAGCAAGTTCTTTGAGAATGCTGAAAGTATTGTTTTAATACTCTCAAAGAACTTTGTAATATCCAAAAACATTGAACTCCTCCAGAACTCTATATGATCTCATTAGTTCGAAAAGAATTCTTGGAGAATTCTATTCTTGTTTTAGAAAAAGAACACCCACAGAAACGTTTCCTTATTGTAACAAAAATGTTATTATTATGAGAACATTTTTTTCTCAACATAGGGACAATCCTAATTCTTCTTCTGATAAGAAAAAAACTCTCTCGCCTCAAGTAAAGTTTGATAATCTTGGCGGTGGAATATTGAATCTTGGATCAAGAAAAATAGCCTTGAGATCACCATAAGCATTTTTTGAATAAGACTTGGAAATTTTCTCGTAAGGTACTGAAATTTTTCTTTTTACCCAATAAACATTTTGTATCTTGAGATATATTTTAGACAGGCCTTAAATATCCTATGTGACACTTTTAAATAAGGTTCTAATCAATTCTTGTACCAAACTCGTCTGATAGATATCTAAAACTGTTGTACAAGACATCTAAAACCAAGATACCGCCAGACACAAAATGTTCAATGGTTACAATAATTGATTTTTTTCAAATGAAATATTGGTGTATCACTTTGGACGGTATCTGGCACACGGTACACTGTTTCATTCGATTATCACTGTTTTAAAATTTATAATTACTATTCCATTCCACAACACGATATATTGGAATCAATTTTCAAAACTCTATATTCCTCTGTTGCCAATCAAAGGGAGGGGAGCGTATCGTTAACCGTCGCCTTGAGGAATATCCATCTAGTTTCAGCATAGGAACATTTTTCTTACCACAAGAAGCGATGGTTCTCACAAGAAATGAAGATTCTTACGTTAAACAAAAGTCATTGATCTAAATTCCTTCTACTAACAACCCGTGATATGATTACTTTGAAACAAAACTGCTTTTCGGTCGAAGAAAATTAATATCAAGAATAAAATGATGGTAACAATAAGAAATCATTTCTGTGAGTGAATTCTTCGTGTGTTATCAGGGATTCACTATCAACTTCAATGAGTTCAACTTTAATTATAATTACACGGTAAAAAAAAATTTTCACTACAATTTGAGCACACAGAACAAAAAGCTGTCTGAAGAAACTATTGTATCCGTTCAAATTTGGGTTTCAAATTTCTCTTGAACTGAAACAATATTATTTCAATTCACAGCAGGTTTATTTGGCACAAGAAAAATATTGCTTTCATCATATATGAGACGATGGGTATGGAATTAAGACAAATGTTCTTTTGGGGATGATGATTGGCAATAAATAACGTATTCAATGTCTTTTTCAATAATATAACACTGTATCGTTGGAATTCTTCAGAAGTTTTTTTAATATGCTTACTTCGAATGTTTTGATCATTCGCTTAACGAGACCAAATTTTTTCAGAAGTCCCTAAACTTTCAGTTATGTCAACAAAAAAATTCTGTTGGGCATATAACAACAAAATGTTCTAAGAGACCCTACAAGACAGTTTTTCCCGTACAATGAATATCTATTTGTAGTAGGGGTGTGCGGGTAGCACTTTTTATCGGGTCGGATTCGGGTATTTGTATTTCTTTTCGGGTCGGGTCGGGTCGGGTACCCGATTAAATCGGGTTTTCCAAGTCGGGTAGCCGAATATAATAAAATCGCTTGAATTTAATATTTTCAACTTCTATCCGAAGTTGCCATTGCCGTTGATATTTTAAGGACAAATTGTCTTGAGCGATTGTAGGAATAAGGGGATTTCATATGAATTCAATTCTAATATGAAGAATGCCATATTCACTACAAGTCTATTAGGGTTGTTACTCCATGTAATTGATTATGCAGCGCATCAAGAAATCTCCAAATTGCTTCATGGAATGTTTATATTTATTTTTTAATTCAATTAAAAAATATAATCACATTTATATCTCATAAATAATATATTATCTATTTTCTTATCTAGTAACCACAATATAGAATCTTGAACATCAATGAAAATAAATATTCTTCTTATAAATATCATTCTTTTTTCATATTTTTAAATTTGAATGGAGGAAGCACAACTCTTCCACATGTTTTGTCAGCAATCTTGATCGAGTTGCTGTCACAATATTTCCTGCTGAGGAAAACGTTTGCTATATTTGAATTACCCGAATGAAATCGGGTACCCGAAAAACTCGGGTAATTGAAAAACCCGACTCGACGGGTACCCGATCCGAACCGACCCGATAAAAACCCGATGACTCGGGTACCCGTACACCCCTAATTTGTAGTGTCCTGAGGTATATTTAATGATTGCGAAATCAATTTTCCCCCTGTTAAAAATAATCCATAGAATCTCATTGAAAAATGGGAAAATGAATAGGTTTAAATGAAATTCAATTATGTTCAATCAGAAATTACACCATTCGTAATAGGATTCAATGGAATATTTTCACCTGGGCTCTCAATCATTGATATATATACACTGGATACGGGATAGCCTTGAAATTCATACTATTCCTTGTACCCACTTTTTCCATTAGAATATAACAGCAGCGACGTCTACCATCGTGTTGGGGAATTTCAAAATCCATATATATATAGATACAGCAGACCATTTTGTGTTCAAGAATCCTTCAGTGAGGAATAAGACCACGGTCGCCATTGATGGGATAAACAAAAAATAAGTAACCAATGCATCGTCCAATGAATAATACTGAGTAATCCATTGAAAATATAATATAAATCTCACTATATTCCGTCCTATTTGTAATGAGTTATTCAATTTTATTCATCGACCCATACCAAAATTTTTGGGCCTCGCCAATGCTGGCAATGAAATATAGCTTGGCGCAATGTTGACAGACAAGGCTTGGCAATCTATAAATCTTCAATGTTGATTACCAATAAATACAATGTCGCACCGATGTCGGTGTTCGACGGATTTCGTTTGTCAGTCTATTATTGTGGCATAATTGCGCCAAGCTTGGCTCTTGCTTGGCTCATCCTTGGCCCGACATTGACTGAACGATAGATTCCATTCAACGCCAGGATCATTTAAAATGTGGTTCAATATTGCCCCAAACTTTGGCCTAGTTTCGGTAGAAATTAGTTTTCAATGTAGCGCCAATCATTGGTAATAGCATGGCTCAATATTGGCAACCTATATAATATTTTTGCTATGTTACTAATCAAGTGTTTCTCGCGAGTGGTGAAACGCGTATACGAAGAATATATAAGGCTTAAGTAAGTCTTTGGAAGAACATTCAATCGCTTTTTACTATAAGTCACACTAGAGGGCTCCTACAGCTGAGCTAACATACATTGTGTCTACTTCTCATGGCAAAATTTACCGACAAAAGACGCCGAGTTGGCCACAAACAAATGAGGGGAAAACAATAAGACTTCAAACGACGTATGTCAGAAACTGCGAAATGCGCATACTTTTTATGTATTTCTGGGTTAAATATTTCTTACTTTGATCATTGGCGCAGCATTGACAAACAAAATTTCCAATTGTTTGCCAATGATGGTATATTTCATTGCCATTGTTTCATCGATGATGGGACTTCATTGGAAAAACACGTAGGTAAATCATAAAATGATGTTATCATTGCAGGTTTGCGCCATGCTTGGTTGCCAAGCCTCGGCAATACTTTATCTACGTTGCACCATGCTAGCCCCAATTGTAAATTTCTATATGGAGAATGGCGCGCAAACTCACCCCTATCCCATTAATGGCAGCAAGTAAAAAGCTGATTGTCTTATCCCTCATAGAAGGGTCCTTATTTTTATGTTGGTACTCCAACAGGATGGTGAAGGGCACTTGATCTAAAAGTCTGTTGTAGAATTTTGTTCAATTTGGTACATGAAAATGGCGTCGATCTCGTATCCAGTGTATGTATAACAGTACTCTCAATGCATTGTCCTTGTTCGGTTCAGTTATGGAATAATCATTCCCAAATGTACATTTTTCTGCCAGCAGTTTTTTTCTTTCGAAAATACACTGTAAAAAATATTCATATTAATTTTAATACAAAAGTTTGGAAGCAATTGACACACATATTTATGTACTGAATCCCCCACACTTTCATAAAAAATTCAAACACCATATCATCTTGAAATGGTTTTCCTTACAGAAATTCATTTGAATCTCATCAAATCTGTGGTGAATTTGATACAAAAAATTATCTGTTATAATTATCGCTTCCATATTTGTTGTGTGAAATTCACAAATTTTTTTGAACAGTGTAGTTTTATTTCAATTGGGTTCCATCGGATGTGGTTAGATACATACCAAATGATATTTAGCACGGAAGCACCTTGGAACGAAACCATTGAAGCGGGAAATTTTGTGCTTGAGATCTCATTTTTTTTTTTTCTTTTCGTGTATGGAAATACCAAACTGAGAGGAAAGAAATAGTCGGAACTACTATGAGGATAGTTGAGAGAAGGCTGAAATGTGTTTGATAGTCAGTCTAACTATTTCGAAGTTTAAACAACAATGGTCATTGTGAAAATTACTATTTGAGTTAATTACGTTTATGATGTATAATAGTTAGTGTCACTATTCATCATCTTATTACACAGTAAAAAAAAATTCCGTTATTGTGTAAAAAAGAAGTACGTGTCAAAATTCAAGTGTTGAATATTTAACACTTTTGTGTGTTCATTTAACACACTGATCAAATGCTGTTCGATCGATTCATTTTCAACATATTAAAATGTTATTCGAGTTCAAATTAACACTTTATGAGTGTCACTCTGGAATCAACACACATCGAGTGTGAAGAAAAATGGTTAACATTCGCTTGTGTGTTGAATTTGACGAAAAATTTTTTACTGTGTATTCACACTTGAGGTATTACTAATATTTTACCTCTTTTTCCATCCAGTGCGTATAACGCGAATGAAAAATACTGTAACTATTCTCTCGTCTATAATGAGTCTTTACCAGGTATTGCTAGCCCTTCGCAAGGGCCCGATGAGATCTTGTAAAGACTAGAAAACGACGAGAGTGATTTTTACTCGGTAAAATGGTGTCGGTACACAAGTACGCCTACAGCGAGCAACCCGTATTACTGTCGTGTACACAAAACATCATGTATAAGGTTCCATTTCGTTCACAAAACACTTATACATTCATATTCCAACTTTTGTTCATATCGAATCACTGAAAAGTGTATAAAAATGATTTTAATGAATGTATTTTTTCCAGTTTCTCACAATCAAGAAGTTTCAGGATCACAGTATATCGGTACGTGTGATACAATAAAATCGTCATCGTCAAAAAGTCTGAGATGAGAACACTGAATATGAGGAAGTCCGTGGGAAAAAGGCAGAAAATCAAAATTTCTTTTCCTCGAGAGAATGGTTTATATGATAGCTTGCGTTGTAAAATGAAGAGTATTTCTGTCTTGGGCTGTTCCAAGGGTGTTTCTATTCACTCCATGTTACGGTACCTGCATAGTCGAGTGTTTGAGGAATAATCTAATCTTTGAGAAGATGTATTACGCTAGTCCTACATTCGTGTCAGTGCATAACATTTGTTTCATGAATGTTCATGTTATTCCATAAAAAATGTTCGAATGTACTCCAGAATTGGATAGGAAATTGAACGAGAATTGTACAAATGATAAGAAATGATGATGAGGAGGGGTAATAACAATTGAATATATTCATACCTTCAATCTGGGATCAACAACAGCCGAGGGATCATCTTTGGGACCCATTTTACATGTTCCAGAATAATGATAAATATTGAAAGTGATGGCACGCAGAGCGCATTCCCAATACTTGTCCGAGTCATATTCATAATCATCACATCCGGGCAAAGGAGGATTGTAGAGTTGTGAATTGAATTTCTGCATGGCATCAGTTTTACTGATATTAATAGCAGCTCTGATCCCTCCGACCAAAATTCGAACATCTTCTTTATCGGCTAGATAATTTGCGAATATTTTAGGCTTATCAAAAGGGTTATTGCTTGCCAGTTTGATACAACCACGACTCCTTGGTCTGAGAATCATGGGGAGGGTAGTCCAAGCGTATTTGCCCAAAATCGGACCATAAGATTTGAAGAAGACATCCTCCCTAAGTCCTAAAATACGATAAAAGATAAGGTCGGAAGTAATTGCCGTACTGAGGAATAACATCTCAATATTGGCGCGACTCTCGGCGGCTCCTGGTTTATCAACGTTCACAAAACCGATAACTTCGGTAGCACCGGGCACAGTGAATGGACCTGATCTATTAAGCAGGAAATCTTTCAAGTATGGAAACGCTGGGTTCAGCTGGTCTGGAGGTCTGAGAGCGACTGGCTTATCAATCAAAAATACAAGACCCCCGTAAGCAATGTGATCCATGAGATTTTCACCAACTGGGGCATCTTTGATACATTCAATGCTATGTTGTCGAAGATGTTCAGCCGGACCAACCCCAGACAACATCAATAATTGTGGTGATCCAATGGCTCCTGCACAAAGAATCACTTCTTTCTTTGCGTGAACTATAATCTCTTGACCATTTTTGATGAATTCGACACCATCTGCTCGTTTGCTCTTTGGATTGATCAAAATTTTTGTCGCCCTGCTATCTTTGGATACGTGGAGATTCCTACGATTTTTCGCAGGGTGTAGATAAGCTTTGTTGCTGCTCATGCGCGTGCCATTCTTCGTTGTCGTGAATACATACGCAAACCCAGTCTCGGTTTCGCCTTTGTAATCTTCTAATATCGGATATCCCATTTCGTGTCCAGCCTGTACCATAGCTCCGGCTAAGGGAGTACGATGAGCTGCAGGACCAATAGTTACTGGTCCCGTAGTGCCATATTTTTCACGATCGTTCCCTATGTTTGAATCATCCAAAGTTTCTAATTTTTTGAAATACGGCATTAAATCTTTGTAAGACCATCCATCGTTGCCCAACTCCGCCCAACGATCATAATCCTCGGCATCACCTCTGGTAGCGATCATATAATTCAATACGCTACTTCCGCCCATAACCTTGCCCCTTGGCCAATTGCATCTGTGCCCAATCATTCCCGTACAATAATGATCTGACGGTTCCGTTTGATATTGCCAATTAATCTTGGGATTCAATTGTGAAGCAGACACCGCCAGCGGTATGTCCATGCTGAGAGCCTCATCGGATCCAGCTTCTATCAGTAACACACTAGTATTTGGATCTTCACTGAGTCTCGAGGCCATAACGGCCCCCGCACTTCCTGCCCCGACTATAATAAAATCGTATTCCATCCTGTGCTTTGGCGTCATATCCTTCGTCTCTTGACGTCTAAATTCTTCACTTTCCTTTGAGAATTTCAATACACCCACAGCTGTTAATATAATATTCTGTACACCATCAACCCCATGGTATTCCGAATGGAATTTCGGTATCACGTCTCTCATTTCTGGATTACTGAAGTGTTCCTCATCGCAAATGCAATCTGTCAACCCCAAAGCGGACAGTATCATGTTTTGTGCACTATTCGCCCCCGAATGGAGTTTCGATGTGATTTTCTTCATTACCTTACTAATGAACCGTGTGCCATCGTTCATGAACTTCGTGATCTCAAAATTCGACGGCATCGTGTTCAATACACCATTTACCCCATTCCACCACACTCCTTCACCTTCGTCAACACTGTGGTCTGATTTTTCGAGAATCGCTCCATCACAATTACTCGACACGAAAATGATGACCGATAGAGCAATGAAATCCATCAAAGTATTCGACATCCCATTCGAAAACAACATGTTGTCTCCAACTTAGGTACACGAAGATTTTTCTCACTTTGAAACCCCACACGAGTGATAAGAAATGGTGGAGTATAGTCCTCCCTCCTTGTTCAGCGGTGCAAGTATACAAAGCCTTCGCAGCGACTGTCATAAGAAGATTCGCTGCACTCTTCGTGCAGCTTCAAGTTGGTTCAACCTCCCTCTCTACCGCACAAAAACAAATGGCTCAAGGACAAATAAATGTGTTATTCGCTCTGTTGTTTCAAGGTAACGGGACGTAGCGGAGTCCAGGTGAAAGTACCGGTATTTTGAACGAATGGATATCCGTGTTTAGCTACATATATATCACTTCGAGAGGCAGCTAAAATTTTAACATTACATTCAGATTGGACATAAAGACATACCCTTCCACCAAATCCCTCTGTTCTATCACACCTGAAGAAAATATATTCATGTATGATACAGGTAGAATCATCAATATGGGGCCTCATCCATGTCTCAGAGACGGCTATGACGTCATAATCATGTAATAAGACAAATGCTGAAACTCATCCCAGTGTGCCATAAGGGATTGTGCATTCTCATGACATATACTCATGGATCTGTTCATTAATAACATGGGTTGTCTAACAACTCTTGGGGATGTTAAATTATGTCAGGTTAATTTCATGTTAACCCTTTCACGACCATAAGATAACGGCTGTTCGTAGAGGAGAAGAATGGAAATTTTCTTAATCTACACCCCACCAAATAGGATAAATCTGTTGCATTAGAATTTCTAGCTCCTGTATTCCATCAGATATAGTACGGTACGTATTTGGGTCTGTCGTCCTGAAAAGAGGTCTCACCTTCAATTTTCCAAGGTGAATACAAAAGATGTCTGTCATATATTGTTACTGAAATTGAAAAGTGCAAGGATATTTGAATCATTCCTTCTAGGTGGTTTCGAGCAGAACATTTTATATTTGTATTTTACTAAAAAAATATGAATAAAATGATCATTCTCAAAACTAGATGAATTTATTGAGTTTTTATGCATTCGAACATATATTTTCCTAGCGAGAAAAATCATAGTTTATATTGGGACCTTTTTCTTTGAGATAAACCACAATGAAAAGACCTTTACCGAATACACTTTTCATGAAAAATTTCGGAACTCATGTCACAATTATGTGCCAGCGGTCCTGAAAGGGTTAATGTCGTCGACAATGACTGGAGAATCATTGTCTTTCTCTACTATGACCTTACCATTTCTATACCCTGTCCCAAGGAACACAACCTAGTCACAATGACGTCCTGGTAACATCATTGTGACGAATAACTCGTCACTGGTTCCAAAATCTCATTGGAATGACGAAATTGTGACTTCGGTAATTTTTGTCCATTATTTTTTATTATGCATGATTACTGAAAAAGAGTGAATATCACTTTCCGAAGATGAATTCACGTATCAACAATAATAACTTCATTGCGACGTCTTCATGAAGTCATTCAAAATTTTTCATCGTTTCGACTACTCCAGTGCAGGAAAGCGAATAAAAAATTTTCCTGAAGTGCGATTAGAATATTGCGTGTTTAAAGCTTTTGAAAATTCAAATAAATGGGCAGATAATTTATTTTGGTGAAAAGTAATATTTCTTTTCATTTTTCATCGTGATTATTTATTTTTGATATTGTGTGTTTTTAATTTCAATGGATTCGATTATCTTGTAATATATTTTTCGTCTTATTAATCATGCCTGGTATTTTCTCTCACTGCGGTTCCAACATTGAGAAAAAGGAATTCGCTGTGGCAGCGAAATCTACTTTTGCTGGGTTCCTTTTGCCAGAGCAGCAAATTTTTTGCTGTGACAGCAAAAAATGTTTGCTATCCCAGCAAAATTTGTTTACTATTCTGTATATAATACTGAAAATTTGCTGGCGGGGCAAACATTTTTTGCTGCCACAGCTAAAAAATTGCTGTCGCAGCCAACACGATTGTTGTTATAGCAAATTTTCAGCTAGGTCAACAAAAAAATTTGCTATTCTATATATAATACCTCGATTTGCTGCGTCAGCAAATTTTTTCTCTCCGTGAAATCCCTGCAGGATTGACTATACACGCCAGCTGTATTACCCAGACTGCACAAATCTCTTGTAGATAACATAAATATTATCTTCCAGAGCTACTCGCTCTTGCAAATGACATATATGTTATATGTAGCAGCTTTGTGTTGTCCGGGTTACAAAATTAATCAATCAAAAGAAAGTTTCCATTCCTGGAACATATATAACACATCAGATTGTACTTCGTTTATTTTACGATATTTCAGAATTATCCAGATCGTCACAATAATGAAGGCTGTTATTTTCATATTTATTTTATCGTGCATTTCATATTATTACCTCTTTTCAACTCTCAGACACGTTCAACTACAGGTCATCTACGCTTCATTTGTCCCAATACCTGCTCCCTTCACTTTTGGATTTCCACCAGGAAACCTAAGGGAGATATTAAAAAAATGATTAACTCTTTAACCATGGTTAACTATTCTTTAATTCTCATAAACCAGCACAATACGCGGTATCCTCTTTGCATCGAATGTTCATTATACCGAAAATTCATATCCCGAACGCTAACAGACCAGAAGTTCAAATCAAATACATTTGATATAATACCCCTTCGGTCTATCAACGTTTGGAACATGAATTTTTGGTATATTGAGTATTCGGTGCAAAGAAAATTCGGTGTACTGGGGGCCCACCCATCTAGAGATGATTTTGCCGACTAGAGATTAGTAAATTTTATAAACAAAATTGCGAAAAAGGCATTCTGCGCAACGTCACATTGACATCACGATGACGTCCGAAAATAGTCACTAAAAGACAGATATCTGCGGAAAAATCTGCCAATCTGTCAGTGGATCTATTGACGTCACCGGTCGTGACGTCAATGTGACATCATCGTGACTAAGTTGCACCGAAAAAAATAATTAGTTACCCTTACTCCAAACTATTTCCAGTAACTAGATACAGTTGTTGATATTTGGATAACTAAAACGGGCGTTGGCTCAACTAAATTCAAATTTAATTTCTCTGACTTCAGTTGCTGTTACTAATTTGAAGTTGCCTTTATTACAGCTTTCATTAATGACTTCTATTCTTTTATTACTCGGAACTAATTTTCACAACCAACTTCAGTTCATTCGGTCAAATAAATTATTTTCTTCGGTGTGTGTTCCTTGGGGTATGTTTATATTCTCCATTTTTTGCACCAATATGTGCTGTTTGAAGATGTTTCGCAATATCTGAATATAATAGTTCATTAATATACACACGCACTGCAAAAATTGCCGTCGAAGATATGTCTCAAAATAAGATATGATATGTTTGATAATTCAAATCAAACACTTGACTGTTTTAACTGGAAACATCAGTATCTCATTTCGCGACACTGACGTTTGTATATGTTTGTTTCCAAAGCAGATCATAGAAGTGTGATTTATGACATTTAACTTGAAAAAATTGATTAAATTTATGATTTTTCATCATACAGTTGATTAGAATCTCGTTGAGTTTGTTTCAAAATGGCATAATATACATTTTGTATACATTGTTCCTGCAGTTCTCGACTTTGACGTTGATGTAATAGTAATTCGAGGTTATGTTCCTACTCTCTAAAACTGAATCTGTGGAATTCCACTGGATTACAGTGATAAGTATACCACTGCGAACAAGTGCATATACGCTGCGAATCAGTGAATATTCACTGATTTTCATAGTGAAATGTGACTAATTGTGATCAGTGAAAATGACATCCAACTGCGGAATCAGTGACTATTCACTGATTATGCAGTGGAATGCAACTGATTGAAATTAGTGGTATACTTATAACTGCGGAATCAGTGAGATCCCACTGATTCAGATTTAGAGAGTACATACAGCTTTTAAACATTTTTGTTTGCCAATCAAACTCGTCATGTTTTGAATGAAAACGTAGTTTTGTGTTTTGAATATGATTACAGTAACATTTCGAAATGAAAAGTCACTACAAAAGTATCTTAGAATAAGATAACAGTTTTTATAATGCGGGAATGGGGAAGGGCGGAATCAATACTGAAAGCAAGCAGGAAACCCTTAAATCTTTTTGCCCTTAGAACATTCTCGGTTAGTACAGATGAACCTGATTCAACTAATACGGTTCTTGGTTTGTCACTAACTCGCGTGCTCCATAGCGTAAAAACACGAATAAAATCATCCCTATTTATATAAATTTTATCATACCAAGCGAGTTGAATATTTCACAGACAATGTGAGTAAGGGTTTTTTTTAGTCTTGCACGAAGAAAAAAATCTAGGAACTAGCGCACGAGCACCGATCACGTATCAATCGCAAGAAGACATTCTTGAAATAAAAGCATGAACCTATCCGCTCATCCCATGCGGCAATGCGATGAGTGCATAGGTGCATATTCTTATTCCAAGGAGTTCCACGGAATAAAACGGTGAAACTTCTTGCAATTGATACGTTTCGTTCAATTTACTCTGAAGAGAGATAATGTCATTCTCACCCTAATAGAAATTTGATCAGGCATTCTCTATTTTTAATAAGGTCCTGATCAGGTTAGAATCCGGAAACCGTGAATAAGGAAAATCTTATGAGGCCCTCACAAGGGACTTATCTGATTTCCCTGATAGGATTCGAATAGGGTTGTAAGGCAGGGGTACAATAGGGTCCGAATTAAATTTCCATAAAATCGAGCGAGATAGGGGAAACCGTAACGAAACCTGATGAGGACCTGGTAAGAAATCAGACATGACTCGTCAGGCCTTGGTATTTCCTCATCCAAAATTTTTATCAGGGTAAGCTCACTGTTTACACCTGTAAGTTTGGTTACTTCAGTCATTGAACTTTTAATATTCTCAACAAAATCATTCGTCGTTTTTTCCAGTTGGTGGCATTTGGTTTGAGTATTCGTGATGTCATTCCTCATTTCTATCAATACATCATCATGTGGAGAAATTAATTGCTTGAGTGAATGTATATCTTTGGATCGGGCTTATCCGAGAATTCAGTTCCAAGACTTGTAAATTCAAATTTGAGGAAATTTGTGAACATCCACAAAAGTTATACTTTGTTACAAACGAATCGTTCCATAAACGTTTTGTAAGGTTTTAGGAAGGTCGCATATATGCTCTTGGAGCATAAAAATATCCGAGTTTGTTTTATTTACATTGTTACAAAACGTTATTAGAACATGTTAAATTGGTTTTCATCAATCATTAAATTGATCACATTTCTGCAGAATTTTTATTCGAAACAGATCATAAATCAAATACAGTGAACGAAATTTCTATAAGAACACCACACCGTTGAAAATATTTGTACATTTAATATATTTTTCATGTACATTTTTAATGAGAATTCATTTACACGCAACTGAATTTAAAATTTTTGCTATATTATATCATACTTCAATATATATTTTCTAAACTGAAATTTCATTCAAATGTAATTGAAATTTCAATAAATTTTCCAGTTACATGGATAAATTTTGCTCCCATTACATGTAATTGGAAGTTCAATTATAAATTTCTAACATTTCTGTTAAAAGTCCCATTCATCTTGTAAATATATGCTACCCGATGTGAGAAAATCTTTTGTGTGTGATACACGCATTGTATCATTCCTACGACGTATGAATGTGAATGAACTTGAGTGCTCAACACTTCATGAACAAGAACGGTAATATGTGGAACTAGACAAAGACAAAATTTGTATAAAAATAGTAAATTATCCGCAGTTGTACTCCATTATACGTACGAGCAACGATTCCCAAATCTTGGTAAAACAATGAGTATCGGAACTAAAACACAATAGTCACAAATCAACATCAAATGGTTTTCTTTGTATATTCAAGTGCCGCAAGGAAACTTCTTGACCTCGGAGGAAAAAATAAAAGTTGACGCTTACCACGACAGAGAGTCATCGATTCGCGAAATATCGAATAAAGTAAATAGATTCAGTACGTACATATGTCAATATTTAATTACGCGAAGAAAATGGCAAACATCATCATAAAGGTGGTAATACTACATTAACGAAACGTGACTACACCCAAATTTTCAGAGAAATGATGAAAAATAATAGTACTGCTGCTGAAATAAAAAAAAACTCTACACCTGCCTACCCATACAAAAATTTTTGGGCTTCGCCAATGCTGACAATAAAATATAGCTTGGCGCAATGCTGACAGACAAGGCTTGGCAATCTATAAATCTTCAATGCTGATTAACAATCAATACAATGTTGCACAGATGTCGGTGTGCGACGGATTTCGTTTGTCAGCCTATTATTGTGGCACAATTGCGCCAAGCTTGGCTTTTGCTTGGCTCATCCTTGGCCCACCATTGATTAAACGATAGATTCCATTCAACGCCAGGATCATTTAGAATGTGGTTCAATATTGCCCCAAACTTTGGCCTAGTTTCGGTAGAAATTAGCTTTCAATGTAGCGCCGATCATTGGTAATAGCATGGCTCAATATTGGCAACCTATATAATATTTTTGCTACGTTACCAATCAAGTGTTTCTCGCGAGTGGTGGAACGCGTATACGAAGAATATATAAGGTTTAAGTAAGTCTTTGGAAGAACAGTCAATCGCTCTTTACTATGAGTCACACTAGAGGGCTCCTACCGCTGAGCTAACATACATTGTGTCTACTTCTCATGGCAAAATTTACCAACAAAAGACGCCGAGTTGTCCACAAACAAATGAGGGGAAAACAATAAGACTTCAAACAACATATGTCAGAAATTGCGAACTGCGCATAGTTTTTATATATTTTTGGGTTAAATATTTTTTACTTTGATCATTGGCGCAGCATTGACAAACAAAATTTCCAATCGTTTGCCAATGATGGTATATTTCATTGCCATTGTTTCATCGATGATGGGACTTCATTGGAAAAACACGTTGGTAAATTATAAAATGATGTTATCATTGCAGGTTTGCGCCATGCTTGGTTGCCAAGCCTTGGCCATACTTCATCTACGTTGCACCATGCTAGCGCCAATTGTAAATTTCTATATGGGTATATGTCTGCAACGTCTACAACAAATATCACATAATAATTTCTATCCAAAATACGGATGCGCGGTTAATCGATCAATAAGTTGAAACGGTTCATTGTTGACGATAATTCGATTGATCGGAAGATTTCGGTTAATCGTTTTTACGATCAATCGATTCACCGATCAATCAGAGGATTCCGGCTAATCATTTTTTCGATTAATCGGAGAATGGATGAATAAGTGGATTCTGCGGACACGCTTTGGGTTTCATTTTTCGTGTACAATTAATAAGTGTATGATTTTTACGTGCATAAATCATACCCTGTCTATTTGCTCGTTTTTGGAATGATGTATGCGAATCATTTCTCATTCTTAATTTATATTAATGAATGCATGAATTGTGTGTTAGAGTTGTCATTCTTTGTTCTCGTCATTTGATGAAGATGATCATTCAAATTATTAATTCTGCTGTTTATGAGTGAAATAGCGAATAACCTTATCAGTTGAGTTCTGTTATCACCTGACACAACAACAATGAATTCAAATGATACAAACATTGATGCGTACCGTTTGTATATGCCATTCCTCATCAGCCACACTGTGAAAACAAAACATTTTCATATGTATTATGGAGTTTCTTTTACATTATAACAGTTAATTGAATTTTATTATAAAATATTCAATTCGATAATATAATTCTCAATGTGAATTCTTAATATTGGATGTTTACCATCCAAAAATTCAAAATTTTTTTCTTAATTTTTTGATTGATTGAAAATTACTCTTGAGCCTGTTCTAATACTCTGGCCATGTGGCTTTTCTCTATGCGGGATATTATAGTCCTCTTTTACCCATTACACTGAGAAAAATGGAAATGGTTATCATTATATTCGGAACTGAATGTTTTCTCCTACTGTACCTCCGTTTTGTAACTGAAACTGCATGAATCGTACCTGCTCAAGTGAAAATGAAAGAAAATATCTACTCCAAGTCTCACGACTCCAAATCGTAGCTGAAAATGAGCCCAGCAATTTTCTGTAACTAAAATAACTCTAGTCAAACAGCTGGAGTAGTTACAAAAAATCTTTATTCTTCGTGAGTTATATCGCTATACTGTCAATAATTTGTATCCGCAGCAGGAAAAACTTAATGTTACGTTGAGTATAATGCTGTAGTTATTTCGAATAAAACTATTTTTGACAGTATGCTTTGATTTTATGGTGAGGAGAGTTGGAAATGATTGATGGAGAAGTCCAAAGAAATTCCTAATAAGTTGTCGCATAAAATAATATGTTCCTTTTTATATCTTTCTTATATTTACTTTCTTTTCCTCATGTAGCAGGGATAGTTATTGGTTTTTTTTTGTGATTTTTATTATTTTTTTTTATTAAAAATATAATGAAATACATTATCATTACTGTAATATTCCAGTTATATTATCAATTGAAAAATAATAAACTGCAAATAACCTGTATGGCAGATGAGGTGTTGTTAATCTATAAATCACATGAGATATTTTATTGTTCCTCTCTTTGTTTGTCCACGTAGATTTTCATTTATTAAAACAAAGAAGGGAAGAATAAAACATCTCACGTGGGTTATGAATCATTTATTTATCATCTCATACCATGATATTTATGTATATTTCCACATTGAAAAAAAAACGGTGAAAAAAAGTGTAATTAATTAGCAGGCGAATTGTGATAACTGCATTCCATAATCATAGGTAGACATGATTTATCAATTATTGATACTTCGAACTGCGGTTACAATCCTAAATGCGTGCGAGCTGTGGTTCCTTGGGTAAATACATGTATCAGTTACTTTGGAGGAAGTTCCTATAGAAATATGAAAATTGTGAAAATAGCTACTTCTCGGAGCTGTGAAAGACGTGAGTTTCAAACTCTCGTGGGTCAAAATTATCATTGCTACAGTAGTTATTGGAGTTATTGGAGTCCAAGTTTTATTTGTGATAGGGAGAATGCTTTCCCACTTCAAACTCTCCGAAAATGTTACTGTAGATACTTTTCATCATTTCAACTACAAATAGTAGCTATACACACGAGGATTTTTTCTCAGTGTACTTTTTCACCTGTATGAAGTTAGCACCCGGAGTGGGAAAAGAAATATTTTTTTCGTGGCATCCGGAAGAACATCGTTAGTACCTGATTGTACCACGAAAAATTTCATTTGTACCTCAAAAATATAAAAGTTACAAAAATTTAAAAAAATGGGTTGCCCCCGACTTTCACCGATTTTAATGAATAATAGCTCATGTGAAAGGCCTTGGGACGTAGATGATTGTACCATAAGGAATTTTCCGAAAAAAGCAAGGAGGGGGGAGTTACAAGCAAAAAACTGATTTTACATGGGAAAAAAATTTTTTTTCCGAACTGGAGACGATCATACAAAACTGCCCCTGACTGGGCCCACTTTTATATGGATGAATGGTGTTCTGGGACCTCCCGAGAATATTCCCTGCAAGTTTGATCGTTTGCACCTGCTTGGTTCGGAAGTTATGAATGTTAGAATATATAAAAATGAGAATACTCGAACTTTGAAGAATCATACAGAATTGCCCCTGACTGGGGCAACTTTTATATGGATAGATTATTGTTCTAGGACCTCCCAAGAGTATTCTCTGCGAGTTTCATCGTTTGTACCTCCTTGGTTAGGAAGTTATTAAGGAAGGATTATTTTAGGAAGTTAAGCCTTAGAATATATAAAAGTCAGAATCTTCGAACTTTGAGAAATCATACAGAACTGCCCCTGACTGGGGCAACTTTTATATGGATAAATTATTGTTCGGGAACCTCCAGAGGATATTTCCTGGAAGTTTCATCGTTTGTACCTCCTTGGTTCGGAAGTTAGAATATATAAAAATGAGGATTTTCGAACATTGAAGAATCATACAGAATTGCCCCTGACGGGGGCAACTTTTATATGGATAGATTATTGTTCTAGGACTTCCCGAGAATATTCTCTGCAAGTTTCATCGTTTGTACCTTGTTGAACCAAGGAGGTACACACGATGAAGCTGGCAGGAAATATCCTCTGGAGGATCCCGAACAATAATTTATCCATATAAAAGTTTCCCCAGTCAGGGGCAGTTCTGTATGATTTTTCAAAGTTCGAAAATTCTCATTCTCATATATTCTAACATTCATAACTTCCGGACCAAGGAGGTACAAACGATGAAACTCGCAAGGAATATTCTCGGGAGGTCCCCGAACAATAATTTATCCATATAAAAGTTGCCCCAATTGGGGGGCATTCTGTATGATTTTTCAAAGTCCGAAAATTCTCATTTTTATATATCCTAGCATCCATAACTTCCGAACCAAGGAGGGACAAACGATGAAACTTGCAGGGAACATCCTCTGGAGGTTCCCGAACAATAATTTATCTATATAAAAGTCGCCCCAGTCAGGGGCAATCCTGTATGATTTTTCAAAGTTCGAAGATTCTCATTTTTATATATTCTAACATTCATAACTTCCGAACCAAGGAGGTACAAACGATGAAACTTGCAGGGAATATTCTCGGAAGGTCTCCGGACAATGATTTATCCACATAAAAGTTGCCCCAGTCAGGGGCAATTCTGTATGATTCTTCAAAGTTCGAAAATTCTCATTTTTATATATTCTAACATTCATAACTTCCGAACCAAGGAGGTACAAACGATGAAACTTGCAGGGAATATTCTTGGGAGGTCCTAGAACAATAATCCATCCATATAAAAGTTGCCCCAGTTAGGGGCAATTCTGTATGATTTTTCAAAGTTCGAAAATTCTCATTTTTATATATTCTAACATTCATAACTTCCGAACCAAGGAGGTACAAACGATGAAACTTGCAGGGAATATTCTCGGAAGGTCTCCGGACAATGATTTATCCATATAAAAGTTGCCCCAGTCAGGGGCAATTCTGTATGATTCTTCAAAGTTCGAAAATTCTCATTTTTATATATTCTAACATTCATAACTTCCGAACCAAGGAGGTACAAACGATGAAACTTGCAGGGAATATTCTTGGGAGGTCCTAGAACAATAATCCATCCATATAAAAGTTGCCCCAGTTAGGGGCAATTCTGTATGATTTTTCAAAGTTCGAAAATTCTCATTTTTATATATTCTAACATTCATAACTTCCGAACCAAGGAGGTACAAACGATGAAACTTGCAGGGAATATTCTCGGGAGGTGCCAGAACAATAATTCATCCATATAAAAGTGGCCCCAGTCAGGGGCAGTTCTGTATAGTCGGCTCAAGTTCGAAAAAAAATTTTTCTCTCATGTAAAATCAGTTTTTTGCTTGTAACTCCCCCCCCCCCTTGACTTCCCCGGAAAATTCTTCATGGTACAATCATCTACGTTCCAAGACCTCTTAAATGAGCTATTATTCATTGAAATCGGTGAAAGTCGGGGGCAACCCATTTTTTAAAATTTTTGTAACTTTTTTATCTTTGAGGTACAAACGGAATTTTTTGTGGTACGATCAGGTACTAACGATGTTCTGTCGGATGCCATAAAAAAAAAATTTTTTCGTCAACTTCGGGGGCTAACTTCATACACGGAGAAAACGGTATCTTAAAAAGTACCATAATTTATGGATTTTCTGCGCTGGTCTGACCGAGTCTAAATATTTACCTGAAAAAGCCTCTAAAAGTACCATAATGTTTTGGACTTTTATACGGAAGGTACCATACTTATTTCAAAAAGTCCAAGAAATTATGGTACTTTTAGAGATTCATGCAAGTGAATATTCCGACTCGGGACCAGCGCTGAAAATCCATAAATTATGGTATTTTTCAAGATATCTGTTTTCTCAGTGTACAGGTTACTTTTTTTCTATTTTTTTCCTCTCAGAGCATGTGACCCTGGTAGAGTTATTGTAGGAATTTTCTCGTCCATTACGAAGCCTTACTAGGTCTTGCGAGGTCCTTACAAGGGCCTGGTGAGGCCATGCGAGACATACACAATGATTAGTGTAATCTTCACCAGAGAAGGTGAGCTCGGTATAAACGTACGCCTGCAGCACGCAATCCGCGCCACAGCAATGTATACGGATCCTCATGTACACGTGTAGTTCGTTCACAAATCACTTTCATTGATTCAAATCGGATTCTTCATTTATATTTCCAAATTCCTGTAATGCGTATATGTGGGAGGATGTTTGCAATAGATGTATTTGTTTAGTTTGTTCCAGTTTAGAATTTTTAGAATAATATACCCGGACTTTCCAGTGGTATTCACTGTGAAACATAGTGAATTTGATTATGTTTCTATTGTCTCGTCATAGTAAATTTCATCGTAAGTTCAGTCTGTTCCTCGGTTACGAAGTCCCATAGTAAATTTAACTATAAATTTTTCTCCGTGTAGTATCCTAATGTTTGTATTAATTGATGCTATTGAAAAGTCTACCCTAAAAGGATTGGATATCAGTTCTTCTATTATAGTTGGTGTGAGACTATAAATAACTTTAAAGTCAACATATACATAAATAATATCACATGTGAAACATTAATTCTGACAACTATAAGAAATTTAATTGTGAGTTCATTGATCATAGCATCATCACACAACTCTCAGCTATTAGTTGTGGTAATTAGTATCACAGAGATCAAAAAGCAGGGTCAATTTCATAAAAAGGAAAACTTCCCAGTGAAATTATTCGATTTTTTTTAACTAAAATTTGTGAACACCATAAACTGTTTTTCATTGTTTTATGTTTCATTGTTTACTCAAAACTTCATGGAACACGACATCAAATGAAAAATTGATTCCTCTCAAACAATTGTTGGTGCTTTCAACTCCAAATTTTTTTCACAACGAGCAATATGTTAGTCAAGTTCGTTAATGTTATTCAGTGTCGTTTTTGGTTAGGTATTGTAACAGTTTGTGTGATGTATAAATTGATGTCAAATTCTGTCGACCATATAGTCCTACAGAATTCAGAAAAATTTATTCGTTAGTGTTGAGAACAATCCCCAAAGTATAATATGTGAGAATGAAATGTAATTATATTTTCACTGATTTCTAAAACATGTTAATCTAACGCATCAGTCCAGGTCAGAAGTACTTAAATATCAGATTGGTGTTGCATTGGAGTTGCAGAAACTATTTGAATAGTCGATTTTCCACCATCTACTCAAGTCTACTTTAAGTAGTTGCTGCAGCTACTTAATAGTCAGGGAAAGTGACACGTTAGCTGCCTCAACTACACGGAAAGACCGGGTATATTAATATTTAGAAAAATGACTGTCAATTTAGGGAAAACGAGGATCGCTGGAAAATATTTGTAGTGAGTCTATTAAAAATTTGTAGTCGATGTGGAAAATACCAGTGCAACTATCAACTGTTAATATTTTGACTACGAATTTTTGGTAAACTCACTACGAATATTTTTCAGCGAACCTCTTCTTGCCTAAATTGACAGTCATTTTTCTGAACGTTGATAAATTCTTTCTAAATATTAATAGACCCGGTCTTTCCGTGTGATTCAAAAGACCTCCGGTATTTTTTGTCCTGTTTTTTTTTCTTTTAGAGTAACTCTGTCGGTTTTTACGATTCCAATGATTTTTTATCTTCTTTACCTCTCCTCGGTACCTTTTGAGCGTATGACACGGAGAAAAATGCAGGTCGAAAATATAGTGATCTGAGAGTGTTTCTTAAATTTTCAATAACGATAAAAAGGTTCACATTTTTCTGGATTTTTATTTTGAAAAATACAGAAAAATTATCAATACTCAACAACCAATAGCGAAGAATCTGAACTTTCCAGGAGTTACACATAAAATCCTACAAAGTGAATAAAAAGATTTCGAAATTTTGTTATCCACTCCGTAGAATTTGATGTACAACTTTTGAAAGATTCATATTGTTCTCTATTGTTGGTTAAGTATCGATCATTTGCCTGTGTTTGTGAACGAAAAAATGTGAACTGTTTCATCTCTATTAGAAATTTAAAGAATACTCACAGAATTTAAGTAATATTCTCAAATTTTGATCAAAGATTACTATATTTTTGACCCGCATATTTCTCCGTGCACTTTGGTGACTGCCTGAGAACATTTGAGACTTTGTTTGGGCTTGATACTTTTGGAATACATTTTTCAGATAGCAAATAAAGAGGCATGAGGCTCCTCTCCTTAATCGAATGTATATGGTTTCATCGCGAAATTTCTGTAGACAAAAATACATCATTATATGTTCAAAATGTTACTATGAAATTCAATTATTGATCAATTCGTCAAAAACAAGTGACAACCATTTCATAATTTGTTCATAAAAATTTTTTCACAACAATGTATTTACAAAAATCTGTTTATTACAACTTATTTATCACAGTTTGCTCATAACATTCATGAAACATTGTCCATGATAACGTTTTCTTCCACACTGTCTAATATTTCTAACCCCCTATCGTTTACACGTAAAATACACATGAATTTGGGAGTCTGCTTTAAATTAAAAATTACTATTAAACCTATATTTGTGAGAAATAAGATCCGAAAGAAAAAGAAAATGTTCAATCACACATCAAATGACGAAACTTTCAAGATGAATTCAAGATGAACCTTCATTTTACAATATTTTACACAGCTATCAATGCAGTGGAAGAAAGATTTTCTGAATTAAATAGTGTACGATGTGTTTTTAATTTTTATACAACATTCATGAGTTTCAAAATAAGAATTCATCAAAGAAAAAAGCTCTGTGCAAAAATTCAGAAAAAGCCCTGACAGTTTCTGAAAAAGGAGATAACTAGAGCTTTTGTTTAGAGCTTGATGGGATTTTTCGTCGTATGGAAATATTGGAAGATTTTGCTAAGATAAAAGCAACGGCAGTTCTTATACGGTATTAAAAGCCTGGTTACTTTGTGATTTCCCATCAAAAATTATCCTCACAACTACTCTCTAAATCTGAAAGAGTGAGAATTTTACTCGAATGAGAAGAAAGGTTTCTTCCTGGCTGCCTGAACGTGGATACTCACTCGAACGAAGCGGATTGTCATTCTTTAGGCAGCAAAAAGGAACTTGTCTTCCCGTTCGAGTGGAAATTCTAACTCTTTCATATTTAAAGAGTATAACTATATCAGCTCAATTTAAGGACTCCATGGTCCTTGGACTGAATAAGAATATTTGAATTTTTCCAGATAAACAATTTATCAAATTTCATATTGGAATATTGAATTCAATAACATAATTTTTAATGTTGAGAATTCTCTTCTTAATTTCAATAGCATATATGTAGAATTTGATAAATAATTTTTAGATTCCATTGAAAAATTGTGAAATGTCATTAACAATATTCAATTTGAGAACTATCATTGAATCGAATCTGGAAATATGATATTTCATGAAGAATTTCATATTAACCCTAGAACGGGCACATGAAAAACACAGGAAATTTCAAATGGCTGTAACTCATTTGAAACCAAACGGATTCCAACTCACTATGGGTGGTTTTTGTTCGTCAGGATTTATGCTTTGAAAATATTTGGGTGACAGACTACAGAGATAAAGAGAGGCTCAGATGCTGGGGTAGAAGAAAATGTCCTGGGGTCCCAAAAGACCCCACATGCCTGTTCTAGGGTTAAATCTAAGAATTCTTACACCAGTATTACTACTTTTTTTTCATGAATAAGATTGAACACGATCGATCAACTGTGCTGTGATACAAATAAAAATTGTAATTTTTGGCGCATTTGATGGCGAGAGAATGATGAAAAGAAAGACGTTGAAGCCAGTGACGACTTCAGAGATTCTTTATCTTTTCTTGATCGGCGTTTAACAAAGGACCCTACATAATCAATTGGTTCTCCTTTGTCATACGTCAATCGTGAGGAAATAGAGAATATTCAAAAACCCCATGGGTGAGACAAAGTCGCGGCTGCTTAGGTTATCGTCTAAGGTGTCGAAAGCCCCAGAGCCAGCCTTGCCCACACTCCAATACTTCCATCTACAGTCATGACGGACGCTTTTCAATATAACCGTGATCTTCCTTCACCATATCTGCTCCTTTTTCACCAATCATGTGTGCAGGAATGTTTGTGTGACCTGATACGATTCTTGGCATAATCGAAGCATCTATTACTCGTAAACCATCCACACCAATAACCTACAACAAAACAGAACGTGTAAATATACGCGATAGATTTTGTCCATTACCAAGCTTTTTCATGAATATTTAATCAAGCATGGAGTTCTTGTCTAAATAAATATAAGGCATTCCAGATTATGCATTTTTCAACAATTTCAGGACGTGCCTTTGTGAGCATTGCAATGCTTTATTGTTACCCTACTCTCTAAAATTCTTGGAATGAGATTTCACTAAGCCAAAAGTGAGCTTCTCGAAATTTCGAGTGCAATTTCCACTCTTTTAGAGTGACAGTCTAAGGTTTGAGGTTGGAAATTCACAGCCACTTCAATTCTAGAGTGAATTTTTCACTCCAAAAGAGTGAGGGTTCACTTGAAACGAGTGAAAATCCCACTCCAAGCGGAGTGGCTCATTTCTAAGACTTAGTGGAGTGAAACACGTGATTTTTCACTCTTTTGGATTTAAAGAGTGAGATGATGGCAATTGCTAGGACAGTTCGTTTGCGTTTGCAGTGTTGTCATAATTTTATTCTTCGTAGAATTGTAGAGTTGATTAAATGGAATTTACATTCCATTTTCATTTGGGACTTGACAGAACGTGTTGAAACTTCAGGAAGTGTATATTTATTAGACGGAAAACGGAGTAAAATTGCTGTTCATGGGGTAAAACTGACTCAGCCTTGTTGAACATTGATGCAGCCCTGATAGGAAGTTTCATTAAGAGTATCAGGCAATTGGATAGAACGGAAAGCATCACCAGCTAGACCTTGTCTCATACCAATAAATAGTCTGACTGGTTGATTTTGGTCATTTCCACAAGTCTTCTTCGAATATTTTGGGTAGAAACATCTGGGAACCTTGAGGCCTGCGGGATGCCGTTGGGCGTGGAATCATAACGTCGTTCCAACAATTAACGAATCTCAATTCTAATGCCTGGAACCGCTGTCGCAAGCTTGATTTAATGGGTCTGCGATAATGAACCCTCTGACAAAAGAGCGATTTGGAAATTCGGTAGATGGTAATATATTTGATCGATAAACCTGAATATTGCTCAACTTTCAGAGATGCTTTATGGAATTTCAAGGAACATTACTGAAATTTTGCCTTACATCACTCAGTGTTCTCCAATCGTTATCATATGATGCAATATTCATGGCCAAATTCGCTACGTGTCATTCAATTACTGAACGTTTAGGAATTGAGTGACACATAGCGAATTTGGCCATGAATATTGTATTATATAATAACGATTGAAGAACGCTGAATAATGTAAAGTAGAATTTCAGTAATGTTACTTGAAATTCCATGAAGCATCGCTGCAGGTTCAGTAATATTTAAATTTATCAAACAATTATATTACTATTTACACAGTAAAAAGTAAAACTCAAAGTGATCCCGAATATCAGTTTAAAAATGCAGCGCCTATTCCAACTGAAAGTAAGCAATGGAAAAGACTGAATTTCAGTCAATTCCATCTTACTTTGGAATTAAGATAGAATTCCATCTTAATTTCCAAAGTAAGATGGAATTGACTGAAATTCAGTCTTTTTCATTGCTTACTTTCAGTTGGAATAGGCGCTGCATTTTTAAACTGATATTCGGGATCACTTTAAGTTTAACTTTTTACTGTGTACCGAACTTCCAAATTGGTCTTCTCTCAGTGCTGATGGCACAAACTTGCCCCAATAGTATACCAACACAATTCATCTTTATTTTGTCAACAAAGGCACAATAATATCTCTATTATCAATGAACATTGCTTCCATATGAATTCTCTATGCTTAGCTGCCATGCTTGACCGAGCCGTTGCCGGAGTCGTTGGATTTTTATACAAAATCTTTCGATCAGTTTAGTACGACTAATCTATTGAAAATATATTCGAATAGAAATCAATGTGGTTCCATGAAATCTGAATGAAGTCAACACAAATTAGAAATACAGTTGAATCACAGAATCGATGGACGTATTCGCAAACCAAAAAGTGGTTACGAGAGGTCAAATTTCTAATACTATACTATGCTATACATTTATACTTTCTAAAAAACATAAGGTTTCAGAGGTTTTTTCAGGCAAATAATAAGACTGGGGTAAGAACAACGCTGAATTCCTACAGAACTTGGTATTTTTTAGTCCACTCTCTTTTCAATACAGTGATTCGAATTCATGTCATTGAATTGAGACTGAACCATTATAAGATTTGTGCTTTCTCATAATTTTTTTCTGAAATTCTTCAATGAAAGCATTCGAAATCGAGTGAATCTTGATTATCTCTAAAAAAACACATTCCATTGATCTCTTCGATCGTAAATCGAAATCTCTTTTACATGAAGAAAAATGCACTAAACATTCATTTGTATTTTTTTCATATGAAATTGTCATGATAATTTAATTGTTTTATAAATCTGAATATCTATTCTCCAAAATTAATTCCGTGTTCAAAATTGTGAACATAACAAAGATTATAATTCATTCTTCCGTTTCTTGCATTCATTCTCCCCATATTTATCATCGATTGAATATAATTTTAAATCACAATCAATTAGTCACTCATTACTTCGATTGGAGGATGAATGAATTTTCATCTTATTCCTTAAGATAATGTTCAAATTTACTTCAAGATCAAACAAATTGATGATAACTCAACAGATCGATTGGACTGAATATATGAATGACAGATAGTTCGATGAACTGATCGAGAGTGGAAAAAAAATGGATAATCAAATATGTTCATACCTTTAATCTGGGATCAACAACAGCCGAAGAATCATTTTTGGGACCCATTTTGCATGTTCCACAATAATGCCAATTATTGAAAGTAAACAAACGTATAAGGGCTTCCCAGTATTCGTCCGAGTCATACACATAGTTCTCACATCCGGGGAAAGAGGGATTGTAGAGTGTTGAATTGAATTTCTTCATAGCAGAAGTTTTACTGATAGCAATAGCAATTCTGATCCCCGTAATCATAGCATGAAGATCCGTTCTATCGGATAGATAATTTGGGTTTATCAGAGGTTTAACCCAAGGGTCCTTGCATTTGAGTTTGAGGTCACCACGGCTGTTTCCTCTGAGGTTCAAGGGAACCATGAAATAAGCGTGATCCCCTGCCATCCCACCATACGCTTTCGCCCAGAGATCTTCCCTTATCCCGAAAGTTTGATACATAAGCAGGTCGGTAGCCAATGCCATAGGGAGGAACGCTATTTCGATTCTGGGATAGGAATCAATTTCTCCCGGTGCATCGTCGTTCAAAAAGCAGATAGCTTCGGGACCAGAAGACACGGTGAATGGACCTTTCCTGTCGTTCAGGTAACTTTGCAAATACGGGGCTCCCGGATTCATCAAGTCTGCGCTTCTCAAAGACACTGGTTTATCAATTGTGAATGCAAGACCACCATAACCAATGTGATCCATCAAATTATAACCAACTGGCGCATCTTTGATACATTCAATGTCCATTTCTCGGAGATGTTCAGCGGGACCAATCCCGGACAGCAACAACAAATGTGGCGATCCAATGGCTCCTGCACAAAGGATCACTTCTTTTCTCGCATAAGCCATCATCTCATGACCATTCTTTACGAATTTCACACCAACCGCTCGTTTGCTCGCTGGATCTATCAAAATTTTTGTCACCATGCTGTTTTTGGATACGTGTAGATTTGGACGATCCCTCGCAGGTATTAGATAAGCTCTGTTGCTGCTCATGCGCGTGCCATTCTGTGTTGTCGTCAACGCATACGCAAATCCAAGCTTGTTTTCACCGAAGTAATTTTTTATCAGTGGATATCCTAGTTCTTGCCCAGCGTCTAGAAACGCATCGGCTAAGATAGTACGAAAATTTAGATGACCAATGTTCACTGGTCCCGATGTACCATATCGTTGTTCACAATCGTCTTCCAAGTATGAAACATCCACGTTTTCCAATTTCTTAAAATAAGGCACTAAATCTTCATAGGCCCATCCATCGTTGCCCAACTCTGCCCAATGATCGTAATCCTTTGGATCACCTCTTGTGGCGATCATATAATTCAGTACGCTGCTCCCACCCATAACCTTACCCCTCGGGTAGGTGCAACGGTTATTTTTCATGCCGGTACAGTAATTATCTGACGGTTCCGTTTGATATTGCCAATTGATATCGGAACGAAATTGTAAAGCATTCGCTCTCAGGGGTACACCCATGGAAAGAGTCTCATCGCCTCCAGCTTCTAACAATAATATCTTGCACTGTGGAACTTCACTGAGCCTCCCAGCCACAGTGGCACCCGAGGTTCCTGCACCGACTATAATAAAATCGTATGTCGAATAGTGTCTCGGTGTCGTATCTTTAATCTGTTGATTACTGAATTCTTCACTCTCATTTGCGAACTTGCTCATTCCAAAAATGGCCTGTACCATATTTTGTTTACGATATGTATCATTTTTCAATTCATCAACTATGTAACAAGCTTTCTCTCGTTTTTTTGAAAATCCTCCATCACAATTATGTAACACGAAAATGATGAACAATGGAACAATGAACCTGGTGATAGTCTTCGACATCCTATTCGGAAGCAGCATGTTGTCTTCGACAGAGAAACGCCACGATCTGCCGCCACTCCGGAATGATTCTCCGCACGGTGGTATTTTACACGGGTGATCGGAATTATGATATGATTACGAAGAATGTCGTTCCTCTTTTTTGGCGATGGAAACTTATATAGCTCCTGCAGAGATCGAAATGGTAGGATTCGCTGCTCTGTTTACGCAACTGTAATGCTGTCACGAATAATAATTTACGCACACGGAGAGAGATCAATAATGAACATGGCGATGCAAATATGACGCTGATTGTGTTATTGTTGCAAACAATTGCATTGAACGTGGATATTACTTGTTTTCGAGGTACAGTGGAATCTCTCTATATACAATCATCCGTGTTCTGTTCTCATTCAGTACTCAATTGAGTGCGAGAAAAGCACACACATTGTTGCACATGGAGTCGTTATACTGTAGTCACTATCTCGAAACATCGTGATCGTTACAACATATGTTATTTGGAAAATGTCACATCGGAATCATTATTATTTAATTCTTTTCGTATACTAACATGGAAAAAAAATTCACCCGATTAGAATTGATATAACGAAGCCTTTTATATACCAATAATATAACAAAAGCATCCACATGTTCGCCTCAAACAGGGAGCAGTGACATCACATGAATTCTAATATCCCCGTGATGTAGAAATTATGTATAAAGCTATATGATGTAACTGGTACGTGTTTGAAGCGGACATTTGGATGCCCTCTTTATCGGGATTACAACGATTTTCCCCGACCCAACAAAACTCACTCGGGTTTTCTCAATAAAATCCAGCTAAAAAGACCCATATTATTACCAAAAAAAACCCAGTTTCTATTATATATCAAATTGAAACCACAGTGTTTTTTTTCAGAAAATCGAATCAAACTTTGGGTCTATCAATTTTAGTGTGATAATTCATTGTTATTGATTTTTTTGGTGCTCAATCGTTTCTATGTTGAAAAGATAATGTACCTCCGGTAAAAATGAAGTGTTGAACCGCGACGAAAGCGTAACAAACAGTCATTCGAGTGTGATTTAGGAGGGGATAGAAACATTTCCACGCTTCATTTGTTACGATACACGCTTCGTTCACTTTTGGATTTTCACTAGGGACATTAGTTGAATTTTGTTTGGAATGGAATTGAAACAATTATCACAAATCAAAATATGTTCACATTTCTTTATACAAATCTATTCGAAGAAGTACTTATTAGTACACGGAAAAAATAATTCAGCTGCAGCAGCTGGGTAGCTAGCACGGACACGGACAGCCATTAAATTAGCTCCTGCAGCTAAATTTTAGCTGTCACCGCAAATAAATTAACTACAAATGCAAATTTTTTTGCTGTCACAGCTAAAATTTAGCTGCAGGAGCCAATTTAATGGCTGTCCGTGTCCGTGCTAGCTACTTAGCTGCTGCAGCTAAATGATTTTTTCCGTGTACTTTTCAGGGTTTAATTCCTTCTTCCAGGAAAGGATTCTCGATGGTTTCAATTTCCAAATTCTTACCTACCTTCCCAAACCAAAATGTACGGCCCTGTTCTACCGAACTATCGGAAAACAATTAAAATTAGCAGTGTGAATTGTTTCATCTTCGTTTGCTGCATTCCTTGCTGTTTATGTGAAAATAGTGAATATTTTCCCCAAACCATCAAATATATTCAGTTCAATTTCGTATAAGCAGAGATCGGCAAGAAAGGAATTTTGATTTTTTAATAATGTTTAATTAACTTACATCCTATATATTATCCATTTCCGAATAATCATATTTATCTATCCGTTCATTATTCATTTCTCAAGAAACTGGGCAATATACGGAATTTGATTACTCATTACTTGAATAATGGATAATGGATTTGAATAAATTATCCATCAAGGAATTTAAGTACACGGAGAGAAGAGAATTCCATCAACATGGTAAATATTACCATTCTCTTCTCTTCATGTAATGGGTAATCAAATTCCGTATACTGCCCATTTTTTAAGAAATTGATAATGAACTGATAGATGAATATTATTATTCGGAAAATGGATCATATATCAATTTTTTTTCTTCAATCTTAATAACATAAACATATTTGTGAAATTTAATAAATCAATGTTGAATTTCAGTAATAAATTTTGTAATTTCATCACTGAGATTGAATGTATGGACTATTATTCAATTTAATGTGGAAATAAGGATATCGTAAGGTTTCATAAAGAATTTTTCTGATAGTGTAATCATTGTGACGCAATTAATCTGAGGTGGGTCGGGTTTTTTGCAACACTGTTCCTCATATTATTGGTATGTAACTGACCTACACGGAAAAAATTTTAGGACTGAATCAATACAACTGTTTGTACGGAAAGAGTTCAAATGTATTTTGAACAGTAACAGTGCAACTTTTTGATTTGACTCGGTTGAAAAATTGAATTTTGAAAGTTCAAAACAACATCGAATTCTTATAGTCACGCGTTGCGGGCCATCAAATCCAATAGTTTGGCGTGAGAGAGTGCAGCGAGAGCTCAAGCGATCGGACTCTCAGAGTACGAAATCTCGGGCAAGAAGAGTCGGAAATCTCCGAGATTCAGTTAGTTGACCAAAACTTTTGATTTTCTTCAAACTTTTTTGAGGAATCCACCAGAAAAAATTTTTTACATTGCAGGGATATACCTGAATTCGAATAATCTTACATTCCCACACTGAGAACTTGATTCCTTAGATTTAAAGGAAATTTATTTGCCCTCGTTCTAATAAATCTTCTTTTCAATAGAAAAAATAGTTCATTCCGATGGGAAATCATATTCTTCGAATTCAAGGAGGAATATATTTCTGTTTCAATTCAATCTGATGAAGAATTGTTCCATTGAACTGAGTTTTTTTTCCATTGAAAAACATATTTATTAGAATGAAGGCAAAGAAAAATTTCTTTCAATCTAAGAAATTGGGTTCTCAGTGCATGAAATATCGAGCGAGTCTGATAATAATTCCTTATTAGGATGTGGATATTGATTACATCGATGATATAAAAATCATTTAGAAACACATATTTATTTTCATTCCAGCATTTACATTGCAATTAAATTTATGAATGAAATACTTAAACATAATCATCATCATAAAATTGATGCAATTTAATTATATAGAAATTTCACACTATATGAATATCACGGACGGGTAGCCTTAAAACCTTTTGGCGCCCTCATAATTACAGAGTACATTTGTGCATGAATGATTGCGTTTGGATCATTGTGGAAACATGTGCTGGTTTTAATTTACAAGACTCATAAATCAACTGTATTTTTGGATATACGGTATCCAGCACAACTCAAACGTTCCATAAGAGACATATTCCGATTATTAACCAAGGAACATTGAACTTTGTCACTCTGACGCATTCAAAGTACCTGTATCTTCATCTGCTTAATGACGAGAAGTCTCTTTGAATTATTACGTTCCGTAAGATCACAGTTGAAAAAATATATATCCAAGAGTGTTGAAGATTCATTCACATGATAATATGTGTGGAAATGATATGAAATTATATTAAAACTGATTTTTAAAACATGTTAATCTAACTTTTAGTCCAGCAGATCGAGTAGAGATGCTTTAGTCATTGACGAATTTTGTAACGCCTAATTAGCCAGGAACTAGACACTTGCGAGCGTCAAGTTCACTGCACTGGTTTTAACCACTAGAAATCATTCCTAGTAAGAAGATGCTTGATGATGAATTAACATGCAATTTTTGTGGATCGAATTTCCAACTGTGATGCGGTTTTGCATTATTTTAATGTCTAAGTTGAGATGTTTCAGCAAAAAACAACAATTTATAATATAAATCTTTTTATGTAACAATCCCATATTCGATTTGATTTTCAATTTTGAAGAACGTATGTTCGATAAGGTGAAAATTTTGTGACATAGTATTTTGAACTGTATACGTACTATGGTTACATACGTAAGGATTGTTATTATTTTTGTGTGGACACTACAACACAAATTTTCCCATCTTTGACAATATTAACCCTTCAGGTGCACACATCCTTCCACACCTTCGGAGTACACACAGGTGCAAATTCGCACCACGCAACTTCACCGATGAATAACTCGGTTTCTATTCAACCAATTCAACCCTCCTTTTTTTCAATTTGAAAGAAAAACTGTGCAGATTGATGTGATATGGAAAACAATTCACTAGAAGGCTCCGCACGAGACTCTCGTCTTAGATTAAAAAATGATCTATATTCATTATTCTAAACATTTGAGACATAAAAATTTTGAACAGAATCAAGCTTCTATCAAAGATGTAACAAAATCACATGAAATTCCGATTTCATCGAAGAGGATAACTAAGATATCCTCTCAGTTTCGGAACTAGTCTCGGTATCGGTCTCGGTGCAGGTCTCGTTGCATATTTCGATATATATTTCTCTGCTGATGTTGTTTGAATGATCAAGATTCCACCCCATTCTGTTGATTCCATTTATAATCTCAAATGATCTTGATCATCTTGGTATTAGAAGAGATTGGAATACTTATTGGTAACTATTTTATCTTTCTTTGACGCGAGTCTCGTGCGGAGCCCTACAATTCACAAATATCTCATTCGATCAGTGAAAAGAACGCGATAATAAAATCAATTCTTAACGAAAAACAAAAAGTGTGAAAATGGTTGGTGCGAATTCGCTCCTGTGTGACTCGAAGGGTTAATATATCAATTCATTAATTTATCAATAGGATTATAATTATCCTGAAGAATACATTGATGAGGTTGTTAATATAACAGAAACTTGAAAGATTTGAATAACAATTCATTCCATAGGGAATTCAAATCGTATTTTCAATGAAGTTATTGTTTTGGGCAAGATTTTGAATAGTACTGTTCGGTATTGAGTTGAAAAATTATCCGAACTAACAAATAAAACTTTCAAAAGATTCGTGATAAAATAAATTGTAACATTCAAAATATGATATAGTTTCTCAGAAGTTCAGAGTAACAGATGAATATATCCGTTAAGAGTCTTTCACGTAGAGATTTTTGGAACTCCCGAATACTAATCTCATATGGAAATCGTGATATTCTTTATGGTAGATTCGATTTAATACTCAGACTACATTTAAAATTATACAATCTTAATTGCAGATTGGTAAGAAGTTGACAATCGCATAATATACTGCGATTGTGCATCTAATACGTAATATGTGTATTCAATACAAATTCAGAAGATTAGAGCATTTCTTAAAATCTTTGATTTGTATCGAAATTCCATCATATTTGTCGTGATCAATCAATCTTCAATATCAAATATTCCCTGTATAGTTGAATACGATGAAAGAGACGTGATTGTCCTTATCGAAATAAAAATTGACCAGTGAAACGTTTGGTAATGTTCACAAGACCTTATCAACAATTTAATAGCAATCGCTAGGTCACTTTTTTAGGGAACTGAACTTGATAGAGAACAAATTTGTGCACTAAATCATCATTGGATATTTTGTCATCAATGATTAATTGTAGAATTCCACACTATCCAAGACTATCATCTTTAATGTTTTTATAATGAAATGTTGTTTATCGGTAGAATTTGCAAAGTGTGTGGAATAAATACATATTTGTTTTCACATATATTAAAACCTACGTCAACATTGTGAATTGGAGAATACTCCTTCCGTTGTTTTTTCTTGTGGTTTTATTTATTTACAGTCTTCGATGACAAGTTGAAAGTACGCACTTTGAATATCAAATTCTCATATGTTCGTTCCATGGAAATCTCTTTTGGTTTCTTCCATGTGTATTGTGTATATTCTTTCATTATTGTCAGCTACTGAATCTTCATTCAAGCTTAACAATGAAATAGTCAACGATGATTGAGAAGTTGGTTCTAATCAATCATACTCAGAAAAGAAGATGAAAACCGGAATCTGATTGATCTCTACAGATTCTTTCTAGAGTGTATTCAATTGAGGTCTGAACATGAAAATTTGCCCGATACTTATGTTGATCTTCGATTCAAACTATACATATTTGTCATGAACAAGAGAAGATGTAGCATACGGATGAAAATTAGCGAGGTACATTCTATTAAATAAACATAATTTTGATTTATCAGTCTTTGCCTGCTCTCCAATACTCATTCCATCTAGAATCATGACGGAGACCTTCAGAGATACCCGTGATCTTCTTTCACCATATCTGCTGCTTTTTCGCCAATCATGTATACAGGAATGTTTGGATGACCTGATATGATTTCTGGCATAATCGAAGCATCTGCTACTCGTAAACCTTCTACGCCGATAACCTGCAACAGAAATAGGACATTGGAATTAGAATGTGTGATCATGAACGGTAGATTGGGTCCACTATTTCATGAGTATGTAGAAAATGTGCTTCTTGTACAATTGAGGATGTTTTCAATCATTCTTTGTGGAGGCCATTGAAGGAATTAGTATTCTTTCATCGAATCTATTTGTTATTCCCTGATTGGAAGAAAAAGATAAAGTCGACTGTGCTTGCTGTTTTGATTTAGAGAGTTAAATCTATTCGCTTAGCTACTGAGTTAGCTATCAGCCTAACTATTGCTTTGTTGAACCCTCATTTACCCCACTGGGGTCTAATGAGAACGGATGGTTTTCGAAAATCTGATCATCTGTTCATAGGAGTGAAGAGGTACGATTTGTAACTAGAACGAGGATCAAGTTCATGGAAAAAGCTTCATGTAGTTGATTGCAAAGCACACCGAAAGGTTAACGAAAACATACGAAAATACGTGGGGTAAGTGAAGGTTAAACATTCTGTTGAATCTTTACTGTCAGCATACATAAATACGGAACAATTTGTTGCTTTTCATTCACTAACAATGTTCCAGAATTGCCGTCTATAATGTAATATTTTCATGTTTCCTTGTTTCAGGTGAGTGCACGATCAGGAATTTATAGCACTTTTGAGTAAGTCTTCAAGTTTAATTCAATTTGCAGTCTCATTGAGGATTTGATGATGTATTAAAACTTCATTGCCCAGGTTATTCAATGAAATTCAGTGTTACAGAACTGTTTTTTATAGTGAATGTCAATGGCAACATTGGATTTCCATACAGTATCATTTTCAGATGATCATGATCTATTTTTCACTATGTTTCCATATTCGAATTGAATCATAACATATGACATAACGTGCAGCAGAATAGAATGGATTCATAATATTTTGTCATTCACATTAACTCTTCTTATTTACACTAACAGTCACAAAATCCGTCCTCCATGCACACAAATGTTATAATTTTGCAAGGTTATTTCGACTAATCTAGAATATATATCCGGGATAACGAAAAGTTCACTGACATCGTCAACTTTTCTGCAAATAAAATCGCCTTTTGAGATTTTTTTTCATTCATATATCTATTCAGCGGGTATCCACCTGTCCGAAAGATACATCACATTTTTGAACAACATTCAATGTTTCACACCTGTTCCTATTGAAATTTTGAATCTTAATGTAACATGAAAATGAAGATATAATCTGATTTGCTTTACAAATTTATTCTGATAATCCACATCTCTTGAACTTGAAAATAAACTGTTCATACACTAGAATTTCTTTTCTTCTTCGAAAAATATACTTTCTCACATTTTTTACTTGTATCCCGATGGAATTGTTTCGGTTAATATTCTTCATTTCCTTATGTGATGTAATGAATCGAAATCTCATGCGTTATCGTGAATAAATGTATGAAGAAAAACTGCAATAACGTCATCAGATTATATAAATAATGTCAAAATATTCTTCAAATCACTGATTATCATTGCATCCACGTATACAGAAGAAACATTTGTTTTGTTTCAACACCTGCTGTCTTATATTCAATGGAAACATTATTTTTCCTCCCCAAATGAACTTGCTTTAAATTAAAAAAGTATTGTCTTGATTCAAGAGGAATTTAAAATAAAAAATTCAAAGCTGAATAATAATTTTTCAAAGTTTATTTGAAACAAGAAAAATATTGTTGTCATTATATATGAGAGAACAGTTGTTGAATAAAAAAAAAATGTGTTTCACGTGTATGATAATGCATCTTTAATCTGTGATAAGAATACAGTGAGAAGATTGCAAGTTGAAAATATTGTAATCTTTAATAAAAATTGGAGAATATTTCTTAAAATCTGAGAGTATTTCTCAAATGCATAATAAAGATAAAACGGTTCACATTTTCGTGGAATTGTATCCGAAAAACAATGAAAAATTATCAATACTTTACAAAAACAAAATTTCAATATCCTACTTTGTGAACTTTCATACGCGACTTTTGGAAAGTTCATGTTTCTCTATTTTTTATTAAGTATTGATAATTCTTCATCGTTTTTCGAATGCGATTCCACAAAAATGTGAACCGTTTTATTTCTATTATGCATTTAAGAAAAAATCTCAGATTTTAAGAAATATTCTCAAATATTTATTAAAGATTTTCCTCCGTGTATTTTTATTCACACGACAGACCCGTTTGTAGAAAACAAGGATTTTATCATGATCGGTTATTGTATTAATACGAATCAGTGCTGTTGAAATACGTGACAAACGTGTGGATCGAAGTGATATCACTGTTCCGATTCTACATGTATTCTTTAGTCATCCGTGCAACATCCGTGGTCCATATATCGATTCATTGATTCTGATGATTCATGATGAATAAGGATTAACATTGAAAATGATCGAGTTGCTGATTTTTTAATGTATGCAAATATTCGCAATTATATTGCCCGAGGCATGCGAATGCCGTAATGATGGACTTATATGTTTGTAATAAAGAAGGAAAAATTGAAGTCGGTAATGTAAGGTAAACTTCGTTACTGTTAATTCCTTCTTTTTTTTACTCTTCCTTTCCTCTCATTCCGTATAAAATACATTTGCGTTTACAAATGTTTTGAGGGAGAAGTTTTTTCATCATATGTGTATTGAATAACAAAATATAAAGAAATTCTTTTTTCAATCTTTTTAAAAAAAAATAAAATAAATTGAAATATAATAAAATTGAAACATCCCGAGGACCAGATCTGGAAAGCCATATCTTAAATCAGGCCCTAATATGGAATGTAACGCACCGTTGTGTCAGTGCCCGATGTAATGAACTATGATAGGGCATGCTAAATTACAAACCTAGCAGGGCTAGGATCTGGTTATTCCTAATCAGGCGTGCCAAATCATGGCCTCACCAGGACCAGATCAGGTGTGCCAAAATAAGGTGAGTCCTGTCCCTGCACGATCGCGTCCATGATGAACAAGAGGCTGGCCGTACAATTTTTCTGCTCGGGATGTTATTATGAAAGGTTTTAATGGTGTTGGACATTGATCTCTCAACAAAACTTAAATCTCATGTAATTACTCTAGGAGGACTGGAAGAACAATTTTCGCGCGGTTGTTATTCCGAGTGTGAATACTTTTATGTTTTTGTATAGCACTTGTTGGTTGTAATATTGACGTAGGATAATTTCTTTTTTTCAAGTATGTATAATGCAGTAAATCCGTGGTAACGATTTTGTATGTAAAATTCACGCGTATTGGATTTGCTCGATATAATTGTATACAACCCGAGAAGAATTATTAAACTCTAGGTCAACGGTATAGGGAAAACTAAGTAGTACATACAATTACACATTTTTTCCTTCCTAAAAATTCTATTGCTACCAGGAAATGTTCTTTGTACTCAGGCATAGAGTTTTTGTCTGGATGAATACCGTGCATTCCACACTGTTACGGATTGTGTAATCAAATAGAACAAATAATATGAGTGGCAGTAGAAGGTTTGTTTGAACGACTTTGGCATGTTCCTTCGTAAGTATTGGAATTCCCTAGGATAATAAATTTCTAGTTATTTTTCAATGTTGTAATGATGTTCAAATCATATTTACATTTCATTTTCATTCAACACTTGACAGAATATTTTAAACCTTCAGAAAGTGTATACTTATTACACGGAATTCTATTTCAAGAATTTGTCATTCAGAAAAATAAGTTCGAGAGGAAATAGATCACGAATAGAGTTCATATCATGATAATACATAAGTAAAATTTTGAAGGCCGTGATAAATCACACGTTTTAAGAATTCTCTTAGGTTCCCTCGAGAGTGGTTCATTTCCACTCGCAGATTCAAAACAGAGCAGATATAGTCACCTTTTCACAACAGCTTTCTCAGACATCCAAAAGTTACGCACTTTGAGGCAGAGATTCACAGACTTCTGAACAAGTAAGTATTTCTTTCTCTGTTAAGACGCTCTAAGCATCACCTGAAGTGAACGGAAATTTACCCCAACTGTTTCGGTAAAATACGTAAAAGATAGGAATTTCAAATATGTTATAATAAAATATATCCCTGGGATTGCGTTCTGTATATGGATTTTCATTTCTCAATCATTTCCAAAATTTATACACTGAAAAAAAGGGTTTAGTTGAATATTAGACAGCTGGGAAATCTAGTCATTCTGAATAAAAATTCAGTTGAACCGAATAAATTTTATTTGTTGCAGCTACATTTTTTAGTCGCTTTGAATGAATTGTTTCATTCATATTTCAAACAACTAGCAACTTTCATTTACGCCAGCTAAACTTCAGTTGGGACAGCTAAATTTCAGTTGTCGCAGCTAGGTACCTTTCTCTCAGTGTAGAATGAAGTCTCACTTTTCAGACAGATAGAAAGGAACCTATCTTTCGTTGGAATAAGATTTTATACTCTTTCAGATTCAAGAAGTACCTTATTATATTGCATGCTATAAATCTCGAATTTCAGAACATATTTTGTTCTGAATCGCTTCAACTCTGGAGGAAGAAGATTACGTTGAAATTATGTTTGCGTGAATTCATGGAGTTAAAACATTTAGATTCCACGTAGTACACTGAGAGAAAGGTACTTAGTTGAGACAACTAAATATTAGTTGCCGCAGCTGCGCTGAGAAAAATCACATAGTTACTGTAACTAAATGCTAGCCACAGCAGCAAAATAATTTATTCGTATATCAGACAGCTAGACTTTTATTCAAATCAACGCATTTTGTTTAGTTAATTGAATTTAGTTGGATTGAGTAAAACATTCACTTCTCACAAATCAATATTTTGACGTTGTGCTAACCAAATATTCCAAGTAAATCAAAATGTTATTTCAACTAAGTTATTTTATTAAGTCGATAAAATATGATTGTACTGAAATATTGTTGGTTATTGAAAATCAAATGTATAACAGGAATCACTAAACAACCTTGCTAGAAATGACTCAAGTGATTTTCTAGGTTATTACAAGGCCTTGTTAGGCCTTGAAAGTCCCTCGCAAGGGCATCGTGAGGTCTTGCAAGGTCTGGAGAATAACTAGAATGATTTTTGCGGAGGATATTTAGTCAGGAGAGATTCTGAAAAATTCTTCGCATTTCCACTTGCTCCATATTTTAGCACAATTTCACTGCATAAAAAAAGATTTTGTACGAATATTCTTCAGACAAAACGTTCCAAAAACCTTTGAACCAATGAAACTGAAAACTTTTGCTATGGAGTAATCTATTCTTCCAACAATAAAATCCAAAATTCCGTATCGCCGTTGCACGCGATTGCAGGCGTGTCGTTGAAAAATATACATGGGTGGAAATGCCGGTGAAACAATTGAAAATGATGAACTGGTAGTCAGTGCATGCGTAATCAGATTCTATTTGCTGAGGAACTTGAATTATTTATGCTACTATTAACTGAATTTTTTTATTTAATATGAATAGACGTCGAATCATTGTTTTTGCTACCGCAAACAAATTTTCATTTATATCAAATAAAGATTTATTCAAATCAACTAAAAGATTATTGACTAAAGTATTTTTTCTCACGCAACTGAGCGATTTCTCTCAGTGTGGATTTTTATTTGCGCTAGCTAGACTTTAGTTGGGGTAAATGAAAGTCTAGCTGTTTGGAATATGAATGGAATGGTTTATCGAATTGGAATACAAAATTTAGTTGTGACAAATAAAATTTAGGTGGCGCAACTAATTTTTTATTCACAGCTGTCGAATATTTAAATAGACTCTTTCTCTCAGTGTATTAACGCGGAAGTGTTGATTTTTACCCGAAGAATGCAATCAATGCACTGAAGAAAAATTCAATAAATATGAATTAATTTGTGCCCTGTCTGATAGATATTCTGTTGTTTTAATTAATGGTAATTCGAATCCAATCAATTTATCTGAGGTCGGTAAACAATTTTTGAACTCAATTATCTATTTTATCCACTCGAATGAATATTTATTGGAGAGAGGACTATTTGTGTAACGCAAATCAATTTTTTTTCAGGAATTACACATAATCTTTGAACTAGTTTGTGCAATAATTACAAGGCGTTACGAGTGATGGAGAGAATTTATGGTATGGATTTTAATTGAAGATACAAATAATACCTAACATAATTTTATGTAACACATTTTTTTACTCGGTCATTGCTGATTGATTTTGAATATTCCATGATGTGTTTTTGTTCGACAGAATATGAGTCGACAAATTATCCAGATATGAATTATTTTATATTTCCTGGGGCATGGTGTATTTTTTTTCTTGTTCAGTTCATGTAAATATTCTTGTCGTACAAATCTCATTGAATATGTTTTTAAACCAATGAGGTCAATGCAGTTACCATCTGCATCCCTGGGAAAAAAGAATGCAAAATGTGAATCTCGTCAATTATATAGATAACTCAAAATAAAGTTCAAGTTATCATAATTTTGATTAATTTCACAACTGTGAACGTAAGATCTATCACAAGTGATGCACACTATCTGATATATCTTACATTTTCTGCTGTAAAATCAAGTAAAATTGTGGTAGCTCGAACTGTATCCTGAATCTTCAATATTTATCCATTTAACGACATGTGAATTTTGAAAATTTCTTCACAGTGTGATAGATTACCATCTAGTTCAATTCCGAATTCATTAAGTCAAATAAGGATTTTAAATAAATGTTTTTCGCACGAAGGAAATATTATATTCGAAGTTTTTGTGAAGGAAATATCAACGGGAGAAAAGACTTGGCATATGAAACGAAATCATGCGATCTTAGTGCCATTTACTATGAAAAATTTTGAAATAAAGCATCACGGAAAAAAAAATTCACTGGAATAGCAAGAAGTTCGTGGTTCTAGCGGAATCCAATTGTTATTATAAGGAAAACAAGCAAGTTTGCTAGAATAAACGGCAATAAAAGGACTGATAATTATGAAGAATCAGTTCCCAAACACAGCGAATTAGTTCGTTTGGTTATTCAATCCACTTAGCGACGACGAATTAGTTGAAATGGTCAAATCTTCTTTCTCCGTGTAGCTAAGTTTAATAAGTTGTCAATAGTGATTTCCCTGGCGGAAAAAATTTCTCATAATTCATCCTAAAATATCATAATTTCTCTAGGGATTGGAACTGTTTTATGAGAAGTTTTTATCATGAAAAGTCATAAGGTAGAATAATGTTTCTCATAAATTCTTATGAGGTCTCATAATTTTTCTGGAAATTTTCTCATAAAAAGTCATCAATGTCCATATTTTCTCTCATAATTTCTTCAGGAATTCAGACAGTGTTATGATGAATTTTTCCTCATATTTCTTCATAAGAGGTTCATCAAATTCCGAAATTGTTTAAAATTGCGACTTCCTTATTTTATTATTCTTGCTTCAATATTTAAAGAAAATCGTTCCGTATGGTGACACTATTGATGCAGAGCAAACATACACTGAGAAAAATCTGCATTGTAGAAATCATGTTTCAATATAGTAATGTATTTGACGGTGAAAAATACATTATTTTGGTTATTATTACCATGAGCTAGGTGATAAATACCATCTTTTCGGTGAATCAAACAGAATGTACGGTGAAATTCAACATTGAAAAGGTACTTTTCACTTTTGAAAGGCTGGCTTCAGTTTTCATTATTTGACGGGTGAAAAATATATGAAATAGAGGTTATTTTCACATTTCATTTTTCTCAGTGTATATGTTGTGAGCAGCACCTGACGTTTTATTGGAAGTTGAAATTAGTTTGTTTCAGGATTACAATGCGAGGGAATAAAGATGAAAAATATAGTGTTTTATGATGAAATTTTATGAACAATGTTGGTTTCTCGTGCAAATGTATTTTTCATACAAACAGATCTAAAACATTATGGAAAATTATGAGATTTTAGGATTAAAATTATGAGAAGTTACGATTTCTCATGGAAAAGATTGTATTTCTGAAAAATTAAAGAAATTTAAGTATCGTGTGAAAATATGAAATTTTATGACGAATTATGATTTTCAATGAGGGAATATTTTTTATAATGACAGTTCCAATTTCTAGAGAAATTATGAAGTTTGAGGAATTGTTATGGAATTTGATGCAAAATTATGAGATTTATGAGGACATATGAAAAACTGTGAAAAAATATGAGAAATTTTTTCGCCAGGGTTGTTATAAAATATTTTCTCCATGCGCGTGGATGTATTTTGACGGATTTTGAAAACCTATTCATTCCGTGTTACACGGAGAACACGATTTGCTGAAAAGTATCATGTTTTATAGCGTTTGAGCATTATTCTCGCCCAAATTAAAATAATCACACGAAAATATCTCTAAAAGTACCATACTTGCTTGGAAACTCCTGAAGAAGTATAGTACTTTTGTAGATATTTTCATGTAAATAATTTGACGTGGACATGAATAATGCTCAAACACTATAAAGTATGGTACTTTTTAGCAGATGCTTTTTCTCCGTGTACAACATTGGAAAATATCAAATGTCGTACTTTTGCCTCACGATTTATAGAATATGTTAGAAATATCATTGAATTCCAAAAACACGTACAATTCTATTTAATCCGATGAAAGCACGGTACAAGACACTCGAACGGTAGCAACGTGTGAAGTCATGTATAGTGTGAGTAACAACAATATGTTGCAACCTCAGAAAACAAATAGAGAATAATGATTTCAATTCTTGAGAAAGAAAACAAAATTATCATTTGCATACAATTGCATACAATTCTTTATTTCGAATAACATGAGACGCTCATACTTTGTTGGGAACAATCCTGTACTTTGATGGAATCATTAGAGATCGTTAGTATTTATCAATTATTGTATTAGACAAGATAAATGTAGTGCTGTAAAAGTCAGTTTCCTGTCGCAAAGCGTATTTGCGAAAGGAAGAAGAATGAAAAATGAACATCATAAAATTTTACATTCGTGCATCTCTTACAATGCATGATTAATTGATTAACTTAATGAATCTGCTCGCATGATTCAGAATAAATTATGTAAATTGAAAATAAACGTCAATGTCGAAGACCATTTAGTACACACGGAGGAAACAAGTATATTGAAAAATACTGTATTTTATGAAAATCTAACGGCGGTCTTGTTCGAGTTGAATGGATTTTTGAGAGTAAATAATTGGATTCAGGTAAAAACAACGCTGAATTTCTAAAAAATATTTTTCAGTCGAATTTGTGTTATTGAATTGAAACCGAGTTTGTATAAGATTCGTCATTTTTGAATGAAATTCTTCATGGGAAGCGATTGAAATCAGGTGCAGGGAGAAAAAAGGTCTGCTAAGAAGTACCATATTTTATAGCGTTCGAGCATCAGTCTTGTCCAGATCAAATTATTTACGCGAAAATACCTCTAAAAGTACCATACTGGCTTGGACTTTCCTGAAGAAGTATACTACTTCTGTAGATATTTTCATGTCAATGATTTGATCCGATCAAGACTGATGCTCGAAACACTATAAAGTATGGTGATTTTTAGCAGATCTTTTTTCTCCGTGTGAATCTTGATTGCTTCAAGAAAAACATTATATCGATCTCACCGCACGTGGAAACCTTTTGTGCATAAAATGGGATATACTAAATAGTATCGCGAATTTGTTTCATGAAAAATTGTCTTTTCCAATCCAAATGATCTTCCTAATCTTGTATTCATGAGAAAATAGCGAGGAAAAATTGGAACATTACAATTTGGAAACTTCATAACTCACATCGGCTTGAGTTATAATCCCGAACTGTGCTGTCGAGTCGAATGTCATAAATCTGAAGATTTATTCTTTAAATTTCAGTTCGTGTTCAAGGTTATGATCATAGCCACGATTATAATTTTTTCTTCCGTGTTTTGCATTCATTCTCTACGAATTTATTATCGGTTCAATAAGATTTTAGGTCACAATCAACTGGCTACTCATTACTTCGTTTGAAGGACGAATGAATTTTCATGTTATTTCTCAAGATAATGTTCAAATGTACTTCATGATCGAATAAACCTCAAAACGTATATATAAATGATAGTTTGATGAATTGAGCATAAATGAAAGGAGATTGATAATTAAATATATATTCTTACCTTTAATCTGGGATCAACGACAGCCGAAGGATCACTCCTTGGACCCATTTTGCATGTTCCAGAATAATGATAGATATTGAAAGTAAGAGTACGTATGGCGCATTCCCAATACTCGTCCGAGTCGTATCGATAATTGTCACAACCAGGTAAAGAGGCGTTGAAGAGTTGTGAATTGAATTTCCTCATAGCGGGAGTTTTACTGATATCGATAGCAGCTCTGACCCCTTTGATCATAATTCGAACATCTTCTCTATCGTCTAAATAATTCGCGACTATTTCAGGCTTGACCCAAGGGTTATTGCTCTTCAGTCTGATAGTACCACGACTTTTTGGTCTGAGAATCATGGGAAGGATAGTCCAGGCATATTTTCCTAGAATAGGACCATACGATTTCACCCAGAGATCATCCCTTATTCCGAAAGTACGATACAAGACGGGGTCGGAAGTCACTGCCGCACCGAGGAACAGTAGTTCCATATTGGCGAAAGCATCGGCTTCTCCCGGTTTATCAACGTCCACGAAAGCGATAGCTTCGCAACCACCTGGCACGGTGAGTGGACCTAACCTGTCGATTAGGAAATCTTTCAAATATGGGAATGCTGGGTTTACCATGTCTGCGACTCTCAAAGCGGCTGGCTGATCAATTGTGAATGAGAGACCACCATAAGCAATGTGATCCATCAGATTATCACCAACTGGGGCATCTTTGATAACTTTAATGCCAAGTTGTCGAAGATGTTTAGCTGGACCAATCCCGGATAACATCATTAACTGTGCCGATCCGATAGCACCTGCGGAAAGAATCACTTCTTTTCTCGCGTAAACTATCATTTCTTGACCATTCTTGACGAATTTAACTCCGACCGCTCGTTTGCTCTTTGGATCTATCAAAATTTTGGTTACCATGCTTCTTTTGGATACGTGGAGATTTCTACGATTTCTCGCAGGGTGTAAATAAGCCTTATTGCTGCTCATGCGTGTGCCGTTTTTCGTTGTCGATAACAAATACGAAAATCCAACCTCACTTTCGCCGGTGTAATTTGTTAATGGATATCCGAGGTCGTGTCCAGCTTCTAAGAAAGCATCGGCTAAGGGAGTATGAAAAGCTGGATGAGCAATGTTCACCGGTCCCGTTCTGCTATGTCTTTTTCTACGATCTTTCTCCATGTTCGGAACATCCAAAGTTTCTAATTTTTTGAAATAAGGCAATACATTTTCGTAAGACCATCCATCGTTGCCCAACTCTGCCCAACGATCGTAATCCTTGGGATGACCTCTCGTAGCAATCATATAATTCAGTACGCTACTTCCACCCATGACCTTACCCCTTGGCCAATTGCACCTCTGACCATTCATGCCGGTGCAATAACGATCCGATGGTTCCGTTTGATATTGCCAATTAATTTCAGGAGAAAATTGCAGATAAACCACCGCCAACGGTATGTCCATGATAAGAGTCTCATCGCCTCCAGCTTCTATTAGTAACACATCGACATCTTCAACTTCGCTGAGCCTCGCAGCGATAGTGGCACCCGCAGTTCCTGCCCCGACTACAATAAAATCGTATTTCGAATAGATTTTCGGGGTCATATCTCTCATCTCTTGACTGCTAAATTGTCCACCATCGTTCAAGAAATTTGTCACCCCCAAAAGGGATCGCATCAGATTTTGTGCACTATCTACAGAATTTCTCACTACTTCACCTCCGTAAACACTACTGTATCGTTTATTGATAACTGCTCCATCACAACTATTTGACACGAAAACGATGAGCGATAGAGCAATGAAATTGATCAAAGTATTCGACATCCTGTTCGAAAGAAGCATGCTGTCTTCGACGGAGGTACGCAACGATCCTCCGCACGTTGAAATCTTACGCGAGTGATAAAAGATTGTAGAGAATAGTGTTTCCTATTTGTTCGGTGATGTAAATTTATATAGCTTTAGCAGAGATCGTGATAGGAGGATTTGCTGCATTGCTCGCGCAGCTTCAATGCTGTCACGAATAATAATTTACACACTAACATCTACAGAAAATCTTACACGTGTGTGATCCTCTTTCTCTCTCTTTTTCTCTAGTATCCACCAAATTTTTTGAGAATTATTTTCCTTCGCCTTCCCTCCTCCCTTCTCTCTCTCTCATTCTCTTATTTCCTTGGACTTGACCGCCTAGACCCGCTGTCAGATCAGCCAATGGCGTAACAACAATGGGATAGCGAGGTAGAAGAGTGAGAGGAGAGGACGATGTACGTAATCCTTAAGCATTTTGGGGAAATTTATAATATCGATGAATTCCTTGGATCCACAGTCGATTAGTATGGAAGAAGTTGCTTGGAGAGGGGAGAATGTGAAAAAAAGGACACGATGGGAATTGGTTTATTATGTCACCGGTATCTATAACACTATTTGATTGAATATAACGAACGAAAATGATATCTTTTGGGAATTTAAGTTACGATCTCTTGATAGATTACAAATTACAAAAAATATATCTCAGTTTAGTATTAAAGTATTATTCTGATAGCTGAAATATATATGTTTCTATAATTCCTATTTAATTGAATGGGTTTTTCCTTTGTGATCAATATAAAAACTTGGAATACTGAATTTGATTGTCGTAATTAGTGAATCAATATTGGCGTCATAGGCATCACGATGTCAATATATTATTCCATATCCCGTTCCTCGAGAATTCATTGCTCTCCTCGTCAATATTTTTTCATTTTCTGTAGATGGTTTGATTAGCATTGAAATTTTTATTGCACGTGAAGATTTTGGGAGTTCGGTATGAATTCCTTAATTTTTCCTAATCGCTGCAAGAATTAACAACACATCGCAGTCGTGTTCGATCTTCTCATATTGTTTTAATTATTCATTTTGTAGAATGGGGTCAATTGTTTTTTGAGATGAGTGTTAAACTGTCACTGAAATGTTGAACATCACATGGAAAAAATATTCACTGGAGAATTGAAAATACACTGTAAATGTTTCCTGTTGGATGATAGAATTTTATTACATTATTTAGTGATATACTTTTGAGAAGATTCCTCGAAGAATGTCAATGATATTATACTTGGAAGAGTTTGAAACATAACAGATTTCATGTCTCCCATATACACTCCATTTGTTCAGTATATGGGAATAATTTACAAAAAAAAATTATGTTTCAGGATGATTTATGGGATAATTTTAAGAATTGTAATGTTAGTGTGTAGAAACTAATACACATAAGATGAATTTCATTATCATCATATTCATTAACATCAGTTATAAATAATATCAATATCGTCCTTCGTCAGATTTGAATAATGAGAAAAATATTACTCAAAGGAATAAAAACGTATAAGTATTTAGATCACTCTTTGCGGTCGATAAAATTCTCACCTATGAGAGATCAATTTTGTAAATACGTATATCAAAGAGAGAATTACAAAATTTCATGTAACAAGTTTTGAATAATAAGAATTGGCAACATTTATACAGTGAAAAGTCACTTTTTAACCGACCAGAAGGGAGCCTGAAATTTCCACTCGTTTAGAATGAAAATCGAAGGTTTGAGATTAGATTGCCATGTCCATTTCAATTCTGTAGTGGAGATTTTAGAATAAAATTTCACTCGAAAAAGATGGAGGAACCACTCGAATAGGAAGATCCCACTTCTGAGAATTAATAGAGAGGAGCCATCGATTTTTCACTGTTTTAGATTTGGGGAGATGGAAATGAAAAACAGAAGACTTATAATACACTTCGAATGAAAAGCGACCAATAGCAAAGCCTGAGTAATATATATATATATATATATATTAGGGGTGTGCGAGTAGTGATTTTTTCGAGTCGAGTCGAGTCGAGTAATTGAAGTTTCGAGTCGAGTCGAGCCGAGTACTCGAAATTTATCGAGTACTCGAAAATTTATCGATCCCTTATGTTTTCTAAGAATATTCTACTTTTCACAAATGGTGATTCATGATAATTCTAAAAAAATTGTCAAATTACTCGAAGAGTTTCGAGTAGCTCGAAAATTTCGAGTAGTAAAAAATACTCGACTCGACTCGACTCGACAATACTCGAAAATTTCGAGTACTCGCACACGCCTAATATATATATATTATTGTATGAACTGAAACAAGTGATTGACGTACCTGTGGAGAGAAGATGAAAAAAAATACCTACGATGTTAGGCTGAATGAAAATTCCTTGATTAGAATGTAGAAAAATGTCAAAGTCACAAATACTGTCCTTATAGATGAATCAAGTTCAAGTTCAATCAGTTTATTTAAATTCGGTTTCAAAAAATTTAAATGGACAGCATTGGATTTGAATCGACAAGTTCGTAGAATGATAATAAGCAACCGCAAGATATAGTTTTACTCATGATAAGTGGTAAATCCAAACCACATCAATAACGTAAATAAATAACAAGACACATAATAACTACATATCGATTAAAATGTACAGCATCTAACGCGTGGGAAAAAAGTAAGGACACTAAATATGATCAGAATGGCTGTAAAAGATTGAAATTCAAAAATCGGTCCGAGTCATCCTAATTCTATTGAGAATTTTCTAAAAGTATTCTCCAAGATTTTATTCCTAAGAGATCTTTCACACATATCAATAGAACTTTTCCGCTATAACCATGTAAAAAGATGTTCAGGATGTGTGCATTTGATTTCCGTATTCTTCTATATGATACAGAGGAATACAGAAATCATCAACCATCCTTGACATTACAGATGGAATGTGAATCCAATCTCTTCGTGCGATAACCACCGTTAATGCAGTTCAATTTTATGAGAAATTACACAAGATCAAGACGATGAATAAGATGAGTTCATTCACAAAGCAATCATTTACAAATGGAATCTCATGGCAAGAACGATAATCGATAGTGGAAATCAATGACAAATCAGTTTCTGTTCCTTACAAGGGGTTTTGAATTTCCCGTTCGAGTCAATAATTTTCTTCACACGAGGATGTTTCGGGAAATAATTAATTAATAAGTGGTCTTGGAGTTTATGTGACATTTATTTTTAGATAACGATATCAAGAACCATTTGAACAAAAATTTCTTTTCGAATAGACAGAATACGCTTTCAAGGAAGCATTTGAATATTACATTAAACTTTGAGCGAATGTAATTTTTAATTGAAGGTCACAAAAAAAAGATCTCACAGACTCACAAATGTGTTTTTTTCTTTTTTTCGTCGTTAAATAAAAATATTTACTGAACTCACGTACCTAAATATATTATCGCTCCTGTAATTGCTAATTTGAATCAAATCAGCATGCTTTGAGATAATCAAATCTTCATCTATGAATGAGTAAAGCAACGTTCAATGCCTTGACGAAACTTTTTTTTCTCAATGGACTGATGAATCGATTAACATCTTATTAGAATAGGAAATGAAGAGAAAAATTCGTGGATAGGAATATCATGGTTGAGAATACAATCGTTTTTCTGTTTTCAGAACAAATGTTATTCATTGCATCATTTGTATCGTTTTGTTCGATTCAACTAAATTTCAACTTGGAACGACTAAATTTCCATTCCTTCTTTCTGGTGCGGAGTTCGCAATCGAAAACTCCGTGCGGAATTCAATACATTCGAATGTGTGTATTTTTGATTTATATGAAAGAAGAGAAAACAAAAGAAAATCGATCTTCCGAAAATGAGGAAACTTTATATGGAAGATTCCAAGGATATTTTGTTAGACAGAATACTTTCAATCGAGCTTTCATTGCTTCTGCAAGTTTTCCGAGGATTCATAGACTAGTTCGAAGGTTCTTTCAGACATTGGAATGTCTAAGAGAACAAAAAATCGAATATCTCGGTCGTAAACAGCAGTGTAAAAAAAAGTTGTTGAATTCCAAACAAAGATGCTTGGAAATGTACAACTTTGTTTTGGAAAAATAATTTTCGAACTTTCTTTGTGGATTTATAAATAAAAGTTTGGCAAGTTTCGAAAATTTCTGTGAAATCATTTAACTTTTTGGATATTCACAAATTTTTTTAAGATAATTTCCAATTGAAGGTTGTGTAAAGAACTGCGGAACTTTCTTCAGCAGTTTTGGAGATATTTTTTTCACATTCAGTCGTAGGGAAAAATAGAAAGATGTGTTTTTACTTGTAAAATCCTCGATTACTGAGTTGTTAACTTAACGTGATACCAGCGCTATAATTTTTACGGGACAAACTAACAAAGAATGCACGCAATAATTTATTTAAAATATCCCTCTGTACAGCACTTCTTCAGCAGTTCAAGAAATGCTGTACAGAGAGATATTTTGAATTAATGTACGTATTTTTATGTAGTTCGTCCCGAAAAAATTTTTAAAAGCCCAGCCGCTGGTATCCCCTTGAGAATTATATCGTGCAATTCAGAGTTGAAACCATTTTAACCACCTCTGGTGTTTATTGTGGTTTCAACCAATCTTTGCCGGCCTGGATTTTTTCAATATTTTTAGTCAAAATAGTCAAAATTGGTAAAAGAATTGCATTTTGCACCGTCCTATGATTTTCAAACGAACAGAAAAATGAAGCTCACATGGAAAAATACTCTGCTTCTTCGTTTCTAATGAACCAATTCCTATGAAAGTCATACCATGTTTCAATGATGGTTCTATGATGGTTTCATATAGGTTTCAGCAGAATATTTCTTATGAAAACTGATAGAATATACCACATGACACTACTTCCCATCAAATTGATACATATTTATATACGGGCGAATTCAAGATTCAACTCCACGGATGATTGATGTTAATTCATTCTCATTAATCTTTGATGGACAGTTCAGGCATTCCGATTACCCCCGTTCAATCCGATTGAATTTGAATCGACTTCCATTCCTCTGGACTGGATTCTATCGAATGACCAATGAAATCTACACATTCTGAAATCGAATTGGATATTTCCCATAGAAACCTAATGGATCCTCAATTTTATCAACGTCCACATTAGTTCCGATATATCGAGATTACAGGGAATTCCGATAAAAACCGATTGTCGAATGGAATGGAAAAATTCTAAAATTGAATTGGATATTCCTCATAGCAACTTTTAGAATATTAGGATCTGAGAACTTCTCTATTATTCCCGATCAATTGGAATTATTCGACCGATTGATCTATAGTATCCATACATTGTAGAAAAGAATTGGATACTTCTTATGAAAACCCAAGAAATCTCCAATTCCATTAACTTTCCCATGAATTTCAATGAATTGAGATTACCGAAAATTCCGATAAAAACCCAATTTTTCCAATGGAATAGAAGAAATTTCACAACTGAATTGGATATCCATCATACAAACCTATTGCATATTCCTATTATTACGAATAAATTCAAATGTTGGAATGATCCAACTGAAACCCATTGATGAATAAAATCCATACATTTTAGAATTGAATTGGATATTCCCCATACAAATTTGATTGAAAAAATTTTCTCTTCAGTTCCAATAGATCGAGATTAAAAGAACTTCCGATGAAAATCGCTTGCCTCATGAGATGAAAAAAATGTGAAAGATCTGACCAGATATTTCTTATACAAACCGATAGATCGCGTTAAGTCCTATTAATTCCAGTGGAACACATATTTTTCAATTGGTAAATCCTCGATTCATCCCCACAGATGGCAAGTTCCAATTGAATTCTATTCATTTTGAATCGGTACTTGAGGCTTTCCGATTGACCCTATTCATTCCGATTAAATTTGAATCGGTTTCTATCGGATCCTATAGGATTTTTTAACCAAGGTACTGTACATATATCCGTGGTCAAAGTCGCATAGCAATTCTTAAGGAAATGTTTCCACTACAAAACATTATGAACATTCTGTTGCAAAATCCAGAATGTTTCATAATGAGAGCATTTTCTTCTGAATTGCTATGCGGCTCGAACCAAGGTAGTCTGTGTAATCCTATTCCATATAGAATATGAATGAAATAAACGATTAGATTGAGAAATGTTTTCATTTTGACCGATTTTGACCATTTCTACCAATTTTATTCATTGGTTTGGATAGTATTTAAAAAATCCGGGTTTTTTCAATTCTGGTGCAATTAAACTCAAATTTGGAGAACACACAAGAGGGCTGGAACGGTAACATGCAAGGGGTAACATGCTTGTATAGGATGAGACCATGCTTCGCATCGGTTAGTGAACCGATTCGTAAAGTAGAATTGTATATATTCTTCAACACGGTCCTATATGCCATTCTCCATCCTTGAACTGATATTAATGCATGTAATAAATGAACTGAATTAAAAATTTCTGCAAATAAAGAGGTCAGTTGGATGACATCAGTGCAATACTCTACGAAGATGAAAACATTCAAAATGATTTTTGGAAATGATAAAAAAACACTTATCATTGATTGATATAAGCTCATTGATGACGCGAGAATCAGATATTTTATGAGCAAAACTATGTTTCACCTTCACTTTATAATATTTTTTATCGTGATATACTAGAGTAACATTCTGGTTCAATGTTATATGTGTATACATATATACTGTTGCAATACATAATGATATATCATTAATGCAAAAGCAATTCTGCAGAGTTCTGAATTTTTATTCTTTTTCAGCAGCACGCATTCGAAAGATTAAATTTCTGATTATTTAATATACATTTTTGTGGGAAACTATTATTCCTCACCGGACGATCAGGGAAATGCGCTGAAAGAATTATATTTGAAAAATTGCTGTCGAACTTCAGTGATCAAATGACAAATAGGACAATTTTCAACGATATTATTGTGCATTTTGTAAAACTTATAGGAAATGGCACTTCCAACTGTTTAAAAATTCACTCATTTTTACAAGCTGCACAGTAATTTTTCTCAGAATTTTCACTTGTCCTTTGATCACTGGAATTTCACGGTGACTTTTACAATAAAATTCTTGCAGTGTATGAAATATCAAATGAAATAAGAAATTGAAGATGCTATAAATAAATCGGTTTTTCGTGGAAAAATATTTGCAAATCAGATGAACATATGTAATATTCAGTCTTGTAAGGAATTATTGTATAATAACGATGAAGCAGCTGATAAAGGAACAATATTTTCAATTGAATAAACGCAATGTGAATTAAGTAATCTTTTCAAAAGGTGTCTGGAATGACGTTTTTTCAGATTTGTTCTCCCCTTTTGGGCCGATGATAATAAAAGTCGTACACTTGAAATATTATATATATCCTGTGAGAAGTCCACGGAATCGAAATACTTCATTTCGATCGGAATCCCAACGGAGGAAGAAGATTTTCGAAGATTTTCGAAAAATGATAAAATTCACCCACACACTGAGAGAAATTCTTATAGCCACTGTCACTAAAACATCTCAACTCAACTACTGAAAATTTAGTTGATTTGACCAAGGAAGTATAGTTGATTCATCACTTAATTGTATCAACTATACTTTCTTAGTTGAACGATTCAAATTTCTAGTAGCTTTTACTAAGAATATTTGGTTGAGGCGTTTTAGTTACAGTAACTCTAAAAATTTTTCTCAGTGCATGTGTAGAAGAGGTGCTTGAGATATTTGACGTATATTGTGGAAAATTTATATAAAATTCCATAATAAATCATAATAACAATTTCACATCAAACCAAAGGGTTCAGTTGAATATTGATCAGCTTCATGCAAAAAAGAAAACAGTGCTGCTTACAGGGGATGACAACAATCGGCTTGAAATAAATGAAAATACAATGAGATATACCGAGAAAATCCTACACTAGGGAGTGCCGGCCACACTACTGGCTCATGTTATGCAAAAAAATCATTTCCACACTGCTGGTAACTGTAGTAACACGAATCAGAAATAGTGTAAGAAATCGACTCTCTATTGCGGACACACGACTGATTCATGTTACTACAGTGACCCAAGTCAGTCGTACGGGCTACAGTATTCATTAGGGTAAGATTTTTTCTGTGTGGAGAGGATTAGAACAATCAAAGTGATGTGTAAGAGAATAGAATTCTATGCCAGTGGGACAGTAATGACTACTGGGAAACGCAGTAGTGTTTCGGACAGGACTGACACTGGTCTCGGTATCGACCCCAAGATCGAGACGATACCTGCCAAGTTGAGAATCCCCACGATACCGAAACGTATAGAATGAATTGTCGAAACCGAGAATGGCGAGAATCTCGACTTGAGACCGAGACGATACTGATTTTGTCGAGACCAAATCGAGACCGAGATCGAGACCTGGTCAGTTTCAGCGAGAGAAGACGAGAACGAAACACCAAAACACAGCCCTGCGTGGCATGAATTTGATTTCTAGTGCACTGTAAAAAAAAAACTTCCAGGAAAGGTTTGGAAAGTACTCACCAAACATTTTCCAGTAAATTCATAAACACACTCAGGGAAAATCCATTCTAGCCCCATTCTACCACCATTCAATGTGTTGTGTTTGCTGCAGAAGTCATCCCTCTCAAGAGGCGGAGTGCCTCCTGCATAAAGCACTCATTTTTATTCGAAAATCGAATCATTCAATCAATTTATAAAAATTCCCGAAATCATATATTATTCCACAGGACGAAGGACGACTAAACCCCTTAGAGGAAAAATCATGAAATAGAAATATTACGCGAAATTTGTCCACGAAGGTGATAAGGAATTTATCGATGCATTACGGATCGTTATTCAATTTCCAACCCAATACAAGAGCTTGTAATATGGGTATCAGTGTTTATTTCCTGTACAATTATGTTTTTATACATAGTGAAACTAGTACATCATCCCATTGGTTCTAAGAAAATCAGAATTAAGTGTTCTGTTGACTAATATGTAGTCATTACGAAGGAAAAAAGAAGATTAATAATGTCGACTTTGCAAGTTGAAGTCAGGGAGCATCTCATTTATGCAAGAGACATTTCATTTCGTTATGCAAGAAATGTTTTTTATTCGTTTCATTGTTACTGAAGATTAATTTTTTCTCTTTCGGTTCATTATCATTCCAGTGCAAAAGAATCACGTAAGCTTTGCAGTTCTCATGAGATTGTTAGTTCATTTAGTTTTTGTTCTTACTGTTCCGGAAAATATGGGTAAATAGTTTTAATTGCTTGGTGATATTTATTCAAAGAATACGACAAGAATTTTCCGAAAATTTGATCTCTCAATTTGATAATTTCCACATTATAGAAAGATAGAAATGTGAGTGGTATGATACACTGTAGAAAATGATTATGGAATTTTCCCCCAAAAAATGATGGCAGCAAAGTTCCTCCACAGATGGGGAATTTTCCGTTATAATTCGGTGGACTTTTCATTCATTTGTGGATGATTCAAAACCCAAGAAACAAAATAATTCCTCAAAATGATGGAAAAATCCCTCATTTTTGGTGTCAAAACAATTCCCCCACGATGAAGGGATAAAATCCACCAATAGGGTAGACCGAGGCGAACCGGATCAAACTAAGCTCTTTGGCTGTTTTGGGTTATTTCTATTCTCAATTTCACTCTCTATGTGCATCAGTTATCCACATACACTCATTACCTACCGAAAACAAAAGATAGCATGACCATATCGCGCATCATTTGGTCCTGGGTAATTACAGAAGTCTGTACGTCGTGTGCACGCGAGATGAATTTTGTCCCTGATGTAAAACAACCATTGTAATTCTCTAAATTTTTAATGATAAGGTATGTTGAAAATCATGCGATTTTGATTGATATATATAGTTCGTGAAGTACAGAATGAGATTAGAATATTGTTCAAACAATAATATCAGGCCCTTCATGAACAAATGAATATTTTTTTGCACATAGTATACGGGGCGATTCGGATCACGTTTCCTGGGGTGAATAGGATCATGGGTATTTCGAGTCATACATTGTAAAATTGAATTTGTAACTTGACTGTGTCTTGATTTTCGAGATTCCTTAACCTCTCAATTGTCAATAATGACAATTTTCATTACAAATAACCTAAAAATTCTCATTCGGTCATCATGTATGATTTCATTGTTGATGAAAAAGTCTTCGATCATGCTGATTTTCGACTGAAAATTTGTTGTTTTGGTTGCGTCTTGAATTTTGTCGATGTTGAGGATAAAATTGAGCCTTTCTTCTTATAGTATAGGTGAATGATTTTAAATCTGAAATCGATGATGTTAGGCAATTGATTTCAAGCTCACCGAATTCATTTAAAAACAGACAGCACTTACAAAAATAATTTTGAAAATGAAGGAAAATTCTCCCTTCTCCATCCCAGCTAGAAATGAAAATTTTTCGATATCAAATTGATCATCATGAATAATCCATGGTCTCAGGACAGAATGAATGAGGCCATACGAAAGGTTACGTCCGGTGAAATGACTCTGCGTCAAGCTGTTGATGGAATAAAGTTTTTTCATTCATTTTATGTATTTACAGTTCGTTTATAAGCATTGATACGTTTTTCATCAGTGGATAGATGATGTTTGTCTATGATCCGATTCGCCCCCGATTTTGGGGCGAATCGGATATTTCTCATTTTTTGTGTATTTGATTGTAAAATAAAGACGTGTTTATTTGAATGTTTTTTGTTTGCATAGACTTCACGCCAAAGATTTATAGGATGAGAATTCATGAAGATACTTATTGAAAAAATCTTCCTTTTGGTTATTTTGATTCATTGAAGACGAAATGATCCGGTTCGCCTCGGTCTACCCTACTGTGAAGGAAAACTCCCCACATTTTTTACAGTGTATTTCAGTGTAGTTCCATAATCATATTGATCCTTTGAAGAATTTGAAATGATGAATGGATCTATTTATGTACTTCACTTCAATAATCGATATACGAATGTTGTCTCGGAATCAAAATTTCCTTCATTACTTTTAATTGTGGTTCTCTCTTCATCATATAAAAGAAAAATGTGAAAAGTATTTGAAAATATCTTGAAACGTTCGCTTTTATAACACATGAATTTCTAAAGGACCTGGTGCTGTGTAGGAATCCTACCAGACTAGAATCATGATTGCAAGTTACACTTATGCTGAGAATTTGGATGCTGCACTTATGTTTATTGTTTTTGAACATATACAAACGCCTCTTCATAGCATCAGTATCACTCGCAATCAAAATACTAACCTGATGAAATTTGTCATGAAATTTTAACAGTGGACACTGTAAGAGAATCGGTGGTGATGGGAAAAATCCACTCCGAATGGTGTTGTTTCAACACCGGATTTCGAGGTAGACTCCTATAGAATCCGCGCGGTGTGAATTTTGACACGGTTTCTTGACATTGTATGATATGCACTCATAATTCATAGATAAATTATACTGAGAGAAAATCGTTGGAAAGGAAGTGATTTTTTACATGTTTCTTCACCGAGTACCGACACCAGAGAATCAAAGAAGTCAATAAGAATTAATAACATCATGAAAAGTAACAAAAATATACTCAATCCATTCACGATAATGAACATACATATTTCATAGATTGGATTTCAAAAATAAAATCTACAAAGTTCACCTGAAGATTGACTTGTGCATCTGCTTCGGATTTAACCCATTAATGCCCATGGCGAAGCTGCTTGGCTCACGGAAAAAGTAACTATTGGAAATAGGATATCTGGGTGGAGAATAAACATCCACGGGGAAAAAAATTTTTTACAATTTGTTTAAACAATTTGTTGAAAATATCAATTCACGTGGATGAAAACCCCGGAATCGTGTTTTACGGAGAATTTCATATAAGAATAGGTGGTTTGGAAAATTTTCAACCATCGCATTTGGTTGTAAATAAAAATTATAAACAAATTCGAATACTCCATGCCCGTTCGTGCGCACGGTGAAACTGTTCGGCCTACGGGAAAAGTGACTATTGGGAATAGGATATCTCGGTGGAGGATGAAATGTGTAAACAATTATTGTTTCAACAAATTGTAAAATTTTTTTTTTCGTGGATGTTCATCCTCCACCTAGATATCCTATTCCCAGTAGTTACTTTTCCTGTAGACCAAGCAGTTTCGCCATGGGCATTAATGGGTTAAATGCCGTATTTAAACTCGAAGTTGAGCATATTCCGATTAAACGAAAAGTAATGGATGAGAAAAATATAGATTCTTTTTATTAAATTCTTAAATTATGGCTGGGGCTGGATCGTTGCAAACGTAGCGAAAGATTGAGGTCAATGGTGTGAAACAATAATCATAAATAAGCAACGCACAACACGGTACAGAATTCACAACATGTATCATAGCACGTATACATATGTATGATGATGGATCAGAAATTGAATGAGCATAACGTCAGTGTCTGTAAATTTTAGAATAGAAACGCACCGAAGAACTGTTATTTCGAGGACATCTGCTCGAATTTTGTATATTTTCCCTAGTAGAAATTTGGGACGGGAAAAGACAAGGGCCTGATGAGGCATGCCTGATTTCCTATCAGGTTCTCATCAGGTTTCGTTACGGTTTTCCCTTTTTGCCCGATTTCATGGAAATCTTATCCGAACCTCATTGTACCCATACGTTACAACCCTATTCGAACCCTATTGAACTGAGAAAAAGGCCCTTGTAAGGGCTTCATAAGTTTTCCCTTCTTTACGATTTCCGGATTTGAACCTGATCAGGACCTTATTGGAAATAGGGAATGCCTGATGAAATTTCTACTAGGGTTATTGTGCCACCCCTATCGTAATAACAATTCCACTGATAATTTTTTTCATCCGTGAAACATTATAATAGTATTTCTTGATATATGATTCAATTCCATGTATGGGTTTCCCGGAATATTATTCCGTAAATGTAATATAATCGATGAGATATAGTATTTTTTATTGATTAATTTATTCCCTGTAAAATGATATTACAATACTCAAAACATCGTGAAATTCAATGACGCATAATGTGTGTTCGTACAATATTGAAAACTTTTTTCAAACAAGATGAAGGATACAAACAAAGGACATGTTATGAAAGGCCAATAACAGAGTCACTTGATCATAACGTATAGCTCAAGTGTCATGTACGCGATGTTTATGATTGTCGCGTGTTCCACGAGTCCACCACTCCTGGGAAATGACGTGAGGAAAATTCTTCACCCAGGTAACATTTATTACATTATGTTTGTTCAACGAATGCACATAATATGGATTGAACAATTATCATTAGTTCATTCAATAAATATTTGATGCGAAAGGATAATAATAATTTCACTATATAACAATGAAGTATTAAATTCAAAAAAAATATTTCCTTTTTGGTATCAAAATGATATTCGAACAATAGTTATTGAGTGTTCTATATGGTAGAATTGATTTTTGAAATTTTTAACGCAATCCTTTGTCAACGCTTTTTTCTTTCATAATTGCAGTGAAGTACTTGAAATTCAATCAATATTTCAACGAGAGAAATTTGTACTAACTCTGAAGATTTCCAATTCATTTTTCTTCAAGTACAATCGATTCTGCTTGTGTCAGCAGCATCATCGGGCATGTAACAAAAGTATGTCGTAGATTAATTAAAAATAACCAGGAATAAGAACAATGTTCTTACAATTTACATCGCAGGCGCGATGAGAGAGGAAATAATCTGAATATATTGTTGGAAATAACAATACAACCCAGATTGATAAAGGATTCTTTATATAATAGTTGATTGATTATTAACCTTGCAAGACCGGTCAGTTTAATGGAAATTTAAAGCACTTCCAATTTATCTGATACAAGAACATCGTCATCGTATTTTTCTTAACGAGGAGCAAGGATCAAGAAAGTCATTACACTGAGAAATTTTTAGATCCACTTCATTGCTCGTTCTGTTCGTGTTAACGGGGATTTTTGAATCGATAGCGGCATAATGACGTGAGTTTACACACGTATCAACGCAGTGGTATCGAAATTTACATGTCGCCATAAGTGATTCATTCTTTGATATTAAAGTGACACAATTCTAACCGGGATTTGGCGGATACTTTTACCGCAATGTAAATGTCGACAAACTCCTGCGGAGCAAGGAAATTTTGACAAATTCGTCCTTATTCTCCATCATTACAGATGATTTACAATTTACTCACATTTGTTTTAGGTGTCGATTGCTCCCATTGAGTAATTTTATCACACTCTCCTCAAAATTGTTGCAATAATTCAATTTTTACTAATTGAAACTATGGTTGTGTTTATTCCGAGTGGAAAAATTCTCAAAATTATTTATGTAGAGTTTTATGTAATATAAATTATACATAAAGTACATCTGATTACAGTAGAACTTCGATTATCCGAGGTAATGTGGGGAGAGCTCACCTCGGATAGTACAGAAAATATATATTTTTTGAGAAATTTTAATCCCTCAAGTGTTTAAAATCTTCATTGTGCAGTTTGAATATATTACATAAATATTATTCAACATATTCCTGATATATTTATATTTTCATAATCTTCGTAACATTGAAATATGAATGTGAAAAGAAAAGAAATATGTCTTAATCTTTGGTACATCTTTGTACAAACATGCATTACTACAAATTTTGTTTATTTCAAAAAATCAGTGAATTTATTATTTATGATTCATTTCATGATTCGGATTATCGGAGGATCCAGCTCGGTTAATCCGAAGCGGTCCAGGCCTCGGATAACGCGGAGTGTCGGTTGATCGGAGCTCGGATAATCTAGGTTCTACTGTATATACAGAGTGTCCCATTTCAAATAGCCAGGGCTTATATCTCTCAAAGTAATGGGGCTGCACAGTGGGCCAGAAATTCAAAAAAGTGGCCAAAAATGCCAAAAATGAACTTTGAGTTTTTCACAAAACAAGTAGTTCATCATTTATAGGACCCTTTGAGACAACTATTCTCAAATTTTTATGAGATTTGATGCATGTGTGTACAAATTAAACCAATATCCCCAAGCATAATAGGTTGAATTTTACTGTTCAAGTGTCATGTGCAAACCTGCATCATTTGCAAACTTCGCTCATCCAAGAGTTCTCTTTTGTATTTTTTCAGGAAGAACAACAATGGAACAAACTTAAAACGATGGGAAAAGTGTTCATCTTCACTGTTTATAGTTGAAACTGAACACAATATCACGAAATATAGAGTTTTTTTATCATTTTCCAATCTTCCAATTAACTATTCCCCTGAGTTCCACCAGATATGAATATCAGATTAGGCTCATTACATTCCGGATGAAGTGTACTTTAAAGTCAACCTGCGCCTTTTTGCGCCTTTAAACAAACACATCGAAGAAATTGATTTTTTTGTGCTTTCATACATGGATTTTCAATATTTTCGAATGAATTCATATATTTTCTTCGGTATTCTTTCGAAAAGAGGTGACCAAAGGTTTTTGAGATTGGTGATTACGTTCAATTATGATAACCTGGAGTAAGAAATGAAAAAAATTCAAAATGAAGGATCCAATATGGCGGACTAAAATCATAAAATCAGCTGGATTCACTCAAACTTCGTTGTTCGGGGGTTTGTGAGATCATCGATTACAAATCTAAAGTCAATAATGCGATATTCGAACTGGTAGATCTAATATAACAATTCGGAGTTTGGCTGAAAATTTATTATCAAGGAATGTTCGTGGTTGCTGATTGTAAATCTGCAGTGAAAATTTCGTCAGAATAAAAACAATCTGACCTCACAAAAATAATCAAGACAATATATATTGACAATCCCCCGTCTCTCTCACGATATCTAGCCGCACCGTATGCTATAGTTACCCATGCCAAAGCCGATCCTCTGCGATACATAACTCGATGCGCGACGATTCGTAGGGGAGACGCGTATAGCTGATATTTTTTTGAATCAGCAACCCCACAAACCCTCGAACAGCAATTTTCAGGCTGGTGCCGAAAATTTTGCAATGCTTGTCCACCATATTGGATCCACCATCTTGAATTATGCATTTTTTACTTCGAATTCGTAATCAGCAATCCCAAAAACCCCGTGACAGCCAATTTCGAGCGAATTCAGTTGGTTCTTCAATTTTTGCCCGCCATATTGGGTCTGCCATCTTGAATTATGCATTTTTGACTTCAGATTCGTAATCAGCGACCCAAAAAACCCCATGTGGCGCAGTTTGAAACAAATCGACCAAGGATTTATATTTTTGGCCACTTTCTTGAGTTTCTGGCCCACTGTGCAGCCCCATTACTTTGAGAGATATAAGCCCTGGCTATTTGAAATGGGACACTCTGTATATACAGTAGAACCTAGATTATCCGAGCTCCGATCAACCGACACTCCGCGTTATCCGAGGCCTGGACCGCTTCGGATTAACCGAGCTGGATCCTCCGATAATCCGAATCATGAAATGAATCATAAATAATAAATTCACTGATTTTTTGAAATAAACAAAATTTGTAGTAATGCATGTTTGTACAAAGATGTACCAAAGATTAAGACATATTTCTTTTCTTTTCACATTCATATTTCAATGTTACGAAGATTATGAAAATATAAATATATCAGGAATATGTTGAATAATATTTATGTAATATATTCAAACTGCACAATGAAGATTTTAAACACTTGAGGGATTAAAATTTCTCAAAAAATATATATTTTCTGTACTATCCGAGGTGAGCTCTCCCCACATTACCTCGGATAATCGAAGTTCTACTGTAATCAGATGTACTTTATGTATAATTTATATTACATAAAACTCTACATAAATAATTTTGAGAATTTTTCCACTCGGAATAAACACAACCATAGTTTCAATTAGTAAAAATTGAATTATTGCAACAATTTTGAGGAGAGTGTGATAAAATTACTCAATGGGAGCAATCGACACCTAAAACAAATGTGAGTAAATTGTAAATCATCTGTAATGATGGAGAATAAGGACGAATTTGTCAAAATTTCCTTGCTCCGCAGGAGTTTGTCGACATTTACATTGCGGTAAAAGTATCCGCCAAATCCCGGTTAGAATTGTGTCACTTTAATATCAAAGAATGAATCACTTATGGCGACATGTAAATTTCGATACCACTGCGTTGATACGTGTGTAAACTCACGTCATTATGCCGCTATCGATTCAAAAATCCCCGTTAACACGAACAGAACGAGCAATGAAGTGGATCTAAAAATTTCTCAGTGTAATGACTTTCTTGATCCTTGCTCCTCGTTAAGAAAAATACGATGACGATGTTCTTGTATCAGATAAATTGGAAGTGCTTTAAATTTCCATTAAACTGACCGGTCTTGCAAGGTTAATAATCAATCAACTATTATATAAAGGATTAAGGACCAATGGCCCCATTGGCCACCTGCTTTAATCCGCCCCTGGTTCCCAATCTTCGGGGAACTGTCGTTGGCATTAGCGTTACCTAATGTGCACCACTAGGAGGTTGCGCAATCGGACTTTGCACATCACTGTGGCCCTGAAAAGGGCCGATTATTTCGACTAGAGAGGTATGTGTCTGTGAGTTTTAGGAATAGTCGGGTTCCGTAATTGAGTGATAATTCCCTGATCCAATCATCTCGTGAATTCACCCGTACAACACCGGACATTTCTACGTTGCCTCCATGTTACCTGCACGTGGGATCTCCGTTCATCCACGATCTATCCACGTCCACCATTGATCGACGTGGAATCCACGGAGATGCGACGTAGAAATCGGTGGATGTGCTGTTAGGGACTAAATGCTCAAATACGTTACCTTCATTTGCGATACATACATGGCCCTGTTGAGGAGGAAAAACTGAAGAGGTAAGTATTGTTCCGCACAAAAAGCAACAAGAGTGTTTCTCGAATCTCCTTTCTTTTTTTTATCGATTAGAGCGCCATCTTCGCAAATTTCAGGAAACTAGTTCAGACAAAAGTTTCTTGGTTCTCAACGTACATTCTAAAGATGTAGTCAAAAATAGGGGGTCCCATTTGAAAAACACAAGTTGACCTCAAAATTACCTTGAAGATGAAGTCTGAAATCGAAATCGAGGTTGTCATCAAATGTCCCCCTCAGAACCCTGCAACTTTTTCCCCAGGATTTTTTTTCCAGCCCCATTACTTTGGGAGATATACGCCCTGGCTATTTAAAATGGGGCACCCTGTATAATTCACATCAACTGATACGTTTATATTGTGTTATACTATTTTCTTCGTATAATTTTTTGGCTCATTCGAATGGGCTGTATGGACCGATACCTATTGTAATTTGGATCTTTTTTTATTACTTTCTTTGTATTATAACATTGTCAAGGGCTTGTTCCGTCTATAATAAATAAATGAATGGATAAATAAATACATAATTTGGGAAATTTTATCACTCAAGATGTTCTATTTTCCCTGTATTTCACAGCGTCAGAACAAGTTCACACCAAATAGTGTTATTTGAACACGGTTTGGGGTTACCGTGACACCAAATTTTGTCATTTTATTGCTTCCGTATTGAGATTAAGTTGTATGTTTTGAATTATTCAATCAATCTTCAAGGAATCAAACGAAAGGTCGATAGACCGTGGAAAGTTTTTGAATGCAAGCGATAAATACATACATAGAAGAACAGTGTTTCAAAATATTTTTGTAGATTCCTAACAGGGTTGCAAATAATGCATCAAAAAGATAATTGGATTGGCACTGGAATTAAAACCTTTTTTTCATCTTCTAATCCCAAAAACTCGGGTTGAAAATAATTCTTCAATTTCTAACCCCACCATAAAGATTGAGAAATGAACAAAAAATTGTTAATCCCGACACTGTGATTGAAAAGTAATTTCTTCAATTTCTAATCCCAATATCGGCATTGAAAAATAATTTATTCACTCCTCAATCCCAATATTGGGATTAAAAAATGATTTTTCAATTTTTAATTCAAACATTTGAAATAAAAATTGAAAATTTTATTGTTGATTCAAGATTTTTGAATTAAAAATTTCACAACCCTGATTCCTAAGAAGAAAAGTAGGCAGAATTCTCCTCAATTCTTAAAACATGAAATTTTAAATCATTCGAATGACTACTCTGTACGTTAGATTCGTTTATTCCTCGCGAATGGAAATTCGTTTATCGTGAAGCATGAGAAACAAAATTCCCCACAATATCTTGTCCATCTACTCAGGAAATAAATATGATACCATAATTCTTGGTCTGAAATATGGAAGGGCAAATGTTTCGAAAACACTAATCTCATCATTAATCGTAAAAGTGATAAAATAGAAGTGTCTTTGAAACATGGTATTCAGTATTATGAATGTCTGAATGATATCCTCAAAGAGATCTTCGTGACCGGTATATTGCTACGTTCGTATTCGAAATTAATTCCGAAACAGGTTCAAAAATGCTAGACTAAAACACACGTGGGACAATTAATGAGTCACGGTGTTCACTTTATCCAATCAAATCAATTCCTATTATCCATCCGTAAGTTGAGTCCAAATGTGAACGAATTGTGTACGAAAACTTTGGATTCATAGAATTATTGTTGAAACTCCAACTATTAATAGTTTGCCGTCTTGAACCGTTCGGTTTGTTTTCCTTTCAAGAAAAGTCAGAAAACCTTAACTGAAAACTGTTCTTCTATATCAGAATTGAGAAAGGATCACACAGAAAAAAATATCATGCAGATTCTGTAGAAGTTGTTGTTAATTTCATGAAACAGCTTATGTGAATGCGATTGAAATAGAATTTAGATTAGAACCGGTTAGAACTGATTTTATCCGTAGTTCAAAAGGTCTACTGAATCTCGTTGATCAATTAATCAGATTATATAATAGATTAGATTAATAGATTTAATATAAATTCCACGACGGTAGATAACGATTAACACTTGTTCAAATCCGTTGACATCCATTGGAACCGGTTAAGTGAATGAGATTCAATGAGAATTAAAAAATGCGAATGCTCGTTCAATTCACTGTTGAAAAGTTTTTATTGAATTGATTTAATTAATGGGTTTCAATAGGCTTTTTTTACCATATAGTTATAGTATAGGCTATAGTTTCACATGGTCATTCTTCCCCGCCCAAAGAATGAAGATTTTGTTTTCATACTGCATGGAAAGATCGAAATTATTCATATAAGAAAAACTATCAATTCAATGATGCTCTTTTTCTCTGGACTGAGAGTTTTTTTTGTATATTATTAATTCCAGTTTCTTCGCTTCAACCGAGAAAAGTGTTTGGTTGAAACAACAAAATATGTTGGTTGATATGAGAACAACAAAAACCTTTTGTTACTCCAACCAAATCTTTGTTGCTCTAACAAAATTATTTTGATACAAATATTTTTGATGCATGAACAAAATATTTTGGTTGTGAATTTAGTACGAAAATAATTTGGTCGGAACAAAAAAGGTTTACATATCAACAAAAGTATTTTTTTGTTTTAACAAAATACTTTTCTCAGTGTAGCAAAAATACGACCAGTCGATAGTTGACATGAACTCAACATAAATGGAGCGAACTCCGTTCTTTGTAGGAAAATGTGAAATTTTTCAATGATTCACAATCCCTGCGCGGAGAAAAATGATGTTCCAAATATCACTACATTTTGTACTCAAGTAACAGGGTAAGTGGAATAGTATAATTTTCACTAAACAGTGTAGTAAAAATTCATGGTTTATGATGTGAAGTTGCATCAAATTGAACGATTCTTCAAATCATTGAACATGAATTTTTACTACACTGTGTACTGAGAATTATACTATTCTAAGTTTTGTAGCCATATGCAATTCATAGTACGTGCTATACATTCCGTAAGTTTATGCAAACTTCCCATCACCTCTTCGCTCTACTTTGATTGTTCAACGTCACAGTTTAGAATTTTCCATTGAGCCCTGATTTGGGCGAGGTCTGCCTGACAAGTTTCTGATATTCGCAAAGCGTTACGCTGCTTCTCAGGACCTGCACGGAAAAAAATGATGTGGTTGATATTTGGATAGCTAAAAATTAACTCTATTTTTTAGCTGAAGCAACAGAAGTTATTGCTACTGGATCTAAAATCTAGCTTTTGCAGCGATTTTTTTCGCTATCCAAACATCAAATACACGAAATAGCTACCACAGCTAATTCCAGGTTACCATAGCGAATTATTGTTTTACGTGTGAGTGAAATCAAGGTCAACCTGACAAGATTCAGGAGATAAATTCCTGGTTAAGATGAATCTCTTTTACTCGCGACAGTTTTCTAAATATTTACCCGCCATATTAGGTTTATTATTTTGAGTCATCTTGTTTCAACAAGAATTTCTGCAAAACTGACTCCACCCCAATCAACACGCCGATCACTCCATATATCGCAAATATATGAATTTCCTTGAACAAATTTTCTATAGTGCATTAAAAAAACCAATTCCATTACGTTTCTAATGGTCCGTTATCACGAAGAGTTCGATTCGTTCTTCCCTCAAGAAAAGTTGACCCATATGGTAATCATCTCCGTAGTGCTTTTTTTTAATTGCTATTGATTTCTGAAGCTCGTGAAGACTGTGTTCCAATAAGCAAATATCCACACCGTCGTTCGTACGTACGAATGCTTCTATAGGAATTAGAACATCAGATCTTTTCAGTGAAAGATGTAAGTATATATTTATCTTGTCCTTATCTTGTATTTGAATCTCCTCATTATTCTACGCAAAAGTGTCATGATGGTATCTTGAATCGCTCGAAGAAGAAATTCTGTGTTCACGTAAAGTATGTACATAATTTTGACTCAATGTTCGTATTATCATTCCTCGACACAACAGTTTACGCGATTCTGATATAATTCTTATCCAATTCCTTCACTCGGGATGATCCGAATCTGTAATTTTTCCGCGTGAGTTGGGAGAAGATAATTTTTCAAGATTATTCGAAGGTCGATCAATAATTTGTCAAATTTTTGCCGATATATGTGTATTGATAAGAGTCATTATTATTCAATATTCAGTTGGATTGATTTATAAATACATATTACAGAACGGTCTGGTCAGTGTTTACTAATCTGTGAAAAATATTCTCTTACAATAAAATGTATGACTAATAATCGAATGACGTAGTTTCCAAAGATTTGCAACAAATGGATTTTTGAATATTAGCATACAAAAATGAATGGATAATTAGGCCGTGGAATGGATAAGTCTTCTTGATATAAGAAAAAAATTGGTTACCAAATGAAATAAAATTTTGTTGTTGTTGTTGGAAAAATGTAACTTCGCGTGGAAAAAATGAAAAACATGTGGTCTGGTGTTAAAAAAATATTCTTTTTCCTTATCTCGAGGAGATGGGTATCCATTTGAGGGGAGAGAATTTTCTTCATTACACGCTGTATAGCTTCGAACTGAGAAAGTGCTCTCTTCCTTTGAAAAAAGTTTACTCGAATCAAATGGACTCGGTCAGTTCAATATTTTCTTGGTTTGAGATTCCATTTCTCTCAGTGTACTACGTGATGCTTTCCTCGCCTTGATGTCAGGTTCAATTAGTAGCGGATCATTATTTTGTCATTCACATTACATAGTGTGCGTATAGCGATTAATGTCATTGACGCCTGACACGACTAATCCGTGATTAACACATTGAACATTCGTTTTCAAATTTCTACACACGTGCTTCGTCCGTTCGTCACTCTCCGTGCTTGGAATTTTACATTTTTATGTTCCTAAAACTTCCCTATTCTTTAGTTCACGTTTCATCGCATTTGTTACTAGTTTCGATAAAATGTTTTATTTTTCTTCTCATTTCCACAGATAAAAGTAACTGAACAATTGAAAATTTTGTGTTAGAAGCGATCTACTTAAGACTGATGTTAAAAATCAACAGAAAGTGATCAAATTGACATTCTTATAATAATTCCATGCACTCTTTGTGCCAACTCAAGAACCGTGACAGAAAAAAACAATCCTTTCCTCCCGAACCTCTCCAATAATTTCAATAGGGGATATTCAATACACATTTTATGTGGACATTTAGGCCATACATGTATGTCAAAAATACACAAAATTTTATACTGCGTATGATCTATGTTATGATTGAAAATTTGTCAAATGTAATTCCTCTCCGAAAAATATAAGTAGGAATACAAGTCTAGGATACGTATTTCGTTCGTTTCGTGCTGCTTCGTTTCCCTATTTTGCGATCAGACATTCTTCATTTTAATTTTGTTACTGCACTCACAGAAAAATTTTCTCATTTCAAGAAATCCTTTCCGTGAGTGTGTGTAAGGAGCCTAGATCTAAGAGGTTCCTGTCTGTGGAACCGAAATTTTTGAAGGATAACAATGGGATCATACACTGTGACAAACTGCGTGAAATCATACAAACATGTAAATATAACTATTCAACTTTACAGTAGAAATTATGGTAAAATTCGTCCAATAATTGAGAGATAATTAGTTTTAGTGAAATTCCACCAGGAAATATGGCGAAATTACAAAAAGATTGTGGAATTCCACCAAGAACTATTGGATATATTTATCCAATTCCTTTATAATTTTGCTACGTAACGAAGATGAAGTGATTATTTCGTAACTATTGGTGGAAACTTGTGATATCATTCCTATCAGAAAGTTACACTGAGAGAAATAATTACTAATACCAAGAAAATATATTCTTGAATGCAGCTAATATGGTGTGGAGCCTAGAGAAATTTTCTTGAATCAAGAGAAAATATTTTTGGAGGAATGAATTTCTTGGAACAAGAAAATGTATTGTTGATGATAGTAATTATTTATCACTGTGTACATTGTTATATTTACATAGTTGTGTGATTTTACTCTGATACTTGATTACTCGAACTGTCATTTGAAAAGTATAGTCATTTCACAGTTTGCACCCAGGTATGCTTTGACAACCGTAGCGTGCTTGGTGCCAAGCTTGGGTCAATGCTAGTCAACATCGGGCCTGGCTTGGTAGCTAACATTGGCACCGAACTAGATTAATGTCCGGGATGATAAGAATGTTCAATGCTTGGCATCTGAGCTTGATTCAATATTAAAATTCGATATTAGTTCCATGCTTGCAATCGATATTGTTGCCGTTATTGATATACAATACTAATTTGAGCTGAATGAGTAGGGTAGAGTTCTCATTTGCGTCCAAGTTTGATTGACAGGTTAGAGTCAATGCTAGTCATCACTGGGTGTAGCTCAATTACCAACAATGTTACCAAGCCAGGTCAACCCTAGTAGAAATTTGATCCCCTATTTTCAATAAGGTCCTGATGAGGTTAGAATCTGGAAACCGAGAATAAGGAAAATCTTACGAGGCCCTTACAAGGGCCTTACTCGATTTTCATAATAGGATTCAAATAGGGTGGGTAACGCAAGGGTACAACAGGGTTCGGATAAGATTTCCATAAAATCGAGGGAAATAGGGAACCTGGTAACGAAACCTGATGAGGACCTTATAGGAAATCAGGAATGCCTCATCAGGCCCTGATATTTTCCCGTCCAAAATTTCTATTAGGGAATGTTTAGGATGATAATAACGTTCTGTACTGAGCATTCAGCTTCCATATATATCGGAAATCCAACACGGCAAAATATACTTGGTCCTAACATTGGTGTCCAAGACTCTATCAACGCTTAGTCAGCTGTGGCGGGCCGAGCATCAGCCAAGGCTAGGCTAACCAGACTTGGCATACCAAGCTCGACGCCGATCATGGTGCAATTGTCAGTCTTGGCATTACGAGCCTGGACAGTAGAGGAACAATCCTTCTGGATCAAGTGTCTCTAAACTGAGAAAAAAGTTTTCCAAATTTATTTCAATTAAATAAGGTTTTTCAACGGTTAACAAATCTTATTTGACCCAAATGATAGTTTGTTTACAAGTAATAAGCCTTCTTTGTCACAAACAAACTCTTCTCTCAGTGCAGTTACCCTTATTCGAAAAACGTTTTTAGTATGTTCTGGTGCTACTTGACCAACGTCGGACGTCACACGTTTTCATATCGAATGGAAAATATATCTCCAGCAAATCTTTCTATGTACCATATACGTATATCTTAGTTCATAAAAAAGTCTGCTGTAGAGATATTCCCCATTTAATACGAAAGAAAAAGCCATGGCTGACTCTCGAAGCCACTTGACAAGTATTCTTAATGGGTCGAATATCTCTAGTTATCCGGACACATATGTGATATAAAAATGTATAACTGTTATACAAGATAATGAGCCAATGAGAATTTTTTCTCATCATCTCGATTTTACAATTTGTGAACAATATTCGGTGTGACTATGAAAAAAAAGAGATCATGAAATAAAATAATTTGCATAGGAAATCGATTTATTCCGATTTATATTGAATGAGTAAATACTCGCTCATATCATTCAACTTTCATGATATGATAATGTAAGTGCGGATAGTAATAACGGAGAATCAGAACAGTTTTGACTTGATTCATCAGTGGTATTTATGAAGATAATACTTCAAGTGAGATTTGTATATTAGTTTTGGATGAAATTTTCTAAATTATCATAACACAATGATCTATGTGTCTTTATTCACTTTTCAGACAATGTACATAACGATTGTTGATAATTCTTCTTTTCAATTAATATTCTATTATAAACAACCTTATACACTTATTATAATAAACAACCTTATACACTCCCAAGAGTATAAAATTTTGGAAACATACGAGAAATGAAGACAACATCATTTACAGATTCAAGAATAATCCAGTAGTATTGGTAACGAAAACGTGAATTCGAATATATTCGTTGTTTTCATCCTTCTGTATATCCTTCATCAGGTTTTTGAACTCTTGGATGAAAGGCAGTAAAGATGTTCATTTTCAGACTTCTTCTGCCAGTAAAAAGTTTAACTCGAAATTATAAAATCTCTTACCACTGACCTCTATGTAATTCTGAAAACTCTCCATGACTTCTGGATCTTCTAATTCCTAGATAGTTTAATAGGAGAGCGTTAATATCTTTGATACGTTTCCAATGATTCACTATCGTTTGTTCGATCGATGGTAATTCCTGTATTCGATTTATGGTGTTGCTCGACAGTTAGCGTCATCTGCTAGTTCGATACTTGGTGTTGACGTTTCAAGGTTCTTGTTGTGCGTCTGATTTTTGGGGTAAATGGCCTCCTCCTTATTGGACATTTAACGTTTTTCGTCATTATCTGTGAACGGCATAACAAATGTCTTCAATTTGATTATTCATTTGACTACCAAGACATGCGACATCAAAAACATACCAAATCGAAATTTCAAACCTGTTTGCACAACCGTTAACGTTTTCAAGTGAATATGTGGAAGGTTTAGAGGCTCGGAATAGATTTTGTAAATCCCGTTTTTGGTTGCAGAAATGCAGATGTTTCCGGCTTGAATCGGTGGAATTTTTTATTCTGTAAATATCAGAAAAATGAATCGAGTTTGAAAATTGAGTCTGTTATATTTCATTGTTTTTATTGAGAACTTATGTTCCGAAAGGTTTATTCAACGTTTATGTTGGTATTGAATGAAGAATTCTTATTGTTTCGATAAGAAGAATGTGGAATCAACGGTGCAGACTACATTTGATTCAACATCTATGATTTATTTAATAATATAATATATTGACACGAAGAAAAATTCCATGTAAATTCTGCATTAGTTGTTGTCAATTTGACATCACCGCTGGCGTAAGTGCAATTGTGAAAATCAACCTCAAATGAACCTTCTGAAACATAAAGTTTTGATAGAAGTACACAAAATTCTTCATTTTATAAGATTGGTGGGAAGATTATGATGGAATTTCATAAATGAATAGTGACGCATATACGGTAACAAATGATTCAGCAACCAGGAAGTTTAGATACAGATTTTTTTCATCTTTTAAAGGTTTAATAGGAGGGACATGTAATAAAATTGAAAAATAAGTGATAAAAATGTATATAAGTTTTTCGTCATAACCCAGGAATTTGTTCCAAGATCCAGAATATAGAGTGAATTTATGACATATAATCTTCGAATGCTTCAATAAATTATAAAACTTGGGATAAGAAAAGTTTAACAGTGTTATTGATTATATCAAATATCTTTTAGAATTCATTTGATGAAAAAAGAGTTCACGGAATCAATTATTAAGAGAGTTCATTGTACACGAAAAATATATTTTATTCGATCAATTCGGAATTTAATTGCGACTATATTGGCTGTCTTTATCACTTTCAAATATCTGATGGTTTTTATTTGTTACATCCAGACAGTTCATTTACATAATACAACGTCCGCAATGAAAGAGAGGAACATCGTTAAACGAGAATCGCTGATATGATTAATAATGATCGTATTCTAATTTTTTTATTTTCAAAAATTCCTAGACAATCTTGAAACTATATCATCGGTTCAACTCTTTGGACAAGCAAGGACTACACTTTGGTGCTAATCCTACTGAGATTGTGTATGCGTATTCCCTTTCGCAATATCATAAAAATGAATCATTGTCCACGCAGCTCATCTTTTCTCACTCGAATAGCTTGTGAAAAATAATCGGAATTTTTTTGTACACAGTAACCGGAAAATTCCAATCATTCCACAGGGAATTAATTGCCGGTACATGTGTATAAAATTTCTCATAAATCTGTTTGAAAATTTCACACTTTATGGGACTTTTACCACCATTCACCGAAACTTTTGACGAATTTTTAAATTTGAATTCCACTCGCAATATCCTCCAAATTTTTATCAATTCACTTTCTTTTTTATTTAAAAAAGGTTTCATTCTGAAAGTTGAAATGAATTTCCATTGTCGTGTTTTGAGAGTAAAATTTCCTCTCATCTCAGATACTTCATTATAATATTTTCGTTTTTCCTTTTGTTATTTGTTGAGTTCTGTTACGATATTTAATTATGTGTTCTATATGTCGAACATGATGTACTTTGAACATTGTCGTGTATCACGAATCGATCTTTTGTCATGTTTATCAATTGGTTCAACAGTCATCCCTTTCAAGCAGGCACAAAAACTGGTTTGGAACCTGTTGAATTCCTCATTATTCTCGATCATTTAGCTGACAAGTATTGCTCGAATACAAAACTGTCAACTTATAATCTGCCGAAGAGATTTATATTTCAAATTTATAGAAAGAACAACAATATTCCATCTCTTGATTAAATTATTCACGAATCATAAATGAAGAACAATGATGAATAATGTGAGAATCTCGATATTTTTTCATTTTCTTGTTGAATAAATTTCAATAAATTTGTAAACTATTCTTGTTGAATATTTTCCTTATTGCATTTCTCATGATTGGAGGATGAATGAGGATGAAAAACGTGAATAATTGTGAAAAATAGAAACAACGTGCTTTCATATTATATCCCCACGTATTGATTCAACTCTACTGGAAAAGACCTTACAGAAATACTATTGGTGAAGCTATGAGAATACTTTCCAAGCAGCGAAATCTGATTTTACTGACTACCTTTTACTGGAACTGCAAATTTTTGGCGGTGACATCGATCTATTCGCTGTCGCGCCAATCTTGTTAGCTGCAATAGCAAAAGATGTTGACCCCCTCAGCTGAATTTGTTCACGATTTTATGTACAATATAATGAAAATAATTCGCTGCTACAGCTAAAGGACTTACCAGAGTAGTGAATTATTTGCTACGTTAGCAAAAAATTCGCTGTTCCAGCAAAAGATGAGACACGTAAATCACATTTTGCTGTCCCAGCGAATTTTCTTGATCTATTTATGATCATGCATGCATGCCGAAACGGAAACGATCGGAACCCCATTATAATACAGATAAAACGATTACTTTTCCACCACAGTGACTTTTTTTGTGGATTGTAGTGTAGCTCTGAACCGAAAAATCCATGCCTTGAGCATGCTACAAAATAAAACATGTCAATTAATACGGCATCTAAATCATAATTCAAAAACAATCCCGATAATATATTCCAAGATCGAGAAGTTGCTTATATTAAATCAGTTCTCACATTTTTTCAGTCTTATATTATTAATTGTTTATCCGTAAGTGATCAAATCTACTGCTCCTATCATAATTACAATTAAAAGTCAATAACATGCATTTATTCATGCAATAAGGAACTACATCGAACACATATCATATGCATTCTAAAAACTAGTTCAATTTTCTTGTGGCATAGAATTATTGTCTTTTTATAAGATTTGATGTGTGCCTTTTTGCACTCCAAATCGATTCCGATTCTTCGAACGAACGTAATGTGAACGATTGACGCGTGGTTTCTGAGATCGATCTTATCTTTCCTTGTATAAGAAAGAGTGGGATAAGAGCGAAAACATATTGTGTAACAAGCCAGTGAAAAAAAAGATGAAGTTAAAACTAACAGCCGATTGTGATAACTTTCAACTAAACTTCGTTAAGGGCCTATTGATACCAGAAATCGATTAAGTCGCATTCCACCATACATTTGAGGCACTCAAATCCTTGATATAACGGCTGTTAATTTTAGGTTCATAAAAAAGTACATATATTTCAGAACATGACTTCTAAATCTTGAGATGACCGATAGCTGAGGCTAAAATAAATTGTCCCTTGATTGAAGTTTGTTCATTACAGATAATGGTAGATATTTCCGCAGTATGAATATCTCACAAACGCTTCAAGATACATTGAAATTGATTGGATTTTTATGTTCCATCCTGGCAAAGAATCTCTATGGGAAACTTCACATGAATGTTCGGAAGTGATTAACACATACACGGAGAGAAATGTATTTGGAAATATTACCATTTTATTCGTAAACTAGAACTATTCGGCAAAACCAGACAATAATTTATAATATAACTCCTAATCACAGCTGGCAATGATTAGGAGTTATGCTATAAATTATTGTCTGATTTTTCCGAATAGTTCTAGTTTACGAATAAAATGGTAATATTTCCAAATAAATTTCTCTCCGTGTACATGCGTTAAGAATTTTCCATATTTCAAAGAAATTTACTGGAAAATGACGGTGAGAATCCTGTAAGTTTGGAATTTCCAGTTGAATTTATGGGAAATTTTGTATCTTCTATCCCACGATCGGAATTTTCCATTTGCAGCGTGTAGGAAAACTCCGATTATTTTTGACAGTGTATGTCAGTTCGAATGTATTGAATTATGATTGATTGAAATCACTAAAGGCTGGAATTGCTGGAATCCAGAAACTAATAGCGCTGAGGTGATATCTCGGCAACTATTTTGAGAGCCCTATCTCGATGCCTCAAGTCCAAAAATTATGAATCCAAAAACAAATATCTATACACTGTAAAAAAAGCGGTCTCAGAATTAACACAGAATCAACACCACGCGAATTCTATAGAAGTCCACCCCAAAATCGGTGTCAAAATAACACCAAACGAATAACACCGTGTGATGTTGAAACAACACTATTCGGTGTGAATTTTTGCCAACACCGCTAATTTTTTACGGTGTATAGAGAACTTTATATCACTGCATTGTGAAAAATGCGTAGAAGTAATCCCCATAATAATAACAGTTTTGGGAGACATTCATGAACATTTCTGTTTCAAGTTGTGGGGTAATTTTTTTTAAACCTTACAAAATTATTTTCGTCAAATGAAAGTATGGATCGCCACAATTTGAAAGAGAAATGCACATAAATGTTGAAGTAACCCAGAACTGCCTTTATTATGTTAGTCCATCCTATGCATTCCAATGAATTATGGAAACAAATAAAACGTGAAAATGTTCCAACTCCCTCCTGTATTACGCTTAGATGACTCTTCGCTTGCGTTTTCGTTACGCTTTCGTTAGGTTTCGACGCTCCATTTTCATCAGGGTTTCCCCAGCGTTTTTTTTCAGAATACAATGTTTCTCATATGTACGTATTGAAATACGTAATCCAGATAAAATTATTCAATTTGTAAAAATATAGTATCAAGCCGGATACGTATTCATTTTATAATAAATCAACTGCTTCCCCGATTGTCTTATATGAATAATTCTTCGGAGACCATGAAACATGAAGGATCAATACATGCGCCACGTGGAGATGAAAATCTCAGTATCGGATTGGCGTATATTAATATTTATCGTATATGAAGAAAACAAAAACCGACAAAAATTTATACAAGTGTATGCATAAAAAAATATTTGATTCATTTTGTCATCCGAAAAATTACATCATCGCATTACGATAAAATTTATGTGACATACCAATATATCACTCGTGTGATTTAAGGACTTGGCGATGAAAATTACCTTCTCTGTCAGCCTGGAGGTTACAAAAAAAAATATGTTCCGAAATTTCAGGATGGAATAATCAGTAACCACAACCGGTGTTCTTTAATTTATTTGTAGATCAAGATGGGTTTACATGTTGACAGCGCCATAGCGATTAGTCCTTCTTCTTAGCACTTGTCCGTCCTTTGCTATACGTTACTACGGCACTGCATATTGAAAAAGTATACACTTTTTATATTAGTTTTTTTTCATATTTAAGGTAATGATGAAATCTCTGAACCGCACATTTGAATTATATTAAAATTTTATGAGATTCTTCTTCATTTGGAAAATTTATGCCCCTCGTATTATTGGTAATCCAGTCATTCATTCAAAATTTAATGTGGAGAAAGATATCGTGTCTTGGCGGAAAAAATGAATATACGAAAATCATAGTAGAATATGTTGAATTGTAAGAGTTGAGAATATCAGTTCGTTTTTCATGTACGCACGCAGAAAAGTATATGGGATTTATTACCATTCGCTCTAGTTCTCGTCACGACATTAGAATAGGGATTGAGCGACGACTCGTGATTTAGTGATCATTACGGTGTTAACACATCGTTTCCATGGTAACTTCAACAGTTTACCGCACTCATTCTGATTCCGAATGACATACTTGTTACAATTTTGAAATATCTTTCACCAAATTACTATTCTTCATAGTAACCGTTACACTGTGAAAAAAGGTTTGAATTCTAATATAAAATTGGTTATGAAATTCCAAATGAATGCAAGTTGAATCGTATTTAATATAAAATGACACTAATATTTCATGTTACTATTTTAATGTTCACAAACGTATTTGAATTTTGATCAGTATTATTATAATTCAAAATATTTTGTATTAAAATTCTTTATTAGAATTAAAATTCCAACATGCTTTGTAAGATTCAGTTCTACAATTTGAATTTTCTTTTACATGGTTGAATTTTGCAGTGTAGTATGAAATTCCAATAACAACCATATGAAAATTCTAAATGAATGTGAAAAATTCAAATCATTTTTGTGAAATTTCAAACACATTTTGAATATTCAAAATTTCATTTATGAAATTTCAATCACATTTTGAATATTCACAATTTTATTTATGAAATTTCAATAGTTTTGTTGAAAAATAATACACAAGTGTATGAATTCACTGTGCGCCGAAGTCACTGCGCATGTCTTCTGTAGATCCACGCTTTATAATCGTACCTGCAAAATGATAAAACGTTTTTCGGCAAAATTGATAAATCACGTGGTGATAATTTGTTAATTGAAAATCATCTGTTTTGATGATAATCAAGTTCACTAAGATGCTAAATATTTTTCAGAATTCAATTACAAAGTTTTGGATTGATATATTGATGTATATCCACATGAGAACCATAAACTGAATTTCATCTTCAATATTAACTTTTGAACTACAATGTTTTCAATATGATCTTTGCATCTTTCTTATATATGAATATATAAATATATATAAGAAAGATGTACAATAATATGAAGGAAGCTCGAATCGAGATTTCACAATCCCAGAATTCCGGAATTTTATTCCTTAATTTAGAAATAATCTTACATATCTATAATACATATATGCGAATTGTATTCAAAATAAGATAGTCAAAATATCAATACTGAATATGAAAATCAGTATTTTGATTTTTCATACTTCCCAGTGTATGAAAGTTCAATTGATAGGTTATAAAATTTACGATAATCATTTGAAATTTTGATACCTATTCATAATTAATTTTCAAAAGGATTTCATTGAAAATTCAACAATCGTTTTGAAATTTCATACTAACATGAAATGATTTACACATTTTCAAAACCTCTTCTTGAATTTTAATAAATTGTTTCTTTGAAAATTCACAACCAAATGTATGTGTTAATTGCTTCACATATTTTTCTATTAAATTTCATACAAAAATTTTTTACAGTGTACCGTATATTTCTCACCGTGTATGTAATTTACAGACCAATGTACATTTTCAGCTGAAATAATGTTTTTTTTTCTTCATAAATAATTGAACAGGATAATTATTCATCTGACTGATAACGTTTCCCCCACTCTTAAGAATTTCTTGAAATTTCATTCATCTTCGAAGTACACTTGTAAATGAAATTTCCAATTCTTGCAGTGAGAGAAATTTTTGAGGGTACTGTAACTGAAACGCCTCAACCAAATATTCTTAGTAAAAGCTACTAGAGATTTGATTAATCCAACTAAGAAAGTATAATTGATACAATTGAGTGATGAATCAACTATCCTTCCTTGGTTGAATCAACCAAATTTTTAGTAGCTCTCATTAGAAATGTTTAGTTGAGATGTTTTAGTTACAGTGACTATAGAAATTTCTCTCAATGTGGTGATTGAATTAAGAATTCAATTATATGTAATTGAATTTTCAATTTTTGCTATATTATATTACCCATAAGAATATAGTTTGGTAACTGAATTTTCATTAATATGTGATTGAAATTTCAAGAACTTTTTCAATCACGTGAATGGAAATTGCTTCCATTACACATGGAAAAAATAATTTAGCTGCAGCAGCTAAGTACCTCGCACGGACACGGGCAGCCATTGAATTGGCTCCTGCTGCTAAATTTTAGCTGATACAGCAAAAAAATTTGCATGTGTAGTCAATTTATTTGCGGAGACAGCTAAAATTCAGCTGCAGGAGCTAATTTAATGACTGTCCGTGTCCGTGCTAGCTACTTAGCTGCTGCAGCGAAATTTTTTTTTCCATGCATATGATTGAAGCTTCATGCAAACATTTTTAACAGTGCCAACTCAACATAATTTCAATATTCCATGTACACAGATGAAAGTGTTTCTTTGAATTCAAGAAGTTGTTATTTGGTTAGGTCGGAATAAACATTTCTTCAATGGAAATAAATATTTTTTTCTTATATATAAATGAATGTGTGCTTTGGAACAAGGAGCGAATGATAAATCTTGTCAAATCAACAAAATATTGATTTCAGTCAGAGAAATGTTTATTTCGACCTATCCAAATAATAATTTCTTAGATTCGAAGAAACACTCTCATCTGTGTACGTTTGGAATCGTGAAAATTAATCTCCGATTTTCCACCATTATTCGGTAGATTTCGCCTTCATTCATAGAGGATTTAACATTCAAAAGACGAATTAGTTGTTGGAAGTGGACAAAAACTCCTTTCCTTTTGATGAGAAAACAATTTCCTCACGATCAAAGAACAGAATCCATCACTCGTGTAAAGAAAAACTCCCAAATTTGTGTTTGGATAAAACTTGATCCTCAGTATGAAATTATTGCGATGTAGATGAAGCAATAATTTTTCTTTGCGTACAGTAACAAACTATCAGAAAATTCGTTCCTCATTAATTCTCTCTAGCGATTATTTTTGGCTAAGGATGTTCAGAGAAGTTCATAATCATTTCCCGAATTATGGAACCACTGTGGCGGTTTTTTCATACTACTTTTTTTGTTGCAAAATCTCATTCGATAAAGGTTCAACTGATGACTTATCAGTTTGTATTTCCACTCCACTTGGATATTGATCTGATGTGAATAGTGTGTGAACCTGTATATTCCCAAGCAACACACTTAGTCACTTCACTGTAACGAACGTGTTGCTTGGATCTTGGTGAAGCTTGTAACGCTCAACTACCACCAGAACTTGATCAGAGGCACCTTGTTCGTCTTTCTTACATTTTTATAGATCAATTTTCCTTCATTTCGCATGAATAATATTTCATAATCCATAAATTATGGATCATTTAAAAGATGATACACCTATCAAGATTTCTATAGATCATGGAGTGATAAGAAACAGGACAGAGCGAGTTTGCAGTTTGATGTCTATTTTGAAAAATAATGGCAGGAATTCAATTACACCTTGATAAGCTGTCATCATCGATATTTCGTGAACAATTTTGTGGATTGTATTTTACTGATTGATATTTTATGAAAATTGAATATCGATTCACAATCAGTATTTTATACATGAGCAAAATAATAACTCGAATTTTATATTTTATTCCAACTTACGTAAGTTTAAATTTTCAAAATATTGAAATGTTTTTTTGAGTTAAGCTCTAGAGAAGGTCAGGTCGGTTTAGTGAATCTGCATTAACCTTGATGATGCAGGAATAAAAAATGGGAACAGTTTTTATGAAGATTGATGAAATTGCCGTACATTACGATGAAACATTCATATAAATTCAGAATATACAACAAAAGAGTACGCGTAATGAGCTATATTTCCTGTCAATTAAAAAAAGTGGCCCCATTAATCGCGTTTTTTGAAGGAGAATATGTACATTTTTTCTAATTTCTTCTTCTCCTTTGTGATTTTCATCATCTACAATTGAATGGAATTCAAATACTCAATTCACGGATTTGGAGTGATTTTTTCGATTATCGATGAGAAGTTAAGAGAGAATCAGATACATCTAGAAGAATACTATTCCGAAAATGATCGTGAAGGTTCAGTTAAAGGAAAACAAGTGGATAATTTTTAGAAAATTCAGGAAAGTTGAAACAATTTAAATATTCTTCATTTGCCACAAAATTTTGAGTTTTATATATTTTAGCATTAAATGTATCGGTTTGCTCTTTTCTCGAATAACGTAAATTGTTCTTACAAAATGAAGAAAAAACCTCGATTTCTCAGGGGAGAATAGAGTAATTACAAACACTTCAGGAAAATTACAGAAAAAAAACACAACAACGAAATCCGTTCAAAGAGAAACATGTTTGTATTGCGAATTCAAAATTGACATTTTTATAGAAAATCTTAGAATTGAATTGAGGTTTCGAATGAACTAAAACTTTTGACGTTTGAATTTATTCGAACCCTGCTGAAAATGCCAAGCCGACCCTAGTAGCTCCGGGGACAAAAACCGACAGAAGCAGGAACCTGTCCGGATCCGCCCGGTTCTTTCTGCTCAGTCTTTGTCCCAGGAACTGTTAGGATTCATCCGCATATGCTTAGCATTTTCAACAGGGGAAAGCTGTGAAATAACTATAAACAATGTTACTAATCAATTTCCATATTTCCATAGCATGGATAAATGGTGAATACCAATTCGGCGTGGATAGGCAATCATTATGACTACTTCATGCAGAAAACAAGATCTCGCGAAATAAAACTTCACTCGAACACAAAATGAGCCCATAATATTCAAGTTTCACAGGTTTTTTTCATTTTAATTGATGATCAATAATATTCAAAAGAGTTAGATCAATGATAATTATCATATAATCATTTCGAATATATGAATGATGATATCAAACCATTGCACGTGCTTTCTCGCAATCGCAACTAGAAGTTAAATAAGAAAAGAAAAGAGGATCAAAATTAGAATTTGAGATTGAGGAATGAAATATTCATTGCTGTAACTTTTGTAGGCTAAATATCGAATACAGTGTAAATGAAAACTCCACGAAGTTTGTTACTTTGTTCAAGTAACAAAAGTTACACTAAACTCGCGGAAATATTGCATCAGTTTTGAACTCAAATGCCAGACGCGTTCTCTTACCTTGAATCTAGTGAAAATTTTAGACATCAACTAGACAGTGCTACGTGCAAGAGTACACGACTGTGAGAGAATAGGAATTCAAAGAAATACCGGTGTTCGGTTTCACCTCGCATTTGTAATTACCTACTCCTCCTCTTTCATTGTGATTTGGTGAACTCTTCCTTCACTTTTCAAAGGAATCAACAGTTAGAAGCCCTCATGTTCCTCCGAATTGAGGGAGAAAATCACAAACGTTTGATGAAAACAAAATTCCTGCCATAATCGCAAGATAAAATTCACCATTGAAATGAGAAAAAACTCGCCATAATTTACGCGAAGTGAGCGAAATTGCACAGTAGAAAATTTTGTGTATTCTTAACACACGTGCATGTTCTAAACGGTCCACTCAAAATTTGTGGTAAATATTGACACAGAAGATATAAAAAATCAACACGAAAGTGTCAAATTTACATTGAAAATCTGTCAATTTGACATTCATATTTTTTGATTTTCAACACGAATTTTGAGTGGACTGTTTCTAATACAAAATTTTTTACTGTGTACTTAAGTCGAAAAGTGAAACTTGATTCGGCATTAATCCGTTGCATATTGCAGATAAAAAAAGTGAGTTTCAAAAAGGATAACATGAAGATTTAATTTTACTTACTTGAGTGTTTACGACGTGGTATGCAACATAACAATATAGCTTCACAATGCAACATATCCATTCATTCCATCCTATAAATATTTTCAGGAAAAATAACCATACTGTAAAAAATGATTGTGGAATTTCTTCCCAAAAAATGGTGGCAGCAAGGTTCCTTCACAGATGGGGACTTTTTCTTCATTTTTGGAGGATTCAACACCTAAAAACAAAATAATTCCTCAAATTGGTGAAAAAATCCCTCATTTTTGATGGAAAAACAATTCCTCCACGATGAGGGAACGGAATCCACCACTGTGCGGAGGAAAACTCCCCACACTTTTCACAGTGCATCCATCTAAATACAAATATCCCTCGTTTGTGTTGAAAAAGAACTGAAGAAGAATTATTCTCCACTCCCAGACAATCTCTCAACCAATGCAGCTGAAACTCATATGGGATCACGAGGGGTCTCAATATGAAACAATCATCTCCTCATAACGTAAGGAAAATGTATGGTCGGAAGCTACTCAATAGATTTCTTTACCGAAAAAATACTCTAGCAAAGTTCAATAACAATTCACAACAGTAAATTTCAGTCAATACCCTCAGGGTCATTTGACCCTCTCTCATATTCAGATCTGAATTTCCAGAATACAGCCGAATATAACGGTCATGCGAATAAGTTCCTTTTTATGAACATTATCCTAAATTTCATCATCCTGTCTGTGCATAGAACAAATCGATACACGCTTAGGTACTGTGTCCTTTCCATTCAATACTCAAACAAAAATAAAAGGAAATAGAAATCAACGTGATCTCCCATCATGTGCGAAGGCCATTCGATTAAAAGAAAAAAAAACCATTGCGAAGTAGGAGATGAAATCTCACAGTAAAATACCGAGAAACGTCATAAACGAATGTGCACTCGATCAACTTTTTATTCCAATGTTTTATTATCAAATACGTAATGAACTGAAAAACTGTATTGAAATCTGACACTTCGATTAACACTTGAATATACAAAATCGAGAATCACTTCTCAAGAATGTTTTGAAACACATTTCGATATCATTAACGTCACTTTTCAATCTTATCATTCAATATTCAAACATACCGTAAGATATATAACTTGATTCAAACTATTCATACCCAACATTAACAAATAGGAAATTGTAAATAAAGTTTACAGTTATTTTATTGATGGAATTTTTATCTGAAATTTTCATATTACACATTAACAATATTTTCAAATCATATATTATATATTCACAGAAAGATTTCTAGTCCTAGAGACTGTTGATTCGTTAATTGTGCAAAAATATACGTGAAGAAAACCATTAATAAGAAAAATCAAGACTACAAGAAAAGGACTCAATTTTTAATTACGATAAAAGTTATTTCCCTCGTCGTTTTCTTGTTGCAAGTTTATAAATTGTGAAAAATTATCATACTTTTTTGGGCCTTTTGATATCAAAATGGGAACGGAATACACACTCAGGGTTGTTCGATGTATTTTTAAAACTACAGATTTTGCGAGGAATCATATATTTCCCAGATATTGTGATTGACTTATTCTTATTGATAATTAGTAAACTTGACAGTTTATATAAAAAAATCAGACATCATTATGTTGAGGAAAAACAGTATTTTGCAATGTGTAACATAATAGATATTCGTGTAGATAACAAGTGATTATTACATGAGAATTCATGGCACGTCGTCAGTTTTTTTGTTTCCAATCGTTCTATTCTTGCGAATAAGAGATTATATTCAACAATTTGATTTGATCGTTTTTGAAATATTTGCATATTAAATTTAGATCCTATACCTAACTAAAATTCATGGTAAAAACAAAATTATGAAGAATATTTAGTGCGCAATAAACTATTCTCGATAAAATTTATGCGTTGAACCACCCCTGCTTGAATGATCCAATTGAAACAGATGAAACAGATTTTTGTCCAGGAATTTTACTATTTGATCTTACTCAAATCTAATCGGTTCAAATAAGAAATTTCTACTCAAATCGATTATATTTGAATGAGATCAAATGGGAAAATTCCCGGACGAAAATCTGATTCAAACTGATTGACGAGTTAATAAATTTAAATCGAATTTTTGAAGCAGGGCAATATGTTGTGATTAATATTTCAGCGTTTCAGGTGAATTAACTATTCTTCTACAATTAGTTAATTAATTTCATATCTTCTAAGTTATATCACATTTTCTTCTGGTACACAGTCATAGACTCGAATGCGATATAAAATGGAAGGTCTTTCAAGTTTACAATGAAGTTCTAGATACAGAACGCTTGGAATTAAAAGAATCATATTTGTATTCTTAGATAGTTTATGTTAATGGTAACTGTTGTGATATAATTGATATGATCAATTCACTCGTACGATACTTTAACGTGACTATATATCATACTTAAATTGAAAATTAATCATACTTGTCTCTTAGTGTAAATTTTCATCACGAGTATACAACGTTCTGTTTATTTCAGTAGAATTTTGTCGATTGACTTCGCATTAACTTATTCGAATAATATTCAACTAAAGATTTTAACATTTACATTTATACAGAAGAATGTAACAAATTTCCACTAACTTCATTAAAATAACTGGCCCTTGTCGACTGATCGTGAGTTACAAATTCTAAACATCATTCTTTATCGCAATTCATAAAACTGTTTGCAAAAACTCGATATATTTCCAAACACTTCGAAACTTGCATTCATCATTTTATTTCCATCGAAATGTCTCAATAAAAAACTTTTGTCGCGTCTTAAATCTCCTGTTTTCGATTCCAAGACATTCGAAAACCCATGTGACATCCGCATACACCAATGAATTTTCATTAAATTTTTGTAAAACACCATTTAGTATGCAAAACACGTATGTGTAAATGTTATGTCTTACACGACCACGTTTCTCGCTACACGAGTTTTTGCAATGCAAAAACGTTATCATTCTTATTGGATTATCATACGTTCACTATCAATCAGCGAGTGATTCATTTGAAAACACATGCTATCAATTTGAATTTTCTCCAAGTGAAATTCATGTAGGAAAATTTTCATACATGTGCTTCATGTGAATATCAACTCACAAATTTCCTAATGTCGATTACAAATAAAAAATTTTGTTATAATAGTCATTAAAAAAATGCTTTTGCATGTCATTTGATATTCTATTCACGTATATTCACGATATATTGATTCTCAATATATTTTTATTTATCTAATTGCTAAAAGATCTTTGGTTACATACTTTTTGTAAGATACTTAGAAAATTAACTGATTCTCAATGCTTTTCTTTAATTTCACAGTGGCTTGTTTCCATTATTCGATCAGTAATCCACACAATTTTACTTATTTCATACAACACTTTATAATCCTAATGATATGTTTATAAAGGAGAAATAATTCTACAGTTCTCCAATTCTCAAATCTTTGATTCATACGTGACAATTCCACAGCCTGTAATTCATGGAACGTTGATTAACATTTATCAGGATCTATATCGCTCAACGCGAACTTGGATTCTTACTTAATTACTTTTTTCTCAGTGCATTCGAAATTATATCAATTGAAGAATTAACACAAAAATATAATTCATTAGATCGATTTATCATGATATGAAGGGGATTTGTATAGTCTAACAAATTCATACGCAAAGCAAACAAACAAAACATTTACTGTATCAATAATTTTCTTGAAATGTCTTAAAGAATAATATCATTTTCACTCATTCAATATGAAGTGTTAGTGACCTAATCGATGGTTGATTGAAAGCTTATTCAATACAAAACTTTGATTCAATCTTCATTCAGAGCTCGTGTCCTGAAGAGTAATTGATTTTTCAGTTTAAAGATTCTACTGAACTGAAGGATTTACTATATCTTGAAATTGATCTGTGTTAAACAAATCAAAGTTTCTATAAAATAGGTGGAAAATCCATTTCTGTGTTAGAACTTCAAGAACTGAAAATATCTTCGTTTTTTCAATGAAAACAGTTTGGGATGATCAAAAACCCAACTGTTCGCTTGGTATTTTTCATGTGCCACTTATGATAATTTATACGCAGACAAAATTTTCAATCAAAATTACCGTGAAAATTCAATAAGCGAGAGTGCAATAAAATAGAAAGCATCGAGTTATGTAAATTTTGTCTCCGTTTGTAATTCTTTTCTATCGATATTTCAATTCTTCGTATATCTTTTCCATTCTTCGTTGATTCAAATGAAATAAAACGATGCACTTAACGACTTCGTTTCAGATTTCAAGTTTATCGCGATGAATATCATTTCCAATTATATTCTTAGCGCTATTGTATTATCTCTTTAATTTCCACTGTGTCCGTCAAGGAGTTTCTGTATTCAAGGATATCGGCGATAATGAAATTAAAGATTTCAGCTGTGTGCCATTCTTCAGAATTCTCAAAGATTCGAGCCATCGTCGGGATTTGTAAATTTTCAGTCGTAATATTGATTTTTTTCCTCGTTGTATCGAACTGAACCCATCGATATAAGGGAAGTCCGATTTTATCTGAAAACAATATAAACTATATATATTAGACATTGTGAAAAGAATACTTTCAAAACTGCCAAAGAAAGTTTTACGAAAATTTTGGAGACTTCCCAAACATTTGTTTGTCAATTCAAAAAGGAAGTTCGAAAACTATTTTGCCAAAACAAGGTTGTGAAAAACAACTTTTTTCACAGTGCACTGTGAGAAAAACTTTTAAATTTGATAGAAAATTTCGTATGAAATTCAATGTTGCTATATTAAATTTGATGAAGTTCTTAAATTTAATGTGGATTATGAAATTTTAGAATTCCTTATTGAAATGTAAGGAATGATTTATTAAAGCTGCGAATATCTCATTAAAATTTAGAAGAAAATTCTAGGGATCAAGAATTACACAGTGAAAAATTGTTTCCTAAATTTCATATAAATTTATGTGAAGCACACAGCGAAAAATTTGGTGCCACAGAAGGTCCACTCAGAGTTTGTGTTGAAAACAACATATCAAATTCTAGAATTCATAGATTTTTAGTGTAAGTTCAACATTTTTGTGTTGATTTGATATATTTTTTGTGTTAATATTTAACATAAATTGCGAGTGGACCTCCTCAGATATAGGTACTTGTGCCTTAAAAATACACAAGATTTTCCGCTGTGCAATTAACATATGAAATCTGTATTAATTTCAAAACTTTTCTAACTTTTTATATGATATCTCATACAGAATTATGATTTTTCATGCATTTTTAAATGAATTTTAATACATTTTGCAGTAAATTTCATGAATTCATGATTGAACTTGATTTTTTCAATTACAAGTTTCAGAATTTTCATATTCATCTGATGTAGAAAATTTCAGACCATTTTTCACAGTGTATTATTGAAGTTGATATCATATCATGAAATTTGATAGATTGTGTTATGTAAAATATTTTATAACATTTTATGAAACTCAAGGCAGATTCTGTTCACAGTGTTTATACACTGAGAGTCCAATTTTTTAGATTGGAAGAAATTCTTCTTTGTCCTCATTCCAATAAATATTTTTTTCAATCAAAGAAAATTCAGTTGGAAGGAAAAAGTTTTCATCAAACTGAAACAAAGAACTTTCAAATTGTATAACAAAAATATACTCCTTTTTAAATTTGAAAAAAATTACTTCAACTCAATCAAAAATTTTCTCATTGAAATGAATTATTTTTCCCATTGAAAACAAGATTTGCCAGAATGAGGGCAAAGAAATTTTCTTCCAATCTAAGAAATTGGGTTCTCAGTGTATAAAAATTCAAATTCCGTCAATATTTAGACTCATAATTTTTCCATTTAACCATTATTTTTCTCCTCGAAGGGTGTCAAGAATACATCTATATTGAGTGTCATGCTATGTTCGCCTTACACTGAGAACCCAATTTTTTACACTTGGAGAAAATTTTTTTGCCCTCATTCTGATAAATCGTGTGTCCAATGGAAAAAATAATTCATGTCAACGGGAAAATTTTTTATTAAACTGAAATTACATTCTTCGAATTTGAGAAGAAATATATTTCTGTTTCGATTTGAAAATTCTTTGTTGCAATTTGATGAAAACTTTTTCTATTGAACTGAATTTTTTTTCATTGAAAAAAAGATTTATTAGAATGAGGGCAAAGAAAATTTTCTCCCAGGCTAAAAAATTGGATTCTCAGTGTAGACTCTTTAGAAACTACGGGCCATCCTCATTTTCTACAAAAACCAGTATGAACACCATTTTTCTAATCTGCAGTACCTAATCACTGGATTGGTGATTCTTTTTAGTAAATAGTAGATAAAATACCATCCTCTCCAGCTAAATTGATGTAAATAAACCACACAGTTAATTTTTTATTAAGCTTTGAAGCATCAAAAAGCACTGCGTGCTTTATTTACATAAATTTAGCTTGAGAGAATAGTATTTCATCTACTATTTACTATAAAAAAATTACCAATTCAGTAATTGAGTAGTACTACAGATTAGAAAAATTATGTTCACACTGATTTTTGTAGAAAATGAGAATGACCCATACAGGCATTGTTAAACTTCATTATTAACCAACTTTGTTCGAAATTTCATGGGAATAGTTCATAAAGAGGTGTGTGCGAGTACTCGAAATTTTCGAGTACTCTCGAGTCGAGTATTTTGTACTACTCGAAATTCTCGAGTTACTCGATAATCTTCGAGTAATATGTCGATTTTCTTAGAATTATCATGAATTATCATATTATATACTTTTCGAGTCCTTGAAAATCTACCAGATACTGGAAAAATTTTTGGGTACTCGGTGAAACTTCAATTATTCGAGTCGCCTCGAAAAAATGACTACTCGCACACCCCTATTCATAAATAAAATTCCATTTCACGAGCAATTAGGAGAAGACTTATTTCATTTAAATTTTTTCCGAAGTGTGAACTTTGAACTCTGCTCTGGCAGCATGAAAAATCAAATTTCAGTGCAAAATTCTCAAAGAACATAGTACTCATTTATTACCTGATGGAAATATACTTTTCCATGACACAGTATTAATGCGAATCCTCTTGAATCATGAATCATATATTATTCGATTGCCTGAAAACATATCGCATGGATCACCTCATCGATATAGCTCCCCAATCACTTTTAATGAGATCTGCTCCTTTCTCAGCTATCATGATAACTGGGGCATTGGTATTCCCACTGCATATGGTAGGCATTATAGACGCATCGATGACTCTCAAATTTTGAACACCGTGTACTCTCAATCTGGGATCGACTACAGCTTTGGGATCTGAAGCAGGACCCATTTTTGCAGTACCAACAGGATGATAAATGGTCATCGTGATATGACGTATATGACACTCCCAATAAGCATCACTGCCAAACTTGAGATGTTTGCATCCAGGTAATTTGATGCGATGTACTCTAGATCCGAATTGCTTGAAGACTTTAGCCTCACTGACTTTCAATGCTATTTTTGCACCCTCGACGAGAGTAGCGATATCCGCAGGATCCGCAAAATAATTAGCATCGATTATAGGACTAGCGAAGGGATTAGAGTTTCTTAATCTCACGGTACCTCGAGATTTAGGTCTCAACAGAAGAGGCATTATCGTCCACGCATCTCTGTTGGCGATAGGTTTATACACCGTATCGTACACCTCATCCGTCAAACCCAAAACTTTCCTCACTTGGAGACCACCGTCGGAATTGACAGACGCCGGAGCCATATGGAATTGAACGTCCGGATAGTCGGCCGACAGATTCGCGTATTTGGTATTAACAAAAGCGTAACCTTCGACTCCACCTAACGTGGTCATGGGTCCTCTACCGTTTGCCACGTAATGCATCGTCATTGGTGCTGCTTGAAAACGATTCTGTACAATCGCGACTGGTTTATCAATCAAAAATGTCAAACCTCCCATTCCCACGTGATCTTGGAGATTATCACCCACTCTGAGATCTTTGAGTACCGGTATTCCAATTCTTTTCAAGTGCTCCTTAGGTCCGATGCCGGATAACATGAGAATTTGAGGTGTGTTGATCGCCCCTGCGGATAGAATAATCTCTTTGCGAGCTTTAACGATTTGCCGCCGACCGTCTCGTACGAATTCGACGCCTACCGCTTTCAGCGTGAGAGGATCTATCAGAATTTTCATCACGTGAGAATTCATAGCCACGTGTATGTTTCTACGTAACCTGATGGGTCGTAGAAAAGCTTTAGCCGTGGAACATCTGCTACCTCTCCGAATGGTACCTTGAGCGATCATGAATCCAGTTTGCCGCGCACCATTTATGTCTCTATTTTCATAACCAATCTCCATCCCAGCTTGTACGAAGGCTACGACCAACGGTGTTCTCCAGGGAGACTCTTGAACCGTTAGAAACCCTCCAGTTGAATGATAAGGACTCTTGTTTAGATAAGGATTCCTATTGTCCTCAGATTTTTTAAAATAGTAAAGAGCTTGCTCGTAACCCCAACCAGGATTACCTAACGATTCCCAATGATCATAGTCTTTTCTGTTTCCTCTAACGTATAGCATGTAATTGAGAACACTGGAACCTCCCAAAACTCTCCCACGTGGCCAATTGCATCGACCACCTTTCATCCCCAAACACGCGCGTCCAGTCGATTCAGTCTTATACTTCCAATCCAATTTGGTCAATTGTAAGTAAGCCGCCAACGATGGCACATCCGTTATCTCATTTTCATCCGGTCCAGCCTCGAGTAGTAATACATTCCAATTTGGTATTTCGGATAATCTGTTTGCCACCACAGCTCCAGCTGATCCTCCTCCTATGACTATAAAATCATATTCCGAATTCAATGGGTATCTGTTTATCGGCCTACTTTCTGGATCCAATTGATCGTAACGGTAGTAGGACAGGCCTGCTATCAACAACGGTATAAGCCAAAGGCTTGTACCCACCAAACCCAAAGCGCCTTTCAGTGCGGATGTGACTACTATAGCGCTGAATACCATTTCGATTCTCTAACCAAATTCGAAATGATGATACGAGAATGATAGCTTCAAATCCTTCGATCGAATTCCATAAGTTTTTATAGAATTGTCAAACATTGAAGGTAATTCAAATGTTTGAGATGTTCAAGTGGATATCCGGAGGTCGTGTCTCAATCTTTTCCAATCCACGAAACGAGAGATAGACGACCGAATTTTTGTGCCTCATCGTTCTTCCGAGGATGTCAAATACTCCACCGTTGAAATCGTACTCTGAAAATGAAAGACACGTGTTTATAATTCTTCGAATTATGTTTACAAATTTAGAATATTTTGGTTGAATTATCGAAAGTAGTATGACGTAAAGATTCATTCAAATTAAATTTGGAATGAAATGAAATTCTTTTGTCTGGGAGATAATTGATGAGATAAACAAATGATTGTTCGTCAACCAGTATCTTGAGTCATAAAGACACAATAGAATATGAGTTCATTCACCAAAGTTGAATGTCTCTCAGTACAGTTTCTGGAGTTCGTTGAAACAAGCATAGTTTTAAAATACGAAATCTATTTATCTCATACACGTAACTACGTCATAAATACATCAATACAAAAAATACAATATTTTTCCTGTCTTCCAACGTACATGCATGATAAACAAAAACATGATACGAGTTTGAGCATCATGTGAATGAAATTGTACACCACTGAGTCAAGTGATTTTCCTGTTTATTTCTCAGTTTTTGTGATGATTCTCCACTATCGTCACTGATGAATTATAAGTGAGTGGAAAACAGTTGATTATCTGATTTTAGATTGAAGGATACAGCGTTTTGATTGTTTTTGAGGTAATCAACGCTCTATAATATTGTGATCGGTGAGATTTTTTCTTGTACTAGATGCGCAACATCACAATCATTAGCGTTTGATTCTCTTTATCTGACGGAGAATCAATTACCGGAAATTAAAGCATGCGTTAATAAGAGTCTCACAAAATTGTGGAACAATTCATACATCACACTGTATAAATAATCATGAATGAAATTTATAAAAGTTTTAAGAAAGAGAGGAAGAAAGAAGGTAAATCTTTAGAGAATACAATAAGATAAAATTTGAAGGGATAATGCTTCGACTTTGAACTCTAAGGTTTATCAAAAAACGCCGCAGTTTCGAAGAAGTTCTATTCTCCGAATAAAAAGAAATTTTATCCTTTCAATCACATTCAACTGAGTATTATAAAGACTCGTCTTCAAATATCGTCAAAATAAATGTTATTCATTATTCTTCTAATTGTCTGATTGAAAAAAATGTATATCCTGAATGTTTTATTCTGCATTTCAATCATAAATAAGAATCATTTCATTCGCGAAGAAGATACAAAAGAAGAGAATAAATAATGAATACTTGAAATCTATGGAGCTACGAAATCTCATAAATTTCATGATACATATCATCACGCGGTGTGATTTCATTTGTTTTGTACCGCACCATTCAATTCTAATGATCCATCTCATTATCAGTGAGAGGAGGAAGCAGGAAGATAAACAAATGAGAATCAACGTATGTTGCGAGCACCGTTGGATTATCATCTCAACGAATGGAAAGTGAAAGGTCTTTGTTCAAACGACTACAGAATTATGGCTTCTTTGATCTGGATAAGTTAGCATATTGGAAACCCTAGTAAATCAAGCTACAGTGTAAATGAACGTCTAAACACAACAACTTGTGTCACTGTCAACAATGACCTCTTTCAATGTTTTCTTTGTTAAACTCCACCGTGGGGTTCTTAATTAACAAGGTTACAACATTGAATGGTACCCACGATTTCTTTGGAACGAGAAGGAAATATTTGATCGAAGTTTCCGATATGTGGTATGAAAACTTGAACTTGCAATAGTTTTCATATACTCATTGCAGGAAATAGTAACTGCTTAATTTCCATTGAATTCAATCAGTGCATTTGATATATTTGAAAAAATGGAGTTCTAATTTGGCAGTTGTGTGTAAGTTGGTGAGTAATAATGCGGTAATCTCATATTCATGGAGAAAGTTTAGTACCTGATATATACTGGTTGAGAATAAATCAATCTCATCATGCAATTTATCGCAAACCTATGCATCTTGTTCAAACAATTAAATTCAAATCAAGTTCTACCTATCGTCAAATCGCGAACAGGTTTTCATCTGATTTATCTAGTCCTCGCATGAAACCTAATATGATTCAACGATTGCGCAGTCTGCGTAATAATTAATGCTCTTGAATAAGACCATGAGATCAGTAAATTATCACCATTCACTCAGTGACTTCATACCAGGTATTGGTGTTGTATGAAAACAATTGTGGTCTGTAGGAGATACCACAATGAGTTGATATCCTGGAGAATAAACGAGTCTTCACGGTAGGATTGTGCATAAATTTGAGTGAAATTTTTTTTGTACAGCCTCGCTGACAGAACATCTCGTTTCGTTCTTTCATAAGAACAAAAAAACTCAAGGGATTTATTCTCAAATAGAAAGTATTGTTGAGTAGATTTTTTTCAGACTCAACAAATAAGGAAGATTCATCAAGGATCTGATACAACTAGACTTGGATTAGATACAAATGATAATCTGGATAAATCAGAATTTAATAAATGAGTTTGATTTTGATAAAATTCTTCCCATGGATCTTATTTGCAATTCCTCAATAATGCGACTGAAATTTTCGAAAGAGAATGTCCCATAATAATTGAATATGTTTGTACCGTGTACAATTTGAGAAATATAATTTATGTATGTCACTTCTATTCTATTCTATTCACGTACGATTTGAATTTCTCGTCGCCTTGCAACGAACGAGGTGTTTGATTGATATCATAAAGCATCTTTCATTGAATATGGTAGAAAAATCTGTGACAAATATTCTCCTTTGAACACTCGAAAGATTAATGACTCCCATCATTCTATGATTTCAAAGCCTCTTACACGACTCTTAAATCTTCTCAAGAGTCATTCTATGTAACTTCTAATTACCTAAAAGAACCAATTACAATGTTCTCATACTTCGAACAAGTGGTGTCTGTTTGAAATTATTTGTGAACATAGTTTTCTCCAGGAACTATTATGCACCTTTCAGTTGCAGGTCATTTCTCAACTACAACAACGTTTCTGCTACAACGTTGTGGAAAATAATTTATTCTTCTTCACTCACACCAAGAGAAATTTCTTCAAATTGAGGCTGAAAAAGGTCTAAATTGTTCCACGATTTTTAAATTTTTGTAACGTTTTCGATGAAAGAGCCCACCCATACACGGAGAAAAATGAATTCGCTGTGGTAGCAAAATCTACTTTTGCTGAGTTCCTTTTGCCAAAGCAGCAAATTTTTTGCTGTGACAGCAAACTATTTGCTATTCCAGCAATCTTGTTAGCTGCGACAGCGAATTTTTAGCTATGGCAGCAAAAAATGTTTGCTATCCCAGCAAAATTGGTTTATTATTCCATATATAATACTGAAAATTTGCTGGCGGAGCAAACATTTTTTGCTGCCACAGCTGAAAAATTGCTGTCGTAGCTAACACGATTGCTGTTATAGCAAATTTTTAACTAGGTCAGCAAAAAATTTTGCTATTCTATATGTAATACCTCGATTTACTGTGTCAGCAAATTTTTTCTCTCCGTGTAGGGAAAGGGAAACATGACCCGATACTGGCTCAATGCTGCTGCCAGAGTTGCCAGTACTGGCAAATCCAAAGCTACCGAAGCTATCAAAACTGGCAAGAAGTCGACATGATCCCTGGTAGAAATTCCCGCTGGTGAACTATGAGGCCCTAATCAGTTCATCCTTTCTACTGACAAGGCACTAAACGGGAAAACTTCCCAGTAACTGGTGAGGGATGTAACGCGCTCACCAAATAAGGACTAATCAGGAAAACTAAGCAGATACTGGCGAGTAACTGATGAGGAACTTACCAGTACCTAATATGGCGTTTATTAGTCATTGATGAGGCACCAACCAATACCTCACACAATGTTTATTAGTAACTGATAAGGCACTGAGCAGTAAAGGCACCGAGAGAAAAATTTACTAAAACAATAAAATATTTAATTGAATGATAGCAATGAAATACTTGGTGGATTCGAATGAAGTTTTGTTGAATCAACTATATATTTATTCAATGAAATCTTCAATAGTCTATGAAATATTTTGTCGATGAAAATAGGTATTTAATTGATTCGATAAAATGTTATTCAAATTAACGAATTGTTCCATTGTGACTATTCGATTAAATATTTTATTATTCAAGAAAATTTTTTCTCTCAGAGTAATACATGAAAAGTACGAATTTGAAAGAATATCAGTGTTGAGAATCGCTGATTACTTTGTGTAAGATTATGAATATATAAAAAAAATATTCTGTGAAGGAATAAAAATACATTCTTCAATAATCCATTGTTGAATCAACGAAGAAATGTAAATGTATCCGAAACTGTTCATATATTCGCTGCACTGAGAAAAATCTGCATTGTAGAAATCATGTTTCAATATAGTGATGTATTTGACAGTGAAAAATACATTATTTTGGTTATTATTACCATGAGTTAGGTGATAAATACCATCTTTTTAGTGAATCAAACCGAATGTACGGTGAAATTCAACACTGGAAAGGTACTTTTCACTTTTGAAAGGGTGGCTTCAGTTTCCATTATTTGACGGGTGAAAAATATACGAAATAGAGGTTATTTTCAAATTTCATTTTTCTCAGTGTGTTGCTAGGAGATGACAACGTTTTTTCCATTAGAATCAATTATGAATCAAATAAAATTTATATGCTCTATGTAATATAACGTAGTCCTTATTATTTTACATCCAAGATTGAAAAAACACAGCGAACTAGCAAACTGACTAGACTTCTACTGAAATAATTGAATTCATAAATAATTTTTCGACGTGACAGATTTTCCATCTATTTCCCCTATTTTTCATGATTTGTGAGTAGATAATCTTCAAGAGTCCGTTTTATCGATGAAATGATCGAGAAATGAACATTTTTCGCAAGGTCTGGATTTGCTTTCAATTTCAAAGTAAATCTAACAACAATATTACCATATCCAATAACACGTATGAATGATAGTTTTCGCACTTCGTCAGGATTGAAAAGCTACCATCTGTCTTCATTTCGTGTATACACGCAGTGAAAAATTGCATTTGTTAAATAGTTTTATCCCATTATTACCAATTAGTGCAACTTATTAAATAAGGATAAGTAACTTATTAGTTTAGACCAAACAACACTAATCAGTTCAACTTATTGAATAATCATGAGTAACTCACTAGTTTTACCCAACCAACGCTAATTGAATCAAACTCGTCAGTTACTAACTATTGCCACGCTAGGTTTTTTCAATTAGTTTTTTCTCTTTAGTGCCTCATCAGACATAAGGAAGAACTTGTGACATTTCTACCAGGGATGACATCATTTGAAGTGAAAGCCATTTTCAGTCCCCACACAGCACTCGTTGTCTAAAAGATATCTTCAGAAATAATTAATAACAATGCAAGAAGTTTCATGTAACATGAATAGACATCTTTTAGAAGTCTTGAACTGTTCTTACTTCTAAAAGATATCTCCAAGAACGTTGTCAGAAACCTTTTAGAATTTTCTAAAAGACATCTTCCAAAAATTTCTCAAAAGTTTCTGAAAACGGTCTTGGAGATATTTTTTAGAAGTAAGAACAGTTTAAGACTTCTGAAAGATATCTATTCATGTCGCATAAGACGGCTTGAGTTATTCTTAACCCTCTAACCGTAACCCCGGTCTCACAGACCGCTATCAAAATTGTATTTGCTCGTAATTCGAACTTTTTTGGTTAAATTGTTTGACATTTCATTCCTACTCTGCACAGAATTGCTCACTAAGTTCTGTACATAAGCCCACTATCCTACCTCGTAGACATTTCTAATGATTTAAAAAATGTGTTCTTCACTTCTAACAACTTTGAATATCTAGAAGAAGGTGATAGCGGTCTGTTAGACCGGGGGTTACGGTTTAAGGGTTAATTATTTTTGAAGATATCTTTTGAAATTATGAGCGCTATGTGGGTACTGTTCGTTCGTAAGCGCCGACTATGGTAGAATTCTGGCATTTCAATTTTGTCCAAACAGTATCGACCCAAGACTGTATGTCCATTCAAATCAATATCGTTTGAAATTCCTCGAATAGGTCGTGCCAATTGAAAAAATGTGAATAATCCTAGATAGATACAATTGTTTCCGTCAAAGTTTGGTGAATATAAACTTGCCAGTACCAGGCCATTTGTCGATTTCGGCCATTTCCACATGGACATCATCAGAATTGAGTTTCAAGGAACACTTCTTCACGTTCTATCTCAAAACGTCATTGTATACGTAAAAAACATATTGAATTTTCAACAAATACATGAAATGCGATTCATATTCCCATTTTTCTGAACAATTATTTGAAAATCAATCCTGTTGGTTCCTATGAAAGGAAAGAGAATGTCTGTAAAGAGACGAATTTGTCGAGTAACGGGAGAAGCATTAAAAAAAAAAAAATATATATATATATATGTCGCAATTCAATCCATGAATCTCGCACGTTTTATCGAAACGATTATTTTACATACATATTTGTTCACCTTCTTTATTCTGTAGGAAATGAATTAGCGGTTGAAAGAAACTTAAAATGTGTCAATTAAATCCTGGAATTAGCGAATTCAATGCAATAGGTGAGTTCGATTAGGGTCATCAAGTACAATGGAACAAACCAAATGAAAGAAATGAAATGATTTGAGCGAATGTTATTCATATTTTGTTTTAATCTTCTCATATACAAAGCGTTAACTTTTCGCACAGCTGAGAATATCAGTAAAAATCCGCACCCATTAGAGAATTTTACCCATCAGCATTGTGTTTCTCAACGAAATAATCGGAATTGCGGAACTTATCAAAACATTGAATAACATTGCGCCTTTTTCTTCCACTTGTTGAACGAACAGATGGTGATCTCGTAACAGATGCAGGGGAAAGGAGAGAAAGTATTCCGCTGACCACGTAAGTTTTTAATACAAACAAAACACCACTTACACATATACACAATTTCTCCTCCTATAAAGTGCAAATTATCAAGACAGTGCTGCCGTGAGTTACGTTATGAGATCTCTCAATTTCGTTCACCGCGTGCACAATTATTAGAGACTCAAGAGCGTTTACGTTCACATCGTTCTTGACCATGACAACATTCTTCCTCGTAATTGGAACGTCACAAATGCGCCTACGTTATTAGTTATCTTTTCTTCAGCGTTATGAATTTTTTTCTCTTCTCGCATTTCACGTCTCGAACAATTTTACTATTCGAAAAACCACGTGGAGTGTGAAATTTCAAACCTTCTAATAACAAATTAATGAATTCGTGAGCGGAGAAACGATGTTCCTGATATTCTTCGTTCCGAAGGGGGATGGGTTACGTAAAAGATTTATATGTGGCTAGTTGTTGTATTTCCTGAAGTCGAATATGATTTTTAATTACTAGACCTTCGTGTGTGGATCCTATGTTGGAAGGTGCTGATTTCATAATTAGATACGCATCTGCTTTTTTTCCTCTATGTTATATAAACACTCCGGTTTTGTGAGTGTATACAATATCAAGGTACGAGAAAAGTGAAATGGAACAAGGTCGATGTCGAAATATTTCATCTTTCGACTCATAAATTCTATGAATAATGGATTGGTTTGGAAGTCATGGGGATTTGTCTGTGAACTTGAATATTTTCTTTCGAGTGTTGGATAATGCATTGGTTCTGTTCTTCATAATTTTTACAAATTTACAGTACAGAAATTTTCTAAAATTTAATTGAAAAATTCCTACTGATTTAACCATTGACAAAGCTTGCACTGATTGCTAATGAAATTTCACTCATTCTTGAATTCACGATATTTCTTCACCATGTACTGTACTCAGTTCCAAATTTCTAAGCTATTTTTTCTGTTTTCCGCACGGAAAAAAAGTTTTAACTGTATCAGCTAGATTTCAGCTATCAAAGCTAAATATTCCGCTGCAGAAGTTGAAATTCAGCTGGTACAGCTACACATTTTTTCCGTGCGGTCAAATTCGCCGTGACAGCCAAATTTAATTCAGCAGGGTCCCTTTTTCTCTGGAACAGAGCAAATTTTTTCCCAATTTGTTCACTGTTCTCCATATAATATTGGAAAATTTATAACTAGTACAACGAAAAATTCACTGCTTTAGTTGATCATGTTGCTCTCTTAGCAAATATTTTCTATCCTATATATAAAACTTCGATTTGCTGCGTCAGCAAATTTATTTTCTCCGTGTATGAAATATTCTGCAGACATCATTCCTTGTATACAAACTCAAACCCCAACAGTAGTTTATCCACTAAAGGGAAACATCAATTCCGAAGCAAAAGGATTTTCTTGTGCAATTCTCTTGTCGCATTGGTAATTCTTGAATAAAAACAATCGAAATTGATTAATTACCATACGTAAAAATACCCTAGGTTCTGATAACGCGGAAAGTATAATGCATAACATTTCCGTAAAACAAACAGATACCATACAAAGCCCGAGCTTAGCGATTTTACGTTCACGCACGGTAAGTAATGCGGAAGCGTTGCCTTTCTGCTTAACTTTTTCCTCTGAATCGCTTGTTGAATCAGACCTCTGGGAAAAATTTCCGGTATTATTTTTGTGTTATACCGTAATACGGTGAGCGATAATCGTGCACGGCGTAATGGGAATACGTTCTTGACGAGCCCTGATGACAATTTTAAATGTACAATAGAGAATGAAAGTTCCTAAGCAAATACTGATGTGTGTACGTATCGAATCTTTCTCTATCTCTCTTTCTTTTTCTTCCTGTCTTCGTCTCTTTGCCAATAATGGAAATAATTAGAATCGCAGTTAGAATTGAATGTTAATTGGATTCTTTCATAAGAATTATCTGAATGCTCCTGAAGTTTCAATCGTTTACTCGAACGAATCGATAATCAAATGTTCAAAAATATAAACTCTCCAGTTCTTCCGGGTGAAGATAAAATACTCTGCTGATAGATAGATGTATAACTTCCTCAATTGATTCAATTGAATTTGGAATTTGGAAAAAAATATTTTTTCATGAACATTCCACTTTTCTGATAATGTGGTTGAAATTCATTTGAAATCATTGTAGAATCATGGTATTCTTGATTATAAGAACTGAATTATAAAACAGAATAACAACAACAAATTTTGTTCTCTCGTGTCTGAGATCCGGTGACTGATTCGGAGTGGTTTTGGTTTGTTAAATACAAAACTTATATCAGATTTCTTAAATTGACTCAATGTTTATGTTCAATTTATATAATTGATGAATTTTATACACGAAAAATGATGAGAGTTGAGCTGATACAACAAATTTGATACTATTTTCGTATTCGATACTCCAAAATGACTCCCCTGATTAAAAAAAATCCATTAAATCCCATTGAATCTGATTCAATATTCTGATTACCATACTTATTTCAAAAAGTCCAAGAAATTATGGTACTTTTAGAGATTCATGCAAGTGAATATTCCGACTCGGGTCAGACCAGCGCTGAAAATCCATAAATTATGGTATTTTTCAAGATATCTGTTTTCTCAGTGCAGAATGATTTTGAAACGAATCTATCCATTTTTTTACTTCAATGAACCTAATTTCTTTCAAGAATGAAGGTGTATATACGAGGTGATTCAAAATTGCCGTACACTTTTTTGAGAGCAGATTCCTGATGAAATTCTGAAAAGGTTTTGATCCGGAATATTCAGATCTGATCCTGAAATCCGAAGATATGAGCATTTTTTAATTTTTTGAAAAGTCCAAATTCCTCGGAAGTACCATATTTCTGACTTTCGAATCCAACACCATCCTCTAAGTCAAATCACGGGGTATCCCTGGAAGAAAATTAATCTAATTCAGCTTCCTTCGTTGTGGAGGTATAGCGGTTTGAAATTTTCCGCATTCCAGCGAATCAGAATTTAACAACTTTGAATCGCTATAACTCCACAACAAAGGAAGCTAAATTAGATGAATTTTCTTCCAGGGGTACCGCGTGATCTGACTTAGAGGATGGTGTTGGATTCGAAAGTCAGAAATATGGTACTTCCGAGGAATTTGGACTTTTCAAAAAATTAAAAAATGCTCATATCTCCGGATCTCAGGATCAGATCTGAATATTCCGGATCAAAACCTTTTCAGAATTTCATCAAGAATCTGCTCTCAAAAAAGTGTACGGCAATTTTGAATCACCCAGTATGTGTGAGATTTGTTGTAAAAAATGGAAATTCTTCATAAATTCAACTTTCATCAATAAATTTCATCTATGCACAAACCAATTTTCATACTGATCTTCATTTGGCCGTTTTGCTACATTTGACGCCAAAAAATAGCGAAGTTATTCACATGTGTCTTCAAATTTATGCCTTTCAACGTTTTTGAGAATTATCAATTACCAAACAGTTGCAAACAGTGGTTTCCTCCATATTACCAAATTGATCTACCATTATCGCCAACTTACATCAACTTACCTTAAATACAAAACCATTTACCTATGGATATTTTGATTCAGATTGAACTTGATACGTTGGTGTTCTATACAATTATTGAAAACATGAGAGAGAATATACTCAATGAGGTATAGGTTCCCAATCCTTCATCTACAGAAGTTATTTATAATTAAACGCAGAATGTCAACAAATTATCTTCCTTTACACGAAGAGAAATGCAGGTCGAAAATATAGTAATTTTCAATCAAAATTGGAGGATATTTCTCAAAATCTAAGAGTATTTCTTGAATACATAATCAAGATAAAACGGTCCACATTTTTGTGGAATTGTTTTCACAAAATATGAAACATATGAAGTTTTCAAATCTCGCGCGTGAAATTTCATAAAGTCAATAACAAAATTTCAATATCCTACTATTCACTACTGTGAAATTTCATACGCGACTTTTGGAAAGTTCATATGTTTTTCTACTTCATTGTTTTTCGAATACAATTCCACAAAAAAATGAACCGTTTTATCTTCATTATGCATTTAAGAAAAACTCTCAGATTTCAAGAAATATTCTTCAATTTTTATTAAAGATTACTATATTTTTGGCCTGCATTTTTCTCCGCGTACCCTATCGAATTTTTATCAATATTTTATGAGAATCTTCACGAACTAGATACTTTCTCTCATATAAAAATAAGAATCGATTCTTTCAGAAATGGTCCTTTTTCTCCAAAATATACATAGCTCCTTCTATATCCCGACTAGAAATTTACCCCATGGACCAGATCAGGTAAACCTTGATCCAGTCCAGGTCCTGATAAGGCAACCTTGTCAGGACTTGACAATTCATGCCACGCTCCACTATTAAAAGAACCTTATCAGGCAAGACTAATTAGGATTTGATGGGGAATCCCATATCAAAACCTCTAGAATAAATCGGAATGAGCATGTGAACAGGAAATCCACGATTCAAAGATGATATATTTGGCATGAAGAGATCTAACTTGAAAAATATGCACAGTTGGCATTTGGTTAGAAATGTTTTCCCAACTTGAAGAAAATTTATTTTACCAAGAGTTTGTATACAATCTAAAATCAAGACATTTTTTTATCCATTTCATTCAACTGTGTTCATAATCTGAGAATACCAATAAGGTCCTGATGAGATGACAGCGAGGAAAACCCATTTCAACCTTCTAAGATAATCTAAGAAAACCCTAATCAGGATGAAATAGGCTTACCCCCACGTAGAACATCCACATCTAATCCTGATTAAGATTTCTCGTCGGGATTTTGTTCCTGTTTCAGTTGTTTCCAACTACATTCATTCTCTTGTAAATTTATTTATGAACATTCGTTTCTTATTAAAAAAAACTGAGTATTTCCTCAAACGAACCAAAAACAGTGATAGTGATTGACTATTTTTGAAAGAATCGATTCATCTTCGTAGGGAGAGTGTCTAGTGTGGGCAGATTTTTATAGAATAAACATAAAAATTTGACTCAATTTTTATAAAGATGATCGATTCTCCCAAAAATTTCTTGTTAAAATCGAGGATTGAATTTTTGATTCTGTAACATTGAACTTACCATTCAGGAAAGGTAATAACAAATGCACTTGTATGTTGAATTCAAGGATTCGATGAACGAGAACATTTGAACGACTTTCAGCGGCGAAGTGGTAACCTGAGACAAAAAGGAAATGAAGTAATCGAACAATTTCACAAAACAAACGAGCATATCATTTGAAATTCTCTGTTTTTTGTATTTTCCTTCACAAAATGAGTATGAAATTATAAATTGATTTTTCCTATCAACATTAGATATTTAAAAAAAAATCATTGTACATGAATGTCATATATAACACAACATTGATTAGCGCTTTCCTTCCCATTAAATTACCGCGGAATCGTAGCGCATCGAGGAAAGTGAGTTGGTTACGCAATCCTCTAGCTCCAACAAAATTCACGGCAACAAATGAGCGGTAAACGTTTGCGTCAGCATCATACAACATAGAAATTGATGTGATTTTTCATTCGATTACTTTAAAACGAATCCTCGTTCGTAACAGAGAAAGTCCAAACGGTACGATTGAAAATAAATCGATCGATTATCGACGGAAAATCGTTTTTTTTTATTTTTTTTTTTCATTACGAGGTAATATAGTGTGGAAATATGTTGGTTTAGTACCAAGGTTATGTATCGAAACAATATTTCAAAGCCAAGGTTGAGAAAGTGACACGTGTAATAAAACTGAGGTTCCGTCAATTAATTTCATATAAAATACTAGAAATATATATACACACACAAATGAATAGATAATTAATTAATTTCTCGTCTTCAATATTATAATCAAGTTTTGAACTGGATTCTTTTAGCGCCAAAACAAGATTACCAGGAATGTGCGAGCAGAAATGTTCGAAGAAAAAATTCATTATACCATAGTGAAAAGTACTGAGTTTCGAAAAAATTTTGTATTTTCTATAGTACAAATCGGAATAATTATTCCAAGTTTAGATTGCCCGTTAGCGATCCCTAAATGCAAGGGCTAGCGACCCTCACCAGAGGCCTTTTTGGTGGCAACACACTGCAGTTTTTATTTGTTTTGCACGTTTGGGTAGAATAAAAACACTACAGTGTAGGACAGTGTAATCGCTGACTCAAATATAGTCTTTCTATTTTTCATATAAATTTCTCATGTGGAAAAATTTTCAAAATTATATATGATTTGTATAGAATGCAATATAGTTTATATACAAATTATATGTAATAATGAAAATGTTTCCACATATCTCCAGGAAGACCATAGTAGTCTTCAAGAGCCATATGGCGGAATTCGTCAGTTGCTGTATTATTGGACGACTGTCTTCTACCGCAGTACTATTATTGTACGTAATACCGAAAATCGCAAATTGCATAAATTCATCAATGGTAGATAGTAGATAGGCTCTTTGTTGTTAGCAAATATACAAAATTTGTATCGATATTTCATATAAATCTATAAAAACTTAATAATCTTCTACAAAAAAAGAATTAGTATCAACAATCTTGAGTGGACCATTGATCATACAACATGTTAAATTGGTTCAATGAAAATAGTTTCATTAGTGACGAATTGATTCAATTTCATCACTATCAAATCTAATATAAGTTGTAGAATAATATTGAGAAGAATGTATACACAGTAAAGAGTGAAACTTAAAGTGATCCCGAATATCAGCTCAAAAATGCAGCCAAAAGTAGCGCCTATTCAAACTGAAATTCAGTCTTTTTCGTTGCTTAATTTCAGTTGGAATAGACGCTACTTTTGGCTGCATTTTCAAGCTGATATTCGGGATCACTTGAAGTTTTACTTTTTACTGTGTAAATAAATGGAATATACGTTTTTTCGGTCCATCTTCTCGCCTATTCTTGTAATTTCAACATAAAATAAGGATATCCAATTGGAAAAGGAATTCTCCATGTCTGTTCAATGTTGGCATTGAAGGAATAATTTCTTCCATAGCAACTATGTTGAACGTAATAAGATTCGAACATTATACGATATCGTGAGAACTCCCAAACGTATCCATAAATTATGATCCTTTTCATCCCATTCATACTCTCAGGAAAATGGTTAATCAGAATTCATGAAGCAAACAATTTGAATTTTTTAAGAATTGAGTACAAGAAACAAGGAAACATCAATAATTGTTATGAGAGATATTAACCAATTTAAATTGAGATGAAAAATGAGGTAAAATACCAACGAAGTGTACTCTATTACACTGACAACCGTACGATACAACCAAGATGACTTACAATTTAATAATCATCGCTATTGATAACAGTTATTCAGCCGGAGCTATTTTTCCTCGTCTATTTCAAATCGAGTTGTGTTCTCCAACGTGCTCATTTCCTATCTCCCAGGTAAGAAAACAAATTATAAGTACATCGCAGTCCTATAATTTTCAACTATTTGTACATGTGATAACACTTTTACAAATTGTTTTATCATTGTTGATCAAGTGAACTTTGATTGCGTGAAATTTCTTCCAACTTAACCTTTGAGTGATTGGATATTTAGGATGAGAGAGAAGTTGCGTTCATACATATTGGAAAATTTATGAAAACTACGTTGCGGGAATTTTTTTCCCTATATTTCTTATGGGAGCCATAATATATTCGATTACACTGAAAGAAGAGCGATTTGGAAGTTGGGTAAATGGTGATATACTTGTTCGATAAATCTGTAAAGTACTAAGCTTCCAGCGATGTTTCATGAAATTTCAAGAAATATTACTGAAAGTTTGCTTCAGATTCCCCGGTGTCCTTCAATCGTTATTATATAATACAATATTCACGACCAAATTTGCTGTGTATCACTCAATTACTAACCGTTTAGGAATTGCTCTTCTCTCAGTGTAATACTTTATGTTCGTTTGTATAAAATGTATGAAAATTGTGCTCATGAATTTTGTATGAAGTATGAAAAACTAAGTAATATGTGAGAAAAATTGATACTAAAATTTAAATAACTGATAACGTAACGGTGATGGCAGGTAGCATTAACTTATGGTAAAACTCAAAATTATTTACTCAACAATACTGTAGGTGTTTTTTCGAATCCTCGTGGAGAACATTTGCGATGAACGTTACAGAATGCATCTATAATTTATTTTACTGATCGAAACAAGAATATAAGAATCTCAAAATGACGCCAATCAAAGTAACGTAAAAATTCAGATTTTCTTATAATATGACTTGATATACAAGACAAAATTATCGATTTCCTCATAAACTCATGAATCTCACTATAGCGCCTACGAAAAGAAAATGAGCTCAGTGAACGGGGAAATGATCAAGATAACTAAATTTTCTTGCTGACGTGGATGAATAGCTGCTAGAATGAATATTTTCGCAAGCACCGCAAATTTTTTTTGTAAGCTCTATGGTAATAAACAATTTTTCTCCTTGTCAATCCACCAGTGTATTGCTCAATTCATTCGATAATTAATAACACGTTTGAAAAAGTAATGATACACGCGAAGAAAAATCAGTTGAAATAAATGTTTAACTTGTAAGCACATATGGACCCATTTTTTTTGTTGGAATAAAAATTTTCCTTTGTTGATTCAATTAACTTTTTCAGTTAATTATTTTAGAATTGGTTGGATCAATGAATTAATTTGTTATCCCAACACAAAGAATGGGCCCATATGCGCTCAAAAGTTGAATAGTTATTTCAACTAATTCTTTTTTTCCGTGTGAAGAATGAAAAGCGAGATATTTCAGCCCAAGTAGAGATATTCTATTGAATCCTATTAAAAATCGTAACATTTCTGATTGTATATCATTGAATTCCATTGAAACCTATCCATTCTCCATCCTTCTGTGAGATTTTTTCAAACATTTGTAACAGGGAATGCAAACAGTGAATTCACTCAGTGTCAAACTAAATTCCTCACTACCTGTTCATAAAGATATTCATCGGTACACTTTACAGTGAAGTAGAGACGAATTCTCATTGTGGAGTTATGTATAATTACTATACTTTCTAGTGAAGAGTGACAGAATTTTGTTATTTATTGATGGAAGTATAGTAATTTTAATGACAAAACATGACTTCACAATAAGATCTTGTCCCTACTTTACACGCAGAAAAATATATTTAAAAAATTCCCATAATTTATTGAGGATCAGCGCCAGTCTGGGATGAATGAAATCATTTGCCTGAATATAGCTTCAAAAGTACCATAATTTCTTGTAGAAATACGTCTCATTATGGGCCTTTTTAAAAGTAAATTCTGTTTTCTGCGTGTACTGTAGAGTCTAGTGATTTTTCAGGCAACTTTTTTCTGCGGTATTTCCATGCAAATATAAAAGCAACAATCTTCAATTTCAAAGTACTTTGAAAACTCACTCTGAATTCATACTTCCTGTACTGTATTAACCCTTACACGGGGAAAACCCCAGTTTGGAAATATAGTAATCTTTGATAGAAAATCTGTGAATATTTGTTAAAATCTGAGTTTATTTCTCGAGTTCGTAATAAAGACAAAACGGTTCACATTTTTGTTGGATTTTATTAGAAAAAGGACGAAAATTTACCGATACCTCACAAAAAATAGAAAAAAATATGAACTTTCCAGAAGTCGCGCATGAAATTTTACACAGTGGATAATAAAATTTCGAAATTTTGTCATTTACTTTGTAAAATTTCATGCGCGACTTCTGGAAAGTTCATATTTTTTTCTATTTCCTGTGAGGTATCGGTAAATTTTCGTCCTTTTTCTAATAAAATCCAACAAAAATGTGAACCGTTTTATCTTTATTACAAACTCAAGAAATAAACTCAGATTTTAACAAATATTCTCAGATTTCAACAAATATTCTTCAATTTCCTATTGAAGATTACTACATTTCCGAACTCCATTGTTCTCCGTGTAGGGTGCACATGGGGTTATTTTAACCCCAAAATTTCAATCCACCATGAGTATTTTTCCTTTATGTAGCTCCAATTTCAGAAATGTTTTTCAAAGGGAAACAATTTTCCTGTTCTGAACGATCACAAAACAACTGACCAATTCTCCAACGAGAGTACAATGGCTGTTCAGATATCCGATGATAAAGATAGCGAGGGAACAAATTGATCCCATGTGCACTTACTTACTGATCCGCTACAGAAGTGTGCACACTAAGGGTTAATCTTAAATATATAACGCATCATATATTCTCCTATCTATGAGACATGTTATTACATGATTGAACTTTGTACCTCATTGCCCTGTACCGTTTGAGAAAAGACAAAAGAGAATCTAAATTCAGTATTATACCTAATATTAAAATATTTCATAATATTTTCACATCGAAATCTGGATAATGATTATTGGAATGTCGTTATGAAATATAAAGGAACCAAAAATTTTCAATTAAAAAAACTACATTTGAACTAGGTGCCCTACGGCAGGAATAAATAACACCCATGGGGAAAGAGTTAATTGTATAGCGGTTGATTCATCGTTGCTACTACAACTACTTGTATTGATCAACTTTGACATCCAAAGTGATATATCGTTATCTATGGAATTGAAACTCACATGAAATGTGTCCTTTAATACTAAGTCTTGGCCTAAAAAATACCTGCTCAACTATTTCGAACCCCTTCTTCATTTGAATGAAAATTCTCACAAAACTTCTGCGCTCGTACTTTTCAAATTGTCGAGCCTAATGAACGTTTGAATTATCAAACGAATCGAAAATTGATCAAATTCTCGGAATTCTATACGAAAAAAACAAGTTTAATCACTTTTTGTTTCAATCTTCATTCAAAATATATAGTCAATTTCGACATTCTCTTCCTCAGTAGCACTTCATTCTGTAGAATCATCTCTTCCAACCCTATAAATCATGTGGAATATCCGAAAATGACAGGAGAAAGTCGACCTTGACCCAGTAGAATTTCGTTTTGCAAAGTTACTTCCTTCAACTGTATTCGCAACGGGACATGTAGTGAGTCGATCTGGTGGTGTGGAAGCATTCAGATGGAATCGGAACTATCCAATAGCAGGAATCATTTCCATTCTTCATTAAGGAGATACCAAAGTACTGATTGGAATGAATAAGTAAATATTTTCTCGCTAAGAGATGATCGATCTTCAATACTCGATTTATTTTCGATGTGAAAATATTTTCAACAATTCAAAATTCGGGTTTTGTATAATGAACCGCGATAGATGAAATACTGAAGATTATATCCTGAACATTCCAGGCATTTTGGAAAGAATTTGTACTCAAACAGTACCCTGGTATCTTGTTGAAAAATCGATTCGATTGATTAGTATCACTTGAAATCAGTTGCATGAATTTCGTGAAGAAAAACAAAAATAGTATGGTATGAGGTTTCATGCTCTGGTCCGCTCAATATTCAATCAATTACAAAAATTCAGAATAAATAAGAGGAACCAGGTCTTGTTTTTGAAATAATTGTAAGTTCTCTTATTGGCTAATAACGAAATTTCGTTCTAATTATTGATGATGATTTAGTTAAACAACAAACAGACCAGATCCGGATTATTGGATTAATTCTGAATTTTATTCTTAATTGATTGAATATTATCGATGTAAAACGGTTGAAACAATCCAGTAGTTCTCTAGTGGAAAAATCGACCAGAGCACTCCCTCAATTTCAACAGATATGAAAAAAAAATCTTATGTTTTTCAGAAAGTTGTTTTGGAGTTACAGTAGAAGTCAGCGGAACAAGCAGGCGGTGAAGTGAATTGGATTCACCCATAATTCTTCTTCTTTTTAATCATCAAACACCTTGAAACGAATGATATCCGTTCAGTCGAACATTTGTAGATCGATAAATGTCATTCACACCAATGTTTTGACCGTTGAAGAGAGAAAATATCAAGTATGCGTATGTACTTATCTCCACATTTACCAATGTTATTGACTTTTATTTGTACTTTTCAACAAGACAACAACTTCACTCAACTAAGTTCATAAACTAGTTGGAAAATTCATGCTTTCAACGGTCGATTAAATCAATACAAAACTGTTAATTTCACGCTTTCACAATCCTGTGTATTAATTTGTCACAAAAATTTCAAATGGACCACTTTTGACAGAAAATTTTTGAATGTGTAGGTACTCACACATGACCTCTCCTTTTTTTTCTCATTCAAACAGAGAAGAATCATATTTCCACGTGGATAACCTTGGTTCCGAAGTTACTTGACAGATTTCTACTTCTATTGAACCTTCCATTCATTCTTAAATCTCCTCAACACATATTTATGTCCATCAAATAGTTTCAGAATTGCTGGTTATTCAAGAACGCTTCACCAAAGATGGAACCGTATCCTATCCCTTTCACAAGAGTCAATATTATCAAATATTGCGTAACACAATTTCTTCTTACTTTCTGAAATACGGATATGAAAATAATCTTTGAGAAATGTCAACAGTTCGATCACAAAATAAAATTCGGAAGTGGAAATTGAATGAATTTTAAAATTCCATCCCATCGCGAATGATATCAAGCGATATTTTATATCTAGTTCACACAGTTTTTGTAACAGAAATGTTCGCTTTTGTTCCGATTGAAATGACCTATGCATTCAAAATGGAGCGATGTTTGTTTCGTTTAACGAGCCATGTTTTGAAAATCAAAACAAAGTCAATTACTTAAGTTCGTGAGTCACTTTATTAATTTGGAGGGAACGAGATTATGAACTCTTGAAAATAATATTTAAGAGGATAAATTTTGTCGGTTATGTAAGCCTTGTATATGAATTTGTCCTGAATACTTCAAGTGAAATGGCAAGTCCCCGTATCGCCCAGAAAAGAAGTCGGAAGTATCATTTTGTGTGCGCGATTTCATGCATAACTTGTTCTCTTTCACTGCGTTACTTTTATTATAGCGATATAAAATTATAAAGAATGTAAAAATCAAAGATTCTTATTTTCATTGTAAATTGTGTTATGCGTTGATTCTGACAGAGTCGATGTGATTAAGATTCTTGTACAAACTGCGGAGGATTGGAATGCATGATTTTCACGTAAAATTTGTTGACTATTAATTTCACGGACATTCGCATTGTTTGTTGGGACAAAGGCATGCATTCGCTCTCTCTGATTCATGTTCAACCATAATCTCAAAAATAATTATGGAATTTTTCCCCAAAAAATCATAGCAACAAACTTCTTTCAAGGACGTAGAATTGTCCTCCATTTTCAAAATACCCAAAAAAGAAAATGAATTCCTCAATTCCGATTTAGAAGAACAATCCTCTTACGATCTGGAGATAAAATCCACGATTGAAATGAGGAAAACCTCTTCGTAATTTTCACAGTGTATCCCTGGTAGAAATTTGTCTGGGTGTCCCATTTACCATCCACGCACTAGATGGGACCCACGTGGGGGCAACTGGATAACACATTGGAGTCAATTTGACTTTAGTTCCCAAACATTGAATTAGTTTATGTTGATTTTTCATGCGTCAACTGATTGTACAGTACCATTGATAGTCCATCAATAGGGTCAGAGGAATAAGAGGAAGCCCCAACGTTTCAATTTGTCACTCGGGATCATTTTATGGAAATAAATTCAAAATCAAAATACATTTGTGATTTTACAGAAAACACATGATTTCTCATTTCTAATTACCAATTCGAACAACATTCTAGCAATTCCCTGGGACAGGCTAAAAAGTGCGTTACAAACCTAGTTAGAAATCAACCTACCATCTGGGAAAACTAGCTGGGGCCCATCTAATTCCTGATCATAATTTCTTCCGGGAATTATCATCAGTTGTTAACGATTCAAAGTCCAAAAGCATAATCATTGAATTTGAAGGATTAGGAACTGAGACCATGCATTCAACATCCATGGAGGGAATTCAATGGTCTTATGAGATCATTACGCACATATAGACAAAACATGTGATTTTAGAACTGGAGGAAAACTAAACAACTCACAAAAGGCACTCGGAGAACCTGACAAGTACCTAGCAAGTCGCCTAGTTTTTCTCTAGCTCGGCGTTACATGCCTTGTCATTGCGTAGAGCATTTTCACTAGGGTTGTTGTATTCACTGTGTTCGGTAAGGAAGAATATAAATTAAATTTCTTTACCTTGATATTTGTTGATTTGTCAACCCAAATAGTCAGTCAACAAGGCTCATCAAAATCTGTTCACTATGTTTTCTGTAAATAATGTACAATTTCCTAAAGAGACAGACATCATGTTTGTTATATTGACAATTTCTGCTCGATTCGTGTTTTCATACAAAACATACAAACCGATAGATATTATTTTCCTTCTCAAATAAATTAACAATACGTTATCACTTCACAATCACAGATGCTATATCCACCACACACTTTGTTTCAATTCTTTCAGTACACAAAACACATTTCACCTAATCATCAGTCTGATTATCCAATAATTACTAAAACACTTATGTTTGTTTACCTAATTAGATTCAGATAATCCAATCATGTAATCGATAATTCACAAGAGGTAATATATGTAACTGATGACACGGGCGGTTGAAATTCATTTTCACTTTCACTGTTCTCCAAATTGGCAACGAAAATCTGAACACTTGGAACAAATGAATTTTGATTATTTATTTGGAATTATTATATCAGTCGGTGAATCCGTTGATTTCCTCATTGTTTTGGACCCTCGATCATATACGATTTCAAAATGAAGAAGAAGAAGAAGAAGTTTCGTTCATCTCTTTACATTGGAGTCGATTCGGAGTTCGATGAGCAAGAAAGATTGGATGCGCTGCAGGATAATCGGCGAAGAATGATCGTTTGGTACCCAAGCACCGATGAGACATATCCCTTCCTCCCACACTCGATTTTTCTTTTTTGTTTGAGCAATATTTGTCTAAATTGATTTTTCTCTTTCAAACGTCTGAGATTTCTTCTTCTTCTCCCTCGTCCTTCTCGAAGAATGACTGCCGTCATCGCTGCCGCACTTTGGCAGTGAAAGTGTTCTCTTCCTGTGGTTACCCACGCGCACCTATATACACAGAACACACAAACATTTGTATCTTTAACCACGAGAATGTAGTAACTACCCGGCTTCTTTGCCTCTTATACAATTGCAACTATCTATAAACACATACATTTGAGGAATAAAGTTTATACGTATACATGTATTCGATCGGTGCAGAGTAGTCGAACGTTCCGACATTACTTAACGTTTTACCTGATTCGTATCGTACGTGAACGTGTGCACCACTTGTCGGAGACGCGTACTCCACTTCCGTGAAAATCTAATGATTCGCGTGCTAACGTACCGGAGGTTAAGTTCTATGCTTTTGAGATCAATCAATCGTGTGATGATTATCATCATAGGGACACGATTACCATCCACTCCGAAGGAAAATCAGGAGTTTGGGTTTCTTACTACTTTGGAGATGATTGTGAAATTTATACTCCTTTCGAAGTTCAAGATTGGAATATTATACGTCATTAACTTTGTGTTTTGAGATTAGATGGTATTAGTAACGAATTTGCGATTAATAATGGGCTATCGCTGGGGAAGTTGATCGGAATAGGTAAAAATAGATGAAAAAATCGATAAGGTATTCGTAGAATTGAATGAAAGTGACATGACGCGGTGAATGGATAGAGATTTTGCAAATAATCATGTATTTTAATTAAGGTGGGATTGTGTACAGCCCAAATCTTACTCTCGTTGTATTCGAATTTACATGCAGATATGGGGCGATAGTAACAGCGATTTATGCTTTCGAATGCTCAACAATGATTGATTTACTTTGGTGATATTTTAGAATGACTTTCAAGAGATTTCAGTGAAATCAAAAGTTCAACCTCAATGAATCGAGAATTTAAGGAGTATTTATATTTATTGGTTTTGAAAATGTTTGTGATCAACATTCGTTACCGTCTTTTCATTATTCGTCATTCAATTCGGAAATATTTCGGACACCCTCGAGATTGATCACTCAGTACAAATATCGCAGGAATATTATTGCAATATTACTGTTATATTACTGTGATATTATGCGCTGGGTGGGATTGAAATACTTGTGCAAATTATTCGGATATTCCTGATAATACCCGTGCGGAAATCAATCCCGGGCATCCTAAGGTAGGCCCTGGCCCCGTAGGGGTATATCTTAGGCATCCAATACAAGGTTGCCCATCCACGGCCCATGTGGGCCTCAGTTGGGGTTGCCATTATATTCCTGGTATATTTCAATCCAAGTATGCTCACTCATAGCCCATATAGGTCCCGAGTTGGCTACCATTGTTTTGCCTGCATATTCGATATCATTATGGGGCCTAGATTGAAAAGCGTAACATTCCAAGTTGGGCCCATTTTTCAAGTACACGGAGAAAAAGATATAAGAATTTTTACTATTTTTCTTCTCAAACTTGAAACATGAAGGTTTGTAAATTCAATTTTTACATGAAAATACGGAAGATTATGAATGAATACCCAAATTTTCCTATACGCTTTGTGAAATTCAGCTGTTCATTCTGAATCTTCCGTATTTTCATGTAAAAATTGAATTTACAAACCTTCATGTTTCAAGTTTAAGAAGAAAAATAGTAAAAATTCTTATATCTTTTTCTCCGTGTAGGGATTATAAACCTGGCCCAGGTCTGAGCCCGGGAGAAATTCCCACATGGGTATAGATGTTTTTGAAGTTGGAATCGTTTATAAAAACGAAGCAAGAATCCAAACCCACAAAATGTCATGAGAGATTGTTGTTTCACTTTCCAAATTAACTCTTCGGAACTGAAAACATCGCTCCAAAAAAGTACTGCAAAATTTTACATCCTGATAGGTGAGTATTTCGGTATCCGATTACTAATTCCTGTCAATAAACGATTCGAACTTCGGAAACATTGATATAGGATTATTTTGACTTCATTTACAAATATAATTCAATTTCTGCATTGAAATACATGGAGATGAGAATCTTTCCTCAGAGAAAATTTATTCCATTTCGGCCAAAACACTTCATCTCTTCTCTGAAGAATTGAAGGAAAAATTACGCGTTTTGGTCAGGATCAAGGTTGGAAAAAAACATGTTTTTTTCTTGTTTCAAACTATTATTTTTGTTCAAAACATGTTCAAGACACTTTGTTTCGAACAAGTTTTTGTGAACATACCAACCGTGTTTTAACAGCATAATATGAAAAAGAAAAACATTAGAACTTGAGTTTAAATCAAACTAATCTTGAAAATGGTTTTTGTTTAAGACACTCTGATTAAAACAGCTCAATTGTTTCAAACATATCAACCCTGGTCAGAACAAAGTAAATTCACCGAAGGGTTTAGTTGTTACTTCATACAGCACCTGAACGTACTATCAACATCCTTGTAACGTCTTCTGAAACATTGGAATGTTTCAAGAATGTTTCGGGACGTTCAGAAAACATCGCATGTACAGAGATGCACCACAGCAGATATCTCTTGATCTTACAAAGATTTCCAAGTCGTTGTTGCACGTGTCACTAGAGTTTACACAAATGTGAAATGATTCTCTTTTTTGTATTTATAGAAAAAAGCTTCAGCACTCTCAAAATCGCTTCATTTTCGTATCATTTGTGTCTAATTATTAATTTCAAATAAATATTCATGAATCGATTTAAAAATAGTGGTGATTATTTAAATCTTGGTATCAGGTGATAGATGAAGAGCTAATTCGCAGAGTGATGCAAGTCTCGCGCCATGTGGGGAGAATTGCACCAATCACATTGTTTTTGGAGAACACTGGTGTCATCGATAGAACGTTGGATTTGACCCGGCAATCATTTGTCACTTACAAACGAATTTTTATGCTGTAAAAATCTTATAAATAATGTATCGAATGAACTTCACCATCAAAGTTATAACAATGTAAAAAAAAAGTGGTACAAGTGGTGGACCAGTATAATCCTATTTAGGTTTCCATGGAATGTTCATGAGACATTTGAAATGACGATTTTTTAATGATCAAACTTCCACCAAATCTTTGGATATTCTTCATTTGGAGGAGAAGTAAATGAACTGCGGTGGAACCTGTATCGATAGATTTGATAAATTACATTTGTATCTCTTCAATACATTGCATGTAGTGGAATTTTGTTTTCTGTCAATTCCAAGGCTACGTGAATCTTAATATATTAACTCAATTCATAATCATTTATATTCTGCCAATAGTTTTGAACTTCTGCAACAAAATATTTTCAAATATTCAATACAAAACATATTTTTATAGTTGTTTTATGACTTTGAAACCCTAGTAAAACTATGAACATACATTTGTATGGCCCACACAACGCAACGTGCCACTGGAACGTTTATAAAAGGTTTATAGAACGTGCGGAAGGTGTTCTGAATGTTCAGAAAGGGACCCAGGAACATGTTTTTTTGTTAGGGAGGTTAGAGATAAAATACTCGGTTTTCATATATAAACGTTTCGAAAACATTCTAAAAACGTAGCATAACATGTGTAAAAAATGTCCCCAAACGTGTTTCCTAACACATTGAATGAATGTTCTCAAGACCTTTGGTTAACGTGCTCTTGGAAATCAACATCTGTTGGACTAATGACACGTTTTTGAAACGTTTTGAGAACTTTGGGTGATGTCTAGGGTACGGTGTACACTTTCAAAAATGCATGTGTTACCATGGTGACAATAAAGTTTCTTCAGCGATGAGGGATTCCCCCACCCCTCTTTTCTTTGCACAATTCGACACTTGAAAGGCAGAATAGTCCTTCAAAGTGGAGAGAAAGTCCGCTATTTCTGACGCAAAAATAATTACCTCCAAAGAGGTAACGGAATCCACCACTGAAATGAGAAAAACACTCCCAATAATGTTCTTAGTATACACTGAGAGAAAAACAACCTAGTTTTGAGGTGAAAAGAACCAATTTTTGTCCGTGGAATAAATATTTATTTCCCCATAAGCAGATATATGCTTGTTAACTATCAATAAACCTTCTTCTCAGTGTATCTATCAGGCGGTAAATCTCGAATCCCCCAAAAAGTAAAACCAAAGTCTACCAGGTTATGATGAAAAAAGTTTCCCAATTATTTTTATACAATCTTTACTGCCCATAAAAAGTTCACTCCTGCGATCAAGTGAAAGAGTATTCAATTACACAATATACTTAATGAGATTTGATTCCCTCATCATCAGTCCTTGCTAAGTGATTATTTGGTTTCTGTTAAGAAATTTTTCATTCCTTTGACGTTCGAAAGAATGTAAGGTGTTGACATGAAGGTTACAAGAATCGTTTTCACATTAGTTCCTTTTCATCATCCTCTATACCTTATTTGCCAAATGTTTGTTCGCTTCATGTGAAACGCGTGACTCTCATCACATCCACCATTTAATCAGATTGCTCCTCTTCAGCGGAAATTTTTACAATTTTGTTGAAAAATTCATCGAGTTCTTCTAATGCAAGAACTGTATTTTTTCAATACTTTGGTAGAAGAAATGAATAATGATGAAAAAGAATAAAATCCGATAGTTGAAAAAAAAAATATCCACATTCGATTAGATGGGTTCGTAAGATAACAATAACGACAATGAATCTTCAACCCTTCGATTTGTATCTTGATAACGGGTAGCATCTAACCGAAACGTCGATCGACTACAGAAGCTATTCAATAAATATCGCTCGAATTTACTTGCTTGGGTCATTTGGGATCTTCATTCAACCCATTCTAAGACTTCTGTTCTCCAAATTGAAAATTTTCGTTCAAAAATTTTTCCCTTCCATAAAATCATTCATTCACTAATCACGTGAAATTTCGTACATAATATTACGGAACTTCATTCTGGATGGAAATCATTTCATTTTTTGTTCTCTTAATGATTTGAGGAACAATTTTCAGTTCATTCCTCCGTCGAGCGCTAACTTGGGTCTGATTCTCACATGCATGTGAAAAGAAGTATACAATAAGCGTATCATTTTGCGTATTCGGTGAGACCAAATATAGAACTCCCACGAATTCTTGAAGAAATTCGTGATTGAAGGTTGGGACATGAAAATAAGCTTTCACATTTTTCATATTTTTTATTCAATTGGTAGAGAAAAGATTGAACAATTCACAATGTTTGCATCAAAAAATTATACAGATGATATCATTTGAATACAATAATTTTCGTATATTCCATATCAGAATTGTATTCTTTAGTGTTGGCTATGATATGATTGTTGCTTAATACAATCGCTGCGGTGTACAGATGCAATTATCCATACAGGAAGTCCAAAGATGAAAACACAGCCGATAACTGGTCCATATAAGGATCTTGTTGTATGGCCAATGATTGATTATCTTCATTGCTGGCCGGGGAATAGCACATCACCAACTGCGAACGTGACCTGTGACTGGAACACTCATAAATTGTACCATTGACTGATTATTCTTCACTCTTATTCTTATTGCTAGGTCCTAGTTATAATCCATCAGTCTACCATTAAGGGCCATCAATAAGTGCTATCACCATGAAATTAATTTCGATTATGGTCCAGAGCAGGTTGGAAACAGTTTCAATAAGACTAGAGATAGGTTTTCAAATGTCCATCAACGAAATGGTGATGAAGCAGTCAGAATTGGAAATACAGTTCTCAATCGTACTGAACACTGAAAAAATATTGATTCGTAGAAATTAAATATCCAATTAGTTGCAAAAACTGATTACTTGTGGCGAATAAATTATTTATTTAGAAGACCAATTTATTTGGGGCAAGCATTCCATTATTTGATTCGATTAAATATTTCATTAATCCTAGGAAATATTTCATGGAGAGAGGACAAATGAACTTTTGTCCAAGTTGAAATGAAGGAGAAATTTATTTTTCAGTGAGGATAAAGATAACGATGTACAGGTTGAAATGAGGACACCTGTCATCGAGATGACAGGAAATCAAAGACGAAGAATTGTCATATGTATCAAATAACAGCAACAATGTCTCAAATGTTTCTGAGTGGACAAGAGACAAGATCTTTGTTCAAGTGCGATGGAGCTAGAACACTATTCGATACAGATGCATATTTGGAAGAGGAAAATGCGAAAAGCATTGGAAAACCTCATCGTTAACGAAATGAAAATTTCTTATTGAGATTTCATGATGCTGCATGTTATATTTCAAGTAATCGTATATGGGTTTTGTATTCAAAATACAGATATGTTGAACATAACAACAAGCATTCATGTTCGTTATTGTACACGGAGAAAAGGGAATTAGCTGTGGCAGCGAAATCTACTTTTGCTGGGTTCCTTTTGCCAGAGCTGTGACAACAAACTATTTGCTGTTCCAGCAATCTTGTTAGCTGCGAAAGCGAATTTTTAGCTATGGCAGCAAAAAATGTTTGCTATCCCAGCAAAATTTGTTTGCTATTCTGTATATAATACTGAAAATTTGCTGGTGGAGCAAACATTTTTTGCTGCCACAGCTAAAAAATTGCTGTCGTAGCTAACACGATTGCTGTTATAGCAAATTTTTAGCTAGGTCAGCAAAAAATTTTGCTATTCTATATATAATACCTCGATTTGCTGCGTCAGCAAATTTTTTCTCTCCGTGTAAGAATGACATGAGATCGCTGTACCGCATTGCAAGTACCTTGAATTCAAATGGAGAATTCAATCATGCAACAGAGTCGGTAGAATAGTGTACACTGAAAAGAAAGGGAAGAACAAAGTGGCGAAAGAAACTGGAATAGTTGCAGAAATAGAAATAGCTGCACATGATAACATCTGGCATTCAAAAACGTTCACGGAGAAAAAAATGCGCTGTGACAGCAAGATCTAATCTTGCTGAGTACCATTTGCTGGAGTGGCAAATCTTTTGCTACTACAGCAATCTTGTTAGCTATGATAGCGACTTTTTAGCTGTCGCAGCAAACAATGTTTACTCCTTCAGTGAAATTTGTTTGCTATGTTGCGTATACACGGAGAAAAATGTATTTGGAAAAATTACCATTTCATTCGTAAACTAGAACTATTCGGAAAAATCAGACAATAACTTATAACATAACTCCTAATCATTGCCAGCTGTGATGGTAAAAATCGAGATTAATTTGGATTTTTACCATCACAACTGGCAATGATTAAGAGTTATTTGCTAACGCATTTGCTGATCCAAATTTGTTGCTGTCACAGAAACTTCCTTTTTTCTCCGTGTTGAAAACTTTGGAAAAAGCAAAGTCAGAATATGATTGTAGGGAAGACCAAGTGATCTTTCTTGTGCTTTTCGAAGATATATGGGTTAACAATGATCGCAGGATCCTTATATAGTTTCACAGCACTTCTACTGCAAATGATTTTATTTACGTAAAAACAATTCGACATTGTGAAAAAAGGTTTCATTGTTCATTTAGATGCTACAGGTTTTGTGATAAGAAAATCTGAAGGTTTGATTCCCAAATGGTTATTGGGACTTTCTTTTACAAATAGTACAGATTTGGTCAAAATTTGAGCGACACATTTTTGATTTAGCTGAAACTTTTTTTACATGTTCTATACAACAACAAAAAACATACGTATTTGAGGAATTTACAAAAATATTTTTTATTTGGGAAATAGAAAGGATGGAAAGTTTGAAAATTTGTCGATTTTTGGCTCATTGTGTATTGTTAAAAAATTCATAACTTTGGTGATGTTTGAGCTACAGAAATAATTTTTTTTTCATTTTATAGGCAAAAGAACGAGCTATAATAAAAAAGTACTTGAAAAAAAAATTATTCACAAATTCTAATTGCTATAAACAATTTAAATGTTTCAATCGATTCTTAACCATCACCCCCAAATTTAATCAAGTTTTTTATATTTTTATCGTGTTCTGCGTCAAATTTACTTCCGAAAACAAATTTTTCATTGACGGATTTATAATTGGTACTATGCGAAAAAAATTCATTAATTTAGCGCGGTTCGTCACATCGGCATGCGGGTCACATCTTACGGTCCATTTTATTGTCTCATGTCGTTTTTCTTCAAAATAATAATGATTAAAATATTTTTTCCATCAAATAATCGTATCTGTTGGCCAAGGAAACTTTATAAAAATTTGAGGGTATCAATAAATAAAAACATATATCATTGAAAAATGTTAATTATTTTATTAATATTTCGATACGTTGTAGTTTGTAAATAAGTATCTTGTCCAGTATTATATTACATAATAGTCTAAAAATATGTATATTATGTCCTATTTAAAAATTTTTACAATGTTTTTTTTTCATACAATGGAAACTGCTTTGCTTCCAATTTTTGAAGAGATACTGGGATCATACAATGGTATTTTAAAGTTGCTTTTATCGTTGAAGCTTTTTGAAAACGTACTGACTACAGTTTTTCTTCTTTTTTATAATCTTCATTTGTCGAATAACGACATGTAACATTTGGAAGAGCTTCCGTTGTTTCAAAGTGCCACCAACTCCATCACATGGTCCTTTCCCATGTGAAGTTGGAAAGAAATGCCACTCAGCTGCTAATTTGAAGTCTTGCTCATGATGAGTCAGATTAATAAAATTTATCTTATTTTTGTATTGCCCCCTGGCACCGAACGAAAAATATATTAATCCACTGTACTAATTGTCTTTGGAAGAGGTGAACAGCAATAGTATCGTGGCGCAAACATTCAGAAATAGATCTATGTCTATAATAGGGGTGTGCGGGTAGCACTTTTTATCGGGTCGGGTCGGGTTCGGGTATTTGTATTTCTTTTCGGGTCGGGTCGGGTCGGGTCGGGTACCCGATTAAATCGGGTTTTCCAAGTCGGGTACCCGAATATAATAAAATCGCTTGAATTTAATATTTTCAACTTCTATTCGAAGTTGCCATTGCCGTTGATATTTTAAGGACAAATTGTCTTGAGCGATTGTAGGAATAAGGGGATTTCATATGAATTCAATTCTAATATGAAGAATGCCATATTCACTACAAGTCTATTAGGGTTGTTACTCCATGTAATTGATTATGCAGCGCATTAAGAAATCTCCAAATTGCTTCATGGAATGTTTATATTTATTTTTTAATTCAATTCAAAAATATAATCACATTTATATCTCATAAATAATATATTATCTATTTTCTTATTTAGTAACCACAATATAGAATCTTGAATATCAATGAAAATAAATATTCTTCTTATAAATATCATTCTTTTTTCATATTTTTAAATTTGAATGGAGGGAGCACAACTCTTCCACATGTTTTGTCAGCAATCTTGATCGAGTTGCTGTCACGATATTTCCTGCTGAGGAAAACGTTTGCTATATTTGAATTACCCGAATGTAATCGGGTACCCGAAAAACTCGGGTAATTGAAAAACCCGACCCGACCCGACCCGATAAAAACCCGATGACTCGGGTACCCGCACACCCCTAGTCTATAATATTGTAAAAGGCGTTCGGTTTGTAGAAGAATGTCCCATTGCACTATGCTCTTGTCATGAATGGCAGAGAAAGATCAATTCCTATCGCAGACACGATAAATGCTGCCCATGACTCGTCAATTGTCAACTAGCATATCATTGAAATTATATCGCCGCATTACTGGTCATGGGCTTTAATCAATGCAGTATTAAAAGCACAGTATATGATGAATATTATCAATTATCTTCATTATATTCGAAATTATTCAACTCGAAATATAAAGTTCAATAATATTGGTTTTCCAAACTCCATACTTTTTGAAAAGACTTCCAGTCTTTTCTAATTCAATCCAATATCTTTGCAAGCTTGTCATCAGAATTCTTTAGCCGGATTTCTCCGAGACCGTTGTATTATCAATCCTTTCTATACGAATGTGCATGATATTGATGTTTTAGGTATTTCAAGATATTCTTGTGAAACTTGTCTACAATATGTTTCAAGACATGAATTGTTATGTGAATACATATAACTGGAATATATAGCATTTCTACGATCACGTCAACTAATATTATAATTTTTGCATCATCCAGAATCAATTCGTCGATGTCCTTCAGGATAACGTGAGTGGAATAATTCTCGTATAACTTTTAGCAAGGAAATGTGAATTTCTAAAATAGTCTTGAAACGTATTCAACTATTGTTTCACTTATATAATACAAATCGCTCGTTCACTCGATGCATCCTATACAGTAAAGAAAGTTAACGATGCCGTAAGGTATTTCATGTATCATGTCAAAATTGCAATTTTCTTTGTGCTCGATTTATTCAAGAGATATCACGCCCACAGATATTTTGCTAAAAACATTTTCACGCCATTCCAGAATTGAAAAACAAACAAAAAAGTCGAATCTTTACAATGAACGAACTTTCTATCAACGCAGTTGTATTTTACATGATATAGGTAATTTTCCTCAGTCAATCGAACTGTACCACGATAATCGCCATAGTTCAATAATGTGTTATCAATTCAAAAAATTTTATGTAAATCATCAATTTGTATAACAATACAACTTTATCTACACAACAATTTGAAAATTATTGACGAGGTTTGATAACTAGTATCGAATCATACAATGCGTTGTATTTCGAACTCTGTTTCAACAGATTATATTATCATATGATCATTTTCATTATTAGTATCGTTATTCTTCCATTTGTACGATAAGAAACTTATTATTTCAAATCATTTCTAAGTTCATAAAAGTACAAGAACGTTGAATTTCGGTACTGAAAAGTGAAATATTGTTGCGATCGTGATACACTCGATACGAGTTTTAAATTGAATAGTGATTTTTTATTCGTTGGCAATGATTTTATTGGATAATCCTTCCTCGAAGTTGATATCCTGTAAAATTTACTCTGCTTCGGATAGCTATTAAATCGAAAGTCATTTCTCAGTTTTCTGCCACTCCCGCATCACTTTCACCCACTATATTAAACAACATATTTTGTTAGAATGATAAACTATTTTATCGATATACTAATCATCGAAACTCTTGTTATACGTCCAAGTTTCAACGCGCCAATAGAAACTTGATTGTTTCGTGATTGTTTGCAGGGTGCACTAATAATCTTATAAGATTTTTCAACATATTCTTTTGTTCGAACGATCTTTGTCTTGTAAGTATCGCCTCGCTAATTTGAATTTATTAGTACCGTGTCAATGTTATACAGTCTCGTATACAGAAAATCGTACAATGTGCAGTTGACGCTTTTGCAATATATGTTAACTCATCTTCAAAATTCATTAGCTTCTCTTTCTTGCAGGGAGAGAATATTACATTTGAAATTCCTGTGGTGACAGTTAACTACACGGAGAAAAATGCCGTTCGAAAATATAAGAATTTTTGTAATTTTTCTTAGTAAACCAGAAACAGGAAGGTTTGTAAAATATATTATTTCTTTAAAAATACGAAAGATGACAAATGTTGTAAAAAAAGTGATGGGTAGGGTTGAAATTTTAAACGCTGAACGTTGAATTTCATAAAGCGTATAGTAAAATTCAGTTATTAATTCGTAATCTATCGTATTTTCGTGTAAAAATCCATTTTACACGCCTTCCCGTTTTTGGTTTAGCAAGCAAATTAAGAAAAAATAGTATATTTTTTCCTTCATGTATCCACGAACTGTGTTAGAATGATCATAATGAAATATTCTGATATAGCTAGACAGAGTACATTAAAATTTTCACTTCTCGATTTGAGAAGAATTATCACGGTAATTTCAAATATCATATTTTATCCATTTATGAAAAAAGTGTTTTTTAATTGCAAATACCAGAGTATCATTGTACTTAGAATTCCTCTGATTGACGTGATTGATGAGTAAAATATCTTTTTCATCGACTTTTTTGTGCAATATGTCATTATAATACCACTATTATTATCCTTTTCACGAATATTCAAGTTCGCGTTGACAGCGATACTTTCAAATTGATTTTTCACAAGTACTTTGCATGTTCCTTTTTTCATTGATTCCTTACAGAATGAATATCCTTTTGAACGTATGTTTTTATTTTCACATTACTTTCCCTGAGGAGGATCATCAGCTTTTAATTGAATTTTGATTGGGTAATGTCCCTGTTGACACTGTTAAGGACTTTCTATTTTTTGCTACACACAAATCAACGATTGACGAATGATTTGTTTGAATTAGGAAGGATTATGTGAGATATTGAAAGATAGTATAAGTGATATCTTTCAAATATCAATAGAAATCAAGCACATTGTTGTATTTCATTTCAATTACAAATTATCTTTTCAACTACAGTAACATAACTCATAAAATTTCAACATAACATTTAATTATTCAATTAGGAATTATTCTCCGTAGCTGTAACGATACACATAATAAGTATCTTGTTCCACAGTTGAATCACACTTTGATGTTCATGATAATGTACTGTACTTTTTGCTTCAAATATCATACAGGACGATATTTCGAAACCAATGAACATGATAGTTATATTATTTCGAGTGAATAAATGTTTTGAGATTCCATGCATTTTCCAAAAATAAAATTCATTTATGTATTCAACACAGTAAATATCAATATTTATTATTAGTCCAATCATTTTGTCATTGACACGAATGGAAAACGTTTTCATTATATGTGATGAAAGTTGTATCTTGATATCTTGAATAACATAAATAACAAGATTGTTTTGAAATCCAAGGCAGTTCTTGAAGTGGGGAATTTATGTTACAACATTGTTGAGTTTTATAAACATCCTTGTGTAGGGCAGATTTACCAAGAAATGTAAGATTAGTAAGACATAAAGTAAGATCATCTTCAACACAAGCTTTGAGGACGTGGTTTTCAACACGAAATTAATGACTGAGTGGAAAGCATTTATGGTGAATGAAAGTGCACAAGGTTTTTGAAAGTCGATATTACGAGTCATAAACAGTACCTTCGATACCAACGGATGTGCTATTCAAGGACTTGATGAACACTTGGTAAACAATTCCAAAGTAGTTCTCCAGTACCTTGCACATGTCATAATATAACACATGCAACACAAAGAGTCCGTGTAATCGAACATGAAGTGGCAAAACTCGTAATATTTTGCTTCTCATCGCCAGTTTTGATGCTTTGTTTTTGAAATGATGAAATTTTTATTCTAAATAACATTCTCATTTCGCAACATCAATATATTCTCAAATAGTAACGTATTATCAATCGTTTAATATTTATCTCAACAGCTTTGAGTTTTTATAATCTCCTTCAAACTGAATTTATTCTATCACGAAATCTAATAAAAATTTTTTGGGAAATATGCAATCTCTATGTTGCTGAAGTTTGAATCGTTGATTGAATGGAATATATAGCGGCTGAGGGTCCAAAATCTTGCAGTACATTTTTGATCCATGTTTTCAGTTGCAAAAAATGACGAAGAATTCATTCGAGATGATAAACAACGATAATTCATCAAATTTTGAAGGCAAGTACTTCACTAGAACCCTACGAGGCACTTGCAAACGTCTAGTTTTTGGCTAGTTAAGGGTTACAAAACTTGTCAATCACTAGAGCATTTCTACCAGGGAATCCCTCGTATTTCCATCGACAGAAAATTAGTCTTTGAGGTTTTGCTACGCTACAAATATTCCGACGGATTTATAGTTATTCAGTTGATACGCTGAATCTTGTTAATCCAATATTCATGATGATGTACCAAATGTTTACTATAGAATGAGTTATGAAATACTGAATGATTGAGGCAAAAGAATTCTCTGCTCAGCCTCCGAACAGTAGAATTCGAAAAAAGAAAATATCATAAAATGCTAAAAATCTTAAACCGTTAATTGGCCGCTCTCGGATCTCCTGGTGCTGAGACAACGATGGGAAATCACATCGAGAGAGGTGAACGTTAACGGTTATTAAAATCACAGTAGTCAGGCGGAAATTTCATGGAGTTTCAGTATGCATTATTCAAAGTAGTCGCATCGCTTATAATAACTTTCATTTGTTCATTAACTACATGCTCTTGGTAGTCGCAACCCGGAATTATTGGAAATGTAATTCAAGTATTATAAGAACATATCAAACTAATACATCATATTCTTGAAGAGGGGATACCACCGCCGTGATAATATCATTCGGCTAGTGTCACGGGGCTGCTATTATCTGAAATAACAGAAATATCAGATATACTTGACTTCCTATTAGACTGAGTAAATTTGTTAATTAGTGTTTTGCTTAAGACAGCAATACAACCCACTCCTCTCTTATTCCGTGTCTTTTTTTATTGCCATCTTGATATATATTCTAAAAAGTAATTGTAGAATTTTCTCATAAATTTCTCCATGGATGGAAAACTTGTACCATAATTTGGTACATTTTTCTGTCCTTTCTACAAGATTCAACACCCTAAAGATAAAATATTTCCTCAACACTGAGAAAAAGCGTTTAGTTGGATATTAGACAGCTAGAAAATTTAGTCACGCTAAATGAAAGTTTAGTTGAGCCAGATAAATTTTATTTGTCGCAACTAAATTTTTTATTTCCCTTGAATAAATTGTGTTATTTATATTTAGCTGGGACAACGAGCAAATTTAGTTGCCGCAGCTCGATACCTTGTTCTCAGTGGAAGTCAAGGAAGAACTCTGTATTTTTGATAGAAAAAACAGTTATTCCATAATCGAAGGACAGAATAGTTTCTGTGTTCGTTCCTAGAGTGGGAAAAATGTTCTCATACAACGTATAGTACATGAGGACTCCAATATTCAACTATAATCAATCACAATCGAGTAAAATCGTTGAATAACACTTGAGAATATACACGCGATAATTGACAAGTTATAGATATATGAAGAACAGGACTAGTCGAACATTATTTATAGAAAACTAGTTTCCTCATCTCTGGAATAATAATCCATGAAGTCATCGATTATCTTGAAATATCTTTTGCGATTATTTTTTTCCCAAGCAGCTTTCTCTCAACACAGATGTTCTAATGTAATTAACACAAATTTTTCAACCTACAAGTATCGATCGACACGTAATACATCAGTGGTAATATTCAATAATTGGTGCTTACAGGTATACGTAATAGATTCGAATGATGGAAAGTGTCTTGTTGCGGATCAATTACTCGTTACAACATATTGGTTCATGTATCACCCGTGACAAGAAATATCTATCCGGATTATGATATTTTCACATAATCAAATGTGAGATTGTGAATGATGACCCACTCATGAAACGATCATCATTTGCAACGTAAGGTCACTCGAATTCAATGTTCATCGTGCTTCACAAGATTGAAAACATGTAAAACACCACAACACTGTTCGAAATTTCTGCATGAAGCTTCAATCACATGTGATGGGAGCAATTTCCATTCACGTGGTTGAAAAAGTTCTTGAAATTTCAGTTACATTTGAATGAAAATAAATAATAAATAAACTGTACTATCATGGGTAATATAATATAGCAAGAACAAAAAATTGACCATTAATTGAAAATTTGATCAACAAGTGTACACGCAGAGAAAAATTCTTGCTGAAAAAGCGATTCTGAAAAATCTGCTTTGCTAAATTAGTAAAACGGTTGCTGTTACAGCAAAAATATTGCTTTTTCTACAAGATATTTACTAATTCAGTAAAATTTTCTAGCCGTCTGTATATCTGCAATTCCAGATTGCTGAATGGCGAGCGATTGTTACATCCACAAAAAAAGTAATCTGTAAATGAGAGGAAAAATCCCTCTCAATCAGAAAAGATATTCCCCTTTTGTTTTCTTCTTCGATTGAGAATAGCTCTCTCCGATTTTGAACAAATGAAATTCTTTTTCACAAAACTAGTCCTCTCAAATAGAGAGGAATACTTTTGATACCATATATTAGAGAAGTTACATCAAAATGAGAGGGATACTCTTATTTTGATATTTATTTTTTTGGGGGGTCACAGAGCAAATTTTCTGCTAATTCAGCAACAAGTTTTGCCATATCAGCAACTTTTCTTCTCTGAGTGTACTCGAAGAATGAATTAAAACTTGAGAAATTTTTACCAGTGTATATTGCAAGATATGTTTTCTTTGGAATATAACTTGACATGACAATTTGGATGCAAGTATAATTTGGGTTTCTGAAGAGGATTCATTCTGAATCATCTCGGAATGCTCAACGACTGTTTCGAGGTTGATCAATCTACGATTGCAGACTTACTTCTACGAAGGTAGAAGCGGGAAAACGCTTTGCGTGCTGAATTATATATAGGGGCTTCGATATTTTAATCATATAGTCGGAGAATATGTTTCAATAATTTTACATGAAAAATTCAAGTACATTCATGCAAGCACAAATTCAAAGAGGGGTGAGACAAAGATGCTCACTATCGCCATTGATTTTCAATTTCTATATAGAAGAAGCGATGAACGAAGTGAAGCAGCAAGTGCAATTGAAATTACAGATTCAAGGTGAAAATGTGAGCATGTTGAGATTTGCGGATGAGATAGCTATATTAGCTACGAGTGGTGCTGAGTTAGAAAATACTCTCAACACTATGAAAACAATATTACTAGAAAACTATTGTATGAATATAAATAAGGACAAAACAAAATTCATGATTCGTACAACAGCGAAAACATCAAGGAGGACGAAAATCAAAATAGATGCAGAGACAATTCAGCAAGTGAAAGAATTTAAATATCTAGGGAGCATAATTACAAGAAACTGTAAAAGCGGAAGAGATATAAGAGCGAGAATAGCACAAGAAAAACAAGTTTTCCACCAAAAGAAACAGTTACTATGTTCGAAGAATATTAGCTTAGCAGTAAAGAAGAAATTCTTGAAGAGTTACGTTTGGAGCACAGCATTATATGGTTGCGAAACTTGAACAATTGGAAAAACGGACCAACGAAGATTCGAAGCTTTTGAAATGTGCTGTTATAGAAGGATGCTTAGAATAAAGTGGATAGAGAAAGTAAAAAATGAAGAAGTACTTGAGAAGGTAAATGAAAAAAGAAGTCTTTTGAGGCAGGTCGTGAAAAGAAGAAGTAATCTGATAGGGCACACATTAAAGGCATGATAGCTTATTGAAAACAATATTGGAAGGAAAAATGAATGGTAAAACTCGAAGAGGTAGACCTAGATTAAGTTGTATGAAGCAAATTATACAAGATAACCCGAGTAAAAATGTTAATTTCGGTTCGCCAAACGGGACTGGTGCAGACGTGTTGCATTTTTGTGCGGTACTGTTGCAGATTCAGTACGGGCACATCACATCCGCAACAGTACCGCAGAAAATGCAACACGCCCGCACCAGTCCTGTTTAGCGAACCCGAAATGAAAATTTTTACTCGGGAAGGGTTGTCGTAGATATGCAGAACTTAAGCGGTTAGCGGATGATAGACAGGGTTGGAGGATTTCATCAAACCAGTCATAAGACTGATTACTTCATGATGATGATGATGATGACATTCATGCTCGTTAGTATACCTAAAGGACTTCATTTGACAAGGTGTTGAATACATACCATTTCAAACATCATACGAAATCGAAAACTTGAGTTACATACTTGAAGATGCTCGCCTTATGTTTTGATAGGTGAAAGTTGATGAACAGATGATTATGATTGTTTTAATAACCATCATTTCAACTTAATCGAAGAATTCTCATTGTTATTCATACAGTTGAGATATTTATTTCCTAGATAGGAAATCACAATTCTTTTTCGTGCTCGATCATTAAAACCATTCTGATATCATTTCTTTGAAGATGACATGATTATATTATACGCGAGGAAGTGGGATAGAATAACAATTGTTTTTTTCACGTACAAACTCGTGATAATCACTCAATTAGCGATATTTGGCTCATACAAATGAGGAGAAGTAGTTCTCAAGTCTACGAGGAGATTCTTGGTGCATCCAACATTTCACCGACACGGGAAAAAATTACAACGTAAAAATTACATGAGAAGTGAGGCTATGATTACGATGTGGATTTCATGTAGAATTTACTCCAGAGTCCTGTTGGATCAGAGTTGCCAGGTTAGGGGAATTTCTGAGGGAATCTACCAATGAATTGGCTCCATTGAATGGAATGACCAGTGTGGAGAGGCTCTAGTTCTCCCTAACCTGGCAACAGTGTGGTGGATTTACATTATCATCATGGTTACCATACCAACGCGTCTGCCATTTACTCGAGTAGCAATGTACACATAATGTTCTGTCTACATAACCAACGTAAATGTGTGAACGGATGCACAGAAACAGTATATGAGTTATACGCAGCCGTTTACGCCCGACTGGAAATTATCGTAGGGTTAAACTGACATATGGTGAGGACCTAACAAGGTCATCCGAAATACAGTATACCTGCTGAAATTCTAATCAGGAGTGGATGTGGATGCCCCTCGTAGAGATAAGCCCATTCGATCCTAATTAGGTTTCTTTCTTAAATTATCCTAGAAGGTTGAAATAGGTTTTCCTCACTGTAATCTCATCAAGACCTCGTTAGGTTATCCTGAGATTATGAACATGTTTGTTTATGAAGTATAGTTTAATAAAGTGAATGCAACAATATCTTAATTTTAGATTGTATACTCCTTGGTGAAATAAATCTTCCCTAAATTAGGACAATATTTCTGAACAAATGTCAACTGTGCATATCTTCCAAGGTAGATCTCTCCATGCCGGATACAACATTTTTGGGTTGTAAATTTTCTGTTCATATCTTAATTTCAATTTATTCTGGAGGTTTTGGTATGGGATTCCACACCAAATCCTTATTAGTCTTGCCTCATAAGATCCTTATATTAGTAAAGCGTGACATGACTTGTCAGGTCCTGACGAGGTTGCCTCAACAGGACCTGGGCTGGATCAAAGTTGACCTGATCTGGTTCATGGTGTAAATTTCTAGTCGGGCGTTTACGTTCTCCGTTTTTCTGTGTACGTAGACAGACCATAACATTGGTTCCAATGTGAATTTTACTCCAATTGCATTCACGTCAGTAGTTATGTCAAAATAACAACAACCAATCCATAATCCACACGTGATTTTTCTCCGTGGATGTGAAGCAAATTCTCAAGTCGGCAAATTAGGACGGTTTTTGTCCTCATATTTGATTTTCATACCGATTTTGTCCTCATTGTTGAATAATGCAGACAAAATCAGTCTGAAAATGGGAAGAAGAAAACAAATACCGTTCAAACTTTTCGCCCTAGGAAACACGTTTTTAACCAAAGTCATAAAATACCTCACTGCAACTACGGTGACCAGGCGTCCTGATTTTTGAGGGTATTGAGGATGTCTTATTCTGTAAATCTGAGTCAGTGAAAAATACTGAGAATCAGCGAATCTTGCTGGTGAATCAGTGCTAAGTTGGACACTGATTCAACCAGGGGCAAACTTATCACTGATTCTCAGTACTTTCCACTGATTTGGATTCAAACAGTACCTGATTTCTAAAAAATCAGTGGGTATTCTGATTTTTTAATAATTTTCTGCACTGAGAGAAAAAATTTCCGGGAACAATGAAATATTTAGTTGAATAGTCGTCACAAAATACTGAATTGATTTGAAAAAACTTCCATTGACTCGATTAAATATTCATTCAATCAAACAAATATTTAATATGCTATGAAATATTTCATCAATTGAAACAGTTATTCAACTGAGTCAATGAAAGTTTATTCAAATCAATTAAGTATTTTATGGCGACTATTCAACTAAATGTTTTATTGCTCCCAGAAATTTTTTCCCTCAGTGTGATAATGTCAAATTTTTTTATTCTGTTAGGAGATGGAATCCACACTGAGAGAAATAACATAGTTGCTGTAACTAAATGCTAGCCACGGCATCAAAATAATTTATTCATATATCAGGCAGCAAGAGTTTTATTCAAATCGACGCATTTTGTTCAGTTAATTGGATTTAGTTGGAATGAGTAAAACTTCCCCTTCTCGCAAATAAATAATAATAATGAACATTTATTGCTCATCAAGAGAATACAAAAAGACTCTTACAGCAAATGGAGAGCCATTACAGTAGCCAATTAGCTTACATTACATTTAGATTTTTGGATGACATAATATTATTCATTAATCATGAAGGATTTTAATCTTAACGCTTGTCTAAGATAATTATATATACTGCTCAAGCCCTTTAGACTATTTAAATTCAAAATATACTCGAGGGCGTGTATTTCAGCGGACTCATTTAAATTAGCTCGATCAAGTAAAGGCTCAAGGTAGTAAATCCTTAAAGGGGAATAGATCGGACATGTTAATAACAGGTGACCGATCGTATCGTTCATATCCAAGTTACAAATGGTACAAAGGGTGGTTGGTTGGATTTTGTGTAACGCTTCGTCAATAACTATCCTACTTTCGCGCTTTCCTGCTAGTCTTAGTTGGGCCATTACCCTCAGCACTTTTATTGGCATTCTGGTGTGGATGTAGCGGGTGTCAGAGGTGAAGAGTGCCAACTTATGCTGGAAGAAGGCCGGATCATTTACACTCCTCATATCTTCTTCTCTCAGTTTGGTTAATATACTTTCAAAAATTCGATTACGGGGGGAGCCATATTGGCATGTAAACGAGACATACGATCACTTCTCACAAATAAATGTTTTGACGTTGTGACAATGAAATATTCCAATTGAATTAAAATGGTATTTCAACTAAATTATTCAGTTGATCAAATATGATTGTACTGAAATATTGTTAGGTATTGAAAATTAAACATCTACTAGGAATCTCTAAACAACCTTATTACAAATGACTCTAGTAATTTTCCAGGTTACACTGAGAGAAAAAAAGCTGCTGAAACAGCAAGTCTCAAAAATTAGCTTCGCTGATATGGCAAATCTTGTTGCTGAATTAGCAAAAGCTTTGCTATTACAGCGAAAATCTTGCTCTTTCGGCAAGCGCAACTGATCCAGCAATTCGGCATTGTAGATATACAGACTGCTAGAAAAATTTGCTGAATTAGCAAACATCTTGCTAAAACAGCAAGAATTTTGCTACCACAGCAAGCGCTTTGCTAGTTTAGCCAAGCACATTCTCTGAAATCGCTGTTTCAGCAAGATTTTTTCTCTGCGTGTATTACAAGGCCTCGCTAGGCCTTGAAAATCCCCTCACAAGGGCATCGCAAGGTCTTGCAAGGTCTAGAGAATAACTAGAGTGATTTCTACTGAGGATACTCTACACCGAAAAAAATAATTAGTTACCTTTACTAATTAGTTCCAGCAACTAGATACAGTTGTTAATATTTGGATAACTAAAACGGGCGTTGGCTGGACTGAATTCAAATTCAATTTCTCTGACTTTAGTTGCTGTTACTAATTTGAAGTTGCCTCTACTACAGCTTTTATTATCGGCTCCTATTCTTTCATTACTCGGAACTAATTTTCACAACGAACTTGGGTCCATTCGGTCGAATAAATTATTTTTTTCAGTGTAGTCAAGAGAGATTCTGAAAAATTGTTTGCATTCCCACTTGCTCCATATTTGAGCAGAATTTCACTGCATAAAAAGAGATTTTGTACGAATATTTTTCAGATAAAACGATCAGAAAACCGATAAACCTATGGAATTGAAAACTTTTGCTATGGAATAATCTATTCTTCCAAAAATAAAATCCAAAATTTTGTATCGCCATTGCAAGCGGCTGCGGGCGTGTCGTTGGAAAGTAGAAATGGGTGGAGAGGCCGGTGAAACAATTAAGAATGATGAAATGGTAGTCAGCGCATGCGTAATCAGATTCTATTTGTTAAGGAACTCATTTGAATAAATATTTTCAGTTGCGTTGAATCAACATTTCTGAAATGAAACAATTTATTCAACGCGCATAAATTGTTAGTTGTTACTAAAAGAGTATCAACTAAAGTATTCTTGCTCACGATTGCAACTAAGCGATTTCTCTCAGTGCACCACTGAAGTGAGGGGAAACTTCTCATATTTCTTAATATCCAGCTTTGATATTTTTTATTGAAAATCACAACTATTCACTGCATCCGGAGAATTATTAATAAAATCACGAATCAACATTCTATGCAATGAAAGTTCGAAAGAGCACCATTTTTGTTTGTGAAATTACGACTTCATGTCGGAATTTGAAAGAAAAGTATCAGATTTCTATAAGAAAGTTGAGGAATCGATTGGAGAATGGATGAAAAAGTGAAATCTCCAATGATAAAAATTGATCTTGAATCAAACGGTTGAACGAGTTTTCGAATCTTGCAACATGTGCAAGTGATCGGATACGAGTGGGTGGAAAATCAGTTTTCCACAGGATGAAAAATGTCCTTTCACGAAATGATACGAATAATACAACTCTCACATATTACACGGAGAGAAATGTTACATTCAAAATTATTCTATTCATTTAATCAGATAATTTCTCAAAAAATCACTATATCTGATAGTATCGTATGGATAAAGTTTTCCATATTTTATTATCAGATAAAGTAATTCCTAAGAAAGTATCTGACTGAGCGATATTATAAAGCAAGTCTCTCCCGTAGGTGCTAGCAATATAGTAATTTATAACGTAACATTTCTCTCCGCATAGATAGTAAAATCCACACCCTGGATGATTTATAAAGTTATTGAAAAATTCCTTTTCAGATTACCAACTTGACTCTTCTTTTGAATGCTATGGAGTAGGGAAGAGATGAATAATTGCATGGAAAACGACGTGAAGTTTGAAAAATTAGATATTTTCTGAGAATTATCTCATTCGTTACATCAGAGAGCAGAGAATAACATTCTCAATAGAATTTCGAACATACATTAAACGGTATATTTGTATACCTGGTATATTTATACCCAGAGTGAAAGTATCATATTTTTTCTTTTTCTTCTTCTCTTTCTTTTTTTTTCGAATAAATACATGTAGTAAAAGTTGAAAGATCTGACAATTATATTAATAACGTATACATTTGTCATTCTTGCGCCAGATGTTGATGATTGCATACGTTTACATGCATTTGTGCCATCCTACGTTGTTGTCTCTCTGAAGTTTATCAATCGTCGAAATGAAACCATGATTCAGTAAAAGGAAAGAAAACAAACAAATTGTTCTATCATTTCCTTACTCATAAATACAATCTACGAAACTATAAAATGTGCAATCCATTTAATCGTTATATCCGGACTACATGAGACTTGGTTTTTCTGTATGAATAAATTGTTTGTCCAACCCGGAGTAGAATTACTTTCAAATCGTAACACGAATACGAGAAGAAAGAACAAATATTTCGTTAAATCATTAACTTTCTTCGGATATAGTCAATAAAAGCAACGTGATCGCGTAATGGCATACGCTGACGGACTGCCAACAAGAATATTTGAAGAGAGAAAGAAGAAAGATTTTGTATTTATGGACCACTTAGATTTCAAATGATCAAATATAATACGCGAGACTTTCGTTTCAACCATTTAAAGAATTCTCAAAGCGGTTGTTGAGAGATTGTTGTGGGTATCGTGTTTGAAGGCACGTAGCTATCGATGACGATGCTTCAAGATTTAGGAGGATGAGAAGAATGTCATTCAGAAATTTTTCAATGCGATTCGAGCGTCCAACGATTTCACTAGTTTTGCTAGTTTGTCATGCATTGAGGTGAGAGAAGAACAGCTGAATTCTGGCCCAATTCTTCTGGTTCATGTTAAAACGCGTTTTTCTGGTGTGAAATGTTTTTGAGATCGATCTGTAGACTCGAATAACAATAAACAATTTCAGAGGAGGTATCGGTTGGTTTCACTGCATGGGACTGAGGTGAGAAGATCTTTCTTCATTCAGAAGCTAAAAATCAGTATTTCGCGGTTGTCTATACTCACCAGGAAATTTTATAGATTCAAGTGAACAACATTCCCGTGCGAAATACCGGCTATGCAAATCACAGATATCCGATGAATGCGATATGAGACAAAATCTTGTCTCATTCTTGATATTATTTATGATTTCTATGATCAAGTAGATACCGATTTCCAATTCCCAATCCATGAACTGGACATTCCAGTTTTATACGGTGGGAGGAAAAAGATTTAAATAAATTCAGGGCGTTTTGACAGAATTTATCGTTAAATCTCCCAAATTTCTTGTCATCCTTGAAAAATTGAAAGTCATTAACATTCTCCTTCGAATTAAAAATGTAGCCTTCAAAATAGAATTTTGCAAATTGAAAGAGGAAACAAAATCGAAGTGTCAACTTTGGTGCAGATCTTTTGAAAATTAAATGAAACTTTAAGGTTCAATCCTCTGGAGAAATAGCAGAAATTTATTTCAAAGTTGTAGCCCACTGAGTATTTCCGATAGAACCTTGCACTAACATTGCATCGATGTTGATGCGATCTTGAAAGTACCGGTTATGAGAATTACAACAGTAATATTACAACATCCAATTACAAGTAAATTGCAGCAATGTTACGTTGTCAGGTGATATTTCAACGATATTTCTGCAAGTTACTTTTGTAATATTGCATTTGTAAATTGAAAGACAAGTACTTTCAAGATCGCATCAATATCGGTGCAATGTTAATGCAAGGTTCTAACGGAAATGCTCAGTGGGAGAGTTCTTTGTAAACTCCTGCTGAAATTTTGATGCAATTTTAGAACGGTCATATTGCATCTGTTATCGATACTTTTGTATAAAATATGTATCACGTTTCAATCGATGTTGATACTCATGCTATAAAAAATTGCACTGAAAGAAGAAATTTCTAAGAAGAATAGGATATTCAATTGAATACCCAAGTACGAGATGCCGATACCGACAAGTGGTCCAAGCTTGGCAAAATATTGGACTGCCAAGCATCGCGAATCAATATTTGTTCAATAAACAACCATTAGTTATTTCAGAACCCATACCGGATTCCATAGGGAATGCTAATATGACAACTGGTGTGAGCTTGGCAAAATATTGGGCCGCCAAGGATGACAAACCAATATCAACTCAATATAAAATCATTTATTATTCGAGAATCCAAACCATGTTTCATCCCTACGAAAAATGTCTGACAGAACCAGTCAACACTTTGAGCCGAATCTCTCAGGTTCTGCCTGACATTCCTTGGTTTACAAATCAGTTTGGAAACTCACGGACCTCCCAGATGAAGCCAAATAGAACCTGTCAGATCCAGATCGAAATCCTGTCTGTTTTTGTTAGCAATCGCCAGGCTAGGGACAAAAGTCAGCCAAATTCTGTCGTCCGGTTTTGTCAGACATTTGGAATAGGGATACCAGAAATACCAATAGAACATTAAGCTGCCAAGCTTGGTGAGCCAATATTTGGCCCATGGACGACCGATTGTGACATTTCATGTCACAAATGCCATGAAAAAATATGTAATTCTCCCTTCTAAGTATGAAGAACTAGGTTAAAAGCTTGGTCCGATTTGGTCTTATAAGCCAAGCTCCAAAAAACTCATAACACATGTATTATGATACATTGGGCCAGTGTTGTATCCTGGCTCAATATCGGGTACCAAGCCTGACACAAGGGTTATCATCCCAAGCTTCTGCCAAGCTTGTGCCTTTCTTTTTTATGGGTTCTGGCCCAATACAAATCAAAATTGGTTCAAAATCAGGCTAAGTTTGGACCACTTGTTAGCTCCCATCTGTGTACACGGAGAAAAATTCTGCTCAAAAATATAAGAATTTTTGTGATTTTCCTTAGTAAACCAGAAACAGGAAGGTTTGTAAAATCTATTATTTCTTCAAAAATACGGAAGATGATGAATATTGCAGGAAAAGTAATAGGTAGGATTGAAATTTTAAACGCTGAACGTTGAATTTCATAAAGCGTATAGTAAAACTCAGTTATTCATTCAGTTAATCCATTTTACAAATCTCCCTGTTTCTGGCTTAGCAAGCAAATTAAGAAAAAGTAGTATATTTTTTTCTCCGTGTAGTTGCAATTGAATATTCGATTGATTTGAATGCATTTTAATAAAATCCCCTGAATATGCATTCAATCAAACGAATGTTATTCAAATCAATTAATCATTTGATCGCAACTATTCAATTCAATATCTCATAGTACTCGGAAAGTTTTTGCTCTCAGTGCGTTAATACTGTCACGTATCGCTCACCTATTCTCCTCAGTATATATGGAATTTATATTTCACATAATTCATACTAAAGTCAATGTATTATAGAATGATATTATCGATTTAAATCATAACAGCAGAGATCAAGGAATTGTTTAAGACCTTTTTTATAAAAAAAAAAAAAAAACAAATCCTCATAGTTGGTTTAATATAAATATAACAGAATGACATTGTTTTTTAAAAAATGATCATTGAACCGAAATAACTGATCACATACATTGGGAAAAAAAGTCGTTGCAGACAAAAAACCATTCCTTCCGATAATAGAGAAAAAACAATGTTTTTTATTTTATGCATATTTCATTATTTTGGGGAGAGAAATGTGCATTGAAATGAAAGGAATATTTTTTTTGTCACTATTGGAAGAAATGGTTCCATTGTTTGAATTGATTTCTTTCTCCACTGAAAAAAAAATTTATTCCAGTCAAATAAATATTTATTTGTCCTGTACCAAAGAAATATTTATTAGAATTAACAAAATATTCTTTGGAACCAAAATAATTTATTGGAATCAAACAAACGAATAAAACCATCTATTTGATTCAAATAAATTATTTTGGTTCCAAAGAATATTTTGTTAATTCTAATAAATATTTCTTTGGTACAGGACAAATAAATATTTATTTGACTGGAATAAATTTTTTTTTCAGTGTCATTTTACGGATGATCGATTGAATATTCTCGTAAGTATTGATCAATTGAGTATATTGTTACGATATTGTTGAAAATTTCAAAAACAATCTGATATAATTCATGTCTATTATTTTGTTCTCTTCATTTCCTCTTTCATCCCTGAGGACCCAATTTTTTAGATTCAAAGAATATTTCTTTGCCCTCATTCTGATAAATCTTGTTTTCAATTGATAAAATTTTTCATTGAACTGAAATCATATTCTTCGAATTTAGGAAAGGATATATTTTTGTTTCAATTTGAGAATTCTTGGTTTCAGTTTGATGAAGTTTCCTTTTCTCCATTGAACTGAATTTTCGTCCATTGAAAAAATGATTTATTAGAATGAGGGCAAAGAAAATTTTCTTTCAATCTAAGGAATTGGTTTGTCAGTGTTCCATGCATTATTTTCAAATAATAATAGTTATGACGAAAAACTTTTCGTTGAATCTTCTTTTCCTCGGTAATCATTCAAAGAACAATTGAGATCTTATTTAATCAAGTATAGGCGCATTTATTTATACGTGTTTTTCATGAAATATCGTTGAATTTCAAACAATGTATTACACGTGTCAATCATACTGACCATTGAACTTGGAGAATCATGTCAATACAAGGTAATAAAAGTTGATTAGTGTAATTTTTTGTTCGTAAATTCAATTCTCCTTTTCGTCTCATTATTCAAAATCTGAACATAATGGAATGAATACATTATCACATTATGACTCATGTGATGTCCACCGGAATGTACGTATTTTCTTAATAAAAAAAAATGACTAATGAAGGAGAATTCAGCTTTGTGAATACATTATCCACGTATACGGCATGTCACATTTCGCTCAGTAGTACATATTTTTTCCAAATTACGCAAGGATTGGAATTACATATTTTGTTTTGTTCTCCTTCCAGAAGAGTAATTGATTCTAATAATGAGGAGAATCATTACACCAAAAAAGTGTAATTGAGGAGGTAACATCGCAATAGTGTGTTCTTCTCCTCACTTAATTGAGCAATTTCAGTTTTTGTTGACCAAATACAAACACCAGTTAAAATTATTTCTGAATAACAAAAACTCAACTACAGTCCCTTCCAATTGAATGAAATTATCTAATTATTGACACTGATATTTATATTACAGAATTCAGATTCAGATTTTGTTCAGATACAGTCAACGAAAAATTAATGTAGTCCGCGTCCTGTACACGGAGAAAAATGCAGCTCAGAAGGATAGTAATCTCTAATAGAAAATTGGTGAATATTTCTTAAAATCTGAGAATATTTCTTAAAATCTAAGGATTTTTCTTGAGTTCGTAATGAACATAAGACGGTTCAGATTTCTCTTGAATATTGCTCGAAGAACAATGAAAAATTATCAATGCTTCACAAATCATAAAAACAAATATGAAGTTTCCAAAAGTCGCGCATGAAATTTTACAAAGTAAATAACAAAATTTTGGAATCTTATTTTCAAATTACAGAATTTTGTTATTCACTTTGTAAAATTTCATCCGCGACTTTTGGAAACTTCATATTTGTTTTTATGATTTGTGAAGCATTGATAATTTTTCATTGTTCTTCGAGCAATATTCAAAAGAAATCTGAACCGTCTTATGTTCATTACGAACTCAAGAAAAATTCTTAAATTTTAAGAAATATTCTCCAATTTGCAATTAAAGATTACTATCCTTTCGAGCTGCATTTTTCTCCGTTAGTGTATTATGTTTCCTGTTGAATTCCCTGGTGGAAAAATTCCGCTGAAAATTACTGAAATTTTCAGAGTTCTCCAGTGAAGAATTTTTCAGAGGATTTCAGAGGTGTTTATAGTTCCTCAGAGAGCCTCAGTGATTTCCAGAAGAATTCAGATTTTTTTCAGAGATATTCATCAATCTTCAGAAAAACTTGCCCGATGAGTGAGAGTTTTTCAGAATTTTCCAGAGTTTTTCAAGGTTTTCAAAGTTTTCCAGATTCTTTTAGGATTTTTCAGTATTTTTTAATACTTTTTCAGTGAAATTCAGAGAAATTTCACAAGATTTTCAGAGAAACTTCTTTCACCAGGGTTTAGACTCATGTTACTCGGCTTCTTTTTGAATCTAACAAAAAACAAAAATATCTCTGTGTGCTTTCCCAACATTAAATTCCACGAAGGAAGCTGAAACCCAGACAGTGATTTCCTTTGGGAATTATTTGCCGCTTAGTTGAGTAATCATATTTTCGAAAATTTTCCTCTCGTTCATGCCACATAACACTATGCAAAACATGAAGAGAAAGCGATCAAGACTCTAGGGTATGAAATTAGAAGTTAAATTGCTACAGCACGCCTTTGAAAGTGCACCGTGTGTGCTGAGTAATGTATTATTGATTGATTGATCGAGGTTCTGAATATCAACGAGAGTGACGGATAAGAGAAGATGTAGGGAAGTGTCATTGGAACAAAATGACGGACGGAAAGAATTGGAGGAGAGAATAATTTCACATAATCATGGGAACTATCTCCATTTAACAACTGCAGCACTCTTGGAATACGAACGTCGGATCAATATATTATTTTCATGTATTCACACGTCAAATTAATCCACTTTCTGTATTATACATTTATTCGTAATATAATCATCAACATGAGTCATTTTGAATTATTGCACTCTTCTAGGAAATATATTACGTTTAATAGCCCTGTCAAAAAAGTTCGATAGATTCCAATAAAACCCAATGCGTGCTGTGATTTATCAGGTTTTGTCGACAATAACGATAAAAACCAATAGAACATTGAATTGCACATAGAATCTCATGAAGACCCTTAAATACTGTGGAAAAAACCGCATAGAAACCGGTAAGATATCACCGATTCCTATATCATCCGATATAATTCAACGGAGAGGATTAGGTACAAATTATTCAAAGGATATACTTATAGAACCCTTCGATATGGGATCTATAGATGATCTATTGGACTAAATATGACTGGGACTCTTGTTCTAGTTGAAAATTCATACACGGAGAAAAAGGTATCTTAAAAAGTACCATAATTTATGGATTTTCTGCGCTGGTCTGACCGAGTCTAAATATTTACCTGAAAAAACCTCTAAAAGTACCATAATGTCTTGGACTTTTATACGGAAGGTACCATACTTATTTCAAAAAGTCCAAGAAATTATGGTACTTTTAGAGATTCATGCAAGTGAATATTCCGACTCGGGTCAGACCAGCGCTGAAAATCCATAAATTATGGTATTTTTCAAGATATCTGTTTTCTCAGTGTATTTTAGTGATCTGGCTCGAATTTTTCACCCAATACACGGGAAATTTTGCGTGTCTGTAGAGAATCCCTTGAGCATTTTCTATATTCACGTGAACTCGGAAACTTAATGTGTCTCGAATTTTGAGATTGGAGACAGGCTAACGTGTCTCTGAACACAGCCTTCATTCTATCTCTTCCATCGCGAACAAAATTGCATTTCATGATTCCACATTTTGTCAATTTCAATATACCTTGACTTTCATCTAAAATATATTCAAGATTATATGAATAAGATAATTCAGATGTGCATATTCCATGAATTCATGGATTTTATGGGTTTTCCATTTGCTCATCACTTGTTTTTTTGTTTTTCAGGTGAGTTATGAATCCTTGCGTGAATTTTCAACTTCTGGTGAGTTTGGATTCATATTATTTGGATACTTCAACAGTATGCTAACATTATTTCAACTTCAGCACCAAAGTGTGATGAAATGCTGATAACTTCAGAGCAATGATTTTACGGAGTGCTTTGCAAACTTTTACGCGCATCCGCTGCAGAATATTTGCTTCTGCACCTTCGATGAGGTCTTGAACAGCGCACAGATTCATAAAAAACCGCTAAACAAATTTATATTCCGTACAAAGATGCTGTATGCTGCTGACAACTGTTCAAAAGAAATGATGAACGCATACATGGAGAAAAATGCTGCTCGAAAATATAAGAATTTTTGTTATTTTTCTTAGTGAGCTAGAAACAGGAAGGTTTGTAAAATACATTTGTAGATATTGTAGAAAAAATAGTAAGTAGGATTAAAATTCTGAACGCTGAACGTTGAATTTTATAAAGCGTATAGTAAAATTCAGTTAATCATTCGTAATCCCTCGTATTTTTATGTAAAAATCCATTTTACAAACTTTCCTATTTCTGGTTTAGCAAGCAAAATAGGAAAAAGTAGTATATTTTTTTCTCCGTGTCCCCTGTTGAAAAGGTCTCATAAATTCTCATATATAAACCTTATTAATTTGAATGAATTTTAAAAAGTTTTCATCAGCTTATATGCGGTTTCTGCCCTAGAACTTATGGGTTTTCTATAATTTCAAATACGAATACAAAAACTGTATCAGACTCGATCAGATCGATTTGCAAAATCAGCAACAACAGGCAACAACAGCATAATTGATATAACAATTTGGCATCTAACCTAAACGATACGAATTCTTTTTGTATTCATATGGAACTGTCATTATCATATCGATGCGTTCATCTTTCTTTTTGGATAGCATACAACATTTTTGTAAGAACTGTAGCTTTGTGCTCAGTGTAGATCATCTGCAATCATATGACATCACTTATCATACAATTCACTATTATAAATTCTTATTATTATAATTTGAGCGAATCAAGATCGGGAAGAAAATTTTTTGCAATTATCTCCAATTGGTTGAGGAGTTGAAAAATAAACTTATAATTGATTCAACTTTCAATTCGTAAACTAATGAAATGCATTGATACAGTTTATCCATAGTTTTGAAAACGAATTATATAACGGAGTTAGAATTTGATACCACTCTAACGTGAAACGAATATCTAAGGATTTCTCTCAAAACCTATAATATTTATATCTAAAGTCGATTTATGTAATTGAATTGATCACGTCCTCTTCAATTCATTACTCAACCCAATAAACACAAGATTCTCTTAAAAAATTCAATGATCTGTAAATTGAAAAAATTGTACATTCAAATTCAGTAGTTTGTCATTTGAAACTCATATTTAAATTGAACTTTCTCGATTTAATTATTTTCTTCAGTTAATCCATCTGAAATAATTGATGCAATCAACCGTAGTATCATCAAATAAGACACCTGTCATTCAAAATTACTCATCATTTTTCCATTCCACCTTTTCACCATCATGTTTTGAGAATTGAAGAATCTCAAAAAAAAGAAACAAAGGAATCTCCGGAGATCTTTGTGCGTCAATAGAATTTAATAATACTTGATTTCACGGATCGTTATAGGCAAAAAAAAATGGAAGAATCCTTCCTACGAGTCCAACGTTTCAATATAAATAAAATACAATCAATGAATCAGAACATTCTTAAACATCAATTTCATCATTTCATTACGTGGATATAGAAATGGAATGTTGGACACCGTGTTTTTTCGTATTATCAATTGAAATTGCAAATCAAGCCCATCAAAGAGTTGATCATTCACTCGAGTATCAATTACATACATTTTCGTGGAGATTCGAATTAAATAGATTGAGATAATGATTCGGTAATGGACGAGTCGAATAATACTTACGCAAAGATATTTTTCGTTAAAAAAAAAGCAACTGACGTTGAATATTACGGTTCGTGTGTTATCCATTGATATTCATTGTGATGAAATTTTTTAGGATAATAGATGTTTAATAAAGTACAATCATTCAAATGTATGATAGGTTAATATGTCAATACATTCTATAAGGAAGAGGAAACGGAATAAAGAAAACATCTCGTGAGAACTCACGCGCAGCCACGTGTCTTTTGGCACGAAACCTGGTGTCTTATATAAAAGTCTACGCTCATTTACTCTTGGAAACGAAAGTTGTTACGATCTCGCGGTTCCGAGATCATCTAAATGTCCGGATATACGTTGTTCTAGTTCATGAGCTCGAACTTCAAAATCAGTTCATTTAGTTATCCGTTCTTTGAAAATGTGGTGATCGAAGAGGAATTTGCTCAATGAGGGATATCGATGTGAATGAATTACGTGATCGAATGATTTTCTCTAGTTGTAATTTTAGATTCATTCCTTACGTAAAAATATCGAATCGTTTATTTGTTCAGGCATTTTTTGAGTCTTCATTTTCAATTTTGATGTGTGTTTCGGTATACAACAAAAATATAGTATTCATTCTGTGGTGATCTTGATGCTTCAATTTCCAAATATTTTTGGGAATTCATTTTTGAGTTCCACGATTGTTTGATGATTCCCGAATATGAATATATATTTATTCGGTTGTCTTACAGGTCTTCCCCATTTGTTCAACCCAACTGAAATAATGAAATTCAATTGGAATTCAGAATTTTATGATTCCAAAGATTGGAAGAAGGATGAATATACCCATATAGAAATTTACAATTGGCGCTAGCATGGTGCAACGTAGATAAAGTATAGCCGAGGCTTGGCAACCAAGCATGGCGCAAACCTGGAATGATAACATCATTTTATGATTCACCCACGTGTTTTTCCAATGAAGTCCCATCATCGATGAAACAATGGCAATGAAATATACCATCATTGGCAAACGATTGGGAATTTTGTTTGTCAATGCTGCGCCAATGATCAAAGTAAAAAATATTCAACCCAGAAATATATAAAAAGTACGCGCAGTTCGCAATTTCTGACATATGTTGTTTGAAGTCTATTGTTTTTCCCTTATTTGTTTGTGGACAACTCGGCGTCTTTTGTCGGTAAATTTTGCCATGAGAAGTAGACACAATGTATGTGAGCTCAGCGGTAGAAGCCCTCTAGTGTGACTCATAGTAAAGAGCGATTCACTGGTCTTTCAAAGACTTACTCGAACCTTATATATTCTTCGTATACGCGTTTCACCACTCGCGAGAAACACTTGATTAGTAACGTAGCAAAAATATTATATAATTCGCCAATATTGAGGCATGCTGTCACCAATGATCGGCGCTACATTGAAAGCTAATTTCTACCGAAACTAGGCCAAAGTTTGGGGCAAAATTGAACCACATTTTGAATGATCCTGGCGTTGAATGGAATCTATCGTTTAATCAATGTTGGGCCAAGGATGAGCCAAGCAAAAGCCAAGCTTGGCGCAATTGTGCCACGCTAATTGGCTGACAAACGAAATCCGTCGAATACCGACATCGGTGCAACATTGTCTTTATTGTTAATCAACATTTGTCAGCCAAGCTTTGTCTGTCAGCATTGCACCAAGCTATATTTTGTTGTCAGCATTGGTGGAGCCCAAAAATTTTTGTATGGGATATTTTAGTGTAATCCCATATCACGAGGGCTGGTAATCCTCAAAATCCGATTTTTGAAGACTATATTAAAGTCTTACCGCGTGATCATGTGGAAGAAGGAGGACTACATTGTATGCAATTACTACACTGTACACTGTATGTGTTGTATGCTGTCTATAGTCAGTGACTTCGCTGTGTTTTATGAATATTACTGATTAACGAAATTCACTTACCGATTGCTCTTGACGTCTTTTAAATGTTTATGTTTTTACCAGATTATGAAATTTCTGTTACTGTACATTTTTAGTGTTGTAATGAGAAACTATTACTGAAGGGAATTTACTATGGAATAGTAGTATTTCCTCACGAATTTTTCCGGGTTTTTGAATAAAACTGGCGTGATAGTGTTTATGGTGAAACATATCCGCGAAACCAATGCTGAAATTGAATTCATAACGTGGAGAAATGTTTGAATCTAGATAGGAAAGCGAATTAAAAGTCCCACCCAACCAAACAAAATACTCTCTAAATTGAAATCAGTAAAATCTCACTATTTCTGCAGTTAAAAGTCGACCACTAAATGGTATCAATGGAATATCAGTGCAGAGTCACTGGTTATGGAATTGGAAGTGTTTCTGAATAATTCAATCCGTGAGATTTCACTGCAAAGTTCAGTTAATATTCATTGATTGTACATTGTGTATGGCCTGATTCGCAGTGGTCGACTTTTCACTGCAATCGGTGAGATTTCACTGTTTCAAATTGAGAGAGTATCAAGATCACCATGCAGGGTACTACACGCGGAGTAAAAATCTATCTGTTCAGCGCAATAGTTAGCCCACAAGTAAACAATGATCTAATGACAGTTCTTTGTTTTTATGACTTCCAAATTTGACACTCTGAATTTGGAATAGTGAAATCTCACTGATTGCATTGAAAAGTCGACCTCTGCAAAATAGTGCATATACACTGCAGAATCAGTGAATATCAACTGATTGTAACAGTGAAACGTCACTGATTCAATCACACGGGAAGATCGAATCTATTAATATTTCGAAAAATGACTGTCAATTTAGGGAAAACGAGAATCGCTGAAAAATATTCATAGTGAGTCTACTGAAAATTCGTAGTCGATGTATTAACAATTGATAGTTTCACTGTGAAAAATACCAATGAAACTATCAACTGTTTATATTTTGATTAGGAATTTTTGGTAGACTCACTACGAATATTTTTCAGCGATCCTCTTTTTCTCTAAATTGACGGTCATTTTTCTCAACGTTGATAAATTCTTTCCAAATATTAATAGACTCGGTCTTTCCGTGTAGTAAGAAGCATTTTCAACGGCACAATCAGTGACTATTCACTGATTATGCAATGAAATCTCCCTGATCCCATTCAGTGGCCAATTGTTAACCACACAACAGTGAAATTCCACTGATCAACATTTAAGAAACACTATTACTATTATCACAACTCTTGTTGTTGAAATTTGAATAAGAATTGAAATTAAAAGCGTGGTCAATATTCCAACAGCTTTGTATCAGTGTTATTTCCCCTTGTTTGGGCTAAGTATTTTATCGAAGAACGAGCAATGGAGAGAATCAGAAATAGAGTGGAATGGAGTTCCACTGAAATGACGTCGAATTTAACACTGAATTGTGTCAATTCAACTTCAAGTGGAGTTATTCCATACTGAGGAAAAATATAGTGGAACTAACCTTTAAATACGGCCGAATAAGCAATTACTTGAATCGATATTCAATCGACTCAACTTCGCGGGGAGATTCGCCGTATTTAAACTCGCCGCGAGGTTGGCTCCCCTACATTTTTTTTCAGTGCAACACACCACAGTTCGGATTAAACTTCTTGGGGATATTTGCGGTGCCTTTTTCCAGTGAATTACATGCAAACTCGGCATTAAGCCGCATGGGATTCGGTTTCAGATGTTTCGCGGGATCTCTAAAGATGAACACAGTACCACCAAACACGCAAAAACAATTTCAACATTACGTATGGAAAAGCACAGGGATCTCCGTTTGAAATCGGCCCTGATTATATGTAAAATTATCTATCAAATAGGATTTTAATTTTCTAGAAATTAGGTCTAAACCAAAATTCAAAATATAAGGTAAACTGCCCAAAATACCGCGAGGGGCCCAATACCGCGAATTGCATTTTTAAACATGAATAATAGGTATAATAATGTATCTGAGCAATAATAACATTGAATAGCATATAGAAAAAATGTATCCAAGTAATTTTATGTTTCCGGTCGTATTAATTTTTATTATTCGTGTGCAAAGGTGGAAATTCACAGTATCAGGTAGTATTAGTAACACTCACGGTATTTGGGCAGTTTACCTTAATAGACATTCATATATCATTCAGTTATAAAATGTTTAATATCAAAATCTGTTTTGATGAGTCTTGATAGCATCTAATTTCAATTAACTCCTGATAATTTGCATCCGGATTTGAATCATAGTGTTCATAAATCTCAAATATAGTTTTAGAGTAATAATAATTATAGTCTCTGCACAATATGATTCTGTATCAGTGTGGGAATTCATATGGAATAAATCAGATAGAAATGTAGCAATACTTTCTCCTCTCTTTTCTGAGTGATAATCGGTAATTGTCCGCTCAAGACATGATAGCTTGGTTCTTCATACTTGATAGTTCCTTTCCCTCGCATATGGATTCCCGGAACGGAGTTTAAAGGTCAAAGTGAAGTTCTAATAGAATAATTTTTAATGTTTGTAGTAAAAATGATCCGATATGTTGCTGCGTGTGAGAACCCTAGATATGTGATTTTCACAAGTAGCATTGTGAGATTCACACGTTCATTACACTTTTAATGAATTTTAGTTAATTCTCAATGTTTTGGAACATACGAAAATACGCACGGGGGGGAAAAGATTATATGGAATATCAATTTAACTTGATAACGATTCTTTTTTTATCAATTCAACTAATTTTCAAAAGAAATGATTCAAAGTTGGTTAGATCGATGAAAAAATTTGTTATCCCAACGAAAGAAAATGGGTCCATATACGTTTACAAGTCACTGTGAAAAGTGAAACTTATTACTTCCATCCTGAATATTAGCCAAACTTAAAATGTCGCCAAAACTAGCCCTATTTCAACTGAAAGTAACCATCGAAAAATGCCGACACAATGGAAAAAACTGAATTCCAGTCAAAGTTTCAAGTAAGATGCAGTCACATTCAGTCCGACTTTTTATAGTATTCAAACAGTTATTTCAATTAATCTTCTGTTTTCTGTTTATTAGCGGGTATTTATTGGAGAAATATATCGAATGAAATACACAGTGAAAATTTTATATCAGAAATTATTACACGGAGAGAATATTTCATTCAATATCATACGGAAAAAAAGATTAGTTGAAATAACTGTTCAACTTGCAAACGCATACAGACCCATTTTTTTCTTCAAAATAACAGTGTTTTTTTTCATTAATTGAACTAATTTTAAAAAGAAATGGATCTAAAAGATGTATTCCCATAAAACAAAAGACACTTTTCAAATACATTCGACCAGGATTATTGAAAGTGTATTCACAATTCATATTTAATGTACTAAAAATGCATTCAAAATATACAAAATGTATTGAAAAAACATTTATATTTTTCGAAAAAGGATTAAAAATACTTCTCATCCTGGAAAATATATGTCAAAAGCTTGTTTTATTATATAGGTTATGCGATAATTTGAGATATCTGAAATATGTCTTGTGGAGGATATCTCTGAGATATCTTTTAGACATTTTTTATACAAGTTTCAGACATGATGCGAACGTATTCCAGTAATTGTTGGGACACAGTTTCAGATTCTTTGAGAACAAAAATTGTCAAAAGGCCGTTTTTAATGTTCATCACATTGTATATCATTTTAATATTTTTCCATCTCGATATTATTTATGACCAAATATGATAATTATAGTGTTACGAATGATATAAATTTTTTCTGGTTGATTTCGTGGAATAATTTTCTCAACGATTATATGAAAAGTTCGATTAGATTTTTCTGGAACTACACTGTAAAAAATTGGCGGTGTTGGAAAAAGTTTACATCAAAAAGTGTTCTTTTAACACCACATGGTGTCATTTTCAGACCGTGAAGTTTTATTTTAAGACCGTTTGGTGTTATTTTGACACCGATTTTGGGGTGGACGTGTATGGAATCCGTGTGGTATTGATTCTGTGTTAATTCCGACACTGTTTTGACACCGCATTTTTTACAGTGTATGTTATGATACAATTGTCATTTTTCCACTGATTTCTTTACTTGACGATTGAAGACATGCATATTGAAATTGTTGCACGACATTATGAGTCCAGCGAAAGCATTGCAAGGAAATATAATTTTATATTTGGAGAAGGAACAACGATTTGCACAGTGCAAATACAATTCAAAAGTTCTTCTTTACTTCATAGGATATTTTACTAACGCGCAGACTTGGCTACAACATTATAATATCTTTCCGTTTAAATATAATTCTTAGATACAGATTCATTCCACATCAGATACCATCTCAATAATAAAATCATTCAAAAACGTCAACAATGAAATTCAAAATTGCAGTATAAAAATATATTTGTTTTATAAATATTTCAACGTATCGCGTTACTTTGCACTTATAAATACAACATTAAGAGATTATTATTATGTGTCAAAATTTATGAGATATCGTGTAGGTTTCACATAATTTTTCTTCGGTTGATTGTGTTTAGTTACATATTCTTGTCGCCCGCTGAATCTTCATTAAATGTGATCTCGGAGTGATAATTATTGATAAATGAGTGGGTAATAATTTTTAGATAGGGTCTGATCAGTTTTCTTCATACTCGGGAGACAGAAAACAGCAATGGTCACTGTGATCCGTAATAATTCACTCAAACTCGAATTTATAACATGCAATACTGCGTTCCCCAGTCCTTCACTGCAGTACTCATCACTGTGATCGCGTTGATCTTCACTGTCCAAGGGTGTTTCATTCGTTTATAATCGATTGCTGTCAGTAACCAGTACTGTTTTCTTCTCTCGGTGTGAGATTTCCAAAATTTCAGTACTTTACATTCAATCATGAAATTATCCATCAAATTATACATTTGCGAACGAAGATTATGTTGGATTGCAAAATTCAAGCGTTACGTTAATTATTATCTCACCCAGATAAAAAAATTCGTCGTGACAGCAATCTATTTGCCAATACAGCAATTTTCTTAGCTACATCAACGATTATTCATCCATGACAGCGAAGAATGTCGACGTTTTCAGCAAAGTTTGTTCGCCATTCTACGTGTAATACTGAGAATTTTGCTAGTCCAGCGAAAAATTTGCTGTTCTAATCAATCATGTTGCTCTCTCAGCAATCCAGTTAGCTGTAGCAGCGAGTTTTCAGCTAGGTTAACAAGAAGGTTTGCTATTTTCTATATAATACCTTGATTTGCTGCTTGGATAAATTTTTTTCTCCGTGTAGATACAATAAGATACCCATTCATTGGACTTTTCTCTTGTCATACAAGTTTTTTTACAATATAAGGATATATGTATTGTATTTATTACCGTTCTTATCTGGCAAATATGTCATTCAAAACCAACAATTTTTTCTGTTATTCTTACAAACAATGAATTTCATTAGAACATATTTTTCATCAAAGCTGATAGTTTACCGAGTTTCGAATTGCATAAAACCATCCATTCTGGAAACATTTGATCCATAGAACTATTTCAATTCCATTTTATCCCTGAGTTGAAAAACAACTTCAATGTTTTCCATAAGTTCATAAATATCGATATATACAAATATACATATTCGTACAAAAATATGATACGTTGCTGAATCTATTTGATTTAATAGCAAAAGTTACCTTGAGCTACGATTAACCATTTTTTCCACTTATTATTCGATCAGATGTTCTCAATCTTTAGTAGACCTACTAAAAAAAATATATTTCCTATTTTTTCACTTATCGCTACTCGAAATCAAGCGAATACTATTCTTTAATCTTATATTTTCAGAGTACAATCTCTAAATGACACATAGAATTAAATTTTCTCGATTTTATGTTCCATATGATACATGGCTGTATTTTACATGCAGATTAGAACCCCTGCATTCAAATTCGAATAAAATTCTATTCAAGAATACCAAATGTAATTGACTATTCGATAATTATTTATCAAAGAGTGCATGAGCAACATTTAGCTGAAGCTTGGCTTAGACCGAGACCTCAAATTCTCAGAAACTCTCTCATCTTAGGATCTCGTTTTAATTTCAAATCCTATCTAGATTTCCAGTTTGATGAGATGCCCAATAAACATCTCGTGCTCAGCGATATTCTTTAGACAGGTTTGAGGTGCCTTGTGCAAGGTTCAATTATTTTTTCGGCATGGAAATTAGTTTTCATAACGAATCGAAGGTGGAATAGTTGAATTTTCGAATCAAGTATTACAATTGATCAATTATGACAATATAATTTTCCAACATCATTCAACGAAACGTGGAAAAAAAAAATTTGCAGTTTCACTAGAGAGTTTTATAGTGTTCTGAATTGAAAATAAAATACTGAGTCTGTCTTATTTACAACCTGGTTCACTCCGTAGCACGCAATTGATTCCAAAAAACTTGATATAATCACAAAATCAGCATTCCTATTGCCAGGATCGAATTATGATGTGATAGATTGTAATGGGTGGATCAGAAAACACACTGAATACATTGCACAGTAAAAAATTTTGTATATTTTGAACACACACGTGTATGCACGGAAAAAAATGATGGAGTCGATATTCGGGTAGCTGAAAATGAGCTGTGGCAACAAAAGTTATTACTACAGGAGTTAAAAAATTTACCTTTCGTACACTGAGAGAAATAATCACTAATATCAAGAAAATATATTCTTGAATGCAGCTAATACCGTCTGGAGCCAAGAGAAATTTTCTTGAATCAAGAAAATATTTTTGGAGAAATGATTTTCTTGGAACGAGGAAATATATTGTTCATGATAGTAATTATTTCTCTCTGTGTAGTAACTTTTTTCGCTATCTACATATAAATTACACGAAATAGCTACCACAGTAAAAGGATTTTATTTGAAAAATCACCGTTAAATTTCAGTGATCAAGGGACAAGTGGAAACTTTTGAAAATATTATCGTGCATTCTGTAAAACTTGTAGAAAATATCACTCTCAATTGTGTTTTACAAGCTGCTCAGTAACTTTTTGGAGAATTTTCACTTGCGCTTCGATTACTGGGATTTCAGAGTAATTTTCACAACAAAATTCAACAACAAATCAACCCAGAAAATGCATCGAATTAACACAAGAATTTGAATTCGATGCTGGAACTCCGGTAATTCAACAATTTTATATGTTGTTTTTAACACACACCCAAAGTGGACCGCCGGGACACAATTTTTTTAGCTGCGTATTGAAAAATAGACAAGATTTGTATCGTGAGACTGAACGATTTTTGGCCATAAAGAATTTTTCACTGTCTGCGTCCAGAAATATTTTTGTTGTCTTAGAACGTTTTGTATTCCTTGCGAAATTCTATGTTCTTCACTCCAATTCTTCGACACAAGTACAATTTTCCGAAATATGCACTGGAACATGTACAGGTTAATTGCTTCCAGTTGGATACTGGGAGTTTTCGGTAAATTATTTCACATTCAGAATGCATGGAGAGAGAAGAGATTTTTGTGTATTGAAATTCCGTCAAGTTTACGGAAGATTCTAGAAGAAGAACACACGGAAAAAAATAATTCACTATGGTAGCCAAGAATTAGCTGTGGTAGCTATTTCGTTTATCTAATATTTGGATAGCAAAAAAAATTGCTACCAGAGCGGGATTTCAGCTCCTATACACGGAGAAGAATTTGTAGCAGAAATCCTTATAATAATAGCAGTTTTTGGACACATGAGCATTTAAGAACATTCCTCCTTTAATTTGTGGTAATTTTCTTAAAATTCATAGTACTATGTGTCAGGTGCAAAGTTATCTTCACCAAAATAAGGTATGTATAGATCGCCATAATTGAAGGAAAAGTGCTCATGTGTCCCAAAACTGCCATTATTATGGGAAACCGTGCTACACATTTCCCATACGTTTTTCTCAGTGTAACAATAACTTTTGTTGTCACAGCTAAAAATTACCACAGCTGATTTTTAACTATCCAAAAATATCAATCATATCATTTTTTCTAGTGCACTTTGATTATTGGTGATTCGTAAAAAATTTTTACCATTCTGAATTGAATGGTATCCCGGGGAAAGAGACCACGTTGAAAACAACGTTAAAAACAACATGGGAAACTACTTTGAAAACAACGTTGTTTACTATGGTAAAATCCCAGACAGCAAAAATAACCCGTTGGAATTCTTGAAGACTCCTTAATTAGTTCTTGAAACAGTCCCCGTTATGTCAGTGAAAATGAATTCAATATGAATTCAATGAATTCAAAACGAATACATGTTGAATGCCTGGAGAATTCTTCATGAACTCACAACATGAATTCTTTCTGAACAGTAAGTTGTTCATCAAGAATTCAATTTGAATTCAAATATTCATAATGAATTCATGTTTACTGTCATAACGGGAGCTCTTCGTGGGGACTCTTTTGCTGTATGGGATGGTTTCTCTTCGGAAGAAAAAAAAAGTTGAAAACAACGTGGTTTTCCACGAAGTATCACGAAATGTGTTTTCTGAGTCCTCTTAGATAGACCCTACTTCCATAACCTTCCTTGAAAAATTGTGGGAAAACTCTGTGGCAAACAACATTAAAAAACTAAGTTGTTTTCCTTTTCCGAAGAGAAATCATTTTACCATGGTAAACAACGTTGTTTTCAACGTAGTTTCCCATGTTGTTTTTAACGTTGTTTTCAACGTGTATTTTTTACCCCGGGTAATGTGATTGTTGAAATATTTTCTCATTCCATTAAAGTATGTCAAGTATTGAACTGGAGTGAATTCTAATATAGATCAAAAAGGAATTTCGTGATGATTTGTGGTCTTGTCACCACCAGAACAATCGTTTCTCTCTACAATGATTCGCTCACTTCGATTCGTTAATTTTCTGATGAATACATTGAATGTTGATCACATGCCATAGTATAATCATTAGAAAAGGAACCTAAGAAACCTATTTCAAATTTTTTTCCTCATCCACTCATGATAGTTAGCAAAACAGATCGGCCAGTGAAAAAAAAACATAAAATCACTGTTCTACACACAAAATGTTCATAGCGACTCTATAACTTCTATAACTTCGAGTATTCTTCATGATCATCGTACATGAACGCGAAATGTAACTTTGATTATCATTCGCATTCATCATCTTTTCGTTGGTTTTTGCACTGGAATGCGCCAATCTTCTTTAATCATATCACTGCCTTTCTCCCCGATCATAATGGTCGGTGCATTGGTATTACCGCTAATGATGAATGGCATAATAGAAGCATCGATGACTCTTAGTCCTTTAACTCCACGAACCCTCAGCCTTGGGTCCACTACGGCTGTGGGATCGCTGGATGGTCCCATCTTACATGTACTCGTAGGATGATAAATCGTAAAAGTAAAGTGTCGTATGGCGCATTCCCAGTACTCATCGCTATCGAACGGATACGTTTGACAGCCTGGCATGGGAATCGTATGAGGCCGCGATCCAAATCTTTGAAACGCAGAGGTATTGGAAACAGCTATGGCTATTCTTATACCTTCGATCAGTATATCGATATCTTCTTTATGCGTAAAATAATTCGGAATAATATCTGGATAAACAAGAGGATTTTTACTTCTCAATCGTATCCATCCGGAACTCTTTGGTCTCAATAAAAGCGGTAATATCGTCCAAGTTTCGGCCTGGACCAAAGGTTTGTATACTGTATTGTAAACGCTATCTCTTAAACCTAAGATTTTTCTAATGTGCGTGCCACCGTCAGAATTGATAGAACTCGGGGCGAAATGGAATTGAACGTCTGGATAGTCTATCGACGGATCAGCGTATTTGGAATTAACAAAAGCAAGACCTTCGACTCCTAAACTCGACATAGGTCCACGTTCGTTCATTATGTATTCTATAGCCACTGGGAGAGTTTGGAACCGATCTTTCTTCAGAGTAATCGGATCGTTTATTACAAATGTTAAACCTCCGAGACCCACGTGGTCTTGTAGATTGTCGCCGACTTTTAAATCGGATATCACGGGGATCCCATGTTCGGATAGGTGTTCTTTCGGACCGATACCCGAAACCATGAGTATTTGCGGTGATCCGATAGCTCCGGCGGACAAAATCACCTCGCGTCGCACTCGAACGACTTGTCGAAGACCATTTCTCATCAACTCCACTCCTGTGGCTCTTTTATCTTGATTGAAAAGTATTTGTAATACTTGAGCTCCCATAGCGATGTGAAGATTTTTACGATTCTTCACGGGTCTTAAGAAGGCTTTGGCTGTCGAACAACGACTACCTCGTCTCACTGTACCTTGGGCCAACATGAAACCCGTTTGATTGGCACCATTGATGTCACGATTTTGATATCCAAGCTCTGCTCCAGCTTGAAGGAAGGCGATTGACAGAGGTGTACGCCAAGGCGCTTCTTGCACTGTCAGATACCCACCGGTTCTGTGGTAAGGTGTTCTTGCCAGATACGGATTTCTATTGTCCTCGGATTTGAGAAAATATGGTAAAACTTCGTCGTAACTCCACCCAACGTTTCCCAGCTCCGCCCATTTATCGTAATCGATTCTGGAAAATAATTTGATATATATCTATTGGTTATTTTTACTGTACATCATTGTGAAAGGAGATTGAGTTCCAAATGGATTCCTATACTTATGATCTCGATAAATCCTCAAAATAAGATGACAGGAACTCATATATTTCCCCCTATTTCTGATGACGAAACAAATCTTAATTATATAAAGAAAGAAGAACAGACAGAACTGTCTGAGAAAAAATCCCGTAAATTATTCAGGAGTGGCACTCTATTGCGACGTATAAAATTCTATAATTTTTGGGTTTCTACATCACAATGCGATGCCACTTTCCAATAAATTATGGAATATGTTCGGATACTTTTGTCCTGTATAATAATTCCATTTAAAGGAGAGATCAATGATCGAGACTCGAACTCAAATCACAAATCGTGCTTATAATAAACGAATCTCGAGGTTTAATTACCTGTTGCCGCGAACATAGATCATAGAATTTAGAACACTGCTACCGCCAAGAACTTTTCCTCGCGGCCAATTACATCTGTCACCGATCATAGCTAGGCAATAAGGAGAAGTCGTGGGAGGTGTCGTTTGATATTTCCAGTCGAATTCCGACAGTTGAGTGTATCCCGATAAAGCTGGTACATCAGATATTTCGTTCTCATCATGGCCCGCTTCCAGGAGTAGCACGGTCCAATTAGGTACTTCCGATAATCTAGAAGCAACTACTGCACCAGCGCTTCCCCCACCGATGACTATGAAATCGTACATTCGGAGGAGCTGTGCACGTAAAGTGTCCATTAGAATGTGTCAACTGATTCAAGTTTTATATATTATAAAGAGAATATTAAACACGATTGGCATGGAATCGAACGAGATTAACGATATTTTCCGATTACAACATTGAAAAAAATTATTTTGTTGAAATGTGATCAACAAAAGAATTTTGTTGTTTTAATCAAATCCTTCCGTTGGTATAATAACATCTATTTGTTATAATAGCAAAAAATGTTCTCATCACAACGAAAGAATTTTGTTGAAAGAACAAAAACTTTGTTGGGATAACAAAATTCTTTTGTTGATCACATTTCAACAAAATAATTTTGTTCAGTGAAATGTAATTGTACGTGATATGTTGTTTACATACTTGTTCAATTTTATATGATTCCAATTTTTTTATTGAATTTTAATTTTTATGAAGAAAAAATATTCTTATATAACAATTACAATATTTCATTCATTCTCTGACACTTTTCTCATACTATAGAAAATAATCGGAATGTTCCTGTAAACAGCACCACAGTCCCAGAAGAATCCTTGGAGAATTCATAAAGAACAAAATCAGTTGGATAAGAATTCTCTATGAGTTTTTCTGGGATTGTATGGGAGATCAATTTCCAGTACTTGTGCATGAAATAATTTCCATAAATTGAACTAAAAATTCCAAACTTTACAATGAATATCCAGATACACGGAAACAAGACAATGAAGAAATTTAGGACGACAATGCTTCGCTTCAAGTTGTTAAATGTAAATTTTTTAAAAACATAATGTCAGATAATTCACATCATAACCCATGTAAACATCCACCAGTGGCGCAAGGCTGACCCAGCCCAGACGAGCATTGGCGCAGCCTTTGGAAAAAGCCTGACTAAGGACTGAAATGATAAAATCGTTCCAGCAATCAACGAGCCTCAATTTTTATGCCTGGGGCAACGGTGGTGAAAGGTTGGTCAATGGTTCTGCCATGATCAGCCGGTATACAACTCTTGCTATCAAACCAATGATGGTTCAGTCTTGAACCAATGCTTTTCATCTTTGTACTACCGACGCACGCATGACATTACCTCTATTGTCAATCAACGTTGGCTCACGATAAATCCCCTACGCTTGGCTGTCACGCCTGGCCCAAGTCATTTCCCGTGGTCAACATTGACGGAATCGCTAAATTTTTACTATAATGTGAATTATTTGACAATAAATTTTGTAAACATTTCCATTCAAAGACTCGAAGCGACGCATTGTCATCCTCCATGGTATATTCCTCCATTTTCTATTTCTTGTGTACGGAGAATTCCTGACGCATGTACATTTTAATCATTTTGCATAAATGTGTGGGACTTTTTCATAAAAATCGATACGTATATATGCTTGTTAACAGAATCAATCAATTTTTTCCCTAACATTCTGAAATGATAACTGCAATTTTCAATATGGAGAATCATACATTTCTCAAGAGTCATCAAAACACGAGAACCAGAGTAAAAGAATCCGATGATAATTCATAATTGGCATCATTTTCTTGTACCTCACCGAGTTCCATGATTTGAAATTAAATTTCTTGTCATTCCCTGTCAGCGACATTTATAAAAAAACATGAAGGAATCATACTGCACTTTGTTCCGTCGTGAAACTCATTCGACCCCTTCAATCCTTGAAAAGAGACAGTTAGAGAATGAAATTTTGATTTGATACTTGCCTCCCGAGTGTTGGAAGGGTGAGATTCCGGATCGGCATTATTGTATCGGAATACAGTTAAACCGATGGCTATTAAGGGAATCAAGCCAATTCCAATAGCGGAGGTGGTGCCAATCAGAGATGTCAGCCCAATTGGCATTTTTGATTATTTCCACGCTTGGGACTGTCATTCGCCAGTTGTTGCCCATTTGATGAACTTTCTTCCCATCACCTTTTTGATGTTTATCTGTGAAAAAATAAACATATATATGAAACTGAATTTCAATAAATCATTTCGCCTTCTCTTCTACTGTTGAGTATATTTTGTTATCTATTGCTGCCTCGATAGCATAAAGCGATTCATATTCTCCGACATGTCTGAAGTAAAATTGAAGATATCTTACGATTGTTAGGATTGTTTAATGCATTAACTGCGGAAGAAGATTAATTGATTCAATTTAATCCTGTTTTACTGGTTGAAGGACTCAATATAATTCAACAAATGGTGAATAGCTGTTCATGCATATTCAAACATTCCTTTGTAATCATTCGTGCTCTTGCAAAGTATTCAATCTCTCATGCACCATGCGTGGTGTCATTCAGTCCGTTATTTGAAAGTGCTCAGTTGCGTTTTGACTGGACCTCATTGATCGATTGGTTTTGAATACCTCAGAAATGTACGGAAGAATTCTAAGGTTACAACTGTATGCTACTTGAGCTCCATTCAAAATTCACGAATGTACATCAGAATTATATGAAATATTATAAATATTAGGAAAAAATTCTATATAAATCTCAGGTAGTACATTGCCAAGAGATTTGATTTGAAACAAATCGTGATAATGATGATTCCCATGTGTGCACAAATATCGAGCCAACTGGCCAGCATTTGCCAAGAATGGCCTGAAATTGGCTCTATGTTGATGCACAGAAGGGTTATGACTTCATTGAATTAATACACACTGTAAATAATGATCGGAATTTCCCTATGTACACGGAGAGAAATTTGTAGTTAAGTTTACTATGTTATTATTGTTCCCGAGGAACAGACTGAATTCTGTCGGATTTTACTATGAAGGGCATATTTTTACTATGGTACAACAATAGAATGCTGATCATATTTACTATGTTTTATGGGGGAACCCGTCATAGTTCAGTCTGTTCCTCGGGAATAATAATAACATAGTAAATTTAACTACAAATTTCTCTCCGTGTATATCAACCGGAAAATTTCAATCACTGATTGGGAAATCAATTTCCAATACATTTATATGGAATTTCCCATTCCAATTCATCTAAAAATTACAAACTCTATGGGATTTTTTCCAACATTTTACAGTAAATTTCCGGACAAGTTGGGAAGATTCTTAACGCATGTATGTGTTAATTACTCCACATGAATGTATAGGAATTTGCCCATAGAAATTTTTCACGGTGCAGCTACACTGAGAGAAGAGTTTATTTGTATTTAATAAATCTTGTTTTGGATACGGCGAAATAAATATTTATTACATACAAACATGACTCACTATTCTCAGATAAGGTTTAATAACAGTTAGAAAATGTCATATGAAGTTTTGTAACAGTTAATAAACTTCATTTATAGTTATGAAGCCAAGTTTACGTGGAAAAAATATTTATTTCGCCGTATCCAAAGTAAGCTTGATTAAATACAAATAAACTCTTCTCTCAGTGTATTCAGAAAATATCTTGTGATACGGTAAAAGAGAACAATGATTACTGGAAACCCAATGATCCATTAAAACCCAAATGCACGCATGCAATATTGAATCGTGTTCTCCAGTACTCATTACCTAGATAACAATTCAATCTTGTTGCAGAGGTAACAGGCAAGCGTGTAGCATAGGGATGTCAAACCGGTGAACCGGTTTTTAGGGTAGATTTTGAACTAACCGAAAACCGGTTAATTAATTGGGTAACCGATTATCTCGGACCAAGTTTCCAAAAGTTCGAAAAACTCACGTTTGTATGTGCCTGAATGATAAACAAACTAATCAAACTGTAGTGATTTTGGTCTCAATAAGAATCAAAAATCAGTTAATGTTGGAGAATGTTTCTCCAGAATTATTGTTGGAGATGTGAAGGTTCTCAAGACATCCACAAAGTTTTGATCAAAGTTGAGAATATTTCTTCAAAAAGCAAGTTTGATACGTAATTAATTATTTTTCGCAAGTTACTTGAGGTTGATTGAAAATCTTCGACATGATTTTCAACTCACTCAACGAATCCCATTCCATTACTGCATGCGCAAATTGAATTCAATGTAATATCATTTGTTGAATAACTATTTATTTCACTTTACCCCATCCCAGTCTTGTATACGAAGGTTTGAATTGTCTAGCTATTGATTTATAGTACACACTGGATAGTGCATAGTATAGCGTTCCGTACGCCAACTGCTCCGTAATACAAACATAAATCAGAAATAGGATGAACCCCGAACTCTTAGATGTCTCAGTGTATTTGAAATATCATGTTTTGAACAAATGAATGTCGAAATTCAAATATTTTTTTTATTCGAAATAATTTATTATTTATTAAATGGATGTGTTGTTTGAATAAAGAGATATATGATTATTTGTTTTTACAATTACCTATATTTGTTTGTGTGATATTTATTTATATAAATACAACAATTTTCAATCAAAAACTAGTAGTTTATTATATAGTTCTTCATATAAGTAAAACAACCATCGGTTAACCGGTTATTTACGGGGAAAATAACCGAATAACCGGTTATTGAAAATTCCCGGTTATTTGACATCCCTAGTGTAGCAAGATTTATTTATTTATTTATATATTTATTCAACGGGCTATTACGCCCTTTGTGTACAAATGTGAGTACTAAGCAAATGGCAGGTGTTACAAAAAGAAGTGTTGTAATACAAGAATTTCCACAACGCAGGGTTCAAATCTATGAATCACTCAGAAAACAACTCTTAATTAGTACAGACCCTGATCACAGAAGATTTGAAGATAGAAATAGATCCAGAAAAGAGATCAATTTCTTCTCTGAAGCTTGATGGAGGAGATTGATGGAGAAATTCTCAGTTGCCATACGACGAAGGTACAAGGTTGACAATAACTAGCCAAAAGCAATCAAATGACAAGCTTATATATTATCTGGGTACTGTCTAACCAGCATTGATGGATTTCATTACAGTACTCATCACTCTGATCACGCTAGTCTTCACTATCCATTTAGATCCTCATTTATTCCTCAATCGATTGTGGTCTTCCCTAGCAATTAGTACTGTTTTGTTCTCTTCTTTCAGTGCATACGGATATGTCAACAATACTGTAAATCATAATCAAAAGCTATTCTCTCGTAGATGTTATCTATAAAATATTCAAACCTCTCTCGCACCTGTCGTGGGTCACTGTAATATAAGATATACATAATACTCGATGAAAACCCATGAAGAGAAGATATGCAACATCATCCTATATATTATGAAATGACTTGAATACTTTCAAACTCGGAGAAAACCTTCTTCATACTCGAATCAACTGATTACAGCTATAGAACAATGAACAACTTATAAATGTCGTATCTATATTTCGGATGATATATCATTCGAACTACGAAAACATATTCCGGATACGAAATTTTGGAAAGCGTGCTTGATAACTCCCAAGAGAAAGAAATGTTCAATGATTTTTCGAGATGACTACCGCGGCAAGCGGTCACTCATGTACCCGTATCCAAAAGTTCACAGGTATGATAAAGATGTAATAGTTATATAAGGGAAGAGAAAGTGATTATCATCAAATTCTTCGAATAAACATAATGATAATATAATAATGGAAAATGAATTATCATTCTCTGCAGATTTGTACGCATATTTTATATTCTCACGTCATGCCGGTTATGGACTATGATTTATTTTATATAAGGAATTAATTAAGAACACGAATATGAGATAATTCAATGTGACAATGTTTATTACTCTCTACACGAAGGAAACCAAGGATTTAAAAACTTCCGTAATTCATTCAGAAGCGACGCCAGTCAGTCACGAGTGGAGTTTTTTACTCGAATTTATTTCTCAAAGTATCATAATTAGATATATTTTTACGAATAATTATGGTACTTTTGACAGTAGTATATTCATGTAAACAATTTCATTCTTCGGGAAAATTGATCTCGAAGATATAATTATTTCTACAGAAATCTGAGACTTTTCCATGGTTTTTGAATGAACCAGAAATGAAAACGAATTTTTGCATAAAAATACGGAGAATTATGAATACTGTACTGAAAATTACAGTAACGATTGACATTGAAAACGTTGAACGTTGAATTATATAAAGCACACATCCAAATTCCGCTTTTCAATAAGTGTGTGCGGATACTCGAAATTTTCGAGCTACTCGATAATCTTCGAGTAGTTTGTCGATTTTCTTACATTGAGAAAAAAGTAAAAGTGCCATTAACCATCACGCGTAGTTGAAAAATTTATGAATGAATCAACGAATTCTTAGTTGAAATGACTTGGAAATTGTAAACTCAACTACGTCACCTTTCATTTGCTCAAACATATCACTTGATTTTATGAACCAATGTGTGTGAACGTCAACGAATCACAGAAGAAGTTTCATTCAAAATCTCACGTAGTAGACATGTAGATTATATTCATATATGTATATACTTTTCGAGTACTCGAAAATCTACCAGATACTCGGAAAATTTTCGAGTACTCGGCTCGACTCGACTCGACTCGAAAAGATCACTACTCGCACAACCCTACTTTTCAAGGTTTTGAATTTCAATCGTGTTTGTTACTTGTCATTTCATATCTTGAAGTAAAAGTCTATTTTCTGAACCTTAAGATTTTTGGTTTATTGAGCAACCAAGAAAAAGTCTTAGATTTTTTATCAAAATTATTATATTTCACATGTTCTTGAAGTTTGAATCGTTTATTGAATCGAAACGGAAATTTAAACCCATCAAATTCAAGGAATAATGGATGTTCATCTCCTCCAATTAACTCCTTAGAACTAGACACATCGTTGAAAAAATGTACTGCAAAATTCCAAATCTTTAAGGCGATTCACCACAAGCCAAGTTACTAGATCTTTCCCCCCAGTTTTCTCAGTCATCAATGAATAGACTCAATTTCAATGAGCAGATGCATCTTCTTAGGCTATTGAAAAAAATGCAGCACCTCATTATTTTTCATCTTATGTGTTCGTTTCTGAGAAAACTGGGGGAAGGAATTGGGAATCTAGTAACTTTTGCAGGGAGTAATGAATCCCCTTAACAGCTGAGGATTTTGTTATTTGTTCACCAATTCGTTTCGATAAACGAATCAAACTCCAGCAACATATAATATATTTCACACTGTACAAAAGATGTGCCTTGGGTTCCTTGAAAAAAATTATAAAACTTCCTCCATAACACAATCAATTGAATTTCATAATATGATATTAATTTCACTGAGACAATTCTTAATTTTTGAAATTTCAGTCTCAATTTCAATAAGAAATTTGTGAATTTGCCTAGTATTAAATTTGAGAACTCCATTGAATTTGATGTAGGAATATTAAATTTTGTACGGAAATCTCTATTAAATTTAAGAATTTTTCTCCGAGTAAACCGAAAAAAAGGAAATAGCTGTGGCAGCTACTCACTTTTTTAGCACCCTTTTTTCACTACTGTAGCTAAAAAAAATTGCAACTGTAGCTATTTTTTAGCTACCACAGCGGGAAATCATAGCTGTAACTGCACGGATTTGGTGGTTGATATTTGGATAGCTAAATAATTTAGCTGTTGAATTTTCGCTACGGTAGCTACATTTCTTGCTACCACTGCTAAGTGAGTAGCTATGACAGCTAAAAAATAGCTCCCGTAGCTAATTTTTAGCTATCTAAAAAATAGCTAATTATTTTTTTCCGTGTAGCGCTGATCCACAGTAAATCATATGAATTCATACGAATTTTGAACGTATTTTCTCCGTATAGATCATGAACTTTCAAATGATTTCAAATTTTTTCTCCTGCTCACATATTTTAGTGTAAAATAATTCAGGAATAGGGAGAGAGAAGGAAATTCAGTTCAGAGATGCATTCTCTGAATCTTAATCATAATAAATTGAACAGGAATTAATCAATTTTCATCAAAAAGTAGTCTCCCCAGGCCATTAATGCATCCACTGCTCCACACATTTTAGATTAATCCCATTACGCAATCATTTCGCTAGTTTTGATGAAGGTACTGAATTTGGAATTCATTCGACTGCATAAAAGACAAAAACAGACGTTGAGAGGAGAACCTTGAAAAACTTCACTTGGCAATGCAGTTGGCATCTCCTCCATGAAATATTAATGTAGATGACTTGAGAATGAATATTTGCCAGTCATAAGAACTGAAGAAATGCTAGAGATAGAATTTCTTGTTTGTCTATTCTATTGATTCGAATGACACATAAAAATAAGGAACTACACTGTGAAAACTTTATATAGGAATATAGGAAACTTCACATCAATGTTATAAAGTGATTGACATATACACGCGTTAGGACTATGTTGCTGAAGTTTGAATCGTTCATTGAAACGAATAACTGCTCGAATAACACAATATTCAGCTATTAGGGATCAACAATTTTGCAGTACATTCTTTACATAATATTTTTCAGTTCCAAGGAGTTAATTCGAAGTAAAAAATAGCGATTGTTCATCAGGTCTTGTGAGTTTAAAATTCAGGTTCGTTTCTATAAATGATTCAAACTTCAGCAACATTAAGGAATGCTTCTTAAGAAATTTAATAATGGAATTTAAAAATCCCATGAAGTTCGAAGTTTTTCATTTCCCATCCCAAGATCGGAAGCTTCTCGTTACTGCGTATGGCAAAATTTCGATTATTTTTTGTAGTTTATCCCTTAGTGCAAATACTTCTCGTAGAGCACTTAACAAACGTTGAAAGCAAATAAATTTGTAGTATTAATTACACGGTTAGAAATTCTGAATTGAATTTTCAATCACATTCAATAGGAGCAGAACTTATTCACGTGATTGAAATATTCATTCACATTTCAATGACATCTGAATGAAATAATGAAGATATCCATTGATCTGTGGAATCAATTCTCAATGAAATTACCAATAATTGAATTCAAAAATGTGCTCGACGAATGTAAAAAAAGTGTAACATAAAATCATCTCAATTGAAGAACGAGTATACAGAATTCGTACTAGACTACACTGAAATTGTACTACTCTAATGAAAGTAGTACATTTTATTAACATCGTATGAAAAAATATTTCAAAGTACTTCTCACTGGAAATAAAACTGTCCATCCCTGATTTTGATTCTGTAGATCCACAAAAGAGAATCAGGATTGTAAAAAAAAAACCTCGAAAAACAGTACTTTCTCTGAGCAAATAATTACCGAACACTATTCTATTCAGTATCGATTCTATTCATTCTTCGAGCGATCTCATGAAAAACTATACAGCCATATTTTAGAAACCAGGATAATCTTCGACGATCAAGTTCGAGTGAATTTTATGCCAATCAACAAATTTCTCCGCGCGTGACATTTCCTTCTCGCAGTGTGTCTCGTTTTCTATTTAACTCGCATAATAGTGTGTACTCGGAAACGGTAGTACGGTTTCAACGGAAAGAAAAATGATGTACCGTGAGAACATTTCTACGAGAATTTTTAATGAAAAGAAATATTTTTCTTCCGTATGTACAATGAGAGATAACGTTGAAATTCCGGTATTTATTGTTTGAAAAAATTATTCCTCGCAATGTCATTCGATTCGAAATTGATAATTTTGTCTACATGATTAACGAGGATTATTATTCGGTAATTATCTATTTAACTCACTCTCTCTGCTCGTTATTAGAGATATTGGAATGCGTTAATTATAGTGCTTCATCAACGAGATTTGTTTCTACAAAAAAAGTATACGATTGGTTAATAAATTTCTATGCGATTCCAGTTAAGTAGGGCAACGCGCGGGTTCTTCGTACCAGTTTTCTATGTTTTTTTAACCTTCCAGCTATGATTCCCAGACCCGTGGTTGAATCTCATTGTTTCATCATAGTAATTTTGTAACGAAAACAACAAGTACCTGAACAATATAATTATGAGAGGGATTCTAACTGTGTGAGATTATGCGACGTCACGATCCTTGTTAGAAAAATTCTTAAATTTGAGAAAAGAAGTGAATGAAATTTGAGAATTTGTTATTTAGATTCATGAATTGATCATTAGAATTGAGAAGTTCTTTATTCAAAATATGATGTATTCTTAAAATTTTAGGTTATGTAAATAATTTCATAACATGTGATTAAATTTCAGTTAAATCTTTTCAATATTGATTATTACAATTTTCTCCAGGAGATTCTTGAAGGAAGTCGTGTTATGCTCTTTCAAATGATATGCATTGTTTTTAATGGAATGAACGAACGAGTATTTTACGAGTATCCTTACCGGTGTAAGGAATTGGAAACTGCCTCGGCGTAATACTGTTTGAACAATCATTACTGGGTCAGTACTGATTTGCCGGTACTGGTCGGAAGTTGGAATGATAACAACGTTTTCCATAAGGCTCAGTATTCAAATCACAACACTGGAGGCACTAAGAATTTATGTGGGCCTTTATTGACACAACTGTGGCAGGCTTATAGTTTACTGTTGGAAAACTCTTCAAATTTAATATATTTTTTATGTACATTTTTGCATGAAATTTTCAATTCTTGGGGATTGAAATGAGAACTCATTTACACGCAACTGAATTTTGAATTTCTGCTGTATTATATCATCCATTCCCTGGTGAAAATATACGCTCGTAGGCAACGCATTCGAAGCTGAGAAGGAACGTGAAAAGGTTCCAATCGTCTCTTGCCGAAGCGTATAATAATTGCTTGTTGTAGTGTACTGAAATTATACGTTATCAATACTTTCAATGCCGTTTTGGAAAGAGTACTGTTACGTGCCATGAAAGGTAATGCGAATCATTTCATACAGACTTCGAGCATCGGTTTTAAACTTTCAGGAATCATAGCATTCCATGGCTGAATAGGTAAGACGCTTGATTGCAATGATGAAAATCATGGGTTCGAATCTCGCCAAGTGGTCAAAATTTTTATCCTCTTATATTGTTCATACTCTTCATGGAGCGTTGATTTTTATACGCTTGTTTTGTTCCAAACTTCGCTACAAGTACTCTTCAGAACCGTTCCATTTACTCTTTGTTCACTTTTCATTAACGTTTCTGTTACGCTCCACCATACTTTTCGTCTGCGCTTCATTTCAGTTTCCATTTTCACCAGGGTTGTTATTTATATTCGTAACTGAAATTTCATTCAAATGTGAATGAAATTTCAATAAATTTTTCAGTTACGTGAATAACTTGTACGGCAATTAATGGCGGTTGCACGGAGAAAAAAATATAAGACTTTTTCTTATTTTTCTTGCTAAACCAGAAACAAGGAGGTTTAGAGAATGAATTTTCATATTGAGATACGGGGGATTACAAATGAATGGCCAAATTTTACTTGACGCTTTATAAAATTTAACGTTTAGCGTTGAAAATTTGAATTATACATAAGGTAACTGTGGGTTGTATGGGCCACTTATGGACACTTCCTCGTCCATCAAGAATTTTGAATACTCAGTTGAATATTTCAATCATTCAAGATTATAGTGTGATTTCTTATTAGGGGTGTGCGGGTACCCGAGTCATCGGGTTTTTATCGGGTCGGGTTTTTCAATTACCCGAGTTTTTCGGGTACCCGATTACATTCGGGTAATTCAAATATAGCAAACGTTTTCCTCAGCAGGAAATATTGTGACAGCAACTCGATCAAGATTGCTGACAAAACATGTGGGAGAGTTGTGCTTCCTCCATTCAAATTTAAAAATATGGAAACAGAATGATATTTATAAGAAGAATATTTATTTTCATTGATGTTCAAGATTCTATATTGTGTTTACTAAATACGAAAATAGATAATATATTATTTATGAGATATAAATGTGATTATATTTTTTAATTGAATTAGAAAATAAATATAAACATTCCATGAAGCAATTTGGAGATTTCTTAATCCGCTGCATAATCAATTACATGGAGTAACAACCCTAATAGACTTGTAGTGAATATGGCATTCTTCATATTAGAATCGAATTCATATGAAATCCCCTTATTCCTACAATCGCTCAACACAATTTGTCCTTAAAATATCAACGGCAATGGCAACTTCGAATAGAAGTTGAAAATATTAAATTTAAGCGATTTTATTATATTCGGGTACCCGACTTGGAAAACCCGATTTAATCGGGTACCCGACCCGACCCGACCCGAAAAGAAATACAAATACCCGAACCCGACCCGACCCGATAAAAAGTGCTACCCGCACACCCCTATTTCTTATACATTATTTCAACGGAATATCCATTCAAATGAACTCTGAATACACAGATTTATTTTTAGTAATCGCTAAAATGAAAGGTTCTTTGATTGCTGATCATCCCAGCCACCATGAGATGAGGGTTTCAGCCGGCAATTGATAAATACATTTCTTATTGGAATATAATGAAATTTATTGATGCAGGATGAATTATTTGGCTATCTATTTCCATTTTTCATTAGGATTTAAATTTTTTTAATCATAATAAAATCAATTAATTTTATTAAAATTTGTTATCTTGTAGGGTCGATCGTGAAACATTGAATGGTTTGCTCGCTTGTCGTATGGATAATCCATTTTTTACAGCAGTGATAGCTTTTTTGAAATCGTCCATAGAATGTTGTAATCTTTCAGATGCCATTCCCTTCAACACATACATGTTTTATTATTCGTTTTCATTTTTATTAATTGCCAAAAAAAACATAAGTTTTAAAGTTGAAAATGTAAATCAACACCTGCCCGATACACTCAATGGGTTTGTGAGTTTTGCGAACTCAAACATTTTTTCATTAATGTGAAACTTTCTCTCTAAAATTTTTAGAGTGAGATTTCACCCTTCAGGCAGCCAGAAGTGAACTTGTCAAAATTTCGAGTTGAATTCCCACTCTTTTAGAGTGGAAGTCTAAGGTTTGAGGTTAGAAACTCTCAGTCACTCCAAGTTTAGAGTGAATTTTCCACTCTAAAAGAGTGAGAGTTCCCTCGAAAAGAGTGAAAATCCCACTCGAAGCGGACTGGCTCACTTCTGAGACTTAGCGGAGTGAAACGCTTAATTTTTTACTCTTTCAGATTTAGAGAGTTCATTCCGTCAATGACAAAACATGATTTGCAGAATGCATTATATTAAACGGCCTGACTTATTTCATCGTATGTTGATTTGAAAAATTACCAAAAGCGATCATAATATCTTATTCAAACGTACTTATTTTCCAGTCTTCGAGGTTGAGACCGCTTGTGTTGATAAATTTTCATGTTTAGGGATGCAAGTCACCTTCTTGACAAAAACAATTTTCTATTTAAGCAGGAATACAAGTCATTTATAACTCTTACTTTTATGTTCTTGGAACATCGAAGAGTTATCCTGCGTTGTGTAGTTCGTTATGTGGAGTTCGGAGGATTTGAGGAAAATATATGAAAATAGTGGCCGATATGAAACCAACTTCGGTTGGCCGATATAACCAACGGGTCGATACAACCCACAGTTACCTCATTACTCTTTCCACGGTATTTAAAATTTTTCGTATTCTCTGGTTTACTAAGGAAGATGAGGAAAAGTCTTATCTTTTTAAGCCGCATTTTGCTCCGTGTGGAGGGAAGGGAATTTTCAATGGCGGGCAAGTACTGCAAGTTTCAGAAGAGCACAATTCCACTCCTCAAGAGTGAATTTTTACTCTCTTGGAGCGAGGAGTTCACTCTTTAGGAGTGGAATCTCACTCCTCTCAAACTTGCAGTATTTCAACTCCAAGAAATTTAGAGAGTAAAATTTTAACCGTGATGTTGTTGGAAAGGTACCCATCTCAGCACGTGTGTGAAATGGAGATCAGCATGGGGCCCATCCTGCGTATGTGAGCTCAAAAATGGAGAGAATTCATACACATTGGAGCGGTAGTGATGGAGATCCTTGAAGGAAATCCATTCTTTTTTATATAAGAAGTTTCGAATTTTTATTGCGATCTGTGAAACTTACCCCGGATATTACCCAGCATAGGCTCCATCCTGTCAATATCGGCCCAAGACTGGGCCAAAGTTCATGCAAGCTAGGGTAGATATATTTTTTATATAAAAAGAATCGATCCTTTTGAAGAATCCTCATCACTACTACTCAGGTACCTTTTTTGCCATTGTAATAAATCTGATCCCATTTTTCCCAGCCACACACCCTGCCAGGAATCACACTCCTTGGATCTAACGTCCTGCCTTGGACCAAGACTATCCAATTTTCGGGAAATGGGATTTCTAGCTGGATGAGGGTTAAAACCTACCTCTGGCAATTACCTAACATCCAATAAGTTAATTTCAGATTCATCAAGTAGACCCATAGTACCACAATATGCGACTGCGACGTTCGAGAAATATTTAAAAATTGTAGGGAAGATTTTATGGACGATTCAAAAATATTTCGAAAACACATTTCACTTTTGTGTGACGACTTTGATGCTTTTTGAGACTCGATGTTCTTCAATATGTGTTAGACAAATGGCACCACTTGAAAGACGGTCATAGTGCAGTGATAGGGAAATTGTTTTGGCTAGAATCTTACAAATGAATCTGCATCGGTACAGGACCGTTTATTCATCCCCGACAATTTCTCCATGGAACATGAGCTTGATCGAACGAAACATATCACAGTGAATTTCATTACAACATTTTTCATCGTATACACTGTAAAAAACGTGGGGAGTTTTCATTCACACTGTTTGTTTTTTCCATAAAAAATGAGGGATTTTTCCACCACTTTGAGAAATTATTTTGTTTCTTGCGTGTTTAATCCTCTAAAAATGGAGAAAAAGCCCAAGTAGCACCAGAATATACTATGAACGTTCTTCGAATATTCGAAAAATGTTCTATGCATATTTCAATGAGACCGTTTCATAGGTGCTATGCATATACATCGAACGTATGTTATCGAATATACGACGGTACGTCAATCGAACGTCGATTGAATGAATATCGTACATTTCGCATGTACTATGTACGTTTCAAGTATGTTTAAAACAGTCTCATTCGAATATTCTATGAACGTTCATTATATGTTCTTCGTATCTCATTCGTACATTCTACGAACGTTTCTATTTCGTATATACTTTGAACTTCTGTTGCTGCTCGGGAGCCCACAAAAATTCTGGTGAAAAATTCCCCATCTGTGGTGGAACTTTGCTGCCACCATTTCTTGGGAGGAAATTCCACAATTATTCTTTACAGTGTAGTTATTGGAATTCCTTACACTGAGAAAAATTGTCTATTATACATTACCAGACTCGCTAGTATATTGAAGATATACTTGTATTTTGAGGTTATATACCAAACGTTCTCTTCAAAAGTACCAGACCCGAGCGGCAACAGAAGTTCAAGGTATATACGAAATAGAAACGTTCGTAAAATGTACGAGTGAGATACGAAGAACATATAATGAACGTTCATAGAATATTCGAATCAAACTGTTCTAAATATACTTAGAATGTACATAGTACATTTGAAAGGTACGATATTCATTCAATCGACGTTCGATTGACGTCCCGTCGTATATTCGATTACATACGTTCGATGAATATGCATAGCACCTATGAAACAGTCTCATTGGAATATGCATAGAACATATTTCGAATATTCGAAGAACGTTCATGGTATATTCTGGTGCTACTTGGGGACTTTCCGTGAGTTAATGGTAGAATATTTAGCATTTTATAATAGAAAGTCTGGTACTTTGGAAGAGAACGGTTGGTATATAACCTCAAAATGCAAGTATACCCTCAATTTACTAGCGAGCCTAGTAATTTATAATAGAAAATTTTTCTCCGTGTATGCAAAGCACATTTTGAAAAACATGTTCAAAATCATATGAGGTTTGAACTATTTTATGCCTCAACAATCATTCTCTCAATCTGTATAAGATTAGATGGAGCAGTTTCTAAAACCAATAATGATTTCACTATGCGGTATCTAATATAGAATTGCAAAATATTTATCGCAGGTAAGCACTGTTCATTATGAGAACAGAAGTAATATGTGGTTGACTGTGGAAAGAAGCAGCTGATACACTTGGTATGTTTGTCCCTCCTTTTACAACACATTGGAAAGGATACATAAATATCCAGTATATCGAATAACCTGTGTTCATAGAGTCAACCGTACTTTTACACGTGATACGCTTATTCTCGAAAGTCTATATTTCAGATTGGAATATGTATCTAAGAACCTGGATAGTTTTTCGCAATCCCGATGAAGGACATCATTGATGAATGAAATATTATTGTATAAGATTTAAAATTCAATGTATTCAAAAACTCTCTCTTGGAATGTGCTCTCACTTCAAGAATTTCGTCAAATTTTGTCAGATTTCTTGTTCAATAGTGAAATAAATTTAACATTCTTTTATTCTGATATAGTTTCATACGATGAGATAGTTACATCATCCAAAATTCGAGAGTTAATTTTTTATTAGATTTTACAAGAATACATTGTAAGTGATTTGAATTCTTGAATGTAATCGATTCTTTTCAATAGAACAAGTATCTAGATTTGTGAGACCCGTATGGAAATATTTCGCTGAAAAATGTCTGCAAAACTATGAAAAATCTCTGAAAAAAAATGAAAAAACTCTGAGAAACTCTGAAATTTTGATGAGAAATCTAATATTTTTGGGACATTCTTTACAGACTTTTTTCAGCCTTTTTTCAGAGTTTCTCAGAGTTTTTTCATACTTTTTCAGAGAAATAGTAACGAAATTGCACTCTGAAAAAACTCTGACAAAACTCTAATAAATTGTTGACATGTTTCTGATTATTGAAAAATCCTGAAATTCAATAAATACTTTCATATGCCGTATTCAAATATCATGTGTGAAACAGTGTTTGAAAATTTTTTAATTTTTTTCTAAAAGTCAGAAAAATGTTAGCAATCCATGAGAGTTTTGTCAGAGTTTTTTCAGAGTGCAATTTCGTTACTATTTCTCTGAAAAAGAATGAAAAAACTCTGAGAAACTCTGAAAAAAGTCTGAAGAAAGTCTGTAAAGAATGTCCCAAAAATATTAGATTCCTCATCAAAATTTCAGAGATTCTCAGAGTTTGTCAGAGTTTCTCAGAATTTTTTCATTTTTTTTCAGAGATTTTTCATAGTTTTACAGACATTTTTCAGCGAAATATTTCCATAATATTCCTATGGATATCGAAGAATATTCTAGATTTTTTGAGACATAACATACGTATATTATATTTTATCAAGTAAATGAATTTGATAACAATCCTCAATAATTCGTATGAACGTTGAAGAAATTCATGAAGCTGTCACTAGCAGCCGATTGTTATAACTTCTGATTAAACGTTGTTGAAACTTTTTTTGTACCTAAAATCGATTGAGCAACGTTCCATTGAACGTTTCAGATGCTTGAATCCTCGATAAAAATTTTGTGTAACAAGTTATAACAATCGGCTGCCAGTTTCAGCTTCATAAGAAATTCAATGCTCTCATTCATTCATTCCCCTGTCCACGTGCGTAGAATGTGGTTGGATTTGAAATTCATGATTGCATATCCACTAAATTAATTCTCCACTCAAAATGCTCATGCAAACACCAAAATTCTAATAAAAACAACACTTTCTGTTCTCTTTCGTTAGCTCTAGACAAATGCTGAAATTTATCGACTCTAAAAAGAAAGTTCATTAGAATTCATAAATATTATCGAACTGTGCTAAATCAAATGGCAAAAAAATCTACAATTCTCACGTATTCCACATTCCACGGGATGTGAAATTTATTAAAATCCACATTCAATTGATTTCACTGAGCGTACAAACGATCGCTCGCACTCCATAGAATCTCTTACCACTATTACATTATCGATGATCTTGAAACTTGGAACACTTACTTTACTGGTTATTATGATTGCCTGGCACATTGGTTCTATACATTCCTAAACGTACGTTGGCACTTTGACACAGTTTTATCTTATAACAATTGAAGCACTGAGAATTGCATTGATCATGGATCGTTTTGCACACAATTAAAAAACTTGTAAGCCCTTTTTCGATTTCAAAAAGAGCCTTAAGATTCTTTGTACCAGCCGGAAAGATGGCAGCAGATCGAGAATAGTACCGGTTGAATCCAACGGCGGTGCGGTGAATGTTAAGAGTGAAAACCAGTTGGATACTCAGTAGCACGTAGCCCCTCAATGCCAACTTCACATTAAACCATCACCAGACACCATTCATTGTTCTATTCTTCAAACTTTTATGTGTATACGTATTGATTTATTCATCGAGATCTCGTGTAATCGATATCTATTCTTTCATCGTATCAATTTTCATCAACATCGGATGTATAAACTTTGAACAATGCTCTACGAGATTTCGGGAGAAAATTTGGCTTTCTTTTTGTTATTTGTTTTCTGTTTTGAATGAAAAATCTCCTATCTCGGCATCTCTCACGAAAATTTCATCATTATGAAGGATGATATTGTATATGATGGGATTAAAAAAGCACATTTTATCAGTACGTACGTGACCGTTTACGGGGCATCGTTTTCTTTACAGAATAAATTAAGACTTTCGTTGTCGTCTTTCTCTTAGCTTTCTTGCACGTAGACCTCTACGCGAGCTACACGTTTATCCGTTTCGTGTACTTTCTCTCTTCTCTCGGTCTACATGCGATCGGGACATCAATGTACCTGTGTTCTTTTTTTATCACTTTTGTGCGTGAATGTTTGGTGATTCAGAATTTTGGCTTACACGTGTCAAGTTTTGTCACGATTTTGTAACATACTTCTCTATCTGAAATTCAATTTTCAAAATATTTGTTGATCGATTCCGATCGAATCGATTGGTTTACTATTCTTTCTTGTTTTCTTCAGTTGGGAGCAATGATTCAGCTGTTTTGTCACATTTTCCGCATGGTTCAGATCAGGTGTCTTGAGAGTGGGGTTTGAACTGAAATTCATTCAATTTTGAATATGCGTTTGAATATGTCAATGATCGTGGTTAATCTTTCAGTGCCTGAACAGAATTTTAGATTCTGGAGTTTCTCAGGTTTGATGATTCTCAGAGTCCTCTTTAAGTTCTTCAAGGAGGATTGTAACGCGTGGCCTCGCTTCGAAATGTTCATCGGGTTAACGGCATTCACCACCTTCCCAAAAAGTTACTAGATTCCAAAATCGCCCCCCCCCCCCAGTTTTCTCAGAAACGAACAAATAAAATGAAAAATAAAGAGTAGCTGCACTTCCTTTGATATGCTCAGAAGACGCACCTGCTCATTAAAATCGATTATATTCATTAATCGTTGAGAAAACTGGGGGGAGAGATCTAGTAACTTTGCCTCTGATGAATGCCCTTAACTCAAGATATGATGAGGACCCAACGAACAAGGTTATCTGAAATGAGGTATGACCTGTCTCAAGGTCTTGATCAGGGTTGAATACAGATCACATATACAGGAATAAACTTCTTTGAGTTATCCTGAAGTGTTGAAGCAGGTTTTTTTCCACTTTATCTTTACCAGGATCTTGGTAGTTCATCTGAACACAACAAACACACACTGTAAAAGCTAATCGCAATTTTTCTGTATACGGCAACCGGAAAATTCCAATCATTGAATGGAAAATTAATTTCCGATCTATATATATATATATATATATATATATGAGATTCACCATAAATCTAACTGGAAACCCCAAACTTTACGGAAATTCTTACAATTATTTCATAGGAAATTTCCGAGCAAGTGCGGAAAATTTCTAACGCATATATATTAGGGTATTTCATTTTTGGGCAAGATTTTTGTTTTCTTTGTCCTACCTGAGAATTCAATATTCTCCAGAAGAAAAAATATATTCCCGTTGGAGAAAAACTTCCAGGTGAGTAAGAGGCTTTAACCCATTCAAAAATTCAGTTTCTCGTTTAAATAACACAGGAAACTCATGAACTTTGGTTTCAACTTGGTATTTCAGTGTTGAACAAATTTTTTTCGAAAAAATGAATATGATGGGCTTGTAGGGCATAAAATTTACTACAAAACAGTTTCCATGAAATAAAACTGTACGACCCATGTTTTGTCGTACCTGTAGTTTTGGAAGTGAACTTCAACAAAAATCAACATCAAAGCTCTTATAATTTTGTATTTATTGATCTTACATTAACGAAATCAACACATAATACATTTTACAAGGCTCTAAAGTTTATAATCTTAGGAACAACTTATTCAAATACAATAATTGAACGTGAATTTCAATACATACAAGATTATAGGGGATTTTAGGCGGATTTTTATCAAAGTTCACTTTTTAAGCTCTGTAACTACGAAACTATTGGTCCTACAGTTCTATCTCATGGGAACTTTTTTGTATGCCCTACAAGCCCATTTATACACATTTATTTGAAAAAAATTCTTTGAACACCGTAAAATTGAGTTGAAACCAAAGTTAACCAGTTTCCTGTGTTATTCAAATGGGGAATGGAATCTTTGAATGAGCCAAGCCTCTGATTCACTTAGAATTTTTTTTCCTACGGGAATATTCGATATCTGCGATAAAATATCAAACTTTCAGGTAGGACAGAGAAAGAAAAAATATCGCCCGAAAATGAAACACCCTAATGTATATGTTAATTACTCGTATTTTTTTACAGTACAGTTTAATAAAGGTGATAAAAAAATGTAGTATGTTGATTTAAGATTGTATATTGTTGGGTAAAACAAATTTTCCTTCAATTAAGAAACCATTTTCAAATGGACTTCAACTGCAAATATTTTTTGAATTCATTCCGCTTTTGAAGACCAGATTTGACATTGAATATTGATGTTTAAAGAAAATATTCATCAGTCGGTAAGCTGTAAAATAATCAAATTCTTGCTTGACTTTTTCCAATTCATTGAGTCATCTTGGAATATTTTGAGTATAGAGATCTAGTAACCCTCAAGCAGAAATCACTTTATTCATTCCCTAAGTCTTGTCAGGTTTCCCTAAGCCTAATAAGTGTTTATTATAGCCTAGAGAATCAGTGGAGTGATTTCTACTGGAGTCTAAAATCTATGACATTCTCTCAGGGAGACATGATTCCTGACGACCTTCTGTACCCCTCAACTCGCTTCGGGTCTTGTACGGAGAAAAACCTACAGTAATGAGTACTTTAAACTACGCGACTGGCTCGCGTTATGGAAACAAAAGGAGTCTAACAATACTCTCTACTCCAGTAGACTGTACTGTAAAGAACCGACTGATTTGTATCAATACAGTAACCACTGCTGTTAGTCTGTGTTCATTTCCATAACACGAGCCAGTGGTGCAGTATCAAGTACAGTAATTACGGTAGGATTGTCTCCTCGTGCGTTCCTTTGGTTCAACCGCACCTTCCATTCACTTCAGTCACCTACTTTCCACCCTGGCTTCGCAATGCACTATCTTCCTAATTATAATTCACGAATTCGATTCTTTAGTCGATGGGGTTGTCGCTCCTCAAATATACTGACCCTAGGTCAAAAGTTTTAGTCGTGACAAATGAAATTTGTTTGATTCTATTGAATTTTCAGCTGTCCAATATTCATCCACAATTTATCTCCAAGTTTTCTACTGAAAAACAGTGAGAATTTATATAGATGGAGTCTGAAATGGATATAACACTTTCACGTGGACATGTTTTCACATTTGAAACTTTTGTTTTTATAAAAGAAAATACTAAGTCCTACTTCATTTACAGTCAAGAATGAGCCATAACTCATTCTAATGTAACTTCATGACAGATGACGTGGCTTTTATGTGGTGTACATCGTGTATGGATAATGAACGTAAACTTTGTTCGTAGATGTCCTTGAGTATAGGTTTATGATATGTATTATATACTCATAAGTTACGGAAATCTAATTTTGTAAGTCGCTGAATATTTCACGGAGGCGATAAACTCTTGATATGTTGGTTATCAATTTATTTACATGCGTTTTATATTTTGGAAAAGAAATTAAAAATCATCGAAACACTAACTTTTCGGTAACTTTACCGACAAAGCGGATGAATTCAGCAAATATGTGGGGATCCCTAGTAGAAATATAACCAGTTTTCCCTATATAACTGATGAGGCACTGATGAGGAAACGCTAATCAGGACAAACTGATCACTAACTTACTGGGAACTGATTATATGATTATTAAAATTCATATACAACTGATCAAACGCTGACAAGTTATTGCCTTTATTCACGAGAAATATTAATAGCGTAAATGTTTATAAAAAATATTCGGTTCAAAGAACATATTGATTGTTATTGAAGTGATATATTTCAATTACAAAAGTACACTTATTTGAGATATATGTCTTGACCAAAATTCGAAGTATCTCAAAGAAATTGAATCGAATTGGTTTGAATTATTTTATCCTGGGTTTGCTGTATTAAATCGATGAAACCCAACCTCAATAATTATAAAAAGTAAATGCACATAACCCGAAGAGAACATGAAGCTTCAGCGAACGTTCAGATCAGATGTGTATAGATCGGGCCGAAGGTTCATTAGAGCTAACTTTTAGATTCACAAACGTTTGACAAAGGTTTTACGGACGTTGAAATGTCCGCCTCGAAATACGTTCAGGAAACATAGATGGAACGTTCACTGAAGGTTCATCGAAGGTTTGACGAAGCTTCACAAAAATATCTATACTCCTATTAATTTTGATCAATTCATATGAAAAATAAATTGATTAATGAACATAAATCATTATAAATTAATCTAAGTATAGATATTTTTGTGAAGCTTCCTCAAACCTTCGATGAACTTTCGTTCCATCTATATTTCCTGAAAGTATTTTGCGGTGGACATTTTAACGTTCGTAGTACTCTTGACAAACGTTTGTGAATCTAAAAGTTAGCTTTCATGAACCTTCGGCCCGATCTATACAGATCTAATTTGAACGTTCGCTGAAGCTTCATGTTCTCTTCGGGAACAAAGCTACCTTGGAAATCAGTAGATTTTGTAAGGTTATGGTATAAAGGGAGATGAGGTGTAATATGTATATATTCTTCCTTGTTGTGAAATAATATAGTTTTTTTATACAAGTTTCCATACAAGTGTTGAAATCTTTTGTATGTTTATGATGAAAACCTGAAAGTCGCGCCCTCAAGAAAATTTACCATATTTTGATTTATAAATCTCACCCTAGTGGAAAGAATTTTTGAATTTAGTTGAATTTCATTAAATTTTGTCGAATATTGCTGCATTTCATTGTATTCCATATTGAAAAATCAATGAGAAACGATGAATTTCAACCACTCTCGACGGAATTAAATGAAATTCATCAAGCTTCACAAATTTTCTCTGATTTTTGTGAAGATTCGTGAGTTTTTGTCAATTTCTAATAAAAAGAGTGTCCAAATTGAGAATTGAATTCAAAACAAGTTTTTCCATCAGGGCATCCCTCTCTCAAAAAACGGTAGACTTTTTAGTCGAAATAGGATAAATCTCCTTAAGAGTTGGAAACGCTTATATACTATCTCACAATCAGATTCGATAAATTTCTAATAATCAACAATTGAATCAGGATAATCGATATCGACTTTTCATGACGCTTGAATACGTGTTATTTCAAAAGAATGAAATAATCTATTTGCAAAAATAATTGATGCGCCCATAAATCAACTGAATCATAATAATGGAAACCTGAATTCCAATTCAAGATGAACTGAATGTACTTACTTTCAATATGATCTTGTCATATCATATAAATAAACAACAACGGTGAACAAAAGTGACATGAATGACATTTTGATGATATTTGGATGATCACATCCAGAAACCCATTAACTCTTACAGAATCATCTATTCGTTCACGACAATGAGGTAACAATGATGATTTAATAAATGAATTACTTTTTCATTTGACTCATGACTCTGGTCATTAAGCATCCAATCTCTATATCATTCGTTTGGGATATTATATCATCAAGGATCATCTCCACCGTGCATCCATTTACTGATTGAAACACCAGAAAGGTGAATAAATTTTGAACTCTTTCAAATACATTCTTTTGTACATAATCCAACATGATATGAGGCTTACTAAATTTCAAACAGCCCATGAAATGTCACTATAATTCTCCAGGTATGGGTCAACTATTACATTGGATTGGATTTGATCTTCTGCCCTCATTGATATTATTTGTCTGATCAGTTGACGATGGTGCGAATTTCAATTCAATTTCAGAGGAAATTATTCAGTTCTCCTTCAAAATATAATAACATATTGAAAAAACAGAACCGGATGAGAATTTGATATGGAAATCATCATTTCCTCTAATGCAGGATGTGGTTCTTCTCAGTACAGGATTTACTTGAAATTTGATCTGCATCATCATACTTGCACGTTCGTTAATGAATATACGTCCATTATTTTCTAATATCACGCATGATCGTTCATTATGCACATGACTGAATTGTTCAAAGGCTATAGGATTCACAACTAATGAAGCAATTCGATCGATATGCATCAATTGGTTTAATTTAGAAAAGTAGGATAATTTGTGATTCAGGATACTACATGATACTACCTGTTTTAACGATATTGAATCACCAACGCTGTAAAAGGTCATGAAATGTATTGTCTAGTTTTGTAGAATGAAATAGATTGTTAGAAAAGTTTCCTTGGTCATTATATGAAATACACAAACAAATCAATAAACAAATTCTATCCATGTGCATTTGCACGGAAATAAGATTATTGCACACGATATGCTCATTCGCAATATGAAGTCTTCTTCTTCTTCTTCTTGTTATTAATCTATAATTTTAATCTGGGTCATTTTTGACGCAAGTTGAAATTTCAAGTTGAATAACTCTGAAATGAAAAAGAAGTGGGAACAGTTTTGTTCATTACAAATGACCACATAAACTTTTGGAATGTAAAGTCGGATAATATACAAGTATTACAGAATTTTTTCAGATTTTTTGAACAGCATTTATTAGGTCAAAACAACCACTGAACATGCTTGACCCAAATTACAAACGATGCCAGTATAATTCAACATTACGAGCGAAGGGTTAAGGAAATATATTTTGCTGTTTATTGTTTTGATTATAAAATATCATAAAAATCATCTAAGATGAATCACATTGTATTGTATCATAATATTCAATTCAATATCAATAAAATGGCAAGGATAAACCACATAAAAGGATGGTACTTGAAAGAAAGAAAAGCATTGGTCTATTTTTATTATGCTATACTTTTTTACCTTTCATTCTAGAATATTATGAAATAAAATAATTACGTGATCGATCCAGTCGATATTGCCGTTCTAAACGTACATTCGTACATGATTTTGATATAAAACGTATATAAATTACATTCCCCGATACAGAATTTTATAAAACTCTTATCTAATATAAAGTACTTTCATGTAATAAGTTTTTTTCAATATCATTCTGTTCAAGTCCTTCATATCATTACTGTAATTCCATAAACATTTGCATTGAATTTTCTATTTAAATAGCAAAATTGTTGACAATCATTGTCTTGAGCTTTTACTTTAGCATTAACATTTCTCTTCATCGACACGTGGAATACATACAAAATTATCTTGAATGATTTGCATAGTTCCGACTCATTTAGTGATCGTAGAAAGTCGAATTTTTCATTAAGTAAACCTGGGATGTTGAATTATGGATATCGAATGATGATTACGTTTTAAATATCGAATCTTTTATCAAGAGAAGGTTTCAGTAAGGAATTTCCTTAAAAATATCATCATGAAATATATGAATTCAATACAATACGGATCATTCTGTACTTGATTTCATTCAATGTAGTTTGTTTCTTATTGTATTGAGATGCTGCGAAGGCATCTTCAATGCCAAGAATAATAGTTTCATTCATACATTTATAAATCCACCACCGAATCGATCAGATTCCATTTTAAGCTCTTTAATCTTCAGAGTTTTTTCCCAACTATGAGAAAGAAAGAGAATGGAAGGAAGTTGCATGAATCCAAGTTCATCCGAGTCAGAGAAGATTAGTTTAAAAGAATAATAATGAAATATTAAAAACCACAATTCAAATGAAAATCACAAAACATCCTCAACGTGTACAAGTATTGGCCCCACTCTGGCCCAGGCTTGGAACAAGATAAATTAGGTGAGGTCGAAGTAGGCTCCATCGTTCATTCATGCTCGGGATAGTACTTACCGCTTTCTGAAATTTCACCCATCAAATGAGGAATTTAATCAAGTAAAATAAAATAATTCTGATTTGATTAAATTTGTATTGCAAATAATTAAATATCTCAGCTTCCTAATATCCAATCAAGCTATATGAGTTTTGATGCACATATACTATAGTATTCCTTCAATTCAAATGCACGTTGCAGGGAATTCAAATGCATTCGCTTGTTTTCCCTGCGAGGGTCTACAACGAAATCGCATTTGAAAAAATTTCTCAAGTATTGAGAAATATCGTATGCTGTTTTTTCACATTCACTGAACTTTCTCTAACGAAAATGAACTTAAATCACACGAAATAAACATTCATATCCCATTCTATCTAAGTGTGCTAAACTCATATTCAACAAAATATCTCTGGTTATGCATCACTCAAATCAAAACTACTATCAAGTCTCAGGTCGATTTGAATATAGACTGAATTTCTTAATCGACACGTTTTTCAATTAGTTATTGATAATGTTTGCGACGAATCTCGTCAGTTGGTTCCTTCGGATTTAAAAGTAGTATTTATCATATGAGTTCTTGGTCCTTACAGAATCCACTTTTACCGATTCATGAGTTTATCGATAGATCAAGAGTCTAAGAAAGTCTTGATGCTTGTATTTTTCAACCGTAGATCGCACTAATTTGATTCTCTCGATCACTCGCTCGAATTCCCCATGAGGAAACAACAAATCAAATTCAAAGATTGTGAGGATTTTCCACGTGCTTGAGGTCCGCTTCTATTTTAAGGGGTTATATACAGTTAAGAGGCGCAAAAACAGCGGTTTTTTCAATAATTTTTCTTGAAAAGACAGTTGAATTGATTAATGTAAAAATTTGTACACATATTGAGATAACATTTAACTGTATTTTAACATTTTCTATTTGTGAAAATAATAATTTTGAGAGCTGTTGTAGCTGATCTCCAAAAGCTCCTCTAAAAAAAGCGTTTTGCGGTGACCACGATATCTCGAGACTGAATCTTTTAAAATGAAAAAACCAAACGGATTTCGTTAGAGTGATGTATAATCTAATAATCGATCGAAGGAATAAGCAAAATAAAATTGTCCGACAAAACGGCGGCTCCTTGAAAGAAAATCGGGTTTTCACAAAAATTTTGGCCATAAAATAAAATTGTTCATAAAAAAAACAAAATTCATCGGTGAGAAGAAATCTTTGATTAATTACTGGAAAATATAGTCAACAAGCTTGTGTTGAAATTTGAGACCGATGGGGCCAGCCGTTTTCGAGAAATCTTGGTCATCGACTCTGCAAACACAGTTTGGAGAAAAACGTATTCAAAGTTTCAAAAGCACTTGACATAGAGTGAAAAAATTTTACAAATATGCGTGTAACTTGGACAATAATCGTGTGTACTTAAATGTATGTACATTACGTAAATGAAATTTTAAAAAATCGATTTTTTGAAAATTTCAACTGTGTATAACCCCTTAATACGATTCCTGAACTCTGAGCATTTGTTTCATTTCAAGATCACTGGATCTTTCAATTTAAATTGTTTTCATATTGCTGGAATTTTAATCGTTCATAAAAATTGACCACTGTTAGAGAAATTTTCCTGAAATTTCATAAGAATATTATGAATAGTGTTGCCGCGAGCCGCGCCGAGCTCGGCTCGATGGAGTGAAAGCTCGGCTCGAAGCTGGAAACGTAATTCAAAGGAATATCAACACTTGTGCTTCGCTACATTTTTTTTATGTATCTATTCAATGATTTGAGCACACAGAATGGAAAAATATGATTAACGAGAAATAAAAGAAATTTTATGAGCAAACAATCTTTCTCTCAAAATTCATCAAATTTCTTGAACCTCATGAAAATTTCATAAAATTTTGTGTATCTAGTTTTGAATCCAAATATCACATTCCATTCGTAATCATTAATTCTTATACGTTCATTTCATCTTGTTTCCCACCATGTTGTACATGTTGTAGAATTTTGTGTTCAAAATGATGTGCGATTAAAGTCATTCTTACCCCAAGAGAACACCAACGTTCGATAAACCGTTTATTAGATGTGCAATAGAGCTATGGACATTTGAAGGTTTAATGAACGTTCGTTGAATGTGAATTTATCAAACCCTGAGAGAACACAGAGCTTCTGGGTGGAATTTGGGTTCATTATACGTACTTTGACGTCCAGGGAACGTCCAGTGGACCATCAAATGGCCTTACGTACAATGAACCTCTATTGAACCTTCTTTGGAACTTCGTGTTCTCTTGGGAAAAATCAATCTAAAATCGATCTATTCGGCTCGTGTCCTTTTAGGGTAGATTTTGTATTTTTGAAACAAGCAAAGTAGAATCATTACAACATTTTACTATTTTGGTACAATTCACAATAAGTTGCGTAAAATTGCACTGATCTACATTTCGGACAAAACCTGTAGCGATGGGACACATCGCCTCAACGCAGAATTTGAGTGCAGAATCAGTGGATGAACGTTTGCTCGTCGGAGATGTGACGTGGAGGCAACGAAGAAAAGTCTGGCCTTGATCTTCACGCGGACTTTCCTTCGTTACCTCCACGTCACTTTTCCGACGAGCAACCGTTTATCCACCGATTCTCCACCCAAATTCTGCTTTGAGGCGATATGAGGTTTTGCGCAGGATGATATTTCCTGCAAAACCATACACGCAGAGAAAATGAATGAAAGTATTACTACGCTATACAGTCAAGTAGGGACAAAATCACATTGTGACGGTATGTGGTATGCTTTTTTATTAAAATCACCTTATTTTCTAGTGGAGATTGAGAGAATCCTGTTATCAATCAGCAGAAAGTATAGCAATTTCAATGACAAAATATAATACATTTCATTTCCTCACAATGTGATTTCTTCCCTACTTCATTGTAAAGTGTAGTCATTTTTAAAATAACTCTTCTTTGCGTGTAGCAATTGAATACAATGTTTCAAATACAATGAAACATATTTTCGATAGATTCTTGCTCGTTTGAGATAAACTCAAAGATGCCAATAGTATAGCTCTCCATAATTTGAGGATAATTGAAATGAAGGATGCCAAAATAGCACATTTCGGTTAACACAAAGTAGTCGAAATCAACATATATTTTTCTGAAAATATCTATTGTAGCCAATTTTTTGCTCAACACGAAAAGACACATATATTCGAAACATGAAAATGATTTATGGTTCTCTATAACAATTTTTCAATTGGTAATGAAAAGCTCGACGAGCTATGATACCTCAGCTCGACGAGCTATGAAACCTCAGCTCGGCTCGGCTCGAGCTATGCCTCGAAGCTCGACCGAGCTCCACTCGAAAAGAGAATCTCCAGCTTGGCTCGAAGCTCGCGGCAACACTAATTATGAAGTTTTTTACATAAACAGTTTATTAAATTTCATAATAAAATATTGAATTCAATAATATAATACTTAATAATGAGATTTTCTTCAACAATTATGAATTTCATCGATTGAAAATGATTTTATCGATTGTCAATAAAATCTCACAGGGCATAGTGTAAGGAAATTTAAGAACTAACCGAAATGGTGGACACTCAATTTAAAAAAAAAAGTACTGTATCATCTTTATGAATTAATAAAACGGTATATGATAATGAATAAACTTGATATCTATAGATATATTCATGCATTCAATAAATGATGTATCTATTTCATTACGTTTTATTTGATCAAGATTCCTTTTTTATAAACTACGCTGTGAGGACATCAGCTATAAAAAAAAGAAAAAGTCTTTCTATTTCGAGAGAAAACCCTTCCAATATGAAGTGAGAAATTTGTGTGACAAGTATTTCTTGAATTATTTGATGCTTCATTGATTTTATTTTTGGCATCAAGATTTATTTTTTTGGAATGAATATCACTACTGAATTAATGATATCCCTCGATATGAGGTGGAGGCTTATTTTGTAACAGGGCAGTATTGGATACTCGATTTGGAAAAATAAAAATAAAAAGAAAAACATTGACCTGAAAATTGGGTAATTTTTTAAGAACTAACCGTTTGTACGTTTTAGAATTGATCGTTTTCTTTTAGAACTAACTTTTTGGTAAGAACTGACCCTTATATTATGCCCTGAAATCTCATATTACTAGTGTACCTCTTCACACGTAGAAGCAGTTCCCTCTATCTGCAATGCTAAAACCTCTGTGCTGGTCGGGTTGACAACATACAGGATCAGATCACCGTTTATGAAGTCTTCATGGATATAGATCTTTTGAATTCTACAACTACAAACGGATGTTATGATTCTGAATCAATGTAGTTTGATGGAAAAAAAATTTGATAATACTTTATTTACATCTTTTGATTTCATGTTAGAGTCGTGAATATAGGGAAAAACATAATTCCTTGCCCATCAACGCTTGAGAAAACTTGAAAGAAAATTTTCTTGTTACACGCCCAATCAAAATTTGGCTATGCTGAACAAATAAACTCACCGAATCACATTTGATTCTCTGAATTAAAAGTAGTTTAGTACAATCCGTTTGGTTAGCATAACCAAATTTTGGTCGAAGCCACTAAACTTTTAGTTACGCCAACCAAAAATTTTGCATGGGCATATATCAACGAAATTTTTTTTTCTCGGTGCATAATATTCAATGAATTTCAGTTTCCGATCAATTAAAATCACGAATTTTTTTCCAAAATTGTTTTAGAGTTAGAGAACGCTGGTTTTCACACGGAGGAAAATTTATTTGTAAGATTAATTCCACAACAGTGGTGAAACTTTTAAAGTAAATTTGACATTATGTTCTAGAGATAAAATTTACTTTGACCTGTCGTGGAAATCATTCCAAAATTATAGTCACTCAGTTTAGTAGTGCATACTTTTGAGATAGTAGTTGCAACAAATCTAAAAAGGACTATTTTCCATAGGCTAAAATTGTTTCCTTCGTGATTATGCCAGTTCATTCGCGATGTAAAGATTACTTCAGTCCAAAGTAGATTTTATTCCAATTCAAAGTATCTGTTATTATGAATTTTCGAGCACGTTACGATGTTGTGTATTTACTCCACAAGAATGTAAACATTATCATCGCTGGAGTAGGTTTTGCCAGTGTTGCCAGAACAGCAACACGGTTGCTAGATTTAGCACTATGAAAACATTTCTAGCCCTGAATTTTTAAGTACAGCACTTAGCACTATGGATAGCACTTAGATTAAATATCTAGCACTATTTTTTCAAATGGAACATATATTTATAGGTCATTACTAATTGCAAATTTTAATTATCTGAGTTATTTGCATAATGGAAAGTTCTATAATTTATATGAAGAGTTTCCTTCTATGCCAAAGGATTATTTAAATTGAAATTATTCGTTGGAATAAAAAGTATGTATTGTATCGTGATTGAGGATTATTATTGGAAATATGTTGATTATTGAATAAATGATTACCTGATGGCAAAATTTTTCAAGGATTAGTTTGATTCACCCTAAGGGGATAGGTCTTGCAGCATATCTATTTTGAAAAAAATCATTATATATATATATATATTTGGTCAAATAAAAATATTGTTTTGTTAGAAAAAAGTCCAGTTTACAGCAGGATTGGAAGTCATTCAATTAAAACTCATTTGAATTGACGTTCAATGAACAATAAAAATGTAATTCTCAATTGAAATTTTTCTCAATTAAAAATTAAATCAAATTCTTAATTGAAATTTTTTTGCAACAAACAATTAAATTGAATTCTCAATGGAGGTAATTTCCATTTGACAAATCAATTCAATTGATTCAAAATCAAGCAATGGTTGATCCATTTTTCTTATGTTTTCTTGTTCTTTCTTAATTAACAAATACAGAAAAACAAGAGTGCATCAGGAAAATCAATCAATCATTGCTTGATTTTAAAGCAATTACATTTATCTGATAATTGGAAACGACTTCAATTAAGAATTTAATTTAATTTTTAATTGAAGAAACTTTCAAATAAGAATTAAATTCTAATTGTTAATTGGGTGCTTCTTCAATTAACTAATTTACAACCCTGGTTTACAGTATATTGATACATGATTTTGGTCATTGAATATCGAATCAAATATCCCTGAACATCTATTTGGAGATGTAAAATGGAAAAATAAATATACAAGGTATCTCACTAAACACTCTGACCCTGCTGAATGTAAATTCCTGATATAACAAAATGTGCAAAATTCACAAATTCAAAATTCTCTATTTTTCCTGCGTTTTTTTTAGCACTAACATTTGGCAACATCGAAAAAAATCTAGCACTGTCACCAATTCTAATTTAGCTCTGAACAGCACCGACTGCTGCGTCATCTAGCTCTGCGAGTCTATAACCTTCTGGCAACACTGGGTTTTGTTATGTTTCAGGATGGAGTTTTACATTGTCTATCATTTTCTTATCATTATTGGTAAAATTTTACCGGAGTATTCAATTGAAAGTTATGTTCTCATATTTGCGTAGCGTGTAATTTCACAATCATCTTCAAAATAGGTTGTATTTTGAATGTTCCAATTTCACTCCCGGCTTATGTTAAATTATACACATTTTTGGTAGAATGAATTCTCTGTCTAAGCTTCCTTTTATATATTACGTATGATAAATCTATTATTCTTCAATATTACTTGTATATGCGGGAAGTATTCAATTAACCTCGCACTAAGTAAGATTTACTAGATATTTGGATTTCCTCTTACACGCAGGAAAATATGGTTCAAAAAGTCACATAATTTATTGAGGATCAGCGCCAGCCTGTGACGGATAAAATTATTGATCTAAATATACCGTCAAAACTACTATAATTTCTTGTAAAAACACATCTACTTATGGTACTTTTAGAAGTGAATTCAAGTAAATAACTTTATCGATCTCAGACTAGCGCTGATCCTCAATAAATTATGAGACTTTTTAACACATTCGTTTTCTCTGTGTACGCATGGCGTAGAGAGTCACATGCAAATCATACATGTTATAATTCCAAAATTCACTCCATAACAGTAGTGGAAACTACACTCTTTTTCAATTCAAATTCTATTCAAAATCTTTATATTATTTTCTATCGAATTCACTGCGAAGCTTGAATGCTTTTTTACTCTGTATGAATATTGTCTATATATTAGCTCGCGACTTTAGTACAAATTTCTACATTTTATGTATATTCTACCATAAATTTATTCCGTGTATGTTCAAATTTAATCAACAATTCCTCGTTTCCAGATGTTATAATATGGAGAAATGTGACATAAGTGGAATCCAAACTATACACAGGATTCATTTTATTAAAATTTCACCAGTTACCTTGTATCCTAATTATATACACACAAAATTTGATATAAATAAAAATCGACATCTATATAATTATCTATATATATATATATTCTTGTGCATTTCTACAGTAAGACAAAAAAATAAATTTTCATCGTATGAAAACTCTTAAAACCCGTTAATCCACTCAGCCTCCGTGTCATTCTTGGGTCTATTCTTGCATAAACGTTCCGACCTTCCGTGATAATAGGAAACTCCATCAATACTTTCACGAATTAATTGATGTTCTGTGATAATGCATGATGAATCCTAGAACCGATAATTGGTATATGTTTATTCTACTACTCTCCATGAACATATTTATGATTCTATACTGGTTGCGTAATACAACTGCAAGTGAAATTCACTTTCATTCTTCGAATAAATCATTGGTGTACGTTCAAGGACATTGGTACGACGTGACCGTAAGCACGTAATACTTCTACCGGAACTCGGAAATGATTCCCCATGTACCACGAAATGTTTCAGTATTCGAGATTGTTCCTTTCTTTTCACTCGAAATATATATAAAAAAAACATACATTGTTTTCGATACAAAAGACAAGAGCACTTAGAGATTTCATAAACTCATTTGTCGTGAATAATCATCTTTACTTCCATGTTTGATTCGTTGCGCCAAAAAAAACACTTAATGTACCAAGGGGACAAGATTGTTCTCAGTTCAAAATATCTGGGGGAAAAGATATTTATGAATATCAACTGAGTATTCAACTGCATTGAAGGAGGATTAATTATTTATGTTGAGATGAAAAAATGGTTGCAATGTTGTATTGAATGTATACTTCCATCCAGCATCGGGAGATTTCCTGAACGTTCAGAAAATGTGCTCGCTTTAGGGATAGAGGATGTTTGTGGGATGTTGAAACATCCATATTTTTCAAAACTAGGTGTAAAAATACACTCTGAAATATACCGTCTAATGATAAGACAGAGCTGCATAATCATGAAAAGATCCCGTTTAAAAATACTTTCCGACGGAGATTCGTCTTGTAACAAGACGGGAACCATTTCGAACGATTCCATTGCACTAACAGACGATTCCTTCTGTTAGTAAAACGAAACTCAAATGACAAGACGGACTTTCTTCTACCGATAAGGCGGGTAAAAATCCTCAAAATTATTTATTTGGGAGTAGATTAGGGATATTTTTTTATCGTGAGACGGATACCGTGTTGTGAAAAGACGGGATTAATTTCAAGGTCAGACGATTTTCGTCTGTTCATGGAACTGCACAGTGATTGCATTGGGTGGCCGATTCTAATGGAAAAGCGGGTTCGTTTCGCCAGAGAAACGGACTATGTTTGAGACGGCTGCCGTTTTATGATAAGAAAATCATTTTTATGAGTGTATCTTTGTGAACATTATTACCCATCTAACTGACTCAGACCAGAGAACGACTGAATGACGTCTCGGGAGGTTCTAAGAACGTCCCATACATGTCCTCAAAATTGTATTCATGCTCCCTGTGCAACATTTTTAAGGCATGTTCAATAAGGGTTTCAATAGAGTTCTACGGTGCTACGCGTGTGTTGATGGATGCTAATTCTCATGAAAGTACGTTTGGAAAACATGATAAAAACATCCCATGGTGAATGAGAACAACTTATTCAGACCATATTAAGGTAGTTCTCCGGGAGAATTCAGGATTAAATTAGAAAAATTATTGTCAAGCAGAGCATCAAGGTCGAAAGAATTCGATAATCATATTCGTTGGGACTTATATTCTTATTTATGACAAAAAAAAACCAACTCGAAGTATAAATAAATAACCTTGTAACAAGAACGCGGAATTTGACATGGTTTTTTTCTGAAAATATTTTGATTTTTGATCCGTTTATGACTTATGAGGGCTCATTTTGTTCCTTGTGAGATTTAAAAAACCTTTACCATGGGGATTTTTTTATATGAGTCATCATGACACTGTCACACGCTTTTGTTTATTAATAATAAAATACATTCCCATAAACAAAAGCGTGTGACAGTATAAAATGACTGGTATAAAAAAATCCCCATGGTAAAAGTTTTTTAAATCTCACAAGGAACAAAATGAGCCCTCATAAGTCATAAAAGGATCAAAAATAAAAATTTTTTAAGAAAAAAACCATGTCAAATTCCGCGTTGTTGTTACAAGGTTATTTATTTATACTTCGAGTTGGCTCTTTTTTTGTCATAAATAAGAATATAAGTCCCAACGAATATGATTATCGAATTCCTCCGCCCTTGGTGCTCTGCTTGACAATAATTTTTCTAATTTAATCCTGAATTCTCCCGGAGAACTAACTTAACGTGATACCAGCGCTATAATTTTTACGGGACAAACTAAAAAAAAATGCACGGAATAATTCAAAATATCCCTCCCCTGGTAAAAAGCGAACGTGCTTGAAACACCGTCAAAGCGTGCAATAAAGTGACAGAAGCGTTTGTGAAAAGTTTCGACCGCCAAATGACTCTAAGGCAAATTTGGTTGAGCGTGCTATCACATTTCATTGAACGTCCAACGCACCCTTCTTACTGAACACTCTTCTCCAACTCTTCAATAACTCTTTCCTGATGTTTACGATGTTTCGGTAGTGAAGGTTTACAATGTTTTGATTGATTGAGAATTATATGATTTTGAGGTTAGAATGTTTAGAGGGTATTTTTTACCTTTTATACCAGTTGTTAAGCTCAAAAATTTTCTTCGTATTCAAGATACATTTACCAATATAATCACTAAACAACAATTGTTTTGAATTATCGAACTGTAATTTGATGATGTTTGATATGTGCAAGTCAATTAAATTCTTTTGCACATTCAATGATTACACATGGGATATTGAAATTGATTTGTAAACTTTCAGGATGAAAAATCATTTTAATTCAATGAGAAAGTTTGAATTTCCAGCACATTCCCTTATGACACAGTTCATCAGGGAAATAAAATTCCAATTTCTTCAATCACCGATGTTAGCCTAGCGGTAAAGGACTTTCTCCCGAGTTCAGAAGTTCCTGGTTCGATTCCCCTTTGCAAACTCTTTTTTTTTTACTTTCTTTGGGCTCACTTTCATGCACGCTTCACATCCGCCAAATGACTCCTCCGAAACGCTTCTGATACTTTGAATTGACCCTTCGATTACTCTTATAGGACTCTCTAATAACGTCTTTGTAACTCTTCCCAGAACACTCCATTTTCAACAGGGTCTGTACAGCACTTCTTCAGCAGTTCAAGAAATGCTGTATAGAGAGATATTTTGAATTAATGTACGTATTTTTATGTAGTTCATCCCGAAAAAATTTTTGAAAGCCCAGCCGCTAGTATTTCCTTAAAGTACATCAAAATTGAAGGTATTCTAAATGCTTAGGAAACTTACTTGTCGTGGACCGAGGCACGCCAAACCAAAGCGACATGTCTGCCACGTTCAGAAAATTTTCGGTGCTGTCCCAAATAAAAAAAATAATGAAAATCCACATCTTGAACAATTGATCGCAAAATTTTTGGTATTCAATGCTTTTTCTCCGAACACTCTTCAAATCTGAAGGAGTCAAAAATCACGTGTCTCACCACACTAAGTCTCAAAAGTGAGCCAGTCCGCGTGAAATGGGATTTTTATTCGCTTCGAGTGAACCCTCACTCTCTTGGAGTGAACTGGCTGTAAGTTTTCAACTTTCAACCTTAGACTATCACTTTAGAAGAGGGGAAATTGCACTCAGAATTTTGACAAGCACATTTTTGGTTGGCTAAAGAGTGAAATCTCACTCTAAAAATTCCAGAGAGAATGCCGAAAAAAAGTTCTATAATAATAATTCTGTATACTACGCATCAAAATTTGATGAAAAATCTGAAATCTCCTCAGGTTAAGCCTCGGGTTGAATTCCAAACTTCTCTAAATTTTTTTTCTAATCGTAAATCTGTACTTTCGGCCATGATTCAATTCTTGCCGCAGCCATTTATTTCTGATTTCAATACCATAATGGTTTTGAAGGTATGGATTATGAAAACCACTCGGTTTTTCCATTGAAAATGATTGATTTTGTTCAAAAATCCTTCTATACTACCGAAACAAAAGTCTCTTAGAATTTATATACATTGAAATCAAAGTTTTGTATACTGTAGAATCTGTGCGTCTACAGTTGGAAATTTTGCGTTGCAAACGATCTATTCAAAATTTCTGCTAAAAGTCAACATAAAAGAGTAATCAAATTGACAGATTTTGTAGCGGTTTTGATAAGTATTGAGCGGACCATTGTGTGTTGAAAATACACAAAATTTTCTCTCGTATGTGCTTCTCTTCGGCTCTGTCTGGGGTCAGAATGAATAGGCAGAGTGAGGCCGATGTTAGGCTGATGTGACTTTTCATCATTCATACTTGTTCGGATATGCAGGAAATCAATAAATGAGATATGAAAATTTTGTACAAACTCGATAACATTATTCTTTAATACAAAATTATATACAATTTTTATATGACTACTGTATCAACCTATCTATCATGTCTAGAGATTAGACTTCAAAAACAGTAACTGCTTTTTCTTCTATATTAAACATGTCTAGTCTCTATAGAGTTTTTCAAAATACCCTCACAAAAATTCACCCCAGTTCTTTCCAAAAAAACTTGGAAAAGAACGAAATATTTAGGTCTGAATGGGGTAAATTTCCCTTAGGATATTAACCCTTCGAAGCACGAATGATTATTTTTTTATTGTTAAAAAGTCGTTCGATGCCACAAAGGGTTAATAAAGATTGAATATGTTTACTACAAAGAAGAAATCCCATCTCTAATCATACATTTCCCAAGTAATTTTATAAACACATTTTTTCATTTCCATTCATCGATAATTACACTATCATCAATTTCGTACGAAACATATTATTCCCGGAATAGTTACAGAATTACAATTTGACATATAAATTGTCAATGAATATTAACATTTGCTCTCAGTCGTGATAATGTTATTTTGCACACTCGTGAACAAACTTTATAAAACAAACAACGAATATCCTTTCACATTCGATCACGATTCTAACCACCTCATAGAGAATTTATGACATTAACTCACTGAACCTGTTCCACATCAGTGGATATCACATATTGATGCAATATCTTCAATCGAACGGTAATAGACAACAAGCATGTCGGTCCCGCGGATACTACAGAACACAAGAGTTCATATTTTAAACAGTCAAATGTGTAATAATGACACCCAGAGACCATTTCCAACGAAGTATTTTTCCACGGAACGATCACCCTTCGTATATACACGTTTCATTGTTGTTTGAAAACAATGCTCAAAGTCGGAATGTATACCTCAGCCGTTATTGAAATCACACACAGAAAGTTTTATTCATTCACATTCCGCAGTATTTATATTTATTGGTTTCCCAATAGCATCGAATTTAATTCACCACGAGGAATATGTGGAATCGCATTTTAAGTAATATCGTTCCCATTATTACAACATTCCGAAAGTTATAGATAATTATTCTCAAGAGCAAGCAAAAAAGAAGGATGTAATGTAATCGTAAATTAGTTCAAGCAGGTTTTATCAGGGCGTGACAAACCGATGATGTAATTTTTAATTTCTATGATGTGAGTTGAACACATCCCTTTGATATTCCGGCAATTAATTTGATCACGAGTGATTTTATGTGAACTTTCCTCCAAGGGATAGGCACGATGTGTTACGAGTGATGCTTGACTCTTCCGCGTCTGAATAAAAAGACAAAAACATGTTATATTTGTCAAAAAATAAAAAGTTTCTACATTCGTCGATCTTATTTAAAGCTTATTTACATCTGAAATCGTCAACTAGGGGTGTGTCAGTTCAAAAAAATATATAAGTAATGATAGTTCATAAATAAAATCTATCAACGAGGATCATTTTCAACCACCTTACACGCTACTGGCACATTAGATTATAGTTCGTGAACACAGGTTTGAAGAGGTAGGGATTATATTTGGCTTCACACAACACTAGAAAGTCATACTTCACTCTCTTCAATGTATTCTGTCAGATTATCGTGTCTTTTCCATCGCGACGCCCACTGTTGTTTGATCAAATCGGAGCCTTTTTCACCGATCATGATAACCGGGGCGTTGATATTGCCGTTGGTGATGGTAGGCATAATCGAGGCGTCGATTACTCGCAATCCTTGAACTCCGTACACCCTTAAGTCGGGATCCACGACTGCCATACGATCCGTCGGAGGACCCATTTTAGCTGTACAACTCATATGATATATCGTCATCGTGTATTGTCGGATAGCACAGTTCCAATATTCATCGGTGAACATTGGTAAATGTTTACAATTTGGTAAAGGTTTGCTGTGAAATCTAGCGCCGAATCGTTTCATCGTTGAAGTTTCGCCGAAAGCTATAGCCGCCTTTACGCCTTCTCTCAAAACATCAACGTCGTCCTGATGCGTAAGATAATTGTGATATAATATCGGATAATCCAGAGGATTTCTCGATTTGAGTTTGATAAATCCTCTCGATTTTGGACGCAACATCATAGGGAAAACTCCAAACACGTCACGATTGTTGATCTTACCGAAGACTTCGTTGTAAAATTCATCGGTGAGACCGTGAGCGTTCTTCACGTGTGTGCCTCCGTCAGAATTCGTGGACGAAGAGGTTAACATGAATTCAATATCCGGCCAATCGTCGCTCTGATTAGCGTATTTGGTTGAAATAAAAGCTACCGCTTCCAAACCGATGCTCGACGTCAGAGGACCATCTTCGGTTATGGCGTAACGCAACGCCGAGTTAACGTTGACTAATCTGTTCATAACAACGCTTATCTCGTAATCGATCAAAAATACCAATCCACCCACGGCTATGTGATCTTGAAGATTCTGCCCCACACCTGGAGAATCATAGATCACCGGAATCCCAACTTCTTCGAGATGTCGTCTTGGTCCAATTCCAGACAACATCAACAATTGGGGAGAATTTATAGCACCAGCCGATAGGATTACTTCTTTCCTTGCGTATACGGTCTCCTTACGACCCTCTCGAATAAATTCAACGCCATACGCGCGTTTCGTGTTTGGATCTATCAACACTTTGGTTACGTGACTCCATAACGATAAATGGAAATTCGGACGTAATTGGATGGGACGTATAAAAGCTTTAGCGGCACTACATCTGGTACCACGTCTCATCGTGTATTGATAAAACGCGAATCCCGTTTGTTGTTCTCCGTTTACATCGAGAATTTCGTAACCCATTTCTTCGCCTGCTTGTAGAAATGCCACTCCCAATGGTGTGTTATAGGGCGCATCTTGAACCGTCAGATAACCACCTGAAAGGAAATTGTTATTATTATTATTATTATTAAGAATCATTGATGCGTTGTAATATTCGATTTACTGAATTTATCATTTTTCAGTGGCAATTCTATTAAAATGATTTGTTTCACAATATATATATATATATATATTATTTATCCCCATTGAATATTTATACAGACTAATGTCAACGTAATTGTTTTCTTTCGAACTCCGTTGGAGAATAAACGGTTCATGAGTCACTAAAATTGAAAGTTTCTTGATCTCCTCCGAACAGCTCAATTAAAATTCAGAGGAAGACAAGTTATGTCCAAGAAACAGTAAAATAAATACTTAAGTGAAACCCATATAACGTCTTCCACGCTAATACGAGTCCACTTTGATGCATACATGCATTTTTACATGTTCATTGAATATTGCAAAGCGGAACATTTAATGTTTCTTTTCTACCTGTTGCGAGAAATCAAAAGGCTTCTGGTTACGTTTCTAAATTTGGCTTCAACATTGCTTCAATCGTTCTTATTATTCTTACTTCCATTGAGATTCTCTTCACTTGTTTGATAAGCGTGGAGAAATTCGAACTTTACATGACTGAATCTGAAGAATGCGAGAATTCTCATGGTGGAAAACCTTTTGATTCTCCACGATATGTTTTATGAATGTAGCAAAAAATTGTTGTTATTCAAAATAGTTTCATACAGAAAATTCGGTACGTAATCAACGGGCATAAAAAAATATTGCTCCAATCTGTGTCAACTTCTAGAAATAAAATCCTCACCGGAGTACTGTTTCAACACACCAAAAAAGGACATGTTTCTTCTCGACGTTTCCAACATTTACACGGATCGCTTACAATTTCCTCTTAGCACATATATTTTGATCCGTGTTTTAGATCTCAGTTTAGATAAAGAATCATGATTGAAGCTGCTATTGTGAAGATTTTTACTTTCACAATTACTATGTAAAAAAGAAAAGTGTTATTTTTCTATTCTTAGATTCGTTGCGATACGTATGTATAAGAGAAATTCCTATCAATTAATTAGAAATTCTACTGGTTCCATCCGCTTATAGAAAACACATAATAATCGAAGTTCTGAGTAAAAGTCATCAGTTCATGAGTTCGAGATTCTTTTTCTCTCTCATTTTCAGTGAAACACGACTCACCTCTTAGTATCCGGATGTAATCCTTATCTAATTTCAAATATCAAATTCTGTAGAGTAATTGATTATTGATCGAATCCCCAACCTTTTACGCGCCCCCATTTTCCATTGGATCGATCGAATCCAATATTATACGCAATTCCCTTTCTCTTTTCATTCTTTCGAAGTATTTTTAATTCTCAGTATTTATATCGTGGGATGATTTTTCGCAAAAGCGTTAACGACCTTGACTTCATGGTGCCGAAATTCCACGAGCACATATATCAATCTGATGAAATCCATTGGCAAAACGGAAACGAGTTTGAACACCTGTATTTCATAATTCGTGTCTGTATGAATAAACGATTTTTGGAAAATTGAAACATCATAATATAAAGATAGGTGAATAAACGCACACGCGTATACAACAATCGTGATTATCTTGAAATCGAGATGATCATCGTCCAATTGTGAAATACATTGACAAACTTTTTTAAAAACACTTGATTCTTATAAATAAGTTGTGAGCGAACAAACAAATCATTGCAAAATTGAGGTTCAATGGAGAACGTTTGAAAATTCCTCCAATTAGGGTAGAAAAGAAACAAAAGAACTTTCTTTGCGTTTATCGACGATCAAGTGAAAGTGTCTATGTGTGCTCTCTAAATTTGAATCAATAAATTTCACCGTTGGCGAATAAAAGTGGGTCATTTTTCGAACCAGTTGAAATAAACTGAGGAATTAATGAACAATTGCTGATTCATTATCACTTTCTTTGTATTCCGTGAAACTTTGGTTCGCTAGTTCCGCTACTGTATACTCTGAGTCTTACTTTCGAAAAATCAAAATTGTAACTCAGGAAAATGAGGTATCGTTTCAACATGTGCTTTCCAAATAATTCAAATTCACGAAGAGTTGCTAGATTGTTTCTTCTCAACCGGTATATTCCGTGTTGGCATTGAAAACAAATTTGATGAGATTCCTAGCACGCATTTAAATGAGTCTGGTTTATATCGCTGGTGGTTAGTAAGAGTTGGAAGGAGGTATCAAACGATCGTGCATCGTGAGAAGAAAATTCGGTTTCTTTTGTCATCACAGGACATGAACTGGTATTCAACATGGACTGATATTCACATTTCAACATATTTTTCAAACTGTCTTATAGAATTATAGAAACTCTCACTGTGAAAAGAATAATCTATAAACACATCAATTGTTCATCATAATTGTTATATTAGGGATCAACAATTCTGATTATGATTATTGGGTGTCTGTATACATCCTCCACTGTTCAAAACAGTGAAATTCAGCTGCATCTTCCGAATATAAAAGATTTGGCTAACAAATCAAGCCGTAACGAGCTCCAGGTTTCAGATTAGCCTCATTTACACTGTGAGAAGCAAAGATTCGCTACAAACTCGATTTAAAAAGGCATTTGTCCAATTCGCAGGTTTGTATCAATTTGTGATTCTATTAGTCTGACCGTTGAATTGATCCACATTTCTAAAGACTCCGAGCTGGTTAAAAGATCCATCGATTTAAAATTTCTTCCAATCAATTGAAACCTCGATTCAAACTTTCAAATTGAACTATAATATATTCATCAAGCTAGATTTCTCACCAATTCTTGATTTGAATCTGGAGCTCTTGCACGGAGAAAAGGGAATAGTGATAATCACTAAAATATGGACAGACCAAACTGCGCAATCATAAGAAATAAACGGCTCAATCGAAATCACCATATACTTAGGTGAACTAACGATAAGTTCAGTAATGACCAAACGTTTGATCCGTTCATATTTTATTATACCAGTTTTCTCCATGTGACAGCTCGATTCACAGTTATCACGCGGCAACATTATTGTTATTAATGCACTGAGGAAAATGCAACGTGGTTACAGTAACTATGTTTGCATGATCAAAGATTCACAGTTGCAGTGACGTGTAGTTGTAGCAACTACATAAGAAGGTCAAGGCAAAAGTCAACTACGTGATGTGTTCGTGCCGACCAGATTTTTCTCTGAGTGTGATACATAGGATTATTGATGATTTCTTTTTAGCTCACCTGTGCTATGATATTTCGTACTGCGCGCCAAGTAAGGATTCCTTTGGTCTTCTGATTTTTTAAAGTAAGGTAGAACATCTTCATATCCCCAGCCAGGATTCCCAAAACTCTCCCATTGATCGAAATCACGACGATTTCCTCGAATGTAGAGCATTGTATTGAGAACGCTAGATCCACCGAGAACCTGGAAGTGTGTTCTGTTTTTATTATTCTGTACAATCAAATTTACATGCGGTTTAGGAGGATTAGTCAACAGTTGGATATTGACAACAAACTCTTTGTATATAATGGAAAATACAGTGAATACAAAAGAAATTGAATATATCAAACATCTCTTCTTCGATGCACAGAGGAAAGCAGTGTATTCAAGAATCTCATAACTTATTTATCAGTGTCGGTTACTTCAGAGTATGTTCAAAATATCGCAATATACAGCATTTCTCGAATACCCATAGAAATGCTGTGTGGAACAATATCTTCAGATCATTGGCGGTTGGCCAAGAAATGTCATATGAAAAATTTGGCTCGCGTCACGTTCCCTGGTATCTCCTTGAGTTTCTGAAATAACCATGGCATTGCGTATGGGGCATTCGATTAGAGGAGGGAATACAAAGTAGTTGTTTCATTTCTCAAACAATATAGAATCCATAGAAAGAGTGAATGGTAACACGAAAATCTCAAGGTGCAGTGTAAAAAAGAATTTTTGAATTTTCCCATGTTATGGAAGTTTGAATTGTTTATAGAAATGGAACGAAAATTCAAATTCACAAAATCTGTTATATTATCGTTATTTATCTTCTGTTTAAAGTTGAACTGCAAGATTCTTGGTCTCTAATAGCTAAATATTGTGTTATTCAATTACTAATTCGTTTCAACAAACGATTCAAACTTCAGCGACATAATGTTTTCCCCAAAAAAACGGGTACAGCAAAGTTCCTCCATAGATTAAGAATTTTTCACCATAATTTGGTGGATTTCCCCTTCATTCGTAGAGCATACAACTCTCAAAAAACAGAATAATTCCTCCAAGTTGTAGAAAAATCCCTCATTTTCAATGGAAAACCCTTTAATTCCTAACAAGACTTATTCGTGGTGTTCACGATTAGCCCGAGTTCCCCGATACCCCACTCTCTCCTATTCTCTCAGCGATGATCGATATCATAAACAAAACGTCACAATACTCGCATTAGGAGAACATTCTCATGCCATTTTGGTACTAGAATTCTAACCTGTGGAAAATATCTCTGATTGAATAACCGCCCACAAAACAATCTGTAGAAGAAACGTGGGAGATGTTTAAGAGAAAACATTTTATACACATTCAACGTTCATTCAATTATAAATGTAATTTTCCGCAAATTGAGCTCCTCCGATGCTTTGCAACAGACGTAAAAACATTCCTCCTATCAATTAACCATGTACGTAATGTGAGAAGTCTTCTGTATGTATTATGTCTATTTCGGACCAAGTGAAAGTATTTTTATAATCTCTAGAGTTGTTTTAGCTGAGACCAGTTTACGTGAAACATAGAAAAATAATAGCTACACGTTGCTTTCGATAAATCAATGATCCCGTCGCGTGAAATGAACACAACATTTCTGAATTATTCGAAAAGTTTTCCTATGAACTTTGGAATATGCAAAATGTCCCAGAAAACACTTCCCCCCTTTGAAGGGGTAGTTCCTGAAGAATAAAAACAAGACAATTTTTCCTTTAGTAAAATATTTGAAAATGCTTACACTGAAAAAAAATGAGCTGACAAGTACAAGTGCATCGGCTACTCAAATAATCGACGAATATGTTTATGTAGCATCCACCCAATTAGTTCATCAAGAATTTTACACCGTTCTTCCAACACCCTGGTAGAAATATTCCATAAAATTCCATTACAAGAGTCCAAAGTTCTGATTGAATACCATTAAAGCTGTTGAAACCCATTCAATTTCCCATTCGTTAATCATATTTTATCGAATATTCTTCAACAGGACAGACAAAGTGTCTTGGTTTAGCTGTAGAAATCACCCCTTGAACGGAGTGGAGTGTTTTCTGGAACACTGCATATATTTATATGTACAGGGTAATTCAAAACATCGCGAAAGTATTTGAAATCCCCCCCTCCCCCTCCCCTCGGAAAAAGAATTTTGTTGAATATTAAACAGCTGGTAAATTTAGTCACTCTTGAATAAAAACTTGATTTAGCCGAGAAAAGTTTATTTTCCACAGATTGATTGTTCTATTCCCCTTGAATGAATTGTGTTGTTGATATTTCAGACAATAGACTTTTATTTACGCCAGTTCAAGTTGAGCTCAGACACCTAAATTTCAGGAACTAGACAACTAGAGAATTCAGTTACTCTCAATAAAAATTCTGTTGGATCGAATAAATTTCATTAGTCACGGCCAAATTTCTCATTCTCGTCGATTGAATTGTTGTATTCGTATTTCAGGGTAGGGCGTCTTTTGGCCGAATTGACATGATTGAATTGACAATCGCTAGTCAATGCCCTAATGTTCTCTAAAAGTGACGAGGGATTACCGAATCATGTCAATTCGGCCAAAAGACCTCCTACTACATTTCAGGTAACTACAAAGAGGAAGAAATGGCGGACTAATCCCTTGCGAAGTTCCGGTAAAATGAAGAAGCATGCGATGTTCAAGGTTATTTTCTACCGCATCAGTGGATAAAATACCACCTCTACGCAATCATTCTAACCAACGCATGGAGAAATCCCATGCGTTGCTTGCGGTCGCTCCATGGTTACCAGTTACAAGGATTACGTGAAGGTGGTAGCACGAATTAGTCCGCTATTTTTCTCTCCGTGTACATTTTCATTCACACACGTTTTAATACTTGTATATTTTTTTTTAAAATGCAAGTATGCTCGTAAATTTCAAAGTGAGCCCCGGGTTGATTTTTACCAAAGCAATCCGTGTTCCCAATGGGATCAAAACGTTTTGGATCATCCTGTATAGGAAAAATTCAATGCTACAGCTGCATGTTGACCTTTAATTTGTATCTTTATTGTTGTGAAAATTTGTCAAAGTAGAGTTTTTCAGTTCCTAGACAGCGCAGGAAGTTCTGTGGACGTTTTGAAGATATGCGCTTGGTTTTGCGTGTTTTGGTCTCGAGGAGTAGGTTTTCCCAATGTTCACTCTCTAAAGTTCTTAGAGTGAGGTTTCATTCTTTAGGCAGCCAGAAGTGAGCTGGTCGAAATTTTGAGTGAAATTTCCACTCTTTCAGAGTGATATTCTAAGGTTTGAGGTTAGAAACTCACGGCCACTCCAATTCGAGAGTGACTTTTTTACTCCAAAAGAGTGAGACTTCACTCGAAACGAGTGAAAATTCCACTCGAAGGGGACTGCATCACTTGTAAGACTTAGTGGAGTAGAATGGATGATTTTTCACTCTTCCAGATTTAGAGCGAGCAGAGTACCTGCATTTTAGATGCCTTTGAACGTTCTCAACACATTCTTTTCATGAAAACTAACCTCTCAAAACATGTGCCCAGCTTCGCACACCATTATGGAAACCTTTATTGAGCACATTTACAGAACGTCACATAGTGCACATGAATAGAACTGACATTTGCAGGTACCTGGGACATACATGTGACGTTCTTAGAACATCCTGAGGCGTTATTTGCACGTTCTCTGTGTAACCAAACACGTTTCTGAACCTTCAAAAAACCTCTCGGTGCTGTATGCACAACGAAAAATTTTGTGTCACAGGAGGTCCACTCATAGTTTGTGTTGAAAACAACATATCAAATTCTGAAATTCACAGATTTTCAGTGTAAATGTAACATTTTTGTGTTGATTTGATACATTGTTTGTGTTAATATTTAACATAAATTGCGAGTGGACCTTCTGGAACATACAAGTGTGTTAGAAATACACAACATTGTTCACTGTGTGAGTTATATTTAATTTCATGGAACCATTCCCACCTCAGAGAGGCTGAAACGTATCAAACGTGAAGATCTATGGTTACACAATATCCTCAAATCCAGCTAAATGGGAGATTTAAGGCATTGAAAATTTTCCCTTGGCCGGATCACAGACCGCGGTGGTACCAACTAAGGGTTATACTGCATTATAGTTCGTAACCAAATTTGACTGAAAAACATCTTGATAAACTCCCGAACTACTTTTCGACTCAACCCAACTTGAAATGACATGGAAAAACTACTGGATATACCTCAATTAACATAGAATAGAATTCTCTGAGTAGAGTTAGAGATATTTATTAATATGAAATCCAAGTACCAGATGAAATTACCATGCACGAAGTTTAATCAAAGCGTGTCACTGTTGTATCCACACGATGAGAAAAAACAGATGATTCATATTGCGTGTAGAAGTATATTATTACGCGTAATTAGTTGTCTGCTTTTTTGCGTAGACTGAAGAAATAAATTGGCGTAAATAAAGTGTTATTGAATGTACACTATTACGTTGTCCTTCAGAACTTTTCCCTAGGAACGAGAATAATGCAAATTGTGTTTTTGAAAAATGAAGTAGTTTCGAGAAAAGGAGAAAGAAAAAAAGCAAGAAAGGCCAGGGTTAAAATATGTCATCGTGATTGATGTATACTTGCTGCTGTATGATATAGCATTTCCAATACTTTGACTTTCATAGTAGATATGATGTTAAGAAAACTGAATAGCATATATGCGAGAAATTGGAATAAAAATATTTTTTGGAAGAATAATAAATACACTGAAAGGAGAGATATCTAATGCACAAAAAATATTGAATTCATTGAGTCAGATCAGATAGAGGTAAGGGTTGATATATGGGCCCCTACGTAGTTTTTTTTTATAATAACTTTTTTTATTTCTAGTGTAAAAATTGGAAATGAATCAGAATACTTGTCCGAACTATCTAACACTAATTGCATGAAATCGCGATGTATTCTTCGCAGCCCTCAGAGGAATATAATGGTTTTTCTAAAGTTCCCTAACTTTTATGCGGGTAATATGGGCCTCAAGATATTCATGTAAAAAAAAAAAACACGACAACAATTGAGAAAAAATGTTAATTCATTCATAAATTCATATAAAATAGAGTTGGGTCTACTATTGTTTCAACATTAATATCTAGATATATATATTGAAGGTCCGCTTGGATACTGCGTCAAAATAAGAGAAAGTAACTTATTATAACCCATATTACAAATCATAACAGCTGAGCGAAAAAAATAATTTAGCTGCAGCAGCTAAGTAGCTAGCACGGACACGGATAGCCATTAAATTGGCTCCTGCAGCTAAATTTTAGCTGTTACCGCAAATAAATTAACTACAAATGCAAATGTTTTTGCTGTCACAGCTAAAATTTAGCTGCAGGAGCCGATTCAATGGCTGTCCGTGTCCGTACTAGCTACTTAGCTGCTGCAGCTAAATTATTTTTCCCGTGTAGTTCTGGTAGTTTTAGTGTTCACTTCTAGAATTCGTGACCTAGATAATCAGATACCGAGGGAGCCCATATTACCAGCAGGGGCCCATTATACTACCTTTGCTTCTATATACAGGGTGTAAAACAATTATGTGATACAATGATAAAATGGTTCAATTTTTTTTCCAGAGATCCCCTGTTTTCTAACTTAGCGAATGGTGTCAAGTTTAAGTGTATAGGACTGAGAGAATTACGTAGAGTGGGAACGGAAGGGTCGACTTCAGGCACCCCATCTGCTGGGTAAGTTGACACAACTTCAATACGAGCAAAAGAGAGATCAGAGGAAATGATCGATTTTTCTCTTTCTATCTCATTGAAGTTATGTTAACCAACTCGTTAGAAATCATTACCAATTGAGACACAATATATTTGATATAAAATTTTATATTAAATCCCAAAAAATATGGAACTGAGTTGCATATATCAATCGACAGCTCTTGAAAAGAGCTTTTGAATTATATATATATATATATATATTTCAGTCAATTTTTTAATCTTTTGCAATTACGCTTTTTTGTCAAAACGTCCTCGATAGGTTATCAGAACCTTTCACTCTATTCGATTCTCTCTGATATAATGCTTTTGAATGACTTGGCTTTCAAAAAAAAATCTAAAAACTGAGCCTAAAAAAAATTTTCCAAACGAGAAATCATTGCATTTTGGCTGCAGAATACACCTGTGAAATCTGGTCCGCGAATTCTGGGACAACTTGTTTATACGTTTTTTCAATTCAAGGGCACTCAAGTACCAACAAAAGCGCACTGTAGAAAATCATCGGAATTTTCCTGCGCGTGAGGATGTGAATATCCCAACCACGTATAGGAAATAGATATTCCATTACCTGTATATATGAATTTTCCTTATACTGTTATTAGAAATCTGACGTGCATCGGAATTTTCCGACAAAGAGATGGGAACAAGAAATTAATCGCGTATAAGATGTACTTGAGAGTTCTCACTGCAAGCCAGCGTGGCGTCGCAGCTCAAGTCGTAGTGTATTCGCTTTCGACCCGAGTTCGATCCTGAGTGCGGGTGGTGTGCAGTGACATATTTGTTGCAATGAATGTATAGGAAAATTATGAACCAATGATAGTAGTTTTACTTTCGCGACGCATGGAAATTTTCCGATACAATGTTAATATGTTAATTATTTCACATACATGTATAGAAAATTTCCGATGGAAATTTCTTACAGTGCGAGCCAAATTTTGCGCGAATTTTTTTCATAAATTATATGCATTCAACGAAAATTTTCAATGGATAATAATAAAATTCACGACCAGGATCAGAGGATACCAGCGTTTACCATCCGAGCACGTTAATTAGAAAAAGACAAACCAATACGATAGAAAGAGAGGTCCGAAGCAAACGCTGGTACCCTCTCAAGTTTTAGTCTTTTTCTGATTTTCCGGCGAGTATCAGAGGATTTTAAAAGAAATAACCTCCAACTGTCAAAAATTTTGTGTAATTCTGTTTTACAATACTTGCAAACTATGAAGAAACCTAAATTGATATCGAATCTCAGGTATGTACTCAATTATTATCGATTTTGAATTCAATTTCATCAAGTAATTTATGAAAATGTTGACGCAAAATTTTACCCGCTCCTCCTGATGCGTGAGTGTCCTTAAGAGAACTCTTTTCAAATGAAGATAATTTTTTGAAAGATGAAGGTGATGTAGGAATGTACATTTCATTTCAATTGAATTTCCAGGCTCGGTTATGTCAAATTGACAACAAACGTATAAAAAATATTCTTGTTACTCGACAAGGATATGTTTTTATTCCTGTCAAAAGAGAACAACTGTATATGTGTGAGTTGCTATTGAAGTAAACCAGAGTAGGGTCGTTATGGCAACCATTGTAACAATACAAATCCAGCAGGACTTTGTTTCATATAATATCCTCACTTTTTATTCAATTTCTACATGGCCATTTTTTCCCGTGCATCAACGGTTCTCGTAATACATACAAGTTAGTCGCATATCGGCATATCATATGCTTTGTTATGGCATAGGCTGAGTTAGGGTTGTTTCATATAAAGATAGGTTATCACGGCTATAAATAAAACCATGTGAAATACACAAAGGGAGATCGCAAAGAACAGAAGGCTCAAAAAGGGTCGTCGCTTTTATACGATGTTCAATATGGAACTGATATTTTCGTTAAACGTGTATACGCATAAAACAGTTGAAAATATCATTTTTTTAAGTGTTGTTTCTTTTCTCTTGTTAAAAATGCTTGTTACAACCTCTTGAAATATTCCTCCCTGACTTCGACCGGTTTCAACCCTACAACTCAACACTTATTCTCTTTGCTATTGAACAAAACACTGGGGTATTTTTGTACCCCACACCTTTGAACGTGATTTACGTAAATATTCGTCATCAAAAATGAATTTTGAAACACATCATTTTCTTTGTTTTTCCAAGACGAAGACAACATTATGATTTTCAATGCAAAAATCTTATGACAAAATTGCGAAATAATAATTGAAAGCGAGGATGAATCGCAAAAAATGGCATTTTGACTTTTTTTCGAAAGATGGCCGTAACTGTTCGAATTTCCATCCGATTTGAAAAAATCATCAGAATTTTTACTTTTTTTTTAAAGTACATTTAACTGAGAATGTGAAAGTTGAAAAATTGATGACCCTCAAGATAGGACGAAAGTCAATGTAAATGTTGTGAAAACATTTATTCATATGAAAATATAATTCTTCACGGTTGGCATTGGTAGAATAATACTGAGGAATGTGGAGAAAACATTTTTCAATTACTTTCAGTCTTTTTGCCCGCATTTATGGTATAAATAGGAAAAATCAGTCACATTGGTAATAAAATTGATTTATATTTTTTTTGAAACATAACAACATTCCGAATAATGACAGAGAACTCAAGTTCTGCAAAACCCAAGATTTTCCTTTAAATCCTAAAGTATGAATTTTCACACAATCGCACAAAGTACTAATGTTACCACAACACTGGGGTAATTTCTTACCCCATGCTTACTTCGCGTTGTTATCAGTCGCAATCAAAAGGCAAATTGACGCTTATTCTAATCAACTCTTCCCTCTTTTGGAACCCTAAACTGAATTATGGTCAGGATCCTGGATCGATATGTAGCAAAACCTACTTCACCTACAACTTTCAAAACGCCTTGGGGTACAAAAATACCCCATTGTTGTGTTCTAGGGTTGATCATGGGAAAAGTCAGCGGCATTCCAAATTTGAAAGATTCCGTTGAAAACGCACAAATTTGAAGCAGAGTCTCCAACTTTAGTCTCTGAAATCACATATTACGTTATAGTTACGAATTTACGCAATATTTATGAAATGTTTAATTACATGCTTTTCAAATAAAGTGGTCTATAATTATCCCCCGTCGAATATTTGACCTGAGTTCAGAATTAAAAGGCATAAATAAGTACGTATATTCTAACAATTTACAACTCACTGATGACGGGAAACGTTAGTGAAACTTTTTTTTTGTATCTTTGAACTCACACCATGTTAGATATCCGAGAAATACCTTTTTATCTGCACTTTATCCTTTCTGTGAATCTCATCGAGCAAAAAAATCCACCCGTCCGTCGTAACATTGATTTCACAATGTTATATCAATCAAGTTCTTCAATTCATATTACATCGAAGTTCTTGAATTTTGAACCAAGCCAGCATCGGAGTGTTAGGAAGATATAAATAATTATTCATCATAACGGCTTTCAACGTTAGAAATCGAAGAACCAATCAACTCTCAAATGATTCAAAGTATTGTTCTCTCAAACGCTTTATACGCGATGTTTTCAGTGGGGATGTTGATTGCGATATGGAAGAAAGACTCCATCATTCCTATCAGATTGTAAGTTGATGATTCTAATTAATTCCTTTTCGTTTCAACTGTAATGGTTTTTGAGGTTTATGTCTGAACACAAATTGTCCCGACACATCAAAGAACAAAGCGATGGGAAAAGACAAAACATTCAAATTATTATTACAAATGATATTCTCTTGTTGGGAATTCCAATAATTCTGTTATGATACGATTATATTATGAAATGTAATGTGCGTACTTCATTTCCCAAAAATACACGGGGGAAAGGAAACTGCGACAGAGTACAGAGCATCACGCGACAATGTGCTGCTTCAAATCTTTGAAAGATTAAACTTACTTGTTTAATGAAATACTATTTTTATTCATATCGACAGAATTCCATTGGAATACATTATTAAAGGGTACAGATTTTGAGCTTCCGGAGTGGAGCCGCGTGGCAACAAACCGATTCCAGACGCGGCTCCACTCCGGAAGCTCAAAATCTGTATCTTCTTAAAAGTCGCGAAAAATATCTTGATAATTGGAGAAAATACAGTCCTTGGCTCAAAACTTTTTTTTAATCATAGATCGTGGTGAACACAATAACTCAGGAACGCATCATCTGTAAAGCAAAAACCAACAAGATTTCTTCAGTGTATCAGTGCCAGTTTCTCGTGTACGAAAGTATTTTTATTTCGTCGAAAATATTCATTTTTATGAGCCTTAGAAATTGAAATCCTTAGAAAAATCTTTACCACTTTTTGGGAAATCTAAGTTTTTTTCAAACTCTTCGTCGATGAGGGAGCCATATTGAGACACTAATGAGATTTTTTTGGTTTTTGATGTTTGGATGATCTGTTCCAGTCATCATGTTCATCACAATCTATATGTACACGGAGAAAAATAATGTAGTAAAATAGTATTATTTCGTCAAATATCGTCACTTAAAGCACTTGTATATAGCTTATACGCCATCTCCGTCTAATGTTTATATTATCTATAATTTAAGGCTTTATTATACCTTCACCAAGCTTCTTGATCAATAAGGACACACATTGGTCCAATAAAGATAAGTATTTGAAATTTAACCTGGTCTTGTTTAATAATTTGTGACCCGCGTTCCCTAACTCATCAATCTCGAACCTTGGAATCCGGCGAGCTAGAGGCATTTATGAGGGATAATTCTTTAATTATCGATATCATCGAATGTCAACGCGTTAAGGTCATAACGAAACGTCACAATTATTCATATAACGTGGTAGTGAGAAAAATACAATAATGCTAAACTCAAACTCACAAGTCGTCTTTACCGGAATAGAATCATGTACCCCCTGGATATCAAGATGTTTTTATATAGGCTTGATATTTGTATAATGCGCTATACCCACGACTTTTATCAAGAAATTGATCTGCGAATATGAGTTATGTACTCACAAACTTGACTGCTCCCCGGAATAAGATATCTCCAAATACTTGAGTTAATCGTAATACGATTCAACTGTATATTCTAGGACAATAAATCCCAAAGGCTCAGAGCTATAATAATAGAGAAAAAAAACATACTGAAAACACCGTTTGTTTCAGCGGGGAAAAATTTTGGTCGATTGAACGTAGAGCAACTTGTTGTTTAGGAAAAATTAAGTTTATTTGTCTGTAAGATACTGTTAATTATTGTGTACTAGATTTTGTTCAACCCAAACAAATTTTATTTCAGCCAACCGAAGAGTTTCTTCGCGTTCATTTCAACCGATATTTTGTTTGGCTGGAACAAACGTTTTGTCAGTGCGAAAAGGTACCGTTTGCTCTGTACGATGAAAAAACTTTGGGATTTTCAGTTAAATTTTGTCAACCAGAGCCGGCGAAAGGTCGAATACTCGGCACACCAACTTTTTTGGTGTTCCGAATTCGGCATACCATAATTCCATCATGTACAATGCCTTGCAACGATTTTTTCTGATTAGCTCCGTTTTTCAACTCCCTACCCTACCCTCTACACCATTAAAAAATGCTTCACCGGTCCTGTTGTCAACATTGCTGAAAAAAAAGGTCATGAAAATCTATGCACATTCCATTAAATGAGTAGACTATTTAGCAATATTTGTTGCGTCATAAATTCCAATGTTCTCTCCATCAGTAGCATTAATTCTGAAATCTAATATCTCTAAGTCCCTTGTTGTCATTCAACAAAGTAAATTCCATCAACTTCTTTCTTTCGACGAATAATGCAACATCTATACAATAGGAAGACATTGAAAATTTTTGTTCAAAACTATGTAGAAATTCTATCGACCTTCAACCTGAGACACTAAAATGAATCATTGATTTGATGTACTCAAGAAATACATTACAATGAATGGTGCCAATAAACAACTCAAGCCCATGACCGTGAGATAGTGAGATTAAAAGGTTCGCGATCTCAATCCTGCTTATTCTCGCCAGCATGACTAGTAAAATTACAACTCGAATCACGAAATAATGCTATTTCGGCTCACAAAAGAGAGTATATTGTCTAAAATGATTCTCATTTATTCGGTGAATAATGTCTATTATTAATCGATATAGTCTTTGAAAGATGAGATGTTTATTACTCAATTGATATTGATTTTATATTGTTCACAGTACACGAAGAGGATGTAAATTATTTTGATTATCAATTTTGTAACTTCTGATACTAAACTTTGCAGAAAAATGTTATTATAAATGATTGATCTTTGATCGTGTAATTGATTTCATCAATTCCTTCATACTGGAGCTGAAAATTTGTCATAAAATCTTCAAAGCTTCCGCGAAAACACTCATATTCATGAGTTTATCGTTCAAGTTTGTCCGCATTTAGATCATTCACGCCTCATTTTGAATGAACTTATCATATCTTTAAGCAATGTAATCTCTAATCGGGTTTCTAACATCATCAATTAATTGACTAGAAAAAAGAAAAGATGAATTCATTGATCATGATACTTTTCTAAAACTCTGACTACCGTACATGAAGTATATGAATGCTTTGAATAATTCAAGACTTGGAAGAACGGAGTTTTCACCATCAAACTTTCAGTTTCAGAATACACGTACACGAATGCTACGTCTTAGGATATGAACTCATGATTTTAAACTCATCCTATGTTAGATTCGATTCACCATATTTATGGATTTATCCATATAAACAACATTTATTCGATTAGAATAGAGTGGAGTAAAATCATTGATATGGGATGGACGTTATAAACCGACTTTGGAAAGTTTATTAAGATAAAATGAATCACCAAGTATATGTTTCGAGGAAAAAGCAAACCGTTTTATGGAGTGATTAATGAAATTAACGATTGATGTACCGGAGAGAATAAATGGAAAGTGAAGGGTGGAATATAGCTGTCAATTAAAAGAACTTCTTTGGAAGATTTTCCGTGTTTGTGGTTTATGTGGGTCAGGAACGGAGTACTGAGCGCTTATATTTATGGATGATGGGTGTGGTAATGAATGGAATGGCTGCTGAAGGGGAATCCTCTGCCCTTCACAGAGCTTGCTTTGAATAGGGAAAAAACAAGAATTCTGATAATCACTCTCATAAAAAGCAATAGAAATTTTATACTTCATTCGTAAATTAAATTATCGAATTCTATATTTAAGAGCTCACAAGAAGCTAATTTTGAGTGATGTAATGAATTCGAACATTAATTTCACCTTTTGAATTGGTTAAACTGAATTTCGAAATCATGAACAAGAATATCGCTGTATTCGAATTCTTAATAAATAATACGAGCTGCTGCATATATATGTTTCTTTGATGATGCTGAACGAGTAGCCGAAAACCACCGACCCAAGCCCTGTAGCTCTTGATTGAACGTAGTTTGAACCAAACAGAAATCGGCAGTAATGATTTTGGGATTTATCGCTCAGTATCTCTAGAACCATAATTCTCATTTTTCATCGTAAGTTACGAAAAATGCAAAATATTTATTTCAATTGAAACTGTGAAAGAAGGAAGTTCTGATTCCAGAGATCTGGAGCCAAGTTTGTGCAAAAAGGCAGTTCAATTTCTGATAAAAATGCAATGTAAAAAGTGTGTTTTGAATTGACTGCGTCTTGATTCCAAAATTGATTGAAATTCAGGCTTTTTCATTGTGTCGACGTTTGTTTCGGCTCCTTTTGGCTGTGTCTCAAATTCAGTCATGATACAATCCGAATTAAAGACATTCTTTCCACATTGTGGAAGATAGAAAACATGCAGAGAGAGCGTATAAATAAAGCGTGGTGGAAAGTATAAAATAAATGTAAGACAAAAGTGAATGAAATGTGAAGGCAACATATATTGAGGGAAGGTTGGCATGGGAGGGAAAATTCTGTAACAAAATACGATCCGCATTTCACTGAGAGGAAGGTATCTGGCTGCGGAAACTAAATTTACTTGTCCCAACTACATTTTAGCTGGCGTAAATGAAAATCTAGTTGTCTAAAATATGAATAAAACAATTCGTTCGACGGGAATGAAAAATTCAGTTGTGACGAATGGAATGTATTTGGTTCAGCTGAATTTTTATCTACAGTGATCAAACTTCCTACACGGGAGGACCGAGTTCAGTAATTTTTAGAAAAATGAGTGTCAATTTAGGGAAAAAGAGGATCATTGGAGAATATTCGTGGTCAGTTTACCATAAGTTGATAGTTCCACTGTGAGAAATAATAATAAGACCACCAACCTTTGATATTTTCAACTAAACTGAGAGAATTTGTAAAATTAGCGTGAAACTACAGTGATCGAAGGACGAGGAGGAATTTTTTGTTTTAATATTACCGTTTTTTTTGTAAAGGTTGTAGAAAATATCACTTCCAACTGTTTAAAAAGTCACTCATTTTTACAGGCTGCACAGTAATTTTTTCAAAAATTTTTACTCGTCCTTCAATTACTGGAATTTCCTGGTAATCTTCACAATAAAATTCTTCCAGTGCACGAATTTTTGGTAAACTCACGACGAATAGTTTTCAGCGATCCTCTTTTGCCCTAAATTGCCGATCATTTTTCTAAGTATTCAAAATCAACTGTTTATTATTGATAAACTCGATATTTCCGTGTAGCTGTCTAATATTCAACTTAAAATATAAAATGGTTTTTCAGGGTCTGTTGCAAAATGTAGGTATGATTGTGTTACGCTCCACAAAAAAACGATTGAAACAGTTTCACGGCTGTTTTCAGGTTTCGCGTACGTTTCCCAGGACGTATTTTTTTTTACCAAAGGTATGCATTTCAACCGCTCAAATCTACAACGAGGATTCCTATCAACAGTCACATCGATCAACCGCTAGCTTTCAGTCGCTGATTTTAGCTTCACATCTCATCTTTCAAAGCCTTTCTCAGCTCCAGAGAGAATTTTTATTACTTTGTTTTCATTTTCAAAGATAGGTTTAATAAAAGACGATTAGGAATTCAATCGAAATGCCGCATCTCGCGATACACAGTCTCGTTGAGCCCGTAGAAACACTTTCGTAGCGTATAGAATGTCGATATCGCATTACCGTATCATTATTCAAGTATTGACTGGTTAAAACTTTCACTCACCTTTCCTCTGGTCCAACAGCATCTTTTGTCAACCATAGCTTGACACGCTGTATCCTGTGGTTGAGTTCTATATTTCCAATCCACTTTACTTTTGTGCAAATACAAAGAGAGAATAGGTACATCGGTAATTTCTGTCTCCGGACCCCCAGCCTCCAGTAGAAGAACATTCCAATTCGGATTCTCGGTTAACCGATTAACCACTACACTACCCGCCGATCCACCTCCCACAACAATAAAATCGTACTCTTTGCGTAATTCTCTCGTAACTCTCGGATGGTTCTCCGGATCCATCAAATCGTAATTAAAGTACGCCAAGGCCGCTATTATTATAGGAATTATTGTGATTTTTCCTATGCCCAGAAGAAGCGTCGCTCCCTTTATGGCACCGCCTGCCACAGCCACGATACCCATATTTTCTTCTTTATTCAATCCTCGAAATATTAATAAAACTTTAATAATACACTAAATTTAATAATTCATATCTAGATCTGCTATGGATTATCTCAATCCATGGTTCTTCTCATGATGTAACATTACGGACAAAGATTCTTCCTCGACGAACACTTGAGTTAACATTGTTAGAACCTTTCTTCTCGATACCAAGGAGAGATTGATTTTCTAATATTTGATTCTTCTGTATCGTTGTTGATCGATTTTCAAACTGGTCGGAGCGGTTGCTTGACGTTCATTATGTTGCCTTTCTTTGTCTCCCTTTCTTCCACGCGGAACCTGTAATCAAAGAAATTTTCATGTCTCTCGTACGTGCAGTGAACCGAACGGTGATGTAACAAATTCTCATGAGATTGTAAGTCATCGTTTTGTTTGTCATTTCTTCTTTACCGCGAGTTCAATTAGAAAAAAAGGTACGTCAAATGCATGCACATTGTTATGAAATTCTTGTTCGTGGCAGGAAAACTAACGTGAATTGTGTGTTCTTGTTCCACATATTCGAATTTAGTGCCCCTGAAAGTGATAGAGTTCTCTTCATAAATTCGAGAAAATGTGTAACATCGTCGTCTTGAAATTTAATATCCATTATGGCATCGCATTGTGATTTAGAATATTTCTTCAGTATTTTTATATGTTGAATCAAAAGTATTATTTGTACACTAATATACACTTCGGATTCGATATTTAGGATGTTTCCATCTTAACTGTACATAAATAGTTCAAAATATTGTTTTAATACTTTAATGTTTGTGGAAAATAGAAGCTAAAAAAGGGAGGAGAATATATTTTTATATGAACCTTTGTGGGATTATTTTATAAATAAATTCGAATGGAAAGATGAAAGAATGTTAATTTTTGGCATAACAAGTATTTGGTAGAAAATTAAAAACAAATAGTAGGAATGCTTGATCAGTACAGTTATCAATGCTCTATAAATTCAGTTCGTCACTTCTGATTCTGAATAATTTCGAGGTGTATCACGAATCGAACACTCAATTGGGAAAAAGGAGTGCCCTACAGGGCTGAACTTTGTACGTGCTTGAGTCTCAGTTATTCAGAATATCGATTTTTTCCTAGTTTTATAGAACAGTCTTCAAACCTCGACATTTCATTTCCATTTTCCTTTTGAGTTTATTATTCGATGTGAATTCAATATTTGTTGATGTATAACCGAGAAACCTTGCTTTTCTTCAATAATTTTACGAAACATAATATTTTACACCGAATTATACAGCTTCGTTGAGTTTCTTCGCTTAATAACTTGGGTTTCAATTGAGAGACGTAGTAATTTTCACCTAGCGTATAATGAAGATTTTCCACACTGAGAAAGTTATTCATTTCAAACAATCGTGACTCATTTCTCTCAAAGTTCACTGAGTATTATTGTGTGTGATATCGCATTTTTTAATATCCAATCAATTTTCTGGACATAAAACGACACAAGGTTAGCTATAAAATGAGAATTTGTCAAATTTCGATAGCAAAAGAGTTTTGGAAATTCATTTGTGGTGAAGAGCAGGATTTAAAACGTGCTAGAAATATTGAAATTAAATCTAATGATTTCATATTTTTAATATTTTGTCAGTCTGTTGAGAATATTTTCCATGTTCTACACTGGGAAAAATATTTATTTGTCCTCTTTCCATAAAATATTTATTTGTAGAAATTGAATATTCAATTAGATGTAAGAACTGATTACTTGTGACGAATGAATTATTGATTTAGAAGACCAATTTATTTGGGGCAAGTATTCCATTATTTGATTCGATTAAATATTTCATTAATCCTAAGGAATATTTTATGGAGAGAGGACAAATAAACTATTTATTTGGTTGGAAGAAATTTTTTTTTTGTTCAGTGTAGGGTTGGAAGTACTGATGTCGATTCTTTTTCATACAAAATATATCGAATTTTTATCGATATTTCATATAAATTAATTCAAAAAGTCCAAAATGGGAATTATTGTGAATTTTGAATAACAATACAGGTCGAAAATGTAGTAATTTTTATTAGAAATTTCGAGAATATTTCCTAAATTCTCAATAAAGATGAAACGGTTTATTGTTTTTGTTGAATTTTATTCGAAAAACAATGAAAATGAAGTGAATAACAAAATTTCGGAATCTTATACTTCTTAGATTACAAGAAATATTCTCAAATTCATGTGGAAGAGTGAAAATTTCACTGGAAAATTTCACTCTTCCAGGGTGATCGGCATTTGAATCATGATCATTTCAAACCGTACAGTTGAAAGATGAATTTTCGATGATTCATGAATAATTCGATGTTACATCATCTCTGTTTGAGAGAGTAGCATGGAAGCTTAAAGTTGTGTTTGTCGAGTCAATTGTACGTATCTCTCGGCGATAAAGAGTATTATTCAATAACAACAAAATAATTGCCCTCAAACAACGTACAGTATAGCTCCTTCCGCGTTACCTTTCTTCAAATATTCTCGTTCCCCTTGTCCACGAAACATGACAAAATAAATATTTTATGTAAATTTCTTCTTCATGTATCATTCTTTCTCTCAAGTGAAAATACCAGAAATCTGCGTTTACATCTCCAACAAACGAATATACAGGGTGATTTAGAACTCGCGCATCGTAGTTCATAGGCACATTCTTCCGCCGAAATGCAATAATTCCCCGTATGAAGAAAATTTTTTCGAGGCTCAATTTTTGAGATAATAGGGATAAGACAGTTCCATGACCAAAGCAAAAATTGGCCATTATACTCAAAGAAACCTTTTTTTGTACTTGAAAGAGAGTTGAATCAACTCGAAACGTCGTGCGGCTGGAGGATTTTTTATTAATACCCGTTTCGATAAACCCCAATTTCTGCCTTGGTCTTGGAACTGTCTTATCCCTATTATCAACGATTTGCATAGCAGGCACTTTCCAACCAGTAATAAAAAATTTTTGACATACGAACATTTTTGGATTGTTTTTTAAAATCCAAATAACTAAAAAACATTGTGTGTTACAAACTTCAACTTGATACCACCAGCTGAGTTGGCAAACGGCGGATCTCTGGAAAACATTGAACTATTCTGTCCTTCCTTCTTCCGGAGCTGTGAAAATTCAAATTTCGCTGGTTTCTGATTGGCTGAAGGCCAGAGAATTCCAAATCCTTATGACTTTGAATTGCAAGATGACAGGAGAGTTCAATTTTCTTCACAGATCCGTCATTTTCCAACTTAGCCGGTGGTATCAAGTTGAAGTTTGTAGCACACAATGTCTTTTGCCAGGTGTGTAAGTATGAAACCGGAATTTTTGTACAGAAAAAACACGTTTATTGTAATGATATGATACAAAGTAACTTATTCAAAGTATTGTCCGTCGCTATCTATACATTCTTTCCATCTTTCTGGCAATTTGTGGATTCCGCGCCAAAAGAACTGTTGCTCTTTTGAGGCAAACCAGTCATCGAGCCATTTTCGTACATCCTCGTAAGAAGTAAAGCGCTGCTCAGCAAGTGCGTGTCCCATCGATGCAAACAAGTAGTAATCGGATGGGGCAAGGTCCGGTGAGTGAGGCGCGTGCTGAAGAATCTCCCAAAGGGACGACTCTATCGTTTCCTGGACCTGTTTTGCTTTGTGCGCTGGTGCATTGTCATGCAGCAGAATCACCTTGTGTCGTCTTTGTTGGTATTCTGGTCGATTTTCACGCAAAACTCGATCCAAATCGATCATTTGTTGTCGGTAGCGTTGAGTATTGACAGTTTCCCCAGGTTTCAGCAGCTCGTAGTAGATTACGCCCTTCTGATCCCACCAAACACACAGCATTGTCTTTCGTCCGTAGCGGTTTGGTCTTGCCGTTGATGTTGATGGTTCACCCGGAGTAACCCATGACTTTATGCGCTTATGATTCTCGAAATATATCCACTTTTCATCGCCAGTCACAATTCGATGGAGAAATGACTTTCTTTTGAACCTGGCGAGCAGCATTTCGCATGATGTTTTGCGGTTTTCCTGCTGTCTTTCGTTGAGTTCATGTGGAACCCATTTCCCCACCTTTTGTATCTTTCCCATGGCTATCAACCGAAGGGAGATGGCTTCTCGGGTCACCTTTAACTGATCCGCCAGTTGTTGTTGTTGTGTTCGAGCGTCGTCTTCGTCCAACGAGGCTTGCAGGCCAGCGTCTTCAAACTTTTTCGGTGGTCTTCCACGTTATTCGTTCCTGACGTCAAAATCGCCACTTTTGAACCGTTTGAACCACTCGAAACACTGTGTTTTACCGAGAGCATGCTCACCAAACGACTCCACAAGCATTCGATGCGATTCGGCTACGGTTTTCTTCAGATGAAAACAGAAAAGTAGTGCTATCCGCAAATCGTAATTTGTTGGCACAAAACTCGACATGTTTATCTCTAATAAACTAATGCTACTGAATGAAACTCGTGTTATTGTGAGTTGGAAATCTTTATCGGATATCAATACAATAACAAGACACCGCTGACGTGATGTGTCGGTAACTGCATCGACATCTAGCGCCACCTATGGGCAAATTCCGATTTCATACTTACACACCTGGTAGTTATTTGGATTTAAAAAACAATCCAAAAATGCTCGTATCTCAAGAATTATTGCATTTTGGCAGGAGAATATGCCTATGAACTACGGTGCGCGAGTTCTGAATCAGCTTGTAGAAATACAATTTCATAATAATCTCATTCTGGGATAAAAGTTTCATTAGGAATATTGCTATCAAAGTAGTATTTTCTCGCAAATTAACACGTTGAAAGATTTGTAGGGGCAGTGCTCGAAACGCACGATTAAACATACGGATTATTAATTGCAATCTTATTATCGAAATTCCGAGTGAATTTTTACTGCCCGTGCAACATATATTCTGTACTTTGAAGAATAATGGCATACATGATTCAGAATGAAGATTAAAATCATTTCATACCCATTGTATAGATTGTTAACAATGTTATCTGTACCCATGTCCCTATGCAGAATGATATAATAAAGGCAAACAATGAAATTTTCTTGATTTACAAAAAGGAAAGTATTTCTTCTCTGAATTCAGTGTACACGACAAATACACGAAACCTCCAAAGGAATCCAAAGAAATATTCCATCGAAAACCATCAGTTTATTGGTATATTACATCAAATATTGTTTTTTGCATACGCATACGGTATAAATTAAAGAGGAAAAGAAACCTGGCAAACTCATTCTAAAAGATCAATAATTACTTATTGATAGATATAAAGGTTAACAAACTTTCGATTTCGCAACTTTATTTTCCCTGTGAAATATTATACATATTTTTGAAATTCATGCCGCACTCATTGCAAAAATACAGAAAAAAAATTTTTTTCACCATCTGGTGTCTTAAAAAAATGTTGCAAACAATTTGTGAACACGTATTATGGGATGGGGAACTGATATTTCCTCGCGTTATTAAAAAATCATCTGCATTGAGATCAAGGTGTGGTATTTAAAAATGAATTTTTTTTAAGCCTTTGATCGAATCTTTTTAAACGCGGTGAACGTTCGATACTTGAAATTACTCAACCGTCTTGTATGTTTTGTGTCCATGAACTTAATCGTCCACTAAGCGAATGTATATTTCGAATCAAACAAAAACACGTGCACTTTTCTGACATCCTATCACTCGGAGAATCCGCTGCGAAACAACCGTTACGAACTCATTGTGTTGATAGAATGAATATGAAAATAGTGGCATTCGAAAGGAATACAGGAATTTTCAACGTGCATGGTTTTTGAAGGAATGTAACATCGTTTTCGATGCCTCAATTCTCACAAAAATCGGTGAAATAAAAGTGGGTTGTGGGGAAATTTTGAACAGTTGGAATAAAAATTTATTCGTAAAAATGATATGAATTATTTTCGAATTGATTGCCGAAATATATTGATCTGACACATTAATTTAGGTTCAGATTAATCAGATATTAGAACAGGTATTCGATCTTATATCAACATTGAACTTGAGTAGTTCGGTCGTAATACACGGAAAGCCCGGGTCTATTGATATTTAGAAAGAATTTATCAACGTTCAGAAAAATGATTGTCCATTTAGGAAAAAAGAGGATCGCTGGAAAATATTCGTAGTGAGTCTACCAAAAATTCGTAGTCAAAATATTAAAAGTTGATAGTTTCATTGGTATTTTTCACAGTAGAACTATCAATTGTTAATACATCGACTACAAATTTTTAGTAGACTCATTACAAATATTTTTCAGCGATTCTCGTTTTTCCTAAAATGACAATCATTTTTCTAGATATTAATAGACTCGGTCTTTCCGTGTACATTTTTATACGTTGATTATTCACCCCTGTGTAAGGTTCTAACTCGACTTCTTCAAATTTGAGGAATGAGATATAAATACGTTTGATTAGAATAGGATTTTTTTTTTTTTTTTTTTTTTTTTTATTGCAATACACGGGTTAGCACCCTTTGATATAAAAAGTAAATACAGAGTCAATACAAGACAGCGTCCACAGACGCATAAAATACAATTACAATATAGTCATGCATTAACCGACAGTTTAAACCGCTTCAAGGAAACACCAAACAAGATATATTTGATTTGAATTCAGTCAAATCCACGGATTCGTGGATTTCATATCCTCAAAATTCTTTTTCCTCGTTTAAAAAAGAAAAAAACACATCCTCTTTTGAATAATGAATATTTTCAAACTTCGAATGACATTCAGATGTGGGATCACTTTTCTGCTTCATTTGTTTCCCTTCCCTCACATTTTATTCTCCAAATTCAAAACATATACACTGCACAATCGGTGAATATTAACCGATCTGTGTAGTGAAATATCACCAATTTTGTAATGAAATGTCAACCACTCGACCAGTGATTATTCACTGTTATCTCACTGATTCCATCCAATGGTTGACTTTCAATTGCAGAAATAGTAGGATTTCACTGATTTGAATTCAGAAAATACGTCAATACTGTCACCGCAATTCTCCATACGCTCTATAAAAAGCTTAGATTTTTGTATGAAGAAAAAGGCAAAAGCCGACTAAGAGTGAGGGAAAATGTTTATTTCTGATCGACTGCAGCGAGAAGAAAATACGAAATTTCCGCCCGATACAACGGGAGAGGAATATCAACTTTTCTTGCGTTCTGAAGCATGCATATGGGAGTTAAACGAATGCTCATTTATGAAGTGATTTCGAGAAGTTTACAAAAACATTTGATCTTCACCTAAATTTGAAATATATGCATGCTACACGGAGAAAAAAGTATTGCTGGCAGAAAACGCTGGTCTGTTACCATAGTAACAACGAGAAAAATGAATTGAAAGAGCAAGAAAAATGATTGACACAACTAGATTCGTTGGCTGAAATAAATAAATTTGTTAACAGAACCAATTCCTTAGCTGCTGGAGTAAATATTTTTGCAAGGACAACAAATTTCTTTGCAGGCGCTATAGTAGCAAACCATTTTTTCTCCGTGTAAGGATACAATTTACACTATCTCAATCGTGAAAAGTCTCTGAATAGAGACTTCTTCTTTTCAATCTTCTACCAGCTTTTCGGATTTGCAGTCCACCATGGAACGTCCAAATTTACCTTTCAATATCTTTATCATGTTTCAGTGAAGCAATGCAAAAACTTCATACTAAAAAAATACTCGAACTATGTTAAAATTTCCGATTAAATACCATTGGATTCCATTGGAACCTATTCATTCTTCCATTCGCCAATGAGATTTTATAGATTATTTGTAACAGCGTCACAATATTTTACAGGAAAACATTGACCAGTACATTTTTAGAAGTATTTCCGCGCATTAATTGAAATTGTACTGAAAAATTGGAGTTTTGCAGTACAAACTTCGTAAATTTTCTGAATAAATGTACTAGAAAATTAATTTACTAAAATTTCGCAAAATGAAGACTCAGTAGACTTTTAGATGTTTTTTTTACACTCCCAAGAATTTATAGTCATGGCAACTGTATGATGATGCATCAACTATTCAATTCTAATTGTTGTAAATATTCTAAATTCATCGATTTGAGAATGTAAATAGTTATTTTGACTATAATATAAACCCATGTGTGCCCAAACATTGAGCCAACTTCAGACCTCTCATGACGCGAAATTGGCCAACATTTGCCAAGAATGGGTTGAAGTTGGCTCAATATTGATGCACACAGAAGATTTCTGTAATCAAACGCACAGTTATGAACAGGGTACCCAAGGTATAATATACGCGGAGATGATATTTCATTGAATATCACAGCGTATCACTGGAGTAGGACGCCATATCGCTCTCTTCGAGAACAATTACTGTGTAATTGCATAGAAATACACAGTAATTTTTTTCGAAGTGACCTTTATGGCACCCTAATCTGGCGGTACCCTGTAATATTTAATGAAATATTCTTTCCGCGTATAAAAAAAACACGAGTTCCAGCACTGCCTACAAAAAGTTGGTGAACTAAAGCTCACACACACACAACTATACCACCCCAGTCAGAAAAATCCGAATTATTATGCCTATGTTAAAAACAGGTGCAGTACATTTGCCAGGATTGGGTCTCCAACACTTGATCAATACGTACGGGATCAGCACTGGATACATAGAAATACGGTACTACGTCTGTACTGATAGAACAGTACTGCATGCCTCATGAACCTGAAGACATCGGTTGAAATCTATCAGCCAATTGATATACCTTTGAATATAAAGTTTTTTTGAAAAAACTAAGGGGAGGAAACGATCAGTTAGAAATTATTCAATCGATTTTTGTAGCGAAAAACACTCCAACCAAGTTGAGTAAGGAGTTTCTGGAAATGACCGATGGATTTCGGCCGATATTTTCAGGGTCATGCATGCTTCATGTTGACCAGGTACTAATCCAGTACAGGCATTGCATTGCGTTATCATCCCAGACACATGCCAGTACCCTGCCAGTCTTGGCCAGTAATGGTGCAATACTGCACCTGTTGTAAATTTCCGGTTGGGATATAGACTCCTTGTATGCGGCGCTGGAACTCCTGTTTTTTTTCTCTACATTGTCCCTTGCATATTCTGGTTATGAGGAGTAGATTTGAAGAATTGATGCAGGAATAATTTCTGTGACTATTCAAATTCATGTTGGTGAAGTTTGAATCGTTTATTGAAACGAAATTGTCATCAATTATAGCAACACTTAACTGTTAGAAACTCAAAATCTTTTTGTAGATGCTTTGAACGATGTGTTCAATTCCAAACAGTCAATTCCAGCAGATGAATAACGATAATTTATTGGATTTTGTGAGTTTGAATTTCTTCGTTCCGTTTCTATAAACAATTCAAACTCCCACAACATTCAAATTTCTCTGAGTCTACATTGTACGTCTTCGAACCTATTCACAAAAATATTCCAAGAATTTTCCAAACATGATTGTTATGAGTAAAAAAAAACCGTATTCCCAAGTTTTTTCGGGAGATCAAGCACAGAGAGAAAATTATAGACTAAATAAATTGTAGACTATCGTCTTTACACTGAAAAAAATTGGCTCAAACATAAGAAGAAATTTTCTGAATATCATCATGTATAGCTTCAAAGTGAGTAACTAATTTCTTCTCTCGAAGGCATTTTTCTTGAATCAAACAAATATCGAATTGGACTCGGTCAATCCAATATTTTCTTGGTTTAAGATTTTTGTTCTCTCAGTGAAAGAGACCTCTGCCCTAATAGAATTTTGTCTAGTAATTCTCTAGTTGTAACACCTATCCCAACAAAAAACTAGAGATCCTATCAGCTTACTTATGGATTGCTAATGTGACTAGCAACTCGAAATTGACTGATTTGGGTTTCTAGTTTTTCGTTGGGGTAGGTGTTATAACTAGAGAAATACTAGACCAATTTGTACTAGAGTATTGTCATGAAATCAATTGATTTTGTCTATAAGGTTTTTTGATAACGTTGAAATACCATTGAAATATATCTCGATTGTCGAATATTGGCACGACACGGAAAGAAATGATTCACTCTGCACGGAGAAAAGAAAATAGTAATATTCATCATGCGAACATAGTATTCGGTTTTATTTTATATGAAATCGTGATTTTTACTATGTGAGAATAGAATTCTTTACCATTTTATTTTTCTAGTAATAATTACTATGCCGCATATTTATTGATAACAGAAAAATGGTGAAGAATTATATTCTTACACAGTAGCAATCACGATTTTATATGAAATAAGACCGAATACTATGTTAGCATGGTAAATATTACCATTCTCTTCTCTCCGTGTGGTAGTTAGGGATTTACTGTGGTGGAAAATTCGTGTAGAGGCAAAGGTGCTATAATGGGCCTCTGCTGGTAATATGGGCTACCTCGGTCACAAATTCTAGCAGTGGACACTAAAACTACCAGAACTAGTTCCCAAACGACACTGTAGATCGTGCTGACCGCTCAGCTGTTATGATTTGTAATATGTCAAGCAGTGAATTTTGTCGTGTTTATCAAAAGTCTGAAAGATAAGAGTTTGATTTGATAATACTACGGTTAATTCATTCCAACTGGTAAAACCAAGTTCAGGTTTGTATTTAGTATGCTATAAGGATTGTGCTTTACATGAAGTGATGTCAGTTTACTTATCAAGTTGAGTGTAGGAAAATCTCATTTTCCAAGATGGGCAATTCCTTGCATTGCGGGTATTATGGGCCCCGGGCCATATTTTGTGAAGAGGCGTTTTTTGAAAACACGAGAGGTGAACTGTGGGTCAAGTGTGTGATTTGTGATATGTGGGCTCACAATGATTGTGCTGGTTGCGAAGAAGATGTATACATTTGTCACTTCTGTGAATGAATTGAAACGAAAAAAATTGCCAGTTGGTTTATAATAAATTACTTTCTTTTATTTTAACGCGGTATCCAAGCGGACCTTCAATATATATCTAGATATCAATGTTGGAACAATGGTAGACCCAACTCTGTTTGATATGAATTTATGAATGAATTAACATTTCTTCTCAATTGTTGTCCTGTTTCTTTTTACATAAATCTCTTGAGGCCCATATTATCCGCATAAAAGTTGGTGATGGAAAAATGGGAAACTTTAGAAGAACCATCATATTCCTCTAAGGGCTGCGAAGAATACATCGGGATTTCATGCAATCAGTGTTAGATGGTTCGGACAAGTATTCTGATTTATTTCCAATTTTTACACTGAAAATAAAAAAAATTATTATAAAAAAAACCAAGTGGGGGCCCATATATCCACCCTTACCTCTATTTGATATTTGGATAGCCAAAAATATTGCTGTCATAGCTAAGTTTGAGTTAAAACATAGCCAATACAACAACATCATTTTTTCCCGAGTTTGATTATTTTTAATTAGTCCTACCTCAATAACGCAGTGGTTTTCAGGAGATTGTACTATACGAACAACTAAGCGGGAAATACTGTGCTGTGTAACAGATACGAGTAACTTTGAAACTCCTGTAGATAGTATTCGAGCTCTATAAAATCCAAACCGTGACGAATGATATCGTAAAAATAGAGATCTACATCTTGCAGTATCAAAATCTCGGTATGAAACCCGCAAAGAGGAGCAATAATATGATCAAATGTTCGTGTAATTCTTTCTCGAAAACTTGAATCAATATCCCTAATTATTATTCGGTTGTATACACATAAATTTTTGTTACTTTCACCAAAGGTTATTCTACTTCTGGGTATATCCTAAGATATTTCCATTGTACTTCCCGATTGTTCATCCATTCATTCTTGTATCTCGCTATTTTGAATACCATCGTACAAGTGCTTGTAAATGATTATGTATGTGAAAGTTTTCTCTGACGCCTTATCTTGAAATCGTATGTAAAGTATCCGAAATTGATACATATTCTGGTAATTTTTCTTCCATAATTTACATTTCATTCTCTGAACATGTTTGAATATTACACTTCAGTGATATCGAATCAAAAGTCGGTTTCAATTAATTCAATTTATAAGCATCACACGTACATGTGCGTGTGTGTCACTTTCATCCACATACATCCACATGTTTGTCGGTTATGAATGATGAATAATTTTTCATACAGTCTCTATGTACAAAAGAAAAACTCATCTCTTATTGAATCGACTATCCTGGTGAGAATAATATGCCAAATATAATGAAGAGAATAACTTTATGAATTGAATAGAGAGAGATATGAGGATCGATAATTCTATCGAAAATATTGTGCCAGCAGGATGGGAAGAATATGCCTCAATCACATAAAAAATGTACAAGTCATTAAGGGTCTACTTTCTTTATGCTAATATAAAACTCGAAAATTATCCCTTGTCCCTTTCGTAACTAAAATTCACCAAATCTAATTTGTTCTAATGGGTTTGGAGATGAATCTTCAGCTTCGATTGAAAAATACACGTGATTCAATCATTTATGTTGATTACCCAAGCAACACAGGAGGTTAAAAATGCTAAGAACGTGTTTGAAAAATTCTACGAACACGCTTAGAACTTCCAAATGAGACTGTTTCGAATAATTATATGCTATGCACATTCATAGAATATCTCAACGAATTTATCCAAAATAATCTCATTTGCACATTCTTTTCACATTCACTGTATCATTATAATATATTTGAGGAGTTCTTGTGTTACTCGGGTAACCATGTACACACCCTTCTCAATACTCACTTTTCCATCAATTTTGATTTCATCTCAATTCGTAGATCAATGATTTTCATAACCTTTTACGTGCATTAACTTTTCAAAATCGAGGAACAACTGTTCTACTATAGAAATTTAACTGAGTCATGTCGTTAAAAGTGAGAACACACATTTTATGTCACTTGCAGTCGTTTTGTGAAGTGGAACGTACAAAACAACTTGGAAATGATAATTCTCCAGTTACGATACTTGTGAATTTATTAATTTTTTTCGTACCTTCGGCTACACAATTCAATCCTTTTCCGAATGAAAAGATGATGCACTTCTCGTGGACCGATCGCGGAGAACACGTGGGTAATATTTGCACTCTGTGCACGATCGAGTAACTCGCGAAGTCAGAGAAAGTGAGAGACTGAGAGTTTGAACATGGAGTTGTGAGGTATAAAGCTCACGGTTTATAGTATACTACCACCACTGCCATATGGAGAAAGAGACACCAATGTTGCTGGTATATGGCAACCTAAATCATGTCTAGGCACCTGCATGTTGTTTCTTTTTTGTTTCATGACCCGGCGTTCACGAGGAGCCGGCTTTTATGCATTTATAATGTACACTGTGATTCAACCATAGATTCATCGAGATAAAACAACAGTTCCCAAGACTCTCTATGAAATTGTTCGAACTATTGGATATTAAATTTTTGTCATTGATGATTATTTAAAGAGGTTTGTTATACGATAACAAGGCAAGTGTTGCATCATGTGTTACATGGGATGGAATCAAGGAAGCAAATGATGTGTAATCGGAATCTCGAATGACGAAAATGTAAATCTTATGATCACGGATCTTCAAGGGAACGTTTTCCCATCGGCATACTCTTAACCCTAGCAGCAATGATCTAGGCATTGAGAAGGCATGTGACGCTGAACTAGAAAAAAAGTAGACGATTCGCAAGTGCCTTCCCCATTGAAAAATTCCAATAGGAACCGATAGGTGTGGTTTTATCGGAATCAATGGGTTTCTATCGATTTTCCATGTCGTTTTGGCACAGCCGCTGAAGGTTTCTATTGGATTTCATATGGAAGTCGATATTCTATCGCTTTTTGTTGCGACAATCGGTGAAACCTCATGAATACAGATGGAAAATGATTTCCTATTGGGAAACCATGCCGTTTTGGCATAGGATCTATGGGAATCTATCGGAATATATTGGAAGTTCTCAGCAGGGCCGCAAGTGCCTTGTAAGTCGTCTAGTTTATCTCTAGTTGAGCGTTGAATACCTTGTCAATTCCTAGTACACTGATAAGAAAATGTTTTCATTTATTAAAAAAACAACAATGTGAAAAAAATCTGTGAATTCACGGAGGAATTCTCCGGTAATTCAGGCAGCAAGTAAGCTGAAGAAAAAAATTTGTAATAATTCTCAAAATTTCGGTAACTGTATATCGGAAAATGAAGTAAACATGCCACTTCTTCGGTAAATGGAAAAATACAATAAACTTATCAAATTTATCAAATTTTGGGGTATCTTAACCGATTGTGATCAAACTGTGGGTAGGTAAATTGCTTTGCGAGAAATTTCAGTGAATTTACCAAAACTTTGTCCATAGTGAATGCATCATCATTCTGTTGATCTGAGAAATCTTGAGTCCTAAATTACGAATTATGTTGAACATTTTTTTTATATTCTTGAAGTTTGAATCGTTTATAGAAAGGAAACGAACTTCCGAACTCACAAAATCTTACACGGAAAAAAGAAAATGGACAAATTTGCCATGTAGCATAACAACGCGTCGCTTCGAGTCATTGAATGGGAATATTTACAATACACCATGATCTTTTATATATGTATCTAGATCTTACAATGACTATAACAAAGGGTGTCCCTTACTCTCTAAATCCGAAAGAGTGAAAAATCGCACGTTTCACTCCACTAAGTGTCAGAAGTGAGCCTGTCCGCTTCGAGTGGAATTTTCACTCGTTTCGAGTGACCTCTCACTCTTTTAGAGTGCAAAATTCACTCTAGCGTCGGAGTGGTTGTGAATTTCTAACCTCAAACCTTAGAATATCACTCTAAAAGAGTGGAAATTTCACTCGAAAATTCGACAGGCTCACTTCTGGCTGGCTAAAGAGTGAAATCTCACTCCAAAGGTTTTAGAGAGTACAATGAGTTCTCAAATAATACAACAAATAGTTGAGAATTTCAACCATTGATGGCATCGATTGTCATTAACATGTCGAGCATATTTTGAACAGTTCTCATACTCAAGTTATAAAATACGATGAAGAGAACGGGAGATAATATTGACGCTGCCAAGCCCGTGGTTCTGGAGTCCCGTCCTTCAATCGTCGATCCAGCAATATTTGATTTCAGGAATAATTTACCAGTACAATTTCGTATCTGCACGTCCCATACAAGAGTCCTTGGTTGTATGAGATTGTCAACAATATTTTCTCTCAATTTGGGATCGGTATGTGGCCACATTAGATGGATCTCGTATGCTCGTTGGGGTTTGACTAAATCTCGATGATCGTTGTCTTCTCAACTCTCCTCCCTACTCTCTCCTTATCATTATCAAGAATACCGTTACAGACCACCTTTTGACAGAACCGTGGGGAATCCAAAAACAAACAACGTACCACAGGCGATACGTTATAAGCATTATCGGAAATAATGAATTTCACTATAAATCTCACAGAAATAAACATTCGAGATAGAAGTATTCCAGAAGAGATGATAATCACTCCGATAGAATCGAAGATTTCCAGTACATGACTCTTCCCCTCGTCACTCTCGAACCATCTCCACGAGCTTTCTGGATGCTGTATAGCATAACTTTACACGATGAACTATGATGCCTGATAATACCGATACTCCCTGCGAGATCTCGAGGCTTGAGGTTTTGGAAAATCATCACGATTGTGATTATCGGTATATCAATAATCATTACCATTGGGATAATTTCATTTCTAATGAAGTTTCAAACGTATCGTAAAGATCCAATAATAATCTTCGCTCTAATTTTTGGTACACCAATTCCAAAATCTCCGAAAAAATTGCCTGAAACTATTATTTTCATATTCTTAATGTTATTCGGTTGTCGTTACACGGCCATCTTGTACACAGAAATGGTCGATGGATTGGTTTGCGCGGGAGAAGAATTAGAAATTTATGATTTCCAAGATCTCAAAGATGCTGGATTGTTCATAGGCTTTGCTAAATTTTGGAAGCCACATTTGATTGAACAGTTGTCTCTCGAGAGTCGTGATTTGTTGAAAAAAGTGTTGATTGTCCCACAAGATTGGCCTACGTCGGGATGTTTGGAGCGACTGGAACGACGCAGGGACACAGCGTGTGTATTCACGGATAGTACAGCCAAGGTGCATTTGTTGGAGAACAAGATCAAATACACAAAGCCAATCATGAAAATGGCCAAATTTATCTTACACAAATTACCTATGGCACACATCTTCAAGATAGATTCTCTGTATCGAAATCGTATCAACGGAATTTTGCTCGAAGTGATAGAGAGTGGATTATGGAAAAAGTGGTTGGAAGACAGTTGGAAAGAAATGAGAAACGATATTAGATGATTGGAATTCACACCCTCTCCAACGATATTTTGCAAAGTTCCTTCTATTCGGATATTTGGTCGCGTTTATCGCTTCTTGCAGTGAAATTATAGTCCGTTTTATATTATGTAAATTATTATGAAATGTGACGGGTGTATTTGAAATTCAACAATAAATTAAGAAAATCGAACGAATAATATGGTTTATTTCGAAAGTCACCAATTCCAATAGACATTATTTAATCACCTTTTTTTTAGCATAAAAAGAACAATACCTTGAAATTTCTGGGGAATCCCACTGTAGTGGGAAAGAGATTTTGGAAGATCCTGTTTAGAAAGAGGCGGGAGATCAATGTCGTTACAGAACAAATTATTTTATACATACAAACGAAATTTGTCTGACGCGAAGAAGATTTATTACTGATTTGATTGCCATGCCATACAAATCCTGGTAAATATTCAACAAATCCTGAGTCAGATTGATCTTCATTCTTCTGTTCTCTCCCCACCTTCCTCGTTCTTCGACCCGCAAAAAGCATTTTGTCATAATCACCTCAAAGTGAAATAAATCACGTTTCACATCGGTATAAACATCTTAAGTCAATAATACCAATTTTATGACGATGCGATTTACCATATTTTAGCAATGAGTCTTCACTTTCTACATCTATTCGATCTTGATACATTCATCTCACTTGTCATAATATATAACCTGCTAATCATGATTTTGGCGAGGTTTAGAAAAGATTCAAGGACACTGATATTTTGATAGACACCTGAACCAAAGAATCAATCAGTCTGGAAATTAAGATTGAAAATCAAAATTCCACGTTTTCTTTGCTCATCCATTAATAAATAACCAATATAAGAATGAAAAAAGGAATTCAATCATAGCAAGAACGTCTCACAGCACGCATTATATATTTTTCAGTGGAGTTCTCTGGAGAAATTGTTTGGAGTATGCAACTACCATCTCTTAGGGGCCGTCCGTAAACTACGTAGCCCTATTTTTGCGACTTTTTGACTCCCCCCTCCCCCTATGTAGCCCTACCGTGGCTTTTCTCTGAACACCCCTCCTCCTCGGGAAAGTAGTTTTCCACGTTCAACTAAATTAATTTCAAACAAATGAATTTTCATACAAATATGACCCTGATGGAATTTTGATCAACTAAAATGAAAAATGTATTCCATTGAAATAAAATTTCTCTCATTCCAAATGAAATTTACTTGAGTCAAGTGGAATCCTATTTGGTCCAATCAAATATCTATTCGGTTTATATTGAAATGGATCATTTTTTTTTATGTTCATATATAATTTTCTTCCAAGCGTAAGATGAAAAAAAAACCACGTAGCTTGAAACCAAACCCCTCCTCCCCCCACGTAGCTCAGCATCGCATTTCATTTCACCCCTCTCTCCCCCTTTATAGACCACGCAGTTCATGGACGACCTCTTACTAGCAATAATGACATATCTATCTTGAAACTAGACCTGTAGTATTTCTTATGTAGATTCAACATTTCAATGAACATGAAGAAAATCGACCTACACGGGGGATAAAGGAATTCGCTGTGACAGCAAAATCTGATTTTGCTGGGTCTCTTTCGCTGGAGCAGTAAATTTTTTACTGTGACAGCGAAGTACTTGTCATCATAGCAATCTTGACAACTACGTCAGTGATTTTCTAGTAATGGCAACAAAAAATCTTTGCTCCTCCCACAAATGGTGGTATTATATATAGAGTAGCAAACAAGGTTTGCTGGAGAAGTCAAAATTTTTCGCTGCCACAGCTAAAAAGTCGCTGTCGTAGCTATCGAGATTGCTGGAATAGCAAATAGATTGCTGTCACAGGAAATTTTTTTTCTCCGAACTACGGACAGGAAATACTCTCTAATATCTTGCCTCAAAAATTAGCCATCGAAAGTAATTAATGTAGATTGAGTGGCCGATCGGTTATCAAAGTTGCCCAATCAGTGAAAAATAACCCTGACTACAAAAGAAATTGGAAAGACTTTCACACGGTCATGCAGAACCATGAAAATTGGAATCGGGAAATATGGTATCGAAAAGTTGGGACCCAGCCAGCAAAGTGCTTCCAAATTCACGTTTCCGCTACTAGCAGTGCTAGTGGTAGCAACGTAGTAGCTTTTCCATTACCGTGAGACTACATGCTACCATAACATATATATGATTCAATCTATAACGTAGCACTACCTCAGCGCTACCAGCATTATCAGTAAGCGCTACCAAGTAGTGTTCCTAATAAAAATACTACCAAGTCGCTCCTATTTCCATACATAAATGAAGCCATATATGTACAGAAGATTTTTAACTGTATAAGTAAATGGTAGCACCACTGCCAGAAGCGCTGCCTTGATTTTTTTGGCTGGGGAGATGAACTGAAAAATCGGTGGCGCGATTTTTTAAAAAAAGGGATTTTAATATTCTGAATTTTCATAATAAATTTGGTACAGCCTCAATATTTCTACTGTTCATTATCCTTGAAAAAAATTTGATACGGCTATGTCACTAATGTTCTATAGATTCTTGAAGACGAACCTGTGAAAAGTTTTCCTAAAACTGAATTTTCGGGATATTATCAAGTTGGAACATTAAGGCTCTACCGAGTGAAATAAAATTTGACCATTTTTATCGTTTCATTTTCATTTTATCCCACTCGTAATCTAGTAACTGTGTTCTCATCATCGATAAATCCAGTCTTTTCATGTAATTCACAACACTGGTCTGAAGATTGATACTCCGCTCGCCATTTGATATTCTAAATGGCGCTCGCTCCGCTTACAATATTTGAATTCAATAAAGCTCGCTTCACTCGCCATTGACTACCCCAAATGATGCTCGCTTCCTTCAGACTTTTTAAATTCAAAAACGTTCGCTTCACTTGCCATTCAATATTCTAAACAGCAAGTGACTGGAAGAGAGGAGAAGTCAGAGAAATCTATGTTTAGAAATGATTATCAATCGGTCTTTAATGGAAACAGTCAGAGGCGGATTGTCGCGTCCCAATCAGAAAAATCCGAAATATGCCAATGTTGACAACGGGTACAGTACAGTGCCAGTATTGGGTCTTCAACACTTGGCCAACACGTACGAGATCAGTACTGGACACATAAAAATACAGTATCATGCTTGTACTGATGAACCAGTACTGAGAACTTGATGCCGGTCAGGTACTAATCCAGTACTGGCCCTGCACTGATTGCGAATAGTGGTATTAGTACTCAATCCCCAGTACTGAGAAGCATTATCATTCCAAACAAATGCCAGTACCCTGCCAGTCTTGGCCAGTACTGGTGCAGTACTGCGCCTGTTGTAAATTTCTGGTTGGGGTAAGCCGATTGGTGCCATGACCTAGGGCCCCGGCTAACAGGGGGCCCTCTATTTGTAATTGAAGAAAAAAATAAGCTCAGTTAATTTTGGAATTCAATTGTTTTGTCAATGAAGAAAAACGTTCCCTCCTATTGTCCGCCTGAGGGCCCCCACCAGGCTCAAAACGTGCCTGTAGATAGTCTTCGAAATTTGATGTTTTTTCAGGGAAGAACGAGTGATTTGTAAACGGACCAAAAAAATCGTAATTTCCTTGAATAATTCAACGAATTGTTGAAATTTAGCCTAAAATTTTTATTTTGGGACACAGGAACAAAAATCGGAAGATCATCTGATAAAGCGGAAAGTTTTCAAACACTGCGTTCACATCACAGGATCATAACTAATCAACATTGCATTTCTTATGATATGTTTTGGATACGTTTAAGATGTCTTGTTAGACAATTTTAGATATCCAAAAGATGATTTAACGTACCTTCCTAGATAGCAATTTGACCTTGCTGCAATGTTGTCAGGCGAGCTTATGACAAGGTTGACATAAGCCTCCTAGTTGACACATGACAAGGGTACAAGCTTACAAAACCCTTGCAGCAGAGTTGTAGCAGCCTTACACTGACAAGGTTGTCAATAACAAGTCAAAAACAATCGAATGACAAGTCTGACGAGCGTACATGTTATCTGGGTTGAGGACTTTTAAACATGTCTTGGAGATTTTAAGGGGGTATTCTTTTCTAGGGGCACGAATTTCGGACGTTTATTCGAAATCTGAACAAATAAAACGAAGAATATTTTTACTATTCGTTATTTTATCGTTTGTGTATTAATCTTTCAAAAATACAATATATTCAGAACATATTCAGAATTAAAAGAGTTACAAGCTGGTGAAGTGGGGGGTAAAGAAAAAGAGTGCCCTGGCGTACCAGATTTTGGCCCTCCTGGTCATCAGAAACTGAAAAATCCCCACTGAAAGAAGAGCAATTTGGAGGTTCAGTAAATAGCATTATATTTGATTGATGAATCTGAATATTATTAAACTTTCAGCGATGTTTCATGAAATTTCGAGAAAGATTACTGAAATTTTGCTTTACATTACTCAGTGTTCTACAATTGTTATTATATAATACAATATTCACGACCAAATTCGCTGTGTATCATTCAACACGACTAAACGTTCAGGAATTGAGTGACACACAGCGAATTTGGTCGTGATATTGTATTATATAATAACAATTGTAGAACACTGAGTAATGTAAAGCAAAATTTCAGTAATCTATCTCGAAATTTCATGAAACATCGCTGAAAGTTTAATAATATTCAGATTCATCAATCAAATATAATGCTATTCACTGAACCTCCTTCAAATTGCTCCTCTCTCAGTGCAATTTTTTTTTTTTATTTAATCAATTTTTGTTAACCCGGTCACCTTACGCTGCCAGGGCCAATTGGACCGGGGAAGGAAACCTCCAACCTAACCTACGCGACAGAAGTAAGATTCCCTGACCTATCAACCGCTGTCTCCCCTATACGGTGTGGTATCCGCTTTCGGGGTAACTTTGGTTGACGCACCAACCGCCGCCATTTCTCCTGTCGCGGCATTACCGCTAGCGAGAAAGGCAACTGATTGGTCAGGGATTCGAACCCCCAAGCCTGACGGACACCCATGTCTGAAAGTTAGTGCGCTAACCAGTCAGCCATGGAGCCGCTTTCTCAGTGCAATGAATTCTTGATTGGTAAAGATATGAACCTCGGACAAATAGACAAAAATTTGTAGACAAAATAGCAGCTGTTTGAAAGAAATAATTTGTTAGCACGTTTTTTATGACGATTCCAAATTTTTTAAAAATAGTGAAATTGGGAAATTTCGAATTTTTGTTAGTTCATGCGACAAACAGATGTATGGAGAATATTCATACCGAATTTGAAATAAATCGGTTTAGTAGAACTTGAAATCTCGCGTATGTCAGCTTGAGAAAAGCTTGATGTCGGAATTCATTATTATTATCTCTGGATTCAGAATTCTCTGTTTCTACGGTTTACATTCAAAACAATATTTTCCATCTTTGTAGGTTACGATGGAAATTGCGAAACATGAAAATTCTGATTCTGGGCATAATGAACAATACATCCCAAAATCATTACTGCCGATCTCTGCTTTCTGAGTCAAGATTCCGGAAATTTTATTCATTGAATAGTACGGTATAATGAGAAATTGAAAAAATCCTTCCAAGGGTATATTCTCGAATGTTTAAACTTGGAAAATATGGAAAAACAATGTAGATTCTTCAAAATTTCTAGTATCGAAGAGATGTGAGATATATTCATGACATTTCAAAATACGTTAAAATATTTTTCAGATACCTATTCATCAGCCATGGTGCATATCTCTAATTCACTGTTGTAAAATCAACTGAATTTGTGATAACTCGAACTATACTTTCAATCCTTCATATATCGATTCAACAAGATGTAAATTTTACACCTGTTTTTTTCTCAGGATGTCTTAAGAAATAAAATGTTTATTGGGTATATTCAAAACGTTTTCGGATTCATATAAATTTTATCATTTGATCATAAGCAGTGTTGAAACTCATAAGAAACACTTGAAAAAGTCACAGACAAAAAAAAGACCTCAAGAAAAATAATTGCAGCATGTAGCAAGAAGGTAGTGCTGTTGATCAACAAGCGAACCCCTTTATGTTGATTCAACTTGTGCTTATGGAGAACAGTCCACTCGCCGATTAACATTGCTATCTTCATAATGCATCTCTTGCAATCCTTCATGCAGACGCTCTTCGTCGCGAGGTTTATTTATTCTAAAATAGGTAAATTAGTTAATTGTTTTGATTATGACATCCATTTCCTACGTGACAAAAGAATTTTTTCAATATGATATAGTTGTCGTAGAATTGAAGAATATAAATTCAACAGAAAAATATTACTCCACCTAAACTATCGTACACTTTCCTCACTTTCGTAAATCATACACGACCTTGGCTTTGAAAAGAATTCCATTAAAATAAATCATTACATTCTTCTTCAACTCACTTCTTAGACTCGTCAAAATTATCCTCGATAAATAATTCTCCAAATCGAATATCTCAGATGGATATGAAAAGCAGTCGTGATGCAATAGATTTCAATGAAAAACAGACAAAAAAAACTGAAGAAATGAGGCTGAATTGCGTGTACCGCGATCATCTAGTATCACGCAATATATTTCATAATGAGTGGTAATCGAACACAGGGCACAGTTTTATTTATACGTTTAATTAACCATTATGGTTTTTTTCTTCCATCTTTCACACATTCCTTAATATGAAGTTTTTTTTTCTTATAAGCTTCAGTAGATGTCACTTACTTCTATACATTTCTCATTAGCGAAATATTCTTTATTTCGCTATTCTATCTAGCTTGCGTGGCACTTCCGTTTTCACGATTTTCAATGAATATACGATTAGTGTTGAGGATTAATAAAACCACCGCCCCCACGAAACTTTATTTGAATAATTCATTGAATATTTTCTCTCGAATGTTTCGATGTTTTACGATCTAACATTGAAATTTGAAGAACGTGAAGAGGATGAATAATGAAGTAATAAATCATTAAACCTGAAACAAACTAAAAAATCTGATTCGAAATCGTACAAATATTACAAATTTGGTTTGAAAAATATACGATTTCAAAATGCTATTTCGAAAGCGGGAGGGAATAATTTTCCATAGAATAAATGTAATATTGAATTATTGTGAGATATAAAAGTATTTCTCATTCAAAACTGGAAAAGTTCGTTTATTTTTCACACATGCTTTGTATTTCATAAGAAGAAATGAAGAAAAATTTATGTTACATAACGGATATTTTGATTCGACATCGAGACGTTAGAAACATTTCACTCTCGTCACAAAAGTTTCCAAATCTTCCAAAACTTGAAAGAATAGCGGAATTTATGATCGTGTTAATTCAATCGATAGAAGAGGTTCTCTAACCACTGTTGTCAAGTACAGATATTCATGATTGTATAATTTAAGAATTGGCCTGTTTTATACCGTTATCAAAGTTCAATAAGAGAATATCGAAGGATGTACAGGATAAGTGGGACAAATCACTTGACGACGGTCGCAGGTGAAAGGTGAGTAATTATCGAGATTATCAACCGCAAAACTGGATGTTACATCGTATATTATGCTAATGGATATGTTTTTCTATTCTAATTATACACATGAATAGGAAGAAAGAGGGAGAACATGGAGAGGAGAGGATTTGAAAGTTTCCTATTTTGTGGCGCTTAAATTTTGTCCTGCAAGGTTATGAAGAAATAGAAGATGAGACACAAGTCTGTTACATGAACATACGAGCTCTATCATCTCATATAATGGAATTTTCATTTCTTCAACACATTATGCAAACTGTTAATCTTAATAGCACTCCAGTGCTAATATCGCCTACATCCTTTTCGGTTAATGAACTAACTTTTCCATCGAATTACGAAAAATTCAGTTATTAAAGACTCAAAATCTCAAAGGGCATCCTTTAAACAATGTTTTCAAGTCCGAGAAGTTGATTCGGGAAGATAAATAACGATGATTCAGCATATTCTGAAAGTCTGAATTTGAAATTTCAACAACATGATGTACCGCGAATTTTTTTTCTTTGTAAATGTTATTTTCATTGTCTGGAAATTATATTCAAGATTGTAAATAATCGTTGAAATCCTAGATATACCGCATCTTTTTGAAAGCACGCATATAGAAATTTACAATTGGCGCTAGCATGGTGCAACGTAGGTAAAGTATGGCCGAGGCTTGGCAACCAAGCATGGCACAAACCTGGAATGATAACATCATTTTATGATTTACCTACGTGTTTTTCCAATGAAGTCCCATCATCGATGAAACAAGGGCAATGAAATATACCATCATTGGCAAACAATTGGAAATTTTGTTTGTCAATGCTGCGCCAATGATCAAAGTAAGAAATATTTAACCCAGAAATATATAAAAAGTATGCGCATTTCGCAATTTCTGACATACGTTGTTTGAAGTCTTATTGTTTTTTCCTCATTTGTTTGTGGACAACTCGGCGTCTTTTGTCGGTAAATTTTGCCATGAGAAGTAGACACAATGTATGTTAGCTCGGCGGTAAAAGCCCTCTAGTGTGACTTATAGTAAAAAGCGATTGACTGTTCTTCCAAAGACTTACTTAAGTCTTATATATTCTTCGTATACGCGTTTCATCACTCGCGAGAAACACTTGATTAGTAACATAGCAAAAATATTATATAGGTTGCCAATATTGAGCCATGCTATTACCAATGATCGGCGCTACATTGAAAGCTAATTTCTACCGAAACAAGGCCAAAGTTTGGGGCAATATTGAACCACATTTTGAATGATTCTGGCGTTGGATGGAATCTATCGTTTAGTCAGTGTTGGGCCAAGGATGAGCCAAGCAAGAGCCAAGCTTGGCGCAATTGTGCCACAATAATAGGCTGACGAACGAAATCCGTCGAACACCGACATCGGTGCGACATTGTATCTATTGTTAATCAGCATTGAAGATTTATAGATTGCCAAGCCTTATCTGTCAACATTGCGCCAAGCTATATTTCATTGTCAGCATTGGCGAGGCCCAAAAATTTTTGTATGGGCAGTTGAATGTGGGACCAATTTCGGTTCATTCTTGGCCCAAGCCAGCCAATATTGGATCCCACGTTTATGCACACATAAAATATCATCCAATAATTTGCATATTCTCTGAACTCAGTTTGGCGAGGACTGAATGCACTCAGTGCAAATGTATAAGGTATTTAGAACTGAACGATTACTTATGTAATTTCTTCACTCCATGCTCTAGATAAGTATTGACCCATTCGTGACGTGAAAGTAACAAACAAAACTAATCTTGTTTATGAAATAACAACCAATAGGACTTCAATCTCTTTGTTTAACGCAATATGCCTATGCATGCAGGTTTAGGAGATGGAGCGATAATGTCGGTAACCCATTCAATTCCATTATACGAGGATACATTACCAGTAGAAATCCATGTATGCTGTACATATGCCAAAACATATATTTTACCTCTTTACCGTGCTTGCTATTTCAATAAATTCGCAATGCATAAACCGTTTTTAGTCTTGTCCGTATTTGAAATATCATATCAGATTGAAAACATCCTCAATTATCAAAAAGATTAGCATTTATTCGTTCGAAGAACTGATTTCGATCATGGAACTGGCGAACAAAAATGTTTACTCTATATATTGTTTGAACGGGAGATATTTATTATTCAAAACTACGACAAACGTTCTCATTTATGGATACTTACTGATTTCTTCACTCGATATATTCACCCCTGATTTTGAATATTCAATTTTTTCCTCTTGTGCTCAACTAATTCATATCTTAGAAGGGTGTCTCGTAGCAAAACCCAGATCCCAATCCCCTTCCCATCGCTATCTTAAGCTGGTACTTCATGTTCAGATATTTTATTCTGATCCATAAAATTATTAAGATATATTTAGCTCCTTCACACGGAGAAAAATGCAGCTCGAAAGGATAGTAATCTTTAATAGAAAATTGAAGAATATTTCTTAAAATCTGAGAATATTTCTTAAAATCTAAGAATTTTTCTTAAGTTCGTAATAAACATAAAACGGTTCAGATTTCTCTTGAATAGTGCTCAAAAAACAATGAAAAATTATCAATACTTAACAAATCATAAAAACGAATATGAAGTTTCCAAAAGTCGCGAATGGAATTTTACGTAGTGAATAACAACATTCTGTAATTTGAAAATAAGATTCAAAAATTTTGTTATTTACTTTGTAAAATTTCATGCGCGACTTTTGGAAACTTCATGTTTGTTTTCATGATTTGTTAAGTATTGATAATTTTTCATTGTTTTCCGAGCAATATTCAAGAGCAATCTGAACCGTTTTATGTTTATTACGAACTTAAGAAAAATTCTTAGATTTTAAGAAATATTCTCAGATTTTAAGAAATATTCTCCAATTTTCTATTACAGATTACTATCCTTTCGAGCTGCATTTTTTTCCGTGCACCTGACAATAAACATAAAATGTCAATTTGTTGGAAATCAATTATCTTCGATGACATTCTATCAACAACTGGATTATACAGATCATTGCTCAGGATTATACGAATCATTGAAAAAAAATTGTCTTGATTCCACACTCATTGTCTCATGCGCGGAGAAAAATGCAATTCGAAAATATAGTAATGTTTAATATAAAATCGGAGAATATTTCTTAAATTAATAATAAAGATAAGCGGTTCACATTTCTGTTGAATTTTACACGGAACAAAATGTTTAGGCGTACCAGTTAACCCGTACAGCCCAACCACTGATCTTCCACTTAGGACTTCGGTGGAGAATTGGTGGAGAAATGGGAGCCGCGGAATAAGGGAGAAATAAGAGAGAGAGAGAGAGAGAGAGTCTCCGTTGAGACAACGGAGAGGCGTCGGAGAAATGTCCGGCCCCTGTATTTTCAATAAACCTTGAATTCGTGAATTCATACATTCAAATTTCGGTTATGTAAATGTACCAACATGAATTATATCGAAAATACAGGGGGCGGACATTTCTCCGTCGCCTCTCCGTTGCCTCAACGGAGACTCCCTGATTTTTCCCTTATTTCCACGGCTCCCATTTCTCCACCGGAGTCCTAGGAAGAGGATTGGTGGTTTTGCCGTACGGGAAATTTTAGCTGCTGAACATTTTTTTCCGTGTGCTTGAAAAAGAATGAAAAATTATCAATACTCAACGAACAATAAAAAGAAGTATGAATTTTCCGAAAGTCGTGCATGAAATTTGACAAAGTGAATAACAAAATTTCTAAACTTTATTATTTACTTTGTAAAATTTCATGCGCGACTTTTGAAAAGTTGATATTTTTCTCTATTATTTGTTGAGTATCGATAGTTTTTCGTTCTGCTCTGAATAAAATTCAACAGAAATTTTAATCGTTTTATCTTTATTACAAACTTAAGACACGGAGAGAAAAAATTTGCTGACGCAGCAAATCGAGGTATTATATATAGAATAGCAAAATTTTTTGCTGACCTAGCTAAAAATTGGCTATAACAGCAATCGTGTTAGCTACGACAGCAATTTTTTAGCTGTGGCAGCGAAAAATGTTTGCTCCGCCAGCAAATTTTCAGTATTATATATAGAATAGCAAACAAATTTTCCTGGGATAGCAAACATTTTTTGCTGTCACAGCAAAGAATTTGCTGCTCTGGCAAAAGGAACCCAGCAAAAGTAGATTTCACTGCCACAGTGAATTCCTTTTTCTCCGTGGAAATATTCTCAAAATGTAATAAATATTCTTAGATTTTAAGAGATATATTCTCCGAGTTTCTATTAAAAATTACTATATTTTAACCGATGATGCGTTGTGTAATTTCACATAAAATTTGTTTACAATGTGTACATTTGTTGTGATTGATTTAATTCACTTCGTTTTTAATTCGACGGGAAATTAGAACCATCTGAATCATTGAGCACGGAGAAAAACGTATGGGAAATGTCTAGCACGGTTTACCATAATAATGGCAGTTTCGGGACACATGAGCATTTATGTGCACTCCTCCTTCGATTATGGTAATCCATACCTCATTTTGGTGAAAATCACTTTGCAATTGACACATATTACTATCAGTTTGAAGAAAATTACTACAAATTAAAGGAGAAATGTTCATAAATGCCCATGTGTCCCAAAACTGCTATTATTATCGGGATCTCTGCTACAAATTTTTCTCCCTGAGTGTATCAATTATCAAGGAATGATTTTCTAAACCTATAGTGATAGATTATTCTTGTTATTCACGCACTTTTATTTGCTTTTTGTTACAGGTAAGAATTCACGGACAGTTATAAACGTGAGCATTAGCTGCTTGATATCATCCGGCATCATCGATGTTTGTTTTTGTTCATCATGTCCCTAATGTTGTTTACCAAAAATTTCTCCTGAATCTCAAGTTTATGAAATGGAATCACGTGAAGACAAGAAAGTAAGTAATTTTTCATGACTTTTTGCTTGATAATAAAAATAATTGCAACTATTAACTAACTAGAACAGGAAATTGTAGCTCTCATAGCTACTTTTTTTCTACTTTCAAGCATTCAATACATGCGCGTTATAATGAAGATGATGAGAATCATGTCTGCAACTTTTGCGATAGAAATAATTTTGTTTTCAATCAACTTCTTATGCAGAATTGTCATTAACTAATGGTTGTACGGTAAATAATGATAACAGTGAATCAGTCACGCCTGTGAGAAATCGAATACGAACTATTAATTGTAACAGTAATTTACGTATAACTGTCTATATATTTTACATATATAAATGAATAATAAAATATCCGTTTGCGTTATTCGAAGCTCACGTTTGAAACAAAATGTATATAATTGAACTTGTCAAGTTTGAAATGCTAATTGAAACGAATGAGTTTCGATAATTTCAAAGGAATAGGATATTAGAAAAATTGTTTACCGTTCATATACTTAGAAATGATTATGGGATAACCTTAACAACACGGAAGACAATTATTTGAATTGAGTTTTTGCAACTAACGATCAAGTAACAATCAATTTTCTCCTTTTCCCTGCTGAAAATGCCAGGCAGTTCAGGACAAAAAATAATTGTCAAAATTTGATCGGTCTTTGTCCCAGGAAATCCAATCAAAAGCTGACAAAATTTCTATCTGGCTTTGTCCGGAATCACCAAATTGTAACATCCTGTCAAAACCTGACAGAAAAATTGTCGTCAGTTTTTGACAGGATATTCCAGTTTGGTGATTCCAGACGAAACCAGGTAGAAATTTTGTCAGTTATTGACCGGATTTCCTGAGACAAAAACCGATCAAATCCTGACAAATATTTTTCGTCCGGATTCGCCTGGCATTTTCAGAAGGGTTACCTTCAGTAATTATTTCTACTTTGTAACAGTCATTAGCCCTTTAAAATTCCAGCGATGAGAGCATCAAATTGATCGAAAGTGTAAATTGACGTGGAAAAAAAAATTCGCTCTAACAGTGAAGTATAATTTTGCTGGGTATCTTCTCTCTAAATTCCTTGGAGTGAAAATTCACTCTTACCGAGTGAAAATACTGCAACTCCGAAAGAGTGAAAAATTTCACTCTTAAAGAGTGAATTTTCACTCTATAAGAGTGGAAATCAACTCTGGTGTTTGAAGTGAAAAACTCACTCTTAGGAAAAAGAGTGAAATTTCACTCTTCAAAAGTTGAGCTCCCACTCCGTTCTAGAGTTGCAGTATTTTGACTCTTTGGAGAGTGAATATTCACTCCAAAGAATTTAGAGAGTTCAGCTGAAGTGAGAGATTTTTTGTTGTGGCAGCAATCTATTTGCTATCACAGCAATCTTGTTCGCTGTGACAGCGACTTTGTTATTAGCAAATCATACAAAAATTTACTGGAGAAGCGAACATTTTTTGCTGCCACGCCCAAGAAATCGCTGTCGTAGCTAACAAGATTGCTGTAATAACAAATAGATTGCTGCTTCAATAAAAAATTTGCCACTTCAGCAAAAGGTACCTAGCAGAATCACATTTCACTGTTACAGTGAATTTTTTTCCTGTGTAAAACGAGTGATTCAAGTCGGATTTGATTCTTTGCCCTGATCTCACTCTGTACCTTCAATATTTTTTGTCATCTCATATCAACCTTGTCTCAACCCGATTCAACTGTAATTCACGTTGAAAGAGTAATAAATGATCTCAAAAGTCAAATACTTTTTTCTACTGGTTGAATTTTTCAAAGCATAGTTGCATAAACGGCACAGGCATTTCTTTTAGTCAGTTAGAATTGGGAATGATTGGGAAATTGTGTTCACCACCTGTACATAGGCAAACCGCAGGTTTATGAGGATCATCTCCACCATTCTTCTGGCACTCTTCTCATATGCCGTAAATCCACACAGAGAAAAGTTTATATTAAAGATTACTATATTTTTATGGTACTCGTGGGATATACTTTATCATGAAGCTTAGAACTATATTTATTTCAAATTAAAACATATTTATCTTCATCCTCACGAGAGAGTATGGTGAATGCTCGTATACTTGTGGTTCAGAACGACATAATCAAGTATATCCCAAAAGTACAATATAAATATGGTAATATGTAATATGAAATTTTTACTGTGCATGTAACTGATTTTTATTTGCATTTCGTAAAAAAACCTGAAGCCATTACACGGAGAGAAATGAGGTTCTAAATATTACTATATTTCGTACTAAAGTAGCAGCATAAGTGACATAACATAATTTTTACAACACGGTGTACTAAAAATTAATACCTAATGATTTGAAAAATCATTCAATTTTGCGCAACTTCACATCATAAAGCATGGATTTTTGCTACACTCTGTCGTCAAAATCATACTATTTCACTTATCCTGCTACTTTGGTACAAAATGTGACAATATTCAGAACGTCTTTTTTCCCCGTGTACACTGAGAGAAATGAAATGCAATGATTGACCATGTGCAAATAGTAATTGGAAGACAGCTTCGCGATGTTGGTTTCGGATACTATGGAGAATCGTAGCAATGTTCATGCACATGGGAATGGTTACCATTTACGTGAAGATGGATACCAAATAACGTAGTCGCCATCATCAACTGAGAGATTCTGTCATTCGACTACCATTCTCGCATGGTAATGGTTACAGTTCAATTTTCCTCAGTGTGGTTATATTATCGATTATATTGAATTCGAAGAGTCATGATATACACTGGAAAAAATAATGTCTACTCACCAAATAAATAGTTTATTTATCCTCTCCCCATAGCATCCCGAGTAAAAATATTGATTCCGGTTCGCCAAACGGGACTGCTGCAGATGTGTTGCATTTTCGTGCGGTACTGTTGCAGATGTGGTGCGGGCGCATGATGCCCGCAACAGTACCGCAAAAAAAACGCAACACTCCTGCACCAGTCCCGTTTGGCGAACCTGGAATGAAAATTTCCACTCGGGATATTTCTTGGAATTGAATGAAATATTTAATCAAATTAAATCAAGGAATGCTTGCCCCAATTGAATTGATCTTCTACATAAACAACGCCAACGCAACGGCACCGGTTTCCGATCACTGTGCTAAATCGCACCATCTCATATTTTAAGCAAAATTGATCGCACACTTTTGCTTTCATTGAACAAGGGTAAGTAGATGAACATCTAGTATGCACATTGCATATAAATTTGATTCATCCACATAAATATTTAAATAATCATCCGAAAAGGTATCAAGCGGTTGGATGGTTGAGAACCTGGTCAGTGACCGGTACCTTTGCGTTAATTTATTCGCCACAAGTAATCAATTTTTGTATCGAATTGAATATTCAATTGCTACCAATAAATATTTCATGGAAAGAGGACAAATGAATATTCTTTCTAGTGCACTGTTGGCAAAAATTTGTGAATTTCACCCACAAAATTTGGAAGCAATTAACACACACTTTTGTGTATTAAATCCACAACAGATTTTATGAACTTCAAACGAATTTTTGTACGCAAACCATTTCAAGATAATATTGTGTGTGAATTTCCATGAAAGTGTGGGAGATTCAATACAAAAATATGTGTGTTAATTGCTTCCAAACTTTTGTATTAAAATCAATACGAATATTTTTTACAATGTGTATGATTTGATAAACTAAAATAAATAAACACAGTAAATTTCATCGTTCTATTTTTGTCTACAAAAGCCGAAAACATTGAAAGATTTCAATATAACTGCTCTTGATTTCAAATCATTTTGAAAGCACATAGAATGCAGGAACGTTGAAGGTAATGATGCGTACCACAAAATCCGGAGCAGGGTTGTTGATACTTATTCCCTTGATCTCTCAATCGAGAACGCGACAGCAGTCTTCACTTTACTTACCGGAGTTTTGCATGACAAAATACCTATCACTCATAGAATACATCAGAGCAGTAAAACAAAATTATATAAAAGAAGTAATAACATGAACTGTGCCGTGTGTTCCCAAGCAACACAAGAGGTTGAAAATCCTAAGAACGTGTTTGGAAAATCCTACGAACACGCTTAGAACCTCCAAATTGAACTATTTCGAATAATTATATGTTATGCACCTCCATAGAATATCTTGACGAATTTATCCAAAATAGTCTCATTTGCTCATTCTTTTTACATTCACTGTCATCATAGCATCTTTGAGAAGTCTTTATGTTACTTGGGTTATGAAACATAAAAAGAAACAAAGATGTTCCAGTTGAGCGTACAAAATTGAGGCCTCGGATTCAAAAATCGGTTGAGCGCTCGAACCGCGTCACAGTTGTTGGTCCAAGCGGTCATGTGGGGCGTCGAAAAAAAGACGGAATTTTGAAAAGCTACAAATACTGGGTGATAGGGCTTGAAAAATCAATCCAAGTATCCGTTCTTACTTTTCTTCTATGATCGATAGTTTTTGAGAAAAAAAATAAAACCTACCTATTTTTTCATACTAAAAATCAATGTTTTTCAATCTTAAACTCGTTGTAACTCGGGCAGTTTTCAACTTATCAAGATAAATCTCACAGATTTTGATTCGTAAGGCTTCCCCAAAGACGAAATCATGAGAAAAGTTTGCAAAAATTTAGAAAAAATTGATAAATTTTCAATTCGAAGTAAATTGAATAAACGTTTTCAACGCTTTGCGTTAAAAAAGTGTCGGGGGAAGTATGAGCTACAAAAAACTTCCAGCGACAAAGTTGTTCGCTAGTGTAGGGACAAACTTTGTGGAAATTTTCTGATCAATTGAACTGTTGGTTAGGAAGATACAGCGATTTATTTATTAGCGCGCGACGGAAATTTTTCATCATCTTATAGGTCGTTTACCGGCAGAATATGAGGATTCGAATGAGAGGTTGTGTTCCCCCGATTTTCCAACGTGGATTTATGTTTTTTGAATTGAAGTATCCGAATATCAAACTATTTTTACGAGGTTCGTTATCCGTTGTTTTTTTATAAACAATGAAGCGTTCATAACGTTTTCACGGACAAATGATTGAATTCGGAGGAAAATTGCTTTCACGAAACTCTCTCTTGTGAAAACTAAATTTCATACAAATCATTTTTTAATTATTCATCTAAATATAATATTATTATAATATTAATATAATAAAATGGTGGTGGACTTCGAACGTCCGCTTTTCTGAGAAAGTTTCCCTGGATATTAAATGGAAACACGCAGGATTGTACGATGTTAAACCTGCACCACAAATGATGATTTCTTTATTTTGGATAAAATTTCCATTATACAATACACATCATTAACAATTCATGTCCAATCATTTTTAATCATATCACTGGCTTTTTCCGCTATCATGATCGTTGGTGCATTGGTATTTCCTCGCACGATGTTTGGCATAATAGATGCATCCACAACTCGTAGTCTGTTAACTCCGTAGACCTTCAGATGTGGATCCACTACGGCGGATGGGTCTTCCGCGGGACCCATTTTGCAGGTACCCACAGGGTGATACAGAGGTCCAGTGCTCTCTCTCACTAAACATTTCCAATAATCACGAGAACCGAATGTATAATTTGTGCAAGACGGGAAGGGGAAGTCCAATAAATTGAGACCGTTTTGTTTGAAAGCTGTGGTATTGAAAAGTCTCACAGATATTTCTATGGCTTCAATCATTCGCTCCAAATCGAATTCATTCCTATCCGTGAGGAATTGGGGAAATATAGCCGGTGGTCCCCAAATTGGATTCGTTTCATTCAAGGTGATGTAACCTGTACTCACAGGGGTTAATAAAACTGGTTTCACATGAATAGCGTTATAAAAACACGATGGCAAACTATGGAAGATATCATAACCTAACGGATCCTTTAAAAAATCCATGTAATTGAAATTATCAAAAGCAAATTGTATGTCTGGTATGTTTTCTCGCTTTTCGTACGAAGTCCTGACGAATGCGGAACACGGTAGAGTTCCTAAGCTTGACAATGGACCTGCTTTAGTCTCGTTGTAATAAGATAAACTTTGTTGTATGGTTTCGGGATCCACTTCGGTAGAAGTATTAGACAGCGTAATCGTTAAGGCGTCTATCGTGATGTGATCTTGGTAATTATATCCCACTGGCAGATCTGCTATGATAGGGATATTAAATTTAGTCAATTCTCTACGAGGACCGATTCCGGATAACATAAGAACTTTTGGAGAATTAGCCGCTCCAGCTGATAAGATTATTTCTTTTCTAGCTCTTGCGTAATGAGTTCCTGTTATTATAGACAAATATTCCACTCCTAAAGCTTCTTTCGTTTCTGGATCAATGACGATGCGAATTACATGTGACATACTTTCTATGACTAAATTGCTTCTGTTATATCTCACAGGTTCCACAAACGCCTCATTCGTGCTTTTACGGGTCCCATTACTCGCGGTCATTTGAACCCTTGAAACGCCCACTTGTTCGGGACCATTCGCATCGATGAATTTATAACCTAATTCTTGCCATGCATTGATCAGAATATCAGTATTTACATCTTGATACGGTAGTCTTCCTACGTCCAGGTATCCGCCTCGATTGTGATATTCTGGATTTTCGGCCAGAACCTGCGAATCAAAATAAAACAAACGTTATTGCAGCGATGGTTGTTTATTCTAGGAAGTCTAGCTTCAAAATTGGATTCGGTGTTAGCGATTCAAGATTGACAATAACCAGATGTAGATAGATAATTCAAAGCGATGAAGTCGACCTTACAAATCAGATTGATTTCTGTGAAGTTATATAGTCATCTGAACAGTTGAGCCAGGAAAAGAGGGCAGGAGGATTCCGAAAGGGACCCCATCGTCCATACATACTTGAAAAGGAACGATCAGCACTCACCTCTTCGTCCAAATTATTCTCAGATCTGAGAAAATATGGCAAAACATCTTCATAACCCCAACCATCATTTCCCATCTCTTCCCAATCATCGTAATCCTGACGATTTCCACGAATGTACATTAAGTAATTAATTGTACTAGAACCTCCCATCACCTGCATAAGAGAAAAATTGTGTTAAACGAGAGGTGTTGAAGTCTCCTTCGCAAATTCATTCAACACTTTGTATTGCAATGTTCCCTGTTCCGCGAATTTTGAACAAATTTTGATGTAATTCCATCAAAAACTATTCAATCATTTGTGAGCTGTTGCAAGCGCAGTTTACATCACCAATTAAACTCAAATGCCTTCGAGCATTGCAGTATTCATACAGGAAGTAATGTTCCGAATTTATAGAGGGATATACAATAACACTTACTTTTCCTCTCGGAAAGTAAGCTCTACCGCCTGGTTTAGATCGAGAAGCCTTCTTTTGAGGTTGTGCCCAATAATTCCAATCGATACTACTTTTCTGAAGGATTATAGTCATAGCTGGAATTGCAGTTATCAATGGTTCTTCAATTCCTGCTTCCAATAAAAGGATCTGAAAGGAACAACTTGGAATCAACTTTCGACATACCTTTGTGATAATTAGAGTATTGCTTCTAGTGTTTTAATTTTTGTATGTTCCATCTGTTTGGGATGTGTACATTTTTTCACACTTACTTTCCACGAAGGATTTTCGGACAATCTATTAGCGAGAACACAACCAGCCGAACCACCTCCAATTATAATGAAATCGTACTCTGGAATATCGGCATTATTGGAACGAAATTTATCCGCTATATTCTTGGTTACATCAATGTTCGCATATGATCCATTTTTGTCTCGAGGCTGATTGTTTTTATCGGGTCCCTCGTATGGAACAAGGATGTCAAATCCAAATATTTCGCGACCCCATGAGTCGTAATAATTTTCGGCGGCCCCGATGTCTGTTCCTGTGTTATTGAAATCTGGTGCGCCGGCATAAAGTTGAGCCAAGAGATGCAAAAACGTGAGAGCCGATGGCTGACAGGACGAAATTGTTTCGCGATGTTCGCATAGTATTGGGGAATTTGGTCTCCAAGGCATTTTGAATTCTATAAAAAAAATGTCAATTTAATAGGTAAGGAAAGTTTTTAGTATATGAAGAGGAATGACTGTATCCCCTGTACTAATCGTTGGATGATAAACTAGATTATCAAGCTTTAAAAACTCTTTTTTCTGTAAGTTGATGTGCAATGATGATCTTCCAAAGGGGAGCTTTCAAATCGAGCTGTTTTTCCATGCACTTGGCGACCAGACGTCACCGAGTCTCTCGACGAAGTCACAAACTTCTCAATATTCATCACATTTTTTATACCCGCTATCGACTCGTGCAGATGAATACATGAAAATGAATTGAACTGTTTTGATTGTGAACTGAAAACAGCGTTTCAACCTTCAAATGTGATCCTTGATTTTGAAGAGAATAGATTGTGTAAATATGTGCATTTGCTCGCATTATCTTCTCATTCGAATCATATGAATATTAAATTTTACATATACGATAGAATGAATTCATGACGATTACATAATCAACATCAATTGTCACGTTGTTCTTGGAATGTGTGTGTGTGCGATAACCAGAGATTTGAGAAATAATTTATTTACGATTATCAATGGATTTTATGAGTAATTCTCAATATACATGAGGAACATCAAGTGGAAATAGCATGGCAACTTTTTGTGCTTCAAGGGGACCCAGGGATCTAACCTTCGTAAATTTGACGAGTTTTCTGGATTTTTGTTTTTTTAATCAAAATAATGGACAATAGTATTTAAACTTGGCAGATATGTTGAATGACTTCAAAAGTATACAAAAAGTTATTCTTCGAGGAAAAAACATTTTCCATTTGGCTTAAAAATGGCGCCGAAGTTGCCCTCCTTAAAAAAATGGACCTGGCTGGTGTTGTAAGTTTTCCCTCTTTCATTTATTTGAAAACAAAAAACCAAATAAATTCTTAATCAGTATGAGTGTGGTTATTGCAGAAACTAGAAGAAGAAAAAAAATTCAAAAATTGATGAAATGGCGCGTCGTTGACATTTATTTTCTGAAAACAGACCATTTTTCATCATTTTTTGTATGTAAAAAACTGTATACTGTAGTTTTTTTCTTGTACAACAAACTCAGGGAGAGAAAAGTTGCTGAAACAAATTTCGCAAAATTTGCAGAAGTTGCAGAAATTTGCTTTGCCGATATGGCAAAACTTGTGGCTAAATTGACAAAAAATCTTGCGCTTTTAACAAGCGCTTGCCATTCAGCAATCTGGAATTGAAGATACACTGAGGGAAAAAAGTCACTGAGACAAGAAAATATTCACTTCATGCGGTGAAGAACCATTTCATTCATTGGAATAATATTCAATTGGTTCAAAGGAATATTTTATAGATAGATACCATTGGATGAACTATTTTTTTGCCTCAATGACTTTTTTCCCTTAGTGTGCACAGACGGCTAGAAAATTTTACTGAATTGGCAAATATCTTGCTAAAATAGCAATATTTTTACTGTAACAGCAACCGTTTTGCTAATTTAGCAAAGCAGATTTTTCGGAATCGCTTTTTCAGCAAGAATTTTTCTCTGCGTGCACCATGCAGAAAGAAGTAGTTTCGAGATCGATGAGTTTGAACCAGTTTGAAAATTTTGTTTTCTTAAAGAATAATATTTTTGTATACTTTTGAAGCTATTCACCATATCTGCCAAATTCAGATACTATTACAATACTGTTCATTTCACTGTACTAATTTGATACTGTTCATTACTTTCATTTGAAAAAAAATCTTGAAAACTCGTCAAACTTGCGGATACCAGATCACCACCGCGACCGGGTCCCCTTAACCGTGTGAAGTCACACTCTAAAAGCATGAAGCTATGCATTCGTCTCAAGTTTGTGACTTTGATCAAGCAAGTAACACTTCCTCACTTCAAGGGTATTACAAGTTCATGAACGCTATTCGATCTATGTGATGTGACCTTCTGAAAAATTGAATTTGAGAGAATTCATAATCGGAATAATTCTGTTTCTGATGTTCCAGCAGAATGAGAAATCATATTTTGTGGCGTACTATTTTGATTTTGAACAGAAAATATGAAGAAGTTATTCTTATGTTCATACGTGGACAAAAATTATCCAAAATATTACTGAGGTACAACGGGGTTAGTTGGGCAATTGGAAAATCCCGATGTTTGAAGGGTCTTTCTGGTTCGGATGTTCAAGAAAACCATGTTTTTTGAACATTTTTCTCATAGAAGGAATATAGTGATCGTTTTGAAAAATTGGAGGTATATTTATTGAAGGTCAACTATCACGAAGAATTTTTTTTTCGAAATACTGATTAAAAAAAAACACCAAAAAATGATGGCGGGCATGATTTTGAACCACTGAATGATCTAAAAAAAAACACACGCGAAAAAATGGCAAATTGTTCCCTGTTGAAGGGGCTATCGCATGAACAAGAATATTTTTTTCATCAGAAAATAATCAAATGGCGGCCATTTTTCGAAAAAACTGAACTTTGAGAGTAGAAAATCGGATGAAAAGCGGAGAATTTTTGACCAATGAACATAGGCGGCGCTACGGGGGTGCCTGGGGGTGCCGGCGCACCCCCAATTATTGAGAGGAATTTTTTTTTTCCTCCATCACTCATAAATAACTCGAAGAAAAACGGATTGTACAAATCGTATTACACAAATTCTGTTCTAGTCTTTGGTATCCATTTCGGAGTATTAAATCAGAATATAATGAGTAATATAATATGTTGAAAGTTATTTAAGACTAGCATCTACATATTAAGGGGTATAATCTAGATGCTTGTCCTCACATTTAATAAAAAAAAAGATAGGACCCAGTATTAGCCTTGATTGAGAAAATCCATAGAATCTGACGAAATTAAATTCCATGGAATTTTGTCAGAACATTGTGCAAGATTTTATCAGATTTGACGAGATTCAATCAGAATCAGATTGAAAAAATACATTCATCTGATCAAATCTCATTGACTAATAGCTGAATAGGATTCAATTAGACCTTTGTCCAATTTCAATGAGATTTGGTGAGAATCAATGGATTTGTTTAACCAGAGAGATTTCCTGTACTGAATTGTATCTATTTTTCTCCATGTACATGGTCAATGACTGCAATCCTTTCACCATAGCAGAATCTGTAATTTTGATTGCACTTTTTCCTTCACTTCGTTCATTCTTCTTCTATATATAAATTGAAACTTAATGGCAATAGTGAGCATCCCTGTCTTACTCCTCTTTTTATTTGTGCTTCACCTTCCTGACCTTTTATGTCTATTATTGCGGTTTGATTCTTATATAATTCATATATTATTCTCCTATCTTTAAAATTGATCCCTACCTTTCTCAGAATCGCAAAAATTTTCTCCCAATCAACATTATCGAATGCTTTTGATGCTCAAATTATTCAAATGCGGTGGAAGAAGCGGTATGTTGTACCACTGAGCAATGTTGAAAAAAAAATAACCGAAATTAGGCTTGTTTAGAGTGTCTCCTGTAGCGAAAAAATTTCTCTGAGAATTTCTGAGAATCTATGGAAAACTCTCAAAATTCGAACAGTCTGTGTAAATCTCTGTGAACTTCCTAAGTAATTCTGATAATCTCTGAAAATATTCTGGGTATTTCTGAGAGACTCTCAGAATTGCAATTTCCACCAGGATCCTGAGAGAAATCATCAAATTATTTCAGGAAAAATGGGACATGAATTGAAAAATTTTTACACCGAGTGTGAAAAACATTTCGTGCAAAATGATATTCTGTTCGAAATATTGTAAAAAAAACTCGAAATTCATGTGCAATCGAACTTTATTCAGGGTGTCTAGCTCCAGAAGTTTTCGGTTGACGCAAGAAAGGTTGCAATCGTTGCTACTTATATTCATAGAACAATCAAAACCAATGGAAATAGATATGATGGATGTGATTGATGAATTTAAAAACAAAATATCATTCAATCGGAGAATGCTTTTATAGAATATTCATCTTGCAGTAGAGTATAAATGTATGATAACATAAAATGTAATTACAATTGATAAAATATAAACAATAAAATATGTAACATACGGATTGGCAAATAAAATATTATTTATATAATGTAATTTGTATATTCCTCTGTGAACCACCCACATATATATACAGGGTGGGGCATTTAAAGTGTCGCGGGCGTTTTTTCCAAAAATAAAGTGAGATACGAGAAAATTTTTCGGACAAAAGTTGTAGGGTACCGAGGGGGACATCCAATGGTGGCCTTGGCTTTGACCTCAAATCTCATCTTCAAGGGCATTCTGAGATCAACTCTTGTTTTTTAAATAGCATCTCATATTTTTTACTGCAGATTTGGATTCTAGGTCAAAAACCAAGAAACTTTTGTCTGAACCATTTTCCTGAAATCCGCAAAAATGGCGCTCTAATCGATATTGTTCCATTTTGAATCTGACATTCGAATAACTCGAAAACGAAGGGTCTTGCAAAAGAATGTTCCGTACAAAAGTTGTCAATACACAACACATTTCAATCATCTACATTACCACCATTCAGAGCTCACGCGATGTAAACAAACGACGGGGTTCAGTGAAAATTCACGATTTTGAAAGTCAGTTTGTCAGTTACATTTGATTATTGGTTTATGACAAATTGAAAATCATGGATATCCGTTACACGGTTTCTGAAAAGATCGATATGATCTACATTTACGGTGAAGTGCATAAGAACCCCAGACAAGCATATGACTTGTATGCAGAACGATTTCCTGAAAGAACAACGCCATCCATTAGGTATTTTCAACGCATTACAAAATTATTCTCAGAAACGGGAAGTGTTACAAGGGAAAAACGACATCGAATGAGAACTGTTAGCGGAGAAAATGCGGAAGTTAATGTACTAGCTGCAGTAGCCAATAATCCACACGTGAGCTCTCGTGAAATTGAACTCCATTCGGGAATTTCTCGAAGAAGTGTTCTTCGAATACTGAAACGTCACAAATTCCATCCGTATCACATTTGTTTGCATCAAGACCTTCACGGTGATGATTTCGAAAATCGTGTACAGTTTTGTCGATGGGGTCTAGCGCAAATGCACAATAACAACTTCATCAACATATTATTTTCTGATGAGTCGACGTTCACCAATCATGGTCAAGTAAACCGACATAATATGCATTACTGGGCGACAGAAAATCCAAGATGGTTACGTCAAGTAGAGCATCAAAGACAATGGGCTGTGAATGTTTGGTGTGGTATTTTTCGATCTCGAGTAATTGGACCGTACTTCATTGCAGATACGCTAAATGGAGAGAAGTACAGACATTTCTTAGATCAAGTACTTCCAACATTACTTGAAGACATACCTATTCAGGAACGATTGAATATGTGGTATCAACACGATGGTTGTCCATCCCATTATGCAGTCACAGCTCGAGAAATATTGGACAGAGATTATCCTGGACGATGGATAGGACGTCGTGGACCAGTTCATTGGCCTGCCTGTTCTCCGGATCTTACTTCTCCAGATTTTTTTTTATGAAGATACATAAAAGATACAGTTTATCAACAAGCACCGACTACACCTGAGAATATGCGTCAACGAATCATCAATGCATGCGCGAGCATCAATGAAGATATTTTAGCACGAGTTCAGCAATCTTTTGTAAAACGTTTTGAAATGTGTATTGAAGTCGAAGGCCATCATTTTGAGCATCTACTGCATTAAAATTATCCAAGTGATGTAGACGATTGAAATGTGTTGTGTTTTGTCTGTTATACCCCATCACCTCCGTTTCAGTTCAAGGGGTCCCCCTTGGAATCAGACAACTTTTGTCCGAAACATTCTCCTCCAAGACCCTTCGTTTTCGAGTCATTCTAATGTCAGATTCAGTATGGAACAATATCGATTAGAGCGCCATCTTTGCGGATTTCAGGAAAATGGTTCAGACAAAAGTTTCTTGGTTTTTGACCTAGAATCCAAATCTGCAGTAAAAAATATGAGATGCTATTCAAAAAACAAGAGTTGACCTCAGAATGCCCTTGAAGATGAGATTTGAGGTCAAAGCCAAGGCCACCATCGGATGTCCCCCTCGATACCCTACAATTTTTGTCCGAAAAATTTTCTCGTATCCCATTTTATTTTTGGAAAAAACGCCCGCGACACTTTAAATGCCCCACCCTGTATGTATGTATATGTATATGCATATGTATCCTATATATATATATATAGGCACCCCCAATGCTGAGGGGCTGGCGCCGCCTATGATCTTGAGGAATGCATCCAAGAGCCGAAATATCTCATTCGAATGTTATTGTTAAGAGAGGGGACGACACAATCGCGATACCAGTTCCATGGTAGATGGCGCTGTGGTCGGTAAAAATGAGGTGAACTTCAATTTTTCAAATGGAAACTCCTACTTTTTATCGCATATCATGATTCTACGCGAAAAAATGAGGAATTTTTGTTTGAGACATTTTTCCTAAGTTCTTGAAGATGGAAACAATGGAAAATGAGGTTGATGAAAAAGTTCTACTGCATTATGTGTGAAGCAACGCTCAACAAACAAATCAAAACAATAATAATTTCAGAGAAGAAATCGAACACAAAACACAACAAATGTCATGTCCAAAACATTGTAAATGACTTCAATTCAATGTAACTCTTCAAGAATTTAGGAAAAATGTTTCAAACAAAACTTCCTAATTTTTTCGCGTAGAATCATGATATGTGATAAGAAGTAGGAGTTTCCATTTAAAAAATTGAAGTTCACCTCAGTTTTAATGACCACAGCGCCATCTACTATGGAACTGATATCGCCATTGTGTCGTTCCCTCTCTTAACAACAACATTCGAATGAGATATTTCGGCTCTTGGATGCATTCCACAAGATATCCGCATGTTGTTTCATAGACTTTATTTTTCATCGATTGTGGCGCCATCTTCAAAAATTTAGAAAAACGTTTCAAGCAACAGTTACTCAGTTTTTTTTTCGTAGAATCAAGATATGCAATAAAAAGTGGGGGTTCCCGTTTAAAAAAATGATGTTGACCCCATTTTAATCGATCATAACGCCATCCATGATGAAACTGATATCGTAGTCTTGTGGTCCCTTCTTTGTATAACAACTTTGGTATGAAGTACTTTTGGTTTAAGATGCATGTTTTTGAGATATTTGCATTTAAAGATTAGAATGGGACACCCTGTATTATTTAAGGTAGAAGTGAAGAAAAAAAAGCAGTCTGATAACATTCAATTGATATCTTTATAAAGCTTTTTAATATTTTTTCATTTCTCAAATAAGTCCATCTATTTGAACAATTTTAATATTTATTTTTACAATATATTCACATATAACTATAAGCTATGCATATTTCTTATTTAAATATTCACCATCTTCCATAAATACTAAAAAAAAAAAAACTGAATCAGAATATGAATTTTAAATTATAACAAACTCATTTTAAGCTTTTGACCTTCACACATCTAACTATTCAATAGTGAATTGAATAAAATTTTTATAGATTCTTTTATTCTACTAATTAATTATTGATTCACACCCTCTTCTCGGGATAATGAATTATATAATCCCTGATAACACACGAAGAATTCTTTTTCAAAAACAAGAATAGAATTCTTCAAGAACTCTTTCCAAACTAATGAATTCATAAAGAGCTCTGGAGGAGTTCAATGTTTGGGATATTAGCGAGTTCCATGAGATTACTAAAAGATGCTTCCAGCATTCTCAAAAAACTCATGAATGTCCCAAACATTGAACTCGTCCAGAGCTCTTTACGAATTCATTAATTCGAAAAGAGTTCTCAACGAATTCTATTCTTGTTTTTTAAAAAGAATTCTTCGTGTGTTATTTGGGATGATGCATATATGATTCGATGACATGGAAATTTGAATTAATTCAAAACCTTATCCAAATATTTTGATTTCATATTTCTATTCTACTTATTATTATAAATAGGAATTTTCCAGGTTCATTCCCTCAGTTTTTCAAAAAATTGAAACCCTTTGATGAGAATAATGATTTTTGGTTGAATAAAAAACCGTCACGTAGAGTATACAAGGTGGTCAAAACAATACTATATGATTTATTTATACATCTCTTTGTCCAGTTATAAAATCATCATAATATCCATACACGCAAGCATTATTGCATTATAAATAAAAAATCGTATTTTTGTTTTCCATGTGAATTTTCTGAATGGATTGATTAATTGAATACAAATCCTGAGTTGAATTGTTCTCAATTTATTTCACTGTCGATGGGTATGCATTCTTTTCTCCAACACAACAATTCAAAATAAATTCGCAATCTATCCAATACAATCGAAAACTTCTCTTCCAAGCAGAGCTACCAAGGGGCAACTCTGAGCGCGAGTTGAACAGACATGTTAACCCGCAATCAGCCATATTCAACTCAATATACTCACAGTTCATCTTTGACTAACCAATCTTCTTTAACCATATCTGCACCTTTTTCAGCGATCATCGTAACAGCGGCATTCGTGTTGGCGCTAACGATCGTTGGCATGATAGAAGCATCAATGACTCTCAATCTCTCGATGCCGTGAACTTTCAGTGTTGAATCGACAACAGCTGTGGGATCACCATCAGGTCCCATTTTAGCTGTTCCCACCGGGTGATAGAGAGTAGTCGCGGTGTGTCTTAAATTACATTCCCAATATTCCAATGAATCTGGGATCTTATCTCTGCACCCTGGTATATCCAAACATCGCAGATTCATATCCCAAGCTTTCAAAGGTTCTGTTTTTGTTAAAGATTTCACGAACTCGACAGATTTTAACAAGGTATCCACATCCGAACGTTTTTGGAAGTAATTTGCATAAATTTTGACAGGATCTTCCGGATTCGTACTTCTCAATTTGATTTCTCCAATACTTTTTGGTTTCAGTAAAGTTGGAGATAATACGATCACATCAGATTCCATGACAAGTCGATTCATTTCAACGTTTATTTCGTTCATCATGTTGAATGCATTAGCAAAGGCATCAGATTTGAGAGTTCCCCATCTTGGAATATGTATGCCCAGGAATTGAATGCTAGGATACCTCGAGCTTGGATGATCTAAATTCACAAAACCAATCAAGTCAACTCCATGCGCACTTGTCCATTCTCCTTTACCGTGTAGAAGATATTCGTAAGCTGTATCCAGAATTGCTGTATTTGTAGGTAATTGAGCACTCGCATTCACGTAAGATACTGGTAAGCCTACCCATACCAGATGATCTTGAAGATTCTGACCTACTGGAAGATCGATCACTGGCTCGATACCCATTTGGAGCAGATGAACTTTCGGTCCTATACCAGATAACATCAATATTTGAGGAGTAGCTACACTACCTGCGGATAAAATAACTTCTTTTGAAGCTTCCACGTCGATGGTGCTGTTATCTTTCAAGGTAACACGCACTCCAACAGCGCGATTACCGTCCAGATAGATTTTATCGACTCTAGCGGATTTCATCACGAACAGATTCGTACGATCTTTTACCGGGGATAAATAACTCTTAGCAACATTCATCCTTCGACCATTATCGATGGTACCTTGTGCTTTACCAAACCCTATGAATTTATCATTGTTCAGCGGTTCCAAAGTTTCTAAACCTAATTCATTGGCTCCATCAATGATAATCTCCTGCATGTTAGTCGAAGAGTAATTATAATTCCTGATTCTCAAAGGTCCGCCCCTTGAGCAGTGTTTGTCGCCCAATTTGGTTAAGTGCTCTTCGGAACAATCCAATGGTTTTTTCAAATATGGGAGTATTTCCTTGTAACTCCAACCCACATTACCCGCTTCTGCCCAATCGTTGTAATCCTTGTCGTTACCAAATATATGCAACATAGCGTTGAGAACTGAACTGCCTCCTAAAACTTTCCCTTTATTCCATTTACAACGCTTTTTCTTCGATCCTAGACAAGCATCGGGTTGTTGTTCAACGTCGTAAGAATAATCCGCGGCAGAATTAAGTAAGTGGAAGAAAAGTCCGGGGACCTCACTCAGGGCCGGAGGATCATTCCCAGCTTCGATCAACAATATATTCCAATCTCTTTGCTCACTCAATCTTCTCGCCAGAATTGATCCTGCTGTACCTCCACCTACGATTATGAAATCATATTTTGTATCCTTCTCTTGTAGCACATCTTCGGTTCTGTCTGGTGGATAATCTACCCTCAGATTGCACTGAGCTGACAGTAACGTTTGTATTAATTGCACGAAGATCATGGGCGAATTCCCTGCCGCGGCCGCCGCGCAGGTATCTGCCAGACATGAATTCATAAGTTCCACTCCTCGTAGTCCCTGAAAAGAACGTTATGTTGAAAAAATGGATCAGTCATGTCCGTGGTTGAAAAAAAAACCCATTCGTTCCCATTAAATGTGCAGATTTCCGATTCAAATGCAATGTGTTTGAATGGGAATGAATGGGTTCCTTCAACCAGGGGTAACATGTGTTATCTGTTTTATGTCTGTCTTCAAAGTGCTTTTTCGATGGTACATTATGAAAAAGGTTACCTTAATAGTTAAAATATATCAATTTGAAATCCGACCTAATGTAGCATAACTTCAAAGACAATCTATTCAGTGTTGTTAATCTATTACGTTTTTCCGATGGATCAACCTATCGCAAATGATATTTGATCAGAAACAGCAATAGGATCTTCCATAAACGTAATAGATTAACAACTATGAATCTATTGTCTTCATGCAGAATGTTATATATTAATGAGTAATTAATACAAATATGATGGCATTCATAATTTATTATATTTGAGGGGATACCAGCGACCCCTGACGATGCAACCTGAGCCGAATCTTTTTTGATAAATTATTCATCATTATATAGCGGTTGAGTAGTTGTCAAAAATAGACCTACGCCTGCAGAAAAAAACGTTTTTTCGATAAAAACGCGTTCAAAAGTTTTTTGTTTATCATCAACGATGATGTATGATACCAGTACAATACAGAATATCTTCTGTATGCCCAGTGAATACTTCTACTTCCTCTAATATCTCATTTTCATTCAGTGTATCATCTCTGCGCTTTGTTTGCCTTCGTGGAATTTTCAAGAAATAAACTCCACAGCGCTGACGGGTGGCGTTGCATAGGGCGAGTTAATATGTGGAAGACGCAGATAGAAAGGAAACAACGTTTTCAACATCACAAATGAATTGCTTCGATCTCCATGAAATTTTGACACCCTATTCCTGAATGTACATATTTTCATAAACCGTGAGAGAAACAGTAATTTTTTTCGAAATTGATAATGTAGAAATGTCCCTTAACGGGCTACTAGCGTCGGTAACTCACGTCATTGGTTAGAAAGGGACAGAATAATATGATAGAAAGAAAGGTCCGTTACCGACGCTAGTGTCCCGTTAAGGGAATACCAGAGATCCCCGCTGATGCAACCCGCCATACAAGTGTACCGACTGAGTAAACATTTCCTCTGCAAGAATATTCTGAACTGAATTCATGAGGAAGTGAGGAATTTTCAGAGATCAATCTTCAATCCTTTATCTATTGCTGTACATCACCCGAACTTCGAATTTCAAAGAAACATTTTTCCTCAGTTGGTAACACAAACTTTTCTTTCGAAATTCAAAATTTGGGCGATGTAAAGCGGTAGATGAAGGATTGAAGATTGATTCCTGAAAATTTAATCCTCCTGCAAGAATTCAGTTGAGAGTATTCTTGCCGAGAAAATGTCTACTCAGTCGGTAATTTTGTATGGTGGGTTACATCAGCGGAGATCGCTGTTATCCCCTTAACGGGCTACTAGCGTCGGTAACTATCATATGATTTTGTCCCTTTCTAACCAATGACGTGAGTTACCGACGCTAGTAGCCCGTTAACGGGACACAAGCGTCGGCAACTCACGTCATTGGTTAGAAAAGGGACAGAATCATATGATAAAAAGAGAGATCCGTTACCGTCGCTAGTGTCCCGTTAAGGGTGATAGATCATCAGATAACTATTGATATAATATATTATGTGTGAATAAAATAGATTAACCTCAATGTCATGCTATATTGAGTCGAATTTCAAACTGATATTTGTTACTTATTAATGTACCCTTTTTACGGTGTACAAATCAGTCGTTCATTTTTTTTGGGGTACGCGGAGAGAATAATCAATAATCCATTCCTTTTTCATGTAAAATACAATCTTTTTCACTGTGTTTCATATCAACGCCAGATCGAGTTTTGGTTCTCGTGAAGATTTATATTTTCATACAGTGAAATGATTTTCCATAAGGATTATATATCCCTAGCATGTATGTACCATGGGCCCACCTCGGCCCAGCATGGGCTCAACACTGGGCCAAGGTGGGGCCAGAGTTCATACACGCTAGGGGTACGTTTTCCAATTAACACAGTGAAAATTCTTGTAATTAAATTCAGAAGAAAATTTCTTATTCAGTGAATATTGTACCGGCCATCATTATAAATTACTGTGGAGTTTTCTAGAATTAGATGAAAATCCCATAATTTCTCTTGTCAATTCCAATCTGGTCCGTAGATGCTAATATACCACAGTCGTTTCAACTGCTCCTTTCTCCCCGTGTAGATCAAAATTGAAAAGTGTAAGAATGATCCCAGATAACAATTTAACCTTGCTGCAATGTTGTCAGGCAAGCTTGTGACAAGGTTGATATAAGCCTCCTAGTTGACACACGACAAGGGTACAAGCTTACAAAACCCTTGCAGCAGGGCTGTAGCAACTTTACACTGACAAGGTTGTCAATAACAAGCCAAAAACAATCGAATGACAAGTGTGACAGGGTTATGACAAGCCTACATGTTATCTGGGATAAGTATTGCATCAAGTCCAAGTATGGGATTTTGGGAAAATATTTTTTCCCCGAAAGTATAGGGATTGACCAAAAGCTAAACGTTTGAACAATAAGAGTGTCTCAACAATAGAAAATTATGTAATTTGTCTTACCGGTTATCTGGAAAACCTGCAGAATTGATCTGCAATATTGTGACAAATTCTGCGTGGTTTATTTTTATTTTTTACACTCTCATTGTACATCAAACATTTCCATTATAGACTTGAATCCAACCCTGTCCTGAATCGGTTCAATTGTTCTGATAATCTGCAAGCACTACACTCCTCAAACTATTCCTATTGCATAAAATAAAAATATGAAATACAGTTTCCGAATCAATAAAAAGTTGTTGACATCGTACAAAAATAATTTTACCAACTCACACTTTCGTACCATTGAACTTAAATGGTATTTATGAGAACAAACTTCGAAAATCCTATATGTACCTTCACGCCAAATGGGGATTTAAAAGTATACCATTTTCTAACTGCACTTGACATCGTTCAAAACCTGCGACAATTCATAGAAAAGCTCCCTCATTAAATTTGGCGCATGCGTTTTCTCAGGGACATCAATTTTATCAGTCGATATCATTTGACACATAAAATGACTGTATGCTTAGAATTAAATATTCATCAAGTTTTACATTGTTGAATTAATCATCATACAATTAACGCATGTAATTCAAAACATTGACATTAATAATGAATATACTTTAGATAAGTCGATCTATCTCCACTGCAGGACACCGTCCGCGATAAGGAAAATTCATAATGGTTGGAGGGAAGATACAAATAATATACATGAAGCATTCGTACATAAATGTAAGATAGTCAATACACGCGAAATATGAATTTCAAAATATAATATGTAATATCTTACGGTGGAATTTTGTGGGGTTTCGCCACCACAATTTAGTGGAAAAAGAGGAAGAAGTGGAATTGAAGAATCCATTGTCTAAATTCAGGTTCCAGTTCGGAACCACGGATAGACAAATTTGCGATATTATGACAGTTTTTACATAAACAGTTCATCAAATTTCGAAATAAAATATCGAATTCAATGAGAATTTTTTTCTTAATGTTCAGAATTTTCTTCTCAATTTCAATAACATATTCAAATTGTCACATTTCACAGAGAAATTTTGAAATTTTATCATCAATATCACCTCTCAGCCTATAAACAGGAGTAGAGTAACTCAGTAAGTATTTTTGAACATATGGAGTTTGAAAAGCGTTATCAGTTCCAACGCCGCCATTTTTTAATAAGGCAATTTGAGCATGAGCTGATGGATCAGCACCACTTCATCAATGAGTGAAGAAATGCAAATTTACATTATATTTTGTATGCAAGAGAATAGGTCAATCTGAAAGAACCTCGCACTAATCTTATGGGAAAGTGGGTCCCGGTCTGATTGGCTGGGACTCTGCTATAATATAGTTCATGATGGCCAGAAAAAAAGTTTCCACGGGCACAAGGTCCAAAAATGAATACTTTTCGAGTTATGGGACATCAAAGATTGAGAAAATGAACATATTGGAAGCTATAGTACTGGAATGTTATGTGTATGTATTCTTATACTATAGCTTCCAATATGTTGGATTTTTCCCAATCTTTGATGCCCCATAACTCGGAAAATATTCATTTTTGGAGCCTGCGCCTGTGGATACTTTTTTTCAGGCCATCATGAACTATATTATAGCGAACCCCTAGGCAATTTAACCGGGACCCACTTTCCCATAAGATTAGTGTGGGGTTTTTTGTTGGTCGTGGCCTCGAGATCTGATTTTACTATAATTTACAATTCCAATTCATAAAAGCGATGAATATTTACGCCGTAAATGAGGGACATTCTCCATTATGCACCTACCATTTGAACAGATTGTGCACGGAAGAAAAGATTTGTAAGCGCATACACGGGAAAAATATTATCTTATAAACTACGATGTGAGAATTGTAGTGGAGGACTATATCCGCGAAATTAGTCTATTCAAAGCGGTAACATCGTGAATTGTGTGGTTTTTTCGTTAAATCACATCGAATATTACGATGTTAACTCCTACAAAGAAGGTTATAATAGCAATATCTGTCTCTAACGTGTGACAATTCCTGCTTTTTCAAGTGTGGTCTTGTGCTACGATTTTACCATCGTAATTTCAAAGATAATATTTTTTCCGTGTATGGGCCCATTTTTTCTCGCTACACGGAGAACACTGGAGAAGTGATGTTCACCATTCTCGTTCAGTGAGACCTTGTTTCGCTGGAAACACTAAGCAATCATTTTATTCTACTAAATAGAATTGAGTAAAGATTCGTGATTTCAACAAAACGGTACAGTAGTCCTAGTGTGATCGATATTAAGGATAGTATAGTGAGCTTGACTGACCTCATTGCCTCTACTACGCTGTTTAGTAGTGATAACTATTTTATTCGTTTCAATTAACGCGCTCGAGCGGAGTGAACCGAAACAAGTCGAACGTAACCGATGTAACGTGACCGTATCTTTCACTCCATTCTTTTCTTTCTTTTCAACTTAGCCCCTAAAGAATATGCAACCGTAATACATCTCTGAAATGAGGGAAAGGAATAAAAGTCAGACAGGCACTACTACTCCTCCTCACAAACACCTGTGCGTGGAGTGACCACGATGTAAGAAGAATAGGTGTGTTATCTTTTGTATGTGTTGTGAGATTTTTCTGTCCTAGTTCTTGATTTTGCCACTACGAAATTCGAGTAGCTAAGGCCAAAAAAAGCGGTCAATTCAAATTAGATGTTGGAAATACTCATCCAAATTGATAAAGAAAGAAATTAAAATCGTATTATAATACATAACATTTACAGAGGGAAGTTATTTTCCATTTAAACTTAATTTTATTTTAAAAAACCGAAATTTATCTGGCCTTCACGACACTTTCGCCAACTGGTGGCGAAATTGGAACTAGGACAAAGCCTGCATCAAAGAATGTTCACACTGACAGGGAAGATAACACACCTATTCTTCTTACATCGTGGGAGTGACGTAGCGCCCTACGACTTGTCGTCGACTCTCGCTCGCGTAGAAACATGTGAGGAGAAGTGTAGAAGCCGAACCAAACTTTTGACAACGCTAATATTAACCCTTAGTCTGTAAACGTTTTTTTGGTACACGTAAACTGTAAACGGGGGTCATTTATGTCCAAGGCAATGGAAAAGTATAATCAACCATGAGGAAAAATCTGAAAAAATTCATGTAGGTTCCTTAACTTTTCTATTTTAAAAATCTATCTTGATATTATGAGGCAAAAAAATTTTTTCAACACTATATAAATTTTAAAAATGTAAAAAATGAGAAAAGTAGTTCTTTGTTCTAAAAATCATAACTATTGAACAAATGAACGTAGTAAAAAAATTCAAAAAAGGAATTGAAGTTGAGAAGTTGTATTTTCCAGAAAAAAATAGTACAATCTTGTATTCATAAAAAAAATGCTTAAGTTTGGAACTTGAAAATAGGGATTATTTTAATCGCTTAATGTAGATTTTTTTTTTATAAAATACATATTATTATGACTCTTCAAGTACTTTCAATCAAAGAAGAATATTGAAGTATGAGATCATTCACAAAATTTTGATTATCAACAAAATGATAATAATTGCTTCTTGATTTAATTAAATAGAGCAGTCTCGACAGAAAGTTAATCGATGGTCTTCACATACAGGTTTTTTGCATTTCATACAACAATACGATGTTTTCTTGTCTTCTTTTTTGGGACAAACAGCGCAACATTTCCTCTTTTCTAATTTGTATAATAAATGATTTGAGTTCTATAGAATAAAATTTGTTTTTTACCTCAGAATTTCTGATATACGTAGTCTGTAAACGGGGGTCGTTTGTGTCCACAAAAAATTTGAAGTTACTCGTACGACAAGTGTTTACCGAATTGGATAACGATACTTAGGGAACTGAAAGCATAACCTGACACAATTTTTCACAACATGGTCTCATCCCCTTCCCTTTACTGTTTCAAAAAATATGGAGGGAACAAATTTATGTGCGGACACAAATGACCCCCGTTTACAGACTAAGGGTTGATAGGATATTTTTTTGCTTTAGAAGTCCAGCCTGCTGATTTCCCTCACTTTGCGAAAATCGTGAAAATATTTGTTAATGGAATTGAACAAGTTTGCTTTGTTGGCATGATATTTGATACGAATTATTTTTCACAAGTTCTACGTGCATATGAAGTGTCAGAAAGTACAATTTACCGTTGTTACCTCGCTCATAATTTATTGAATCCATTGCTGGTGATATATCAGTGCCTTGAAGGTGGGAGAGAATTACTTATGCCCCGACACGCATTGTAATTCCAAAACAGTCATTTATTAATCAGTGTCAATTTTTGTATACATTGAATATACTAATGTTAATATTCACTGATTCATAAAATTGTGAAGAATATTGTAGAGAATTACCTCGACTAAACCCAAGCACATATGTTTTTTCCTGCACTAATATGTACGTATATAATTCAAAATCCTCCTTGATTATTAATGTCGCGAAAAAAATGTCCACGTCGCACAGAAGCTCAAAACGAGTTCATAATTTAATGATATGCAACCAAAAGGGTACGAAATGAGTTTGATATGCGTTCTTTTGTTTTGATTGTTGTCCTGTATGGGATTCAATATTGGATAGAATATTTTAATTCCAGATTGATATATTAATTACCTTGAGATTAAACAAAGTGAAGTCATATTGTCATTAATATATTTGGTATTACGTTTTACTTACATCAAAAATGAATAATTTCGTTACTAATGTTCTCAATTATTATTTTTTTCCATAAAAAAAAGCATTAATATAAAGTGGATAGAGAAAGTAAAAAATTAAGAAGTACTTGAGAAGGTAAATGAAAACAAGAAGTCTTTTGACACAGGTCGTGAAAAGAAGAAGTAATCTGATAGGACACACATTAAGGCATGATAGCTTATTGAAAACAATATTGGAAAGAAAAATGAATGGTAAAACTCGAAGAGGTAGGCCTAGATTAAGTTATATGAAGCAAATTATACAAGATAAGGGTTGTCGTAGATATGCAGAAATTAAGCGGTTAGCGGATAATAGACAGGGTTGGAGGATTTCATCAAACCAGTCATAAGACTGATTACTTCATGATGATGATATTCTGGAGGAATTTTTCTTTCTTGGAGAGAAATTTCGTTCAGAAATGAAATTTCCTCCCAAATGGAGAAGAATTCCTCCAAGAATCTAGGAGAGATGACATTGCTAAAATTTAAATCGTTTATTGAAACGAATTATTAGTCGGATAAGGGAATAATTCAAGTGTTGTCCACTAAAAATATTTCAGTATATTCTTCGAACTATGTATCTAATTTCAGTGGGTTATTTCGAGAAGATGAATAACCATGTTATATCAGATTTTGTGAGTTGAAATTTTCGTTTCGTTTCTATGAACGATTCAAACTTCTCCTTCACGTGGGGAGTTGCTGCCATTAAATTTGGGGGAAACTTCACTTTGACTTTTTACACTGTCATGCTTGGCCCAAGTCATTTGATGGGATGATTCTACAGAATGTTCATCACATATCGACCTTTGGTCTGAATGTAATTTGAGTCGTCAGGTATTAGAAAGAAGAACATTAGAATTCATGAAAAACATACTTTATCTATAACATATACATTGGATGATTGGTATGATAATATAACATCATTTTTGTTTCAAACAACAGCACAATAAAGTATGCAGGTATTTAATTCTCTTGTATTGAAACGAACGAATTACTCTGAATACCATTCTTGATATCTAAATTCAACACTATGAATTTGAGATCGTATATTTAACTCCATATGTACGTAAAGAGTAAATAGTAATGATTATAATGTTGCACATTCGAAGGAAAAAATATTATACCGGCTACCGTGGTAGATAGTGTTGTTTTAAAAACAGATGCAGTTAACATACTGATGAATCTTACTTGTACATTATGATTTTTGTAATTGAATCTTTCCAGATTATTCGTTAATATCCGTCCGTTGATTAACACTCTAAGAAATTGAATACAGTCTGCACTCCTAGACTTGACATAACGTTTAGTTTACTTGAAGGACTGTTTTATCAGTCAATTACAAAAGCTTTCGTGTAGTGGCAAAACTGAGGCTGCTAAGTCTCTATACTCCAAGAGAACATGAAGGTTCAAGGAACGTTGAATAGAGGACTATTCAACGTCCGGACATTTGAAGGTCCATCGAACATTCCATGAATATGAAGTCACGTACAATAGAGGTTAATTTGACCTAAAAGCTTTGCGTTCTCTTGGGTTAGGCGATTGTTCTTGAACTTGTAACAAAGTCTGGTGGTGAATCTATAATCTACCCCAATAACAAATACTCCACTTGAACAGCAAAGCTGGAATATTCGGACCTTCAGGATTTCTACAATATTCGTGTAAGAGTCTTATAAACCTTGTCGTCATCTTGTCGTTTGTTGACTAGGAATCTTTCGTCAGCCTCACCACCACCTTCCTGACAACCCCTTTGTAGCAAGATTGAATGTTATTTATGATAATACCATATATTTTTGGAATTCATAAAGAAAAATGAGTTAATTACTATCTTTAACAAGGAATTTTGCTTGCTCGGTAAACGCTTTTGTTGAGGAAACAATCTGTTCATGCTTCCTCAAATGATTGATTCTTGATGGCGTTGTGACTATAAACCGACTATTATTCTTCCGTAGTTCTTTTTTGGCATGTGAATAAAGTTGACAAATGTTTTCTACAAAGTACGATAACTTTGAATTAATTGCATGAAATTAACAATGCGATCAGTTCTCACATACACTCCTGTTGTGTTCGGAAGGAATTTAGTTGCTTGATTCACAATTCATCTTTCATCAACCAATCATGTTTTATCATATCAGCCCCCTTTTCAGCTATCATAAGGACCGTAGCGTGTGTATTAGCGCTAACAATTGTGGGCATAATAGAAGCATCGATGACTCTCAGTCCTTGAATTCCATGCACCTTAAGAGTTGGATCGACAACAGCAGTGGAATCATCATCCGGCCCCATCTTAGCTGTTCCCACAGGATGATAAATGGTCGTACTTGTGTGTCGTAGATTGCATTCCCAGTATTCTTTGGAGTCTGGAATTTCATTTCTGCATCCTGGTATATCATAATGACGCAAACTCATATTCCAGGCTCTTAACGGCTTCGTATTCGTCAAAGATTTGACAAACTCCACGGATTTCAATAAAGTCTCTAAATCCTGACGTTCTTTCAGATAATTCGGATAAATCTTGACGGGGTCTTCGGGATTTGCGCTTCTCAATTTGATTTCCCCAATGCTTTTTGGCTTGAGTAAAGTTGGAGCTAAGATGATGAGATTGGATTGCATGATCATTTGACGCATTTCAGAGACTATTTCGTCGATCAAATTGAATGCCTTGTTCATGACTGCGGTTTTAAAAGTTTGCCATCGTGGAACATGTATCGAGTGGAACTGAACGTTTGGATATTTTGAATTTGGTTCATCCAAATTCACGAAACCTACCAGATCGACTCCATTTGTGCTGGCTAATTCCCCTTTCCCGTGTAAAAGGAACTCGTAAGCCGCATCTAAGATGTAAGTTTCAGTCGGTGGTTGGGCACTAGCGTTTTGATAATTTATTTGCAAACCACTCCATATCAAATGATCTTGTAGATTACGTCCTACAGGAAGATCCATCACCGTTTGAATTCCTATTTCTGACAAATGATCCTCGGGACCTATACCAGACAGCATCAATATTTGAGGGGTAGCGACACTACCTGCGGATAAAATAACTTCTTTTGAAGCTTCCACGTCGATGGTGCTGTTATCTTTCAACGTAACACGCGCGCCAATAGCGCGTGTACCGTCTAGAAGGATTTTATCGACTCTAGCGGATTTCATCACGAACAGATTCGTACGATCTTTCACCGGTGATAAATAACTTTTAGCAACATTCATTCTTCGACCATTGTCGGCTGTACCTTGTGCTTTACCGAACCCTATGAATTTACCACCATTCAGCGGTTCCAAAGTTTCTAAACCTAACTCATTGGCTCCATCAAGGATAATTTCCTGCATGCTAGTCGAAGAGTAATTAAAATTTCTAATCTTCAAAGGTCCACCTCTTGAGCAGTATTTGTCCCCCCATTTGGTCAAGTGCTCTTCGGAACAATCCATTGGTTTTTTCAGATACGGAAGTATTTCGTCATAGCTCCATCCTACGTTACCCGCTTCTGACCATTCGTTGTAGTCTTTGTCGGTACCAAATATATGTAACATAGCGTTGATAACGGAACTACCACCTAAAGCTTTTCCTTTATTCCATTTACAGCGTCGATCCCTCATCGCTAAACATATATCATCTCGTGGTTCTATATCGTAATTATAATCTTCATCGCCGCCATATAAATTGAAAAATATTGCAGGAACATCGGTTGTGGGGGAAGGATCGTCCCCAGCTTCGATCAACAGTACATTCCAATTTGGTTCATCGCTCAATCTTCTAGCTAGCACTGATCCCGCTGATCCTCCACCGACAATGATGAAATCATATTTCCTGCTTTTGTCATCTATTACGTCTCTAGTCCTGTCTGGAGGATAATGCTCCTTGTTGCTCAATGTGCACTGAGATACCAATAAAGCTTGAATTAATTGCATGAAGATCAAATTCGATGGTCCTGCCGCGGCCAGCGCGCAAGTGTTAGCAACGCATGAATCCATGAGTTCTCCTCTCTGTAATACCTAAGAAATAAACAAACTCTTATGTATTGAGAATTCATCGTTAATACAAATTATATATCATTATATAATTGCGTTATGAGTTATGCAATGAAAAGTTGCAACCTCTGTGGAGGTTTCAGAAGTTTTGATTATTTCATAATTTCGCTCCCTCATCATTGGGGAATTGTTTTTCCGTCAAGAATGAGGGATTTTTCTACCACTTTGAGGAAATTTTTTATGTTTTGGGTGTTGTTTCCTCTAGAAATGAAGAAAAAGTCCACCAAATTATGAATGAAAATTCCTCATCGATGCAGGAACTTTGCTGCCACCGTTTTTTGGGGGAAAATTGCACAATTATTCTTCAAAGTGTAGTGAAAGATTAAAACGTATGAAAATAAACTCTAATATAAATCAAAATTAATCCATCTCTGAGTTCTGTGTATCTCCAGGTATATGGTATCATGTTCAGGAAATACAATATTTTATTATTGCGTCGTGATATTATTTTCAAGAAGATCGGCGTCTCACCACAAATCATAAAATCAACACGGTACATGTTTTCTTGTCTATCACTGAAAGGAGTTATGAATTCATATACTGGCACATATTACAGTGTTGACAGTGTCGACAGTTGTCGAAAGTTTCAGAATCCCGTTATTAATTTCAAGTTAAGAGTCAAATTTTCAATAAAAAATATACATCGACAATCATTTTCAATTCTACAGCGAAAATTCTTCATTCCTGATATAGTTTCTGGATAATAACAACTATATAGCAGAGAGGAAATCATGTTTAATCATCCCATACATTACCAGCCGTGCATTTAAAATTTGCCAAAGCAATAAGTTCCTGAGAATAGTAGATAATTTGAGATTTTTAATAATCACCTGAACATTAATCGTTCAGTTCGGCTATAAATCAATATTATTACCCGGTAGAATTGATAAAAAATCACTAGGATTGGTAACATTAAATCAATTCCTCCATATTCAATTATTTATGTCAAAGTTATTTGAGTAATATGGTGAGAAATACCGATTTGAGTGCCAATAATAATATAAACTTTCACATTCTCAAGGATGTATAACCAGTTATCAATTCTAGACTTCTTCTAGTCTTCTAACGAAACAACATATCGCACACTTCGTCGCCTCAAAAATATCCCATTCCTCTGTTCCAAAAGTTATTAAATTATAGAATAAATGTTTTTCTAAAATCCACTGAAAAAACTCTTCAGTCGTAGTAACTAAAAACCACAGCAAGTAGTGAATTTGAGCTTGAACTCAAATATTGTTTGTTGAAACAAAAATTCTTAAGGACCATGGCAGTCCTTCAAGAGATGAAAAAAATTTTGCTACGTACTTTCTGATCATCTAGGCAATAAATACAAATTTTAAATCCACAATGATGGAGTAAATTACCTAAATTGAGTTTCGAATATGAAATTTGAACTGCAAATGATTGCTTAAAATTATGCAAACGATTATAAACATATTAACCTACAAATGTCAATAATTTTTCAACCTATGTCCTCATGTTTAGAAATGTGTTTTGAGCTTTGGATGTATATTTAGAGCCAAATCCTAGCAGTGAACTTTATCGCTGTTATATTTAAAATTTTTAATTATTGCTTGGTCATTTAAAAACTACGTAGCAAAATTTTTTTCGTCTTTCAATCCTCCATGACCCTCAACCGAAGAAACTATAACTGTGAATATTTAGTTGAGGCAAATTAATTTTTAGTTAACTTCTTATTTTACTAAAATTTGTAGTTACGACAACTGAACAGTCTTTTTTTAGTGTGTATCAGACAAAATTTTTACACACTGTGAAAAAAAATGAAGTGATCTCAACGTAATCGTCAACTACATCACACGGTTATACTACCATCAACGTTTACTTTGTTTCAACATCAACCCCAGCAACGTCATCCATGGAACTGTCTAGGGCCTCGCGAGAATCTAGCCAAGAGCTAGAAAGAGTCTAGTGGCTAGCGGGGAACTTGTAAGGGCCTAGCGAGTGCTGATATAACGCTTGCTCGAGAAGGTAATTCACTGAATTCATAACTGTAGTTCAGTGATCGTAGATGTAGAATACAAGTTATGTAGTACAATAACAACTTTGAAATGTGCAAAATACGGAGTGTGCTGTAGAGGAACGGTTAGGGCGTTAGTGTTTCAGATAGGTCAGGAGAATTCAAGATAGGCAGGTTCGATTACCCTCAAATAAGATCTGATATGTACACTTATCCGCATCATCATGGTAAGATATCAAAGCATTCAAGAGATTGAACGGTAACGTAAATGAGGATCAACTTTTTAATTTACACATTTTTTTACATATATACGAAGGTAAGTCAATTATTATCCGCAATATAGTTATAAAATTTTATTGTAATCAAATAAGAAACTTACAAGTACGTCATTTTTCGACATAGTCCCCTTGCTTTTCAACGCACTTGGTCCATCGTTGTTCAAGTTTCCTGATACTCTCATAAAAGAAGGTTTTTGGTTGAGATGCGAGCCAGGAATGCACCGCTTCTTTCAATGCTTCGTCCATGGTAAATCTACAGTCCCTTGGTGCCTCTTTGAGTGGACCAAACAAGTCATAATCAGAAGGAGCAAAATCGGGACTATATGGAGGATGAGCCAGTACTTTAAAATTCAATTTCTAGAGCGTTTCAGCAGTGTGAGCAGCAGTATGCGGACGGGCATTGTCGTGCACCAACACAACACCTTGTGACTCCAATACTGAACCTTGTGAGTCCCAAAAAACCACCAAACCAAGATTTACCACGGACGAAGCATTGAAAGAAGCGGTGCATTCCTTGCTTGCATCTCAACGAAAAACCCTCTTTTATGAGGGTATCAGGAAACTTGAACAACGATGGACCAAGTGCGTTGAAAAGCAAGGGGACTATGTCGAAAAATGATGTACTTGTAAGTTTCCTATTTAATTACAATAAAATTTTATAACTATATTGCGGATAATAATTGACTTACCCTCGTATACATACATTCATGATTTGAAATAAAATAGTTTTGTATCAAACATATTACAAACTCTAATGGATTCTCCTATCAAAGTTGATTGAAATAATTATTGAATCTAACTAAATACGGTACAATTGATTGTAATGAATATCATTTTCAAGTCAAATTAATAATTTATTTGATCAAATTACCATTTGGTTCTATCAACCACATATGAAGCTCAAACTGGCAGCCGTAAAGCTAGCAGCCGATTGTTATAAATTTTCACACAACATCTTTATCAAGGATTTGAACATTTGAAACGTTCAGTGGAACGTTGCTCAATCCATTCTAGATATAAAAAAAGCTTCAACAACGTTCAATCAGAAGTTACAACGATCGTCTGCTAGTTTCAACTTCTTTACCTTGGTTGAAAAGAACTATTGGTTCTCGCCAAATCTGATTGAATCTTATACAATGTCCTGACCAAATTCTATTCGAGCATTTGTCAAGGAGATTTAATCACATCAATGTATTTTTTCAATGTGATTCTGATAAAATCTTGTACAATGTTGTGACCAAATCCCATTGAACTTCATTTCATCAGATTCTATGGATAGCTGATAGAAATTAGTCTTCACAAACAAATGATGTAGTTGACGGAATTATTCGATGAGATTCGCCATATTTAAACCCACGATGTAGTTGAGAGAAATTAACCTTCTTTGAGTTCACAATTTTTTCTCAGTGCAGGGAACAAGCTTCGGTTCTTTCGATCTTATTAATGCCCACATGAACTTGTACACGTTATAACAACAGTGTGAGGAGCGTGAAGGGCTCCCTCGCGTTTAGGACATGCATGCTTTTTCTCTCGGTGTAAAAAATGGATACATGTTTATATGAAATTCATACACCTTATTTCATGTGCTGCACGGAGAAAAAATGGTTTGCTACTATAAAGCCTACGAAGGAATTTGTTGTTCTTGCAAAAATATTCACTCCAGCAGCTAAGACGTTAGTTCTGTTAACAAATTTGTTTATATTAGCAAGAAAGTATAGTTGTGTCAACCATTTTTCTTGCTCTTTCAGTTAATTTTTTTTGTAGGCGCTATAGTAACAGATCTGCTTTGTTATGCCAGCAATATTTTTTTCTCCGTGTGTATATTCAAATCGATTCACATGTACATGAAATTATTTCAATATATTTTCAATTGAAATTATTGAGAATAGAATTTTAATACAGTACATACAAGTTCATGCGGATATTTGCTGTACTGTAAATATTCAAATGACACCAGAAATGATATGATCGGATGTTTCTTTAGTTTGTTTTTACAGAAAGAGCATTATGTATCAGGAATGAATATATACAATGATTTTATACGAGGATATTAAACACCGGTCGTACACACGTATCATACAGTGTTCTATAAAGTCATCGACTACAAAAATGAAAACATTGTTCATTGTCGATTATGAATAATTATATGGTTCAATTCTTTTGATCCTAAACTATGAAGTGATTCACTTCTCATTCGAAAGAGAAGAAAGGAAACAAGATATATTACTCACTGTTTTTTCCAATACACGAAAATTCAACAACAGTATCGATACACGAAATTACGGTATCTACATTCACTGATGTACTGAACTTTCAGCGGAGCTATCAGTCACAGACCAACCAGCACTCATAAAATTCACATCCGTTCACAAGAAGATTTGAAGAGATTTATGACGAACTGAATATGAAAATAACCACCGGACTATTCAAATATTCTACACTTATACAATTCTCAACCTTAAGACATTTCCTCCTACCATAACAGACAGTGTTGTTTGTAACAGCCAATGGACATCGTGATCTTTTCCTCTCGTACAATTCCGTTGCCCCCCGTATTCTCCTCCCAGCATGTTTTATTCATTCGGGTTTCACAATCTTTACAAAAACTCCAAACATCTTTCGTATTTGATATGTGGAATCGATTAGATGGAGGACATCAGATTACATTTTCTCAGTCAAATATTAAAACGGAAACGTCAAATGAAAATATTTGAATTTTGGGAAATATTGTTGTTAGGAATTTCGGCATGAGGCTTTGATCGCATGTGATGGAAGTGATTTCCACTCAGGTGCTTGAAGAATTCCTTGAAATTTCAATTATATACATTGGAACAAATGTTTTGTTGTGGCAATAAAATTTTTCTTGCTTCAACAAAGAGTTCTTGAGTCGGAAAAATTGTAATACTTTTTAAAGCTGGATCAACTCCGTAATACGCAACGATCTACACGGAAAGACCGGGTCTATTAATATTTAGAAAGAATTTATCAACGTCTAGAAAAATGACTGTTAATTTAGGGAGGAAGAGAATCGCTGAGAAATATTTGTAGCGAGCGTACCAAAAATTCGTACACGGAGAAAATGTATTGACGAAAAATTACCCAAAGTTGAGTAAAACCGGGACATAGTGGCATTCCCGCGAAGTTTAAAATCCGGTCGAGTTCATTTCACTACAGACTACAGATGAAAATAAATTCAAATGTTTTCATTATTTCAACAAGTTGAATACTGTTGAAAAACATCTGAATTGATTTTCATCTGTAGTCGAGTAAAATTAGGTCAACTGGATTTTCAACTTCGCGGGAATGCCACTATGTCCTCGTTTTACTCAACTTTGAATAATTTTTCGTCAATATATTTTCTCCGTGTAATCAAAATATTAACAGTTGATATCACTGTAAAAAATTTTCTGAAAATTCAGATACTGGAGTGTCTGAATTTTCAGACTCGAGTTTCTAAAAGGCAAATTTTGATAAGGTTTTCTGAAAATTCAGATTTGATATCTAGAATATTATATTTAGATACCAAGTTTCTGAAAAATTAGAGAAAGTTTCTTCATGTTCATCACCAATACTTTGAAAATTAAGAATCTGAATAATTTAAGAAACTTACACTGAAAACATGCGCAGAATCGGTGCGCAGTGAATCGGCTTGCATTATTTTGTATGACGGTCAATGAACGGTAAGTAAAGGTGATGAGTTGCAAAATCAAATTCAATATCATTTATTTTAACGAACAAATACTTAACGCACTAACAGTAATTACATGTTGTGCAATGTAATTTGAGCCAAATTAATTTATAATGTGACATGAAATGTATTGTGGGATTCGGTAAAAAAAATGTTAAAAATGTGAAGTTAACTTCTTTGTCATTGGAACAAAAATCGTCTCTGAATATGACAAACAGAAAATCTCATGACGGTGGTATAAATAAATGATTAAAAGAAGGATGATACATTGAGATTTTTGGATTGAAAATGATGAAAAAAACGTCCAATTTCGGAATCAGATGTTCTGATTTTTCGTGGATCATAAAATCAATTTCGAGTAGATTTATATTCATTGAACCACATGAACATGTATTAATTACTGCGATTAGTTTGAAACTCAGAGAATGTGGTTTAAAAAACTACATTATTTCCATTTACTTTGGCTTCAACTATTTGTGATAAAAGAGACAGAACTGTGTGCTATGAGACCAAGTCTAATTAGGGCAAGGAACAAGCGATGAGTATGTGGAACATACAAACATGTAATAAGTGCTCCAATGAAAAGTTTCACAAAGTATAACATTGAGTGATTTAACATGGAACAACTTATATAATTTCTACCAGATCCAATTGATGCCATTAATTTCTGTATTATGTTATAGTTTAGTGAAAATCAGTGTTTGTGAGATTGATATTCTGATTTATCAGAAACCAAAAAATAAATCATTTTCAAGAGATTGATTTTCACTGAATTATAACAAAATACAGAAATTAATTCCATCAGTTTCATTTGGTAAGAATTATATAGGCAGGGTTGTATATTGCATCATGTAGGTCTTCTTACCTTCCTCAGTACCAGTCTTACATACTTATCGCTTGATTCTTTCATCAATTGAACTTTTTGTTTTAGATGACAAAACCATCTCTTTCATCACAAATAGTTGAAAAAAAGTACATGAAAAGGATAACATATTATAGTTTCATAACACTTTGAAACAATATTTTCTGGTATTCAAGGAATCAAAAATCAATCTCAATAATATTGATTCTCACTAAAGCATAAGAAAATACAGTAATTACTGCCATTAGTTTTATTTGGTAAAAATTATATAGGCAGAGTTGTATATTGCATCATGTAGGGTTATGCTTTGTGAAATGTTTCATCGATACCCTCAGTACAAGTCTTACATACTTATCGCTGGACTCTTACACCAATCAAATGTACACCATAGAAGACAAAACTATCTCTCTCATCACAAATAGTTGAAGAAAAGTACATCAACCAATAGAAACGATACTCTTTTCATGTGGTTTTTTTTTCACTATTTGTGATGAGAGAGATGGTTATGTCTTCTACGATGTACATTTAATTGGTGTAAGAGTCCAGCGATAAGTATGTAAGACTTGTACTGAGGGTATCGATGAAACATTTCACAAAGCATAACCCTACATGATGCAATATACAACTCTGCCTATATAATTTTTACCAAATAAAACTAATGGCAGTAATTACTGTATTTTCTTATGCTTTAGTGAGAATCAATATTATTGAGATTGATTTTTGATTCCTTGAATACCAGAAAATATTGTTTCAAAGTGTTATGAAACTATAATATGTTATCCTTTTCATGTACTTTTTTTCAACTATTTGTGATGAAAGAGATGGTTTTGTCTTCTAAAACAAAAAGTTCAATTGATGAAAGAATCAAGCGATAAGTATGTAAGACTGGTACTGAAGGTATCGATGAAACATTTCACAAAGCGTAACCCTACATGATGCAATGTACAACCCTGCCTATATAATTCTTACCAAATCAAACTGATGGAATTAATTTCTGTATTTTGTTATAATTCAGTGAAAATCAATCTCTTAAAAATGATTTATTTTTTGGTTTCTGATAAATCAGAATATCAATCTCACAAACATTGATTTTTACTAAACTATAACATAATACAGAAATTAATGGCATCAGTTGGATCTGGTAGAAACTATATAAGTTGTTCCATGTTGAATCACTCAATGTTATTCTTTGTGGAACTTTTCATTGGGGCATTTAGTACATGTTTCACATACTCATCGCTTGATTCTTGCATACTTGCATTAGACTTAATCCCATAAGATACAATTCTATCTCTCTTATCACAAATAGTTGAAGGAAAATTAAATGGAATTAAAATAGCTTCTCAAACCACATTCTTTAATTATTCTTTATACATTCTTATAATTTTATACGTGCTAATTTGATTTCTCTTTTACCCAAATTTACGTTTCATTTTTCGGAGATATATGTTCTATGTATTAAAAAAATTGTAATGCTGCTTACCATAATTCTTCAATACACTGTTTTGGTAATAATCAAATAGATAGATTTTGTGGGTTTCCATACCTTCATCATACAAGATGAAGTTATAGAGATGCATAAAATCCTATATAATGTTATTAAAAGAAACGTTATAAATGTTCCAGATAAATGTCTTCAATTTTTTTCATCTGGGAAGTGTATAATTTCTAGATACATTCCACTTGGGTTTTCGAGACTTCATCTACGTCACTATTCTTGGGAAAAAAATCGGTAATGATATGGTATGCGGTCTACTACCCACTACCGTAGACCGCATATTATACGTTTACCAAAGAATCTCCGGAATTAAAAATTCTGGCTCTTTAGTGACATAGATAAAATCTCGAAGAACGATCCCTGAAATTTCGGATTTTTTTCATGAAATCAGTTTCCAGTAACTTGGTAGAAAAAACGTGCTCGCGCATGGTAACTATCGCATCCTCTTAGAATTCAATGCGCATCTCTCAAAATTGAGAGAAATATTCCTTACAGTTCAGAAAAATGTTTCTTACAATTGAGAGAAAATATCTTTGAATTCAGAAGACTATTTCTTACAATTCAAACAAATATTTCCGACAATTCAGAAAAATGTTTCTTACGATTGAGAGAAAATATCTTGAAATTCAGAAGACTATTTCTTACAATTCAAACAAATATTTTCGACAATTCAGAAAAATGTTTCTCATAACTCAGAACAGCATGTCTAAAAATTAAGAAACATGAATCTTGCATTTAATGTGAATATGTTTGATGACTCAGAAACATGCGTTTGAAAATCCAGAAATAAGTATCTTGAAATTCAGAACAGAAATGTTTCTGAATATTCAGACTCAGTGACTGTAAAAAATTACAGTCACTTTTTTCTTAATTCTCAGTCAAAATTTTTTTACAGTGTAGTTTCCTTGGTATTATTCACAGTGCAACTATCAATTGTTAATACATCGACTACGAATTTTCAGTAAACTCACTACGAATATTTTCCAGCGATCCTCGTTTTCCCTAAATTGACAGTCATTTTTGATAAATATTAATACACCCGGTCTTTCAGTACAGAGTTCAATCAGGTCGAATGAGAAGTTTGTAAACAAGATCAGCCTGAGAACAGGGTGAGAAATAAAATCAAATCTGATTCACTCCGTAATACGCAATGAATCAGAGTTAAATAAGGTTACACTTTTTGACTCGGGTTTTTGTTGGAATGTAATGAACAAAATTCTTTGGTCAAAGCAACAAAAATTTCGTTATTTCCTGAAAATTGTTTTCAGTCTACGGATGAGAATTCAGTTACCAAATTATACCGCATTGAAATATCATTCACTATGTACTTGGAGAATTAATGAAATTTCGAGAAATTTTAAAACAGTGTGATTTGAGAATTCCCAACTATAAATCATCTATGTTATTGTCTAGGTTTGAAGAGCTAAGAACTTGCAAGTACTTCACAAGGGCTAAAAGAGACCTTACGAGGCGTAAAAGATAACTAGAGTGATTTCTATCAAAGTTTTTCTATTTTTAACTTTATTTTATGGGCAGTGTATGATCGATTATTGGAGTAATTATTATATTTGAGATTCTGCAATCTCATAAAATCATTCCACAAAAGAATCTCATCGCCTATATGATCCTATAATACACTGAGAGGAAGTATTGGTTGCCATTATCTGAAAAAATTAGTAAAATAACGTCTCAACTATTTTTTTTTCAGTATCACTCACTAATTTTTATGGTACGATGTAACCGAAGGTTGGGATCGAAATTACTTGATTTTTAGTAAACACGACTATTTTTCACAACTACTTTTCAATAGTAAGCTACATTATAATAGAATAATTCATAAATTCTGGTTAAAATGGCTTGTAAATGTGTACAAAATAATAACCTAGATAACAATCTACGAAAATCATATGACAAAGGTTAAAAAAATGACACTAGGGTTCATTTTTGTCTTATTTTCGAACATTTTATCCACTTTTATCGCAATGTCGACCAGGGAAACTATATCGTTTGATTCCAATTTATAACCTATATCAATACTTGTTACTACGTTTGTACATATAAGAGTGAATGCCTTGTGAAGATACCACTCCCATTGTAGAGAAAAATACGCATCAAAAATCAATTCAGCCTTTAGACCCCCGACAATATAAATTGCACAATTTAAAGTAGCAATTTTAACAACTTTGACTCACGCGTCCTATACGTTTGAAAGGAAGGAAAGTGTCCAAAGACAATTAAATACGAAAACAAGCTTGATTATATTGACTATAATTTCTTAGTTGAATCATTCAAATTTTTAGTAGCTGCCATTGAAAATATTTAGTTGATACGTTTTAGTCACAGTCACTATAAGAATTTCTCTGTGTAGAAACTCTACCAAAAGGGTATGGATATGTATAATTAAATTGAGACCACACGGAAAGAAGGAAAATGGAAAAAATTACCATCCAGGATGACAACACGCCGCCTCGAGTCTTAGAATGAGAATTTTTACAATGTATATTATCAAATAATTCACATTATAAGACAAAAATAAATTTTTCTTTTATGATGTGGATTATTTCACAATATATCCCAGGCAAGTCATACCAAGACTGACAATTGGACCATGACTGGCGTCAAGCTTGGTATGCCAAGTCTCGTTAGCCTTGGCCAATGCTTGGCCCACCGTAGCAGACAAAGTGTTGATAGAGCCTTAGATACCAATCATAGGACCTAGCATATTTTGCCGTGTCTGATTCAATTTTCGTTAACCAAGTCTCGACTGATGCTTGGCCCGTCACAGCTCACCAACCCTCAATAGCACCTCAGACATCAATGCTAGGATTAAGCATATTTCGCTGCGTTTGATTTATTTTTCGTCAACTTGCAAGCTTTAATTGACACTTGGCTCGCCGTAAGCCTAGATATAGCCACATGACGTGGACTTGGAATTTATTCACATTTCAGAAACTTGAAAGATTATACGCCTGAATGTACGTCAGCTCAAATACGGGCATCCTCTCAACGTCTTCCCAGATAGCACAAAATTCTCAAAGAGTTCTTTATGAATCCGTTCCATCAATTCTGAACCCTTTCAGAACTCTTGTGCTATTTAGACTAAGGCGACTGTGTCGAAATCCAATATTCCGAAATTTCATATGTTGGAATGTATTATATTCGATCAAGCTTGGATGCCAATAAGAAAAACTATCCTATTCGTTGAGGTTGATTGTATATCAATCATGGCACCAATATCGAATCAAAACATAAAATCAATATTGAATCTTAATATCGAACCAAGCTTGGATGCCAAGCGTTGAACATTGCTATCATCCCAGACATTAATCTAATTTGGTGCCAATGTTGGTAACCATGCTAGGCCCAATGTCGACTAGCATTGGCTCAAGCTTGGGACATTTGTCAACGCATCCCTGGGATATTGTAAAAATTCTCCGTGTATATGACGGAACAAAATAACGATGCTTACGTTATGATGAAAATTAATCATGCATAAGACCGATATGTAATGTACATAATCCACATAACAGATATCTTTGAGGAATCTTTCCCAAACATGTACTCCCTGCGCTATGTACAGCGAATGAATTTGCATTGTGAAACATGAAACATATGCATTGTGACAAAATTTAAGAATTATCATGTGCGCATACAGAATTTAACATAAAAAACTTGCATTTTTTTCACTTGACAATGAAGTGATACTAATCCATTAATCCACACTCCAATTTCCCTTCGAAGAGGTCGACATTGAAACTTACACCATTTTCAAGTGCTGTACGTTACAAATACTTACAGAATATAGAGTTACGCTAGCCCAATGCGTTAGTCACCTATATGTGCGCGCTGAGAGTTAATGACTCGTTAGTTTCCAATTGATGCACGAAGAGAGAACAGCGAATTTTGGACTAGCACAACAAATCATTCACGACTCCAACGGATTTAGTGTACGGTAGGTATCCGAGGGTCCAAAATTTGTATATTCTCATGAAACAATTAGTGAATATAATTTTCTTCGTATTCTTATTGTCATCGTGCTTTTATTTTGTTCATTTATATATTTTTATAGAATTCAAAAATGGATTGCGTATAGTTCGAAGTATAAAATTAATTTGAGAAGACAGAATTATGTGTGTGAATTGGAATAACAGCACATGGCTGCGACTATTATATCATATTCATAAAATACAAGACTCATTTGTACGAGTATTGAAACCCTGTTGAACAAGAGAAGATATGTTGATGGAATCATAGAAGGAAATCAAGGTTGAAGTAACAAAGATCATGAAGAATATGAAACTTGAAACATACCACTGGTTTCTTTTAAGAGATAAGATAGACACATGATTTTATACATGTCGATGAGGGAGGGGAATCCCATAATTCGTAACAAAAATTATAATTTATAGAATTTTGAAAATTCAATTCAACAAATCAAACAGATTCAGACACAACAACAAAAAATACACTTTGAAAAATCCGAATTCTTTCTGCTGTAACGTATAGCTGTTGATCGCGTAACTGTACTGTAGAATGAAAAAACTATGGATTCTGTAGGAAGGAAAATGATATCAATTCAACGCGGTGATATAATAATTATAAGAAAAAAAAACAATGAATTTTTTCAATTTTATTCAGTTTCTTGGGTTATTTTTGTGAACGATAAGCACAAGATTATAGATTCGCTAGAAATCACTTATTTATTGATATGAGATGATTATAGAATGTTTATTACAATTCCGTACACGAAGAAAAAAGAAGTTTCCTGTGATGGCGAACTATTTTTTATCACAGCAATCAAACATCTTTTACTGCCACAGCTCGAAAATTGCTGTGTTAGCAAATAATTTGTTGCAACAGCAAAAGATAGCTGAAAAAATCAGATTTCGCTGTCACAGCAAATTTTTGGTTTGTTCGTGTATACAATTCTGGACGCGGTATTTTTGTAATAAGTTTAGGAATTCGTTCTTGGAGAAAGATAAAAGCAAGATGTTCCTTGCGTTTTCTGCAAAAGGGGGAAACTAGTAAATTGCTTGGAAACATCACGAGAAGGGATTCACTTCCTCATTTCACCGTTGGATCATGGGTTTTATTCAGAAAGTTTGCTCTCGTACTTTGTAATATCAACATAATCAAGGAAATAAAATCCTTCCTCCAGCATGTTGTTGAGTTTAAGGGCCGTGTTCCCTCTTCTTCATCCGAATGATTCGAGACACATAGTATCATTGTTTTAATTGCGGAATAGTAAAATAGATTGACATTTCATGGTTCATCACCTCATAGTTTCCTTTTCGAAAACGATGAAGGAACAGTTGGAAATTGTGAAGTGTTGTACGTATTCTGAATAGACGGAGACAAATAATGTTTTACAAATTACTAGATTCCTACTGAATTGGCAGGATAAGAGAAAATATCACTGTTATTGGTATAGAAGTGTAGTAAAAATGCACTGTAAAAAATTTTTATGGAAAATTTCATATACATTTATGTGAAGTAATTGACACATAAATGGATAGAAAAGTTCCCGTAAATTGTGGGAAAAATCCTGTAAATTGACAGTAAAAATCCCATAAAAATAGCAATTTTGATATATTTTCATGTAAAAATTCCTATACATGTACAGGAATTCGCTTTTCCCGTCGAGTATAGGAAATTTCCTTTACATAGGTATAGAAAAATCCCGAACATTTTTTACAGTGTGTGTAGTTTATGATGCAGAAGTTTGCACGCTCGTACTGACCCAAGTGTGTATTAACGGCGGACCCAATCTAAGCCCAGGGTGGGTGCCCATGCTGCCCAACGTGGGGCCAACCCTGAGATGATAACATCGTTTCCAGCTTGGCTGTATTGCTTTGCCCGAGGATTGGTAACACCATGGGCCCAGCATGAAGACAGATCAGGCAATCAATACTGCCCCTTTTGTTTTAAATTGGAAAATTGCTTTGAATTCTACTCCAGCGGGCATGAATTTTAGCCCCATTTGGGATTAGCCAACCTAGTGTTGAGCCTCATCCTGCCTATATGGGCCCAAGACTGGACCAAAGAGGGATCAAAATTCATACACGCTGCTCGGGATATAAATTCACCCCAATCTTGGCCTAACGCTGGTCCAAATTGGGGCCAAGTTCAAATGTGCCCGCACTAAGATTCATTATTTCTATTTTCTACCGACCATAATTGTATGGGAAAGCACAACAGGGTCAAGATTGAGTCAACATGGGCCCCATCGTCATCCCCCAATACTGGGTTGAAGAGGATGGACCCAGTCTGGGGCCCATTGTCATTATAGGCAATACACGCTTGGGAGAGGATATTTTGTTATTCATTCATTTTTACTAGATTTTCTATCAATAACAGTGAAATGTAGTAATTTTCAAAAATTTATTTTTCTCCGTGGAATAAATCATTTTTCTTTGTGCATCGGTACGCGTTCTCCAGCACTCTCATACAATCACTTTCCCAAAGCATAGGAAAGATATAACCATTTAAAAATGTAACAATCTCGGTAGCGCTAATGACGGGCTATGGCTTGTATCAAGCATGGCAACCAAGCGTAGGAAATCCACATTGAACCAACGCTGATACACAACAGAGATCCTATCGTGTCTGTGTTGTTAATACAAAGGATGTAGTGTGTTAGAACAGATTTTGTGCGAGTTTGTGCCGCACTGTTCCAGGCTTGCACCTACGTCAATCACCTAAATCAAGCTTGCGTCAACATTGACGATCTTCCACCACCGTTACTCCAAGCGTTAGGATCAAAGATCGATCGCTAGAACGACGTTATAATTCCAGACTTTAGTCAAGTTTCCTTCCAACACTTCACCAATGTTTGTTAGGTCTAGGTCAACCTTGCGCCATTGGTGAATTTTTATATGAATATTTCAGAATCATAGAAGGAAACTTATGTTGTAGTTTTCATCATCTGAAAGATATTACAAACAAGATTTTTAAAAAGCATTCAATTGATGTCTTATCGACACTTTTCACACCGAGAAAAAATAATTTATTTGACCGAATGCACTGAAGTTAGTTGTGAAAATGAATTCCGAGTAATAAAAGAATGGAAGCCGGTGATATAAGCTGTAGTAAAGGCAACTTCGGATTAGTAACAGCAATTAACCCTCTGAGGATACATTTATAGTTTCCTCACACATGGGATAAACTGGGTCAGTTTGACCCAAGTGTTTTTGGATCGCTCATATCTCGGCTTTAAAACATCGTAGAGCAATGATTTTTTTTTAAATTCATCGCCGAAGTCTGCAGAATACGAATCCGAAACTCGCTTTGCTCTACAGTTGATAATTTTTTCAATATTTAAAAAAATGTGGAGGTACTTTTTCAGAGATATACAAGTTTTCGAAATGGATGGGTTATTTTGAGCCGGTTTATCCCCAGAGAGTTGAAGTCAAAGGAATTGAATTCGAATTTAGTTGAGCCAACACCCGTTTTAGTTATCCCAATATTATTCTTTTCGGTGCAAAGTTTTCATTGAGAATAATCAAACGAATTCTCCCATTTCTCTACCCTGGTGAAAATGAAGCGTGCAAAGTCATTTCAAAAGATATAAAAAACTTGACATTTCAAGGCGTGCATCGAGGATGATCAAATCGGTGCCGCGCAGAGAAGGACTCAATTACAATGTTGTCAAATTTCGGTCGAAATTATGTTGAAATAACATAATTTTCATATTATTTTGATAACACCTTGATAATAAGCGCTCTCATGGGGGAAAGCGTGTACAAAACTTTTTGACAAAAATGTCATTCCCAATAAGGTTTCTAAAAGGTTCACAAAGTTCAAGAATTGAAGCACGCTCGAATTGTGTGGATCCCGCTGGCATTTTTCCTTATTTCGATAAACATTATTACCATAATTGGTGAACGCGATTTTTTCACCAGGGTACGTTCAGGAGGAACCACCTTGTGGATTAGAAAACAGAATGTTTGCGAATTAATTTCATTTTATTTTAGCTCCTTCAAAAATACCAAAGAGCATTAGATAATTAAAAACGGTGATTTTCAATAGACTAGTATTGTTGCGTGTTTGACACAAGAACTGATTAATACAAATGTGAATGCGCTTTTTGATTACTACTGCTTGTTAACTTCAGTTCATGACTAATTTTACATCAAACACTTATTACCGGGTGAACAGAGAAGTTTCACATTTTATCAACACTTCTTCTGGAAGGTTACTTATTATATGGCTTATTTGGAAAATTTCCTATGATTCAATTTAAAAGTAATGATCATTTAAGAAAAATATTTGGAAAAATTACGCATAATCTTTCTGTTTCAAGGAAACTTGTTCAGCTGGACCTAATGAAGCATGTGAAAGATTACAAGTTGCATTGTTAGTGACAAATACTGTGTACATATAGTTACAAACAATTTTTCTGAATCTTTTTATGATTTTTGTAATCGATAGTATGAATCTTCTTTGATACTCCTTCCAATATCATCGAAGAGAAAACAATTGGTTTTATTTGAAGATCAATTACCATATTGGAGCCTTTTGAGGAGAGATTTTAACTAAGACTTGCAGGGCTCCTGCAGTTCTTACAAATGCTTGCACTCCTCTTATCTCCGAATGTATCTCCGTATTGCAAATCGTGCTACTCAAACAAGGAATACAAATAGTGTTGAGAAGACACTAGCAACGCGCCGTGATGCGAGCCGAATCTTTCATTCAAAACTATTCAAAAATGCTTTGACAAAATCAAAATATCCCTCTCTACGGCAATTTTGTGGAGGATGTACACGGAAAGAATTTTGCAGTATAAATTACACAAAGAATGTGTTTAATATTATTACGTTTTTGTGAAGTTGGACCATACTGAAATTACAAGGAATATTACTAAAATAATGATTTGAATCATGATAGAATACAGTAGAATTGGAAATTAAACAAAGGAAAGTTACATGCATGCAGAGCATTTTCAAATGAACATTGAATGATTTTAATCACAGTGTCAGTATAATCCGGCATTACAAATTAATTGTAGCAATCTGTGCTACAAAATTCTCTCCGTGTAGAATTGCCGTATACTGTGAAAAAAGCGATGTCAAAACGGTGTCAGATTCAACACAAAATTAACAGTACACGGATTCTATAGGATTCCACCTCAAAATCGGTGTCAAAATAACTCCAAACTGTGTTGAAATGCCACTTTATATCATGTTCTTGAAGTTTGAATCGTCTATAAAAACGAAACGAAAGTTAAAACACACAAAATTTGATAAATCATCGGTGTTTGTTCTCTGGAATTAACTGTTTGGAACTGGAAACATCGTTTGAAGAATTTACTAGAATTCTTTGAGTCTTTAACATCTGAGTATAAACGATTCAAACTTCAGCAACATCTTTATATTGTGAAAATGACACCACGTGGTGTTAAAAAACATTATTCTGTGTGAAATTTTGCTAACACCGCCAATTGTTCACAGTGTACACAGGGCGATATTTTTATTACTGCGTTTTGACATAAGCGATTGGGCTTGTAACACGGAGCTAATAACCTCTGAATCTCCGAAAGATTCTCCCAATGGTGTTAGTTTTCGTGAAAACTAAGGGTCGATATATACAAATTCGAAATTTATATTTATGGTATTGTAAAAATTGGCTTGCATGCCATCATGTTCTTTTGCATATTATAATATTGCGTCAATGATTTGTTATAAGCTCACCAATTTTTTTGAACATGCTGCAGCTGCAAAATAATTATTGATACTCACAGGAGAATGAAAATCAGTCAATCGTATGCAAATCTGAATGAATATAAATGATTATAACCAGATAATATATAAATCATGAATATAAAACAAAATATGTGGATTCGAAACAATGAAAAACATCTATATAAATGTTCACAAAACCACAATGAATGCAATTGAAAAGCCATATGATGACTTTGTACAATTTTTGAAACTTTCAAGACAAATCATAACTCACACTGCAACTATAATGCAAATTCAATTTAAATCAATGCAGCTTCTTTGAAATGAGAATCCGATATCATCGAAGAATTGTATCATCAGTTGAACGTTTAAAACCCATTCATGGTTCATATGATAAAATACATAATTGTCCTAGCTGTCTAATGAATTCCTACTTAGTAAATAAATGATAAAATCCTTAAAAATCATGAATGACTTTTATCTATTGAATTTCTTCTCTATTCAGAAATATAAATGATCTCACGTTTGTGACCAACTATGACTTATCATATCCGCTGCTTTCTCCGCTACCATCACAATTGCGGCGGCTGGATTCGAATTTGGTACTATAGGAAATATCGAAGCATCTGCGACACGTATGTTGGGGATACCGTGCACGCGAAGTTGTGAGTCAACAACTGCGAAAGGATCAGTGCTCGGACCCATTTTGCAAGTGCCGGATTGATGATTCTCTGGTCCGGTTTCTCTCCTTATCACACATTCCCAAAAGGCGTCACTGGCGAAATGGAACGATCTGAAATCGGAATGCAAAATTATTTTTCGATTCCCCTTCCACGAAACGATTCGATGAAATCACTCACTTCAAACACGGATAATCTTCCGGAGGAATTTCCAGTCGTAAATCCCATTCCTTCATAGCTGGCGTTTCGATCAACTCAAGAATATGTCTGATACCTTCGATCAAAACTTTCATATCCTTATCTTCGGTGAAATAATTTGGATACATCAAAGGCGGATTTCTCGGATCGTTCGAGCCTAATGTCAAAAAACCTCGAGTTTCTGGGTATATCACCGTAGGTCTAGCTATGATTTCTCTTCGACCTGAACATTTGCCTATCGTCCCGCCATGACATTCGTTGGATAATCCTGTCCTTGGACACGTGGAATTGAATCCATCAAAGAACACTTGTATGTCAGGAAAACCCTGGGGCGTGTAACTGCTTTCCAAGAATGCTGTGACTTGAGTGATAGCTGTACTGGCCAAAGGACCGCTTCTAAAGTCCAGGTATTCATTGATGGATTCCATTGTTACGGTCTCGTAAGGAACATCGTTGATACTCATTTTAATGCCTACCGATACATGATTGTGTAGGGAGAAACCAACAGGTAGATCTTTGACCACTTGAATTCCTAGATGTTCCAACGGTTCTCTAGGCCCTATACCGGAATTCAATAAGATATGAGGAGATCCGATAGCTCCTGCTGTCAGTATGACTTCTTTGTTGCATTTGATAATCCTTATTTGACCATCTTTGCCGATCAATTCAACTCCGTGCGCTCGCTGATCCCAAGAATTTAAATGAATTTTTGTCACGTAAGCGTTGGTGATCACGTCCAGGTTCTTGCGACCCGCAATTGGTCTCAAATATGCTCTGAAATGGAAGAAAAACTTTGTGATATGCTTATCTTATCAAACAGGTTTGATAAAATCAGGTTGTAAATACAACTTTTGAGCAAACAAGGTGTCACCCAGAGTTTTGAGCAAAGTTAATATGTAGAATCCTGACCTAAGATACTCTGAATCTTCGTTTGCGTAGGTCCATGGAAGACACATTGAAATTTAACCCTCAGTGCACACACTTCAAATTTGTTCTCATTCACACACACAAGGATTAGCGTAACCCTGCATGTTCTTTCCCAATCAGAATTCAACAACTGGCGCAGTACTGTACCAGTACCGGCTAACACTGGCGGGGTACTGGTGGTCTGCACTGCAGCAGTACTGGCATTTGTCCGAAATGATAACGCTTTTCCATACTAGGTACGTGCTAGCCGACTGTTGGGGGCCCAATACTGGCACTGTACCCTGGTTAAAAGAATCCATTGAATCTGACAGATTAGATTTCATGAGATGTGGCTAGAACATTGTCCGAGATTCGATGGGATTTAGCGAGATTCAGTGAGATTCGGCGAGAATCAACTGTTTTTTCTGACCAAATCTCATTGAAAAATCATCAGTGAGATTTGGTCAGAACATTGTCCAAGTTCAACTGTAATTTAGTGAGATTTGGTGAGAATGAACTGATTTTTTTAACCAGGGTACTCCGCCTGTTGTCAACATTGGCATACTTCGGTTTTTTCTGATTGGGTTTACTTGTTTCTCAGTTGTAAATTCATCGATTTGAACGTTTTTTTTTTCAATTTGTACGAGAAGACTCAAGGAAGAAGAAAATTTGAATGAGAAAGCCTGAAATACCCCCCAAAAACAAAAGATATTTCACAATAAGAGAATATATTGTTGAAAAATTCTTCGATAATTAATTGTGTGTTTTGAAAAATGTCACATTTGAAGAATAAGATAAGATACAGCGATTTGAAACATGGTAGATGAACAACTGAAAAGTTCAAATTCGATGAAATATCACTGATATCATAATCCGTTTGAAAAAAAATATTTGTTCGGCTAAATGAAACTGAACGATTTTTCAATTTGATTAAAAGCAAAGTTTTGATGAGAAATGTTTTTATAATAAAAATGTAGTTGAAAAATATAAACAAAGTGCTTTTATCATCATGAATAATGAGTGTAATAATGTTTATAATCAGTTTTCGCAATTTCCAGTTATCAGAATCATTTTTATATCCATCAGAAATGGTGGATCTCAAAATGACCACTATCGAGATGGAAGTTGAATTCTCATTATCGTGTTATATTTTTCAATGAAACATTAGATATGAAGAGTGTTGAAATTCGTAGATAAGAGAGGAAAATAGCATTTTTAGTTTCTACAATTTGATGATTTTCTTCCTATCTACACACACTGGGTGAAACTAACTCTGTTACTGAAATACGAACTTTTTAGGTCAGCTGTTTGCTGTTTACAGAATTGTGAGAATGTCGAACGGGGAATTTGTAGACGTACGGGCGTACGTAAGTTTTTTCCCCCCCAAGCCTCAGCTCCCCACTCCTTCACCCTTTCGAATGCGGCAAGTTCGAAAAACAAGCAGGGTTACTGCAACCCAGTGTGTGCACTGAGGGTTAATATGAAAAACATGCTCACCTCGATGTCGTGAGACGAACGCCATTAGTCGTCATCATAGGGGCTACCATAAAACCAGTTTGATTATATTCTTTCAAATTAGATGTCTTGTAACCTAATTGAGCGGCTGCTTGTAACAAATCGTCTGCGAATTTTGGTTTTGATGAAAATCTTTCAATATTTAGAGGGCCACCGCTTTCGGTTCGACTCACGTCGTCGGATAACAAAGTAGGTTCCGAAGGGTTCTCCGCGCGCTCGAAATAATGCTTTATTTCGTCGTAAGACCAACCAGGATTACCAGCTCGAGCCCATTTGTTGTAAATTTCTGGATGACCTCTCACGTACATCATTCCAAACAATCCAGCGGTTCCAGATATCATCTTGCCTCTTGGCCAAGCACAAACACCCCCAGAGGCTGGAAAGAAAGTACTCAACTTAGTTCTTCACGAAAATAAAATATCACGCGGGGATCCCAAGTTTTGCACTTTCTTAAAGTTAGAAAAGATCATATGACTCAATATTCTATCCCGAGCAGAAGAATTTTATGGCCAGCCTTATGTTCATTTTGGCCCACCTAATCTGCTCCTGGTGAGGACATGATTTGGCACGCCTGATTAGGGTTAACCAAATCTGGCACTGCTAGGTTTGTAATTTGGAATTCCCTGTCACAGTTCATTAGATCGGGCTCTGATACAACGGTGCGTTACATTCTGTGTCAGGGCCTGATTTGAGATAAGGCTCCCCAGATCTGGTCCTGATCGAATTCCCACTCGGGATGTTTCACTACCAAATATGATAATTTATAATTCATCCACCTATTTTAGGGCCACTTTCCGTTCAATTTCAACCCAGGTTCCTGAGCTTGGAGATTGAAGTTTGAAGTCTATGCTCACACGGGTATCGATCGTAAAGTCTACTTCCCCTCAGGGCCGTCTTTCATTGCTTCAAGACCCTGGGCCTACTTAGAGTGGAGGCCCATGTGAGGAGACGTAGAATCTTGAAATTTATAAAAAACCACCCTAACATTGATCATTATAATTTCTCTTTAAAATAGGTATTACCTGAATTTCCACTTTTTTGTATATCTAGAATTAATTTCATTTTCAAAATAACTTGATTTCATTCTGTTCAAGTAACCTTTTTAAAGAAAATATATAAAAATCTCAACGATTCTCCACGAAGAGGCCCCCCTTTTGCAGGAGGCCCTAGGCTCGGGCCCGGTATGCCCTGCTTTAAAGACGGCCCTGCTTCCCCTGCTTGGCGAGAATGAAGTGTCAGCAATACAATAAGATGATGCAGAAACTGGGAGCAAGAATAAACGAGGAGGGATTCAGCGCTTTTCGAGTGTAAAAGTGACATCTTCTTTACACGAATTTACATCATATTTTCATCAAGACAGAAGAAAATCCAAAAACGTGTTGTTACTATAAATGGAAACACAATATTTACTATTTATAGACATTGTGATGTAATGGTTCGCATAAACAATAGCATCTCAAGGCTGTTCTCAAAATGCGGATCCAGCGTTTCTTGTTTCATACGACAGAAATACCCATCGATCGCCGAGACGTTGGTATCTCTTCAACAATAGACGTGAATTTCTCTTCATGTAAGGTGAAGTTTCCCCCGGGAAATTTATTTTGAATTTCATCTGAATGATTCATTAAATATTTACCCAAACATGCCGTTGGATGAGGATGTGTCGGTTCAGTTAGAAACTTCCAATCGAGAGACGAATTCACAGCGTTGAATGCTAACCCTGGAATTGCTGTCATGGTAGGTTCTTCGGGACCTGCTTCGATCAGTAACACGTTCCACCAAGGATTGTCGCTCAATCTTCTCGCGATAACTGGCCCCGCTAACCCTGCGCCAACAACCACGAAATCGTACCTGAAATAAATGGAATCTTGATTCAACTTTTCATTATTACATAGAAAATCAAATCTCTAAATCCAAATCAGTGAAATTCACCGATTACTTTTTCCTGATAAAATGACGCTTCGGTACATTAAAAATTCGTCAATTGTCCACCAGTTCATAATGAAGGAAATGAACTTTAGGAGTTTTATTACATTAAAAAAATATATATCTCAAAATATGAGGAATCATCACACTTATCTCGATTAATATAATAATGACTCATTGTAAGTATTTCATTTATCTATTAGGTAATTATATAATTCACGGTTGAATAACCTCAGATTCACTATTCACATCTTGATACAAGCACATTGAACTCGCATATTCGTATATTGATTCATTAAGATTAATTATATTACATCTTCTTTCTTTTTAAATTCGCATGCAGAATTGATGAATCGATTAATTCGTATGACATTAGAGAACATATGAGCACGCTTCAATAAGTTTGCTTTCATACATTTGAACCATTCCTCTTTATAATAATTGTACTGTCAACTTAATTCAAAAATTCAGTGTATTAAAATGTTGCGTAATCGTGGTAAGTTAATTATAATCGTATGATGAAAGTTTTAATGAATGCTCGTATAATTTTGCATCCCAACAGATCATTAGGTTCGATCATTATCATAATCTTAGCACCTCGGATCATCCAATTTCGATATAAGTGATAATCATCGTGCTTCAAGACTTGTATTCTCACACTTTAGATCCCAGCTTTAAGGACCATAGAGTCCTTCAAGAAATGGGGAAAATTTGGCTACATACTTTCTGATTAACTAAACAATGAATACAAATTTTAAATCAACAGTGATGGAGTAGAATATCAAAATTGAGCTTTGAATATGAAATTGGAAATGCGGATGATTTCTCAAAATCATGCAAACGATTATAAACATATTAACCTACGAATGTCAATAATTTTTATAACTCATTTCCTTATGTTTAGGGAGATGTTTAGGGCTTTGAATTTATATTCAGAGCCGAATCCTAGCAGTGCACTCTATTGCTAGGTATTTAAAATCTCTAATCGATGCTTAGTTATTTAAAAACTACGTAGCAAAGTTTTGTCCGTTTCTCAATGCTCCATGGCCCTTAACAGTTGGGCAGAACAATTTTCACACTGTAAAAATTTTCTATGGGAAACTTAACATAAATGTGCGGACGTAATTAACACATACATGCGTTAAGAATTTTCCGTATTTTACCGGAAATTTACTGCAAAATGATAGTGAAAATCCCTTAAAATTTGGAATTTTCAGTTAAATTCATGGAAAATTTCATATACATGTATCGGAAATTGATTTCCCATCTCATGACCGGAATTTTCCGAATGCTGCGTATAGGAAAATTCCGATTACTTTTCACAGTGTACGACATCAAAGCACACTCCCAGCAAACATGACAGCAGGCATTTCAAAGGGCCAGTAATGGTTCTCCAATGGCATCGCAGGCCCATCAGCGATCCATTGAAACGCCAGTAATCATTGTTTATAGGGACTATTTTATGTGTTCTCTCAATTTAAATCACTGAAATACAATGCTTAGTCTCCCCCTTAATAATTATCTTAATTATTATCAAGGAAATTGAACCTTATTGTAAAAAATGTTGTTTCGAATTGAATTTGAAAAATCCATACCATTGTTCCGGATTGGGTAGTTCATCGGTCCCGAGTCGTCGGCAAGGATCTGCGATATCACACCTTGAGCTCATTACATTGTACATCAACGTCATGAAAGTACTGGATCCTTTGCAAGCTGTTTCCATATACTGGGTGTCCTCAAAGTTGCAATGACAACATCTCTCTTTGGTGTTGAAAACAGGGCTCTCTGGTTTATTCTCCGTAGGCCATTCCGATGTCTGTGAATATAAATCACAAATGAGTCTACATATGTTAAAATAAATAGTACATCGTAGAAATACACATGTAAATTAATCGAAATCAAAATTATCCGTTGTGGCACATTCAAAATTTTATTGGAATAAAATGGATAGATGTAATATGTAGTGAAATATGCACGCTCATTCGCAGTCTCTCTCTAGATTTTCGATTAAACACTCAAATTTACAGTAAAACGTATTCATAGAAATTTTATCAATTTATTATTAATTTTATTCATGCGAGAAACATTTGTTATATCTTTGTCAAAATTTCAATATCAGATTTCTGCGCACTGTTAAATAAAACCGGAATTCCTCGGAATTTTTCCGTATTTTATATAAAATTCCATGTTTTTAACTTCAATTTTTCAGTACACTGTAAGAATTTTGTTTGAAAAAATACCGTGAAAATTTCAATGATCGAGGGACAAGTAGAATTTTTGAAAAATATTACTGTGGATTTTATAAAACTTATGGAAAATATCACTATCAACTGTTTGAAAACTCACTCATTTTTACAGGCTACACAGTAAATTTTGAATTCAATCCACGAGGTGTTAGATGTACGGTATAAATTTCAAGCGAATCGGAAGTCAAGGAAAAAAATGGTAAGCACTAAGCTTCGAAACGAAATTTGAAAATCTCGTACATACTGATATCATGTGGATATATTTCGTTCCTATGATCTGATCGTTATGAAATTTTCACCATAGTTTCATGCAGTGTCGATATTCAATTCGATCCTCACAAAAAAACGAGAGAAGGGAAGGAATTGTGTCGTCGAAAATTGTGATTTTGCGACCCAGCATTTTTTCGCTTCCTGCTGTTATCCGATTGCAATAGAATTTATAACACGGTTTAGTTATGGTCCTACAGTGGTCCCATATGAATTTCATCCCAATCGGTTGAGAAATATGGAAAAAGAGAGAAAACAGCAATTTTTTTTTTCCCTCGTCCTTGAATTACTGGAATTTCACGGTACTTTTCAGAACAAAATTCTTCCAGTGTATTAATTAATATAAGATCTTTCCGGTGTGTGTACTGGAATTTTCATGATTCAAATGTAATTTTCCAGCACAAATGTAAAGGTTAATTACTTCCAATACGGTACTGGAAGTCTTCTGTAGATTTTGTTCAAAGCGTGAAAGAACATGACTCCATTATTTAGCAAATTCAAAGAATCTACATGAATTCTAAAACAATCTCGTTATTGGAAAAGAAAAAGATTCAACATTGAGTCGAGTTGTACTCGATACAAAGCAGAAAAGAGTTTGAATTATTCCATGCATTGAACTTCACTTTATTCAAAGGTTGTTCGAAATTGCAGTGAACTTGTATCCGTAACTGAAAAAGTTTACATATACAATTATAATATCTCTTTGTACCATTTCACTCTGTACATTGGAATAAAGGCTTCACAGAGATCATGTCCCGTTACTTCTGAATAAAATTGAAAACATAAACATTTTTTTGAAGTCTCAATCCGGTTATTCACTTGAGATAAGAAGAAGAAATTGGCCGAAAAATAAAACAGAAGAGACTTTACACAATAAAGTCGAATTATTCATCGGACTGAGAAAGTGTCACAGAATTTATTATTCATTTGAGAGAATTCTTTTGCCATCGCATGACACGGTATGATACTGTTGTCTGGATTTCGGATTTCTAACAGGGTTCAACTGTATATTATTGTAAACGAGCTATTATGTGAAATACTAATGCTGAATTACATCGTCATCGAATTGTCAAGACTTCGACAAAAAATCTAAGAGACCGCAAGGTTATACACTCCTCGACACGTAAACCCGCATTTGTTAATATTACTTTACCGATTTTTATTCTGTTCAGGTTCTTATTGATAAAGTAAACTCTTCTTTTTTCAATAAACGCTCGATTCATGTTATCAGTTTCACGGTAATTGATCACATCGAGACACTTTCACCTTCGATCTCTACGTTTGCTTTTTCTTTTCATTTTTTGTTTACAATAAAAATCGGAAATAAAAAAATCGATGTAAGTAGAAATGGATTGATTTAACTCAACTTTTTTAAACGAGGATTTATTTTAACTTCTCTTAGTAGCAACTTACCTGACGTACGTGAATGGTCTTGGTCAAGCTGAATGGGACTAAAAATCCTAGAAGTATAAATAGCTGCATCCTCTCAGCGTTCAGCACATCAACTGGAACGAACAATGGTCAATTCAACAAAGAGTACACAACCAAAACGATTTCTGCACGATTTTATATTTTTGTAAAGAGGACAAAAATTCGAAAGATTCTCAATGAATCCGTATGAAATTGCCAGCATTACGAATTGACTTGAACCATTTTTGAACCTCCAATACGCTATGTCATAAAAGCACGCCCTCTTTTCGTTTTATACCTTACGATTCTCTTATTATCTCATACTACGACCTTGTTTGCCAAAGTATTTGTTACTTTGGCTCAAACTTTACCTTGTGCACGACATGACGTGGATTATTTGATAACATTAGGAATTCATAGTTGTACAATTTTCGCGGCTACAAAGTAATCTATTTGCAATACGTGTCTAAGAAATACATTACCTGTCCGTAATTGCATGAACAAAATGATGAAGGAAAGTTGAAGTTCGATTCCTCGAATATTTTTACGATCCTTCGAAGGGTGGAAGCTTTTGTTGTACGATTTCATGTGAAGATTATGTTTACGTATTTTAATATTCCATGAAATTTACTTTCTGGAATTTGGAAATTGAAATTTTACTTTGCAACTAGTCAGACTTGGATCGGCTCTCTAAATTCCTTAGAGTGAAAATAATGCAAGTCCAACAAGAGTGAGATTCCACTCATAACAAGTGAGTGTTCACTCGATAAGAGTGAATGTTCAATCTCTTGGAGGGAGGATTTCACTCTTAAAAGAAGGCGAAATTGCACTCTTCAAAACTGTTTTGAAACTTCATCCTGTTGGAGTGAGAATTCACTCTTATGGAGTGAAAAATCCCTCTTCAAGAGTGGAATCTCACTCTTCCTAGACTCACAGTATTTTCACTCTTCGAGAGTGAATTTTTCACTCCAAGGAATTTAGAGAGTATCAAGTTTTCGAGTTAAATTTCCGAAATTTGAGATTAAAGTTCATGAAGCTGAAATTGGCAGCCGTAAAGCTAGCAGCTGATTGTCATAATTCTTTACACACAATTTTTATCAAGTATTTAAGCATCTAAAACGTTCGGTAAGATGCTACTTAATCGATTTCTAGTGTGAACAAAGTGTCCAACAGTGTTCAATCAAAACCCGTACAGAAATTTACCATTGGTGCTAGCATGGCGCAACGTAAATAAGGTACAGCCGAGGCTTGGCAACCAAGCATGGCGCAACACTGAGATGATAACATTATTTTATGATTTATCAATGTGTTTTTCCAATGAAGTCCGATCATTGGTGCAGAAATGGTAATGAAATGGACCATCATTGGCAAACCATATAGAAAAATTTGTTTATCGATGTTGCGCCAATGATAAAACTGCAATAAATAATTAACCCAAAAATGTATACATAGCATGCGCATCTCACAATTTTCAATATATGTTATTTAGGATCTTATTGTGTTTTCCTAATCTATCTGTAAATAACTCGGTGTTTTTTGTCGCTAAAGTTTGCCATGAGAAGTATACACAATATGGATCAGCGGTAGGAGCCCTCTGGTGTAACCTCTAACAAAGAACAATTGGCTGTTCTTCCAGAGAATTATTTGAATCTTATATATTCCTTTTATACATCTCTCACTACTCGCGAGAAACACTCGATCGTTAATTTAGGCATCAAAAGTTACAATTAAGGAGCATGCCAATATTGAGCCATGCTATTACCAATGATCGGCGCTACATTGAAAACTAATTTTTATCAAGACTAGAGCAAAGTTTGTGGCAATATCCAACCGTGTTTGACCAATGTTGGACCAAGGATGAACGTAGCAAGCGCCAAACCAGGCGAAATTGTGAATCAATGGTAGGCTGACAACCGAAATTCGTTGAATACCGATATAGGTGCAACATTACATTTGTTTTCAATCAACATTGAATATTTATTCTATTGTCAGCATTGGCGGAACCTAAAAGTTTTGATATGGGAATTTACAACAATCGGCTGCTACTTTCAGCGTTATGCTCGCGCTTGAAACTGAATGAAGTGAGATTATTCAATTTTTTAGATTAAAAAGTTTAGCACTTCGTCAGCACCGAAAAAAATAATTTATTTGACCGAATGAACTGAGGCTAGTTGTGAAAATCAGTTCCGAGTAATAAGAAAACAGAAGCCAGTAATAAAAGCTGTAGTGAAGGCAACTTCAAATTAGTAACAGCAACTAAAGTCAGAAAAATTAAATTTGAATTTAGTTGAGCCAACGCCCGCTTTAGTTATCCAAATATCAACAACTGTATCTAGTTGCTGGAATTAATTTGGACTAAGGGTGACTGATTATTTTTATCGGTGAGGGTGTTTTAAAATGCTTGTGAACAAATAATGAATATTTCTCGGTACAAAACGTTACAAATGCATCTCACGATTATACGAAATATGCTCAATTTGTTCAAAATTGCCTGATCATCAATTTTACCAACATTTGAACGAAATAATATGACAAAGATATAGCCATTCACCTCAAATGAATGTTTTTATTCGGAAAATACAATAGTTTTGAGTAGATATCGTGAGAACACAGATGCACATGGAATGATCTGGAATTCCAACTGTTACAGATAAAACTTCAATCATCGTAGGGAACAAATTTAAATTCATTCAGCAAGGTTTAGCAAGGTGAATTACCTAAACTTATTGCTAAACAAACTAATTAATACAAAGTGGTTAGTCTCGGCGCTAATGTTTTCTCGAGTAATGCGAGAATTTTCCTCAAATCCATAATTTTGCATTGTTTCTCGGGAATCGTTGAATAAATGAACATTCAAAACAACCATAACTCTAGAGTTCTTTCATCATGCTTTCCGGGTGACTGCATGGGTTTTGGAGTGACAACACTTTGCTGTAAATTAATTCGTTACGCTCATCACACGTATAATCAAGACACGATAAATTAACGTGTAACTCTCACAATTCATTTTCTAATCACATTTTACGATGACCTATATCAATGCGGTAATCATAAAGGATAGGTTCTCAAGGATACAGCCATTTGAATAAGCAACACATTAGAATGCCTCCCAAATTGTGAACGGATTCAAACACTGCGAAAAATTGCGATCCTTGAACCATCTTTCCACGAGAATCGTTTAAATTCGGAAGGAATCTCATTAACAGAAATTATTATCTTCGTTGAAGTATTCTACTATTGTTTGGACGAGAATTTTCATGTAGACAGATATTTCAAATCATGGAAATGGAATCTGCAATTATACGTCTATACTTCGTGAGAGGTAGTATATTTGAAATATACAAGCATTACTAGGATATTCTCATCTGAACGTATATGGAATTTCAGTTGCATATTTGAATGAGATTGCCTGAAATATTCAATGAATTCGCTCATGTGTCTATCGAATGACCAACAAATAACCGCAGAATATTTTTTTACATAAGTTTTATGGATGTTCATAGAATATTTGAGTCAGCTTCATGTTATTCGTACAATGTTAAAATTATGTGAAACTGAATCACGGAGGAATAAAATTTGCCGATGCTTGCGTCCTGGAAACAATTCCAGGTAAAACCCAAAACAGACCATTTTGAAAGGAAATATTATCTGAAATGTCAAATTTGGGGTCATTATAACGCAGATACGGGTAAGACATTGAAGATTTAATGATCCCAAATTTTAACATTTTTAGAAAATATTTTCTCTCAAAATTAGCTTTCTTGGCTCTTACCTGGAATTGTTTTGAAAAGATGCTTTTTCCATCGATCCCCAATGGACTTGATGTAAATATTGAGGATAGCTAGGGCGAATAGATCGTAAAGTTGTAAAATCAGGACAGTTCCCCCAGAGTGGAAGAATATTCGATATTATATATAATTTTTTATAAAATTCAATATGGTTTATATCTAAATTATATTACGTGTGCAAGTTGGAACTCGGCTTTTTTTTGTCAAATTCAATTTTATTAAAAAAATACTTCTTTCAAGAATTATAAATTAAAATATTGGCCGTTATTATCTACAGTCTTTTGCCATTTATCGGGTAGTAGATAAATGCCTTCAAGATAGAAACTTGACGGTTTTGAAACAAAATAGTTATCCAGCGATTTCCGGACATCTTCGATATTCATGAAGTGCTGTTCCTTCAAATATGACGACATTGATCTAAATAACTGATAATCAGAAGGAGCTAAGTCTGGTGTATATGCCGCATGAGGTACAACTTCCCAGCCTAAATTGAAGATGAGTTTCTGGATTGGTTTTGCTGGACGTTATGTGGACGTGCATTATCATGCAGCAGCACCACTTTTCGCCTTCCTTGCCCCGTAAATGGTCTTTTTTCCTCCAGAACATCACTTACTTTGATCAGCTGGGCCCGGTAACGCTCAGCTGTAATAGTTTGGCCAGGTTCGAGAAGCTCGTAGTAAATGATTCCTTCCCAATCCCATCAGACACAGAGTAAAACTTTCTTTGCATGAATATTCGGGTTTTCAACTGATGTATAGTTGGCTGGCCCGGATCAACCCATGCTTTTCTATGTTTAGGGTTGTCGTAAAAAATCCATTTTTCATCAAAATTCTTCTTCTTGAACCGAGAAAGCAAATTCATGCAAATCGCAACTCTTTGTCTTTTATTTCCTTCCGTCAGTTCATGAGGAACCCATTTTCTTTCCTTCTGTATTTTTCCCAATGCATGCAATCGAAATGAGATTGCTTGACGAGTAACTCCTAACCGTTCTGCAAGCTCTCCTTGAGTTTGACATGGATTTTCATTCAGTAAAACTTCCAAGTTCTTCATCCTCAAATTTTTTGATTGCACCTGGACGTGGATCGTCCTCGAGACTGGAATTTCCATTACGAAATCTTGTAAACCACTTTTTCACTGTTGAATGGCTCACGGAATGTTGACCCAATGTCGTATTAATCAATTCCATAGCTTGAGCAGCATTTTTATTCATTTTAAAACAGAATAGAATAAAATGGCGTAAATGTTGCTTATCGAAATCCATCTCATAAAATTGATACACAGGAAATTACTGCTTGAAAATGCCTGATATGACAACTGCAATGTCCACGCTACATATATCCAAAATGGCGGACGAATTGGATGCGTTCAAATACTTTGTTTCATACAACCAACTTAAAGTCGAGTTTCAACTTGCACACCTAATATATAATTTTGAGAATTTTTCTCTAGCCCGACAGACGAGAACCTTTTTTTTAAGGGAATTCCGAAGTTTCAAAATTACTACAATTTTCTCCCATTTCGCTCATAGAAAAAACGAGGATAAAATCGAAAAAGCCCAATAAACGTACTCTCTTTGTATCACAGAGACAATGCATTTACTCATCATTTTCGAGGAAAATTGGGGTAGGGGAGAAATTCAGAAATTTTTGGACTTTGGGATGCCCTCAAAAAAACCCGTCTGAGCATCGGTGTTTCTCTTTGTAACATACTTTTCTTTTCATTCATTATTATCGATGAAATGCAAATTTCATAGATTCTGAAAAAACGGGGACATTTCGAATCAAAACCGAGACGCTCCCCAATGTTATCAAAAACCAGAACGTATTGTCACCTTAGGATAGCTACATCAAAAAATTCAAGGAAGCCATTGAAAATATTCAATATTCCTCGGATAGCAGACATGCTTTTCGATTTTTCGATGGAATTCAAAAAAATTGAACATCTTCACGATAAAACAGTTAATGAATTGCGCTTTTCGTTCTAATTATTAATTTACGGCTTCTCCTATTGCATCGCAACATGATTTGATTTAATTCTGATTACAATCAGTTGTTCAACCAAGCATAAGACTTATGTGGAACATCGATAACTGAATAATAAAAATTCATTACCGAATCAGTGTAATGTGAATACAATGCTTTTGATCGTAGAACGATGTGTAATGTATACATTCTCATTTGATTTTCATAATTTTCCAACCGGGATGTTGCAAATTGTGAAAAGCTTGTAATTTTATAATTATTGAGAAGAATTCCGTCGAAGGTGGTATAATATGCAACTCGATATAACAGTGTTGAAAGCGGTTGATAAATCATAAAAAAATCATTGAATTCACTATAAACTATTCTTCTTCAAGTATATCTCTATGTTCCTTAATTATCAACATATGTGGACGCAACATCTACACGGAAAGATTTAAACAGTAAACGTACACGCAGCCAAATAGTTGCAGTAACTTTTCGTCCATCAACCATTCAAATCATGTATTTCACAACTATACGGAATAGTCACAATGACTATATTATAGTTATGGTAACTATTCATGTAGTTGAATTGACTATCAAAAATAGTTTAGAAAATTATAATTGAATAATTGATGCGTGAAATAGTGACAATGACAATGACCAGAAATTTCTCAGAATCCATTCATGCCTTAATCTCAATTTTGAACCCTCAAATCTACTGAAACCTCTGGATCTACTCGGACAAAAAAGATGAGTTGAAATAACTATTTAACTTGTAAGCGCATATGGACCCACTTTTTTTCGTTGGAATAACGAATTAATTGATTAACCCGAGTCGAAAAATTTGGACGGTGTTTGTCCTCATATTTCGTTTTTGGACTGATTTTGTCCCGATTGTTGAATAATGAGGAGAAAAACAGTACTTTTTCATGACCTTACTCTGAATTTCTCCTCCAATGAATGAAAGTGATTAAGAAGTAATTCAGATTAAAATCATGAAAAAGTACTGTTTTTATTCGCATTATTCAACAATCAGGCCAAAATCAGCCTAAAGATAGAATAAGAGGACAAAAATTGTTCAAATTTTTATCCCGGGGATTAAAACAATTTAAAATGGTCGACTGATAAGAGTATGGTGTATGTAAAATAATGGGTTCGTATGCGCTTACAAATCAAATGGTGATTTCAAATAATCTTTTTTTTTCTTTTATGGTTCCTTTTTCAGATTTTATATTCTCTTCATCTATGGTATACCGTCTCCTATCTATAATAGGTTCTCCATATACGGGAAAAACAATTTCTTGAAACATAAAAAAATATTGATGATCTAAATTTAAACGCTACTTACATTCTCTATTTCCAGGTCAGTATTATTAATAAACGATTCGAATTGCAACGATGTAATCGCCGACCATTTCAATAGTCTACTTAGTCACGTAAACAAATTTTGATGACCTAAAATTGAACTCCACTTACGTTCTGTAATTGTCGATCACTATTCCTAATGAATGAATGATTACGTCCCTGGAATTTGAATCGTTTATTGATACAAAGTAGCTATCGAAAATTACACAACGTAAATGATGTTTAGTTTCAGCTTATCAACATTTTCTTACATTCTAAGAAATTGTTTGTTTATTTGGAGAACCCAGATAGCAAGAGTAATTCGTTTAAACTCTTGAAGATTTCTCAAATAATTATTGAATTCAAAGTATTCAGAATGAATAAACCTACATGTTGAATGCCCGAAGAATTCTTGATGAACTCGCAATATGAATTTTCCCACGGTGAGAGGAATTTTTATTATATGTATAATACAAATAGGGATAGCTATAATATATAATGAAGGATATCATATATCTCATTAACGTTATTATGCGTAAAATAAAATTCATTATATGATATAGTAAGGGTACAATCTGTATAATAATTTTTATTATATATCCCATAGATTTCATGGAATAATTATTGCTGTCCCTATTTTTATTATACATTTCTCTCTGTGCAGGCAACTAAATCATTCATCATGAATTCAATTGGAATTCAAAGTATTCGTAATAAATTCATATTCACTGTCATAACGGGAGCTCTTCGAAGGGACTTTTTTTGCTGTAAAGGAACGTATCATGAATGACAGGAGGTATATTACAGGTAAGGGTGGATATATGGACCCCCACTTGGTTTTTTTATGATAACTTTTTTTATTTTCAGTGTAAAAATTGGAAATAAATCAGAATACTTGTCCGAACTATCTAACACTAATTGCATGAAATCCCGATGTATTCTTCGCAGCCCTCAGAGGAATATAATGGTTTTTCTAGAGTTTCCCATTTTCCCATCACCAACTTTTATGCGGGTAATATGGGCCCCAAGATATTTATGTAAAAAAACAGGACAACAATTGAGAAAAAATGTTCATTCATTCAAAAATTCATATAAAATAGAGTTATATAAAATAGATTATATGGTTGCGAAAATTGGACAATCGGAAAAACGGACAAACGAAGACTTGAAGCTTTTAAAATGTGGTCTTATAGAAGGTTGCTTAGAATAAAGTGGATAGAGAAAGTAAAAAATGAAGAAGTACTTGAGAAGGTAAATGAAAAAAGAAGTATTTTGAAACATATCGTTAAAAGAAGGACACACATTGAGCCATGATAATTTATTGAAAACAATATTGGAAGGAAAAATCAATGGTGAAACTCGTGAAGGTAGACCTAGATTAAGTTTATATGAAGCAAATTATACAAGATAAGAGCTGTCGTAGATACGTAGAAATTAAGCGTTCAGTGGATACTAGACAGGGTTGGGGGATTTCATCGAACCAGTCATAAGACTGATTACTTTATGATGATGATGATGATGATGATGAAGTACACTTCATATCAATCTTCATATCGCTTCAGTGTTGCTGCACTAGCCTTTGTTTCAATGTTGTGAAATTGTTTGATCTCAAATGTGATACCTTCATGTACCCGAACCTCTTTGCAGCATCGTCACCACAACTTTCAAGTTTGCTATATGCTGCTGCATATTTAGTGACGCACCCTCCCAGTAACTTCCTAACAACAGTTGCTCTGTATTGTTGAGCAATTGTTGCGAATTTTTCCAGCATTTTGTTGTCTGGGATTAATTTGAGGTGTTATTCCAAGGTTTATCACAATCACATAACGTACAGATTTTCAAAGGAAGGGGGATGATGCAAATCCCAACTATTGACCCAATGTATTCAGAGATACAATTCTCAGATTGTTCGATGAATAAAATAAACATGTTCGAAAAAATAACCTTACACAAAGCGTTTCTAATAAAACAAATCATCATCATCATCATCAGAGATAAAATATAAATGAAAAATCATCAATAACTCACTATTTTCATCTGAAGCAATAATGATATCTCACTACCCGCCTCGCGATACAATTTTAAAGACTACTACAACGTACGGTATTTTCCAAACAAACATAAATAAACTGATGCGTAACGTGCATTAGATACTTAATTTTCAATAACGCTGCTTCGAACCATTCACCTGTGATTTATGTCTTATTTGAGTGATAAAATTCAATAGTTATTATTCATTCTCTCGGAAAAGGTTTTCTTTGTCTTTGTTGGAAAGAAATATTGAATAATCGTACTAGTCATTGTGTTCCGGTACACAAAAAAAGTTCATCGATCTTTTTTCCTCAGTGTCCTTGATTCAAACGATGGATAATTTGTATTATGAGTATTGCTTTGTTTATTATGAAAAAGATTAACGGAATTAATGATTTGTGAAAGTTATTCCCCACCCTTTGTCGATTTTTCTCATTCAATAAAAAAACAGGAAAGACACGTCGTTTGAAAAGTAATACTTTTATGCAAAGTCGGTCGATTGCTGTATCTTTCCGTGAATGATTTAGGGCGGTATGCAGAGTCAGGTCTGAGACTAGACCTAGTCCCAGCCCAGAAGCTTATACATTGCGTAGGACCAGTCTTTTTCTCAGACTCGACTCTGCATATCGCCCTTAGAGACACAACATGGAAAAAAAATTCGGCGAACAATTTTACATTAATTATTCATTATTATACTCTTTATTGAAATTGTGGAGGTTACGAATCAAAAGCCAATTGGCCCACTGGCCACTATGACAACATTATTTGCGCTCAGTGTGCTCTAGCGTGCAACATATGAAGTTTTACGGTAAGAAGAGCAGCAGCGTCCCCTCCAGCTATGCACAACAACCCCCTTCCCCCGTTCGGAGTGCGTTCAGAGCCCCGGATCTGAAGCAGCGTGGAGCGGGTTTCATGCCCTGAACGAGAGGGAGAGAGAGAGAGAGGCCCCTTTATGTAACTGGAGTACTCCTCATAGTGCGTTCGGTCACGGAGCGCTCTTTATCGAGTAGTCTACTAGCCCCCAATTTTTTCCGCGAAAGTATTCATTTCTCGACCGCGATCGAGTTTGTATTGGAAGGGAGTATTTTACCGTCCGCGTTCTGCAATGCTCCGTGAAATTTAACTCTTACTGAGTGCGCGCATGCATACTCTGGGCAGTATCTGCATCTGATCCTGTATCAGGTGATTCTACTGGATTGACCTATCCAGAATGATTTGTCAGATCCGGCTGGATCGGACGCATACCCGGTATCCAGCCGCCGCATCAGAACCGGATATCCAGTGCATCCCTAATGGAAATTTAGCCTATGTACGGGTTGTCCCAGAATACATTTGGCACTTTCAAGGGATAAATTTAGAGGCACAACGAAGCCACTCATTCCATTGAAAGCATATGGTTACCCTGGCGAATTCGAAATAACCCAAAGATTGGTTATTTTTCGGTCATTTTGAGGTTCGGTTTGGTTTGAGTAATACTATGGTGAAAAAATGGTAATTCAAAGGTTTTTCACCAAAACATTACCGAAAAATAACGGTTGCTTTGTGCGCTTTTTGAACCAAAAACATTACCGAAAAAAAACCGTTATATTTTAGTTGTATTTTGGTTGCATTAGGGTTTCCGCATAGAGAACCGATTTTTTACCAACAAATAACCAAAAATATTCCCCACATCAATCAGGGATATCTGAAATAATTCAAAGTTGGAACCTGACTGAACGACCGAAAAATTACCAAAAAATAACCGTTATATTATGATTATATTTTGGTTGTATTTTGGTTGCATCAGGGTTTCCGCATGGAAAACCAATTTTTTACCAACAAATAACCAAAAATATTCCTCACATCAATCAGGGATATCTGAAATAATTCAAAGTTAGAACCTGACTGAACGACCGAAAAATTTTTATTTGAACAATTTTGGTTGTTCTATCAAAGATTACCCAAAATTTACCAATAAAATTTCTCTTGAAAACGGTCAATTTTTGGTCACTTTCGTGAAAATGACCAAAACGTTACCGAAATCAATCTCCTACAACTTGGTAATTTTTTGGTAATCTTTTGGTTACAAAAGCGCACAAAGCAACCGTTATTTTTCGGTTATTTTATGGTCATCCCAAAACCGTCAGGGTGGTTTCAGAATTGACTGTAACCAGCCAAGTAAAAGCAATCCTGTTAATCCGAATCAGTTAAAACTTCTGAGAATTAGTGAAATTTTTGTGGTAATCAGTGCTAAGTCTTCCCACTGGTCGTAACAGTGGAATGATTCGACACAGTTTCTCAATTGAATTCCACTAATTCTGAATACTTTTTATTGATTTCAATTGAGATAACACTGGAGTGATAGTAATCATCGATCACTAAGATAACCGATGTATTCACGCCCTGAACAGAGGGAAAAAACTTTGCCGTCACAGCAAATCGGGGACTTATATACAGAATAGCAGATCTTTTTATTATCCTTGTTGAAAATTCGCTGCTACAGCCAATTTGATTGCTGAGAAAATCACGAGTGAAAGTAATCCGCGAGAGGGTGCTGCGGCGTTCCCTGGCCATGTGATCATGTGATAATATATTACAAGAAGGAAAACCACATATCTCAAAATAAACTTGGAATCGTTTGGCAGACATTTAGGGAAATAATACAAATACTTGCAGAAAATGCAACAATAACTTACTTTACCTAAAATTCTGCCACTCTTTGTATCTAAGAATTCTCGGTGACGTATCATATTTCTGGGAATGCAATGTTTTTCCCAAACACAATTAGATTGGGTGAATTCCTTCGCCTTGTTAATTATTTAGGTTTTAAGGGGTGTTTCTGGTCAAGATTTTCAAGAAAGATTCTAGCTCAGTATTGGACCCATACTGGCAGGATGGGGCCCATGCTGGGCCGGTGTGGGACCCATGGTACATACATGCTGGGGGCATTCAATTGTCACTTTGATCGTCAAAATAATGGCAAGAGTCGACAAATTATTGAATTTTTGTGCACGAATTCTTCCCGAATTTGTGCTCCGTCCCAAAGGGGCACACTAGTCAACGAGAATTTGGATTACTCATTTTTTCCGTGTAAGTATCATAACCCGGGTTACAATTGTAACCTACGACGATGAAATAAGGAATATCTTCCCGTCCAATATAATAGTTGGATGTTTTTTGATTACATAAAACCTGTGAAGCTATTGAAGGACATTTTTCAACTCCTTTATAACAATAACTGAAAAGAATGCGTATGTGAAATAAGAACATATGGATACAACGCTCATAAAACTTTCAAATATATCTGAAAACATCAACAAATAGTGACGTCAGGGCCAGTGAACACTCAGCACCTCTACACAGACAAAAAAGTTGTCTTGCTTGCACACCCATTGTCTCCTATATAACGAAAACATTTCTCAATATCTTCCTTGTTCTAGTAAATAAACTTGCTTTGAATTGGAAGAATATGTTTTGCCAATTCAAGGAAGCTTCGAAACCTAAATTTGAACCGAAACAATATTTTCTTGATTCAAAGCAAGTTCATTGACGGGAAAAAAATGTTCAGCTAGATTTTTGCAATCATAGCTACACTGTAAAAAAAATTTTCTGTAGATTACCTATATCGAAAGTGGAAAATCACAGTTTGTTGTAAAATTACTACTCTCAGCGCAGGAGAAATGCATTCACTTGTGAAAGTCCTACGCTCAATGTTGTAATATCACAATCATTGTGTAAATTGTTCACCCTCAGCGTAGGAACATTACTTATTATAAGTGAGGTGAATTGCCTACGCTGAGCATGAACAATTTACGAAATTGTTGTGATATTACAACATTGAGCGTAGGACTTTCACAAGTGAATGTATTTCTCCTGCGCTGAGAGTAGTAATTTTATAACAAACTGTGATTTTTCACTTTTGATATATGTAATCTACAGAAAATGTTTTTTACAGCGTAGATATTTCGCTGCCGCAGCTAAAATTTAGCTGGTACAGCTAAACTTGTTTTCCGTGTTCGTAACAAGAAAAATATTGTTTCCGTTACACCGAGTGTTTCAGAATTCGCTGAGAAAACTTCACATACGTCATTCTGCAGTCAAAATGCAATAATTTTAGCTTTTAAAAATCTTACTCCCATGGCTGTGTCCTGCCATGATTATGATCCATTAATGAAATCGTTTGGCATGACCACTCTCAAAGCTCGTAGGTTAGTTAACGATCTCGTTTTCACTTTCAAGGTCATTAATGGTCAAATCAGCTGTCCTGAACTCCTCTCTCTTCTAAATTTCAATGTACCATTTAGAACTTCCAATATTCACTTCACATTATTTTTATGCAGATCCAGTTAGCCGCATTTCTTGCTTGGCCAATTTATATAGTGATGATCTTGATTTCTTTTCGAGATCAGTATCAACCTCTAAAATAGCCTCTAAAAAGCCAGAGGGCTTTTCCTGAGAAGTGCGTGAGATTTTAATACATTTGTTATTCTACATTTATACTTCAAGGCTCGTGTTAATTTGCACTATGTCTGCTGCAATTCACTTAGTTTTTGTTTTGTTTTTTACTTTTTGATAACTTTCTTTTGTTAAACCGTCATGATATTGTTTACATACTTTTGTACCTAAAGGGCGTTTTTGCCCGTGAAATAAATCAAATCAACCAATTTCCCGTATTGAAAAATCTCGTTTGAGGCTTAGTTTTTGAGATATGAGCATTTTTAGATTTCTTTTCAAATCCGAATCACTCGAAAGCATTTCGTAGTCCATATTCCAGCCTAACGCCATTCGCTAAGTTGGGAAGCGGTGGATCTGTGGAAAACAGATCTGTGTTATTCTTTGTTTGAGAGCTATAACGATTCAAAGTTGCTGGATTCTAATTGTCTGAAGGTCAAAAAATTTCAAATCGCTATAACTTTGGATTGAAAAATGATAGGATACTTCAATTTTTTTTCCAGAGATCCGCATTTCTTCAACTCAGCGAATAGTATTATCAGGCTCAAACATTTTGTAGCATACAGTACTTTCGAGTGATTTGGACTTTTGAAAAAATCTAAAAGTGCTTATATCCCAAAAACTAAGGCTACATACAAAATTTGTCAATACGGGATATTATTGCATTTCGATCGCAGAGTAACGCCTGTGAAATTTTTTCAGTGAATTATGAAACACCCGGTATATGAGACAATGGATGTGGAATCAAGACAACTTTTTTCTGTGCAGCGGATTAATTCCACTGGCGACAAAAATGAGGCCGCTTTTGAAGTACGGCTCTTATGGCTATTGTCATCCCATGATCTACGAAAAGTCGTTAAAGCGATTACTCAGTAGTCGAGACAAATACCACGCTAGTTAAACACAGCTGCTATATTACTTACCTCAACTGAAGTGGTTTTTGCCCTAATGGCTGAATAGTTACCGTAATTACCCGAGTAGAAATGTAAATCGGCCTATTCCAGGCTCCATTCAAGCCCTGGTTGGAAAGGTTTGGGCCCGCAATTTTCAATCGGGGAGATTTCTACCCGAATCGACTCCGCAAGTAGTTGCTGCAAGTATTCGATTTCTTCCGTATAAGAGTTAGCAACAAGAAGTACTTTTGATCACTTAATAATAAATATGACCTGATACCATATTTTGCATGAATCTTTATTCATCATTGATGGCGTGACTGATTAACTCTGCATGACTTATGAGGTGAAACTCTTCGAATCCTTCGCTCGTCTTCTTCGTATTTATTGGAAGCGCCTTCTTTCATTTCAGACATATTCGAAGGAAATGTATTCGCGTTAGAAGCACATCTTACCTATTTTATAAACACGTGTGAGTTTCTCATTGGAAATATGAGAATTTATTTTATGAGGTATAACCATCTATTTCAGAATCAAACAAGTTTCATGCTTGTGAATAGCTGCGTCTATTTAAAACTGAGAGTTTCTGATTCTTCAGTGACAGTGACTCATATTCATCTCAGTGTAGTTTAATTAAATTTGATTTCATTGGGACCTTTATGTGAAATCCATACATTTTCAGTTCTTTTCGTTCGTCCATTCGGAAACAATTTTCAATTTTCAAAAATACTAAAAATCCTGCGAACATTGCTAATAGCGCATATTTCCAATTAATCGAGTTCTAATTGTGGATGTCATAGGTTGAATTTGAAGCATACAAAACATTTTGACCAGTTGAGTAACGTTCACTCACAGAAAGGATTTCTGTGAGTGTTCTTTAATCAACAATAGATAAAATCTTCTCCCTCTACGCATAAACATTGTACAATCATAGAAAAACAATCCCTCTCGATCTTCATTATTTCTATTGTTGTATGTTTGCTCAAAATTTGTATTGAATACAACAAAATAATCAATGGATCAAACAAAGGATCATGCAGATTCTTACCCACTTTCTCGTGGAAGGAAGAAATAAAAATGATGAAACGACAATCGAAGAAACACTAGAAGTTCAGATTAGAGGATGAATTTGACGAGGAAGTGCACCTTCATTCCAACTGCATTCTGGGTCGGTGAGAGAAAGAGATTGCAAGTTCACGTATATGTACTTTATTTGACGATCCAAATTTCTCCACGGTTTATCGAGATGAACAAATATATGACATACACGGTACAACGCGCGCACTCGTACACACATATTTACATACACTCGATATTAATTTACACTTACACAAATCGTTGAAATTTATCTCAATTGTATTCGAGAATTCAATCTTTCTTAACGATCACGCTGGAACTTTTTTCAATTTGAATTCCCTCACAATTCATTATTAAACGGTTGATACATTTTAACGATCGGAACATTGGTCACCGGTATTTGATTGATTTGACAGTGAATTTTTATTCTTCAGTTTATATCAATAACCATGGAATATATCGAACCGAATGGAGTTTCACTCTTACCTAGTGAAAGTTGAGAATTATTCAAAGTGTGAGGAACTGATTTTAATTGTTCATATTAAAATTAATTTCATTTCATGAATAGAGGGGTTGAACAATTGATACAATTTTACCGGTTTTGGTTTAGCGTGATATTTTTAATACTAATCACGATATATCGACATTCGTTGCTGTATATTACACTTTATACCAATCCGAAGCAAAGTAAGATATTCCATATTCGAGTATGTTAACACTGAATACACATTGTTATACAGAGAATTAGATCTAATTTTATATCCAAGTTATATATCGAACTTGGAAGTCTCGTGTTTGAACAGCTACAGACAACATTAAAGCCCAAGATAGTTTCACCACGTTGGTTCTCTCTTCGATGCCACCACCAACACCGCTGCATTAAACTACACTACCGTTCATACGGATTAATCCTTCGTCTTTCGTCAGGGTTTTTTTTAAGAACACGTGCTCCAGACTCGTCTCGGTATACATCAATGGATGTGCAAGTCTTTCTTTGCCTCAAAGATGTACAACACGCGGGTTTACGTGTGTATTTAATTTCGTCTAGAAAGGAATAGATAATTGATCCTTCTTGCTCAATCATTTTTTATTCCATTTATTTATGTTTGAGATGATTACTCGATGAAATAATTCAGTCGTTTCCATTGATGCTAACACAATGATATCTACTCCCATATTCCATTGTACTCGAGTCCGGAATATTTAAGAATATTGCTTTGTATACCCGAGTCGAAAAATTGTGATACTTTTTAAAGCCTGATCAACTCCGTATAATACGCAACGATCCAGAGTTTAATTAGGTCGAAAAAAGGTTAACATCAGGTTGAATGAGAATGTTAAAAGCAAGATCAGGTTGAGAACAGGGCGAGATCAGGGCGGAAAATTAAATCAAACCTGATTCATTCCGTAATACGCAACGAATCAGAGCTAAATCAGGTTTCACTTTTTGACTCGGGTACCTTCGAAAAGACCAAAAAATTCAATTCCGGAAAATGTGGGTAATGTTTTTTGAATATGTTCGTGGCCTCCTCTTATGATAAAACCCGATATCGGAATTTCATCGTTAAATCATCAGTTGTATTGATACTATCCGGAATCTATCGTGTTGTTTCATTATCGTACGAGTCCGATAAAGGTACAATATCTTCGATAATTATCCAATGTAATTTCGCGCGATGAGAGTTAGCTCAACGTTTGCGCACACAAGGGTTTGAAAACATGGCACAGAAAAAGATTACATTGATATTGACAATTTGTGATTCGATCCGTCATCTCTCGTGAAAGTTTCCTGATCCGAATGATTCTTTTTTGAAAAATGTTGATCTGAATGATCCGTTCGCCAATTTTCGAATAATTCCCGATTACTCTCTGGAAATTGCACTCGTTAGATTTTTCCTGCGTTAAGGATGTTGCTGAGGTTTGAATCGTTTATTGAATCGTATTGGTAATCGAATAACGAAATACTTAGCTGTTCAAGACTCAAAATCTTGCAATACATCCTTTAAACGATGTCTCCAGTCCCAAGGAGTTAATTCGACAAGATAAGTACGGATGATTGAACTGATTTTGTGAGTTCGAATTTTCCTTTCGTTTCTATAAACGATTCGAATTTCAACAATCAGGTGTAAAGGTTCTCTGAATATACGAGTCGAAAACAAAATACGATTTTCTTTCACCTTGAATGCTGCCGTGCAAGGCAAAAAAGTGGTTAACTCAATTTTTTTCGTCAAAAATGAGATTCTTGTACCATTCGATTTATAGAGAACTTTCCTGAATCGAATGACATGAAAAAATAATTTTCAAAAAAATTGAGTCAACCACTGTTGTGCCTTGCACGGCAGCATTCAAGTTGGAAGAAAATCTTATTGCAGTATATCATTTCATTTCCTGTGAGATCAAATTCAATGATGTAAATGATGTAGAAACCTTCACTGAAAAATGCCACGCAAATCCAGTCGAGTATTTGTCTGGCTCTGCCAAGTTTTTCGTCACAGAATCTGTTGATTTTTACCTGCATTCGCTTGACGTTTTCCGCAGCGAAGTCAGCTTTTGAAGAAAACAGAATTCATACACTGAGAGAAAGGTACCTAGCTTGGAAAACTAAATGTTAGTTGCCGCAGTTAGATTTTTATTTACGCTAGCTAGATTCTAACCGGGGTAGATCATCATAGAAAATTGTAATTATTTCAATCAGGATTTTCATTCACGCTTATTGGAAGTATTTCTTTTTATTATTACCACTTGAACCTCTGGAATTGATTGACGAATTCAATATCTCTCTCTTTCTTTGTTTCTTCATGCCTTGTTAATCGGATGTATGCATTAGAATCTCTCCAGAAAACATCTCTCTCACACTGCCTTTGTCTCATTCCTTCAGCACAAAAAGCTACCCGTGTAATTTGGACATGCCTAGCCACACCCCGTACAGGCCCTGGATTGGCTATCATTGTTTCCCCTATTAGAAATATCTGACAGAACCGGACAACATGTTGACCCAAATCGAACAGGTTTGTCTGACATTGTTTGGTTTGTACATCAGTTTGAACACTCATGAAACTACCAGACAGAGCCAAACAAAACCTTTCAGATCCGGGTCACAATCCTATCTGGTTTGAATTTTATTTCATTATTTTGTGTATCGAAAGTTGTTTTTTGTTCAGTTTTCTTTAAACATTGGGAGAAGGTAATGAACAAAAACACTTTTTTTTGTGTTATTAATCTATATACATGCAACAACGGAATACTTTATATTAACGTTGGGTAGAATTGTCTGTAGAGTATTTCAAAATAGTCAACAGGATTTTCACCAAATACTTCGGATTGTAATTCTCGTATCCTCTTAAGTAAAAATCAAAGTTGACGTACATTCGGGGCATGCTCAATGTTGTTAGGTCAAGACTGCATTGTCTTTTATTTCTACACTCAGAGAAAAAAAGTTGCTGAAACAGCAAACCTCGAAGATTTGCTTTGCTGATATGGCAAAACTTGTTGCTGAATTAGCAAATAATTTGCTGTCAGAGCAAAAATGTTGCTCTTTCAACAAGCGCTTGCCATTCAGCAATCCGAGATTGTAGATATACAGACAACTAGGAAATTTTGCTGAATTAGCAAATATCTTGCTAAAATAGCAGATTTTTTGCTGTAACAGCAACCGTTTTGCTGATTTAGCAAAGCAGATTTTTCGGAATCGCGTTTCAGCAAGAATTTTCCTTTGCGTGTACTAGGGAAATCTCTGACGCTGAATGAATTAAAATGTATCTCGATTTCTATGTTTTTAAGAGTTGTTCTCCCAGTGCTCTTAGTTTCCAGGTTATAACAATTGAAACGAATTTCAAACAACCTATAAGCTCGAAATTAAAATTTCAAAAATTTGATACGCCTTTGGCTGTGACTGGAAAAAATATTTCGATTACCTGTCTGAAAATTTACATACAAGAGCGGATGGGAATTTCTTATTTGTTTTTGATTTGATGGTCATTTTACATAAAGCATGGATCTATCGAAAGTTAACCCTCAAAGAACATTTTGCTGGAGCAAATTCATTTGTCTTTTATCTGAGAAATATCACCCAAATATCCTGGGGTCCAGCGCAGGATGAAATTTGGAAATTCGTATGGGATAAAATGAACTCCCTAAGTTGGCCCAAGTTGAATTCTTGATGTGGGCCAAGCTCACGTTTTAAAAACGTCAAAAACAATCAATAATCACACGTTGTGAATTAGTGATATTCTTGCGTTGATTCAACGTGAAAATGTCGCGACAGATCACGTGTTTTTCAACCATAAAATAACGTCATATCAACGGTTTCAACATGGTTCAAAAGACGTCAAATATTTACGTGTCCTAATGATGGTTCTAAAACGTGAATTGCATCCAACAAATTATTTTGGAAACTTTTCATTTAATATCGAGAACAATAGTATTTCTGAGTATGACAGAATTTGGAAAGTATGCCACGCTATTTACTATCTTGCTCTTTGTTGAAATTTCAACCATTGTTCGGTTTCGTTCGACATTTTTAGCAGAATATCTTCAATTGAAGTTCAAACACAAGGTGTTATAAACATATTTTAAACGCGTGATTCAAACCCGTTCAAACCACGTTTTTTGAGGACGTCGTTTGATGGTTATTTTTGAATATTAGTTTAAATTACACGTCATCAAAACGTAATTCCTGGTCGTCTATTTCCCTATCAAATTTCAATTAAAAATCAACGTTATGAAATCAACGACTGACGTCCGTTTGACAGTCTAACGTTCTTTCGACGTTGAAATAACGTGTGCGTGTTTATTGGGCCAGGTCTGAGCCCGGAAAAATTTCCACACGGGTAGACATGCGGAGGACTAAAGAGAAAAGGTTCCCTCTTGTAGAGAGATTCTACTGTATTAAGATAGATAAATAAGAAAATAATTTTCCCTAATATTTCTGTATAGACAGAATGTTTCCAAGAGGTACTTAATGTTTGATAAGTTAAACATTGTTCATATCGTGTATATATATATATGTTCCCTGTGTAACATCAAGAACTCCAAAGTTTCTGACAGCATACACCAAAACCCGCTATTTATCTCTATCTGAAGTAAATTCCACCGAATTCCTACTGACACATTTTATCATGCTACGATCAAATTTACCAACTCCGTTCTCATCTTTCTGATAAAATCAAACATAACAGTCAGAACCTATATCAACTAATTATTGTAACTTTTAGAAAGTGTTCATTTGAACCTAGAAAAACAACTTTGCTTCTCTTTTTTTGTTTATAACTATCTCACAATCATAAAAACCACATCCCCTCAAAATTCAGAGAATATCACCCATGCAGGTATTGACAGGACTGGAAAAAACCCAAGCTTGTCCCAGGATTGGCACGTGTATCAGGAACAAACCTCCGTTAAAAATAATTGGACTCATGATGATTGGTACCATGATTGTCCCGCTGTTTCAAATGGATAGTTGTTAGTCATGGGACATTTGTTCGTATCTTTGGAAGGGCCAAAAACTGCACTTGGTACAAGCTTGGCACAAGCGTCAAAATCAAGCTAAGGTTAAGATGATTATTTGAGCCGATGTTGTCCACATAAGTGGCACAGTGTTTTCAATTAGTGACCGAATTCCGAGTTCACAATGGATAAAGACTTGTGCATAACTATCGGGCCAAGGCCAGTCCAATCTCCTCCCCATGATTGGCCCCACACTCCAGTTTGATACACTAAGATAGATATATTTGATCTAAATAAGAATAAAACTTGACTCAATGGTAATAGGCTACTTTTAAATGTGATCATACACGGAAATCAACTGATCTTGAAGAACTCTCTACAGGATTTCAAGATGTCTTACCCATGCAGGGATTAATAAGACTGGGAAAAACCCAAGCTCGTCCCAGTCAAGACTACCAAGGCACATTTAATCTGTCGTTTTAAGATGATTCATGTAGAGTATTCTGAGGGAGAACTTTGAGCTGTAATATGCATCAAATTACTCTTCTCATCATTCTCTGTGATGAAAGAAGTACACGGAGAAAAATTATCTATTATAAATTACTAGACTCGCTAGTATATTGAGGATATACTTGCATTTTGAAGTTATATACTAAACAGACTTTCTGTGAGTTAATGGTAGAATAATAACATTTTATAATAGAAAGTCTGGTACTTTTGAAGAGAATGTTTGGGATATAACTTCAAAATGCAAGTATATCCTCAATATACTAGCGAGTCTAGTAATTTATAATAGATGATTGTTCTCACTGTATTGATTGATGTTTGCCGAATCATTTGGACTAGGCTGGAACGAACCATTGGCCCAAGCTTGTCCTGATCTTATCAGTTTATTGAATTGTTCAAGACGAGTCTCGGCAGGTCTTGTGCCAGGCTTGGTCCATGATTGGATCATTGTTCCATATACACATGGGCAGTCAAAACTACACTGTAAGTAATACATTTAAAATTACGTGCAACAAGTTTACTTAGCCTGTTCATGTAAAATGCATTCACACTAAAATTCTGGCAGACTTTGTACCCAGTATGTCAACTGTAATTTCATATGAACGCTATAGTGGTAATTTTACAGGTACTAAGTACTGGTAAAGTGAAATTATACTCCTATGTCAACGTAAAATTACCAACTTGATTGGTAATTTCACAAATACTTAGGACTGGTGAAATTGAATTACATGTACATGTCAATGTGAAATTACTTGCATTCTGGTAAAATTACAGTGGATATGTATGTGTAAATTTATCTTAAGTGGATGTGTGAATTCACTGGTGTGTGTAGTTGGTAATTTTCACATCAATATGTATCATGTAATTTTACTGATACTGTATAAGTGAATCCTGTTGCCATTAACATTTGGTAAAATTACTACCAAAATTTTTTACAGTGTATGATCGATGAAGCGATCATGAAAAATTCTTTCCCCCAAACAATCACTGTTAGAAAAATCTGTCTTAAACTTGACAATAATATTATCAAATTTTTTACATAATAAGTATTGTTAAGTTTAAGATAGATTTTTCTAACAGTGATGTACCGTTCAGAGAATATAATGATTTTTTTCCATCATATTTCTCACTAATCTTTCACATGTTCTTCCTAATGGATGATTTTATCTCCAATTGCACTAATAGTATATGACTGAATTCACAGTAACTATATACTCACCACTTTCAGACTTTTCGAATGTTCCATATAAAGTGAATATATCGTACATATACATATGCGTCCATCTCTAAAGAGCAGACGCGATAATTAGTGATTTCGTTGAACCTCTCATACCACACACATTAGAGAGTTATATATAGAGAGTATATATACATACATGAACAGTTTACCGAGGATGAAAGAGAAACACACCCGTGATGAGGATGATGAGTACAAGAAAATGACGTCATAACCAGACCCATGCGAATGGTCAGGATGAATAAATGACATCGCGAAGAGACATTTAAGAAGAAACAAGTCCCTTTTAAAACCTCAAAGGATTGTCAGAATACAAGGCTTAGTCATTGATACAAGGTTTGATACTTGGAAAATGTGAAATAATCGTACAAGTATTCCGTGGATTTGGAAAGGTAAGGAAGCTGCATCATATCCGTTACACGTTTCAATTGAATTCCGATGTGGAAGGGATTTGCAAATTTCTTATGGTCATTCACTTCGCAAAATAAATGCACTGAAATTCAATAGACTGTTGCATACAATATTGCATACTCAACGGGAGAACAGCTGTGTCTACTTTCTCTAACTTTAGAATATCGCAAAGATATCATTACGACCGGTAATTTCTGAACATTGTGAAATCGTATGATATTCTTACATCAAATGTGAAGTAATTAATTTCTTATCACGATGCTTCAATATTTTATAATTCATTCTAGTTAATGAAATAACTACTCTTTGCTTTTAATATTACTGAACAGGAAGAAAGTGAACTTCGCTTTTGCCAGTGAGAAATCTCGCACGAATCTCACAAATTTCATGTTTCTAGAATCCACTTTGAATGTATTTACATTTTCATCAATTTTTTTTCTATATATATGATGTATCTCAATATTGATTGATTTTCATACAAGGAGGAAATAGAAATTCGCTGTGACAGCGGAATCTCATTTTCCTGGACCACTTTTGCAGGAGCAGCGAATGTTTTGATGTAACAGCAAACTATTTAATATCGCCGCAATCTTGTTAGCTGCGATAGCGATTTTTTAACTGCCGTAGCAGAAAATGTTTGCTCCCACAGCGAGTTTTTGTATGATATATTGAATAGCAAAAACATATTGCTGAAGAAGTCAGCATTTTTTGCTGTGAAGGCTAACCAGGTTGCTGTGATAGAGAATAGATTGCTGTCACAGCGAATTTGTTTTTCTCTGTGTATGGAAACGGAAGCCAGAGTTCATACCGGTGCGGTACCGTTGCCATAATTACCAGTGGTTACGAATTAAAAAAACTAACACGGACTTGGTTGATTCGACAGTACTCAAAATCGGAATGATAACATTTGAATACACTCAGAAAAATAATTCACTATGGTTGCTAAGAATGAGCTATTCCGTGTGTTTGATATTTGGATAGCTAAAAAACTGCTACAACAGCTAGATTCCAGCTCCTATAGCAATAATTTTTGTTGTCACAGCTAAAAAATAGCTATTACAGCAAATTTTTAGCCATCCAAATATCAGCCATCTCATTTTCTTCCGTGTACTACCCGTGTTGAACATTTGAATGCCCCAACGAAAATGAAGTGTGCTCTAAGCGTGGATATCCAAATTACTCTCAGTTTGGTGGCAACAGAAATACAGACCGATTCTGGCTTAGTACCGTTTATCAATCGAATGTCTGCAGCTCGGAGTTGTGCTCTGTAACGTTCTTCCGGAATAATCGGAAGTTCTCTGTGGATAATATGGAAAATCTAAGCAATTGGAAGAAGTAATCCAATACTCTCTAAATTCTTTGGAGTGAATATTCACTCTTCAAAGAGTCAAAATACTGCAACTCTAGAACGGAGTGGGAGCTCAACTCTTGAAGAGTGAAATTTCACTCTTTAAGAGTCAATATTCACTCTTTTTCCTAAGAGTGAGTTTTTCACTCTTTCGGAGTTGCAGTATTTTCACTCGGCAAGAGTGAATTTTCACTCCAAGGAATTTAGAGAGTACAATTGCTGATTGAAGAAAATACAGGGCCATAGAAGAAAAAACCTTTGGAGTTGCTTTTTCGATTACGAAAAACATCTATGTTTGATATTCCAATGATTAAACCACAGCTTTTCCTGATAAAGCAAATGAATATCATTAATACATGTCCTGATTATCCATCATCGACGGATCACGCTCAAACACTATAAGGGTTGCTCATAAGTGGAAATCATGTCGCCTCATTACTGATCCATTCATCCATTTCCACGTAGTCGATCATTCATTGTCATCCCTGAACCCACTTTATCAACTCAGCTGTGAAAGTCAACTACCTTTGATAAATCATCAATCGGATAAAGCTGAAATAAACTGCGACGATTTAACGGCGGATTGGTATTGCTTTCGACATAATCGCTTGATCAAATATTCAAATGGCTGAACCGTATAATTAAAAGCCATCCCCGAAGGGAAAAAATTAAATCTATTCAGATCTCAATAGATCTGACTAGATCTTGACAGATCTGGTTAGATTTGTGTAGATCTCGTTGGATCTGAACTTGGAGATCACATTTAATCTCGATGAGCAATTGATTTTTCAATTACCAAAAATTTTATGATGCTTTCTAATGTTTGAATTCAACTTTGATCATGCGTGTTAGCAAATACAGGTGAAAGTTGCAGTTTTTCGGATCTACTTTAATGTCAAATATCAAAAAAATATTTGAATCAAGTTCAGTCGAAAGTTACATCAATCCGCTGTTGAGTCACCGCCGTTAATTTCAATTTCATACACTGAGAAAACAGATATCCTGAAAATTACCATAATTTATGGATTTTCAGCGCTGGTCTGACCCGAGTCGGAATATTTACTTGCACGAATATCTAAAAGTACCATAATTTCTTGGACTTTTCAGAATAAGTATGGTACCTTCCTTATAAAAGTCCCAGATATTATGGTACTTTTAGAGGTTTGTTCAGGTAAATATTGAGACTCGGGTCAGACCAGCGCTAAAAATCCATAAATTATGGTACTTTTTAACATACCTTTTTCTCCGTGTAAGAATGGGCGGCATTAATGTGCGATTATATTGACGAACATGGCCCAACGGAGGACCATTATTAGCCGATTCATAGAAAGCATAATTTTATATCTTTCAAACGATTTTCAGATGAAATTGACAATTCATTCACCATTCTGCCTACTTTTTTATCATTTTGAACATTTAGTTTGGTTTTACGGGATTCATTTAACGTCTTCAATTACCTTCGAGTGACAAATACGTAAACGAGTTCACAGATAAATACGAAATACACTGTGAAAAATAATTGTACAATATTCCACCGAAAATTGTGGCAGTGAACTTCCACTATGAATATGGGACTTTTCAACCTGATCGGGTGGACTTTTTCCTCACTTTTGGAGAATTCAACGCTTAAAAGGGCGAATGATTTCTCCAAGGGACAGAAGAGTTCCTTATTTCAGATAAAAAAACAATTCTCTTACGATTGAGGGATGGATTCCGCCATTGATGTGAGAAAAAAACTCCCCATGATATTTTGATTTCATTTCCAAATTTCACTCAGAGAAAAAAAGTTGCTGAAACAGCAAACTTTGGAAATTTGCTTTGCTCATATGGCAAAACTTGTTACTGAATCCTGCTCTTTTAACAAGCGCTTGCCATTCAGCAATCTGGAATTGAAGATATACAGACGACTAGAAAATTTGGCTGAATTAGCAAATATCTTGCTAAAACAGCAATATTTTTGCTTTAATGGCAATCGTTTTGCTAATTTAGCAAAGCAGATTTTTCGGAATCGCTTTTTCAGCAAAAATTTTTCTCTGCGTGTTCAGTACTGAATTATAAAACATCTTATTTGGAAAACGTATGAATTGATTTTAACCCGAGTATATTTTCTATGTTCCAGGTAAATCATCGGTTTGAAAGAGATCCGTTTCGTCACACGACACCCCGAGCCTTTGTTTTACTAGTAAATATTCAAATTCACTCATTTTTTCCTTATAAAGCTGTGAATTGAAGGTAATTCTGATCTATTCCATAATAATACTTATTGGAAAACAATTAACAGCAAAATTATCCAAGTTTTTTTCACTTTCTTTGACCTCATCTCAGATTTTCAAATTATAACGGTTGGATACCTTAAGATACACCAACCAACAGCCAATTTGGTAAGTGCTTGGTTTTTAAATTTGCAGCCAAAATGTAGCTATCACGTGAAGTTTATTTATAGTGTTGTTCGTATGTATTCGTATGTACCATAACTGAAAATTTGGACGTGACAGAAAAAAATTTTACGCATAAATTTTGATTTTGCATGATTAAAACAGTGTCACGTCATATTGTCCAGCGTCGTAATGTCCGCGACAACCCATACAAGGTTCATCAATTGGCCCAATAATGGCACGTTACTGGACCACAAATGGCATTCTTCGCCCGTTAATGGCTCATCACTGATTAATTGCTGGATGATAACGTGGGTCCAGTAATGGCAATAAATAATGGGCCATGTATAAAATTATTGATTGGCCCAGTATTGGGGCCAAATGATCCCGATTTATGGCCAGAAATTTCGAGATAATGTTCGAATGTCAGCAATCAATGGCAGATTACTGGGGTATAATAATAATGATATCCAATGGTGAAATGACTGCGTTCCAGAATAATCGGTTCAGTATTAGTTCAAATGAGGGGTTAAGTGTAACCCAAAACACTTTTTTGTTGTTTTAGGAAAATTTGTCATTCCAGTTTTCACAAGATCAGGAATGGATGTTTTGTTTCTAAATAGATTTGCATGCCCGATATTTCCACAATCTCAAATGTAAAATTATACTAGTCAAAAGGACTCTCGATAAATCAGTTGAATTCAGTTGCTTGTTCCTTCGAATTTTTTGTTATTCACATGAGAAAGTATTAGGTGTACAAATAAGTTTCCGCGGTTTTTTATAAAAAATTAGGAATTTATTGTAAAGGAAAAGTACATTACGTTTTATTCAAAGTATTTTCCATCATTTGCCACTACTTTTCCCCATCTTTCTGGCAACATTCGGATACCCCGTCGAAAAAACTCTTCATCTTTTGACGCTATCCACAAATCTACCCAATTTTTGGTGTCTTCATATGATGTGAAGCGCTGCTCAGACAGACCATGTGCCATCGACCGGAACAGGTGATAATCAGAAGGGGCTAAGTCTGGTGAATACGGCGGGTGGGGTAAAACTTCCCAGTTGAGTGTTTCCAAGTATGTTTTTACCGGCGCCGCAACATGTGGACGAGCATTATCGTGTAAAAGAATAATTTTGTCGTGTCTGGAGTAGTAATGGGCGCGTTTTTCCTTAAGTGCCCGACTCAATCTCATCAATTGTGTTCGGTAGAGAGCTCCAGTAATGGTTTCGCTTGGTTTCAGCAATTCATAATACACGACACCAAGCTGATCCCACCAAATACACAGCATGAGTTTTTTTCCATGAATATTCGGCTTAGCTGTCGATGTTGATGATTCGCCGGGCTTAACCCATGACTTTCTCTTCTTTGGATTATCGTAGTGAATCCATTTTTCGTCACCAGTGACTATACGATGCAAGAAACTCTTTTTTTTATTCCTGGCAAGCAGCATTTCACTCATGCATAATCGGCGTTCAACGTCTCTCGGCTTTAGTTCATATGGAACCCAATTTCCTTGTTTTTGAATCATTCCTAACGATTTTAAACGATGTGAAATTGCTTGTTGAGTCACTTGTAGAGTAAGTGCAAGTTCTTTTTGCGTTTGGGACGAATCTTCCTCCAATAGTACTTCTAATTCCATGTCTTCGTACACTTTCGGCCTTCCACTGCGTTCTTTGTCTTTAACGTCAAACTCACCGTTCTTAAACTTTTGAAACCATTCCTGACAACTTCTCTCACTTAAAGCAGCTTCACCATATGCTTCTAGAAGCAATCGATGCGCCTCAGCTGCAGATTTTTTCACATTAAAGAAGTCAATCAAAAGTTCCCGCAAATGATGCTTATTCGGAATAAAACTTGACATTTTTGCACGAAAAAAATTACGTGATGCTGATACGGAATCACTAGTACTTTAAGGTTATGGTGTTGCCAGATGACTAAACTTGGAATATTACGTTTTACATCTGACAATTTCTCCATAACCTTCTGGTGGGGCCATCTTTTGACAAACCGCGGAAACTTATTTGTACACCTAATAATTGATCATCTATATGAATAAGAATTCATTTGAATCATGTAAAACGTATTTGATGGATGTGAATTATTTATTCAGCGTAATAGAAATAAAGCCAAAACAAACTTTTTTCACGGGTGATTACGGATACAATACATTCAACTTTGAAATCCATTTCACTTAGTAATAGACCATATTTCAGCCAGTAACGGGGAATCAATTATTGTTGGCCGTTTACCATAACTGTACATCGGCTGATTATCGGCTGTTTTCATTGCTGGCCTTCCTTATCGGCCAGTGGTGGGCCACACTTGTGCCAATGATGTGAATCCATTGTTGGCCATTCAATGGTAGCATTCAGTTAAAGTACGGAATGTCCGAAGATATATTGTACGAAGGATTATCATCCGTGTGTTTATTTTTGGGGGAATTTGTTCCAATGGAATCGTTATAACGTTCAGGAATAATACACAAAAAAATCTAAAATACAAAAGACAAAAAGTATTTGATGTTTTTCGATCTACTGTTCTTTGATCAAATGATTTTCGATCAACCTTTCTAAAATCATATTATGTATTATTATATCGTATTGCTGTTGTTATGTTGCATGCTTTAATTGCAAATTCAAGTGTTTTATTTTAACAAATGTTCACTGAGAAAAATGTGTTTCGTAGAACTAGCAATCACAGAATTGTTGGCATTTTATTGTTGGAAATACAATAATTTTTGTTCTTATAGCAATACATGTTGTCTTGTTAAAAATAGAATTGTCAATTCAGCAATGTTAACGGTCATATTTTTACGATTTTTATTGTAGGTTGACATATGACAATGCTGAATTGTCACATATCAACCAGCAATGAAATTGCTGAATTGACAATTTTATTGTTAATAAGACAACTATATATTGCTACAAGAACAAGAATTATTGTATATTCAACAATAAAATGTCAGCAATGCTCTTATTGCTAGTTCTACCAAACCCTTTTTTCTCAGTGTTTAGTGTTTAAAAAGTGGATGTGCGCTTTAAACTAGTGATTAGCGAAATTTCACAATATCGATGTTTTCTTATAGGAAATTACTCGAATTTATATTGAATTCTATAGAATATCGATTGAAAGTTCATAAAAATTGCATTAAAAATATCTAATTCAAACAATCCGAATATGTCGAAATCATACGATTGAATTTACAGTGATATTATTGACAATTGATTGATTGGTGTTGTTTGTGATTGTTTGGCGCGTTGAGTGATATCGGTAATTTGAAGTGTTTAAGCGAACAAACTGATGTTTTGTCGTCTGGTCTTCTGGCTCTGAACGTTTTTGATCGGTCATTATGTCAGCGGGTATTATTTTGTCGGATGTTTTGGCTGAGGACATTTTAGTGTTCGGACATGTTGTCGTGAACATTCTAACGTCGGATCATTCGTAGTGCGACCATTAAAACATGAAAAGTCACCCAATAATATCGATCATACAGACAATTTTTTTTCAATTTGTCAACTATAGCGATGTTGTAACGTAAAATTTATTCATTTTCCGTAGTACAGAAATTTTCAAGTGGAACTATTCGCAAAATTATATATAATTTATGTACAATTCAATATAGTTCATATATAAATTTATGTATAATTTCATATAAATTATACCCAATTTATTGAAAACTAATTGAGTTTATATATGAGTTATATATAATTATAAATATGATTTTGGAGATTTTTCCGTTTTGCACATCCCTCTGAGAAACCATCCATAAAATACGTTCAAAAAAATGAACTATTTTTGATTCCCCCTTCCCACTTCATAACAACTTGGAACACTTATGATAACCCCCCCCCCCCCTTGAATGAACGTTCATTTTCCATCAACACCTTCGCCCCCTCTTTACGTACTTTTTTAATGCTTTATTATTCTCCATCTTGTCAATAGCGAATTTCTAATACAAATTTACATTTGAATGGCCAGATCGAAGAATCGGTTATACGCGTGAACTTTCGTTCAGTGCACCTGAAAGTAGAAGACCGCCGTTAATCGCGTTTGAGGGTTTTGATGATTAAAAAAAAGTAAGCAATTCTTTGAACTCCAAAAACTTGTAGCCAGAAAGTAATTGCAATCTCTTGAAATCTAACTGAATGTAGATTCAATTTTATGGAAGTTTACTACCAAAGAGAAAGCTCCAACAAACATTCAGAATAGATCAACATAGATCAGACTAAAGCTCCGTTGGAGCTCGAGTTTAGGTTTATAAACATTCGACGAAGGTTTGATGAAGATTCACTGAACGTTCATTGAAGATTGACCGGAGATTCATTGGAGTTTCAATTTTTGGATATAAGTTTTTTTAGTTAAACTTTTTTTACAAAAAAAATGAATGATGGAAGGAATTATAATCATAATTATAATTCCCTCTAAAACATACTCAATTAAAAATCGAATGAATCTTCGGAGAGCCTCTGATGAACGTTCTGTGAACCTTTGTTGAAGCAATCACGGAGAAAACTGGTATAGTAAAATATGGACGGATCAAACATTTAGTCACCATAATCAATCGCATCGTTCATCGTAATCAAGCGTTCAGTTATTTTGATTGCGCAGTTTGGTCTGTCCATATTTTACTATCCGCTTAGGGATTATCACTATTCCTTTTTCTCCGTGATTTTCAAACGGACATTCGAATGTTCATCTAAACTTCGTGAAACGTTCAAGAACCTAAAAGTTGGCTCCAACGGCGCTTCAGGTTGATCTATTTTGATCTATTCTGAACGTTTATCGGAGCTTGATGTTCTCTTCGGGAGCTGTCATGATAGTACATTATTAGGTTATTGTAGTATGGTTGCCCGTGATGGGTTTTTAGTTTTCATAAAATTGAACCTACGTTCAGTTAGATTTCAAAAGTATCCTGAACTTGCTGACAATGATGGGACTTTCAACAGTAAAATTTTTCTCAATGTATTAACGAACGTTCGTTCATACTAAATATCATTCATTTGACATTAACGAAATATATTTGACTTGAATAAATATTCATTTTGGCATAAGCGAATACACGTTCGTTCATCGTAAATAAACCCTCTCTCTTTTGTCAATATATTCGTCATATTGAGTTGAAAAATCCAATATAGAAGGGGAAAAAGTGAAACGATAACTAACAGGCTTTAGATCTAAATCATATATATTTGTACAAACATTAACATTGTTTAAAATTAAATTAATATCATTTCCGTGCTCATCCGATTTCACCTCATAAAAATATTTGTATCTATACTATACACTCATGCACAGATATTCCTTATTTCAAACGTATAAAAATATTGTCACTTATATTTTCTTTCTTTTTCATATTTTATCAATGACATGTAATTCTTCCATCCTGTAATTGTCATGGATGTGCTCATATTTTTCAATCAGAAATTCAAACGGAATGTATAGAGAAACGATCATGAATTCTCACATGAATATTTGAATCACTAGAAAGCCTTTTTCTCACGAAAGTTAATCATAGTGTGAATGACACACTCGAGGAAATAAAAAATTAAAAAAGAACAACGAATCTCAATAAATACATCAATACGAAACTATATACATATTCACATGACCCAAAAGTAAAACATATTATACACTATTCACATTTATATTTCATTCACTCACACCCTGATCTCATTCATTTCATCAAGAAGTTTTCATCGTTGACGAACTATCAGAAATGTATCATCCATTCTTACTAAATTGGAAATAAAATATGACGGGATCTTCCGTAGTTGAGCAAAAAACTCGGTCGAGTCAATAAACAGCTCATCTCCTACTGTTACGGAACCTTTCTCTCGATATGTTTCTTTTCAATAGAGAATGATTTCTCCACGAGGAAATCTCATAAAAAATGTTCAGTGTCGGTACGTTGTGGCATCGCCAACTTTCCCGCATTAGTGCTACATATTCGTTATTATTCCTAGCGTGAAAGAAGAATAAACTCGGAATTGTAGTCCTTATGTAAAGTTTAGAAATCACGAGACATCTCATACATCTCATTATTTCTCACGAATACCCTTCTTATCGTATTTACGAAAACATTTGACTCGCCATGGGATGATACTCCTCGGCCAATCTGCTCTTTCGGTTCAACCATAATTCCTTCACCATATCCGAGCCTTTTTCTCCGATCATCATGGCAGGAGCATTCGTGTTGCCGCTGACCAAAGTTGGCATGATAGACGCATCGATAACGCGCAAACCGGAAACACCGTACACTCTCAATTGTGGATCAACGACAGCCTCGGGATCCCAGTACGGTCCCATTTTACAGGTTCCAACTGGATGATAAATAGTCACGGAATAATGTCTTATCATGCATTCCCAATAAGCATCCGTGTACATTGGAATGTGTTCACATCCAAGGAATTTTTTCGAATGTAAGGAACTATCGAATCTACTGAAGGCTTTGGTTTTACTAAGAGCGATACCAATTTTCACACCTTCGACGAGTCTAGCCATATCTTCTGGGTCTTTGAAATAATTTGGATAGATCAGCGGGTAATCGAACGGGTTTTTGCTGCGTAATTTGATGATACCTCTGCTCTTGGGTCTCAATAACATCGGAATTACGCTCCACACGTCCTTGTTGCTTATCGAGCCGAACACGGCGTCGTAAAAGCGTTTTGTTACCCCGTGCACTTTTCGGATTTGCGTACCACCGTCGGAATTCGTCGAACCGGAAATGAAATGTAACTCTATGTCTGGAAAATCATCGGTCACGTTGGCGTATTTCGTGTTTACGAATGCCAAACCCTCTACTCCACCTGGAACCGTCAACGGACCTTCACCAAATACGGCGTACTGCATCACGACTTGGACGTTGTGCATACGATTTTCCACTATGGAAACTTCTCGGTTCACCATGAACGCTAGACCGCCTAAACCTACGTGATCCTGAAATTGAAAATCATATAAATGATCGGGTAATGTTTCACCTCATTTCATCAATTCTCTATTTTTCTTCCATCTATACAATGTATCGAAGGAGTCAACTAAACTCAGAAAAATGAAGCCAGCACTTTGAAAAATTCCGCCTGAAAATTCAGAAAATGTGACTGTAATTTTTTATAGTCACTTTTTTGTAGTTTCCAGATAAATTTGACTGAATTTTAAGAAACTTCAACTGAATTTCAATCTCGGAGGTTGTTCTGAAAATTCAGTCAAGTGTTTTAAAATTCAGCAAAATTTCTTTCAAAATTCAAAAGGAACTTTTTTCACGGTGAGGAGCAACGGAAGATTTAGATGAAGCTGAAACTAGTAGCTGTAAAGCTAGCAGCCGATTGTTGTAACTCTTGATTGAACCTTGTTGAAGCTTTGTTACTATCAGAAATCGGTTCAGTAGCATTCCAGTAAACGTTTCAGATGCTTAAATCCTTAATAAACGTTTTATGTAAAAAGTTATGCCAATCGGCTGTTAGCTCTACCGCTGCCACTCTCAGCTCCATAGATTTAGACTATAACTACACTGTAAAAAAAAAAAACTTCGGGAAAATTCAGTACCGTACTGGAAGCAATTAACTTGTACATTTGTACTGAAAAATTACATTCAAATCATGAAAATTGCAGTACACGTTTCAGAAAATTCTTGTATTTATACTGGAAAATTGAAGTAGAAAACATGAATTTTCATGTAAAATACAGAAAAATTCCGGCACCATAGGAATTTTCTTGTACGTAAGCTGAAAAATTCGTCATGAACAGAAATTTTCCAGTTTTTTTGAACAGTGTATACTCTCGACTCATAATGATTTTTACCTTCGGGAATCGAGGGTGATGATAGTTAAAATCTGTTAATGTATCCGGCTTGTGAAAAACGAAAACAGGAGGTTTTTACACCATGAAATTTCGAAGTGTATATTAAAAGTGTACTATGAACTGTTGATGAGTCACATTTCTTCATCATAGAACTGACTATTGCAAGCAGTGACGTTTATAATGAGAATCTTCATTAGAGATATAGAATTGTTGGTGGAATTATTCTCCACCCGAGCAGAAATTGTTATAGAACACGCGATGAGTCCTAAAGTGGTCTCAGGTGGACCCTATATCAATTTCTACTCGAGCAGCCACGTTGATATTCATCCCTCTTTGCTTTGAGTGTAAATCGTCCAGGCTCAATTAGTAAAATCAGTGAAAATCGTTACACGGAGGAAAAAATATGAGACTTTTCTTGATTTTTCTTACTAAACCAGAAATAGCTTTATGAAATTCAACGTTCAGCTTTTGAAATTTCAATTCCGCTTATGACTTCTTTTACAGTATTCGTAATCTTCCGTATTCTCATGTTAGAATTCATTTTACAAACCTTTTTGTTCCTGATTTACTAAGAAAAATGAGAAAAAGTCTCATATTTTCAAGCCGCATTTTTCTCCGTGTAGTGGCTGGAAAAAAATGATGCGAAGAACATTCTTTATTAAAAAAAATAACTTACTTGAAGATTATAACCGACTCTGAGGTCTTGAATCACTGGTATCCCGAGCTCCATCAGATGCTTTTGAGGTCCCAAACCAGAAAGCATCAACAGTTGTGGTGAATTTACCGATCCTGCGGATACGATAACCTCTCTCTTGGCACGTATACGATGGATCTTCTTATCCCGTACAAATTCGACGCCGTAAGTGACCTTAGTTTTTGGATTGATGAGTATTTTCGTAACCATCGAGTGCATTGCCACGTGAAGGTTTTTCCTCAATCTGGCTGGTCTTAGAAAAGCTTTAGCCGAAGAACAACGACTACCACGTCTAAGCGTACCCTATAAAACGTTGTTGGATGAACATTAAATTCATCTCATTGTAGAATAACTGCTACTCTCCACATCCATTATGTTACATAATAGTTACAGCAACTACTTTAATAGTCGATTCTCGACCATCTACTTAGGTAGTTATTGCAGCTCCACAGTAGTCAGGACAAGTAACACGTTAGCTGCCTCAACTCACTCAAAATCCCTCAGGTATTTACGTTAGTTAGTGCAACTATCGAACTAGTTGAGGCAGCTAACCTGTTACTTGTCCTGACTACCAAGTAGCTGCAGCAACTACTCTCTAAATCCGAAAGAGTGAAAAATCACGTGTTTCACTCCGCCAAGTCTCGGAACTGAGCCAATCTGCTTCGAGTTTCTAACCTCAAACCTTAGACTGTCACTCTGAAGGAGTGAAAATTTCACTCGAAATTTCGACAAGCTCACTTTTGGTTAGCTAAAGAGTGAAAACTCACTCTAAAAATTTTGGAGAGTGCTTAAATAGATGGTCGAAAATCGACTATTCAATTAGTTTCTGCAACTATTTCTTTTCTTTTATGTGACTTAATCGCAATGGAAGATTTGATGGAAGATCATTCGGAAAGGCAATCGAATATTTTTCTCTGTACAATGAAAGGAGATATTGGTCCATATCCTGAAGAATTTTATGTAATAACTTTCCCTTGAGGATAATTTGAACATCAAATTGATGTCAAATTTTTCATTTTATGTTCGCCGATGAGGGTAAAGGTGAATGAAATTGATCATGTGCATATAAAATCTTACCTGAGGAATCATGAAACCAGTTTGATATTCTCCATTAATGTCCCGATTTTCATACCCCATCTCTTGGCCAGCTTGTACAAAAGCAGTAGCTAGAGGCGTATGCCAAGGAGCTTCTTGAACAGTCAAATAACCACCCGTTGAATGATAAGCTGTGCGTGTCAGATAGGGATTTTGATTGTCCTCTGATTTTTTGAAATAATGTAGAACATCCTTGTAACCCCAACCTGGATTGCCTTGCTCTTCCCAAATATTGTAATCTTTTTTATTCCCACGAACGTACAGCATGTAATTCAGCACACTGCTACCGCCCACGACTTTACCTCGTGGCCAATTGCAACGTTGATTTTCCATTGCTGGAAAAGGATAAAATATAATTTGAAATAAAAAAAACGTTGATTTTTACGATATTGCAAATCAGTGCAAGAATCCGTGATATGGGGCTGGACATTTTTTTATAACAATTGTTATCGATTTTTATCGGCATTATTTCTTATAGATTTTATAATGTTACAACAGTAAAAACTTTGGGAAATTTGGAAACTCGAGTAATAACGTAATAATTTAGTAGATTTTTATATCATCAAAATTTCTCATTGTTTCAAGATGAATGTAATTTTGAATAAACTGCTCAACAATTCAAGACTAATTGTACCTGTAAAGTGTGCTGATGAGAGAATGTACATGAAATCAAGCGACAGAACGTAACATTTACCTAGACAAGCATCCCCCTGAGGCTCGGTTTTGTACTGCCAGTCGAGTTGAGTGAGTTGCAAATAACCTGCCAGCAAAGGTACATCTGATATGTCAGTTTCATCGCCACCGGCTTCCAAAAGGAGTACATTCCAGTTTTCAATTTCAGACAAACGATTTGCCACTACAGCGCCTGCAAAATGATTCCATCGTGATTCTCATGCGCAGGCAATAAAAATTCCTCAATCGTAACACTTTATCGCATTAATTATCGTACAAAATTCTATCAAACATTCACAATTATGAAACATATTTATAACTTTGAAAAAAAAAAAAAATTGCAAACAATGTGATACAACCATAAAAAAAATCAAGACCTCGATCAAAAGAGTTCATCAATCCAATTACACTGCGTGGTTCCTCACAATAATTCTACTTAATTATTCGGTGTGCTAGTTCTCAAATCATTCAACGATATGAATATTCAAATTGGAATTGTTTCTATTATTTCAAGAAACGGTCTGACAGTGTACTATTTACAATTTCATTATCTAAATAGCACGTGCGGTGGGAATTCACGTACAATAATCTTTTTACTGATTATAAACAACAAAGAGATCCGAATAGTCGTAATATAAGTTTAGAATATAAATGATTTGGAAACCCAAGTTAAAATGAATCACGATTCATGGATATTTCGTGAGTTTCCAAACAGTTCTTCTCGAAGAAATGAACGTGTATTTCTAATCCACAGAAAAAACTTCGAGTAAAGGGAAAGATAACAAACAATATCCACACGTTTCAATCGTTTCGCATTGTGACAATGGTATTATTTTTATAGTGTAGTAATTTATGCATTAATTGCATGTCTCCATACCATACTCTATTCAATGGTGTTTCTTTGGTTTCATAAGTTATTTTGCTACTGGAGACCTAATTTTTATGTTGCTGAAGTTTGAATCGTTTATTGAAACGAATTGGTCATCAAATAACGAAATACTCAGCTGTTAGAGCTCCAAAATCTTGCAAAACATTCTTTAAACGATGTTTCCAGTTCCAAGGAGTTAATTCAAAAACATAAACACCGATAATTCATCAAATTTTATGAGTTTGAATTTTTGTTTCGTCTCTAAAAACGATTCAAACTTCAAGAACATTCATTTTTGCCCAAATGCATATTCAACATTCAAATGATCAGTGCCAAAATCATTAATAAAATAACACTAAACTTCTACCAAAGCCAATAGGAAGAAGTCCTGCAGATCATAATGAAAGAAAGAAGAAAAAATCTAGTTATTTACGATTAAAAAATGAATCAACGAAACGCACAAAGTTAATTAGAGAAATATACTTTCGACATCAAAAATAGGAACACGTTATCATTGAGGAAAATGAATGGATAAAAATCTAGTGATTGTAGGAGACTACGAAATGTCGTTGAAAAAACAAATTCAATTCGCAATAATTTCATCAACTTGATTTCTCATTTCCATATTTATTTGTCATCATCTGTTAACCTGACTATTGAAAGAAATGCTTTAGTACCACTAACCTAAATTGATCCTTTTAACCGAAGTAAGATTTAACGTTCGCTCTTCCTCTCGACACAACAACTATTCTAGAGGAACTTTGATCAACGTATCAATTACAGTCTTTCCCCAGAGGCTATCGTAGCAAAGAGGAGCGAATTTTAATGTTACAAAGACTCTCACCCTCGTTCTCGTTGTGAATTCATGTTACAAGCAATTCATACTTTCAACATTGTTGAAATTTCTACCTTCTCTCGAAATAGAGTGAATAATTTCAAATTTTAAGATTCAACATCGGTTTGAAAACTTTACACTGTGAACAATTTTTTATGTAAAATTTCAGTATTCTATCAAAAGTCATTGATCATGTGGGAAAATTTTCAGAATTATACATAGTATGTATATAATGTTGTAAAAATTATATATAATTCAAAAAATGTTTTCAAATGGATTTGCAAAAGTATTCCAATACGTTCACTGCAACTTTACGACGGAAATCTAAATTTTGCAGCACAAAATCCGTGAATTTTCAACGAATGTATTGCATTTTTCCGACATTATAAACAACTGGAAGTTTAGCAGCAATTGCACCAATGCTTCCACGTGCAGAGTCATAGAGAGAAAAACTTTGCCGGGAGAGCAATTTTGAAAAACGTGCTCCGCTGAATTGGCGCAATGTTCGCTGCTACATAAAAATATTGGTGTTTCAACGGAATGCTCGGTGAATCAACAAAGTCTCTAGCAATGTGCACTGGAAGAAATTTTTATTATATGTTTAATAAAAATAGAAATCGCTGTGATATACACGGAGAGAAATTTATTTGGAAACATTACCATTTTATTCGTAAACTAGAACTATTCGGAAAACTAAGAAAATAACTTATAACATAACTCCTCATCATTGCCAGCTGTGATGGTAAAAATCGAGATTAATTTGGATTTTTACCATCACAACTGGCAATGATTAGGAGTTACGTTATAAGTTATTGTCTGATTTTCCCGAATAGTTCTAGTTTACGAATAAAATGGTAATTTTTTCAAATACATTTCTCTTCGTGTATAATGAAAAATATTATATATCTAATTAAATTTATTATGCGCACAAGAAAATTCATTATATTATATACTAAGGGTACAATTTGTATAATAATCTTCATTAAATATCCACGATGTCAAATTGTTAGATCAGCGATCGCTCGGTAAAAAGCCGAAATGTTTTTATCATAGCAAACTTTTCACCAATTCAGTGACCAATATCGTTCCAGAGAGTTTTTTTAACCGAATAGGAATTCAAAATACCTGCAGAACCACCTCCTATGATGATAAAATCATAGAATGGCAATAGTAGCTCCGATGGAATATCAATCGGTGCTGATTCAGAATCCATAACTTCGTAATGGAAATACACCAATGCAGCAGCCAGAGCTGGAAAAAACCACGCCAAACTACTTGATGCGGATGTCAATCCGCCTGCCAAAGCGCTTTCAATACCCATTGTGTTGCTCCCAGTCCAAAACCAATCGATTCACTGAAATCAAATATGGAGAAGACAAATTAAGAGGATTCATTATCAAGTCTTTGAATATAATTATACACTCGAAAAAAAATCTGTGACATCTGAGGGAAATCCTCGATAGTTCAGACAACAATTAATTCGAAGAAAAACTTGGACAAATTAACTAGATTGCATTGAATTGGTAAACATATCGATTTTTCAATCATTTCATTAAAAACACAAGTAACGAATTGACTAAATATTTGTGGATTTCAGTCACTATTTCCAGTAAATTAATAGGAATTTGTTTTACAGGATTCCCAGGAGAAATTACTTTAGTCATTCTCTAAGCCTCACGAGACCTGATTAGACTCTTGTAAAGACCTTGCAAGGCCTGATAACCCCAACATGAAGGTTCAGGGAACGTTCAATAGAAATCTATTCAACGGCCGGACATTTGAAAGTCCGTTGGACATTCCATGAACGTGAATTTACGTACAATGGACGTCAATTCAACCTAGAAGGTTTGTGTTCTCTACGGGAAGATCTTGTTATAGCTTAGAAAATGACTTAGAGTGATTTCTACTAGGGATATGAAGTGTTAAAAATACCCGAGTCAAAAAGTGGAACCTGATTTCGCTTTTGATTTCATTTTTCGCTCTGATCTCGCCCTGTTCTCAACCTGATTTTGCTTTCAACGTTCTCATTCAACCTGATGTCAACCCTTTTTCGACCCGATTAAACTCTGGATCGTTGCGTATTACGGAGTTGATCATGCTTCAAAAGGTATTACGATTTTTCGACTCGGGTGTCTTCATAGAACGACCATTTCTTTCAATATAAATTTTTTCTCTCCACGTATAATAATTGATACACTGAAAGCAAAAGTGGCACCCAAATTGTTGTCAAGCAAAAACCGGACAGGAACTGTTGAGAGCAAGAATGGAACGTCAAAAGTTCCGAGCAAAAGCGGTACACCTATAATTCGGAACAAAAGAGCAACCACAGAAATCTCCGGGCAAAGATGAAACACTCAGAGAGCTCGAGCACAAACGGACCAGTGCATGAATACAAAATTGGGTTGTGCGTTGGTTCGCATTCTGCTCGAGCTCTCTCAGTGTTTCATTTTTGCCGTTCCATTCTTGCTCTCAAAAGTTCCTGTCCTGTTTTTGCTGGACAACAATTTGGATGCCACTTTTGCTCTGAGCGTATCAATTGGAACTTCAGTCTTAAGTGGAGTGAATTTCAGTTAATTTCATGTTTTGTAACGTTTAATGTACAAAGCAATCGGTATCTGAATATCGTCAAATGATTTGAACATTGAAAATCATTTCAGATACTGAAATTATCAATGATGTACAATCAAATTTTCTTTTATAACTAATCTATGCAGGCTTCTCTTATTCATGCATTGTATTGACATTCATTGCAATCAAATTTCAAAGCTATTGCACTAATTTTCCTAACAAATTCAAAATCAAGGAACCTTTCAACACATTCTTTTCACACTGCTTACGAATCAAATTTCAATTAATTGCTGAATCATTAAATTCAGATATTCAAAATCACAGTAACTGTAATTTTCCATTCATTACTGTGCTACAAGGAGGGGAGTGTATAAAACCTCTTCTTATTTTTCATACTGAAGCAGAAACAAGAAAGTTTGTAAAATGAATTTTCACACGAACATACGAGAGATTACGAACACTGTCAGAAAATTTATCAAATTTAATACGGAATTCTTCATGGAATATCATATTATGATATTAAATTTTATACTGATTCTTAAATTGATTATTGAGTGATGAAATCTCACAATTTCTCATTGAAATTTAGTAGTTATTCTTTGAATTTAACAAATATGTTATTGGAATTAAGAAGGAAATTCTCAACATTGAGAATAAAATTTTAAGCATTAGTAATTATATTACTGAATTGGATAATTTATAAAGAGTACTGTTTAATAAATTACTTATGAAAAAAACTTCATAACTCTTCTAACAATGAATGAATAGCCAAATTTTATTATACGTTTTATGGAATTTCACGTTCATCGTTTAAAATTTCGATTCTACCTATTTCTTTTTCTGAAATATTCGTAATCTTCCGGATCTGGGTGAACCGACAAGCGACCAAAAATTTCGTTCGGTTTTGGTAACTTGTTAGTCGTTCAGTACATTTGTTTCAACAAAAATTTACCAAAATCCAACAAAAATTCAACCAATCTCAATTTGGTGATTTTCTGGGTTTCTCCCTCAAAAACACCAAAACGATTCCAAAAACCGACCACATTTTTTGGTGGCAGCTTTGTTCAAAGCAACCGTTAGTTTTTGGTTACAAATAGATCATTAAACGGTCAAAACCATGTGGGTAACCATTTTCTGACCAAATTTTTACCAAACCAAGAAATAACAAAAAGTAAACCGAAAAAATTGGTCACTTTGGAATCGCTAGGAAAAATTCATTTCACAAACCATCTCGTTTCTAGTTTACTAAGGAAAATAAGAAACAGTTCTTCATTTTCAAACATTTTTTTTTTCCGTGTAAGCGCAGACGCCGTAATTTCATTTTTGGTCATTTTGAGATATTCATGTTTTTGACTTTTCAGGTTTCTTGATCCCTAGAAATCATATTTCAAATACAAAAGTTCCCAACTTTTAATTGCATTATGCGCCCAGTTGACTTCCTTTTATTTTTGTGATTCTTGTGATCGAAATATCAAATATTAAATGATTACGTGAGAAAGTAATAATTTTTTCAAACTCGATACTAAAGTGATTTGTCGTATTTTGAGAATTATTTGTCGATAAAATCAGATTTTTCAATTAGTTTATTGAGTGGAACATAAAAAACAGAACATTATAAACAATACGTACTTCATAACATATATATTAAGGGGTTATATACAGTTGAAATTTTCAAAAAAACGACTTTTTTTTATTCCATTTTCGTAATGTACATACATTCAACTGCACACACTGGAAATTTCAAGTCAATTCAGCGATTATTGTCCAAGTTACACGCATATTTGTGAACATTTTTTACTCTATGTCAAGTGCTTTTCAAACTTTGAATACGTTTTTCTCCGAACTGTGTTTTCAAAGTCGGTGACCAAGATTTCTCGAAAATGGGTGAACCGATCAGTCTCAAATTTCAACACAAACTTGTTGACTATATTTTTCAGTAATCAATCGAAGGTTTCTTTCCACCGATGAATTTTTTTTTTAATGAACAATTTAGGGTCAAAATTTTTGTGAAAAATCGATTTTATTTCTTTGGAAGTCGCCATTTTGTCAACAAATTTTATTTTGCTTATTCCTTCGATTAATTACTAGATTATACATTACTTTAACGAAATCCGTTTGGTTCTTTTATTTGAAAAGATTCAGTCCCGAGATATCGTGGTCACCGCAAAACGATTTCCTTTAGAGGAGCTCCTGGAGATCAGCTATACCAGCTCTCAAAATTATTATTTTTACAAATAAAAAATGTTGAAATAAGGTTGGAAGTTATCTCAATATGTGTACGAATGTTTACATTAATCAATTCAACTGGTTTTTCAGGAAAAATTCTTGAAAAATCGTTTTTTCTGCGCCTCTCAACTGTATACAACCCCTTAATCACTCAAATATCTCAGAATTTTCATGAACCCCAACTGAAGATTGTTGTCCAAATGGTTACAAAATTTCTTACCGTTTTCATAGTTATTACTCAAGTGAAACGAACGTATCTCAAATGATGTTGAAATATTTTTATCATATCTTGAAAAGTTGTGCTAAAAGTCACAAGTAATTTGTAGATACCGCTAGTTCTGTAGTAATTCATAACTCAACCAAAGAGTAATTTCATCATTCGAAAAATGAAGTAAATTATTCAAATATACTTAAAAAATGTTCACCGGTTGATGTGATATTATCTGACACTCATGACTCATTTTCGCTAGGAAAAAAAAGTCACTTTATAGCCTCTACGCTTAGCACGGCAGTACAATTCCTCATGTTTTGATTTTATATTAATTTGACGTGACAGCAATAAGTATGATTACACACACAGGTGTTATGTCACCACCAAGAACAAGATTGAAAAATCATCCAGGATTATGTTACCTCATTTTTCATGTACCGTTTTATGTTAGAAATCGCAATCAACAAATTCAACTCTCATTACACATAATAAAATATAAATTGTGCACATAATTCCATCGATTCATCACTTTTTTTCACTTCTAATGATAACAATAAAGCATCGATAATCATGGAAACATTTGGAATATTCGAAACACGAGAATTATAAATAAAACATTGATTCAATAAATAACACTGACCATCACAATGTATATACAATACACAAAACGGTATGTCAACATGCCATGTGGATACTCGAACAGTGTCAAGAAAGTATGTATTGTTCAAATGAAGACCAAAATCATACTGTTGGAATTAAATCACTTGGATAACTGATATTCGGTCGTCTTGAAATCGGGTAGAAATCGACGTTCGACAAAAGTCTTATAACCATTGCAACGTTACTTGTCTCACATTGCGCCCGATGAATAACAATCACGCGTAAAAACTTTCAGGTGTTGAGTAATATTACGAACCCTTTCTGGATAGGTGCCTAGAAGCTATTACTGTTCGTATAAAACATTTTCTACTTCACACCTATCACGTAGATTAAAGAGATATCAAATTTGATACACTGAGAAAAACGTATGGAAAATGTGTAGCACGATTTACCATAATAATGTGCATTTATGTACACTTTTCCTTCAATTATGGCAATCCATACCTCATTTTGGTGAAAATAACTTTGCATCTAATGCATATTACCATATAAGTTTTAAAAAAAGTTATAAATTAAAAGGAAAATGTGCTAAAAATTAGCTGCCATAGCTAATTTTTGTGGTTGATATTTGGATAGCGAAAAGAATAGCTATGATAGCGATTTTTCTTCGCAATCAGTGTTTTGCTGTACCAGCTTGAAAGAATCGCTAAAAGAACAACCAACCGAGTGAAAAAAAAATTCATTGGATGGGGGGGGGGGGGTTGATTCCGCAATCTTTCGGTTACTAACTCGAGCTGCTAGTGCTTGAGCCACCCTACCGATTCTAATAATACATATAGCTTCAGCGGAATGTTTCAAATTTAATATTGCAAAACTGTATGTAAACAAATAATTATTCTGGAGGTTAAATATTTCGTTATTAGGGTTGTTGAACATTTTTTGAACCTCAAAATGTCTATGCATTTGTCAAATGTTCATTGAATTCACATTGAATGTTTAGTGGCCATCTTATTCTCTTTGGGTATTTAGTACAGCTACAGAAATCGCTCCACTAGCAACATTTCTTCTGCGATCATTTTTTGTCGGTGCACAAAAGCTATGTAAGTACATATGGCTACAATGATAGCTGCAGTAGCGCAATGCACTCAGCACACAAGTTTTTGCTGTCACTGAGAATTCATTTTTTTCCGTGTATGAGGATCTCTGCTACAAATTTTTCTCTGTTCACTTTGCGAATATTCGTTTCTCATTGAAAATTCAATAATCCCGAATTCAATAGGAGTAGTCCATGAAATTCAATTTCAGTTCATTTTCAGTTCCTGGTTCCAAATAAAAAACTATTCGCTGTCGCTGCAATCTGGTTAACTATGAGAAGAATGTTTTAGCTGCGACAGCGACATGAGTTGGATCATGCACATAAGAATTGTGCTCTTATTTATTATGCACATGAAAAAATTGATTTAAATTTGTTCACATATTAATTTTAGTTGTTCCTAATACGTTTGATAAATGTGCACTGATAGTCGTGCACAGTGAATTGTACACATGAAAAAAAATGAGAAATATAAAATGTAAGATTGTGCACCTCACATTTTGCACCTTTGGGAATATTCAATATTGTTTTTTATGCGCAAGTAATCATGCACAAAATTTTTATTCACAAAAACTTGCGCATAAAAAACAATATTGAATATTTCCAAAGGTGCAAAATGTAAGGTGCACAATCTTACGTTTTATATTTCTCATTTTTTTTCATGTGTACAATTCTCTGTGCACGACTATCAGTGCACATTTATCAAACGTATCAGGAACAACTAAAATTAATATGTGAACAAATTTAATTCAATTTTTTTATGTGCATAATAAATAAGTGCACAATTCTTATGTGCATGATCCATCCCATGTCGCGACAGCAAAAAGTGTTTACTTTTGCAGCGAAATTTGCTTGCTATTCTGTATGTTCTAAAACATTTGATGCTTCATAAGCTCCATTTATTGACTTCTTTTGGAGTAAAAACCGGAGTACATTATAAAAACGTCCACGAGAACCTGAAACGTAGACGTTTTTATGATTTACCTTGGTTTTTACTTCAAAAGAAGTCCATGAGTGAAGCTTATTTGGTTTGAAGTTTTTCACAAGGAGTAATGTTTCACATGTTATTTGATGCTTCAATTAATCATGTTGCTTCCCCAGCAATGCAGTTAGCTGTTACAGCGAATCTTTAAATAAGTGAGCAGGAAAATTTTGCTATTTTGTATATAATACCTCGATTCGCTGCACTATTAGAAATGTCTTTAAATTTAATATATTCCTCATGTACATTTGTAAATGGAACTTCCAATTCTTGGTGATTGAAATGAGAATTCATTTACACGTAACTGAATTTTAAATTGTTGTAATTGAAATTCCAATAAATTTTTCAGTTACGTGAATAACTTTTGCTTCCATTACATGTAATTGGAAGTTCAATCAGAAATTTCTAACAGTGTGCGTCAACAAATCTTTTTTCTCCATGAATCATTTTGTTTATCAACGTTTGAATCACAGGTTAACGGAATCAACGAATCTTCGAATACTAAGATTGTGAAACTGTTGATTCAATTTTGATTTCATTTACAGCATATTTGCAGCATCGATGAACACATGAAAAATGTTTGACACGGAAAAATTCTTGGGTGAATGCGAAGGTATTTGCTTATGTGAAATGGAAAGGATACTTGATTGCCTACTTTTGAAAATATAAATACAATAGGTTATCACATAAAGTGCTTGGATTGTTGAATGAAGATATGCATCAACTCTGCGTAGTTGAATTAACCATGGACTTGTATTGATTAGCAATTCAGTGCAATATTCCTATTTTTTAGGGGGCTTATGAATACCTGGGGAAGATTATATCCCAAACAAGACTGAATTCAAACACTCTTCGAATGAAATAACTGCGATAAAGGTGTATGAATCTTCATTTCATGAAATTCTTGGTTCAATCAAATTTCTCGTACTCTCAAACTTATTGAGTGTTTTGAACATTCCTTTCCACGCTGCCAGAAAAACATTTCTAAATAATTCATGTTACCGAAATTTGAATCGTTTATACAAAAATTATCGTTATCTAACTCTTTACATTTATTCTTTGGAAATGAAAACATCGTACTGCAAAATTTTTGGTATTCGATAATTGAGTATTTTGTTGTTCGATTACTAATTCGTTTCAATAAACGATTCAAACTTCAGCAACCTAATAATTCTTGGTAAGTACATTGGAACCGTATACGGTACCGGTGCGGTACTGGGAATCGGTCTCGTTATTTTCTAGATCCACGCGAAGGCTCGTGAAGATTGCAGCCTGGAGAATGTCTGAACAGCAAAACAGACACGGAAAACAATAATTCGCTATGGTAGCTTGGAATTAGCTCTGGCGGCTAATTCGTGTGTTTGGTATTTGGATAGCAAAGAATATTACTGCGACAATTGAATTCCAGTTTGCAATAACTTTTTTTTTCACAGCCAGAAAGTAGCTGTCATAGCTAATTTTTAGCTATCTCAATATCAACCAGATTATTTTTTCCGTGCAGTCTAGGGCTTCGCACGAGACTCTCGTCTCAAATTGAAAAATGATCTATATTTACTGTTCTAAAAATTCAAGACATAAAAATTTTGAAAAGAATCAAGCTTCTACCTAAGGTGTGAAAAATTCACGTAGAATTCTGATTTCGTCGAAGAGGAGTGCACTGGGAAAGAAGTGACATGGTCACAGGAACCATCCTTGCATGGTTAAGGATTTTTGGTTGGGGTGACCTGAAATCTGGTTATGATAACCGGGAAAATAAAACAAAATCACGTAAATCTGGTTGTAGTAACCAGACGGAATGGTCAAAGACAAAATCAACCACATCGCCTCTTATGAGAACCAGATTTTTCTTTGAGTGTACTAAGATATTCTCTCAGTCTTGGAACTATTATCGGTCTCGGTACAGGTCTCGTTGCATATTTCAATATATATCTCTGCTGATTTTGTTGGAATGATCAAGGTTCTGCTCTCTTCCGTTGATTCCATTTATACTCTCGAATTATTCTGATCATCCTGATATCAAAAGAGATTGGAATAATTATTGGTAACTACTTTATCTTCATTTGGCACGAGTCTCGTGCGAAGCCCTACACTGGCAGAAAAACGACCTGGTTGAAACATTCGTGGTCGCGGTAACTTGAAATCTGGTTCGATTCACCATGAAATATGATTGTAATGTCCAGAAAAAGTGGTTGAAGCAAAAGTAAACTACATTTTTCAGGTTAGGAAAACCAGATTCTTTTCTTGGTGTAATTACCAGAATATGTAGTTAATTTTGGCTTCGACCACTTTTTCTGGACATGAAAATCACATTTCCTAGTGAATCGAACCAGATTTCAAGTTATCGCGGCCACAAATGTTTCAACCAGGTCGTTTTTCTGTCAGTGTAGTGCAGTCTGTGACTATAGCGCTTACAAGACTTTTATTCTGCTTGCAAAAATGTTCATGAGGAGAAAAAAAGATTCGCTTGTTATTATATGGGCAGCAAAAAAGTTTGGTAAAATGAACGATAACCCGAGAATAACAACTGATGAGACATGATCAGATCTGAACAGATCTATTGAGATCTGAAAAAAACCCAATTTTAGCTTGTATTTGCCAACACATATTTTCAAATTTGAATTCAAACATGGAAAAATGTCTCAAAATTTTTGGTAATTGGACAATCAATTGCTCATCAAGATTGAATGTGATCTTCAATTCAGATCTAACGAGATCCACACAGATATGATTAGATTTGTCAAGATCTGGTCAAGTCTTTTCCCAGACAAAAATTCCCGGGTGGGTGGGATTCCCAAATTCGCATGTGGACTCAGGTCCCTGCTCAGGACGAGCCAGGTCCTGCCTGGAACCCCTCTGGTTCCCGCCCGGGACCAGCCAGGTGGTGACTCGTGCAAGAACCTGACATGTCCCGAGCAGGAACCAGAGGGTTTCCAGGCAGGACCTGGCCAGGAACCTGAGTCCACATGCGAATTTGGGAATCCCGCCCATCCGAGAATTTTTGTCTGGGTTGAGATCTGGATAGAGCCAAAATTCGGATCTACTTGGATCTAGAGAGATTACATTTTTTCTCCCCGGGAATTCATCATTTTAGCAAACCAAGCTTCGCAAGACAAGCAGAAGCTCTGATAATTATAACGAATCAGTTCGTAAATACAGCGGATTGTCATCGTTGGGTTATTCAATCCACTTAGCGCATTTCCCACACAAAGAATGTAACCAAGATGTAACCACCACAACACAGATGAAACATTGTTATATCTCTACGATGTTGGTGTTACGTAACACGTGATTTTCTAAAATCACTGCAGCATCCCAGTAATAAAGTTTGTAACATTCGAATTTCATACAAAATTTACGAATATGAATAGGAATAATTGTTTTTTATAATAGTTCAGAAAACATATTTAAGGGAAAATTAAGGTTCTCATAGCAAAATTTTGTGAAATATTTCATCAATTCATTATTCAATGTTATTGGCGAATATGAATCTCGTCGTCCAACACGGAAAGGGCATCATGGTGCTAACCAAATTATTTTTGTAAGATTATTACATGTTACGTAACACCAGCATCGCAGAGATGTAACGACGTCCTATCTACGATGTGGTGGTTACATCCTGGTTACATTCGTTGAGTAGGAAATTACTATCAACCAGGAAATTGCCTGTAACAAACAGGTTACATCACCAGTAACAAAACTGTTTGTCGCCGTTACGTTGCTGTGACAAACTGTGTTGGGTGGGATCATTCTAGTCACTCTCTAGGCTATTACAAGCTCTTATGAAGCCTTACAAGCACCTCACAAGGGCCTGGTGCCAGAGACCTTATTTTGGTGAAATGTGCTCAGCTAAAGAATCTTGTCACCCCAATAAAATTCTTTCCTTGGGATAATGACAGGTTTTTGTTACAACAGAAAAAAGGATGTTTTCATCCGAATGAAAGAATTTTATTGACACAACGAAAATTTTATGAGAATAACGAAATTCTTTTGTTGATCACATGTCGACAAAATGAGTTTGTTCAGTGTATAATGGACCAAATTGTTGACCTAGCAGGATTTGTTTCTTCGTAGAACAGGAAATATTACAATCCTCATATGTAATAGGAAATTTCACTGTATTTACAGTGATATTCATGTAAATTCGACTCCCTTGAAAAAAGAATTATTGGAGTTTTCCAATACTTTGGTGGAGAAAAAATTTTGATTATGCTTTGCTGAGCGTTGGAAAATCGAATTCTCAATTTTATTCTTGACTCATTCAACGATATTTCATATTAAAATTCAGAACATGATTGTGAAATGGATGACAATTGAATGAGTTACGATCAAAATTCCCAAATGATTGTATTAGTTCATCAAAAGAAAGCATAACACGCGATAAGCTTTATAACATAACAAAAGCGATATACAAAGACACATCAATTTCAGGTATACATGACAAATTAGAGGAAAAACATGAAGGAAACCAAATTATACTATAAGAAATAAGTAAAAATTCATGTTGGAATTTTTTCCATTAAACTCAGACTCACCTGATTTCAAATTCTTATCATAAAACTCTCAATGTCTCTAACAAATATTACGATAAAACACCTTTCAGAATCTGCATAACACCATTAGTTCTGGAACCTCTTTCACTGATATCGAGCATTCGAGAATTCCACTATCACCAACATAGTGGATAATAATATAAAATTTCTCGAACGATTCAGTAAGAATTAGCGATTCCAACTGAAGTAGTTTGAACAACAACGTATCGAACAAAATAAGATTGCACTTGATTTATTTATTATTTTATTTTACAGGATGTGATACCGTATGTTGATATTTTATAACTCAGTATTCGGTTATCGTGATTTGTTTATTGAATTGTTATAAACACACTTGAAGTCTTTCGTTAATGATGAAACATAAGTCGGTGAAGGACGGTGTAACACTGACCATGACCCTGAGAGGTACCGGTAACTTCATCGACTAGCTAATACATATCTTCACAAGCCGTTGGATCCATTGAGATTGTACCTGAAACCACGAGGAATTGTCGAAGAGGGAGAAGGAACCGTAGAACGAAGAGGAGGAAAATGTACGGGTCTCGTAATCGCTATCCCTTTTCCTCCAATGTTACCACTATCGAGTATAACGGTCATCGACTTCCTTCTACTTTTCATTCTCTCTCACGTCTTTCCACGTGCATCATCGTTCCTTAAGTATGATATCACTCACCTAAAAATATCAAAATTATAACACATAACTATAATAAAATCATTTCCCTGTTACGAATGAGCTACACACATTGATGAAAATATCATAAATTTCGTTTTATTATATAATTATTTTTTTTAGACCGAATCATTAAAATTCTTCTTAATTCCCCCCCTGTGTTTTTTAATATGAAGGTCCGCAAGTGGTCCTACGAACGTGCGACGAATACAGAATTTCATGAATGTTGTCGTTGTTGTCACGTTGTGAAATTGAATTTTCATCATAGATGAAGGGAGGTAGAGAAATTAAATCACGTATCACTTCATGGATTGTGTGATTCCATGTTTATAAATAATTATAAAAATTGAGTAGAGGAAGGAAAATATCTTTAACAAAGTTTCAGGGGTTAACGTTATATTGGAAAATCAAATACATTCTCAATACAATTTGAGTTTGTGTTGTTTCAAACCAGAAGTTGCATTTTTTGTCATTTCCAACTCCTCACGAGAGAAAGTTACATTTCGCATACACTTTCAAAAGGATGAATAACTGTTGGCAAAAATGAGCAAATAGTCTTAGAAAGCGAATTGCTACGGTTAATAACCCGCAAAAAATTATTTCTTACAAATTTTGGATGAGCTAACAAAGGTTGTAGATTTTGAAAAAAGAGAATACATGAAAATGAATGGATTTGGCCTTTTCTTTTAGTAGGAAGTTGATGGCTAGTTTCGGAAGGATATTGATACGTTTTGTAGATTCTCAACATGCAATTTACTGATTGGTCCGTTCAGCATTTCAGTCGATATTTATACGAATTATTTTATATTTGATTTATTTTACTTCACAAACTACCTGAGAGCTTCGAGATTCGTAATGTTTTTGTATGCAAAAATTATCCCTTCTATTTCTTTTCTTGAATAGAATACAAGTTCATAGTCGAAAATACTCTAGCAATTCTCTAAACTATTACGAAACTTTGGCAGACCTTGCAAGACCCGCACAACTCGATACACATTATTCAGTTTCTTGAGATACCTTCACGAAAAGTCGGAGATATCTGATGGAACACATTCAGATATCTTTTAGATCTCTTGAACTCTTTTTACATCTAAAAGATATCTATAAGAAAATTATCAGACCTCTTTTACGATGTCTTTCAAGATATCTGAAAAAAGATCTTATATTTGGAGAAAATCACCCTGAAGAAAATTGTCGCCATGAAAATTCAGTATTTCAGTATGACAAAATTTCAGTGGTAATTAATTAATAGATTAGACTGACAATTCCAGGATATCTACAGAAGTACCCTAGTTGAAAGAACCCATTGATTCTGACCGATTCTCATTAAATTACAATTAAACGTGGACAATATTCTGACCAAATCTCACCGGTGATTTTTCAATGAGATTTGGTCAGAACTTTTATGTGAATCTCGTTGAATCTGGCTAAATCTCACTAAATTACGATTAAAGTTGGACAATGTTCTGACCAAATCTCATTGAATTTAATTTGTCAGATTCAATAGATTCTTTTAACCAGGGTATCCCAGCACATCCGCTAAAATTTCCCAGCAACGTTGGAATTTAGGAGAATGAATGAATATTGAGAGATGAATGTACTGAAGTTTCCAGTACCAGCCCCAGTACACTGTAGAAAAATCACTTCTGAAAATTCAGAAAATGTGACCGTAATTTTTTACAACCCTTCTTTTCTGAATTTTTAGATGAATTTCAAGAATTTTTGACTGAATTTCGGAGGATATCCTCCAAATATAGTCACGTTTCTTGTAATTCGGCAGAATTTATCTGAAAATTCAGAAAAAAGTGGCTGTAAAAAATTATAGTCACATTTTCTGAATGTTCAGAAGGACTTTTTTTACAGTGTAGACTTCCAGTTCGTGTTTACGGTGCAGAAAATGACTGAAATAGTTCCTACCTGGGTACCTTCACTATTGATCCTTTTTCTGTTATTTGTTCTTTTCCTCCGCGTAGTGTTCCTCAAAAAACGTTTGTTTTTCTACTTCTATTCAGAAGTCAATTCCATCAGGATTCGCCATCAAATTCAGTAGAAATAATAATGAGACCAAAAACCGGTCTCGTTGACCCTGATCATCCTCTCCGTTAAATAACTGATTTGAGAAAAAATGCAAAATGGTGTTATTTGACCTTTTTTGAGTGTTTTTCCCCCGAAAATGTTAACAGGAAGAAAGGAGACACCCTAATCTGTTGTTGGATTTTGAATTCGTATGGATTTGTTTTCGTGCAAAATAAATTCCTAGTGAAAAAAGTGTCACAAATTTTCAATGAAACAAACGAAATTTTTTTGAAGAATTGTAAAAATTACCGTGAAATTCCAGTACTCGAAGGACAAGTAAAAATTCTTCCAAAAATTACTGTGCAGCCTGTAATAATTAGTGAGTTTTGAAACAGTTGAAAGTGATATTTTCGATAAATGTTACAAAATACACAGTAATATATTTTGAAAATTTCACGGTAATTTTTCAAATAAAATTCTCTCAGTGTAAAGTCTTCTCATGAAGTATAAAGTCGGTTCATAAAAACTTCATCAGATTCTGATTCCCTTCGATTGAATATTGAGAGATCAACAATAATTAGTTCATTCACTGGATTTCCTAGGCCTCTTGTGAGTCCCCAAAGAAACAAATATTCTACCGTTTCGTCATCGAAGGATGATAGATCGTATCAAAGTAACCTGCGTGTACAGGTATCTAATGAAGAATTACGTGTAAATTCTCACGTCGTCGTTCATCAACATTCGGAGGATTGTTTTCTACGTCACCAACTGGATTTATGGTAAAGAATGTCATTCACTGAAGAAAGGTAACAAGAAGGAGAAGAAGGAGAGGAGAAGTAGATGTAACCTACTTCCAAATCATCAGCACACAAACCGCACGTATTCCATGACCTCTATAGAATCTAAAATTCAATCACGTTTTTTATTTTACTTTTATTTCATTGCGTATGATAATCAACAAGGCGATCCGTTCAATTTAGATAAAGTTTTACATCATTCGTTAATCACGGTAATGCATTCTTTTCGCTGTTGAACACGCGATTAACTATCATCGGCTTTAAAATGGGAGAACAATTTTCCAATAACACGAGAGAAAGAAATCGGATTATATTATTTTCTGAAGATTATAAATTTCTCGTGAATCAACATTTTTGTGTACAAGAAGAATAATTTTTTTCTACGAATTTTTGGTTGAAGACCAAACCTCGACTCTGTCCCCCCTCACTTTTCCTTTTCAATCAACGGAATGAACAGTACACTGTGAAAAAAGCGGTGTCAGAATTAACACAGAATTGATACAACGTGGATTTTGTACAAGTCCACGCAAAAATCGATGTCAGAATAACGCCAAACAGTGTTAGAATGACACTTTACGGTGTGAAAAATACATCACGTGGTGTTGAAAAAACAATATTTGGTGTGATTTATTTTCTAATATCACCAATTTTTCACAGTGTATTAAGGGGGTATTCTGGTTTAGACACCAGGATTTTTGGTGTCTTTCCGGACGCCATAAAAAGGATCCAATAAATGTTTTTACCATCCATTTCTTCCCTAGTTGTTTATTGACAATTCGAGATTTCAAAACATTGGGAATATTATCAACAAAATCAAAATTGAAGAAACTGCAGATCGGCAAAGTGAGGGCTCATAAAAAATTGTCGTGACCTGGTGTGCAGGATTCCAGTCCACCTAGTGATCTAAAAAACATTTTTTTTTTGGAAATTCCTGAAGAAGAAGAAGAAGGATATAGCTATCGCTCTACGAAGAGTTTTGTTGGAAATCAATTTTTTTTCACAAAATGGCGGCCGTTTAAAAAATAAGTTACGTTTTTTCCCTGATTTTTTTCGCCCTTTGGGATTTAAAGGGGAAAAAAACGAAGAGATTTCTCAAAAAACTCCTCGTAGTACAAAACTGCAATGTATAAAGGAGCTCTGTGCCACATTTCAAGTAAATCGGTTGAGTAGAACTTGAGATATCATGCACACCGTTTCGAAAAAAGCAGTTTCGAGAAAAATGCGTTTGAAGATTCGAGCACAATTTCAAACAGTCTACAAGTAAAGAGTAAAACTTGCTTCGATTCTGCATATAAATCCATTTCAAGATGCAGCCAAGACCAGCCCTGTTTCAGCTGAAACTGAGCGCTGAAAACAAATGCTGACACAATGGGAAAGACTGAATTGCAGTCAATTTTTTGAATAAGATGCAGTGACATTCAGTCGAACTTTTTACAATGTGAGTGCTACAATGGTACATTATACTGACATTTTTTCACGAAACCCTCTTGAAAACATGTTCTTAAAAGTTTTAACTTTGAAAATATGCACAAAGAAAAAAATAGGTTTTTCCAAAATTCTAGACCAAAATACCCCCTTAATAAAGGAGGGGGGGGGGGGCGGTCTGAATTAGGGAGCTCAATCAAAAGGTTCTTTGAGATTTTTTGTACGCACGAAAAAAATAATTGCATCGAACGAACTTTTTGGGATGTTTTCATGTATGTTTCAAGTTGTTGAAAACATTTTTTCCAATGTTAAATAATCAGTATTCTCATGATTAGAATCAATAAAAATACTTGAATAGTTATAACGTTTCTTAATTTCCATGACAAGATGAATAATAATTTGCCATTATCAAACCAAGGTCTTCCTATGATTAGCAAAACATAAGAAACACTTCGAATACCTGTATATTTTAATTTCACTATGTAAAATTAATCAGATATACAAGATCCACACAGCACTTCATGTCTAAAAGATATCTCAAAACGAACTCAAGAAGTCTTATGCAACACGAAAAGATATCTTCAGGATATCCTCAACAGTTCTCACTCTTGAAAAATTTCTACAAGATGTCTAAAACATATCATCTCGGAAGACAAGTTTTAGATCTTTCAGAAGATACCTTTCAGATGTCTGTTAGGAGTAAGAACTGTTTTAGACATCTCAAAGATATCTTCTCGGGTTGCACAAGACTTGTTAAACTTTTCGAAATAGTTTCTCAAGATATTCGGAAAATCAAAACTGGTGTGTAAGGAGTTATATTCACATTTGTAGAGCCGCTCGCAAATGAAGTATCCCATCGAAGCGCGCGCAAGATAAAAATCGTATTTTTTATCCAAAACAGAAAAATTTACACGTATTATTTTTCTAATAGTTGTCATTAGGTTGTTATTATTACTACGATAATCGTTACCATATATGTTGCTGAAGTTTCAATCGTTTATTGAAACCAATTAGTAATCGAATCACGAAATACTCAATTTGTTACCAGTTTCGAGTAATTGATTTGAAAAGTTGAACACCAACGATTCATCATCTTTTGTGAGTTTTGATTTCCGTTCCGTTTTTTTAAACGATTCAAACTTCAAGAACATTTACCGTATATTTTTCTCATTGCGCTATATGCTGAAGAATTGAAATACTTTTGGAATTCTCAATTTTCGGTACCGAAAGCTCTGAAAATGTTGCCCATCGATTTTGCTGCTGATTAAATGAATTATGTAATGAAAATCGAACGCTGTTCACAGTGGACCAAATTATGAAGTGACATCCTCGCATCGCCATAAAGCTGAGAATTACGCACTTTGAGGTCATAGCATTGAGGTCCTAGTGGACAACACAATTCCATCAAAGAGTCCTTAATATCTCATTATTATTCCACTCCAAATGGCATTCAATTGTTACACAAAAGAGATACTGTAAGCAAAATGATTATCTTCAAGATAATAATTGTGGAGAAATGATCAGGTTGTGCATTGTTATTTAACACACTTATCTACTTTAGAAAATGACTGAAAGCCCCCAGGTGTCCCATCGAAGTACAAATCATTCAAAATCCCAAGATAATCGAATGACTTGAGTGTCTTTCTAAATCTCTATCTAGCCAATACTATATGGCGATGTTACCTTATATTTACACAAACTTTAACCGTAAGAAATCAGTTGTCAACTCCCCTTGTCCGTTCCTCAACAACAAAATATCTCAATGTATTTTAAATTATGAATTTTCAGGAGGATGTTGCGGTTCAATGAAAAAGAGAACCATAGTAGGTGGTTACGCCTTCACCTGGTGGTTCGTCACGGATGTGCAACGATTATCGCTCGAGGTGATGACACTAAATCCAGTTTGCGAAAGCGTGGAAACGGCTCAAGGTGTGCCATTGACAGTGACAGGAGTCGCTCAGTGCAAAATTATGAAGGCCGATGAATTGCTTCATACAGCAAGTGAACAATTTCTGGGTAAAAGTGTTCATGAAATCAAATCGACCATTCTATCTACCCTGGAAGGTCACCTACGTGCCATTCTTGGTAAGTTCAATAACTTCCTAGAACACATTCTCTATTCATTTGGAAACGAATTAACATATATATACAACATGCGCTGGGAGAAGAACAATAATAATAATTGAGGAAGCATTCAACTGCGAAATGATATTACTAGACCAGTTGAGTTGTTGCATAAAAAAAGTGCACGGGAAAAATAATTTAACTGCAGCAGTTAGGTGGCCAGCATGGACACGGACAGCCATTGATTAGCTACAAATGCAAATTTTTTTACTATAACAGCTTAAATTTAGCTGTAGGAGCTAATTTAATGGCTGTCCATGTTCGTGGTAATAAATAAATGATTCCTATCTGGGCAAATCTTTTTCTTCGTACTTTTAACCCGGAAGGTGAAACCTAACTCCTCCCCAAGAGAATACAAACCTTTAGAAACATTCATTGAACGTTCCTGAAAGTTTGTGTTCTCTTGGGGCTTCGACATTGAAATAAACATTGAGATACTTTGGAATCCAGCGAAAACAATTGTTGGAGTATTTTGAAGGGTCACTAATGGCTCTTCATCGGCATTGCAGAATCGTTAACGATTCATTGAGACGCCAGTCATCATTGTTTGTACACTGTAAAAAAAGGGGTGTCAAAACGGTGCCAGAATCAATACAAAATCAACACAACGTGCACGGAGAAAAAAGATCATGGAATGATCGCTAGGAAAGATAGTAAACTGGTGACAACTACGAATTTCTGTGCACAGTCGCTAACAGGGACGAGTAATGATTCCTATTTTGGTATACTATATTGTATTTTAATATACCAAAATAGGAACCATTACTCGTCCCTGTTAGCGACTGTGCACAGAAATTCGTAGTTGTCACCAGTTTACTATCTTTTCTAGCGATCATTCCATGATCTTTTTTCTCCGTGTGGGTTCTATGGAAGTCCATCCCAAAATTGGTCTCAAAATCACACCAAACGGTGTTAGGAAGACACTTTGCGGTGTGGAAATGACACCATGTGGTGTTGAAAAAACACTATTTGGTATGCATTTTTCCTAACATCGTCAATTTTTCACAATGCACACTGAAAACACAGTTCGTTCCAGCCAAATAAAATTTTGGTTGAAATGAACGCAAAGAAACTTTTTGGTTGGCTGAAATAAAACTTACTTGGGGTGAACAAAATTTGGTTCGCAATAATTCAGGCTTTCATACAGACAAATAAATTTTGTTTATCCTAAATAAATTTTATTTCAGTCAACCAAAAAGTTTCTTTGCGTTCATTTCAACCAAAATTTTGTTTCGCTGAAACAAACGTTTCCTCAGTGCACAGATTGTGTTTCATTGGTGGCTTTATTTAGTATTTGCTACTATTTGCTTGCTAAATTTGTAATTTTCATTGTTTAATCCCAAATGATGGATTATCCACATTGATGAGTGGAGATTCACCATATTTGACCTTCCTTGTTGGCATTGATTGAATGGAACAGGTAATGAATTTTCATTTAGCACCTTGTTTGGGAGGTGAGGCAGAGCCGGTCAAAAAATTTTCTGTCGGATTTTGATTGGTTTTTGTCCCGTTCCAGACGAAACCGGACAAGATTTGGAACGGAATTTGACAGGTTCTGTTGGATTGTGACTGACATGCACACTAACTTGAGCACTGATGTACGAATCAGACAATATCGGATAGAACCGGACAAATGCGGATTAAAATTTTGCATGGACATGTCTGGCATTTTTAGCAGGGAAATTCAAATACCTCAAACAAAAAAAAAACCACGTAGGGTCTAACTTTGCAACCAACGTGGTTACTTCTTCCTTTGGTGATGATCATCTGTATATATACAACATTCATTCTATTTCAGCCTAGAACTCTCCTGTACTGTCCCTGGATGAAGAAACCCATTGATTTCCATTAGATGTGCAAATTTTCGATTCAAACCCATTGAATTTGAATCGGAAATCTACACGTTCAATGAAAATGAATGGGTTTCTTCAACGAGAGGTGAAACAACAGCGAGGACAATATAATTTTATATTCCAGGTACACTTTCTGTAGAGGAAGTGTATAAAGATCGAGATCAATTTGCGGCCTTAGTTCGAGAAGTTGCGGCGCCTGATGTCGGTCGAATGGGTATCGAGATCTTATCGTTCACAATCAAAGATGTCTACGACGACGTGCAATATTTGGCATCCCTCGGGAAAGCTCAAACCGCAGCTGTCAAACGAGATGCCGACGTTGGAGTTGCCGAGGCCAATCGTGATGCTGGGATTCGGGTGAGGAGATCAAATTTTTAAACATCGTTGTATTTACAAGCACATTGTTCACACAAGTTCTTCAACTTTAGGAGGGGGGGGGGTGCGGTCTGCACGGTGGAAAAAAGACACTTTATCAAACATTTATTCATAAGATACGGTTGATTCTTATTAAATATAAATATCGCAGTATTATAAAACAACTTTTCAACAATATTTTGTGAAAATTTGAGTACAAAATATTCAAAACTCAGCAAATCTGCCTAGACATCTGAAAAAAAAAAATAGTTTTGCGGTGATCGCTATAACTCATGACTCAATCATCTGAAACAAAAGAACCAAAGTGACTTTATTGGCGTATGAGTTTCCCCAGGTAACAACGTCGAGTTTTTTTTTAAATTGATTTTTTGATATTTGATGACACTACTGGAAAGGCAAAAAACGTGATTCTCGCTTGAAAAATCAGCATATTTTTTACTGTAAAACAAAGAATAACAACAAACTGTGAAAAACCTCGGAAACTCATGCGCTAATAGAATCCCTTTGGTTTTTTTGTTTCAGATGATTGAGTCATGAGTTATAGCGATAACCGCAAAACTATATTTTTTGTCTAGACGTCTAGATAGATTTGCTGCAAATGGCTGAATTTGAAATATTTTGTACTCAAATTTTCACAAAATACACTGTAAAAAAAAACTGGAAATTTACTGTGCAACTGGACTGGAAATTTCCAGTGCTAGTACTGGAATATGGATATTCCAGTACATGTACAGAGATTTTGTTGTTACGTTACTGAAAATTTACCAAGCATAACTGAAAATTCAGTCATTGTACTGGAATTTTCAAGTTTGAGATGATGTACTGAAATTTTGCCATGATTTCGCGAAAATTTTACCGGCTCGTACTACAATTTTATAGTTCTTGTGCACCAAAAAAAAATATTCCCTCAAAAAGGACTTGAGAAAAAATTTGGAATTTAGAAAAAAAAACCTAATCGTTGGTATACTGGAATTATACAGGTTTTTAACTGCAATTCTCAGGTTTTGTGGTGGAATTTTCCAGTTACTATGCAATTGAATTATACAGGTTTTGAACTGCAATTTTCAGGTCGTGTGATGGAATTTTCCAGTTGCTATGCAACGGAATTTAATCACTGTTGCACTGAAATTTTCCACTTCTATTGGACTTCGTCATTTCTGGCAGGAAAAATTTCAAGTCTTTATATTAAAAATTTCCTGATTGAGATTTTGAATAATAATTGTAATTGTAGCCAATGAAATTGATATATGAGGTTTTTCCAAGACTTATCCTCTTGTGTTCTAGATATGAAGCATATGTAGTAACCCAAGCTGGCCTTCCAACATGTCGCGCTATATAGCTCATCGGTTAGGTCTTAGGTTTCAGTTGGTAGGCAGGTAGAAAAGTGTGGGTTCAAATCCTGTTAGGTAGACATGAGTTTCTGTCCATCCAAATGAACGATCAAAAGTTTCTCAATCATCTTGGAACACAAGGACCCTGCAAAATCACTTTGCGTGAGCAATTTTTTTTCAATTTTCATGGATATTTTCAGCATTAATTTTCCAGTACATGTCCTGGAAAAGTCCAGCTCGTGTACTGAAAAATTCCAGTACCGAGGCTCAGAAAATTTCCAGTTTTGATGCGGAAATTCCATAACGTTTGCACTGAATTTTTGCAGTACAAATGTGCTGAAATTTTCCGGTACATGTACAGGTTAATGACTTCCAGTACATGTACTGGAATTTTCCGGTGAAATTTTTTTACAGTGTATTCTTGAGAAAATTGTTTCATAATACTGTGATATTTGTATTTGATAAGAATCGACCGTATCTTATGAATAAATGTTTGAAAAAGTGCCTTTTTTCCACCGTACAGACCATACCCCCCCCCCTCCGCCCCCCTTGACATAACCATTGACAGAATTTTTCTTTTCTTTAATTTCAATTCAACTCCAGAACAATACATTTCAGAGTAAACTATCGCTTCATTCAAATTCAATGATTATATATGATAAAATGTGTTATCTTATTTATTGGTATGAACATCATTTTGTTTACAGGAAGCGGAATGCGAGAAAGCTGCGATGGATATTAAATACAATACCGATACGAAAATCGAGGATAATGCACGATTGTTTCAACTTCAGAAAGCAAACTTCGATCAAGAAGTCAATACCGCGGTACGGAGTATCTTGTTTATTTCAGAATATTATTGATTACGATTTGATGAAGGATACGTAATTCAGCGCATTTTCGTAACGATAAAAGCGATATCTTGGAAATTTCTTGTGGATATCTGTCACACTAGGAAACTTGGAAACTTACTGGCTCATCATTCTCGGAATAAATCGTGTATTTTCTTATTTGTACACTGTAAATAATTTCTATGGGAAAATTCCTATACATTTATGGGAGGTAATTGATAAATGGATGCGTTGGGAATTTTCCGAACTCGTTTGAAAATTTACTGCGAAATGTTGGAAAAAAATTCCATAACGTTTGGAATTTGTAGATGAATTGATGGGGATTTCATACAAATGTACCGGAAATCGATTTCCCAAATCCTTTTTACACTCACAGAAAGGATTTCTTAAAATGAGAAAATTTTTCTTGTCGTTGGGACGAAACTCACTTTTTTCTTGAGTCTAGGAAATTTTACTCGGATCAAGAAAAGTTCGTTTCGATTTCAAAAGAACTTTTTTTGATTCAAGTAAAATTTTCTAAGCTCAAGGACCAAAGGAGTTTTGTCCCAGCAACAAGAAGAATTTTCTCATTTCAAGAAATCCTCTCTGTGAGTGTACAGTATAGTTGAGGGGGGCAGGGAGAATTTTCTAAAATTGATAATCTAAAAAGCCTAGAGATGGTCTGATCACATAGAGAATGTTGGAAATTCTACATGAGTTGTTTATTCTCAGATTTTCAGCCCACTTCGCTTTAGGGTGTTTTTTTTTAAACTGATTAAGGGATGATCACCATTTTTTTTCACATCAAAATTCGAGAGTTTGTTCACCTTTGCTCTTTAGAGTTATTTTTCACTACAAAACTCAATATACATTGAATGTGTGTTGAAAGCTAAAGAAATCTGTATTTGTACTTTACAATATCTATATCGCCCACCTATGAGAATAAAATATAGCTCTCGGTATCTAGCCGGAAACTCCATGAAGTACATTTTATCCCAATTCATGTATCTTGGACTGAAAATATTCAATTGTTATATACCCTGCTTGGGAAAATCCGATAGAAAACAAGAGGATTATGTTTCAAAAATTGCATAAAAACATCATGTCGTTTTCTATCGGATTTTTTTTAACAGGGGACGTACTTAACCTGCTAGATTGTCCCCATAAAAAACGATACAAAACGATAAATTTCTTCTATAGTTTTCAATGAGGTTTCTGAATACGGAATTTACGAAGTTATATCGTTATTAAACTGAAATTCGTATAAGAAAAGTACCAGTTATTTGGAAAAAAATTGTTACGTGTTCCAGAATGAGTAGTACTTTTTCTATACGAATTTCACGATAAAATCCCATACATTCTTTTGAATTTTTACAGAAAACGATAAGGAACGATAGAGTTCTATCGTTTAATAACGATATAACTTCGTAAATTTCGTATTCAGAAACCTCATTGAGAACTATAGAAAAAATGTATCGTTTTGTATCGTTCTTTACAGGAAAAATTTAGCAGGGATTCATCATTCCTTCACGAATGAATTTAGAATAGAAAAAATCTGTTCACTGACCAACTGCAATCGACTGACATTCTTAATATTTATTATATCTGCAGAAAGCTGAAGCTCAATTGGCCTACGAATTACAAGCTGCGAAAATCAAACAGAAAATACGAAACGAAGACATACAAATCGACGTTGTTGAAAGGCGTAAGCAAATCGAGGTTGAAGAACAAGAAGTACAACGGAAAGAACATGAACTTCAGAGCACAGTTCGATTGCCAGCGGAGGCCGAATATTACAAAATTGGAAGAATTGCTGAAGGAAAAAAGTACGGGGATTTATTATCTTTTTTTCGCTTCATCTCATTTATATTGTTAGCTTTGATGAGATAAAGAATTTTTTGACTCATCCTACAACCGTTAAAAATCTTTCTAAGAAATCCACATCAAACCAAAAACTCTCTACTCACTTAACACAGTTACCCGTGTCACGTTCCAGTAATAATCTTCGAAGAATGATTTTAATGGAACTGCAGACAAAATACTGCAGCAAATCAAGGGTTTTCCTATTCGAAGAACAGAATTTTGGGCTTAAACTTATTCATGATTCTATTGATTTCCAAGAACGACACTTGGAAATATCAATTTTGGTAGATTAATTTTGGTAGGTGACTAAGGAGTAACATAACTGTGATCATCACGGTCATCGACATCTCTCATATGACTTTTGACAAACGAAAATATCGATTGCTGAATAGATGGATTTGATGAACGCGATAACACAAATACTATTCATTCCAGAACACAAACGGTAAAAGCGGCTGAAGCTGAAGCAGAGAGGATTCGATTAATCGGAGAAGCTGAAGCAAAAGCGTTAGAAGCAGTTGGAATATCCGAGGCTGAACAAATGCGAATGAAAGCGGCTGTCTACAAAAAATATGGCGACGCTGCTATTTTGAACATCGCATTGAATGCTCTACCGAAGGTGAGAATCAATACAAATAAATTCATATATTTTTTCTCAATCTATATTCTATGATCCATTTATTCTTTCCAGATCGCAGCTGAAGTTGCGGCACCATTGGCAAGGACAGAGGAAATTGTTTTGCTTGGTGGAAATGATGCGACGAGCGGAGAAATTACTCGTCTCGTTGGACAGGTACCTCCGGCTGTTCAAGCTCTAACCGGTGTTGATCTTTCTAAAGTGAGTATTCTTGAAATAAGTTTGAACAACAATAAGTTCCCCAATAAGATTGAAGAACATATGATGGATGGAAATTCAAGTAAAAATGAATAATAAAATCCAATCTCATGAAGAATCTTTTGTACAATAAGATCTCAATGTCGCCAGTCGTGATATCACTTGTTCTTCAATTATCGAATTATTTAATTTCTATGAATCATTGACATTTTATAGGTACTAGGAAAAATACCAGGAGCGAAGTAATGTTTTACGAAAGAGAAAATGAATTCATCACCTGCATCACCAGCCACATATGGGAAAATGAAATTTTGAAAAATCAATCATACACGGAATGGAGTAACAACTATTTTACTGCCAAAAAGGAAGACCTCCACTTTTTGCTGTTTCATTATCTTTTCACCGGCACCAACATTTTCTCCTCACGAGCCTGTTTCCTCTTTTCCAAATCATTCTACCTCAACAAAGTTTAGATGGAGTTATTATGCCAGAAAAGGAACAAATTAGATAATACTACTTCTAGCGAGAAATGGAAAAACAGAGAGGGAGAGAGAGAGAGAGAAAGAGAGAGAGAATGAGAGTGAGAGAGAATGAAATGAAAATTCAAATAGGATGATATAGTAGAATGTACTAAAGTGTAGAAACTGCAAATGAGATTGATTAGAAACTGATTAATTATGGTACATATTTCTTCTTTTAGGTGTTTCTTTTGTTTTTCACAAAAAGTGATGAACCATCACGATCTTCATCGATCGTCTTTTAATTCTATTTTCTAGATTAATTATTAAGGGGATACCAGTGTTAAGAATATTATTTCTCGATGTCTTTTACGTTTGGTTTCTCGTTTCAGTGCATACCATAAGTAACCAGTTGAAATCAATCGAAAGTTACCAACCTATTTTCTGATAAAATAAATCTTAAAAAATTGACCAAACTTCTTAGACTGGTATTTCCTTAAAGGAAATGATAAAGAGAATTGAGAATAATCGTCAAAATTATAGAATTCGGTAGAAAACAATAGAAACTAATGATTAATTAATTCAAATATGAATTTTATTGAAATCAGTCTCCCGTCAGACACATTCTATAGAAATGAGACGTCGATACAAGAATTTTTTGTGCACAACAATTGCACAAAGATATGTTAATACGAGTATGACACCTCGTAACGTTCGGTTTGCTTGATTCGGGTACGCTTTCACTTTTCATTCTTCAAAAGCACACAGTTGATACTCATTTAATACTCATTTCTGTACGCGAGAATAGTTGTTCGAACTCTGACGATATGAAATCACTAGAAAGTTCATAAGAAAACATGCCTATGCTGTTCTTCAGAATACCGATTGTTGATATTTCGAATCTGCTGCTGAGGATTTGAAATTTCTGATATGCATCTAACTTGAAAATCCCGTACCAAATAAAATACATATTTTGGATCAGTTTTGTAGCAATTTTCAGTGTTTACGACTGAATTTAATATATTAATTTTCATGAGATTTTGAAGAGATTTTAATGAATGTATGATATACAGTACTTAGATGAGATTATAAACAAATTAGCGATTTCTTATGAGATTTTTCTACTCAATTTCTAAAACTTGTGAGATTTTTATCGGGTTATGAAACTCCTTACTTTTTGATATGTATTTTTTGGAACGTACATAAAAAAAAATTAATCAAATATTAGCGAAAGAATGGTTTCAATGCTGGATTACTCTCAAGACAATTTACGGACATTGTTGAATCCAATTGCAAAATCAAGTTTTTGATATTTTTGAAGATATTGTGAGGGCTAGTTACAAGCCAAAAAAGTCCTTCGACTGATGAGAACTGAAAGGGCTCATTCTGATACTTACAGTGGTATTGAAGTGTTGACTTTCATCTCTGTCGCTATCAAACCTTGTTGAGTTATTTTTGATGAATTATTTCAAAGTTGTAATCAATGGAGGGAACGATGAATCTCTTGAATTCTTGAATATTGTTGTATGAAAATGGAAATCCTTGCAGCAATCTTCACTGGGAATTCCAGGTGCAGACTGGAGAACCTGCAACTTCTTATGAAAGATTGAAGTTTGATAGTGTAGGTAACTCCCTGGTTAAAAAATTCGATTGAATTCCAATTGAACTGATTGATTCCTATTGATTCCGATGCAAAAACTCAATTCAAACCGATGAAGAAGATAAAATGAATTTGTTTGAATTGTGTTTCTGTATCGGAATCAATAGGAATCAATCCGCTCGATGGGATTTTTCAACCAGAGCTGAATTACTAAACGAAATTGATGAATTGAGAACAGATTGGATTCTCTGTGTATCTGTACGTGCCCATAACTAGCCCTTGCAAGATATCCCTGCGTAAAGGATTCTCATTGATTCCGATGCGGAAAAGTGATTCAAACCCATTGAGGATGAATGTTGATTGGGTTTGATAATCAATCGGTTCAATGAGATTCTTTGAGCAGGAATATTTCACATAATGCACCAAAAGCTTGACATGAATCCACAAGCGCTACTGAGATAAAATTGAGGAAAGTTGAATCCATGACGGTGCACCAAATTCCACACTCTACGACTTCACATGAAAAGACAGATTCTATTTTATCCGGATTGATTCAACATTTTGAGCAAGGAAAATATACATCCATCTAAATTAAACTTCTCACTTTCTGATTCACTGATTGCTATGGTTCATCAACTCAAAATTAAAAGCAAAAAATGTGGGGAAAACATTTTTAACCCATGTGAGCATCCGCTGCTACCACTTTTGAAACAAACTTTCTCAATTATTTCTCAGAGTGTTGAAAAAGAGGTGGTAGATTCATAAACGAGTGTACCGATGGAATTCAAAGAAATTCGAATTAAACTGGTGAAACTCAACGGTCCTCAGCGAAAATTGGCCAATTCTTCTTGAGATTAATAATTTAAGACTCATCATTTGTGTCTGACGGGATAAAATGAAAGAAAAATGGAAACTAATTTTTAATCGAGTAATCAACGAATTAGAGAAACAAATTTTCTTCAATCGAATCGAATTATGTTCACTTTCTTCTTTCTAAATGATTAAATTTGAAAACATGAAACAAAGGTGTGAAGACTGATTGAAACGCATTAAAAAGTAGTTACGTCATTCATTTGTATCTTCAAATTAATTTTGATTCATGCGTCCTGAACGTGAAAGGGTCAAAAGACATTCCGCAATTATTGACTCTATTGAGAAAATTCAGCTCTTTTGAGAAACTCGTTATCCATCCAAATTTTCTCCGAATGAATCAAAGAATTCGTGAAAAAATATATTGTGAACATTGGCTGTGTGATGGATTTCTGAATTTCTTCTCTGTATTTGAATTTCTTCAACGAAGGCAAGAACCGATTAACATTCGTTTCAATTAAAAAATGCAGATTATTGAAAAATTTTCAATAATTTGTAATCATTCAAACATCCGACAAGCGTTCAGAAAAATATTCAGTTTGATATTTTGATTAATATTTACGAAATCTCCTTGTCACGTGGTACAGATGTGCTGCGATTATCTTAATTAACTTGCAAGTGATTTATAATCATTGGACACCTACGTGGAGAATTTTCAGTGTTTAAAATTCTATTGATAATTACGAAGAAGAATAATTAAGATAAGCACAGAAAAGAGCTTGCATAAAATATCGGTCGCATGATAAAATTGACTAGATTACGTTTGAAGAAGTTGATTGTTACGATCACGTGTTTTTCTTTGTGTAGAGATTAGGGGATTTTGTTGACGTGTTCTCAAATGAGAAAAAAGGAGGGTAGACTATGGAATACGTTTAATGAAAAATTATTTCGAGCTACTGCTCAAAATCTGTCCGCTGATCGCTAAGAAATGAATAAAATATTGGCTCTCAGTCTTTTCTTTACTATTTCATAATTAATATAATATGTAATCATCGAGAATGTTGGGTTAAACCTATGAACGATGATCGTTGTAACATTCATTGATTTTTCATAAATTCTTCAGATTGTAAAATACTGAAGGTCTTTGTATTCTAAATCTTTTCGATCTACGATCGATCAAAGTGTTTCAGCAGTTCGATAAAATCTTCCCTTCTAGTATATCTATAAGGATAATGCCATTATTGATGATCATCACGATATCTGTCGTTGCTCTTCTCGATGGACCCTGTTACGTTTATAAATCTATTGTGATTGAAACTTTCGATCATTGTGTTCAATTTAAATAAGTAACTTGGAGTGAAAGGTGAAGCGAGAACGTTGTGGCATATGGTTAAAATGAATTGCAAGAAATAGATGGGAAGAATTTTCTCGTTCTATTTGTTTCTGTGAATTATTGTAACCGCAATGAAATGATAATGATAATGATAATGATGAGGATGAGAGTAAATGACGTAGTCGTTGTACATACTCTTAGGAAGACATAAATAGCGACCCGCGTCCTCTATTTTGGAGAATAAAATAGAAAATACAAGTTTGTCAACGGTATGGAAAAAAAAAAAGTAAAACATTTTTCTTCTCTTTGTTTTTTCATTTATGGTGGAATATATTTATTATCATTGCTTTCGTTTTAATCGAATCATCGAAGTGCAGCTTATAGCATCAAATATGATTAGTGAAATAATGTACTTTAATAAAAACTCAAAATCTGTTCACGACAGATTTGAATATCTTAGAGTTATTCTTTGTGCAAATGTTTTGAACACTACATTTATATTACTATGAAATATTGAATCATGCCATTCGTTTGCCAAAGAGAAATCTCATGAAACAAAAAATGTTACCATTTCCTCAACTATAAACGTGCAATTTACGTCGAGTACAAATTTGGAGTGTCGCTTTGTTGAAGAATCTTCTACAGCATCGATCTACCAGTATTCTTTTATTCATCTAGTCATCGAGGGCACAAAAATTCTCTTTTTGAAAACTTGTAAGAGACTAAAAATTATTTTTCAAACAAGGAACAAATTATATAATAATCATACTTTTACGAACTTCGTTAGATCTTTTAGGGGAGTGTCATGACGAGATTTTTTCACCAAAACAAACACCAAACAATTTCAAAATTCAAAGTGTGGCTTGAGTCTCCTAAAGAAAAGAGAAAAATTATTATTTCATTTCTGATCGAATGAGGAACAGATTATAAGTTTCGTAATCACACTCCACCTGTAATACTTACTCAGTATTCTCATGATTAGAATTAATAAAAATATTTGAATAGTTATAACGTTTCTTAGTTTCCATGACAAGATAAATAATAATTTGCCATTATTAAACCAAGGTCTTCCTATGATTAGCAAAACGTAAGAAACACTTCGAATACCTGTATATTTTAATTTCACTATGTAAAATTAAGATTCGCTATAAATTAATCACCTTCGATGATCGATTAGGAACGAGCATGATATAATATGAAAGAAAGAACAAGAGAAGAAAGAAGAAAAAAAACCGATTGGGATCAAAGTTGATCTCAAGATTTCAAGAAAAGATTCAGTTGAAATGTGAAACCTGTAAAAAAAAAAATAATGTTTAAAGCACGTAAATGGTCGGATTTCTGGTCAAAATGACGATCTTCTGGATACAAAACGATGTTCGGGAGATCATATTTTTTCCAAGAATTTTGATTTCATCGATAGAAAAATTGAGGGAGAACAAAATGTGTATATATTTGCATATATATATTTCACTCTCAAAAGAGTACCGACGTATATATTGTATAATAAACTTGGTGATAGAGTTTTAGAACTCTAATTACCGATTGCCGCTGTTTGAAAAAGAGAAAAAAACACAAGAGAATCCAAGTGAAATTTGAATTCATCATTCTTACCGGTATTGCCATTTGTTTATATGAGAACACATGATTGAAACACTACGACAAGAAAAACTCACTTCTCTTGGACCAATATTTCTCTCAAATTCGTTTATGAATGAATTATTATTATTGGGGAATCGAAACCAAATATTCCATCAAACATTGTAACAAGGAATTCGATGCGATGAGGAAGATAATGTAACTGTGTAGATAAAGAAATATCGAATGAATTGAACTCATGATTTTATTATCATCTTGTTACATCGTACACGAAGAAAATTCCGAATTTTATTCACAATTTTGTCCTGATTGTCAAATTTTCTTCGTATAACGTACAGTGTTATCTCAAACTCATGAAAATGATTTTGCTTATCGGATCTTTGAATTCCTGTAGCTCTTAAGCTCTTTCTTGTCATGTTTTCATTCATTCCAACGGATTAGCAGCTTTGAATGACCATTCGCATCCTCAGTGTGGGTGATTTCTCAATTTTTTGATAGAATTTTCATTGTAGGCCTAATGGAACTTTTTCATCAAGTTGCGCTCCAGGGAAACTTCTAGATGTAATTTCAAAATGAATACAACTATGCTTAAACAATCATCATAGCGTACAGGAAAAATTCTAATGACGAGTATTTTTAATAATATCTGAAGTGAAATTATGATATAGAAATTCAAAGGAATATATGTCATCAAAATTATGAGAAAATTCAAAACAAAATATTGAATGAAGTAACAGATTAATGAGGAATGAGATAATGCTACAATTTACGATGTAACAAGGAGTTACTGTAAAAATTTATCGAGCTCCGTATACCGCATAAATCTCCGTACACGTCCATTGAATTTGAACTCAAATGTTAAAGTACATTTGTGTTCTCTTGGGGTCTCTTTTACCTATTCTCCATGATGCAAATCCAAAGGCTTGATTTTATATGAAATATAGCGAGATGATTTGAATATACCGATACTCTACCACCACTCTCAAATTTATGGTTTAGTTTGACAATAAGTTTTTCAAAAATTCTTACACGCGGGTCAATTATACCAAACTGTAAGTTATGAAGATTTACACTCACTCATGCTCAATTTTCAAATTCTGAAGTGGTGGTAGAGCACCTGTTTTTGAACGTATCGGAATAATTTGACTTCTTTCTGGATTAAATTTCAAATATTTGTCTCTCATTGCACATGTTTATCGGTGTGATTCATCTCTCGCCTTGAAAATTATAGAAAATGCTGTTCCCAAACAATTCCAGCTATCTCATCAACGAAATTGAGTAGGGTAAATATTGTTGACAACGATTGATTAGTTTGCAAATTTATACTACCACCAAATTCAAGAGAATCGACCGCTAAACAACAAATTTTTCATCATTGAAGGAAAAATCAGCGGACTCCTGCTTAAATTGCTCGTTAAAATCTTTGAGAACATTCAATCTCAATTTAATTTAATTCCATTACGGAAAATGCCTTCGAAAACTGATATCTGTCATCTTTTTTTGTATGATTTAACAAAGATTTTGTATTCAATTGTATTTGATATCTCTGATTTGGAAAATCTAATCGATTATTGGAAGAATGTGTTCTTTAAAAATTTCCAACTGGGGTGAGAAAGCAGATACAATAATTGATTTTTCAGGATAACCTTGGTGAAAATATAATGTGAGTTCACGCAAGAAAGTGTGATTTTTAGACTCACAAAACTTGAAATGACTCAGTGTACATCCGCTTCCAATTCCTGCAACACTCCATTGCATTGTTGACGCATCATTTTCACCAGGGAACCCCCAGTTAAATATGAATAAAACTTTTCTAATCAATTTTAACAGGTATTTCAAGCGAAGGGATAGGAGTTGTGCTGGGAATAGAATTATGAAAGCTGAAATATAAATTAAAAAATTTAATAGATTTGGATTTTCATCATTTGCATATTTTTAATGTTTTACCGCATGGTGTGCTGTATTAATTTATTTACTAATAATTAATCATTGTTGTATATTATGAATTTAATTGTAAAAATGATCACTAATTCAATTTTGCAACACCCTGTAAAAAATATTCGGATTTTTCTTAACCATCAGTACGAATTTAAAATTCTAAACTCTCGTATGGGAAATGAATTTTCCTATAAAATATACGACAGATACCATTTTCTTCTGATTTTTATGGTCAACATAGAAGAATTTTCCGAATATTTATGAGAAATTCACCGTACAGTGTATGTGTTGATTACTTCATTTGTTCCCTTTTGGGAAACGGGGATCTTTACCATTCATTAATTGATGTAATAATTCAAGAAGATTTGAAATCAGATTCTAAAAGAATGTCAAAAATGTATATTTAGTCAATTGATTAATTAATTAATTACATTTTTTTGTTACGTATTACATATTTATTCACTCCAACTGTGAATTAGACGCAATCCAGATGAAGTTACAACTTCATGAAAATAGAGAAGAATATTTCTGTATGATTGGAATGACTAAGATCGTTCAGATTCTTGAAACTAATACAATGTGTCTCGTACATTCTTTCAACACTTTTCATAAAATGAAATATCAACAGCTAACATGTATGTATTAGTTTAATAATTGAGAAAATCAAAGAGTCATCATGCAGAAAAAGGTTGAATACAGATTTTGTTTCATCCAGTACATTGAAATAAATTAAAAAATACTATAGTTTTGAATCTTTATTATACACTACATAGCAGATAATAAGAGTAAATCATCTTTCGTACGTATGTATCATTCAACCACTGAGGAAATCAATTCCTGTATTACAGACAAAAATTGTAGGATGATGTATAACTCGTGTAATAAACTCAATTGAATTGCTTCAGTTCCTGAAAGGTACATATACAAATCGAGTTGGAATACGTTTAAGAGAAATGTGATTAATGTAGACTTATTTTCATATACGTGGAATTCCGTGTAATTTATATTGATTTTCATATTATATTTTGGTCACAATACGATCACAGGTCTTATCTGTTTCATAGTCTCATAATTTATGAATCTTAAAATCACGTGATTGAAAAATTCGAAAGGGACTCTCCTCCTAACAGCAGACGAATATTTCGAATATTCTGGTGTTACTTGGATACTTGAATTTTGTCGACATAATTTGGAACAGTTTTTCATGAATCAATTCTCTCTTTACTGTGAAACATAAAAATGAGAGTAAAAAAGATACGACGCCTGATCGTTAAAGAATAATTTAAAAAAATATCATGTTTTCGTGTATCATGCGATTGAACGCTTTTTAACAAAAGTTTTAAATATTCCTTAGTCTTAAGATGATGCTTTTACCGGAGGAACACTCTCAATCTCCATGTATTTGTATATTGCATTATTATTTTTGTGTAGATCTATTCATTTATTACAATTTTTTCCTTTCTTTTATGTTTTACATGAATATCCGTATCTTGTATTGTATCGCAATGCATTTCATATATAATTTACTTTCTGTTGATAATATATCTTTAAAATGTTGAAAAATATTTATAACAATAATAAGAAAAAGTGAATTTAAACAAAAAAATACATTCCAACTTGTATCCTATTATATTTGCTACAAAAACTTACCAATTTGAGAGCTCTGTACCGTCTATTTTTGAATTATGTTATATAATTATTCGTCGAAGAATATTTTATAATTACATATATATGCATATATATAAATTTCTTTTCGTATTTAATTTCATTTGATGTGTTGGCAAAGAAAAGTATAGAGGAAATCAAAATATCTCAGATAAGATGAGAATAGTATTATTTGTTTGTCCGGAACGTTTGAATCGAGCATCATCTCAGCGCACAAATTCTCCACAGTGATTTCCTTTATATTTCAAATAATATTCGAAACAGGAAGATAAACATTGTCGTATTATGGTTCAGTGAATAACGAAGAGAAGAAAACCAAATATGTGTTCTTTGTTTTCTCTTTGAGCTATTCTCTTGAGAATAAAAAGCAATTATTATATTAAATGAAAAGATAATTCTAGCTGTTACCAGTGTATATTCAATGCTTTGCCATTTAGAATACGCAGTATACCCATAAATATTCGACCTCCGAGCGATATTAAAAAGTGATACAATATTTGCCAAAATGATACCTGTTATCGATATCGTTTCATTTTCATTTTTCAATTTGGAACCTCTGAAATGGGCGTCGAAATACGAATTATCAGGGACAAAATTTTGATGATGAAGTTTCAATTTGGAATTATAATATCCAAATATACGCTTTGTAAATTAATACGCAAATCTTTTATGTTTGTGAGAAATTTCAATAATATCAGACTTTTGTGTATCTACTTTTCACATTCAACATACATTTGTTTTATTTCAAATCATATCTTATGGAAACCTATCTCAATGCTATCAAACGTACGATATTATAAAGGTAAGTTTTGAATTGAAATATGGATATGATACGATTCCTAAAAGAGAGATATAAAAGAAATGTGAGAGAAATGATCCACTGAAAATTAAAATATGTAATAAGGAAGTTTTGGAGGAAGTTCTCTCCTCAAAATAGTTTTTTGTAAATTGTGAATTTTATCTTCGAATTACTGCATTCTATACGATCGATCGATCAATCCTCCTTTGCACACACGTATGAGAATATAATATTAGAAGAGTTAAAAATGATGATGAATCCATAGCAGCTAAAAATGAAGAATAAATTTTATACGATCATTATAAAAAAGCTATATATACATATTTCCCAATATTATCTCGCATAAACTCAAAAAACCTGGTAGAAAATCATCATTTTTCGCTCTTCTCGTTGTCATAATTATTATATAACACAATATATTCGAACCATCATCTTCGATACACGCATCTCTCCTTCGTCGATAATTAAGGATCTGTTTCGTGATCAATCCAATTGGTTCTTATCGAAATTCATTAGAGAAAACAAATTTTGTGAACCAATGGTTATAAAATCAGGTCCTTGATCAAACTTCACCACTGAGAATCTAAGATACTACAGTGACAAAAATACTTTTTTGCCCCATAAGGGAAGAAAAAAAGCTTCAACGGTGTCACATAATTGTTTTTGTGAGTGGAAAGTCATCTACGAATCACGACCAAAATATAATTGGGAAAAAAAACTGAAAGATTCCCGAAAGAAAGGGTCACGATTCCTTTACGTTAGTTAGAAAGAATTCAAAAATCCAACAAGTGTCTAGAACATTATATTATATAAATATACTTGTATATTATATTAGTCCTTTTGTAAAACCATTCGAAGAAAAAACTGAATCAACCTCAAAGCAAGATATATATTTTGTGAGAGAAAATCGTGTGCTAAAAGTGTCTCGATGCATAGATAAAGGACAATATAATGTGTTATAGTTTAACTGTAACTGAAAGTAATGAAATACACGATGTGAATTAGTGGATATTTTTAATAAATGGATCATGGAAGATTATGAAAGAATTGATTGTTGTTTGTTTACATTGATGCCGGAAATATTCATAGACGAGACATATTTCAATTCGTGACGCTGCATCCCATATGAGATTATAGAGACAATGAAAAAAAATTTGAAACTGTCACATCCCTTGTGAGGATCTACTGCTCAAGCAGCACTAGGATATTCTATGAACGTTCTTCGAATATTCGAAATATATGAAATATCAAACCTGCTAAAAATTTCCCATAGAAGACGATGGAATTCAACAGTATTTTAGCCTCTTTTCGTTTTGTATAGGGTGTATCGTGACATTTTTATGGGTTTTATCGTTTCTTTTCGGTTATGCACTATAAATTGTTCTCACCTCCTTCAGTTTTATATGGTTTAATCGGAAGTTTCCCATACATTTAATACCATTTTTTGCTTATACGAGTTTTATCGTAATGTATGGGGAAGGCACGAAAGGATACCTATAGTTGTCTATCGTGGAATTCCTTTTAATAATTACCTTGTTTTCACCAGAAAATTAAATTGAAGAAATGTATCGGTATTTATCGTGTTTTCACGATACACATCATGTCAATAACTTCAAATATGGTTTTTATCATTTTGTATGGGGGAACACACGAGAGGGTACCTATAGTTGTCTCTATAGCTGTGGATTCATGAATACATTTGACAGTTTTTTACACAAACATTTCCTCTAGTGGATTTTCAAACAAAGTTTGGAGAAAATCAGACCTCCCTGGTGAAAATAAAGCGTGCATTTGGAGCGTCGCATAGGAGTGTTATTACCGTCACATGAGAGTGTATTAAGAGTCAATTGGCGCAGTTGAGCGTGTATCGAGTGTGAAGAAAAGCGTTCATGCACGCTGTACTCACGCTTATATCGAAGTAAGCGTGCATTGAACGTATATTGGCCAGAATCACGTTATTGGTACGCTGTTTGAACTTTATGTGCACGCCGTTTTTTCGCCAGGGCTCCTTGATTCCTCAACCGAAACTTTGATTTTCTTGTTCTTGTGTAAAAAGAGACTAGCAATTTTTCTGTGAATCCATGAAAAAATTTTCCGCGGTCATTTACAGTTGGATCGTGAATGATTCACACAACTACGGAAATTCCAGATTCAGAAATCAGGTAGCAAATAATAGGAAAAAATCTCCACTAATTTTTTAGTAGCAGCTGTTATCGTAGAACTACGATAGAACCTTATAAACAGGAGTACAATTCTTCTATCGTGAATGACCTATGGAACAACGGGAATTCCAGTTTCAGAAACCACATACAAAACGATAGAAAAATTTTTCTATCGGATTCTATGGGAAATTTTGAGCAGGGGAAGCGGCTCCCAAGAAGGAATTCAAACATTGGGGATATGATCCGAATATGAATTTGTTCCATTTCCCATTTGTTATGCACTTCATACAAGTTTCCGTAGGAGCATCGCGTTTGGTTGTTGCACCCTTAAGGGTATACTGGTGCCGGGACGCTAGCCATTTCGCATTGGCTAGTTTATTCAAAAAGTACTGGATGAATTCGTACAAACTAAGTTTCTAAAGATTCCTCATGGCTTACAGAATCTTTGGAAACTCAGTTTGGATGGATTTATTCAATAGTTTTTGAATAAACTGGCCAATACGAAATGTCTAGCGTCCCGGCACTAGTATCTACTTGATAGATACCCAAAGAATTCAACCATCGGTGACTAAAAAAAAAATAACTCGAACGCATTTGGCTACTATCCCTAACAGCACAATGTGTCTTTGGGACGTTTTTTGAACGTTCAGAAGACCTCCCCTACGTTCTATTAACCTTTCATAAACTTTCCAGTGGCACGTTGTGCTGTCTGGGATAGTTTGGCTTGTTTGAAGATTTTTCTGTTTTGGGGAATTCTCAAAATTATATACCATTCATATATAATTCATATACAATTTATATATAATTTTATATAAATGAAACATAATTTTCAAAACTGTTTCCCACTCGGGTATTACAATTGAAGGGATGCCCACCCAGATAGAAAAGCAGGCTCTGAATATTTTGTGACATAACGTGCCGTAAACGTACTATCATGAGCTCTGCCCGTACAGCACTGGACATTTCTACGTTGCCTCTACGTTGCCTCCGCGTGGAATCTCCGTTCATCCACGTTCTATCCACGTCCACCATTTATCCACGTGTAGTCCACGGGGATGCGACGTGGAAGTCGGTGGATGTGCTGTTAGGGTACTCAGCTTGCGATGATGCATAGAATGTAAACATTATGTCTGCATTATGGTGCCATCACCTCGTGTTGCCACCAATAACAATGCTTCATGCGGAAACACCTTGGCACCATGATGCAAACATTTCTTTGCGTCCATGTCACCATTATGATGGCATTATTGAGACATTTTCCTATCTGGGCAAATAATCAAGTGGATGCCCTGGAACCCTTGGACCCCTCCGTTCTTGCGCCTCTGCGTAAGAATTCATTTTCACTTGGGAATGCTACATAAATCCGTGGATCGCCCTGGTAAAAAACCCGGATGGGAACCTGACTCAAACCTGCATGAAATCTCCGGGTGTGTCCGGGCGCGTATACGGTTTTTGCGGTGATCCTTACCCGGTTTCATCCAGACCCCATCCGGATTTTAATACTGAATATTCTTTGAAATCCCACTCCGTCAGTGAAAGAGATTTTTTTCCTGAAATTTGAAATTCAGGCTAAGTACCGCAATTTGTCAGGTATCAAACATTATACCCTGGAAATTTCCGACTGTTTCATAAGTCCAGTTCGAAGAAATCTTGCAGACGAATTCTTCACTTGGATGGCACGCTGGTATCCCCTTTTAAGGCAGGGCTCGCACTGTCACTATTTCTTTTTCTTCTGATTGGCCATTCTAATCAACAAGACAACGTGATTGGGTGATTCCGTTGGAAAAAGTAACTGAGTAGGAGTCCTGCCTTAAGAGGATACCAGCGAATAGGTGGCTCCATCTGGTGGCAGTTTTGTTTGCACAAAAATACTCGAAACTGGACTTATAAAAAGGTTTGAAATTCTCAGGGATGAATCCTTGAAGGTTAGTCTAGGTCTGTACAGAGCCGGCATTTTGAATTTCGAAGAAAAAAGAAAATTTTTTTGCTTCTTCTCGAAATTCAAAATGCCCGCTCTGTACAGACCTAGATTAACCTTCAAGGATTCATCCCTGAGAATTTCAAACCTTTTTATAAGTCCAGTTTCGAGTATTTCTGTGGAAACAAAACTGCCACCAGATGGAGCCACCTATTCGCTCTGGTATCCTCTTAAGGTGATGACATCATTGGGAGAAAAAAAGAGTTCCGAGTAGAAAGTATCCTCTCTCTCCTTTCTTTTGATGATATCGCGCGTGACAATCGCTAACATGAGTCTTCGGCCTTAACCTGCATGTTCGAATGAACGGAGAGAAAGAGAGATAGACAACACAGACAGCACACAAGAATCTCAAATGAGTTCTGAAAAAAGAACTCTTGAAGAACTCTTTTAGAATACAAAGTTTTCCAAAAGAGTTTCAAAAGAATTCGATTCGTCAGACATTCGCGAGTTCCGTTGAAATTCTATAAAACTTTTTTGGAAATTTTAACGGACTCGTAAATGTCTAACGAATCGAATTCTTTTCAAACTCTTAAAGAACACTTTGTGACTCATTTTTGAGAATTCATTTGGGATTCTTGTATGCTGTCTGGTATGCTGAAGTTAGATCACCTGAATTGAAAATGTCCTGAGAGGTCAATAGCCCGAAATTCCTTGATCGGTCAATTGCTGGGAAGTTTCTAGTAGGTTACCAGAAATGGACCAATCAGCAAATTTCGGCCTAATGACCTTTCAGCACATTTTCATTTCAGGCCGTCCAACTTTGAAACATCGCACTTTCAGGACATTGCACAGTTACCCTGAATCAGCAGTTGAAACGTGTTACTAGTCATGCCCCAATCAGCGTTGCCAGTATTCCCTAGAAAAATCTTCGGCATCTGATTGGTTATTTCTTGTACAACCGGCCAATCATATTTTCAATTTGGAAAGAAATGACCAATGTCAAAAAATCTGAAGGTTTTTTTAGGGAATACTGGCATCACTGGCCCCAATCACAGTGATCCCAGATGAGCTCCGAACTGAGGGGAAGAGTATCCCCCGCCACTATGCCATATATTTACGTACATATGTAGTGGTGCACCAACACATACGTTACATGTATATATGGCATAGTGGTGGGGGATACTCTTCCCTTCAGTTCGGAGCTCATCTGGGATCACTGCCCAATCATCATAATATTTACCATTTTTTTTTCGATTGCAATCCCATTCGGGTCGGTAAAGTAGCAAATGTCCGGAATAGGGTAAACACCCGTTGGACCGAAAGCCCGTTAGGCCGAAAGACCGTTGGACCGAAATTTATTTGACCGAATGACAATAATCCGAAAAAGTCTTGGTGACATTTTGTCTTATTCGCACACGACTAGTAACGTATAGTAATATTTCAGATTCTTGTCATTCGGTCAAATAAATTTCGGTTCAACGGTGTTTTGGCATAACGGGACTTCGGTCCAACGGGTGTTTACCCGGAATAGCATGTACCCGAAAGACGATGATTTGTGAATCCGAGGATAATTACTATAAGTTTCTAGCTCTCCTCAAATAGCCACAGACTGCTGCTCCACCGGATTTGAAACAGAATTGAAATAGGATCGAACCACAGGGAATGACCACTCAACAGACGAGTACATTTTCTACAAGAGAATGCTTGGATCGGTAGTATGCAATAAGCCCGAATGACACTTAAGCCCGACTAGCGTTCACCCGACTGCATTTAACTCGAACGACTTCAAACCCGAATGACAGTTGACCCGACTAATTATGAAAATATAGTTAAATAAAATGGAAAATTAATCGAAATCAAAGCGTAAGTAACCTTTTCATCTGTACATCTTTACAGTAAAAGGTTGAATAAGGTTTGATTTCAATTAATTTTCCATTTTATTTGATTATATTTTTATAACTAGTCGGGTCAACTGTCATTCAGGTTATAATCCGGTCGGGTTAACGCCAGTCGGGCTCAAGTGCGTTTCGGGCTTTTTACCAGTTGGGCTTATCGCATACTACCGCTTGAATCGCGATTAGATAATTCCATTATAATCCTCTTTTATTTACGCCTGGTGGAAACATAGTCACAGACTTCACCGCTTCCGAGTAAATGACTATGTTCCCACCAGGCGTAAATAAAACAGGATTGAAATGGAATTATCTGATCGCGATTCAAGCATTTTCTCGTAAAAAATGTACTCGTCTGTTGAATGGTCATTTCCTGTGGTTCAATCCTATTTCAATTCTGTTTCAAGTCCGGTGGAACAGCAGTCAATGGTCTTCCGAGCACTTTCTACTCTACCGTACCAGCTCATAATGGATACATTGTATTCGTAAAAAATTCTTTTAAAACTCTTGTGCCATCTGAGACGTTTTCCGTTCATCCTTCCATCCCGATTGGCTCAGAAAAAACATTCAATCAACCACATAATTTTTTTTCGAGAGAAAAAATGTGATACGGACCATAATTTTAAAACATTGCGTTAACAATTCCTGCAATACATCTCTGACCATTGAACTGTATAATATACTGGAATGAGCACCATTCAAAAAATTTTCGTCAAAGAGAGAAAGTCGAGTACACTGTGCGAGAAAAAGAAGCAGATACCCTTTACACTCATCATCCCTTTTTAAGATGCATGTATTGAAAAGAAACAACGCTATTTCATCTTGCATTTCACACTGACGAAAGATCTCTTCTTCCATCCTATTAGGAAATTTCGCCAGTGCTCTTCCCAGTTTATATAATTCAATGTCTCTGACCGAATGTCCATTATTTGTGAAAATTTAGTAATTTCTAGTGAAGTGCCTGAAGCGACTAGTTTTCAGCCAATTATGGAGGTCATGATACGCTACCACAGAACCCGACGAAAAGAACGTACTCTTGATTCCGGAACGTATCCCACGATTTTCGATGATGACAACCAGTGAACTCTGGTTGCCAGATTCATATTTATATCACCGACAATGCGAAAAGAACGAAGAAACGACCCGTAGTTAGCGGAATGAAAATGGCTAATTGTCAAGCTCGTTGGTGCATCAGGTGAGCAATCGATAATCAATCGTCAAAACCAATAAAATTATAAACATCAAGATGAACAGTGCTTGCTGGAAAATGACAACAAATGTTTTGAAAACATGATTTCGAGTGTTACAAAAAGGATATTTTTATAATGTCCTTTCGGATCGAATTAACGGATTCTCACGCAGTGCATTAAAAATTCAGTGATTAGTTATATACGGTATTTCCCTTTATTCTTCGAGATGTTTACCATTCAGTTCAGAGATATCGTGTTTCTACGGTAGAACGTTTCAATCTTTCATTTCACAAATAATTAACCTCACACGGATGACAGCGCAAATGGTGTACATTTTCTTTTACGTTCTTGTTCCCCCAACAGGATAATTTCTTCTAAAATCATATCATTCGTATATTTCCATCGCTACGTCCATACAGAAATTCATCCAAAAGTCCATTCGATTAGTTGTCTCAGCTATTTATTTTGCTTCTCCCTTTTTTCTCCGATTACTTTGTGCGGAAATAAATATAGATGCGGATCGGAAAATCTCGTCGTTTGTCGTCAACTTACGTACGTGTTGGTGAACAATATGCAAAGTTGCATCCCTTTAATACAAACGCTTGCGCGCGCCTTTCGGTATAAACGTTTAGAATTAGCTGTAATGTCATCTTGAAGGCTATTCCTTGATAATTCACAAAGGGTTCACTCTTCCATGAAGTACAGCGCATGGGTACTTTCCAGGCGATACCATCTAGCATTTACCTTGCTAGAAGATTATTTGTGGTAGTGGAGTCCTGGTCTTACGAGAGTATGGCTTCTGGTGCATCTTCCTTGGACAGTGCTGGAAGCAGTGGTAAGTGTACATTCAAAATCATTTTTTCTTCTAGATAGATTTTGTCATACGCCGTGGTCGGTAAATTCATATAGTAGAGATCTTGTCCACGCTGCTTGTTGTAATTACTGAATCGTTCAACTGTAAACAAATTTAATTACACGTTTGAGAAAGCTGATGAAAAAAGAAAAAAAAACAGTTGCTTTACAACGATCGTTATCTATGATTTAAATAAAGGGATATTCGTTATTCTCAGAAAATTGATTTTCATTCTTTTAGGTTTGAAAATGAATAAAAATGAAAAGTGGTGAATCATGATGTTCGCATGCATGACCTCTCAAAGTTTCTTTCCTGGTGAAAGTTACTTGGATTTCTGATTATATTGTTCCATCTACCATGAAAAGTAGCAGTCGTTTATTAAAACAGCTTCATTATGATGCATTTAATTGAAATTATTATTCTTTTTTAAAAACTTATTAATTATATAATTTAATTAACATTTTTTTAATCTTCTCTTTTACAGATGGAGCTCTCAATATGGGTGAGAAATAAATTCTTTTAATTTATTATTTGGAACATCCTTCCATATCCAAATACTATTCAGTAATTTTTGACCAATCATTTTCAATATTTCGTTGATTTCAAATATCATGCAATTCATGACCATGCATGTGGATTCAAAGAACTTTCCTTGGTTTTGTTTTTTTGGAAAAAGATGTGAGATGAATTTTTGGAAACTTTTTGTTTTTCTTTTCCTTTGGAAACGTATATTTCCATGCATGGCATGCAGAGAGGGATGGAGGAGGCTATGGCAATGTCGGAAATCCTGGTAGCGGTCCCGAATGTCGTAGCGATTACGATGGTTTACAGGCACAATGCGATCAAGCCATGCACCAACTTCAATTACTTAGGCATAAACATTCTGACACTATGAGACGGTTTGTTTTTGTTTATTCCTTTTTTCATTTGAATGCATTTTTATCCATTTTATTTTGATCTATTGTACGTAGACATTGTGGATTTCACATTACGGCAATCTTCTTCCTTATAGATGTGAACATACTATGAAGGAACTGGAATATTATAGAGGACAACACATAGCAGTCATGAATCAATTAGAAGCCACATCGCAAGAGAGCTCTGCATTGCGGGGGAAATACGGTGATTTGGTGAATGATAAGCAAAGATTGGATCGCGAGGTGCAAGCACTCCAAAAAGAAGTCACAGAATTAAGATGTCAGAACCAGGAGGTAATGGTTTCTGAGTCGGGCAACAGCGATGCCATGAATCAGCACTATCTATCCACGCTTCGCAAATATGAGGCAGTCAAAGATGAATATGATGCTCTTAGAAAACGATATGATGATTTGATAGCGTCGCATTCGTCTGCTGTCAATAAAGTAAGAATAAACATTTGATAGTTGGTGTAACGACTCTAATAATGTAAAAATATTCAATTTTCTTCTCTTTGAATGATTCTAGTTGGAGTTAGCCCAGGAGGAGGCAGCAAGATTGAAAAAACAGTACGAAGAAGTGGTTCAAGAACGTAATAGTGCCGTTCATGAGCGAAACGGATTGAAACAACAATGCACCGCCGCCATAAGACAATGGGATATCGCTCTCAGGGAGAAAAATGAATACCGGGAAGCTCTTGCCAAGGTACAGCAACAACATGAAGAAGCAGTGAAGGAAATTAATCAAGCAATGCTTTTGCGTATGAAAGCCAGTAAAGATATCAAACGATTAACGGAAGAGAGGAATGGAGCGTTACAAGAGTACAGTTTGATAATGGGAGAAAGAGATACCGTACACAAAGAAATGGAGAAACTGGGAGACGATCTTACGCAGGCTTACGCAAAAATCACGCATCTTGAAAACCAAAATAAACAGCTTGTCGAAGAAGTGAGTTTACAACCAACATTTTTTTTTACATGCATATACTCTATCATTTAATTCAATCTTGTTTTCCTTCCACAGAAAAAAGCTCTATCGTACCAAATAGAAACGCTGAGACGTGAAATATCATCTGCTCTTCAAGATCGTGACGAAGCTTTGAAACAATGCAATGAATTGCGTCAGAAATTTGGCGATTATTCGGAAGGATCTAACAGAGATTACAAAAATCGTTTGGAATTGCATTCCTACAATCGCGAAAGAGATAACTCCAACAAGGAGGCAGGAAGAGAAACGAACACGAGAGATTATGCGAAAAGGGAAAAAGAACGTATGGATAATTTGGATCAAGCGAATTTGGAATTGGATAAACTTAGGAAGTCTGTGGATACGCTACAAGCGGAGTTGGAGGAAGCCATTCAAGAAGCTGAAGTATCCAAACGAAGAAGAGATTGGGCTTTCAGCGAGAGAGATAAAATAGTATTAGAAAGAGAGAGCATAAGAAGTATATGCGACAGATTGAGAAAAGAGCGAGATCGTGCTGTTAGCGAGTTAGCGGGAGCGTTGCGTGATTCCGATGATATAAAGAAACAACGAAACGAGGCGTCGAAGGAATTGAAAGATTTAAAAGAAAAGATAGAATTGGGTGATCATGCTTTGAGAACAAGTCAATTTGGTCCAGGTTTGACTCATGACGCCCCAATCGATGCCGAAGTTAACGAATGGGAAATAACTACGGTTCATCTGGATCTTGGTAGACTTTGTCTCGATTCGGATCATGATCTTGGTCTCATGTTGGTAGGGGGTCGTGACAATCCGTATTATCCAAACGATACCGGAGTTTATGTGGCGCAAGTGACACAGGGAAGCGCGGTGGATGGCAAATTGAGAGTCAACGATTGTATTTTAAGGGTGAATAACGTTGACTGTTCGTCAGTATCGACTCGCGTTATACTTGAAACATTACGCTCGTGTACAGTTGGTCCTGCGACTTTGACGGTACGAAGACGTCGATTGAATAGAAGATCGTTAAGGACGACACAGTTGCCCGTAGGCTCTGTACCTCATGGAATCGCTTTGGAGCTTGGAATTTATATTTCAAAAATAGCACCTGGAAGTTTAGCTGCCAAGGATGGAAATTTAGCTGTTGGAGATCGTGTTCTGAACATCAACAGTAAACCGATGGACGGAATTACATCGACTCACGAAGCTATGGCCATTTTGAATGACACAAGCACGGATGTTCTAACAATCACAACTTTGAAGGGAATTCCACTCCCTTCGACTTCGAGTTCTGAAACTATGGGTATGGATCACGGTAATTTTGGATCGGAAAAACAAAAAATGGTGAACAGCTGTTCACAAACTGAACAAGAAAGATTAATGCTGAAGACTACGTCGGAAGATTACGAGAGAAGGTACATAGCATCAAACTTCGGCGATAGAAGCGTTTATAAAGTATCGAAATCGGTAAGCGGAGAAAAACCAAGTGGTATCAGCAACGCTTGGGAAAATTTGAGGGAAAAAATTGACATCGTGAGAGGACGCAAACATAGCAAAGATCGCGAGGAAAAGAAGAAGAGACATCGAAATTCCAGCCCCAATACGTTTGAACAAGAGCAAGACGCCATAGCTGAATTGGATTCTGTTATAGAGAGTTATCACAAAAAAGCAAGCAATGGGGTTTTGAAGCGAAGTAAACGTCGTGGAACTGAAAAAATCGAGAAAAATGGTGGTACTTGGCCCAAAGCTAGAGGCGTTCCTTCGATACAAAATGGCACGGGTACGATTCTGCATCGTAAAACGAAAGAAAGACTTCCCCTGAGCGTTATTCTTCCACCGCCGTCCAGTCAACCTCCGAGATACGAAAGTAATCATTATAATCGCATTTCCAATCCCATCCCCTTGGCCACTTTTTCCAACGTGAGCAATCGGCACACAGTATATAAAGCGATGGAAACTCCTTTACCGAGTATCAGTAAATCCGGTCAACTGTTTAGTCAGAAGTCATTTGTGCCAGCTGTACAATTCAAAGACATACCGATCGATAAAAAACCATCGATCAACGATTTGGAGAATACGGAAAACAGACTTGGCTCTGCGTTGACTCCGTCCGAAACCAGTATTGATTTTTCATTGAAGTCGGGTAACGCTGGCAGAGATTTGGATTATTACACGAAGAAAAGACCGCAGAAATATGCACCGAGCAATGATCCTCAGAATCAAGTAGACACATTACAACACAACAGAGCTCATTCTCAACTTTATTCTCAAATTGGTACATCGACGTCCTCGACTGTCAGTAGTCCAAGACAGCAGCTTGCCGGTAATATCTCGTTTCCTCCGTACACTCATTTGCATTCGCATCCACATCAGCAAAACTCTTTACCCTCGAGATATCCGTCCCCACCTTCTTTACCATCTGCACAATCCGGCGAATCGATAGGTCTTCCCGATGCACGATCGTTTTGTTTCGAACCTCCGTACAGTCCAGGCCCGCAAAGTGGATTCGGTCACCTGCACACACCCTCCGTAGACTTGCACTATCACAAATCCCGAGTCGTTCCAATTGGTCAAGCCTATGACGTCCCGAGTTATACTCACGGTTACGAGGGTGGAACGTTTCCAAGGAAGAAGGAGAACCCGCGATTTCGAATACCTTCGAACCCAAGCGTCACTTCCAAAAGCAGCGCGGGCAAATTGTCAACGGGAAGCATCGAAAGAACTTCGGAGAGAGGCAGCCCGATGCCAACGTTTCACGTAGAGGTATTAAGTCCAGGAACAGGTGGTACCAGCAACAGCAGCGGCGGTGGCGTAGTTCGCGGTAATAACGGCAATAAACGTGCAAGCATGCCTGATTATTGTTATCTGCAACCTAGACCAGCACCTGGTGAATTGCGTAGAGTTCATATAGACAAGTCGGTCGAGCCTCTTGGGATACAGATCTCTTGTCTCGAAAGTGGTGGGGTTTTCGTCTCTACGGTAAGCGAGCACAGTCTCGCGTCTCAGGTTGGATTACAAATTGGCGATCAGCTTCTTGAAGTTTGTGGTATTAACATGAGGAGTGCCACTTATCAATTGGCTGCTAATGTTTTACGTCAATGCGGTAATTCCATAACAATGTTGGTCCAGTATAGTCCCGACAGTGAGTATTACGTTAAATGTGACTTTGCACTCTTTATTGCGTAAAAAATACATTCGTTTATCGTTCATTATAAGGCATCTTGAAATGTTTATGCATGTTTTGCTTATGAATGAAAAGTATAGTAAAATTCCCATAGTAAATTTTGACAAAACGGCTACGAAAAGAAAGTAATCATCTCTCAATGATGTTTGTTTTGAATTTTTAGAATATAACGAATTGGAAGGTTCGGCATCATCGACTGGTTCGGAAGCTGATGCAGGTGAAGTTGGTGGAAGCCGGAGTGGGTCGCCGACTCCTTGCAACAGCCCCGAAGCTCCACGGAAAACCGTTATCGAATCTTTGGATACATCCGAACCAGAGCGCGATGCCCCGAGTTTGAACAATGTACCAATTACCATGAGAGGAGAGAGAGATATCAGAAACTCCGCTTCTCTCGAGGTGAATAACATTACACTGGAAATTTTTGTAAGTATCGGAATGGGATAAAACATCATGTGCTTATGTGACAGGTGAGGAATACACAGGAGAGAGAACGAGACATAAGAAATTCTGCATCCCTTGACATCAATATCAGAAAACCAGAACTTCGAAGCTCAGCTACCCTCGACAACATGCGAAACTCGGCGACTCTCGATAATCTTCGTGGTACGGGTAACACTTTGACTCGTTCACAAATAAATCAGGCAGCAACAACATTGCAACGACAAAACGCCACCGTGAGAAGTCCAACTCAAGATGAACAAAATAACAAAGCTCCTCCAACGAACGAACCTAGATACTTGTTCATTGAAACTAGAAAGTGCTCGAATCTGGGGATATCTCTCGTAGGAGGCAATGGTGTTGGAATATTCGTTCATTCCGTACAGCCCGGTTGTTTAGCCGAAGAAGCTGGCTTATGTACAGGGGATCGGATATTGGAATACAATGGCGTTGATCTTCGCCAAGCAACCGCTGAACAAGCTGCTCTTGAATTAGCCAGACCCGCTGATAAAGTTACCCTCATTGCTCAATATATGATCGAAAGATACAATGAAGTCAAAGATAAACCTGGAGATAGTTTTTATGTCAAAGCAATGTTCGATCGTGTTGGTGATGTTGGTGATAGTCTGCAGTTGAGATTCAATAAAGATGATATCTTGTACGTTGATAATACCATGTTCAATGGGACACCTGGACATTGGAGAGCTTGGCTCGTTGACGCTACTGGACGCAGACAGACTTGCGGAATTATTCCAAGTAAATTCAAGTAAGTTCTCATTATCCTTTTGAAATATTAAATAATACATAGAGGGGATTGATTATAGTAAGTGAGGTAAAAAGAAGTAAACAAGTAAAAGGTATTGATAGTTTATATTGAAAAGTTTAGTCATTCGAAGCATTGTGCTTGATGAAGCGAAAGAATCATTAGAAATCCTTCTTCCATATTGTTGAACTTGTTCGAATCTATTGAGTGAATTTATTTTATAAAGCATAAATTTCATTGCTACTTTGTTTTTTGTGTATCCCCCTTTCAGAGTCGAAGAGGAATTGCTTTTGAGACGATCCTTAGGTGATCTAGAGACTGATACCGGTAGACGTAGCAATACTAGTGCAAGGAGAAGCTTTTTCCGTCGAAAAAAACATCAACGTTCTTCCAGTAGAGATAGTAAAGAGTTGTCACATCTTACCGGTGTAAATCTTGGCTGGTATAGTGATAGCGGTACTTTAAACGAAGAAAGTCTTCCAGCGAGCTATCAACGTGTAGAGAGACTCGATTGTAAGTTTTATAACTTTTCTGTGGTTCTTAGTTGTAATTCGATTTAATAAAAATCATTTACTCTCATCGTTGAGAGGAATATTTTCTCAAAATTTTCTTATAAATATAAAATAAACTATGAATAAGAATAACCACAATGAGATATAACAATGTTAATATTTCACAAAAAGAAGGATAAAAATACTTAAATTTATCAATACTTCAATTTATTCAAAAGACTTTTTTTTATTGCTGTTCGAATAATGTTATGAATTATTTTATATTATGGACTCCTATTTTGCCGCGGGTTATGTTACATTTTCATTATTTCAGATCAATTCAGATGATTCATTCATTTTTTGAGCAAATAATCATTAATTTTCATTCTCTTTGACCTACTCTCTTTGACATGCACGTGCGCACGTGTCCACTCATCCATCTATTCTTTTCACCTTGTAGCACATGCTTTTATATCTACTTCATTTTCTGTCCTGCTCTCTCCTTCAGCTTGTTGTACTGTATATTTTGTATTGTATACTTTCTACATTATTTTCATTCTCTTTTATATCATAAGGTTGCTTATTTTTTTTACTTTTTTTACTTTTTTCACTTTTATTTTTCTCAATACAATTATTTGTAACATTTTCCTATGTTTTCCGCATTTGTCTTCCCTTTCTAAAATATTCAATCTTTGTTCGATTCCTCATTTAAACTCAGACAGTGTGATATTTATTTTCTTTTTCTCTATTCGGTGTAATCGGGGTTGAATATCAATTGAGTGATAAAAAAGCGTTCGTACGTTCAATAAAATGATGCAATATTAGTATTGATACTAAAAATATTTCCAATAAGTAAATATTCACATTTTGAACCACATTAACCAAAGCAGTCAGCAAAAACGATAAAAATAACTCATCCAGATATCAGCAATAAATCGGTCAAATCGTCCATTAAATCCAACAAATCCACTAAATAAACGATAATGTAAGAAAAAAATCCAAGTTCTCGAAAATTTCACTATTTTTAATCATTCAAAAAGAAAATTCACAACATGTATTAATTATATTATTTTTTGTTATTATTATGATAGATCCTGCGTTAAGGCCTTTGCTGATCATTGGACCGCTAAACGAATGCGTTGCAACAAAACTTTTACAAGAATATCCAAGGGAGTTCACTAGGTGCCTTCCAGAAGCAATGCATTGTTCGCAAGCAACATTAGAGCAAGGCTTACGTGATTCACTTTACGTAGATTATAGGAAAAAAGGCAGTTATTTTGAATGCACAACGGTCCGAGCTGTGAAAGATATATGCGAGAAGGTGGTGTATATTTTATGTTTCTTTTTTCAATATCTACAAAATATCAAGGAAATTGATGTGTATCTGTCTCATTCGGATTAGTAGAATAATCGTTTTTTGAGATGTTTGTTTTTTTCTTATCCTGTTTATTAAGAAATAATATTCAAAATCTATGCTTATGATCTTAGGAAAGTGTAGACACACTTTGAATCGCCATACAATAAAAGAGAATGATAGATTTCCATTAACTCGGCAATTGGTTTTTCAGTTAGAAATGTCTTAAAATAAGCGTTATAATTACTTATAGAAGTGAGAATCTTCTGACTTTGAAAATCCGGGAGGTTTCTAAGGGGCGTCAAGGTGAAAACTAGCAGCATTAAGAGATATTTATTCCAAACTATTCAAAAGTGCTTCAATAAAATCAAAATATTACTCTGTACAGCAATTCTTTAGTGCATGTAGAATTGCTGTACAGAGCGATATTTTGATTTCATCACAAAATTTTCGGATTATTTGAAATGAACGATTTGGTTAGTGTCTTGAATAATTTTATATGCATAAATTAACACAAATTATGAACAAATCATAAAAGTTTTGGAAATTGTGTAAGTGCGGCAGCGTTAAAATCCATTTGAGTTTATGCTCCCTAGATTCATGTGAGACGTTTTAAAGTATTTTGAAAGATTCATAATCGCACAACTTACGCGCGCGTTTGAGTTTGTTATGCTCCGATAAGCAAACATCTCAGACCCGCAATAATGCATGTTTTTTTATTTCGTTCAAACGCATTGAAAGAATAGAAACTTTCACGTACCTTTCAGAGATAGTAAGAGCTTTCTGATCATCTCACGTAAAAAAAGATTAATTAAATTGCGGAATGATGAAATTTGATCAAAGAAGCTAAATTTCAAAATGCAATGGTTCATTTTTGTTACAGAACACTCATTGTATCTTGGACGTGTCCCTCGCTTCCATCGAACGACTGCATCGGCATCAAATTTATCCCATTGTTTGTTTGATTAAGTTCAAAAGCACAAAACAGATCAAGGAAGTTAAAGATTCCAGATACCCAAGTGATAAAGTCAGTGCCAAGGCAGCCAAAGAAATGTACGAGCACGCACTCAAACTGGAGGCGGAGTACAGACATTTTATTACTGGTAAGATATTAAACATTCTTTTATTACATATTTTCATCATTGAATTTGCACGTTTATAAGAAACAATAAGTTTCTCTTAAAAGAGGTTTTTATGAAAATCAACGAATGATTTTAAGTATACAATTTGAAATGATTTCCACACTGAGAGAAGAAAAATAGTAGATAAGTAGTGATAGTTAGAAAAGGATTCAACTATGAATAGTCAGCTGCCCACTCAGCACAAATATCGCAGTTATATTGCTGCAATATCCCAAATAGTGTTTTTTTTTTCATCCCAACTATGAAATATTGTATGAAATTATTTCCTATCAATCATAGTTGATTTCTTTTTCAAGTACTTCACAGTAATTCCGACTAGTCGTCTCTCAGTGTGCATTGCAAAATAGTGAAAATAACAACAGTCGCAATGCTCTTCATTTGAATATAGGTTTGGATTAAAAACAGCACCTCGAGAGGTGATTCACAATCGAATTCTGTAATTTGATGACAGTTTCTGAATCAGTTCTAGTAAAACTCCGTTGGAAGAATCGTTTCTTTTGATTGAATTATTGTTTTCTGTCTATGCTTGGAGACCACCCCTAACGTTCAGAGGGTAGCTTCTAACCTTGAATCCTCACCACACTATCACCGAAATATAAAAATACGTATCGATTATTTTTCGATTTTCTACAAGTATGCAAACTTACATTAAAATCGGTGAGTCTCCTTGTAAGTAAAATCCTTTTGCAAATTTTTTTATAGCCAAATACAGTGTTTTCTTTTTTCTGAGGAAAAACATTCCTAATGTTGAGCGAAATTCAGACGGCATGAATCCAAAAAATGCGGATATAAATCAAAAATAGGCGTTTTCTCAATTTCTTTGTGCAATTTGAGTACTTTTTTGGTTTTTGTCAAATAGGGGCTTTGAACGTCAAATTTTATGAAAGTATTCTACAAGAAAAAGTACAAAAGTAATTGAGGCTGCCCATCCCTAATAAAAAATACAATATTTTGTCCAGTGTGAGCCAATTTTACTATTTTGATGTTTCTCAAATTTATTAATTACAAACCACTTGTGTACACTGGAAACTCAATTTCGTAGATTGAAAGGAACTTTTCTTTCCCTTCATTCTAATCAATCTTTTTTTCAATGGAAAAAAAATTCACTTGAATGGGAACAGTTTTGATCAGATTGGAACGAAAAATTCTCAAATTAAAACAGAAATACAATTCTTCTTGAATTCGATGAATGTGATTTCAATTCAATGAAAAATTTCTCCATTGAAATGAATTATTTTTCCCATCGGGCAGAAGATTTCTCAGAATGAGGGCAAAGAAATTTTCTTCAGGTTTGAGAAATTGGTCGCTCCGCGTAGTTGAAAAAAAAAACATTATTAACAGGTTTTTGAAATGTGTTGATCGAAGTCACACTCGTTAATAATATATAGTGCATCGAATTCACACTTGCAAGAATTTGCACTTTGATGTTTTTATTCAAAATAGTATCTCTTACATACTGAACGCAGAAAAACAGTGGAATATCTTGGACGAACAAAATATTCTCACAGTTGAATTCTCGTGAACTTCAATGGAAGCAAGTCTGACAAGCAATTGTTAATCATCTTGATGAATAAGTAAAATCTACAATCGAACAAAATTTAGAAAAAACACTTCAATCAGTTGGGTTTTACTGTGAAATCAAGCCACGCGAAAGGGCCAAAAGTGCATCATTTTGGAATCTTCGGTTCAGAATTAATCTATACGCTTTTTTAGTTTTATATTTAGAGCGTCACTCCTTATAGGATTTTATGAGAAAAAAAGTATACAATTCAAAACTTCGTTCTTCAAAGTTTTGTTTTAGCAACTCATAGTATATAACACCCTTTTGGGCCCACCAGATACACGGCATGATCTTTGAACCATGAATATTCCTCTTTGGTGTCGATGTTGAAGTCGATGGCAACGATTGACCGGGAATAGCATAGTATTTTCTTTTCTTGGGGTTATCGTAGAATATCCATTTCTCATCTTCTGTCACAATCCGATGTGAGAACCCCTTTCTTCGTTGTCTTTGAATCAGCTGCTCGCAAGTGAAAAATCGCCGTTCAATGTCTCTAGGCTTTGAGTCATAAGGCACCCAATTGCCTTGCTTTTGGACCATGCCCATGGATTGTAATCGTACGGAAACTGCTTGTTGCGTAACTTCTAATGATTCCGCAAGCTCCTGTTGCGTTTGACTCTGATCTTCGTCGAGTAAAGCCTCCAATTCCTCGTTTTCGAATTTTTGTGGTTGTCCCGAGCGAGGCTTGTCTTCGACACTGAAATCGCCATTCTCAAAACGTCGAAACCATTCCTTACATGATTTATCAGTTGGAGCATTGTCACCATAAACTTCCACAAGCATTCGATGGGCTTCAGCTGCACTTTTTTTTCCAATGAAAACAGAAAACTAGCACCTCCCGCAAATGCTGCTTAGTTAAAACGAAATTTGACATACTTCACTGAGTAAAAATCGGGATTCTAGAAGGAAATCGGAGTGATATCAACTGAATATTATTCAAAGGTGTCTAACCTCTCTGAAACAATTGAAATCGGTTGTGACTATGGAACATTCGTGAGAGCGAGAGTCATCTTTTCAAACCGAACCAACTAATTTGTACTCCCAATAAACCAGGGATGGGCAGCCCCAAATAATTTTCGACTCGATTACAGTGAAGGGTACGGAATACAAATTCACTCAGTGATATTCTGATGGAAAAGTAATGAATACAAATTCCCTCCATATTTCACGCATATACAGAGTAACAATTATCAATGTATTTTGTATTCGACAGTTGAATGTTACATATATCACAAATTCATTTTTCACTCGTATGTAATCGAATTACAAATACGAATATACTCTGTTTTCTTGCAACAGCAGAGTAAAGAATTCATTCAAATTTATTCTGTACCTATTTTCCGTTCGAATATAAGACGAGGATGAGATGTCTTTGCAATAGTATAATGACTGCATGAAAGTCATGAAACTGTGAGTTAAGTTCATACAATAAGAATTGTTTATTTTACACATAGTGTCATGACACTCTCAGACATTCGATGTTTTAAATTTGATTAAAATTATAATTTCCTCGGAACATACATTGGTTTTTTATGTTACAGACTATTTAATTTATGGTAAGAATTCGAAAACGATCAACTAATGTAGAATGGTTAGGGATCACCCTATATGTTGTATACTCATGCTCGTGGTCAAATTCAAGCTACAATTAATAACCATGTAACCGTATTAATATTCATTTCAAAAATTAAAGATAGATTCTCGTATTATATTGATAGATCGATAGAAGGATATAACTTTTGACACAATGTTTATTCCATGATCATGTATTTTGCCACTCTTTTCTTCTCAATATTGAGACATGAGAAACAAATTGCCTCATACACCTTCAAAGCGTAAGTACGCGTTCGTATTGTAATCTTTATCTCCTCTCCTTTGAAATGGGAATTACAATTAGATTTTGTATTTCAAATTCCTAAATAGTGGAAGTACAATTCTATTTTGTACTCGGAAGTAAAGAAAGCCACGATTGGTATTGTATTTGATACTCTAAAAGAGTCAGAGTACAGAGTACAATTATATTTGATGTTCTGTAACAAATGAAGTATTGAGTATAATTATACTTTTCACTTCACATTTGGCGGAGTACATTCTTGCCCATCCCTGTTTCTAATGGAATGTACTATGGCATAACAATAGAAATCTGATCAAATTCACAATGTTTTATAGTAAATGTCATCAGAAGTCAGTATCTTCCCCCATTCCTATAATTCAGTGTACAAATGTCAATAAGTTTTATAACTTATTTTCTCAAGTTCAGGACAATGTTTTGGGCTCTGGATTTATATTTAGAGCCAAATCCTAGCAGTGCACTTATCGCGGTATATTTGAAATTTGTAATCATTGCTTAGTTATTTAAAAACTACGTCGCAAAATTTTGTTCGTTTTCTGATATTCCATGGCTCTTAAATCCTTCACAATTTGAAATTGGAATTCAGATTTCTCTGAATTACCTGTGGAGTCTGAGATTACAAAGTTCTTGACATGCACTTCTCTCTAAACTATTCTACAAGGCTTTGAATTCTTGTAGATACTGTAATTGGCGATTCTTCCAAATTCAATTCCGTCTGAGATTTCACAAATTCCTCCGAATTCCTCTGAATCCTTCTGAATCCCTCCCCAAGGATTGATTCACGATTTTCCCCAATTCACCTGCCTGTGAATTGCACTAAATCTCCCTGAATTCCTAGGGTTTCTCCCATATCTCACGGGCATTCATCGTCTGCCTAAAAAATTACTAGATTCCGAACCTCCCCATCATCTCCCCAGTTTCCTCAGAGACCAACAAATAACATGAAAAATAATGCTAATAATAATAATAATAATAATGATGATGAATAAAGTAAGACAGGGTGAGATGGTGCACTTTTCCGCTCCACTACAGTTTTGTTGCCAAAAATTTTATTCTATTTCCTTTTCTTTTATTTTTTCTAAATTCTGGATCTCTCTTGGTTCCTCTAAATTCCTTTGAAAAATTGAACGTGCGCAATTCTTCCCAATGCAATTCTCTCTACTAGGCTCTATATTAAAATCGCTGAATACTGTGAAAATATGGGAAAATTGTACGATTTTCAGAATAAAAAGTAAATGCAACTTTCATCCGTTTTATACGGCGAAAATGTTCGGTATCACCAGCTGGAAACATTGATTAACAATAATTTTACACGATACGGATTTATACATTTAATATTTTTCGCTCTTCTCCCCACTATTTCTAGCACATTCACGAATTTGAAGAATTTTTAATCCGGCGACACTGAATTCAAAGTATGATTAGACATTTTCTGTACGACTGATCGTATTTTTTTGTGTGGAGGATAAATTATCCTACTGTTTACTCGTTTCGTTCATTTCAGTCAATATTTTCTTGGCGTTCTTTGAACTTTTCTTTTTTCATCAAAACTACTAGGTTCCAATCAAGGAAATTTTTCATGCACTGAGAGAAGAGTTACCTTATATTTAATCAATCTTGTTTGGGATACGGCGGAATAAATATTTATTACATACAAAGATGACTCATTATCCTCGGATAAGGTTTATTAATAGTTAAAAAATGTCATATGAGGTTTTTTAACAGGTAATAAACTTCGTTTGTAGTTAATAAGTCAAGTTTATGTGGAAAAAATATTTATTTCGCCGTATCCAAAGTAAGCTTTATTGAATACAAATAAACTCTTTTCTCAGTGTGGAGATTCTTACAGATACCCTATAGCTATTGAATTTTTCCAAATCTTCTCAATGATTGGAGTAAATTCGGAAATTTCCGATGAAATTTGTGGTTACGTTACATCTAACTAGGAATGAAAAGTATTGCGACTTCTTAAAAAAAAAAAAAAAGGAAAATATTTAAGATGAAACAAATCAATGTCCCAAAACTTTTTTTTATTGTGTTCAATTATTTTATGTTGTTACTTTGTTTTTTTTTTATTTTTTCCCCTCACTTCATAAACTATAGCCGTTAATCTTCCAGCTGTAATACCCGCTGGAATAAGCGTCGCATACATATGTACACAAGTTAAAGCTGCAGTCGACGAGGAGCAGAACAAAGCGTTGTGGGTGCCTCGAGGACCTCCCTGACGTCAAAGGGGGGGTCCCCATAAGCCACAGTGGAAATCAATCTAAATTCCACCAGGGGGCCCTTACGGCGTACTTGCCCAACAGTAATTTATCATTGAATTTGTATTTATGGTCTCTGTTGTTTGATTATTATTTTAAACTTGTTTTTTCATCAATTTTTATATCGTTTGCTCCATTTTAAACGTACGTCCTTTTTTTCTCTAATTTTGATCCTTTATCGATACGCATATGGAATGATTTTTATTTATTATTATAATCTAATGTATAAAAACTCTCTTACATAATTGTCTTACGCGGAAAGAATTTTTAATACTCTATTTATTTATTGCTTCAACTATTTATACTTGAACTTTTGATGAACTCAATAATCGATGATTTCAAATTTGACTGTTTTGTTTCATCAAACGTGAAAAAAAAAAAAAAAACTACGTGTTGGTAGATTTTGCTCCGAGCTTCGATCAGTGTCTTATTCGATTCGCGAGAACGAGAACGTTGACATTGTTGGCGAGACCATAAATGAAAGAGTATAGAGGGATTTCTGTTATCGTCGTATCGCGGCCCGCTGGTTTACGTTATAAATTATTTAAATAATACTTTCCGTTCGATTTCGAGAGTATGATTTATACAGTGGCTTACTTTTTCGAACCTTTCGAGAATCGTAAACTCAACGATCATCACCTGAATCGAGTCGTTTCGTGCTTCGATAAATTTGTACAGATGAACATTTATGTATATGTTAAAGAAAGGAAACAAAAATCGCTATCCTTTTGTATATATTTTATTTACTTTTTTTTTTCTTTTTCTGGAAAAAGTAAGCTTATCGTAGATTATTATTATTATTATTATTATTTCTTTTTTTTATGTGTTGATGTAAAATTAGATATATAAATTATGTTTACACGTTAGTGATATTTTGTGAGAGGAAGAAAATTTATACATGAATATATATAAATATATATATTTTATAATAATTTTATCTCTAAAAATGTAAATGGTGTAAAAGAAAAGTTGGAAACAGTGGGAACAAAGTTTCAAAAGAATCGCACGAGAATTCTGCGTTTTGCGAATATAAAAAGTTGAACGATTAAATATCACGTGAAATTCGCGTGCAGGCTCGTGCAAATTTGTTTTTCTTTCTGGAAATCCATGGATATTTTTGTTCAATAATCGAATCGTTGTACGAAAAAGAACAAACACCAGAGTGAGAGAGGAGCACTGTAAAAAGGAAGTCTTAATCTATTTGCATCTTAATTTTAGACAATGCATTTTGGCTTGATTTGTTTGCATTATAGATTCAGCCATGAGATATCATCTGAATTTGAGACTTTCTTTTTACAGTGTGAAATTATCGTTATCATAGGCACATGGAAGAAATGAAAAATATCAATGAATTGAGAAACAGCTCAAAGGAATTGACGTTACACGTGATACTAGATCGATTCCCGACATGAAAATGTACATATATTTTTGTTGATAGCGAATAACGGGCATCGAGAATTACTGTTACATTATTAGTGAAAAAACTTTTGTGTTCAACACGAGAAAATGTACTTCTTTTGGGAACGATTTTTTCTTTTAACTTTGATCATTGAGAGGATTAAATTTTCAAATAAATCACGAATTTATACAAATTGTAGTTTTATAAACGAGCTTGAAATGTTCGAAGAGGTCCAAAAGAGCAATGTAAATACAATCGATGTTCATTGAATCCTCGATATTTTCAGAATTAGATTTTCATAAGATAAGTGAATAATGATGTAGGGAAAGAAGGACTGCATTCGAGTGATGAATATTGCAATATTTTTACACCTGTAAAATGCAGTGAACTCTGTACGTACTGAAATGTTGGATTGATGAAGTCTAGAGTTTTTCTGAATATATATTGTCATTGAAAATTCCAGTTCAATTGTTTTTGGTATATGAATGTTTGTGAAAATGAGTTCATGTGTGCGAAGATCTATTCGTGAGAATTGAAAAGAAAGGTTTTATTGTTATTAAGTTTGTTTTTTAATCACTCGTTCAACTTCAGAGAAAGAGCTAATGAAAATATTTTTGAAAATCCTGAATACATTATATGACTAATTTGAATAAATATAAAATTGAGAAGGATAAGATAATTTTTTGTACCACTCTTTCTATCGTATAGGCGTGTCTTTTTCTGATTAACGTGACAGGTTTTGTATTCTCTCAAATTCACTTTCTTCTTATCAATATGAGAACCATCACTGTGGAATGTGTGGCTCAAATTGGCGACATCTTAATTTGAACATTGTTTTTCGTGCTCAACTTACACTAGAAATAGGTTTCTTTTAGCAGCATCTTAAATTCAGGCATGACACAATTCTGAATCCAAAAGCTTCACTTTACAGTAATTATGGGAAGTGCTCGTGAATTTAAGTGAGCGTCCATACTTCGTTCAACTCACGCGTTTTTTCAACATGGCGACTCAAATTAGAAATTCGAAAAATTCTTCTTCAATTCATTCTGTAATTTGGATCGCCACGTTCCTAAAATCCGTCCACACAAAATATTTCTAATATTTTTCTGAATCATTTTGGAATTGAAAACTGACTGATTTGTCAATGACTCAAAAATCATAGAAATACGAACTGTAAGTTTCCATTAACTTCATAGCACACGTGGTTCGATATTATAAATACTGTGTTCCAAATATCGAAATGATATTCTCAAGATGTTCCAAAACCACCCGACTGCCTTTGTACTTTACCCTCGTACTTGATAATTCATTTTGATTTCATTAGCTTAGCTTTTATAACATTCTCATACGCAAGTTATTTCATTGAATTTTTCACCTGTAAAAAAAGCAAAACCGCAAAAACATAAATCTCACAATTTTCGTCAATCCGTATACCAGTGCATATAGAGTTCGCTGATGAAGTATGAAAGATTCGTTTCGAAACGATAAATCGTTGAACCTCAAAATTTGTTCTCTTTAAAAGAAAAGAAAACAAGAAACAGTGAACCGTATCGTATGGATTCGAATAAAATTCAAATCATGAAAACTTGTTCAAAGTATGCCCGTATAATAGTTGAATTAAAATATTTTATAAATCGAATGATTAAAATATCTGGTTGTGGAATAGAAATTTAGTTATTAAAATTATTTATTTTTTCATTCGTTCGATCGAGAACGGAGTGTACAAAAAAAAAGCAGCGTTAAGAGCATTCTGTACATTAGTCAATTGTCGCGATCGTACTCTTGTGTTTATAAAATTTGTAATTTTTATCTAAGAATCATGAGAGGAATGTCACTTTTGTTGAGCGATTGAAAAATATATGTATATCGCGTCGAGAGTACATTCGAACAATCGCTAAACGATACACGATGGTTTTAATTCATGAATGATAATAATAAAATAATAATGGAACAAAACCAGGAATCGAGAGTGTTAAATTGTTCTTTTTTTTTTCTTAACTTAATTTTTTAACAAGACAATATCTAGATTAGTTATAAACGAAACCAAAAACTAAGGGATATTGTAAACTCATTTTTATGAGTGTAGCATTAACGACGAGTTTGAAATAAACAATTTTCAAAGATGAAATATACTTTTTCACATTCAGCGGAATTGCAAACTTATCGTAATTGTGGTGTGCGTGAATTACGATATGAGAGTGATGTTTGAATTCATTTCAATGCATTTGAATCGGGATTGATTAGTTATTGGAAATCCAAGGGAAAAAATAAGACAGATTTGTGAGTACTTACAAATTGTATAATGTTTCTTTTTTGAAGTTAATCTGATGTCTACTCTGCCTCAATTTTAGCCTTCGCGTTATTCGAGATATATAACAAATTCGACCTATATTGTGCTTGTTAAAGACATCCGAATGAGAGGTTTGATCGAAAACGAAGCAAAACACAGAAAAAAATATTACACTATAAAAGCACAGGGTGTGAAACAGGGATTAAAGTGATTCGATTCAATCATCAATCACATTTCTGTGATACGTATATTACTTTGAAGACATATCAATTCAAAGATGCAACACATATATTTTCAACAACAATTTTATTCTAGTAAACCAAACATCACATAAAATTTTCTACAATTTTAATATTATTCGACTAAAATTATTGCATTTACGTACTGGTTTTTTTTTCTAATATATCTTTATTGTATCAAAATTCCAACAATATGTAAAATTTGAATTTCTACATAACTGGTACGTTTATGTAACATCGTAGCTACATCATTATAAATTGTGATGCATTTTATGTATGTGAGAATATATATTTGTATATTCTAATTTGATGTAACAATGCAATTTTTATATTTTACCATAAGCACATAGATGTTAACCATTTGATATATGCTCATAATATAAACCATATAATACAATTATCTTGAGGAATGTTCGTCCTCCTATGGATATGTTTTTTTTTTCCATCGAAAGTGATATTCAATATTCATTTGAATTTGTATTACGACAGTATCACGTTCGATTCAAACCTCGACATTATACAAATAGCATATCAAAGTATATAAAAAAAGTAAAATAACAAAAAAAAATGCATATCCTCCCTGCGTGAATATATATAAATACATATATATATATACATATATACATCTATATTTTTAATAACACTCTGCCTATCCGAGAGAGTGTAAAAAGAGATGTAACTACACTATTTTATTACTTACCTGGTTCAGTAATGAATTTGCACTTTTTTCATGTCTACTCGAATCCTTGATTTTTACAATTAAAGGAAAAATAATAATAATAATACATAAGATATACATGTACTCAGTTGGTGTGTTGAAAAATATTGTGCACTCGTATATACACCTTGCACAAAGAAAAACGAAAAATTACTCATTCATAATGATACAATATACGATCATTGAAGCATCGACGGTGATATATTACGTAGCAGAGAAGCGAAAAACTGAGATCGCTTCTAGATAATCAACGATTGCTGATTCTCATAATCGCTGATTTTCTAGACGAAGATCACGACTAGTCTTCGATAGTATTTTTGACTTCTTTCTCCTTTTACAATAATGTTTTTCCGTCGCATCATCTTGTATTATTCTTTATCGAATGTAAATACGATGCTTTTTATTTAGAACTGTTATGTATATGATGTATTTTTTAATTATAAATAACATGCTTTCAGATTTGTTATGTATTTAAAGGAATTGATGAAAAGGAATTCATAATTTCAGATAAAAGATAAATATTTAGTTACTTGTAATTTAATAGTAAATGTTTATAAATATGATTTGTTTGAGAACATAATTTTTGAACGATATTTCTATTCTATTAATCAAATAGTATTTGAGTAACATGTTTGAAAAGTGATAAAGCAAATGAATTGTGGTGCAAAAGGAACTCGTGATGATAGCAATAATTTTACAATAATCCACGTTGTTGATGTTGGTTGATATTGATAATCAATTCAATAAATTTGTAATCAATCTGTAGTCTAATGAAATCTCACTCACAAATTCAGAAGTGGGGGATACACTTTGCTTTACATGAAAAACTTGACATATCACATACACGCAAATTAATCCAACAGAAACAAAATCATCGAATACTTTCGGTCAAATTCTTTCAGTGTTGTATCAAAAAACAATATTTGCGTAGATTATTCATTCATGATGTACATTCTGTATGTCTGAATTTAATTATTTTAGAGCCACTGAGAGAACATTCAGATCCGGTTACAGGGTATGAGATTAAAATCTTTTTGTATATTTCAAAAACGTAAAATATCATGGAGGAATTCCTCTACTGTGATTAGATTCGGATAATTTGTGTGCTGCTCTGTATCCTCTCTCAGGGCCTGTGCCGACTAATTGTACCAAAACGTGAAAAATTACAACACAAGTGAATTCTATGAAGTTTTCAATTTATGCTGAGAAATTGTAAATATATTTTGGACAATCATGCGTACAATGAATTGAACGATGTTCCGCTATGTATACTCTATCTACGTACCTATTTGCTTAAAAATAACTTCACGTCTGATTACAATTTATATAACCATTGAATCGAACAACCTGTTGATTCTGATCAGATATGATTTTTTTATTGAATCTTTGAATAAAATGTCATCGTTGAACGTCCAACTGAAACGAAAAATTCTCAAATCTGTTCCTCAAGATTGAAATTTACACAACATTTGTGCATTGTTACTCTTATGAATAATAAAATTTCACTAGATGGCGTGATATGACTATTCTTATTCTCTTGAGAACTTCCGCTGTGGCAATGATGAAGCTGAAATTATCGGACAGAGTGTACGAAAGCAAGCTAACGACTGAGGAATTTGTCTCAAACATATGTTCTCGTGGAATATGATCAACGAATTTGATTGGGATAAGTATAACCGTTTCATGATTATCCTACGATCAGCTAGGATCTATACCTGTTACCTCAAATCGGCTAGTTTCAGCTTCATGTGGCGATAGGATTTTCTTTTGGGTGAGAAAGATTGAATCTCTAGTTGAACTGAAATTTTCTTTCATGTACGTAGAAGTGAGGATGTGATACTGTATAGCTTTCGTGTGGATGGATCCCTTGTTATAACACGTTGATTACAATATTGTGCAATAATAGAATGAATCTTGCAACCTTTCATATGCTTTGAGTTTAATCTTGAAGAATTTCACCTCGAGGGAAGTCTGTTGAACGGTTCTGCTTGATCTTCGTAGCCCCTGGTAAAAATAACAACGAGTAAGAAACATCGACACTCGTATGGGAATATTTCGCTGAAAAATTTCTGCAAAACCATGAATATCCTTTTGAAAAAACATCGCATCTTCTCTGCAAAAATTTGGAAAACTCTGAGAATGTCTGAAATTTTCATGGAAAAGCCAATAAATTTAGGGCATTTTGTACAGAATTTTTTCCTTTTTATTTTCAGACATATAGGAATGGAATTGCAATCTGAAAAAATTGTAACGAGATTCTAATGGTCTTCAACATTTTTTTGACTATTGGAAACAAATTGAAAAGTTTTCAAAACCTTTTTTCACATATTATATTTGAATGTAGAATATAAATGTATTTATTGGGTTCTCAAATGTTGCAATAATCGGAAAAAATGTCGATTTATCAATGTCGTCAATTTATCAGAGTTTCATCCAAATTTTTTTCAGAACGCAATTTCGTTCCCTTGTGTAAATAATTCTCTGAAAAACTCTTCAAAAGTCTTGAGAACTCTGAATAAAACTTTCGGGAAGTCTTAATATCCCTAATTACGTCAAGAAAAACGTTAATAAGTCTTGGTAACTCTGTAAACATCTTGAAGAGTCTTATTTTCCCTCAAATTTTGGACTTTCCGCAAGAGTTATTTAGAGTTTCACAGAACAGAGAATATAAGCAAGAAAGATAATTTTATGAGAGTTTTGAAGGTTTAAAAAGACTCATAAAGCGACAGTAGTCGAATAACAAATCCAATTATTATTATCAAGCGGAATATTTTATTCAGAATATTTTTCTGGAACACAAGATCTTCACTTAAATGCATAAATTGATGATCTGTACAAATAATTTCGATATTTCGTTTAAACGTCAATTTTCAAGTTATACTCTGTTCCAGAAACATATTCTGAATAAAATATTCCGCTTTATGATAATAATCAAATAAATAGTTTGTTATTCAAGCGTGTCTTACGAATTCAACTATCATTACTTCACGAGTCTTATTAAACCTTCAAAACTCTTATAAAGTCATCTTTCTTGCTTATATTTTTTTCTGTAAAACTCTGAAGTCCGAAATTTCAGGGAAAATAAGACCTTTCAAGAGTTTTACAGAGTTACCAAAACTTATTAACGCTTTTCTTGGCATAGTTGAGGATATTAAGACTTCCAGAACGTCTTATTCACAGTTCTGAAGACTTTTGAAGAGTTTTTCAGTGAATTATTTCCACAAGGGTTCCTATTCGCCTGAAAAGAAGATGAGAAAACTTGTAAAAAAAGTCTGCACAGAACGTCCCAAATTCATTAGATTTTCCATGAAAGTTTCAGAGATTCTCAGAGCGTGTCAGAATTTTCTCAGATTTTTGGAGAGAAAATACGATGTTCATTTTCAAAGATTATTCATCGTTTGGCAGAAATTTTCCAATGAAATATTTTTGTACGGGTACTCACAAAGATCACTATATAATCAGTTATTGTTGAGCACAATGTCAAAATTCAACACCTGTGGATTAGTGGTTTAAAAATCAGTATTTCTTTCACATGGTATAATCCCAGACCGCGATGTTGGGAAGTTGCTGGGAGGGTAGCGTCGTCAAATGCGCAGAAACATGCAGCAAACTTGAAAGTTGTTGTTATGACGCTGCGAAGATGTTTGAATATATACGAAGCTATGACACATGAGACCAAATAAGTTCCCAACAACAAAACGCAAATTGGCGCAGTAACACTGAAGCGGCAGTTGCACTTCAACTTTTGCTATCAGAATACTTTACTTACTTAGAATTAAGTACATACATTGTTAATACCGTCTTATATATATCAAAAGAAACGAGTTTGGTAACAATTTCCGGGAGAATGATATGAAAAAAATCTGGATAATGATGAAAATCAATTACGAAATCCCCATCTTCAATTTCTCAAATAATATTCGCGATGGAATCAAGTGTAATTCTGTCATTGGGTGAAATCAAGTGGAATTCGAGATGAGATCAAATGTAATTCAACACGAAGATTTCCAAATGGTGCCAAAAATCTATGACCAGACTTGCGGTGTTTTTTTCCAGTCAACATGACATCTGAAACTCGTATAAAACTAACGCGTAAGACATCTTTTAGATATCTATTAAACGTCTTCTAGATAATTATCTAGTTAGGCAAACCCATTCATTCTCGCCAAATCCCATTGAATCTTGCACAACGTTCTGACCAAATCCTATTCAACTATTTTCAATGAGATTTAATCAGATGAGCGTATTTTTTTCAATGTGATTCTCATTGAACCTTGCACAATGTTCTGATCAAATCCCATAGAATTTCATTTTATGGGAAATGCATTAAAAGATGTCTCGTGTGCCACTTTCAGACAAACATGTAAAGATTCATTCCTCTGGTGAAAATATGATGTAAGTTCGCGCTAGAGAATATAGATTGTACACTCAACAAACACGCAATAACTCTCAATGTACATTCGCTCCCACCTTCTGCTACACTCCGTTGCATCGTTGACACTTCATTTTCGCTATTCACTAGCCTTCATTGAGTATATTTTCAAATATATTGAAATGATCCCTGACAGCAAAAGTTGCAGTGCAACTGTTGCTTCAGTGTTGCTGCACCAGTTTGTGTTTTGTTGTTGGAGGATTGTTTGATCTCACGTTTCATAGCCTCATGTATCCAAACATCTGCGCAGCATCAGTACAACAACTTTCAAGTTTGCTGCATTTTGTTGCGCATTTGGCGACGCAACCTCCCAGCAACTTTCCAAAAACAGTTGCTCCGTGTTGTTGGGAAGTTGTTGCGAATTTTTTTAGCACTTTATCCTGTCTGGGATTAGATTCTACAAGATTCAATAATAGTTAACCCGCACGGAAATATTTCGCTGAAGAAATTCTGTGAAATCTCTGAAAAACTTCTATTTTCCTCTGAGACATCGTTCTCAAAGTTTTTGCAGAGCTTGTCATACTATTTTCTAGATTATTCAGAGATTTTTCATTACAACTTCAGATAGATGATTATGAATTTATTCTTGATAAAACTCTGAAAAAAGTATGATAAATACCGGGGGTTTTCTTCGAGGGCTATGAAAAAATCATGAAATATGAGTAATTGTCAGAATTTTCTCGGATCTTTTTTCGAGTTTATCAGAAATTTTGGATTTATTCTTGAGAAACAATCGTCTGCTAGACTCACGGCTGCTGATTTCAACTCAGAAGTTACGAAAAAAGTGCGGAGCATTCCTTGCTATTCATCATTTTTAATTACTTGCGCAGGAAAACAGGGATTTATCACATTTTCTTCAGAGTTTTGTCAGGAATCGATTCATAATCATTGATCTAAACTTTCAATGAAAAATCTCTGATGCACTCGGTAAAAGATCTGAGAAAATTCTGACAATCACTCATATTTCATGATTTTTTGATAGCTCTCGGAGCGAACACCTGGCATTTATCATAATTTTTTCAGAGTTTTATCAGGAATAAGTTCATCATCATCTATCTGAAGTTCTAATGGAAAATCTCTGATGAATTACGCAAACATTCTGAGAACGATATCCCAAAAATATCAAATTTTCAATAAAAATCTCGGAATTCCTCAGACTTTTGCAGAAATTTTTCAGCGGAATATTTTCATACAGGAATGCAAGAGAATGAACTGCAGAGATTGCTAATGATAGATGCAGTGTTAAGATTATGGTTCGTATCACGTTTAGGTTTTTGAAGAAAATTATCTGATTAAGGTAACCGGCCCCATTAATGAACACCTTAGCCCCCATTAGCGAACCATCGTTTATTTATTATATCTTTCCTATGGCATATTATTCCGAATTTATTTACATAACAGCGGTTGATTTAGTATCCAGTCAGTCATGCTTGGATGAAATTAAAGCACTAAATGAAAAGTACTATGAATCAAAAACCAAAATGTTCATTAAAGGGGTCGCGTTCATAAATGGGGTCATCTACCTTAATTGATTTTTTTTCTGAGGGAATAAAAAGCTTGGGAGGGAAAACGGAAAACGTGATACCACCAATCAGAAATTGAACCATGGTTTTCAAATATCATATGAATTGTATATGGATTAAATGAAAGCCACACGGAGAAAAATAAAGTCTTACAAATTAATACGTTCTCCTACTTCCTACTGAATTGGTAGGATAAGAGAAAATATCACTGTTATTGATATAGAAGTGTAGTAAAAATGTGTAATTTATGCAGAACCCTGCTAAATTTTCCCAATAAAGAACGATACAAAACGATACATTTTTTCTATAGTTTTCAATGAGGTTTCTGAATACGGAATTTACGAAGTTATATATCGTTATTAAACGATAGAAGTCTATCGTTCCTTATCGTTTTTTTATAAAAATTCAAAAGAATGTATGGGATTTTATAAGAAAAGTACCAATTATTTGGAAAAAAATAGTTATGTGTTCCAGAATAAGCAGTACTCTTTCTATACGAATTTTTATAGAAAACGAATCTTTTGAATTTTTATAGAAAACGATAAGGAACGATAGAGTTCTATCGTTTAATAACAATATAACTTCGTCAATTCCGTATTCAGAAACCTCATTGAAAATTATAACAGAAATTTATCGTTTTGTATCGTTCTTGATGGGAACAATTTAGCAGGGAAGTTTGCATCCTCGTATTAAAGAATATTTTGTTGATCATTCATTTTTACTATAATGTCTATCAATAACAGTGATATTTTCTTATATTCTGCCAATTTGATAGAAATGTTGTAATTTTCAGAAATTTATTTTGCTCCCTGCATACATGAGAAATACAGAGGTGTGAAAATTATCAGAATGATTGTTATTTCCAAAATAACTCCAACTCTTGCCTCGGATTATGCATTTATCTGTGGACTACTATTTTGTTTGATTGTTGATATAATAGTTTTTCCATCCTTCCATTTCTGAGTTAATAACAATTATAACAATTTTTTTTTCCAATCTTTTTCTCACTCCAATGATCTCAAACTAGACAGTATGTGACGATAGATGCCCGCTGGGAATTGAGAATAGTTAACAACAAATTCCGACCGGGATTTTTATTGGTGTCATCGTAACTCAACTATCATTCCTTGTCGTGTATATAAATTTTATACAATGAAACATCAGTTCTTAGTATCAAAATATTTTTGTACAAATGAGATTGTTATATATTAATCATGAAATATTCCTTCGTTCAAAAATGGAGGGCTTAAGAACTATTTATATCAAGAAATAAAACCAGTTCTCCATAAATGATTGCAGCATTCCCTTAGAGGAAAGTTGGAACAGTTTTGGAAATCACAATTATTCTAATAATTTTCACACCTCTGTATATGATTTCGTAAATACACGAATTCTTTTTGAGACTCGAATAATTTTCAGAATTCTAAAAGAATACGGGAGAAGTGCTTTTCCAGAATTTATCAATAATCCTCGTGTCTTATTTGACGCTTCCATTTTCATTGGGGGACACTACACCGGCAGAAGTGCTATCTTACCATCTTCTATTTTTATTAGCGAATCAGAAACATTAAAATATTTTGACTACTAATATTAATTAGTTCCAGCAATTATTGCTATGAATATGAACATGATATAATAATGGGAAGTGATTAGTAGTGTAAATCTTATGAAATCCCCGAAGAATTGAAGTTTGAGATCACTCGGTGTACATAAAATTCTTTTCAAAATGACACGTGTGATGATGAATAAAATTCGAATACCACGTACAGCAAATAACGTGCATGAGAGCTCTGGAAATAAGATTCGATCATAGTTATCGCAGTCACAATTGAATAACCCCAATCAAATATTTGATGAATTGACTCCATCGTTTGGTAATCATACTAATTGCATGTTTGATGGTTGTTATGAATTTAATATATAATCGAATATTCAATTCTTTTGATACCTCATGTGTATTAGAGGATATTTGATTCATCATAATATTTCATTGTGCACACGATAACTACTATTGTTCATTTCTTTTTTTAGTTTGCAGAAGTGATTCAATAGTTCTCCAGAACTTGTCAAAACATTAAAAACGTGGCTCGTATTCAACTGTTGTGTCATATATGAAATTCAGCGATTACCAGACAACTCCAAACCGTTGCTCAGTTCTATACGGAGAACTCGAAGCATCAAAATGCATGCGAGTGAAGTTTCAATTTATTGAATCGCTGTTTGAAGATTTTTATGAAATTCTACTGTGGAAAAATTGTTTCTACCCTCGCTTCAAGGTTCAAGATTTAGGTAATAATTTTCTAAAAATACGAAATCGAGTTTTATATATCAATCGAAAGTTTTTGAAAAGTCAACGTCGTCGATGAGTCGTTTGTTTGTCGTTCCAAATTTTCAATCATCGAGTTTCGCATCTTCATTCTCAATACGAAACATTATCCCTACTGGGATTTTTTTAGAAAATCTGAGAATATTTCTTAAATTCGTGAAAAAAGAAATGAAACGGTTCACATTTCTGTTGCATATATTACTTGAGAAAGAATGAAAAATTAACAATACTTAACAAACAAAAGGAAGAAGTATGAATTTTCCAAAAGTGAGGAACAGAATTTCTGAATTTTATTATGCACTTTTGAAAACCTTCGAAAAGTTGAGATTTTTTTCTATTGTTTGTAAGTCTAAGTAACTATCGATGATCTTCCAGTCCTTTTCAATTGGCGTTTCAATGAGTCACCGATGATGGCCCTGCAATGCCGGTAAAGAGCCGTCGCTGGCCCTTTGGAACGCCAGCAGTCGTATGTGCTGGGGTATATATTTCAGATCTTCCTTAGGCAATCGAAAATTCAAGACATTCGAAAGACCTTTGTGGTTTTGTTTTGGAATAATTTTGCAGATAATTAATAATACCAAGAAAATATATTCTTGAATATTTTTAAGAATATATATTCTTGAATGCAGCTAAATACGATGTGGGGCCAAAAGAAATTTTCTTGAATCAAGAAAATATTTTCTCAATTCAAGAAATCTATGCTTGGTTGCAGAAAAATTTTCTTGGATTAAGACAAAATATTTTTAGAGAACTGAATTTCTTGGAACAAGAAAATATATTGTTAACAATAGTAATTATTTATCTCTGTGTGCACTGAGAGAAAGGGTCTATTCAAATATTTTACAGCTAGGAAATTTAGTAACTGTAAATAAAAATTGAGTTGTGGTAGCTAAATTTTATTTGTCACAACTATATTTTTTATTCCCATTGAATGAACGATTCTATTCATATTTCAGACAGCTAGCCTTTTATATATTTACCCCAACTAGAGTCTAGCTAGTGTGAATAAAAATCTAGCTGCGGCAACTAACATTTACTTGTCCCAACTAGGTATCTTTCTCTCAGGGTAAATATATTTTGCACGTCTTGTTACATATATTGGAAAATTATCTCAATTTTATCTTATAGAACAATCGCCACATGTTTTTCACACATCCTGGATGAAAAATCTACACTGAGGACCCAATTTCTTAGATTCAAAGAAGATTTCTTTGCCCTCATTCTGATAAATCTTGTTTTCAATGAAAAAATTAATTATTCATTGAAATGGAAACATTTTCCATTGAATTGAAATGATATTCTTTGAATTTAAGAAAGAATATATCTTTGTTTCAATTTGAAAATTCTTGGTTTTAGTTTGATGAAACTTTTCTCCATTGAACTGAATTTTTATCCATTGAAAAAAAGATTTATTAGAATGAGGGCAAAGAAAATTTTCTTTTAATCTAAGAAATTGGGTTCTCAGTGTATATTTTTCGAAATACTCTATGAGAGGTTTCCCAAATTACTTATAGAATATCTTTAGAGCCCCCAGAAGCCCATAAAGTAACGCATATGGATAAAGTGCTGCTTCATCCATATATTATTATTACATAGATAAACTGTACGCTATAAAAATTGTAGCTCGAATTGACTACGTTTAATTTGAAAATTCATTGAAATTCAGCTTTTTCCATTGTTTTTTCTGCTTACTTTATATTACAAATAGGCTTTTTTTGACTGCGTCTTGAATTCAGTTTTGGTACAATCTGAATCCAAAACTTTATTTCTACAGTGTAGGTGTATACTCCAAATTTAGAACAACGATCGCGGGGATACTAACAATGCTCTCGATTGATGAAGTGAGCAAATTTTCAACAATATTAATCATTTTTATGCACCGACCTCAGTTCCAAAGTTGCACGAGTTTTCCGATAAATGTTCCAATCAATGCTGTGGAGTTCCCAGTAATGATACATCAACGTTATGTATCACAAACGAAATCGATCTCCTGAAATAAAGCGTGTAATTCAGAAGCGTTTATATTTTCAGTATTGTTAACGTTAAAGTATCGATTTGTTTCAATAAACGGTTCCTACTACAAAAATATCAAATTTCGACCAAGAGCGAACTATATATAACTTTGAATGAACCCTGGTAAAAAAGCCAGATGGGAACCTGGCTCAAACCCAGATGAAATCTCCGGATGTATCCGGGTGCTTATACGTTTTTTGCGGTGATTCTTCATCCGGGCCCTATCCGGATTTCAATACTGAATATTTTTCGAAATCCCACACGAAATTCGGATAGAATTCATTCGTCTCCTTGTTCGGGTTTTATTTGAGATTTCAAAAAATATCTTGTCCCAAAATCCGGGTAGGTTTCGGATCGAATCGGATAAAGAATCACCGTAAAACCCATATACACACCCGGATGGAATCCGGGAAATTTCATCCGGTTTCCCGTAGAGCACAACCACCGATTCTCCACCCAGGACTTCGGTGGACTGGAGGTTGAGAATCAGTGGAGAAATGAGAGCCGGAGAAATAAGGGAGAGTCTCCGTTGAGGCAACGGAGAGGCGACGTGGATTTGTCCGCCCCCTTTATTTTCAATAAAATTTATGTTCGTGGATTCACTCATCGAAATTTGGTTGTGTAAATCGACAGATATGAATTTTATTGAAAATAAAGGGGGCGAACAAATCCACGTCGCCTCTCCGTTGCCTCAACGGAGACTCTCACCTATTTCTCCCTTATTTCCACGGCTCTCATTTCTCCACTGATTCTCCACCTCCTGTCCACCGAAGTCCTGGGTGGAGAATCGGTGGTTGTACTGTACGGGTTCCTATCCAGTTTTTTGACCAGAGAATCCGTTCAATACATCTCCAGAGGGAACAACAAATTCACCATATTCAACATGATTTCGGCATTTTTCAGATCTCATTCTCCTGCGCATCATCATACATTTTGAATAGATAATCTTTGTACAACCTTCAATTCAATCACCATACGAGTTTACTTGATAACACTCAAATTGTAGATTTACAGTGTGACGTAACAAATAAAAGTTTTTATTCATTTCTGGGAAAAGTGTTGACGCCAAAGTGAAGCGTTGAATTGTAACATGACTTTCTTAATACTTCTGTGAGTAATCATTTTTAATATTAAATTCGTATTATTGAAATTATATTTCATATAATCATGACGTTTTTCCTAATTCAGAACGTTATGGATGGGAATCGTGGATCATTCAATCGGTTTGAATATTTCCAACCCCTATGATCATCTCGTATATTTCAATTATTCATTAGTAAACAATGCAGTAAGTCCATATGAAGTGATTGACGAACAATTTGTTGATCTTGATCATAATCCTGAATACGTCAAGTTTCAAGGGAAAAATCAATCGAATAATTCAGACTCAAGGAACCAGGAAAAATGGAATTATGATATCGATAATGAGTCAGGAATTCATCACTTGGATGACTCGGATGAGTTGAACCATACAAATATAGCGACCGATATAAACTCGCATTCCGTGGGAATTACTTATGAATTGGTTAATCATTCGGACATAGATCATGTCCAATACTTTTCAGCGTTCGAAGACCACACAATTCATCCTGATAGCCTGAATCACTCAGATCCAGTCATGATCGAGCCATTAATATACCCTGATAATATGCGTGACTTGAATTCAATGACCAAGTCAGATAAAGTTGATAATGAGTCCTTAACGATGAATCAATCGAATCAATCAGATTCAATCGACAACGAGCAATCAGTTTGTGGATCTGCAGAATGCAAAGCAATGGGTAAATTTATTTGAACTCCGCTCTTTCATTTATTCTTTCAATTTCATTCTTCCTCACAATGTATGCCAAAACAACATCTCAGTCCTAGCGGAATTCTTGAAGAATGCATAAAGACCACAATCAGTTCTATAAGAAATGTTTATGAGTTCTTCTGGGACTGGAGTGCTGTGTGGGTGAGATCGCTGCATCATTGTTCAAGATTTTCAATATGGCAATATGGTAGCAATATTTATGGATGGTCTGGAGCTACACTGGTAAAAATATAATGTAAGAGCGCAAAAGAGGGTACACTAAAAAATGCGTGAGTTTCCGCTTGGTGTACATTTGCTTTCAATTTTTATGACACTTCCCCAGGTAGCACACGCACGTTCTGAGAATATACGTTGAGGATATTTGAATATTCTATGGAGATTCTTATTACGTGCGAATATATTTTGCGCACATTCTCGGAATATTTGAATGAGACTGTTTCAAATATTCTCAGAATATATTGCCACGAATATTGTGGGAATATTAGAAAATTCCCGTCGATATAAACTTCTACATGTCACCGAAAACTACTTCACAATCAATTTTTTTGATCATTGAACATCGAGAATTGTTAGTAATATTATGGGTCCACATGGATGATGAGATACTTCCCTAACAGCAAAATGCTGAACAAATGTGCAGCAAATTGTTGAAAACGTACAACAACAGTTGGAAGCAATTTGCAGGGACGTTGCGTCGCCAAATGCGCAACAATATGCTGTAAATCTAGGATTTTAGCTTGAGTTGCTATCGTGTTGCTGGGAAGTTGCTTGGTTTCATGAAACTCTCAATCATATGCGTAGCAAATCTCCAGCAACTTTACGAAAACTCAACATAGACAACATAAGAGCAACGATTGCACAGCGACTTTTGTTGTATGGGATTGTACGAACGTTCCTAGAATATTCGAAACAGTCCAATTCAAATGTTTTAAGAATCTTCTATGAATATTCACGAATCTTCTACGCTTTTTGTGAGAATATTCGATCGAGTACATTTTACGGACGTTGTGAGAATATTCTCAGAATATTCTGTGTTACATGGGCGTGGCATCAACAAAACAAAACAGGGCGAACAAAACGAATCTTAAGTGAATTCTTTTCACATGGAATACTTTTCACTCTGCTAGAAATGTCGGAAAGATTTGGAAGGAAGTGGGACAAAAGTCATCACGAAACGGAAAGGAATGGATGTTTTCGGTCCCGGTGTCTTTCCGAACATTTCCGGAATTTTTAACAGCGGGCTGATGGAATAACATGATTCATTATCATCTCTTTTGGACATCACCATATTCTCTCACAGTGTATAATTGTATAACATATTAATTCTCTATCCTTATATTTGACGAGAAGCTGAGGTAATTAAAGGGAACATGAATACATCAGCCGATCCTTGCGATGATTTTTATGAATATGCATGTGGCAATTGGGAAATCAGCAATCCCCTTCCAGCAGGAGTATCGTCCTGGGATTCATGGGCCATTATGGAAAAAGTACAGAATGAACGAATCTTAGGTTTGTAATTCTTTTATGCATTTCGATAATATAACTGTGATATTATTATAATTTGATGTATTATTATTTAAAAATCATGCTGAAATGAAATACGAGAATAATGTGTATTCCTAAACAGAGATTTTGAACGCTGGATCGCAACCCAATGATATTTTGTCCGTAAGATTGGCGAGGAGGTATTATGCATCTTGCATCGATATAGGTGAGTGACAATTTAGATACTTGATGCAAAAAGATTCCATCTAAGTAGGAAATACCGCTACCGCCCTGAGAGAACATGAAGCTCCAAGGAAGCTGGAAGGAAAGAATAAACCATTATTGAACGTATATTAACTCAAAATCAATCCAAAATTGACATACAATGTCAGAAATATTTGGAAGATTTTTCAATTACTTACATGAAATCAGACTTAATGTACAAAAACATGAAAAGACTATAGATTATGGTATAGTTTACATTCAATTTACTGTAAGACGTGTGTGAAACTGAATTCATGCACGTACTTGAAAAAAACTTCCAGCAAAAACATTAAAATTAATGCGAAAATTTCCAACAGTATAAGATGATTCTGTTCTGTTGGGGCAACAACTGGTTCTAGCTTACAAAACCTTGGGTTGTCAATCGTGCACTGTCAAAAATAATCGGAAGATTCCGATCATGCGATAGGGAATCAATTTCCGCTATGAATGTATGTGAAATTTCCTATAAATTTGACTAAAAATTCCAAACTTTTGGGGATTTTTACTATCATTTTCCAGTAAATTTCTGGTAAAGTAAGGAAAATTCCCAACGCATACGTGTGTTCATTACTTCCGAAGATTTATGTGAAGTTTCCCATAGAAATTGTTTACAGGGTGGCCAATCTAAGACATAGTTGAGCCAAGGTCAGGACCGAGTTGGTTCTATTTGTTGACTCTTCTCTGAGCTGTCCCTGGTTGAAGGAAATCGCTTTGCAGAAATTCAAACCAAATGTGAACTGTAAAAAAATACTTTCAACACAGCCAAAGAAAGTTTGGCAGTTTTTTACACAAACTCTGTTCGGAAATTATCGTAAAAAAGTTTGATGATTTCACGGAGATTTTCTAAACTTCCCAAACTTTTGTTCGTCAATCCACAAAGAAAGTTCAAAAATTATTTTTCCAAAACAAGGTTGTGAATTCGCAAGCATTTCTGTTTGGAATTCAACAAGTTTTTTTTACAGCGTACACTTGGACTCATTTCGCGCATTTTGAGTATAGAAACGAAGCTTCCTCGAGCAAACTAACGCTATACTTTCACTAGGATTATTCGAGAAATATCTTTGATAATAATTCCCTGGTAGAAATTATGATTGGGAATTAGATGGGCCTCCGCTAGTTTTCCCAGATGTTAGGTTGGTTCCTAGCTAGTTTTGTAACGCCCTTCTCAGCCTGTGCCCATCCAGATGTCCCAGGGAATTGCTAGAATGTTGTTCAAATGGGTAATTAGAAATGTGAGATAGGTAAAAATGTATTTTCACATGTAATCTTCAGTCAAGAACGTTGCTTTTGAATTTATTTCCATAAAATAATCCCGAGTGACAAATTGAAACGTTGAGGCTTCCTGTTATTCTTCTGACCGTGTTGACGGACTATCAATGTTACTGTACGATCAGTTGACGCATCAAAAATCTACATAAACCAACTAAATGTTTGGGCACTAAAGTCAAATTGGCTGAAATTTGTTATCCAGTTGCCCCCACATGGGTCCCATCTAGTACGTGAATGGTAAATTTCTACCAGGGAGTAGAACCTTAATCTGCATATGAAATGATAAAACTTCCTTCCTAAATGTTTTCTTTTTGTTTTTTCATCATTCAAGATGGGATGGAGAAAGCAGGTCTAGCACCGATAGTTTCCATTCAGTCTAGAATCGGCGGCTGGCCACTGATAATGGAGGAAATAGAATGGAATCGTAATAAATATACGTGGCAAAAGGTAGAACAGTATTACACCGATCTCTATGGACGTAACATATTCCATTGGATTGATATCCAACCGGATGACAATAAGTTCTACACTTATATTTTAATGGTATAATTTTGATTTCATAATTCTTTACAATTTTTTTCATAGAAAAAAGAAATTCATAATTTATGTTCCAAAATATTTCAAGTTGCTGCCTCCTAAGTTCCCTCCCGGTACCATGAAATTACATTTTTGTGATCAAGGAGGTGCCACGGATGCTCAAAATTCGACCGTTGGAAGGTAAAACCCTACTTGAAGCTGTCAAACACTGTTCTACTGTTCTTATCGTTTTCCTTGGGATTTGGTTAATCTTCAGCTGTGAGGGTTCAATGATTACTCATCAACGCCTCTTAAGGGGGGAGGTACAATTAGGAAGTGGAAAAAATAAGCATTTTCCAGAGATTTTTTTCACCAAGAAGTTTTTATTCGAACTGAAACTGGATTTGGCATGATTTTTATGACATATCTGAGGAACAAAAAAGTATTTTTAGCGAACTTATATACACCCAAAAAAAGAGTAATCTGGAAACGAAGATGGAGACAAAAAAGATATTCCACTTTTGTTTTCTTCTTTAATTGAGAATATATGCTCCTATAGGATTGAGAGTATTTTGAACAAATGAAAATTCTTTCGCCACAAAGATTAATCCTCTCAAATGCAGTGAAATACTTTTGATACGATATATTAGATGAGAAGTTGCATCAAAATGAGAGGGATTAATGGTTGAGAACTTTTTAAAATGTTCCCCCCCCCCGCAAATCTGTAACATGCTTTTTTGAGAAAAACGCGTTCAAAATCCTGATACAGAAGAAGTTCTCCTGGTCGATCGTTTGAATATACCCCTGCGCGCTCCGAAAGGTGTTTTTGAAAAACTTCGGAAAAACATAGAAGGAATTCGAATTCCACCATCGTATTCTACGGGAAATTGTCTATCTTATTGGGCCAACAAAAAACCCACGGATCTCTTTGACCTTCTAATTGTATCTCCCTCCTTTTAAGATGCATACATCACAGAATGTTCTAGCTATATCTCAGGATATTGCTGCAATGTTACAATGCCTCAACAATGTCATAGCCATATTCTGAGACATTTTGAAGACGTTCGCGCTGTATGGGATCCCATTATTTCTGACTCCACCCTTAATTCAGTAGGGAAATAGCGGATAAGCACGTTTTCCTACACGAGAATTTAGAAATTCAGGAATTCACAGTCGACTGGACATTGATTGAAGATCCGGGAATTCGTGATATCAATTTTGATTGCTAATACTTTTTCCAGCACATTTACGGCAGACAAAGATGAATGGACTTGCAACATGGATAAATATTCACAGTTGATACTTCAAATTGCAAGTGCAATGGCCAAAGAGAGAGACTCTAACGTTTCGGAAGAAGAAATGCTTTTAAGCATTCAGGATATGGTGAAATTCCAAAAAAAATTGAATCTTGTAAATATCAATTTTTTTCTTCATCACACATATTTATTATTGATTCATGAATTATTTGGAAACATAATGCGAGAAGATTACAAGTTGAAACTACTCTCTGAATTGGAAAGAGTGAGATTTCCGTTAGAATGAAAAAAATAGGTTCCTTTCTGGTCGCCTGAAGAGTGAATTCTCACTTCGAAAGAGTGGAATTTCACTCTTCAAGCAGCCAAAAGGAAACCTATCCTTTCGTTTGAGTGGAATTCTCCCTCTTCCGTACTTAGAGAGTAGCTAACTAAATTTTTGGTTAGTTTAAATTCAACCCATATTGAATAGGTTTTCTAAGAAACCTCGAAAAGTTTACGAAAAATTACCTGAAGTTAAGTAAACCGGGGACATAGTGATGTTAAAATTCGAATCGTTTAAAGAAACGAAACGAAAATCCAAACTCACAAAATCCGAGAAAACTTCTGTTTGTCTTCTTAAATTAAATCCTTGGAACTGGAATTATTTGAGTAAGAATTTTCCTCTGTGTGCATCTAATTCTTCGTTTACATTCACAGATTTCACGCGTTGAGGAGGATATGTCAATTAATATGACTCTTAATCAATTTCAAAAAATATATGATGCATTCAATCACACAACTTTAAAATCAAAGGTAAGATATTCCAAATTTACGTCAACCGTAAACCACTCCAGAGTTGAACTTGAATCTTATTCTTTTGACTTGAATAGGAAAGAATGGGCTAACTCGGCCCGTGTTCTAAACCAGATCCCCTTATGTTCTTCAAAGATTCAGCTTGCCCGATGGTATCAGCACACATATTCATCAACCTGTTGACAAATAATCAGTACCCAATCATGCCTTCAGTGATATATTGGACAACCTGATTGAGTTAAAAGTCTTCGATGAACATGAGAGGGGTCCGACTTAGAACACTGTCCGAGTTAGGCCACCCTACTGAAGATGCCAGGCAAGTCCGGGCAGAAAATAGTTGTCAGGATTTAAACGGTTTTTGTCCCAGGAAATCCAGTTTAAAACTGACAAATTTTTTCTATCAATTTCTGAGAGGATATTCCATGTTCAGTGATTTCGGACGGAACCAGGTAGAAATTTTGTCAGTTTTTGACCGGATTTCTTGGTACAAAAACCATCCAAAGTCTGACAACTAGTTTTCGGGGCACTCTCTCCTACGAAGCACCTTTCATGTTTGAAATCATACATGTATTCCATTTCTATTTTATTCTCTCAGCAAAATTATTTGTAGTTTGAGTATTCCAAAGTACTCTTTTAGTATATAAATATATCAATGTCTTTTCATCAGGGTAAGAAGAATGCACTGTAAAAAATGATTATGGAATTCTGCCCCAAAAAATGGTGGCAGCAATGTTCCTCCATAGATGTGAAATTTTTCATCATAATTTGGTGGACTTTTCTCCCATTTTTAGAGGATTTAACACTCAAGAAACAAAAGAAAAAAACAGACAACTCAGTGATTTGTTTTTATCATTCATGTAGAGAAGAAAACTGCACAAGCACAATGAGAACAACCCTACTAAATCCCATGCCTATCAGGTCAGAACCGGGCGAAAATTGGTTGTCAGACTGTGAACAGTTTTGTCTCTAAAATCCGGTCAAAAAGTGACAAATTCTCTACACGGAAAAAAGAAAACACCACTGGTCACAGTGAATGGAAGCAATCGGTTAAAAAACAAATGAAAACACGCTTGGATAATGAGGATCAGCACGATCACAGTGATGGGTACTGTCATGAAATTCGTCAATGCTGACTGGACAGTAACGAGGACTGAGAAACGCAGTCCTGCATGGATTGAATTTGAGTTTCAATGTGTTTTTGTGATTCACAGTAACCATTGCTGTTTTCTTTTTTCCTTGTACCCGGCTAGATATCACAGCCTGTGAATTTCAAATAGAACCATTTCAATAATTGCTGTCGGTTTTTTGAGGGATGTTCCAATTTAGTAATTCCGGATGAAACCGCACTGAAAAAGAAATTTCTTCCAACCAAATAAGTAGGGGTGATTCTCAGTTAAGAGGTATAAAATCTACAGGATTGTGGCAAACGAACAAACACATTTGATTCACGGTATTTCATATTGGTTAGTTTATTTAGAGGTAACTCATCCATTTACTGAAGATGGCCAACGAATTTATTCATTTTCCATGATTTTACAAAAGGCCAGGGGGAATATTTGGACCAGGGGAGATACGAGATACAAACTTTTTGAGCTACTCAAATTTTCTGGTGGAGAGACGATCTGCAATCAAGTTTGGTTGGTGAAATCCATAGTTGGACGTCGATTTGTACCCAGATAGAAAACCATGCCCTAAATATTTTGTAACATAATGTGCCGTAAACGTACTATCATAAACTTCGCTCAGATTGCAATGATGCATAAAATGTAAACATTATGTCTTCATTATGGTACCATCACCTCGTTTTGCTACCAATAACAATGCTTTATGCGGAAACACCTTGGTACCATGATGCAAACATTTTTTGGCGTGCATGTCGCCATTATGATGGCGTTATTGAGACATTTTTCTGTCTGGGTATCAAATAATGTTGAATGTATCACGTGAAATCTCTTGTAGACACTTCCCAGCCAGCACAAATGATCAATTTGAATTCATAAAGACTGCCCAAAGACCTCTTGAACAGTCCCCGTTATGCGACTTACAATGAATTCCATATGAATTCAATGAATTCCAAATGAAAACATATTCAATGCCTGAAGAATTCATCATGGAGTTTAGGATATGAGTTCTTCCTGAACATTGAGTTGTTCATTGAGAATTCATTTTGAATTCAAAATAGTCATAATGAATACATATTGATTAGCATAACGGGAGCTCTTGGTGGGAACTCTTGTGCTGTATGGGTTTGTATCTCCCCTGGATATTTTGTATTTTCCCTGGCAACGGATCAGTTGACCAGGGGAAGTACAGACAGGGGAGATACTTTTCGGAAGAAATGTTGAGATTAAAACAAACGTAGAGTTCTGACTTACCTGAACATTTAACAAATTTAACACTCAACTTATTATAGTGTATCAACAATAACGACAATAATGAATAAATCGTTGTTCATTGAGAACAATCAAGCAGGGGAGATACCATGATTACATAACCTAGTACTCAAACCACGTTGAAAAATCGGAAAAAGTAATCAATGAAGATTGCTAAACGATTCAATTGATATTTGTTGGCAACTTTACATCATTCCTCACTTATTACAGGTGGATGGAAATTTTCGTGAAACATCCGATGATTATTCATGAATATAAAAGCCTAGATAGAAAAATGTCTCGATAATGCCATCATAATGGTGACATGCACGCCAAGAAATGTTCGCACCATGGCGCCAAGGTGTTTCCGCATAAAGCATTGTTATTGGTAGCAAAACGAGGTGATGGCACCATAATTGAAACATAATGTTTACATTCTATGCATCATTGCAAGCTGAGCGGAGTTCATGATAGTATGTTTACGGCACATTATGTTATAAAACATTCTGAGCATGCTTTTCTATCTGGGAGTATGCCAGGGGAGGATACATCAGAGTTGAGAGACATAATTTGAATTGAAAAAAAATCACTTTCGAGAAAAACGTTGGTAGTTCCAACCCTCCAACACGATAATTTATTAATGGAAGAACATATACACGAAGTATTATAACAATATGATCGGAATAGGATCTCGTTTTCTAATGATTTCGTACAACAAACGAGGAAAGGACAGGCCAGGGAAGATACATTTCTTGCACTTTATTCTAAATATCAGAAACACCATTAAAATTTCATCACTAAAATATGATGTACCTCATAGGTAACGAAGTTATCCCGTACAGCACAACCACCGATCCTCCACCTAGGACTTCGGTGGACCAGAGGTGGAGAATTGGTGGAGAAATGGGAGCCGTGGAAATAAGGGAGAAATAAGGGAGAGTCTCCGTTGAGGCAACGGAGAGGCGACGGAGAAATGTCCGCCCCCTGTATTTTCGATATAATTCTTATTGGTGCATTTACGTAACCAAATCTGAATGTATGAATTCACGAATTCAAGTTTTACTGAAAATACAGGGGGCGGACATTTCTCCGTCGCCTCTCCGTTGCCTCAACGGAGACTCTCCCTTATTTCTCCCTTATTTCCACGGCTCCCATTTCTCCACCAATTCTCCACCTCTAGTCCACCGAAGTCTTAGGTGGAGGATCGGTGGTTGTGCTGTACGGGATGTATCATGCTAGCCCTTTTGGTAAACTGTAATGCTCAATTCTCAGTATTTTTCTTCCATTGCCGCAGGAAGTACCTCTTAACTGAGAATTACCCATAGTTTATTTGTCCTCTCTCCATAAAATATTCCTTAGGATTATTGAAATAGTTGATCGAATCAAATAATGCAATGCTTGCCCCAAATAAATTGGTCTTCTACATGAATAATTTATTCGTCACAAGTGATCAGTTTTTACATCTAATTGAATATTTAATTTCTACAAATAAATATTTTATGGAGAGAGGACAAATGAATATTTTTTCCAGTGGGGGTAGAAACTTTGTCAATTTTTAATAGGACTTCGCACGAGACCTTCGTCTCAAATTGAAAAATGATCTATATTTATTGTTCTGAAAATTCAAGACATAAACATTTGAGACGGAATCAAGCTTCTACCTAAGGTGTAACAAAATCACATGCAATTCTGATTTCATCGCAGAGGATAACGAAGATATTCTCTCAGTCTCGGAACTAGTCTCGGTATCGGTCTCGGTGCAGGTCTCGTTGCATTTTTCGACATATATCTTTGCTAATTTTGTTCGAATGATCAAGGTTCCACCCCATTCCGTTGATTCCATTTGTACTCTCAAATTATCTTGATCATCTTGATATTTCAAGAGATTGGAATAATTATTGGTAACTGTTTTATCTTTCTTTGACGCGAGTCTCGTGCGAAGCCCTAATTTGTAACCAAATATCCAGGGACAAAAACCATTCAAAGCCAAGACAACAGTATTTTGCTTGGTTCTGACAGGCATTTTCATCAGTGAAAACTCATCAGAATATAGATTATCACGTAATTCATATATGGAAATAATAAAAACATATAACCTAGCATTGATTATACCATAAAACCACGGTCATGTCAAAATATTCGTACATCCCGTGCCCATGATTCAATGAACCAACACTGGTCAACAACCTGAAGTTTGGGAACTCATTTGGAGTAAATTTAGTGTACTAAATACGGAAACAACATCCCAGTAAACCCTGAGTTCTTAAAGATGAATATAAGATATCCGATGAAAGAAACCTTTAAGATGTGTCTAAAAGATGTCTTATAAATGTATATCAGAAATCTTCAAAAAGATATCTCACAGATGCCTGTATAAGATATCCGAAATATATCTGAAAAATCGATTGCATCAGAGTTCTTAAAATATCATCTATAAGACATCTTTCAGAACTTCATCTCTGAAAAGATGGCGTCTACCGACTTTGCCTTTTGCATCACTTTTCTGCCTCATTCTCTCGCGTGCAGTACGTGTCAAATGTTGAATCTTATATATAAAAATGTTATATATTCCCGAAGAGAACATGAAGCTTCAGCGAACGTTCAGATCAGATGTGTATAGATCGGGTCGAAGGTTCATTAGAGCTAACTTTTAGATTCACGAACGTTTGACAAAGGTTCTACGGGCGTTGAAATGTACGCTTCGAAATACATTTAAGAAACATAGATGGAACGTTCGCTGAAGGTTCATCGAAGGTTTGACGAAGCTTCACAAAAATATCTATACTTATATTAATTTTCATCAGTTTATATGAACAATAAATGAATTAATAAGCATAAATTATTATAAATTAATCTAAGTATAGATATTTTTGTGAAGCTTCCTCAAACCTTCGATGAACCTTCAGCGAACGTTCCATCTATGTTTCCTGGACGTATTTCGAGGCGGACATTTCAACGTCCGTAGAACCTTTGTCAAACGTTTGTGAATCTAAAAGTTAGCTTTCATGAACCTTCGATCCGATCTATACAGATCTAATCTGAACGTTCGCTGAAGCTTCATGTTCTCTTCGGGTTAGAATTCAAGGGATTCAAAGGTGCAATTGACCTGTTCATGGGATAAAAACTCACCAAGTAAGTGTATGATATTTTATTCGTATATTCGCTGGATGTCATTGTATACTTTTTCAAAATCAGCATTATTAAACATTACCGGCATTCCTAACCTTGCTCTTCGTCTTGCTTGAATACCGTCGTTTACATATATATATTATGCAAAAAAAATATCATGCACTTACTTGATGACATCTTATCCTATTTATAGGCGCAATTGCACTTCTTGAATATCTTGAACTATTACAATAATGAATTTATGAACCTGAATGTATGAATTTGCAGCGGGCTGTCTTCTTCTCGAAACATCTTCATCGAATTCATGTATCGATTCCTTGGCGAAGGTAGATCTCATAATTTTTCATAATTTCTCATAAAAGTGACAATTTTTCATATTTCTTCATAAATTACAAATTCGGTAAGAAAGATCTAATATTTTCTCCTTGAACTTGTACCAAATGAGGAAATATAAAGATTCATGACTTTCATGAGAATTATGGAAAATTATGATAAACATTACCACCAGGGTTTTTGTATGACTTCTGAAATATATCATTTTTCGGATTCCTAATTTTGCTCTTCCATAAGACCTCATTAGGATATCTTAAAGAAGCTCCTGAAAGATCTCTTTTCAGATATCTCAAAGATATATAATAGTGTTGCGTCCGATATCTTTATGATATCTCAAAGATCTCTTTCGGGAGAAATTTTAAGATATCTTACAAAATTTTCAGACATCTTTCAGATATCTAATAGAAATCGGATTGTCTATTTGGGATCAGATTTGTTGGATCAAATCAATTTCTATAATTTTTTATGTACACAGAACGAAAGGATTTCTTCCAAATCCAGGTTCAAATATATATTTTGGAATGTAAAAAATATATGTTTGTGCAGAAGAAACATTCATTCGCACTTATTCAAATAACAATTTCTTAGATTCGAAGAAATACATACTTCTATGTATAAACTTCATCAGTTATAAGTATTCAAAAGTTTTTTATCGAAGATAATACAAATTGAGCCAGTTCAAAAAAAATCTGATACTGATTTCGCGTTCAACACACCAAAACCACTCCAAATCAGTTTCAATATCTCGGGCAACAGAGGAAAAACATTTTCTCGCTGTCCAGTGTTCTTGATGTAACGATATTTCGAGATTTTTTTTGATAATTTCAATGATTTCAGATCAACTGGATAAGTAAAATAAAGACTGCTTTCGAAAAAGCTGAGACGAAGGTAGATGGAAGGGAAGTAATGAAGGTTCCATCTCTCACGTATTTTATTCGTCTCATCGAATTACTAGATGAAACGTCAGACCGAACAATTGGTAAGCACCTTTTGACAAAACATGTAAATTGGCAAAAAATTTATACGATTTCAGTATGTTTCAGTGAATTCTACATCTAATGAATTTACATTACAGTTAATTATGTTCATTGGACATTCGTCAGTTACTTAATCCATGAAATCGTCACCAAAGAGACAATGAATTTTACCAATAACTGGCCAGTTTATCAAAATTCGACGAGAAATGACACGAGGACTGTAATAGAAAAAAGGTTAGAAGACCCAGAATTATAGGCATGTACATTACACTGAGAACCCAATTTCTTAGACTGAAAGAAACTTTTCTTTGCCCTCGTTCTAATAAATTTATTTTACAATGGAAAAAAATTCAGTTGAATGGAAAAACTTTTCATCAGATTGAAACGAAAAATTCTCAAATTGCAATAGAAATATATTCCTTCTTGAATCCGAAGAATATGATTTCACTCCAATGACAAATTTTTCCATTGGAAAGAATCATTTTTTCCATCGAAAACAAGATTTATCAGAATGAGGGCAAAGAAATTTTCTTCAAGTTCGAGAAATTGGGTCCTCAGTGTACGACAGTGTTATTGCGCTTATAAATTTTCCATACTCCATGAAAATCATTCCTGTATTCAAACAAAACAATCTGACATCTTTCTCATCACAAACCAGTATAGGTTCGAGCAGGAATGTTCATTCATATACAGTGGTTCAAACAAGAATCTCTGCACGTTGAATCAAATTTGCGAAAGTTTATGTCTAAACTTTATGGAAATTACACAAAACTTTGTCTGAAAGAAGAATATAATAGAATTTAAAAACAATTTTCACATCAAACGCACACAAAGGCCATAAAAATTGTGTAAACGGTCTACTACTGTGGGCCAAAAGTAAGGTGAATTTGTTTGTAAAATGAAAAATCTTCATTTAATCTTCTACACCAATTTCATCCCCTTCAAAGTGATCCCCTCTCGATAAAATACACTTATGCCAACGTTTTTTCCAATCATCGAAACATGCTAAATAGTCCCTTTCCGGTATAGCCATCGGCGCCTTCTTCGATTCAGCTTTTATCTCCTCAATCGACTGGAAACGCTTTCCCCGGAGTGGTCTCTTGAGTTTTGGGAATAGCCATAAGTCACACGGAGCCAAATCAGGCGAATACGGTGGTTACGGAACGATATGCGTCGAATTTTTGGCGAAATGGTCACGAAGAACGAGTGCATTATCGTGATGCAAAAACCAAGAGTTGTTGGCCCATAATTCTGGTCTTAATATCCTTCTGATATTCCGATCATATCAGTAAGGTCTCTAATAGTCAACCGACGATTTTTGAGCACTAATTCCTCCACTTCATCGACGTGTTGGTCATCTGTTGACGTCGATGGTCGTCCGGAGCGCTCCAAGTCATCAACACGTTCTCGACCCTCTTTGAAGTCTTTGTACCACTTATAAACATTTTTCTGCGACATGGTAGAATCACCAAAGGCCTTCCGCAACATCCTCAAAGTTTCCGCAGCCGAAATTTCATCCCGCAAACAAAATTTGATTACACTTCTCTGCTCAATTAAATCAGACATTGTAAAAGTCGAAAAATCCACTCTTGGTCGTTTGGTAAACAGAAGCGTAAGTGTATTACCGATAATGGCATTGACATGAAATTTGGCACAGATGTCATTAACAGTCCTGCCAACTTAAGAAAAAGGAACTAGTCTGAAATGTCAAGCCCGCGAAGTTTAAATTAAAAATTCACCTTACTTTTTGCCCACAGTAGTACATTAACCCGTTGAGTCCCAAAATGACATTTTTTCGTTGCGTTTTTCAACGCTTGTACTTTCTGAGTGAAAAAAACTGCTGAAAAATTCTAGAAGAAGCATTGTCGATGTAGAATTGACTCATCTTTCAGAATCTGCCATCGGTTTTCCCGAAAAATGTCCATGTGGCAAGATATCTGGGGTTTTTTCAAAAAAACGCGAATTTTCAAACTTTTTTTTTTCTTTATCTCACGTTTTCACATTGGAATCATTTCAGAATTCTTGTTGTAACTACAGAAACCACGTCAATTCATGCTTTTGACAATTGTGAAAATCAATGTGGAAACCATCAAAATGGCGATTCAAACGCGGAACAAACGTCAGAAACTTCAAAGATTTTTCATTATAAAACGATGGACTTTAGAGGAAAATGTTACTGAACGAAAAGTTCTTAGAATTAATCAAAAAACACGTTGGAATTTTTTCAGAATTTTTTAACGACTTGTTTGAATTTTCAAAATTGTCAAATTTAAAAAATTTTTAAAAGTCGTTAAAAAATTCTGAAAAAATTTCAGCATATTCTTCGATCAAATTCTTAAAACTTTTTGTTCAGTGAAGATGTTTTCTAATTAAAAATCTTTGAATTTTTCATCTCATATTCGTGGTTTTTTTTTTATAGTTTGTTATTTTCCAATACTCTATTCATAATCTAGTGCACATAGGATATACCACGTTATTCTCAGTGAACCTGTTCAATTCACATATGCTCTTATTTAATAAATCTATGATGCATTATTCTAATATTGGAAAATAACAAACTATAAAAAAAAACCACGAATATGAGATGAAAAATTCAAAGATTTTTAATTAGAAAAAATCTTCACTGAACAAAAAGTTTTAAGACTTTGATCGAAGAATATGCTGAAATTTTTTCAGAATTTTTCAACGACTATTAAAAGTTTTTTAAATTTGACAATTTTGAAAATTCAAACAAGTCGTTAAAAAATTCTGAAAAAATCCCAGCGTGTTCTTTGATCAGTTCCAAGAACTTTTTGTTCAGTTCCATTTTCCTCTAAAGTCCATCGTTTTTTAATGAAAAATCTTTGAAGTTTCTGACGTTTGTTTCGCGTTTGAACCACCAGTTTGATGGTTTCCACATTGATTTTCACAATTGTCAAAAGCATAAATTGAAGTTTGAGATAAATTGAGGTGGTTTCTGTAGTTACAACAAGAATTCTAAAATGATTCCAATGTGGAAACGTGAGATAAAGGAAAAAAAAAGTTTTAAAATTCGCGTTTTTTTTGGAAAAAAAATTCTGAGGGATGAGTCAATTTTACATCGACAATGCTTATTCTAGAATTTTTCAGGAGTTTTTTTTACTCAGAAAATACAAGCGTTGAAAAACGCAACGAAAAAATGTCATTTTGGGACTTAATCGGTTAAGGTGATACCAGCGACCCTTGAAGATTCAACCAGAAGGATTGATTTGAAAAGGACACAACAAAAACTATTCTGACAAATTATTCGAGAATGAAGCAATAAAATCAAAATATCGCTCCGTACAGACCTTTTTTAGTCAATAAAGATGATCTGTACAGAGTAATGTTGCCGCGATCCAAGCTAATCCGAGTTTTGAGCATGAGCTCAGCTTGGCTCTAGTGTTTTACAGTAAGGATCGGCTTGGAGATCGGATCGATGGCTCCACGGCTCGGATCGGAGCTCGGATTGCCTCGAAGATCGTCGAGCTAGATCGACGATCGTACGATCTCCGTCCAAAATACATGCTAATAAAAAATATTTACATTTAAAAGCGCTTTGGAATGGAACATATTTCTGAAACTCTTGAAGCTGGAGTATAAATCAACGCTTTCTCGAAATTTTCATGACTAATTGAATCAAATTTTACAAATGTTTTAATTATAATAACTCAATGAATGCATCTTTCGATGAATAGGTGGGTAAATACATCATTGAATGTATCTTCGGAAGATCGGTGATGAAGAAAAACCAACTTTATAATAGAAAAATATCTTTGCAAATATATTTCTATAAAATTCCTGACTTTGCTACTAATTGAACACAACATTGTTTCATAAACCGTGGTAAATATGAAAAAAAAGTACACTCTGACTTATTTCATGATAATCTCAATATTATAATAATTATAATCTCAATATTGTTTCATGCGTAAAATCAAGTAGTTTTTCATCACACGGTTTTTCTGTTTCCTCGTCTGAAGGGAAATTCCCTCAGTGACGATCTAGCTCGTCGATCTCATAGTTCTGGCTTAGCTCGAAAATCGGATCGCACAGAATTATTGAGGTCGGCTCGAAGATTGGCTCGAAATTTCGAGCCAATCCGAGACAATCTTCGATCTGGATCGAAGATCGCGGCAACACTAGTACAGAGGGATATTTTGATTTCATTCCTTCACTTTTGAATGATTTGTTAGAAAAGATTCATAAAATTTATATCAACCCAGCTAGCACGAATGATCAATTTATAAAAACTTCTCCAAGGCTTTTTGAATGGTCCCCGCTATGCGACCAATATTGAATTCAATTAATTCAAAATGAACACGTATCAAATGCCCGCAGAATTCATTATGAAATCTGGACATGAACTCTTTCTGAATATCAAGTTTTCTTCCTGAATAACAGTTCATTTTGAATTCAAAATATTCATAATGAATACATATCGATTAGCACAAGGGAAGTTCTTTCCAGGAACTCTTGGGCTGTATGGGGAATCATTCGTCTCACAGAATTCAATTTTCATCCCATTCTCTAGGGATAGGCGATATTTTGACATCATCGATATTTTCATACAATTTGTATAAAATTCAATATGAACTCACGAAATTTCCCATAAAAATATGGATACTGTCAAAATCTCGCCTATCCCCAACATCCTCCCACTTGGATACCCGAGTAGAAAAATTTTCTAATTTATATATTATTTATGTAGAATTGTCATATATGAATTATATATAATTTTGCTAATTTTCTCACTTGGGTCGAAAGCTTTTTATATTGCGGTTCACTATATCAATTACAGGCAAAAACATTGTTCGGGAGACGTCGCAGTACACAATATCATAGCATATGAATACGTGAAGAAATATTTCACCACAGAGGTTGAAAAAGAGGTAAGTCTTTGTCATAAAATTACCATGAAATTGAATATCTCAAGGAATGAAATAAATAAGAAAAGTTCTATTTGCATGCTGATTATATTGATATAATATTTGTATGATGGAGAAAAAAGGTATGTTAGAAAATATCATATTTTATGCAGACTCAGCGTTGATTTATCCCCTGTCGAATAATTATATGCGGAGAGAAGAGAATGGTAGTATTTACCATGCTAATGGAATTCTTCACTATTTTTCTTGTAATAATTACCAGAAAAATGGTGAAGAAGTCTATTAGCGTGGTGAATGTTACTATTCTTCTCTCTTCGTGTAGAAATCCAGGCGATTATAGCCCTTTCAAAGGTTTTTTCATGTAAATAATCTGACTTGGATCAGACTAGCGCTGAATCTCAATAAAATATGATATTTTTCCATATTCCTTTTTTCCCGCGTAAAATGCACTGGAAGAATTTTATTTCAAAAATCACTGTGAAATTTCAATAACAACCCATGTGGAAATGGAAACACGCGCCGCTACTGGCTGAGTACTGTCGCCAGAGTTGCCAGTACTGGTAAATCCATAGCTGCCAGTATTGGGCCAGTTAAATTCACAGTACTGGAAAGGAGCCGAAATGATAACATCATTTTACATAAGGGCCAGAGGAACATTTATCACCGAATTAGTACCGATTTTCAATGCGAGCCAACTATGGCGGAACTCTGGCTTGCAACAGGATCAGTTGTTTTGCCAGAGCTGGGTGAAAAACGACGAGGAGTCGAAATGATGACATCCTATGTAGAAATTCAAATCCGACCCAGTACTGGCACAGTACCGGCCACCGAAGTTACCAGGAGTGATCATATTCCAATTAAAAAAAAAAACAAAAACATTGAATTTGAACTTTAAAAATCTGGAGAATTCATTGTTCCTATTATTGTCATCGGAGAAAGGCACTTTGGAAATGATTCCTTGAAAGTTCACTGAGTGAGGATTGAAGCCAGGTCCTGCGAGTGAAAAACCTAGTCTCTATCACATCAGCCGATCTCCGAGTTGACGACGAATCACTCAAATTGCCATTTATTGTAATAGGACCGTTGAGGTCATACAATTCATCATAGATTCCGTAGAGGATTAAAGTTCTACCAGTACTGGCACATTGTCACCTCTCGAACATATTCAATTATGATACCAACTCTGACCCAATGCTGGCGCTACTTCGGCTCACTACAACAGCCGAGTTACTACATCGAGAAAACAAAGTCGTCAAATTTACCTATTGTTAAGTAAATATATGGACGATTTAAAAATATAGTGCGAGCTACTACAATTTTAGCTAATTTCACCGCAGGGAAAGTAGGATGCCCTTCAGCTATGGTATATTTCACACGCGTTGTTGTGAAATCAACTGAAATTGTGGTCGCTTGCACTAAATCTTCAATCATCCATATATTTATTCAATAAGATGTAAATTTCACAAGTTTTTTCCCTCAGCGTAAGATCGTGATTTTAATGTCATTCAATCACCGATTCTGTAGAAAGTCAGAGTCCTATCAACACTGGCACATTGCTATCTTTCTAACATATTGAATGATCATACTAACTCTGGCCTAATGCTGGCAAGACTTCGGCCCACTACAACAGCCAAGTTGCTGAGATCGTGATTCTAACGTCAGTTGACTACCGATTTCGTAGTCAGTCAGAGTCTAATCAGTACTGGCACATTATCGTCTATGGAACATATTGAATGCTAATACTAACTCTGGCTCAGTAGTGGTGCAGTATCGTCTCGTCAAAGTAACCGTGTTATTGGGAAGATCAGTGAAATTCCTATCCACTATCTATCCCGTATTAGAACAACGTTGCATCGATATTGGTGCAGTATCGTCTTTTGTTCGCATTTAACCATCCAACTAACTCTGATTCGGTACTGGCACGGTTTCGTTTCTGTATGGTCCGGGTATTCTCCGAACATTATTAATTCGATACTGGCTCAAGACCGTCTGACCGCGCGAGCCAGTACTGTCTGAAATCCGGCAAACATTTGGCGCTAGTGGAAAAACGGTAATGATTCTGAATGGGCACAGTTATATCTACCGAAGTCTGGCAAGTGCAACTTGGCCAGTACCGCGCCATTTGTCAACTCTGGCTATTTCCACATGAGACAGGGCAACAAAAAAAACCTTTTTTTTCTGGTGCCCGAAGTTTGGTAACTGATTCGGAATGTTTTCGGTGCGTTGAATACGAAACGAATATCAGATTTCTTGGATCAGCTCACTTTCTATTATCTTTTATACATAATATTCATACATAATGTATATAATTGATGAATTCCATGTATAAAAAATTATAAAAACCGAGCTGATCCAACAAATCTGATGTTGTTTTCGTATTCAGTGCCCTAGAACTACTTCGAATCAGTTCTCAAACTTTAGACACCAAAATAGCTGTTGATCAGTATGATCGAGGGACAAATGAGAATCCTTCAAAGAATTACTGTTCAATGTGTAAAGTTTGTAGCAAATATCTCGCTCAACTGTTCGGAAATTCACTCAGTCCCACAGCTTGTACAGTGATTTTTTGAAGAATTTCTACTTGTCTCTCGGTTATTGGAATTGCGCAGTGACTTTCACAAGAAAATTCCTTCAGCGTAGGGAAAATAGGTGTTTGGTAATAGCATGTACGGCAGAACTGGAAATTTATTTGAGATGAGAAACTAAATAATCTCGACGCATATTCTACACGATTGACCCCAAAACAGTTCATTATTATTAAATTGCCAAGTCGTCAAGTTACCGTCCCAAGCGTGTACCGCCTATAATGACAACGGGCCCCAGGCTGGGTCCATCCTCTTTAACCCAGTATTGGGGAATGACGATGGGGCCCATGTTGGCTCAATCTTGACCCTGTTGTGCTTTCCCATACAATTATGGTTAATGGAAAATGGAAATAATGAATCTTTGTGCGGTACATTTGAACTTGGCCCCAATTTAGACCAGTGTTAGGCCGAGATTGGGGTGAGGTTATATCTTGAGTATGTGCGTTCAATCCTCAGCGTGTATGAATTTTGGTCCCACTTTGGTCCAGTCTTGGGCCCATATAGGCAGGATGGGGCTCAACACTAGGCCTAAGACTGGGCCAATGTGGGGCTGAAATTCATGTCCGCTGGCGTAGAATTCCAAGCAATTTTCCAATTTCAAAAAAAAAAGGAAGGGACAGTATTGATTGTTCATGCGGTGTTACCAATCCTCGGGCAAAGCAATACAGCCAAGCTGGGAACGATGTTACCACCTCAGGGTTGACCTCATTTGTCTGCCCAACTTGGCCCCACGCTGGGCAGCATGGGCACCCACCCTGGGCTTAGATTGGGCCTGCCGTTAATACACACTTGGGGTTGATCACCCACCATCTTCGAAGTACACTTTTTATCCATTATATCCTGTTGCGAACAAATTCTTTGGAAATTATGAATGCATTGACAAAGGCACGTTCATCTTCAGCCGATTAATTTATTGTTATGAATAGACTGAGTATTATATGATCTCTGTGAACTCAACACGAAAAGGGAAGTTTCATCCGAAAAGATTGCGTTGATCCACTGCCAATCTAATTCGTCTCCCATCCTGGAGAATGACACCTCACTAATTATTAAATGCCTCCTAATCAGGACAGACGAACTAACAATTTTCAAGAACAAGTTCTTTCGTGCACGCTATTATAAAACATATTGTATTTTTTCGCAAAAATCGACTAAAGAATAAATTACAGGTTGCAAATACATAAAACTCTGTTTCTCTCGGATTGTTCAAGGTTCACGCGACACTGGACGACGTTCGAGAGGGATTCGAATCACAAATAAACAAATCATCCTGGGTGAATGAAAACACCAAAAATTTTGTGCTCGGGAAACTAAAACACATGAAAGCTCGAATTGGTTACCCCAGTTGGTATAAAAATAAGACGGTTATGGAAGGATTTTACGAAGGGGTATGATTGGAAATTGAAGTTTTTGTTGATTTTCGAGTATTCCGAGTATTTTTTGCAATGTAAAAAACTATCCAGCATTGGAGAAATGTATGGTGCTGATAACAATAGTGCAGGGATTGTAACTGGAAGTTGGGCTGTGATACCTATATTATAACCTCCATTCGCGTCTGACCTGCAGCATGGTGAGAACATTTCTATTCTCCTTCAACTCGCGTGGAAACTTCGATAAAAAGGAAGCGTGTATTATAAAGTGTCAGAAACGTAATCACGAAATATTGAGTGTATACCTTTGATCCTTTGTTTCGCGACAGTTGAAGCCCTAACAGCAACATGCTGAGCAAATATGCAGCAAATGGTTGGAAACGTACAACAACAGTTTGAAGCAATTTGCAGGGACGTTGCGGGATTTTAGCTTGAGCTGTTATCGTATTGCTAGGACTCTCAATCACACGCGTAGCGTATTCCCAGAAACTTTACGTAAACTTGATGAGCAATGTAAGAGCAAAGGTTGCCAGGAACTCTTGTTGTACGAGAGGAAGATGGAGAAATTCTTACCTCGCCACTGGATCTGACATTTTATTGTTATTACCACCATATATTTTCAGTGAGCTGAAAATTTCATAATGGATGAGAGTTCCGAATTCACCCATCACCCAGAACCCACCAGACCACTCGGGGAACTCAGGTTCGCTCTGCAACTACCCACGTCCCATTTTTTGATAAAACTCACGTAGTCCCGCCAGACAACTGAATACATGCGTGAATATAGGACTCTTCCATCACTCCTGGAATTTTCAGCTGAGTATGTTCTTATGTTAATTTTTATTTCACATTCCAGCTAGTCGTTGACCGATCGTTTATAGATAATTGCATCAACTGGGAGAGAACAAATGTGCAATGGCATTTGCGGCAACTCAGAAAAAGGATAGATACAGATGAGTCAGTTTCCGTGATGATAATGATGAAACTTCAAATTTCAATACTTATTTTCAATATATATTTAAACCACATTCTTTTATTTTGTAGATTGTTTATCGAAACCTTGGCTGTGAATTCATTTTATACTCGAGCAGACAATGCTATAAGTGAGTAAAAACATCGAATGAACTATATTGGGGCACTCCATGCCAAATCAGCAGCGATTTCCCTTCACATCTTCGATTTGTTTCAAATTTTGAGGGTCGATAGAGGAACCCAAATGATGGAATTTCACCAAATTTTACCCCCTTCGGAGCATTGTTGCAAATTTGACAGGATAAACAGAAAAATGTTTTTTCGTTTCATTTTCGAATATTTCCAGAATGGAATGATGACAAATTCTCAAAAAATTCATACATATGTAGAGGAAAGGGTCCGAAAATGGGCTACCACTTTGATTTCATCTCATACTGGCCAGTCCTCACGCAAAAAATCCAAATAAAAATCATAGCAAGAACCTACAACTATTACCAGAGGTGTGTGTTTGTGCAATATATTTTATTTTCAATGATTGAAGGAGTGATCAAATTTTTTCTACAAAACGTGAAAACTGCGATTTTTGAAAGTGGGGCCCGAATATGGGGTACCCGTGAAATTTTGTTGAAACTGTTGGCAGCTGGGGGTTTTTGGGAAAACTGTTATGATATCAATTCATTCTCCGGTTAATTTACGTTTCTATTCTTCCCGAATAAGCTACATATCGTGTCAGATCCAATGGAACGGATGACTAGTAATAATATTGAAAACATCGCATACCTGAAAAAGGTTTGAGGGACACCGGAAAATATAAATTCACTTGTAGAAAAAACACGTTGTACTGTAATCGCCAACTGCTGTGCACGCAATTGGTCGGTGATAAGGGACATGTTGAATCGGTCACCACCAAGCGGCAGCGCCATAAAAGCCTACAACTTCGATTGCCCATATTCGGACCATAGCCCATTTTTGGACCCTTTCCTCTATTGTTAGCGACTCTTTTCAGATAAATTTTTTTGAAAAAGAACAACTAAACATTTCATAACAAGAGAATTTTTTTTTAAAAACAAATCAATTCTTTGAAAATCGGAAAACTTCAAACGACGAGGTTTTTCCATTATGTTTGAAGAAGGTTTCCTGAAATTCCCAGATTTTTTACTCCAATTTTGAATGAGGTACGGACGATTTTCTATCAACGGGATCAAAATCATCGATACGCCGCGCTGATAGAAAATCGTCCGTAACTTATTCAGAATTGGAGTAAAAGATCTGGGGATTTCAGGAAACCTTCTTCAAACATAGTGGACAAACTTTGTCGTTTGAATTTTTCCGGAATCAGAAGTCCCCTCGATGGTTTTTTGTGTTGAAACTGAAAGGCGCTATTCACGGTGTCGACCGAGGAGCGATTTCACGCGCATCACTTCACAAAAATATTCATAATTTCCACAATTTTTGAGTCTCACCAGATTTGAAAAAACCAAAATTCCCGTGAAACTCGAGGCTATTACTATGAATTTTTTCAAATTCTTTAGAAAGGGTGTTTTCCCAAAAAATCGATTTGTTTATAAAAAAAAATTCTCTTGTTATGAAATTTTTAGTTGTTCTTCTTCAAAAAAATTTATCTGAAAAGAGTCGCTAACAATACATTTGTATGGATTCTTTCAAAATTTCTCATCATTCCATTCTTGAAATATTCCAAAATGAAACAAGAAACATTCCTTTCCATTTATCCTGTCAAATCTGCAACAATGCTACGAAGGGGCTAGAATTTGGTGAAACTTCATCATTTGGGTTCCAAGTCGAAGATGTGAAGGGAAATCGCTGCTGATTTGGCATGGAATGCCCCATACACAGGGTGTCCCAGAATTCGCGAACCGGATTTCACAGGTATACGAGGTGTGTTCAAAAAGTAAGGTGACTTTGTATTTTTAAGAAAAAATATTTATTTATTTATCAATATTTATGTTGTCCCCTTCAAAGTAATCCCCCTCAGATACAATACACTTATGCCAACGGTTTTTCCAATCCTCAAAGCACTTCTCATGAGCACTTTTCGGTATAGCCTTGAGCTCTTCCAGCGATGCAGTCTTTATCTCTTCAATCGTTGCAAATCTCCGTCCTTTCATAGGTCTCTTTAGTTTTGGGAACAAGAAAAAGTCACATGGGGCCAAATCCGGTGAATATGGTGGCTGAGGCATGATCGTGGTGTTGTTTTTGGCCAAAAAATCTCTCACAAGCAAAGATGAGTGAGCAGGGGCATTATCGTGATGCAAAAGCCATGAATTATTTTTCCACAATTCTGGACGTTTTCTTCGTATTGCTTCTCGCAAACGGCGCATAACTTCAAGATCATACTGTTTATCGACCGTACGACCATATGGTAAGAACTCCTGATGCACCACGCCATGGTAATCGAAGAAAACAGTGAGCAAAACTTTGACATTTGATCGAACTTGGCGTGCTTTTTTCGGTCTTGGCTCATCTGGGGTCTTCCATTGGGACGATTGGACTTTGGTTTCGACATCATAACCATATACCCATGATTCGTCACCAGTTATGACCCTTTTGAGTAAATCTGGGTCGTCGTTGACGTCATTCAACAGTTCTTGAGCGATGCTCATGCGACGGTTCTTTTGGTCAAAATTTAGCAATTTCGGAACAAACTTCGCTGACACACGTCTCATGCTCAAAACGTTAGAAAAAATTTCATGGCACGAGCCAAGCGATAAACCAACATCCTCAGCAACTTCTCTGATAGTGATTCGACGATTTTCCAAAACAATTTTCTTCACTGCTTGAACGTTTTCATCAGTTGTTGACGTGCTTGGGCGTCCAGAGCGAGGCTCGTCATTGGCATCTTCCCGGCCATCTTGGAAGAGTTTGTACCACTTGTAAACATTTTTTTTACTCAGAACAGTTTCACCGTATGCTACTGTCAACATTCTAAGTGTTTCGGAGCACTTCGTTTTATTTTTTACACAAAATTTGATGCAAATCCTTTGATCCATACTTTTCGATAGCAAGAAATCGCCGAGCACGCAAAACACTTATAATCTTTACGCCTCTCACAACCAAACAAGAAAATGCTATACACTGGAAACTTGATACAGATGTTCGGGAAGAGTGTGCCAACATAACAAAACAAAAAAATCGATAATCGAAAGTACGTTGCCCGCGAAATTTGCAAAGTCACCTTACTTTTTGAACACACCTCGTATTCTGTAGCCAAAATGCAATATTTTCCCGTTTGAAAAAAATTTCTTCGACACTTAGTTTTGGAGATATGAGGTACAACAGGGAGAGATGACACACATTTCAAATTTTCCTCATAAAAAAGAAAAATTAGGTTTTGAAGGATGTTTGAAAGCTTTGGTATATAGATTGATCCTTTCTTTTCATAACTACATGGATGATGTATGTTTTTTTCAATTTCATTTGAGTTCCCATAATTCATAAAAATATTCTATTTTGAGGGAGAGATGACACAGATACTGGGGGTGAGATGAGCATATGGAATGTGAGAAACAGACTTGCATAAATGAAGCAGCTTTTTCATTTTTCATTTTATTTCTACATACTTTTGCGAAGTACATTTCGAAACACTCCAATGTAAAGCGTTTCAAAAAAAGGTGTTTTTTGAATATTTTCATTCATGAGAACTGTATATCATTGTTATAAATATGAAAATCAATATGTGTTGATATGCTTGAGTGCAAATTTATGAAAAAAGAAAAAGAGAACACGTGTCATCTTTCCCTTTCTTCCATGTGTCATCATTCCCAAACGACAGGACAGATGACACACCTTCTTATTTGCTCCATGAAGATCAAACAGGACGCTCCTACACGTACATCATCTTTTCTCATATGATTATTCGTCTACATTGCAAATTTGGGAGAATTTGCACACTCAAAGTTTTCCTTAATGAGCAATATGTGAAGTTTATGAAAATATTCGCACACGTACCTAGTTATGTTGACAGAAAAAACAAATAGTATTTCGTGCTGCAACAACGTTGTGATAAGATACAATACGCGATAAACCGTCATCTGATCCCAGCTACTGATCACGTGATGCGTAACAGCTTGGTGCACATTTTTATTGCAATTCAGCAACATGTGTCATCTCTCCCTCTGTGTCATCTCACCCTGGTTTACCTTAAGCATTTTTCAATTTTTTTCAAATCCAAATCATTCAAAAACACTGTATGCTACATACTTGAGCTTAACACCATTCGCTAAGTTGGAAAACGGCGGATTCATGGAAAAAATTGAATTATTTTATCATTGATAGTTCCGGAGCTACAGCGATTTGAAGTTGCTGAATTCTGATTGGCTGAAAGCTAAAACATTTCAAATCGCTATAGCTCCGGAACTATCAATGATAGAATAGTTTGATTCTTTTTCTCACAGATCCGCCGTTTTCCAACTTAGCGAATGGTATTAAGTGGATACTAGTGCCGGGACGCTAGCCATTTCGTATTGGCCAGTTTATTCAAAAACTATTGAATAAATTCATCCAAACTGAGTTTCCGAAGATTCTGTAAGCCATGAGGAATCTTTAGGAACTTAGTTTGTACGAATTGATCCAGTACTTTTTGAATAAACTAGCCAATACGAAATGGCTAGCGTCCCGGCACTAGTATCCCCTTAAGCCCAAGTATGTAGCATACAGTGCCTTTGAATGATTCAGATTCGAACAAAAATCTAAAAATGCTCACATCTCCAAACCTAAGCGTCGAAAAAATTTTTTTCAAACGGGAAATTATTGCATTTTGGCTACAGAATGCACCTGTAAAATCCGGTTCGCGAATTCTGGGACACCCAGTATCAATCATAATAATCAATCTCTATTTTTGATGTGAATTTTGCTTTTAGTTCTACCTGCCGCTGATTTCAATCATCCGTTTTTTGCACTGAAGCGACCAATGTGAGTGAAAATTCTCGAAATATGATATTTAGTCAGAATGTTTGTTTATCTTTCAAATCCCTAAAGGGGTGATCATTTCCTCATTTCTGCTGAGTCATCTATTGTCGAGGAAAAATGTGAGATTTACATGTAATTCGACGTGAACATGGTTCATTTACGTCATAAATCCCGAAAAAGATCTTCATTGACCCAATGTGGATCAGCTAGATCCGTAGATAGAAATGATAGAACATAGGAGCAACGTACGGATGACGTCAAGGTAACGGAGAAATGCCCGTGGGCGAAAAGAGGCAGAGAAAGAGTTCCAGGAATCGCGTGGCTGGAATATTCGATGCTTCTACGTTCAATCGACCTCCATCCCAAGTAGTACAAGAATATACTATGAACGTTCTTCGAATATTCGAAATATGTTCCATGCACATTCCAATGAGACCGGTCCACAGCTGCTATGCATATTCTTCGAACATGTGTAATCGAATATAAGGCGGTAAATTCCGAATGTACCACGCACGTTCTAAGGACATTTATAACAGTCTCATTCGAATATTCTATAAACTTTCATTATATGTTTCTCGTATCTTATCCGTACATTCTACGACCTTTTCTATTTCGTATATACGTTGAACTTCTGTCGCTGCTGGAGAATGTTTATTAGAATGACATGTCTTTATAAACTCATGGCTGAATTTCACTCCAAATTCCCAGAGATAGCTTCCGATAAAACTACTCCGAGCTGAGCTTATAAACAAGTCTGGAATCTCAAAGTTACTAAATCCTTTCCTCTGGTCCCGAGAAAAAATGATTTAGATCTAATTAGATCTAATGGATTAGATCTCCTCAGATCTAAAAAATGGAAAAATTCATGCTCTGTGGGCCGATTTAGATCTACGGAGATCTAATTGATTTTTTTCGAAAATATGTAGTTTTTAAAAACCATCTAAAAGTGAAGAAAATGGGCAGTAGATGCACGCAAATTTCGATTAATTAATATGAAATCTTTTGTGATTTAGATCTATGTAGATCTAACCAGATCTGTCTAGATCTAAATAGATCTACATTTTCCATTTTTTGGATCTAACGAGATCTAATTAGATCCATTCAGATCTAATTAGATCCACTTAGATCTAAATCATTTTTTCTCGGGGTATTCTGGCAAATAATTAAATACAATTGGAAAAGCTCAGCATCTTTACATTTTTATGGATGTTGAGGAAGATGTAGTTGCCTTATCTGTTAATTATTTTCTATTTTACCCTTTCATCCCTCAGGAAATTGAAGGGAAGATTTGAATGAATCCAACGAATAATTGTTCACCCATTTTGGCGTTCAAGGCTTTCACTGCGTGAAAAGAATACTGGATCTGTCCCTCCAGTTTTTTCAAGGATCAATTAAAAGGATTGATTTTGATTAGTCATTGGATTCCCTATTCTGAAGGTCTGACAAAACCAGGCAGATCCCTAATAGCACGCCTACCGATTTCCAAGTCGCATCTTCGTGGACTATACGTGGATCAAAGGTGGATTGTTGTGTGAGCTTGTGGTTTGTCTTTATTAGATGACTTAGCTCGTTGTTTTTCTTGATACACCGGGCAATCCTTGTGTAGGTGATATTCAGTACAGTGCCAGCACTTTGGTAGTCCCTTCTCTTGCACTGGTTTTGGATTAGCAAGATTTTTTGGTTCTTCTATCTTGAGAAGCTTATAAGCTGTCCTCGTCTCGCCTTCGTCTTGCTCCAGTGCACAGGCAAGTTGCATTAACTCGGAAAAATCGCTAAATCGAGTCGTTCTCAAATCTTGACGTAAAGACGGTTTTGTTAGCTCGATTAGAGTTGAAACGATGACGTCTTCAGATGTATGTGGTTGAACCCGCTTGAAGAGCTTATATTTTTGTTGTAGGAATGAGCCAATAGGTTCCCTATCTCCTTGTTTTTGCCCATACAGTTGAAAGTTGATCCGGATGAGTACGGCTTGGCTTGCATATTTTTGCTGGAACAACTCTTGAAACTTGCTCCAAGGTAGTTTTAGTGGACTATAGCAGGACCACCATTTTTGAGCAGAATCCTTAAGGGCTTTTTCCGCTAGTCTTGTTTTCTGCCCCTCCGGAGTATTGTAGGTATGAAAGTATTCCTCGCAAGATGATAGAAACTGATTTGGGTCTTCGAAATCCAGTCCTTGGAACTCCTGAATGGGTAATGCTTGGGTACCAAGAGCTTGGAAAAATTTCCCCCAATCATACATGGATGTGGGTATGAATGGGTTTGTTGGCATCACTTTGCGATGAAGGATACATATGAGAGACAACTTTGTCTCTTGCTGGAGGTGCGGGAGTACTGGTCACTGGCTGTTCGAAAGGATATTTCGGACACTGAAAAGTGCAACCACTACTTCGTTGCCGTTATCTTCAGCTCCTACGCGCTCTTCTTGTCTTCTGTTCTCCTTCCTTCGTTGCTCTTCTAGTTTTCTTCGCTTTCTTTTCCCGCAGCGATGAGGCATGGGTTTGTGAGTTGGAAAAAACACGACTCGTTTGTCTGTTTTTAAAAGCGGTTTTATGGTACTCCGGAGCGGCTGAACGCTACCGGACAACAGGCGCCAGTGGAATCTAGGGTGGTGAAAGACGCCTCTTTTATGGTGTAGCACGGACCATGAAGAGACGCCTCCCCAAGAAATGCACCATCTACATATATATATATATATATATATATATATATATATATATATTATAATGAAAGCTTAAAGGATACGCAACTACTTATTCGGAGTGAATTTCTTATTATTCACTATCGCGTACAACAGGATGAACGGAGATTTTACGTGAAAATGTCCGGTGCTGTGCGGAATAATTTTCTGTTAGGATTAAATAATCGATTGCTGTCTCTAGCGTAGCGATTGCTGACATCACCAGAGAAGATTTTTACCCGAATCTGACAGATTCTGTTTGGTTTTGTCTGACAGTTTTGTGAGTTTTTAAACTAACGTACAAACCAAGCAATGTCAGACATAACCTTTCGGATCAGACTCGAAATGTTGTCCGGTTCTGTCGAATATCACTTCCTCGTTAGAGAGAAGCTTTGTGATCGTTTCCAGAGGTCGAAAATTCTTTTGTTCCCAAACTCAGGGAAAAGTTTTGGTTTTTCTCAATTGGGTTTCCATAGTGCATAAAAAAATGCAGTTGAAATTGCAGGAAGGGAAGAGGATTTTGGATCGAACAACTTTGCTAGGGAAGTGAGGGATCCGTTCAAGAATGGATATGAATCCCAAAGTGAGGAATTCAACGAAGATCCGCTGTGCGGTCTTCCGCGACTTGCAAAATTAAATAAACTTGTAGCTTCCGGAGTGGAGCCGCATCTTTGTATCGGTTGGTTGCCGACGTCTCGGCATCATTGCAGCTGGCTTCTTCAGGGCGATATCCAACCGATACGGGACACGGCTCCACTCCGGAAGCTTAAAATTTATTCAATGAATCCTTCCGATGTTCCAATATACAGTATTGTAGAGAGAAATTTTCTTCTCCATTCTCACCTATCCTATATATCAACAAATAAGAAGAGGACATTGATTTAAAAAGTTCAACCATATATTTCTATATACTCTCTGGTCAAACAAATCTGTTGAATTTTGTCAAATCCTGTATGATCGTGTGGCCTGTTATTCTAGTTCCCTAGTAAAACTCATTCTAGGCGTGTCTATGACCGGAGAATGGACCTTAGCATTGTCTGTATGCTTCGCTTGCACCCTGTTTGCACCAGAATAAGAACCAGAATGTTTCCTAGCAGGGTTGAGTGCCAATTGTGAAATTACTTAACCAAATTTCCATCAAATTCAGTAGACTTCTCGAATAAAAACTGCACTGTATCTCACCAAATGTGGTTGAAAACTTTGACATATTTTCGCCGAATTCTATTCGATTTGACTTTAATGGATTTTGTGGGTTTGTTCAACCAGGTTTGAGAATAATTTTGTGATGCAAGTTCATTTAAAAAGAGGGTTATTTTCAGAGCAATCAATTTTGGATTTATGGGATTTATGATGAGTCACGAAATGGCACATGCATTTGACGATGATGGTAAGTAACATCCCGAATAGAAAAATCAGAAAAATCATCAGGAAAATTTTTCAAAAATTCATTTCAAAGGGACAGCCCTCTATAGATCGGGTTTTTTTCAATATTATTTCGAATGAAGAAAAAATTGAAGCATTTATGACATTGAATCCAAATACATTGTGATCTTGAATTTTAAATATATAAACGAATATTCTTCTTGGTAAAAAAAAAATATGCGATATTTCAATAAAGTTCAATAAAAATCCTCAAACTTCAACGAACTTCAATGAGAGTCGACAAATTCCACTCAAACTTATTGAATTTTGTGGACAATTGTTGAATTTTATCGAAATCTCGTTGAATTCCATTAAATTTCGCTAATTTCCAATGAAAACACGAATTTGCCAAAGGTAGACGAAATTTAACCGAATTTCCACCAGGGAAGGATCTGGGTCCGAATATATTCCGATTCAATGTATTAAATACAAATGAACTCTTCTCTCAGTGCATACTTGAATTATGTTAATTTCACATCCCGTGTGGAAATTTCTCCCGGACTCAGACCTGGGCCAGGTTTATAATCCCTACTTGAAAAGTGGCCCCAACTTGGAATGTTACGCTTTTCAATCTAGGCCCCACAATGGTATCAAATATGCAGGAAAAATAATGGTAGCCAACTCGAGGCTTATAAGGGCTGTGGGTGGGCAACCTTGTATCGGATGCCTAAGATATACGTCAACGGGGCCAGGGTCTACCTCAGAATGCCCAGAATAGATTTCCATACGGGATGAGATCCGTTAAGATATATCGAAAAATCGTTCGTTTTCGATTATCCATAATATTTTCACTATGGTAAAACAAAACATAATATGAATAACAATCCTCTTCAGATTATGAGTACAGTGAAAATGGTGAATATTTCAAATGGGAACCAGCAATGGCAAAAGTATTCAACGACAAAATGGGATGTTTCGTTCAGCAATTTAATAACTACACTGATGATCGCGAGTTTGACATCGGAGGAAAAGATGTGAGTAGCATTTCAAGATCCAGTCGAGATTATTGATTTGATTATATCTACCAATATCTATTAGAGCATTCCCACACAGCACTCGTTGTTTAGAAGATATCTTCAGAAATAATTAAAAACAATGCGAGAAGTCTTATGTAACATGAATAGACATCTTTTAGAAACCTTTTAGAATTTCCTCAAAGATATCTTTCAGAAACTTCTCAAAGGTTTCTGGAAACGTTCTTGAAGATATGTTTTAGAAGTAAAAATTGTTTAAGACTGCTGAAAGATGTCTATTGATGTTGCATAAGACTTCTTGCATTGTCCTCAATTATTTCTGAACCCATACAAAGATTTTTGGGCTTCGCCAATGCTGACAATAAACTATAGCTTGGCGCAATGTTGACGGACAAGGCTTGGCAATCTATAAATCTTCAATGTTGATTAACAATAAATACAATGTTGCACCGATGTCGGTGTTGGTCGGATTTCGTTTGTCAGCCTATTATTGTGGCACAATTGCGCCAAGCTTGGCTCTTGCTTGGTCCAACATTGACTGAACGATAGATTCCATTCAACGCCAGGATCATTGAAAATGTGGTTCAATATTGCCCCAAACTTTGGCCTAGTTTCGGTAGAAATTAGCTTTCAATGTAGCACCGATCATTGGTGATAGCATGGCTCAATATTGGCAAACTATATAATATTTTTGCTACGTTACTAATCAAATGTTTCTCGCGAGTGGTGAAACGCGTATACGAAGATTATATAAGACTGAAGTAAGTCTTTGGAAGAACAGTCAATCGCTCTTTATTATGAGTCACACTAGAGGGCTTCTACCGCTGAACTAACATACGTTGTGTCTACTTCTCATGGCAAAATTTACCGACAAAAGACGCCGAGTTGTTCACAAACAAATGAGGGGGAAACAATAAGACTTCAAACAACATATGTCAGAAATTGCGAAATGCGCATACTTTTTATATATTTCTGAGTTAAATATTTTTCACTTTGATCATTGGCGCAGCATTGACAAACAAAATTTCCAATTGTTTGCCAATGATGGTATATTTCATCGCCATTGTTTCATCGATGATGGCACTTCATTGGAAAAACACGTAGGTAAATCATAAAATGATGTTATCATTCCAGGTTTGCGCCATGCTTGGTTGCCAAGCCTCAGCCATACTTTATCCACGTTGCACCATGCTAGCGTCAATTTTAAATTTCTATATGGGAAGATATCTTTTAGACAACGAGTGCTGTGTAGGTTAGTGGAATTCAAATTCCCCCACGTGGAAGATTATCCCATACCCTACGGGAATAACTCAATCAAATTGCCGTCAAATTGATGTCACTTTGACCAATTTTTATTTAAAATCACGTCAAAATAACATCATTTTGACAAACTGTTTCGACTAGGTAATCCCCCTTAATCCAGTTCAAAGGACAAATAACTAACCACATGTAAGATATTGTTCTATACAAAGATTAATAGTCCAATGCTTCTTATTCTCATTCTTTTAGTAATTCCAGTACTATGTATTTTGTAAGTGTTTACTAATTTTATTGGTTATTAATTTGATTAAGCAATAAATGAATTATCATTTGGACAAAATCAACTTGAGTGTAACTTTGCACTGAAAAGACTCTTTAGTTGCGATAATTATTACTTTTTTGAGACAACTGCATTTTTGCTATTTCAACCGGAATTCTAGTTAAATGAATCAAGTCTCCGGCAAATTTAACAAGGGCTCCGGTAAATTTAACAAGAATTCCAGTAAAAGTCACAGATATTCCTTGCTGTCCATATAGTAACCGGAATTCTGGTAAAATTAACAGTTCATTTTTTTCCGTGTGTCTTCGGATCTAGAAATCACGAAGAGCATCCATTTGCTCCTTTGATAGCTAATCATAAATTATTGAATATTTTATAGGGTTACGGCAATCGAACTATCAGTGAGAACGTCGCAGACACTGTAGGAATTGAAGTCGCCTTTGAAGCCTTCAAACGAAGACAACGACAAACCAAACAGTTACTGGATCGACAGCAACTCCCAGGCTTAGAAAACATCACTAGTGATCAATTGTTCTTCTTATCTTACGCGAATGTAAGAAAACCTTAGAATTCATAAAAACAGAAGTTATCCCAATGTACAGTACGGCAAATATCTTACCCAATGGAACTTTGTTGTGTTACAATATCAATCATCGCGACGACACACTGGAAAAAATATTTATTTGTTCTCTCTCCATGAAATATTTATTTATAGAAATTGAATATTCAATTAGATGCAAAAACTGATTATTTTTGGTGAATGAATTATCCCGAAGAGAACATGAAGCTTCAGCGAACGTTACGATTAGATCTGTATAGATCGGATCGAAGATTCATGAAAGCTAACTTTCAGATTCACAAACGTTTGTCAAAGGTACTAAGAACTTTGAAATGTCCGCCTCAAAATACTTCCAGGAAACAAAGATGGAACATTCATTGAAGGTTCATCGAAGGTTTGAGGAAGCTTCACAAAAATATCTATACTTAGATTGATTTATAATAATTTATGTTTATTAATGAATTTATTTTTCATATAAATTGATCAAAATCAATATAAGTATAGATATTTTTGAGAAGCTTCGTCAAACCTTCGATGAACCTCCAGCAAACGTTCCATCTATGTTTCCTGAACGTATTTCGAGGCGGAAATTTCAACGTTCGTAGAACCTTTGTCAAACGTTTGTGAATCTAAAAGTTAGCTCTAATGAACCTTCGGCCCGATCTATGCACATCTGATCTGAACGTTCGCTGAAGCTTCATGTTCTCTCCGGGTATTTATTTGGGGCAAGCATTCCATCATTTGATTCGATTAAATATTCAATTAATCCTAAGAAATATTTTATGCAGAGAGGACAATTAAACTATTTATTTGGTTGAAAGAAATGATTTCACAAATTTGAAGATATGACTTTGATTGATCTCTATGTCTCGTATCACTAATCGCTTTTTTTATAAATACCGAAGATTCTAGCTGCCATTCTGCACATTAGAATAACTCCTGATTCATATATCACATGCTATTGAGAATATCTGGTTCCACCATGTTGGATGCATAAAAAGTACGCTAAATAAGTCAGATAGCACAGAGTTTGCGAAGGATTCTGCAAGAACTCCATTCGACGAACTTTGAAATTCTCAAAGAATTCTTTAGGAATTCCTTGTCACAATCTGTGCTATATGGAAAGGATGTTGGTAGACTGCCAAATTTGATCTTTTTCTCAAAAGAGACATGAGATGCAGGGAGGTGTAGAGGAACTATGCTACTTTTGGTAAGAGAAGCACGAACAGTGATAGTCTTCGTTGAAGTGCACCAGAGCTATACCAGTCTCAGATAAATAAGTATTATTTCGAATATTCAGAATACTCTGAAAGGAATTTCATGCCTTCATTTTACCTTTTCAAAACAGTTAGAATATGACGTTTTTCCGTTGTTTGCTGAGAAATTTTCAATAGTAGGGTGAATATGTGTATCATGTATATTGTAATATCATAATTCTCCTAAACTCAGAATATTTTTGATAATCATTCTATTTCAGAACCACTGTGAAAATTTGAGTCCTCAGGCAACGAGAGATGTAATACAAAATGAACCTCATGGCCTTCCTCGTTGGAGGGTTATTGGCTCGCTATCGAATTCTGAACAATTCACTGAAGCCTTCAAATGTCCAGCCGGCAGCCCTATGAATCCAATAAAGAGATGTAATTTATGGTAACAAAAATACAGTTCGTTGATGTTTCGGAGAATAGAAAAATAATTTCACTCCTCATGAATCCCAATAAATGCAGTTCAAGAAAAAAACCGGATTCTTTCCATCATTTCCTTTTAAAACAATGTAAAAACAATGACCCATGCAAAAATTGACAAGACTGAAAAAAATCAAAGCTTGTCCCAGGATTGGCACATGTGTCAAGAACAAACCTTCGTTAAGGATAATTGGACCGATATTGTTCCATGATTGTCCCGCTGTTTTCAATGGATAGTCAGTCATGGTACATTCGTCCATATGTTTGGAATGGCCACTGCATTTGGTACAAGCTTGGCACAAGCGTAAACAACAAGCGTTCGTTAAAAACATTCAGCCGAAGTTGTCCACATGAGTGGCACAATGTTTTTAATCAGTGGCTAAATTCTGAGTTGACAATGGCGAAAGACTTGCGCATAACCATCGGGCCAAGACTGGCCTAATCTTCTCCCCATGATCAGCGCCACACCCTAGTTTCACACACGAAGACAAATATAGTTAATCTGAATGAAAATAAAACTTAGTAACAGGCTGATCTTGAGGAATCCTTATCAGGATATTAAGATGTCTTTCCCATGCAGGTATTGACAAGACTAGACAAAACCCCGAGCTTGTCCCAGCCTTGGCATGTTTAATCCATCGCTTTAACATGATTCACATACGGTGTTCCGAAGGAGAAAGTCAAGATGAAATATGGATCAAATGAGACTTTTCATCAATGATCAATCAATCATTTGCACTTGACTTGGAGAAACCATTGGCCCAAACTTGTCCTGATCTTATCATTCCCAAGCCTCCACTGAGAAACGTGGAATGTCATGATGTCGTGGAATGCTGATTTTTACAGAATATAATATAGGGATTCAACTAGTTGTTTAATATATAAATCCGTGGTATTATTTTCATATTGAATACATCATACATGTTTAGGATTATAATCTCTTTATGATTCCTTACGGTTCATTATTAAACACTAACGAATAACATAATAATTCTATATATCAAAACATATGCATATATATTAAAGTCGTGACAATACAGTTCTATTAATTACTTTTACGCATGGATGAAATAAATGAGAAAAAATGGCGTCCGCTATTGCATGATCACGAGCCTTATTTGACTAAAATATAAAATACATTTATTTTATGTTAAATATGTAGAAAAGAAAATGAAGGATATGTGTTTCACACATCCACGATTATATTAATACATTTCTAACAATTGATAATATCTTCAATGAATAACAATAACAAGAACCGAACATAAACAATCTACAGTAACAGCGATCTTTGACAACTTTTATGAATTTATTATTCCATTGTTAGTCAAATTGTTACATCTAGAGTTGCTGGTTGAGGAAGTCTTAAAGAAAAATTTTATCAAATTCCTCGACTAAAAACTCTAGTTACATCTCTGTGCAAGAATTGAGTGGGAAAAGTCAATTGATACCAATTCTTCGTGTACGTATTTTACTCTTCGTTCCATCCCCAAGTGACAGTAATTAACATAACAATTCTATTGAATTCAATAAAGAATATTTGTCTGGCTTCTCTCCTCCTGACGTCCCCTGCAGGAACAGCTTGATGAACGGATTGAAATGGACGAAAACCGTATTCAAAGTCTAAATGCTCATGCACCGAAAGAAGGAGTTGTCAAATTTATATCTTGTGAAGTCAATATTTGGACGATTTCAAAGAATAGTTCACAATAGCTCTCACAATTTCAGTTAATTTTAACATCGGAGAATGTAAGATTGATATCAGCTGTGTGATATCTCACATTCGCTGTTGTAAAATCAACTTAAATTGTAATATCTCGAACTATTTTTGAAATTGTCCAAATATTGACTTCGCAGGATGTAAATTTTACAAATTGTTTTTGCTCAGTCTGCGTGTCGGTTTTATAAGGTTTTGGTAAATTCCGAATCATTTCTATATTTTTCACATATTCTTCTCCATATTTTCTTCAGGAAAAAGTGAAGAAAAAAGGGAAAAGTCATGAAAAAAAAAACAACGAAATTTTTCAGGGTGAGGAAAACTTCTCTGAAGGATCGATAACCAATTCTCAGAGGATCTCCACGAGGATATCTCGATCTTTGATTTGGAAAGACAATTATTCCAATTGAATGAGAATTGTTGTTTACATAGTAATGTATTTAAAGGTAATCATGTACCACCTTGTTGAACGTTTAAAGCATTTTAAATCTTATTCTTAGTAAATACAAGGGACAGGGAATAATCGAATAATATGATTGATGATATGGAGATTTATATCTGGGTGTAGAAGAATACTAAATTACAACAGGTGACAAATGAATTTAAAACAGCGGCAGGAAAAATAGATTCAACTGCACTGTGAAGAATATGAGGAGTTTCCTCCCACCAGTGGTGTATTTCGTGCCCTGATCGTGGGAGATGATTGTTTTCTTGTTTTTATCAGAAATTACATTTTCTCCTACTTTGAACAACTATTTCGCCTTTTGGGTATCGAATCTTCCACAAATGAAGAAAAATCTACCAAATTGTGGTGAAGAATTCTCCATCGATACAAATGAAGTGAAAATCAAGTGTTAACAATGCCATGCAGTGTTGCAAAAGTTTGAAGTGGATGTACGCTAAGATTCATTTCGCGATTTTTGAGTATTATTATAAGTGACACTTCCTTGCATGAACTCACACTATATTTTGACCAGGGTTTGCTAATGATGGGGATCCTTGAAAAAGATCGATCCTTTTTTATATAAAGTAAAGTAGCAAGTTGAGTAGCAAATTTTCATTGAAATCTATAAAAAAATATATATTTTCTATACAAAAAAAGCTCGATCCTTGCCAAGGATCCCAATCACTAGGGTTCGCGGTGAGGATGGGCGATATTTCGACAGTATTGATATTTTTTTGTAGAAAATTTCGCCATTTTAAAAAATATAGATCGAAACTTTATACAAATTGTATAAAAATATCGTCTATCCCTAGTTTGCGGCCACCATTTTTTGGAGGGAGATTTCACTATTATTTCTTTATAATATGATTTACATAGAGCAGGATGTGGGGAAATCAATTTGAGTGCACGCAGAGAAAAATTCTTACTAAAAAAGCGATTCCGAAAAATCTGCTTTGCTGAATTAGCAAAATGGTTGCTGGTACAGCAAAAATTGCTGAATGGCTGAAGCGCTTGTTGAAAGAGTTTTTGCTAATTCAACAGCAAGTTTTGCCATATCAGTAAAACAAATTTTCGAGGTTTGCTGCTTCAGCAACTTTTTTTATCCGAGTGTGTGACATCAAAAGTGATAAAAACTTGAAATGTCCACTTCCCAAGTAGAATAATTTTCAAAATTAAATATAATTCAATATAGCTCATACATAAATTATAAATAATTGTTAAAATTTCTCCATTTGGGCTGCAACTAGTGATCGGCGATATTTGGAAATATCGATATTTTTTATACAATTTTTGTCGATTTTACATAGAATTTGATCAAATATCGATAAAAACTTTATACAAATTTTATATAAAATATCGATATCGTGAAATATCGCCGATCACTAGCTGCAACATCATGATATTCTTCAGAGATTTGTCATTTGTCTCCGATACAGCACATCTGTTCAGAAAGAATTCCCAAAAGAAGGATTGAGAATAAATTCTCAGGAATTCTCCTTCACCTTCTGTGTTTTGTGAGTCAATTTGAAATCATCAAAACTCTCGATAAATATATAAAATACTTAAAATTTGTCTGTACTACTAGAGTTATATAATAATGTCAACATTTCTCAAAATATATTCAATTCCAACAATTTTTTTATCAATTATGATTCTTTTCTTCGTTTTTGCAAAATTTCTCGCAATGCCAATCCGATATCAAAGGAATCATGGAAATGCACTATAAAGAACTCATGTTTGGAAACTGATCCACATAAATTGAGCACAAATTGCGAATCATTCGAGTATACAACATACAATTATAAATTTTCTCCTAGAATTTTACATATAAATAAAAAATATACAGGTTATACATAAACTATGCGAATGTATAACTCATCTGGATCGATTTCCATTCACAATGATGTCATGTTTTTATAAATCATTTTGGAATAGACTCCGAGATAATATGGATAAATATATTTTCATCAAAAATAACGCGCGCGAGGGGGTCGTACTCTGATTTTCCGTTTCTGCGTACGCGGTGAACGGGATGTCACTCGAAATTCAAGAGGTAAATCGTAACAGCGACAAACGCAGCAGCTGGGAAACTTGAACCAATCGCTGAAGATACCTCGACATTCGTTGTTTGGATCATAAGCCAGGAGCCTATGTAATCGGTATTGTTGCTCACATCTGCATCCATCACGGCAATACATTTGTTTATTTTCGTGCCTGTTGGAAAAAAGCATTTGACATATTATTGATTGCAGTGAACAATAAAATACTCTTTGTTCAACGTCGATTTTTGGGCGAATTACGTGAATTTGAAATGGTTGGACGTACATTGGAAAAAGAATCTACTTATTGGTTTATTATTGCCGAAATTTACTAACCAGGATTTTGTGATAATAACTGTAGTTTGTTAACTATAAATAGTGTTGCCGCGATCCGAGCTAATCCGAGTTTTGAGCATGAGCTCGGCTTGGCTCTTGTTTTCGACAGATAGGCTCGGCTCGCAAATCGATGGATCCACTGCTCGGATTGGCTCGATGATCGTCGAGCTAGATCGAAGATCTCACGATCCTACTTCGTTCAAAACAAACGCGAATAAAAAATTCTTGCATCCAGGGGCTCCTTGGAATAGAGCATTCAGTACAGGCCATAAGTATGAATTAACCTAAAGACATTGAACATTTTTACATCTTCGCTGTTCGAAATTGATTTAATTCATATAAACTACATAAATAATAATTAAAAAATGTCTAAACAATATAAAACACAATACAATTATGTAAATAAAGTAAGTTGATTTCCTGAAACAAACACATCCACTGGAAAAATTGTTTCTCCTTTGGGTGTATTCAAACTTTTGGCCTGTACTGTATTTCCGAAGCTCTTGAAATTTGAGTATAAAACAACGTTTTCTCAAAATTTTTATGACTCGGCAAATCAAATTTCATGAATGTTAGTTATAAAAACTCTATGAATGCATCTTACAATGAATAAATAGACAGATATATCTTTAAATCCATCTTCAGAGGATTGGCGATGAAGAAAAATCCAGTTTATAAATATATTTTCTTAATATCCACTCTGCTACTAATTAAACATTGAACACAATATTGTTTCATAAACCGATTCTGATAAATGAAATTTCATGAGATTTGATCAGAACATTGTCCAAGATTCAATGAGATTTTGCGAGATTCAATGAAATTTGGCGAGAATCAATGGTTTTTCTTAACCAGGGTCCTTCGTCTGATAGAAGATTTTCTCAGTAACGATCTAGCTCGTCGATCTCATAGTTCTGGCTTAGCTCGAAACTTGGATCGATTGAAATTTTTTCAGCTCTGCTCGAAGATCGGATCATTTGAAATTATTGAGATCGGCTCGAAATTTCGATCCGGATCGAAGATCGCGGCAACAGTACCCAGGTAGCACACGCACGTTCTGAGAATGTTCTGAGAATATACGTTGAGGATATTCGAATATTCTATGGAGATTCTCATTACGTGCGAATATATTCTACGCACATTCTCAGAATGTTTGAATGCCCTGGTGAAAATTCCCGCTCGCCGGAAGCGGAGGTTGAAACAAATGAAGCGTAAAATGTTTCAATTTCCGCTCATTTCGCGCTTGGATACTGTAACGTTTACTCTTCCACGTCGCTACATACCCTTCTTACGCTCCCATTCTCACTAGGGTGGGACTGTTTCAAATATTCTCAGAATATGATACCACGGATATTGTGGGAATATCAGAAAAAAATGGTGTTAAAATAAGAATTCCCGTCAATATAAACATCTGCATGTCACCGAAACCCTAGTAACACACAATCTTCGTCAAACGTTCTGTGGATGTTTGCAGGACGTTTAAATATTCTAGGAACGTTCGGAGAATATTTTACGCACATTGGTGTTACTTGGGAAACTACTTCACAATCAATTTTTTTTTATCATTAGACATCTATAATCACGAATGGTTAGCGATATTATGAATTCACATAGATGGATGACATACTTATGATCGCAACAGTCAATCATAATATATACGGTATTTCTCAATATTTCATTACACTTTTGAGGATTATTTCTCACACATGGCACTCTCAGAGAACATTTGCGATATTAAAATGCGCCTTTCATAGATTTATTATTCCCAAAACACAAATTAAAATAATACATTGTCCAAGGGTCTGTAGCCTGTCAACAACATTATCCGCCATTAATGAATTCATGTCATCACGATACTTGCGCATGCGCTGTTCATCAAACTCTCTACAAACTTTGTAAGCATATTGTACGAACGTTCCTAGAATATTCGAAACAGTCTCATTTAAATGTTCTAAGAATCTTCTGAGAATATTTACGAATCTTCTACGCTGTGAGAATATTCGATCCCCAAGTAACACCAATGTGCGTAAAATATTCTCCGAACGTTCTTAGAATATTCAAACGTCTTGCAAACATTCTCAGAACGTTTGACGAAGATTGTGTGTTACTAGGGTCAAGTACATTTCATGGATGTCGTGAGAATATTCTCAGAATATTCTGTGTTACATGGGTAACTACAAACAAAGGTCTTGGTTGTGAATCTGCAAGTCAATAATTATGACTCAATATTTATTCTGCCATATCCAACTACCCAAACAGCACAGGAAGTTCTCTGAACGTCTTGAAAACATGCACTCGGTTCTGTGTGTTTTGGTCTCCGAGGAGTAGGTTTTCTGATTGTCCAGAGTACATGCATTTTAGATGCCCCTGAATATGTTCTTAACGTACTTTTATCATGGAAACTAACCTTCAGAAGCATATGCGCAGCTTCGCAGAACGTTATGACAACCGTTATTGAACACATTCCTAGAAACATGTTACATTCTTAGAACATCCTGAGACGTCATTTTCACGTTCTCTGTGTAACCAAGCATACACAGTTGAAAATTTTGTGTAAATGTGTTGAAAAATCCGTGTGTCATGAATTTTCTGTTAAATATTCAACACAAACACGTGTAACTTCTACAGACAGTCTTTGTGTAATCAGGTCTCAACTGATTCATAATGTGAAATCATTCAAACAAGTGAAAAAAAGTGTCAAAATGACACAAATTTTATTCAACTCAAGATTGAACATAAGAATTGTGTTATTCTCAACTACCAAGGGGAGATCGCCAGTGGTGGGAGTTATTTTTTTATGAAACTTCTATTTACGTGTAACTTTAGTAGTCTTGGGAAGAATTATTCATTCATTTTGGCAGAGATTAATAGCAGAGATTGCTAACACAATGTTAAAATCGTGGTCGGTATCACGTTTTCTTCTTTTGAAGAAAAATATATGATTGGTTGAATTTTTCTTCTAAGCCAACCAGCATGAAGAGATAAACGGAAAACGTGATACTGCCAATCAGAAACTGGAGTATGGTTTTCATATCTCGTTAGCAATCTCTTCAACTCATCTCTGATTTTGGTTTTAGCTTTCATTCTAATGGGAATTCGTTTTCTAGATATGTAAATTTGAAGATAGAGTGCGAGTCGATATACGCAAAGAAAGTACACTCCACCAAAGGACCGGCAGTGGCTTGAGTGATACAGCTTCAACATTCGGTCCCGACGATCCATGTTCAATGCCCATTGAAGTACTGTTTTTTTCAATTTATTCTTATGCATTGTTTTAACACGAAAAAAGTGTGATTTTCACATTTGATTGATGTGAAAAAAATCCATGAATTACACTTGTGAACTGTTGATTCAATGCTTATTTTGGATTTCATTTGACAGTACTTATGTGTTGAATTCACACGATCGGAAATTCCAATCAAAATTTTATCAACATCCTCTTGTGTTATATTATTTACATCTAGCTTGAGTTACTAGCTAATACAAACACATCATGTGATATCGACACAAAACTATGTGTGGACCGTTTGGGACATGTGAAATGTGTTGAATGTAACACAAAATTTCCAACTGTGTATTTTCTGAACGTTCAAAAGACCTCCCGGTGCTGCATTCTCATGGGATTTGACAACCATTGCCGAATGCTGATAACTATAACTCAACTGTTTTCTCAATATAGGGATAGAGTACAAGCAATATGTTCCAACTTTCAAATCCTTGTAATGCGATGTGGATCTTTAAATACTGAGACTATATTTTGAAATTCTCACTCTTTTAGATTCAAACGGGAAGCGAAGTGTTCTATTGATGGCGTTGAATGGAAAATCCCAACCCAGTGAACAATAAGTTATCATCAAGAGCTCTTGAAGATCTTCCAAATATGTGTAAGAGGTCAGATTGACCTTTCAGAAGGTTAACACAAAGGGACCAGAATGTTATCAGATACGTTGATTTCTGAGGGGAATAAGAGATCTCCAAAATGTTATCCAAACGAACTCTCTGAGAAGATTTCTTTCTGAGATCTCAGGAAAATGATGCCATTCAGATATCAATATGATAACATCGACAGAACTTTTTCCAAAGATCTCTTAAAGAATTCTTTAATTCTTCTCATAAGTGTTTACTGGGGATGATCTCATTTCAGTTGTTCAAGAAGTCTACATGATACCAGCGCCTCTGAAGATGCCACCAGGACCCGTAAGTTAGAAAAAGACACGATCAGAACTATTCTAACAAATAATACGAAGATTGAGCAGTAATAATATGTCAAAAAACATGTGGCTCGGGTTGCATCGTCTGGTATCGCTGGTATCCTTAAAATAATCCTTCAATCACTTACGTGCATTTTTCCCAATGAACATACTGCTCGAATGGCGGAAGATTTAAAAGTGCGAGTACTTCACCACGAGTATTATTGGCCCAAAACGGTGCAACAACTTCCTCCTTCACAGGACATGCGTTTCTAAAAACATACCAGAAGGTTTCATTATCATTCAAGAGACTAGCGGCACTTTCACAGCTATATTGGCAGAGCAACCACCGATGAGACATGTTACCTACGTAAATTTCAGGTAGAAAAGCGAAGAAGTGAAACAAGAGAACGATAAGAACGATCATAAGAAACAATAAGAAATAATGGCGGGGTTTACAGAAGCATATTCTATGTCCAATTATTTCTGATTAATTATTTGGCTTTTCACCACTGTTCATTATCAGTTCACTGTAGCAAACTACAGTACTCCCATACAGCACAAAAGTCCCCGCAAATTATGAATAGTTAAAACTCAATCTTGAGAAAGAATTTATATCACGAATTCATAAAGAACTATTCAGGCATTCAACATGTATGCATTTTGAATTCATTGAGTTCATATTGAATTGATTTTTACTGTCACAACGGGGACTGTTCAAGAAGTTCTTTCAGAAGTTTTTGTGAATTCAAAATGATCATTTGTGCTGCCTGGGCTATGATGCAAAAAAGCTATCGAATCTTGACTCTATTCGAAGCTGAATCGATATTAACTACAACTTACACGCCTCTCAATTTGAGAACTGGTTGTTGTTGTTCATCTTTAGCTGCAACATCTTGGAACAATTGCCCCTCCATATTCGCAACATCTGGCTTGTTCGAAGGTTTATACTCTGGACGTGGTCTAAATTGTTGTTGTTCTTTCGAAACAACGGTGGTGTAATCTACCGTGGCTGCGTTCGTGGTTGTCTTAACCGTCGTTGTATCTCTAAGGGTAATCAAAGTATCTTCCAATAATCTGTCATCTTCTTCTTCTTCTTCCACCTCCCCATCTCCATCGTCCTCTTCTTCTTCTCCTTCTTCTTCTCCTGCTTCCCCATTCACCCTTGTTAAGTCTTTGTCATTTTCTACGATCGGAGAGAATATTTCAGGTTTTAAGGTAGTATCAACTACTCCCAGCGTGGTATCCTGCTCAATGGAATCATAAGGTATCCGTAGTTCAATGGAATCATCCACCACACCTTCATCAATCCTATCTACTTGGCTGGGTATTTCGTTGATGCTGAAGTTCTGCTCCTTCACGATGTGGGTCTATTACAGAGAACATTTCTCATTGTAAATCTTTTTCATTGATTATTACTTACATCACTTACATTCATTCTCTACTATGAAAGTATTTTAAATTAGATCAATGATCGTCATGCATAGGGAAAAATAAATAAGTTTGATCTGTGTAGAATCATCACTAAAGTTCACTTTGAAAGTTCAATTAACTCATGGAATAAATGAAAAAAGTTAAAACACTTTACAAGTGATTTAAGAATAATTCTTACTTGATTGATGATGATCGTTGAAGCAGTGGTTGTTAAAGTATCACCGATAGAACTTTTATTACTGTATTCCGTCGTTGTTATATTATCTCTCATTGTCAAAGAAGAGGGAGTCGTATACATCTCATCTGCAGTGGTTGAGGAAGAATTGGTCGTTGCGTTCATTGCCATCGTTGTAGGTGCCGAGGTCGTCGTCGTCGTCGTCGTCGTGGTGGTCGTTGTTGTCGTCAAAGTCGCCGATGAGTTCAAAGATCCTGAAGTTACGGTAGGTCTTGTATTCGTTGTGCTCGTAGTACTCATTGTACTTCTTGCACTCGTTACAGTTGGTGTACTCGTTGTACTCGTCGTGCTCAAACTTTCAGCCGCGCGTAGATGGGATCTTGTATATTCACTTAATTTTGGAAATTTACTTTGTTTATGAGGTGGAGGATTGTTTAAAGATCTACCACTCGTATATCCTCGACCTTCGTATTCTCTCTCGTGATACATCGATGGTTCGTATCTTTTCTGACGGAATGTGTCATAATCTTCGCCATATTCCAAGCCTCTGGCAAGAAAGCAATTGAACTTTTCCATTACAAAAAACTAATAAGGAGTACATTCGTGATAATTGAGTTCCCTGGTAGAAATTTTCGCTAGTAAACTTTGAGGCACTGATCAGTTCATCCGTTTTACCGGTGAGGCACTAATCGGGAAAACTTGCCAGTAACTGGTAAGGGTTGTAACGCCTCGCTAGGTTTTTCCAATTAGTTTCTCCTCTTTAATGCCTCATCAGTCACAAGGAAGAACACGTGACATTTCTACCAGGGTTGAAGAATATATATAAAGTTTAGTTCCCAATGTAATAACGATGTAGATCTGCCCAGTAAAAAATCTAGAATAGAAAAGAATAGGAATTTCCTATTCTTTTCCATTCTTTCCAATTCGAATTCTCCAAAAAAACAATACATATGAATAGAAAAAAATTGAAATATTTAGATTTCAATATCATGTATGAATTCCAGTTGCTATTCTGTATTGAATTCTCCTAACAGAAATGAAAATCTTTTATTCAATATCGTAAATGTAATTCATTGACTATATAGAAATTGTTATTCTAAATTTTACATTGAAAAAGTTGAATTTGAATTCCAGGTTTCGAATACGATTTGACTGTAGAATAGGTTAGAATGGAGGTGAATACAATTTCTGTAAAATCAATTCCATAACTCCAAAATTCGAATTCAAATTCTTGAATTTCAATCCGATATTTTTTGCTGGGTAAATACAATTAACGTTCAATTGAATTTCCTTCAAATTCGTTTCAAACACAAGTTAATTCAAAAATAATAATTTTATTTTGATCTATCACTTCCGATATGGGAAGAATTTGGATGGATTAGATTACCTGGAATGTTCATGGGAGTGATGAAACGCCTGATCATATTGCAATTCGATGTCATTCCGGTTAAACTCTGCTTTCAACACATTGATATGCCTCTCCACTCCATACATACGTCTCATGAGGCCTTGATTTTCTTGTACAAAACGTCGTACTGCGTGCCTGAAACACAAGTGAGAGAAAAATTGATGTTTTGAATTAACCCAGACATCATAATATATCTCATAACTCTTTCCAAAACGTTGGGAAACTCTGAGGAAAATTCCGAAAGTGAAGGGGGCGGGTATTGAAACAAATGTTCCAATTCTCTCCAAAATTAGACTTAGATGATTTTTAATTTACGCTTTCGTTGCGCTTCAGCGTTTGATTTTCCCCACGGAACTTTCACGTATTCTGAGAATGTTTTGAAAACATCCCAGGAACACAGTAAAAAGTAAAACTTACTTCCAACCTTAATATCGGCTTATTTCAAGATGCAGCCAAAACTAGCCCTATTTCAGCTGAAAGTGAGCATCGAAAACAAATGCCGACACAATGGAAAAGACTGAATTTCAGTCAAGTTTTCAAGTAAGATGCAGCCACTTTCAGTCGGACTTTTTACAGTGAACACGTCACGCTATGGGAGAATTTATCCCAATCGAAGTGGACAAAAACAAAGCTAAGTGTGTAGTGGAATAATGGAGGCGCAGGTCCAAAGTAACTTCCCATGTGGAAATTGCCGAAGTCGACAAATGGCCAGGTACTGGCAAGGTTATATTTGCCAAACTTTGGCGGGAACAATTGTTTCTATCCGGGATCGTTATTATTTTTTCAATCGGCACGACCTATTCAACGAATTTCAAACGGTATTGATTTGAGCGAATGGACAGTCTTGGACAAGGACTAAATCGATACTGTTTGGACAAAGTTGGAATGCCAGAATTGTACCATAGTCGGCACATACGAAAGAACAGTACTGACACGATTGTAAATGTTATACAGGCCCTCGTGTAAAATGATGTTATCATGCCAACTTCTTGCCAATTTTAATAGCTTGGGTAGCTTTGGATTTTCCAGTACTGGCAACTTTGGCAGCAGTACTGAGCCAGTATCAGCCCGTGTTTCTCTTTTCCCATGGGTTCATATCAAAAACCATTACAATGCTAAGAAATATTGTTTCCAAAATTTTGACAGTTCCCAGACAACACAAATTTCGACAAGGCCCCCCAATTGCAAAGGAAATAACAATTTACTCTTTCTACTCAGAGTCATTATTGTTGGTCAATTGATACCAACTATTCAACAAATCACAGACAATGCTCCTTTGGGTGGCAGAAAACAATCTTGGGCTAGTACTGGATCAGAACTATTTGAAAAATACCCAGATATTTAATTTATCTTCCTGGCGACATGGTTCCTTTAGGAATGTAGAGGCAACATCGCACCGGTACTGAATCAGAGTTGGAAGAATCATTCAATATATCAAGTAGATGGCATTGTATCAATATTGGTGAAGCAATGGTTGACTGTGAAATCGACAATCCTTGAACATTCAAACTATGGTTGTGGAAACTCCCAATCGATTTTATCCGGAATCACCAAATTCAAATAATCTGTTAAAAACTGACAGTCAATTGTTGGATGGTTCTATTCAGAATTCGTGGATTGTGATATCCAGTCGGAAACTGACAAAAATCGTTCTGCCATTTTTTGTCGGAAGTTTGTCAGTTTTGAACCGGATTTCTAGAACCGTTGAAAGCCGGACGAGTATTTTTTGCCTGGTTTTGACAGGCATTCCCTGGTGGAAAAATTCCGTTGAATTGTATGCACTTTGAGGGAATTCGGTGAAATTCAATAACTTTTAGTGAAATTCATTGAATCTAAAGTGAACAAAATTGAATAAAATTTTTCTGCCAGGATGATCAAAAGAATCCATTGAATCTGACAAATGAAATTCAATGAGATTTGGTCAGAACATTGTCCAAGTTTAATCGTAATTTAGTGAGATTTGGCCAGATTGAACGAGATTCACATGAAAGTTCTGAGGAAATCTCATTGAAAAATCACCCCTGGTGAAAAAAATCTCTCTGAATCTCTCTATATTTTCGGACATTTTTCAGAGAGATTCAGAGCAATTTCAGAGTAATTCAGAGAAAGTTAGAGACTTGTCAGATCCTGAATCCCACCAACTTTCTTTGAATCTCTCTCAATTTTTTATGGAATTCTAGGAATTCTTCAGAATCTTTCTAAATCTTTCCGGATTCTCCGGAATTTCATTTATTAACAATTCAAAGCTCATGCTGAATTCCTCTGAAACAGTCTGAGTTCCTCTGAATCTCTCTGGATTCCTCTGAATCTCTTCGAATATGTCAGAATTTCATATATCTGAATTTCATAGCTTACTCTAAATTCGCCTGGATCTTTCTGAACTCTCCTGAATTTTTCTGAATTTCCCGGAATCTCTCTGAATCCCTTTGAATCCTTCCGTCAAGTTCCGTGCTCAATTTTTCTTAATTTCCGTTTCTCTGATTTTCCTTGAATCTTCCTTAATGACTCTGAAATCTCGCACAAAAAATTTCACTCAATGTATCTCTCTCTGAATTCCTCTGAATCCTTCTGAAAAGTTCAACGCACAATTCTGCCTAATCTACCAGTTTCTGAATCCTTCTGAATTTCTTTGGATCACAATGAATTGCTCTGAATCCCTCTGAATCTTCCAAAATCTCTCTGAATCTCTCTAAATTTCTCTGGAACGTGAAATTTTCAGAGAGATTCAGAGAGATTTTTTTACCAGGGACCGGTGAGATTTGGTCGGAACATTGTCCACGTTTGATTGTAATTTAATGAGAATTGGTCAGAATCAATGGATTCTTCTAACCAGGGATTGTCACGGCTCGTTGTGGTTTGAGATTTGTCAGACGAATCACATCTATTAAAGGGATACCAGCTGCCCCCGATGATGCAACCCGAGCCAAATCTCTTCTGTCAAATTATTCAAAAGTAAATCGATAAAAGGAAAATATCGCTCTGTACAGACCACCTTTATTGATCGAAGAATCTCTGTGCAGAACGATATTTCGATTTCATTCTTTTGTTTCTGAGTAATTTGTCAGAATAATTTTGGTTGCGTCCTTTTATAATCAATAGGTCTGATTGCATCTTCAGGGGTCACTGGCATCACCTTAAGGGACGCAGAGGCGGACTTTGGTTTTTGCCATCCCTTATGTGGCAGGAAGAATTAATTTTTGTTGTTTTATTGCTTAGGATTTATTATTCTCCTAAACATTTTTTTTAAATTATTCAAAAAAATTTTTTTCCACTCGATTGCCGCCCCTGCGCCATGGCGCTGTTGGCACAGGCCATAGTCCCCTCCTGAAGGGACGGTGATATGGCACGATAACATTCGAATTGTTTTCGTTAAGATTTCACCAATAAATTCCTCCCGGTACTAGATCGTTTGTTGATTCCCGACAATTTCTACATGGAAATATAATTCTTCCACTACATCGTTAATCACAATCATTGAAACATAAATAAGAATTCGACTCGTCATTCGTATTCTGTGATGGGTCGACTTTATGAAAGGGAAAGAGTTATCAAAAATGAAAATCAAATGATAGTCACTTTCACTACACACGTTGGAACGAATTCTAAGCGCGTGACGATTGATTTTAATAAATGAAATCTCATCGCTCGTATTTTAGATTCTCTGCACGTTTTCGTATTTCCATGTGATGCTCATTATTAATATCGATATTTGTGCACGTTTGAATTTCTGTTCAAAGAACATTGTTCAATCAATCGTCAACAATTGTCCACAAACAAGAATAATTTGAGAAATTCTCGAAAATCCTTTTTTTGTCCTCAAATCAATTCAAAAAAGAAATCCAGAAAAAAGTTCTATCGAATAGGAAATTTTCGAATAGCCAATTGTGGCTGAAATTGATATAAAAAACGGTCTAACACTAACGCCTTGGATCTAAAACGTCACTGAAACGTTGATGGAATGTTTGAAGAACGTAGAGGAGGTTTTCTGAAACTTCCGGAAACGTCCCAGAGACACCTGTGTCTTGTGAGAGGTAGTGACTTCTATAACACGACATGAAATACGTTAATATTATTGTTGACACAATATAAAGACAAATTCAAGTTCCGATATCAAATATTTGCCATGAAATTTACGCATTATGAATATTTGAAAACAACTCAAACCGCGATTTCTAGTGGTTTCGACTCGATGAGAGTTCCTTGACCGCTCGACGAGATAGACTCGTCACTTGTCCCTTTTAAGGTCAGATTTGTATTCTACACTCTCGATTCGTACAAAGACACATTAGCATGGTGAAAGTTCGAATGTCCGCACACAGTTTTATTTACGTTGAAAGTTGAAGCATAGAGAATAATAAAGTACCAGGGATAAGAACTACCGGCGATCGTACACCAGTTCTGCCGGCGAAAGTCACATGGAAGATCCGGCAATTGAGTACGTCCGGTGCGTGAAAAAGACCTGCTGCATGCCGAGGAGGCGTCGTATCCGAAAGCGCTGGGACCTCCACTGCTCCCAACACCGTTGCTTTTTCGACATTGTGCGATCAATAGTACAATTACCTGAAACCATCGAATCAGTTTTTATAAATCATGTGAATTAGACAACACGATTTTGTGCTTAAACTCATTATATCGAGTTGGTATCGTGTTTTGTAATGAATTTGAATCATTGAGAATCAGATGTTTTTACTTTGATATTGGATCTTTGGAACCAGTTTGAGAGAATTCAAGAATTTTTGTACACCGTATGCTGGCGATGGGGATTCTTTTCGATAGAAAAAGTATCTAGTTTTTATAGGTTTGTGTGAAATTTTGAAACAATTGAATATTTAAGGGGGGAAATACAATTAGAACGGCAAAAACAAAGGCATTTTCCATGATTTTTTTTCACCTAGAAGCTTGTATTTGATTTAAACAGAATTTTGCAGTGTTAATAACACGTTATTGAAGTATATTGAGGTATTTTTCTTTTTTGTTTTTGTCAGTAACGAAAACTTGAAATGCGTTTTTCTCGAAGCATGTTTTTCCGAGTTGGCGGGGGTGATAACTAAAAAAACTAATGATCCGATCGGGATCAGGTTTTGGGGACATCTTCGTTATTATATCAGCTCCTAGTTGGACCCAAAAAATTTGGTACTTTTTTATTGCAAAAATGACTTGAAAAAAGGGGTGAATTATCGATTTTTGCCTATTTTGCTCTGTCAAATCGCGAATTTTATATTTTTTCCATTTTTCTGGTTCAACTACGAATTATGAGTGTACTGAAGGTAATTCCTTTTGGTCTTTTTCTTCAGATTAAAATTACGGTCAGCAGAACCCCCGCCGTCATCGGACTAGGTGTTACTTGAACGGTGTACATGTCGACCCTGTGTACGGTTGACATTTTGTGGAAAAAAGTAAAAAAAACATTACCTTGATATACTTGAATAGTATACTAATAACACTACAAAAGCTTATTCTATTCGAATATAAACTTCTAGGTGAAAAAAAATCATGAAAAATGCCTTTTGTTTGTCGTTCTAATTGTATTTCCCCCCTCAATCAATCGTGATTTTGATAATTATTCTAGAATATTAAAATGGATTTATAATCATTGGATAAATAACATTCCATGAATGAAAAACATTATAATTGAATGAGTCCAAGTAATATTTATTATTAATTGAATATCTTTTTGTGTAATTTTCTGTAGACTCGTCAATTGATATAAATATATATATATATATACATGTGTTGATATTCAAGTATATGCGATTGAATGTTTTTTTCAATTTCATTAACACATATTGATCTCAAGTTATTTATAATATTTCACTTTCCGTATGGATGCTCGACCCACAAGCCGGGTCATTATAGCCAATATCATAGAAACTCAATGATTTAAATTTGCAATGAAGTACGAAACCATATAACTTGAGATTTAAATCGGTTATCGGTTAAATATACAAATTTAAATGGATATAATTAGAAATTATACGTATCCTTGTTACGTAGTTTTGGAAGTTGATTTTTATTCTTATTTTAAGCAGCCAGAAGGGAACCTATACTTTCGTTCGAGTGGAATTCTCACTATTTTAAATTTACAGTTTGTAACCCTCCTACTGTAAAGTAGTTAAAATTTCTTTACACGTGCAATCCCTGGCGTGAAAATTTTGTTGAATTTCGTTTACTTTTGGCACAGCAATATTCCAATAAAATTCAATAAGAATCCTCAAACTTGAACGAACTTCAATGGAAATCGACAGAGTCCACTAAAAGTTATTGAATTTGCCTGACAATTGTTGAATTTCACCGGAATTTTGTTCAACCGAGTTGAATAATTTTCAATGAAAACCGAATGTTCCAAAAATGAACGAAGTTCAACAAGATTCAACGAAATCTTCCCACCAGGCATCACACTTCTTTTTTTTCAAGTAGAATATCGTTCACCGAAGATATGACTTTATCTCCGCAATATTCAAATTATTGTAAAGGTAAAGAAAAATCCTCACAGAACGTTTAGTAAATTCAACGTATATTGTAGTATGAATTACAGAAAACTGTTGATATCCAGAGGCCTCAGAACAGCTGTAATTTCAACCCAAACCTTTTCTGCCGCGTGATTATCATAATAAAGACATTTTGTTACGGAAAACTTCAACTGTAAGATCAGATACCATTAAACGTATGCGTAAAAGTTTACGTACAGACCGGTTTGCAGATCATTACGCAGTGTACGATTCTGGTGCGAATCGTGGTGAGACAAGATTTGGCCCTCGTGATATAATATCGTCGGTGTATAAGTTTTATAATCCTGTTTGTGCAGGTATAAAGAGCATCGTTGCACAAGCGTTAACGGTATATCGTCTGAATACATTGTTAGAATTCATGTGAGAAAAACCTTTACGAATGGAGAATGTTAGTTTCTATACAGATTTGATTGTATACAATATGCACAAGATATGATTTATATGTGCTTATCATATAAATTCAGTGAGAGAATATTCGATTCGAATCAGATTTCGATACGATCATCGGTCAACCAATTCAGAAAGTACTCCCTGAATTGTTTAATGAATTGCGATCTCATACGTAACTGTCTATTATTCTAGGTTAAATAATGTATTATTTCAACAATAGCATAGAATTATAGTAACGGCATTATAATGTCAATCAAATCCATAGATTTCCAAAGATATGTTCAAGTTATTACAACACGTGGTAAGATTCACATCCCGTTATAAAGATAAGCGTCGTTATGGATTCTGCTTGTTTTTCTTACAAGCAGGAGAAGAAGCAGAAGAAGAAGAAGAGGAAGAAGGGGAAGGAGAATCGAATTATTCTTATCAAGAAAATGAAATACGTTCTAACACACTCGAAATGTTTCATATAATTCTCAAAATTAGCATTAATAAATCTTCTTTGAATTTTTAAAACCTTTCGAAAAGTTTTAGCCGATTTTTGTATTCGCGATGAGATGAATTTTAAAAATTCACCTTCAACAACTGAATCAGCATGAAGATTCAAGTTTGAGAATGAGGGTCACGATTTCCTTTGTTTGCAAGAATACATATTTCAAAAGATTTCCTGTATGGAAGTACGATATCTTTGAGAGATGGGAATAGTGATGATCATATCCCTGATAGAAATTCCTCTTGTAATTCGCTAGTTGTAACACTTGCCCCCACGAAAGACTAGAGTTCCAATTCAGTAACTTTTCAGTTCAATCACCAACTTATAAGTGTTCTTATATATATAATATATATAAATATTACATTATACATTATATATATACATATTATGTATATCTAATGACATAGAATATGTAATAAATATACATATGAGGTCTCTAGTTTTTCACGAGGGGGAGTGTTACAACTCGTGAATTACTAGACAAATTTCTACCAGGGATGTATCGAAAAATTGAAAGAAATTGACAATACTGAGCATTGTGTACACACTTTGAACAAATTCATTGATTAATCATGCATAGTCTCAACAACGGTGAATAGAATTTTGAAATGATGAACTGGACATTTTCAGAAAATCAGAATTGTTAGGAAAATTTTTCTTTGTGCCTTGCAAAATTTCCTCACTTTTTGCCAATTTTTCCGGGAATAATTACGGGAATGCAATCTCAATGTTGCTGGAGTTTAAATCGTTTATTGAAACTGATTAGTAAATTGATCACGAAATCTCTAGCTCTCAAAGATCCGAAATCTCACGGTAAACTTTTTAGACGATGTTTCTATAGTTTCAAGGAGTTGATTGAAGAAGATCAACTTGGATGATTTCTTCAATTTTACACGTTTGAATTTTGGTTTCATTTCAATAAACGATTCGAATTTCAAGAACATCATTTCTCAAAGGATTGTTTTGTACGTCCTGGAAATAGTTCATTACTCAACAAACACGACATCCAAAACGTTGGAAAATATTGCATGGAACGTATTTTAGATATTTATTAATCAATCAAAATTACTTGGCAATCGCTTGAAGATTTGTAACGAATTCTGAAAAACCATTTTTTACCGAACACGTTTTTACATTAAAATTCGTTTGAATATCTGTGAATTTTCATGAAAACCTCTGAATTTTTTTTTTAAATGACTGAAGCTTTGAAAAAAATTATGACACCCTGTGAAAATTTCTGGGATTTCCAGAGATTTATTTTTATCAGGTGGCGATGTAATGATATAATTTTAAGAGTGCTTCCTTCGGCACAATATGGAACTAATATAATACAAGAATTATATTTGCTGATTATCATATATTCAGAGCCCGGTTTTCTATTTAGAGCTTTGAGGACGTCAACCATTCTATAAAGGCCGAAAAAATAGCAAATTTCGTGAATTTTTATTTTTCCAAATTTAGTAAAACGATTCGTATTGTATAAATATTGAAATGTATTTCCAAATTTTTTTGGAGCCGTAAACAACAAAATGACGGCTCCTGGGTGTTTTTCCCTGGACATCTTCTTTTGTGATCGAACAAATAATTCCTGTACGTTTGGGGACACTCTCATAAGCCAAAAAAATTTCGATTTATTGTGATACTGGCTGCAGCAGTACGTAAGGTATTTTTTTTTTTTTTTTTTGATAATGCGTAGTTCAATTTCTATTAACATTTCATTTTTAAAACCTTCCATTTTACCTAATATGATATTGAATAAAAATTCTGTTGGTCTATGATTGTATCTTGAAATTCGCTCGAGTGATTTGTCTGGCCATAAAGAGAGATATGTCCAGGAAAAAATCTCAAGGAGCCATCCTTTTGTTGTTCACAGCTCCAAAAAACTTTGAAAACACAGTGTGATAGTTATATAATGAAAAACTGTCTACCAAATTTCGATATTAGAGTGGCCAGACCTGGAATTTTGTCATCTCCTCATTGGTGAGGCTTTTCAACCCAAACACGCAATTGGGCCATTCCGTTGAACTTTCCTGACCGCTGGCCACCTTGGATCAGTGATAGGGAACCTTGAAAAAGATCCATCCTTTTGTGTATAAAAAGTGTCAAATTTTTATTGAAATCTATCAGGGTTTTGAATAAAGCATTAACAAGATAATTGGATTAGCACTGGAATTGCATTTTTTTTTTCATTTTCTAATTCCAAAAACTCGGGTTGAGAAGAATTTTTGAATTTCTAACCACACCATAAAAATAAAAAAATAAAAAAAAATGATGAATGATGATTGAATGAAAAGTAATGTCTCAATTCTCAATCCCAACATTGGGATTCAAAAGTAGTTTTTCAATTTTTATCCCAATGTGAAGATGAAAAAATGGAACAAAAATTTGATCCAGATCTTTGCATCGAAAAGTAACTCTCCAATTTTGAATCCCGACATTGAGATTCAAAAATAACTTCTCAATTTCCAATCCCAAAATTGGGATTAAAAAGTAATTTTGAATCCCGACATTGGGATCAAAAAGTAATTTTTTCAATTTTTAATCCCAACATCGGCATTAAAGAATAATATATTCACTCCTCAATCCAAAAATTGGGATTAAAAAATGATTCTTCAATTTTTAATCCCAACGTTTAAAATAAAAATTGAAATATCAATTGGTAATTCCAAATTTTTGAATTAAGAATTTTACAACCCTATAATCGATGAAGAATATATATTTTCTGTATTGAAAAAGATCGATCCTTTCCAAAGATCCCCATCACTACCCCGGATATATTGTTCAGGTTTTTTGACAAAAATTCTTGACATTTTTGTTTTTTTTTTCGGCCTACAAAGTTGTTTTTTCTCCTCGAACTTTGCAGAAATTATTTTCATTTTCAACCGTGACAACAATTGTAATTCAATGTACGCCTTGCATCCATCATATCATGATATCTGGATGATACATCGTATTTATTTGTATCTCGAATACACGCAAAAAATGAAATACCTATGGCAGCTACTCACTTTTAGCAGCGTTTGTTCACTGTTATAGCAAAAATAATTGCAGCTGAAACTATTTTTCAGCTACCACAGTAGGAAATGGTAGCAGTAACTGCACAGGTTTTGTGGATGATATTTGGATAACCAAATAATGTGTCCGTTGAATTTTCCCTGTGGCCACGAGGATAAAAATGCAGGTCAAAAATATAGTAATCTTTAATAGAAATTTAAGAATATTTCTCAAAATCTGAGATTATTTCTTGAATTTTTGGTAAAGATGAAACGTTTTAAATTTTCTGGAATTTCATTTGAAAAACACTGAGAAATCCTCAATCTTCCACGCGCAATAGAGAAAAATAAGAACTTCCCAAAAGTTGCACATAAAATTTTACACAGTGAGGGAAAATGATTTCGAAATTTTGCGATTCACTTTGTAAAATTTTACGTGAAACTTTTGGAAAGTTTATATTTTTTTCCGACTGTTTGTCAAGTATTGAGCATTTCTCAGTGTGTTTCAAATGTGAACCGTTCTATCTTTATTCAAAATTCAAAAAATCCTTTCAGGTTTCAAGAAATATTCTCAAATTTTTATTGCAGATTATTATATTTTTGACCTGCATTCCTCTCCGTGCACTACATTCCTTACTGCCACCGCTAAATGAGTAGCTATGACAGCCAAAAAATAACTCCTTTAGCTAATTTTCAGCTATCCAAATAATAGCTAATCATTTTTTCCGTGTAAATATATTGTTTTCGTGCGAATACATTGATTGTGAAAATCAGTGCGGAAATCAATTAATTCTTATGCTTGTACTGTTTATCCATTGAAACGAATGACAGTTATTCGAATAATCATGAATAATGGAATGAATGTTAAAGCCCACCACGAGATTCTATAGAATGAAATTTAGGACGAATAATACAAAGAGAATCAGAGCTGCGAAGAATATCTTGCATTTTCAAAGTAAGAAAATCGTTTAAATCTAGTGCAAATCGGAGAATTATGTTAGATAAAAAACTATATTGACACCTTTTCGTTAGAATCAACTAGTGATGTCGATCTTTTGATCGATCCATTGAAGATCGCTCTTTTTGAACAGAAAAACATCGATTTTTTGCCGATCCTTGAAAAATATGATTCATCATGGATTGATTCAAAATTGCCCAGGATCGGATCGATCGATTCTTTCTTCATTTCAAAGTTTCTTGACGGAATTTTATTTGACCATGAATAACTGTGTTTGCAACCACCATGCTCATACGGAATTTTATACAACAAATTTTTGAAAGCGAAACCCTGGAAATCATCGAAATTTTGTCTCTTAAATTCATCACAATTGAGATAATTCATAGATTCCTTGTGCCTTAAATTTCATAAAAACTTTTTACATAACACAGTCTATCAAATTCCACAATATGATATTGATTTCCAAAATATAATTCTTGATTTGAAGAATTTTCTTCCGAATTTTGGTACGATATTTGTAAATTCAATTAATACTGTCTTACATTCCAAAAAAACTTTTGAAATTTTATAAATCATATTGAATTTAGAAACTTCATTAGATTCAATATGGGAATATAGAATTTCACAAGAAATTTTCTATTGAATTTAAGAATTTTCCCAACAGTGTTCGAATTTAAGAATGAAATTTTGAAGAGAAAATATCAGAGGAACAAAAATGAGAAAATATTCAGATAGACCTATGAATTTTAATTTTATTATATGAATATATTAATCCACATTTTATTTCAATGACATGTTGAAAATAGAAACAATTGTATGTTGATATTCCAGGCCTAATTTAATCCGAGTTAACCACCATTCAGGTCAATTTCTATTCGAGTTTGTTATCTTCGACCACTCTTTCCAAATCGATCCTCAAAAATGCCAAAAGATCGATCCTGCAAAATCGATCTTTTTTGTGAGTTATAGAATTGATCTATGCACCCGATCCATCCAAATAGCTCTGATCCTAGGATCGATCCGATCCTCACTCAGGATCGACATCACTAGAATCAACATAAACGCCTGCCTGGACATGTCATGTGATCAACAATGTGACAATATTGGTGAAGCAATGCTGCTGTGAAATCGATAATCAACTGATGTTGGAGCATTTCAGAAAGTAGTTTTGAGAACTTGATTGTTGCAGTGAGACAAAACTTCGCTAATACTGAGCCAAATTTTGACGGATCATCAAATGTGTCATATTCTATGGCAATGTGGCAGTATCGGTAAGAGATTAACTGACTACCGAATCGGCATTCAACTGACGTCAAAATCATGATCGTAGAAACCGGTTTGCATTTTGAAAAGAAAACATCTATCGAAACCCATTGATTGATAAAATTGAATATAAAATCCACAACGTTGAATGGCTATTCAAATTCATTCAATTCTCATTGAATCTTATGAATTTCGCCGGTTCCAATGGGTTTCAACGAGTTTGAACAAGTGTAAAGCGTTATTTACCACAGCGAAGTTTGTATTGAATTTTCATTCAAACTCAATTAATTTATACATCAAGCCAAATACCTACTTTTTATTTTCAACTGCGCGTCGTCGGACAAACAAAGTATTTGTTCAGTAATTCAAGGGTAATTGACGCAGTTCTCTGACAGAAAAGATTCCACCGCGAAACTCTGAATCTCATTGACAACCTCTGAGAAATCCTAAAAAGATCTAAAATATTTTAAAGACCCCTGAAAAACTTCAATTTTTTTCAAACTTTAAAAAACTCGAAAAATCTTGGAAAATTACAAAAAAAAATTTCGAGAAACTCTTGTTTATCGAGTACATTGCACGGAAAATTGTCTCACATGTCTGTGAATATTTCTAAAAAAAACTCCTTACTAAGAATTCCTAAACATTTCAGAGATCTTCAGAGAAATTTTTCACTAGAATCTGTGAAGCTGTATGACTGACTTCTCAATTCTTTTTTGTTCCAATGCGCACCATATTATCCCCTATTAAGTTTCTGGGATCTCATCGCTGCAGATGCATTGTCTTTATTCTTTTGATATACAAATAAGCATTATTCCAGGTAGCTGTAATGTTGCCAGATAAGCTTGTGACAAGGTTGGCATAACCCTCCTAGTTGACACACGACAGCACTGACAAGATTGTTAATAATAAATCAAAAACAATCGAATGAAAAGTCTGGAAAGCTTATGACAAGCTTACATGTTATCTGGGATCTGCGCTACCTTATTTCGAATGTTTGGTACCCCCGTGATTCTGCCAATAGGAGTTTGAGCACGCGAAATTAGATTCAGCAACCAGAAGCAATAGAATATATATTAAATACACACATAAATTATTAATCACTATTCTTTATATTCAAATCATTATGCATGAGAATGAATAATACATACAATCTTTTACCGTAGTTCATTGATCTGAAAACTCTTTCGTTTTTTGTTTGAATGTTTCCATGCAAGATCTAGTATAATTGCCCACTCGGACAGATTTCACAAGAAGTTCATTTTTATTCCGAATTGATTACTGTTTGACTTTGACTGAAATTACATTAAAGAGCAGTATTGGCAAGGTGTCCTTAGAACTAGTTCATCTTTGACGACAAAATGAGGAAACTCAACACGGAAAAAAGACCCATACAAATTCTACATTGGTGGTTGTTGATTTGAAATCACTATTCACGTAAGTGCAATTGGAATGAAATTTACATTGGAACCATTGTTATATTTACATTGATTACCGAAGTAAATTGGAGTAGCGTTGCTATGGAGTGACTATGATAAAAATGCAAATCCAACTGGACTGTGTAGTAAATGTTACATGATATCCGCACTGTAATCGTCACCTCACTTTTCATATAATTTTTACACTAGAATTTTTTTCCGTGAATGTTCAATCGAAGATGATTCTTGAGAAATCCGAGTCCTTCTAAACTCATTTATCATTTTCATTAGAATCTCTAATAGCGTATATTCGAGCCGACGATACTTACATTTTTTGTTTACATTCAATCAAAATTTATCCACGTTGTTTTCAAGTTTTTGAATGTGGTGATATACACCCCCCTCCCTTTTCACACAGAAAAAAAGTTGTTTTGATTCAATACTCGCTCAAAATACTCATTTCAAAAAAAATTTGAAATCCAAATTTCAATCGAAACAATATGTTCTCAATTCTAAACAAATGTATTTGGAACGGGAAAAATATTGACGGGTGGACAAATTCTCAAAGTTATACAGAATTTATACATGATTCGATATAGTTTATATACAAGTTATATATAGGTTTCGTATGTAGGTTTTGCACTCGGGATTTTTCGTTGTATGTAAGACAATGGGTGTTGAATCAAACAAATTGAATAGAAATTCGAGTTTATAATCCCTCCACGTCACAAGAGAGGATGAACCCCTACAAACAATGATTACTGGCGTTTCGATGGGCCGCTGATGGCCCCGCAATGCCATTACTGACCCTTTAAAACGCCTGCAGTCGTGTTTGCTGGGAATGTTCGTCCTTTAAATATACTTAAAAATATCATGGAATGGACAAGTCTGTACTCACCTCAAGGAGAATAATCTCGATGAATTTCATAACTTGCAATTAACAAGAATGAAGGTGAGCCGCTGTTGATTGGAGTTCTGAAACAATCAGGGCAAACACAATTGATTAGATAAATTTTCCCCCAATTTATCAAAGAAAGTCCAAGAATTCTGAACGGAATGTAGTTCCCCAGTGAATCTTATACAATCTTATACAAAAACTTATACAATCGATATTTGAAAATCCATGCTCGTAGAATATTTCGGACACACGGAGAAAAATGCAGCCCGAGAGGAAATTCATCTTTTGATGGAAATTGAAGAATATCTCTTAAAATCTGAGAATATTTCTCAAAATCTGAGAGTTTTTCTCAAGTAGCGTAGTACAGAGAAAACGGTTCACATGTTTGTTGAATTCTATTTGAAAAACACTGCAAAATCATCAATACTTAACAAACAATAGAAAGATATATGAACTTTTCTAAAGTCGCGCGTGAAATTTTACAAAGTGATTTCGAAATTCCCGTATCCATACTGGATGTCCCAGAATTCACCTCCCGCATTTCTATGGCATATTCTGCAACCAAAATGCAATGATTTCTCTGTTGAAGAAAATGAGCATTTTCAGATTGTTTTTGAAATCCAAATCATTCAAAAGCATTGTGTGCTAAATACTTGAGCTTGATACCATTTGCTAAGTTCAAAGAAACTGTCATTTTCCAATTCAAGGTTATAGCAATTTGTGGGCTTCCAGCCAGTCAGAATTCAGCAACTTTCAATTATTATAGCTCCGAAACAAAGATCGATAGGATAGTTCAATTTTTTCCAGAGATCCGCCGTTTTCTAGCTAAACAAATAGTGTTAAATTCAAAAATGTATCATACAATGCTGTCGAACGATTTGAATTCCAGAAAAAATCTAAGGATGCTTAATATCTCAAAAACTAAACGTAAAAAAAATTTCCAAACGGGAAATTATTGAATTTTGCTTGCAGAAAGTGTCATAGAAATGCAGGAGGTGAGTTCTGGGATGCCCTGTATGGGGCATATACAGGGTGTTTCATAATTCAAGTTTCCCGTTTGGAAGAAATTATTTGGAGGCTTAGTTTTTGAGCTGTGAGCATTTTTAGATTTCTTTTTAAATTCAAATAACTCAAAAGCATGATATTCTACATTCTTGAGCTTAACACCATTCTCTAAGTTGAAAAACACGGGATCTCTCGGAAAAAAATTCAACTACCTCGTCATTCTTTGTTTCGGAGCTATAGTAATTTAAAGTTGCTGAATTCTGATTGGCTAGAAGCCAGACAATTTCAAATCACTGTAGCTCTGAAACAAAGAACGATACGATAGTTGGATGGTGTTAAGCTCAAAAATGTAGAATATAATCCCAGATAGAAAAGCATGCTCTGAATGTTTTGTAACATAACGTGCCGTAAACATACTATCATGAACTCCGCTCAGCTTGCAATGATGCATAGAATGTAAACATTATGTTTCAATTATGGTGCCATCACCTCGTTTTGCTACCAATAACAATGCTTTATGCGGAAACACCTTGGCGCCATTATGCGAACATTTCTTGGCGTGCATGTCACCATTATGATGGCATTATGGAGAGACATTTTTCTATCTGGGAATGCTTTTGAGTTATTTGAATTTCAAAAGAAATCTAAAAATGCTCGTAGCTCAAGAACTGAGCCTCCATTTGCATTTTAGATGCAGAATAACGCCTCTAAAGTGTTTTTAGCGAATTATGAAACACCCTGTATATAACTTTTTTACTAGGAATTATATACACGGAAAAAAAATATTGTCATCATGATTATCCACAATATCGTCAAAAGTGTATCCTTGATAAAATGAATCGGATTGGCATGGAGACGATATGTTCTTTTGTTTTGAACTGGGAATATCGTTATGTTGAACAACACGCAGTATGTTTATAACCTTTCTTCGTTGAGCATATCGACGCACCCGAATTATAATAACGTACACTGTAAAAAGTGAGTGGAGTTCTCCCCCAAATTTAGTGCCAGCAAAAATCCCTCGTGTGGGAGAAATTCATCTCCCGTATATTTTGAAGGGATTCTCCACCATTTGGGAAGACAATTTTTTCTTTTCAAGGGGAATTTCTCTCTAAGTGAAGGAAAATTGTCCTAGAACAAGGGGAAATGAATTTACCCCACATGGAGGATTTTTGCAGCCACTCAATTTTGAGGAAAACTCTACATTTACTTTTTACAGTGTCACGGTAATTCCGTTTGATGATAGAAGAACGTAGGTCCGTATGAAAAACAATAGAGTTACGTTGCTTTGATTCTGTAAAAAATGTCAGTTCCTTAACTATAAGTCGAGGCCGTCGATATCGTGTATGGCTATGGTAACGAGATTGGAAAGTGAGGATAACCATATTTATATTCCGTACCGAATTTCACAAAATATGATAAATCATCGTTACTCATCTCCTCAAATTGACTTGTTGAAATTGAAAACGTCGTAAAGAATGTGCGTGCAAGGTTTTGGATCTTCAACTGAAGTTGAGTTTGAATATTTCCGGGAAAGAATGATTCCCAGATAGCAATTTAACCGTGCTGCAATGTTGTCAGGCAAGCTTGTGACAAGGTTGACATAAACCTCCCAATAAACATACAAATCTTAAAGACATCTAAAAGATGTTTAAGAAAAGACATCTTTTCGACATTTCTAAAAGACAACTTATAGACTTCTTTTAGATGTCTCACTGAAGACATTTCTAAGAAGTCTCTTGAAGTTATCTTAAAGATGTCTAATAGATTTTATTTCAAAGATGTCTTGAAAGATTTAATATAAGACATCTTTTAGATATCTTGAAAATCAAAATCACAATATTAATAATATAACAATATACCCATAATGATTATAGGCCTGAATTAAGAAAAATATCAATTTTGATATAAAATCAAATAACTGGTGACTTTCATTATAAAAATTTTTGTAATCTCATAGTGTGCATTGTTTCTACTGACCAAATTGGATCACGTCGGACCACAATTGATGTTGCACGGATTGAAAACTTAATTCATCCAAGTACTCCTGCCTAAAGAATTTTATTGAACCAATAGAATCTGCATCGGAATCAGTGGGTTCAATGAGTCATTTTGAACAAGCGTACAAGAAAATTCTACGGTCATAGTTTGTAATTCCAAAAAAACACGAAGGTCCAAAGAATATTCAGTGGAGGTGCATTGAACGTCCGAACATTGGATGGTCCGAACATTCCTCGAACATAAATGTACGTATAATGAACGTGAATTTCACCTAGAAGATCTGTGTCTTGGGGAAGTTACAGGGATGGAATATATAATTCCCAAGACATTTTCAGATCATCTGAAAGTGTGCTTCAACCGTGGTCAATAAGACCTATTCATTCCTATTGAATGTAATAAATTCACATTAAAATTCGAATTCTGCACGTTTAATAGGATCGAATAAACGGGTTTTTTTATCAATCAGGGAAGAGGTCCTAAGAAAAATTTGCATCATATCTAAAACTCGTCTTGAAGAAGTCTAAAAGATATCTTCTAGATATCTAGTAACAGTTCTAAAAGATGTCTTACTCAACACATGTTTTGGATGTCTAAAACTGTCGCATAAGACATCTTTTAGACTGCTTTTAGATATCTTTTAGAATAGTTAGTGAGACATCTTGCGAAGTCGCAAGACATCTTTCAGACTGCTTTTAGATATCTTTTATAACAGTTTGTAAGACATTTTGCGAAGTCGCAAAGCATCTTTTAAATTTCGTAAAGATATCTTTTTGTCTATGTGGGCTCCTGGTTGACACATGACAAGGGTGCAAGCTTACAAAACCCTTGCAGCAGAGTTGTAGCAGCCTTACACTGACAAGGTTGTCAATAACAAGTCAAAAACAATCGAATGACAAGTCTCACAAGCTTATGACAAGCTTACATGTTATCTGGGTTAGGTCTGAGCAGATCTGATTTTTGGCTAAATCTGAACAAATCTATTGAGCTGTATAAAACTGCAATTTTCTTTATACATCAGATTTGAATTCAAACATGGGAAAATGTCACCAAATTTTTGATAATTGAACAATCGATTGCTTATCGAGATTAAATGTGATCTTCAATTCATACTCTCTAAATCTGGAAGAGTGAAAAATCAGTCTCAGGAGTAAGCCAGTCCACTTCGAGTGGAATTCTCACTCGTTTCAAGTGAACTCCCACTCTTTTGTAGTGGAAAATTCACTCTGAAATTGGAGTGGCTGAGAGTTTCTCTAACCTCAAACCTTAGACTCCCACTGTAAAAGAGTGGGAATTTCACTGGAAATCTCGACAACCTCACTTCTGGCTGCCTGAAGAGTGAGATCTCTTTCTAAAAATCGTAGAGAGTACATCTTCTAACGAGATCTATACAGATCTCACCAGATCTGTCAAGATCCAGTCCCCAATAAACATGAACATCTTCAAGATATCTTGAAGATATCTTTTGAAAGACATCTACGAGACATATCAAAAAGACAACTTGAAGATATCTTTTGAAAGACATCTTGAAGACATATCGAAAAGATGTCTTTTAGATATCTTCCAAGATGTTTTGCCAAATGTATCTCTAAGATCAGCAGTTTTTAGGTTATGAGTGCATATGGATAACACTCCAAATGTCTTTGTTCACAATCAAATTTGTACGATTTCGTAACCTTGCAGTGCTAGTACTAAAAGTAACGAATCTCCAAGTCACAATATTTTGCAAATTATCGACCTTCTCACACTGAATTCACATCTTCTGGACATTCAAAGAACACTGAAAGATGTCTCAAGAAAACGTGGAGAGACCTAAAACCAGGATGAACCAGGTGAGAACTTTTTAGTGTTGATTAATGGACATTTGTAATCTCAATCGCCAAAATATTACCAGTAAAGAAACTATTGACGCATATGATAGACAAAACTTCGAAGATGGTATTTGGAATGTTGAAATCACTATGAAACACAAGAAAAACTTCAAAATTCGAGATTTCTTCACACCTCAAATTGAAGTTGCAATGTGGTGGGACTAAGTGTTCTGGAAGAATTTCCTACGGAAATTCCAACGTATCCAACGGAGCTCTGTTGAAAGAACCCAGCTAGAAATAGCCTTTTCTCCAAATTGGACCATCAAAGATCCCAATTTCATGCAGATCACGCCAACTTGGCCCAAGGCAGTCCTGAAATGCCAAAAAGTCACATTTCTAGCTGGGAAATTTCAACGCTAGAAGGATGAAAAAAATACAGAATCCAATAAAAAGTCCATAATGATATTTCAATTTTACAGATCAATCTCATAAAATCCATAGTGTGCTGAACTTGGAAGTCTTACAACAAAATAATTTCAGGGCCAGTCGAAGCTTCACCTGGGACTCGTGTTGCCCTTTACGGTCCCACTTTGGGCTACTGAGGCTCCCACTCGGGTTCCATGTTGACAGGGACTTGAGAGTCCCTGAGGGACATCTTGAATAAAATTCCACCTTTCTGAATTTTTCAGCATAAATACAACAAATTTCCAATACGATTACTGGGATTTTCATGATTTTAAGATCATTTCTCTACACAACTGTGAAAATTGATTTGATCTCTTGAGAAATACTTCTCAAATATGGAATAGAATATTACAACTGCAATGAATTTTTACTGTTTTCTGTGAGAAAGCCTCAGCTAATTGTAACAACATTTAACAAAATAATTAATACCCACACAGCACTTTTGGTGTTCAATATATCTTGAGGAACTGTTCAAAAAAGTTGAGAAAGTCTTATGCAACATGAAAAGATATCCTTGAGATGTCTAAAACAGTTCTTACTTCCAAAAGACAGCTAAAAGATATCTTTTGGAAGATCTAAAACTTTTCTTTCGAGGTTATATCTTTTAGAAATCTTTTAGAAGTAAGAACTGTTTTAGATCTCTTAAGAATATTTTTTCATGCTGCACAAGACTTCTTAAATTTGGCTTGAGGAATCTTTTAAAACTGAAATGCTGTGTGGGTACCATTTTCCTACATTATTTTTCCCCGTGTGGAATTTCTCGATAGATTTTCGTTTACAGTGTGTAGAGGTTCAATCAATATTTGTGAAACATTTCTGATCATCGAGATTCAGTATACTATGAATTTTATTGGATTGATCTGTATAGTTGGAAGACCCTTTTGAACTTTTTATTGAATCCTGTGATTTTTTAATATTGCTGGTATTGAAATTTCCCAGCTAGAAATGTGACTCTTTGACATCTCAGGATCTGCCTTGGTCTTTGATGGTTCAATTTGAAGAGAGGGCTATTTCTGACTGGGTTCGGTTAACAGAGTGTTCTGTTGGGTACATTTTCGGTGGAATTTGGCGTTTCAAAGGAGTATTAACGGGTCAATGATATGATCATAGGAAACGCCAGTAATGCTCATATCGGTTCCACCTCCAATGCACATCGAGACCATATATCTTCAACATTGCAACATACTTTATGTAACTCTGTGGTCAAGGTGAAATCATTCGTGCATAACAAACAACTTCACGTTGATCTCATTGAACATCACTTGAACTAAACTCAGTCCATCAAGTGTGATATTATCAAACCAAATGAAATTTTGGAACAACATAAATTCAGTGGATTTTTTAAATTATCTATAGTAGAAATTCATCCAGTTCTACCAGATTTGGTTAGTTAATGACCACTCACTGGCTCAGTCATCTTTCAATCGTTTAGTTATGATAAAACTTATTCCATTCTTAAGTATAATGATCTCATAATAGTATCATTGAGTTTTAGCTTAATTGGTTGCAAGGTGAGATGCTGTTGTTTTTGGTGGAAACAATTCTTTCTCCGAAATCGATATGATTTGTCCATATATTGGCAGATGATTCAATGGTGACAACTACTACAAATGAATAAAAAAAGATTCTGAATCACTATCTGATTATAGTAACTGTGTATCTATTATTAGGTATTAAAAATGTTTACGATCTTTCCAATACAGTGGTCTATCTGGTAACAGTCACCCCATGGACGAAACTGAACAGTAATCCTGTTTCTGTTGTTCAGTTTTGATTTGTGTATGATTTGCATACCACGGATGTCAGTTGGAAATTTGTACGAATAGTCCACCGCCGAAGAATTATTCAAAATGAAATTATAAAAATTCCTGCAACTCACTTGATTTGACGATCACAGATCTGCCGTGCTCAGATGTTTCGAACCAAGATGCTGCATAATTTACTTCATATATATAAATTGCTAATTCCAAATTCAATGAAATCCAATGGAATATGGTAATGAACGTTACTTCACACTGAACTGTTTTATTTACAATTCGTATGATCCAAACGCTCTATGAAATGAGCGAATAGAAAAGATGATAATCACACTTCAACCAAATTCAAACTTATTTACACATTAGAGAAAAGTACCGCTTCGAATATAGCTCTAAATACCGCGGATGCAACGTAGCTTGACATTCACTTACTTAGATCGATAATTGAAACAAGAAAATAATATAGCGTGGAAATTGATAGGAAATCGAAGAATTCCTCATGCAACGAAATTGACAAACTCACTATTCACGATTCATTTCCACTTTGGATTGATTTCATCGAATAAAAATCTGATTGAGAAAGTTTATCCATTGATTCCACTAAAACTATTTTCCTCGCTTCTACTTCTTTCCACGTGAATGAAAACAATCCACGAGGACAACAGAATGAGAGGTAGTCTGTCTACATGACAGCACCTCCGCGTGCGAGGGCGCTTTCATTACTGGCCTCGGTATAATCGGCCAGTATTTACACGCGGCCAACACGTATCAGTAACTTCACGTGGAAAAAAGAGAAGAACCTCTGCCAAGTCTCGTGAGTTTGACCCAACCGCTATGGGAGGAAGAGAAAGCAATGAAAAGGAAAGAGAGAAGAACCAATCCTCCATTGAGAGTAGGTCATTCCGATGGGTACCGTTAGAGTTGCTACCATTTATGTGTGTCACGGGGCCTTCTCGACAACGTAGTCCAATTTTTTAATATCTCTTTCTTTATTCATTTGTCACTCTTTTGATCTCTCTTCTAGTTCCTCTCCAGACACCGAAAAATACATATTGTGTAATCCTATGAATTTTTCACTCTTTGGATCTTGAATAATTTCTCAGGAGATGATAGAAAACAACGATCATGGATCAAGTATTCACTTATTGTATAATAAAGTTTGCAAATGATGGTTTGTTCGCAACGTTTCGTTAAATGGCCAGAATATTCGCGTTTGTTTTATTTTTCTTAAATTCGAGGTTCCCATTTCATGAGAGGTTTGTTTTCCTGTGGGATTTTAATTTTAATTTACGATGCGTCAGAAAATGTTGCACACAGATGTGATTTCCTTGTGAATTCACAGTAAATTGTTATGAACAATGGAGTGGAGGGAGAAAATTATTGTGATGAAAAATCTTATAATTTCTTGAAGATCAGCGCTAGTCGGTAACGAATGAAATTACTTACCTGGATTTGGTTCCAAAAATATCATACTTGGATGTATTTCTACGAGCGATTGTATTTTTTTTACGCTGTATTCAGATGAATAATTTTATCGGTCACCGACTGGCGCTAATCCTCAATGACTTATGGAACTTTCGCAAACATATTTTTCTCCGTATGGAGAAGTAATCTTCAAATCGTGAATGGATAAAAATGCATTCTATTCTCAGTTGATATATGACTGTATCATTGTTACATATAATAATGGACTGTTCACATCTACTATTCAAAACTTGGACCAGGAAATCCACTTATATACCCTCTGCCCTTTTATAAGTGAGCAATGAAATCTCATTGACGAATGAGAAAATGAATAGGTTCCAATGAAATTCAATGATATTCAATCAGAAATACCACCATTTGTAACAGGATTCAATAGAATATTTTCACTTAGGTGATCATTTCCGGTTCATATATACTATGAACGTTGATACTCTAAGAACAATAATTATTGGTTACACGGAAAAAAATCACGTGTGGATCCCACATTGGTTGTTGTTATTTTGACATGACTGCTGACGTGAATGCAATTGGAGTAAAATTCACATTGGGACCAATGTTATGTGTACATTGCTACTGAAGTAAACGGCAGGCGTGGTCCCATGGTGAACATGATAACAATGTGAATGCAACAGGACTCTGGAGTCAATTATATATGAAATCGACACCGTAATCATAAGCTCAGTGTTCATGTAATTCTTACTTGGTCATTTTTTCCGTGTAGTTGCTTCAGCGAAGATTCGCTGTGCGGTCTTCCGCGGCTTGCAAAATTAAATAAATTTTGAGCTTCTGGAGTGGAGCCGCATCTTGTATCGGTTGGTTCCTGCCTACCGCCCTGGTAAAAAAAATCTCTCAGAATTTCTCTGAATCTCTCTATATTTTGGGACAAATTTCAGAGAGATGCAGAGTCATTCCAGAGTAATTCAGAGGAAGTTAAAGACTTTTCCGATAGTGATACGTTCTGAATTCTTCAACTTTCTCTGAATCTCTCCGCATATCACTGAATCCCTCAGAATTTTATATATTTAAATTTCAAAGCTCTCTCTGAATTTACCTGAATATCTCTAAATTTTTCTAAATCTCCCGGAATCTAATGTATTCAGATTTCAAAGCTCCCTCTGAATTCCTCTGAATTCCTCTGAATCTCGCGGAATTCCTCTGAATCTCCGGGAATTTAATGTATCCAGATTTCAGAGCTTTCTCTGAATTCTTCTGAATCTCTCTGAATCCCTCTAAATATCCCGGAATTTAATGTATTCAGATTTCAAAGCTTCCTCTGAATTCCTCTGAAATTCTCTGAATTTCTCTGAATTTCTCTGAATTTCTCTGAATTTCTCTGAATTTCTCTGAATCTCTCTGGATTACTCTGAATCTTTCTAAATTCCTCTGAATATTTCTAAAAAATTCCACACACAATTTTTCCTGATTCATCTTCCTCTGGAAGTCTCTGAAACTTCCAGAAAGCCTCTGAAATGCAGGACCAAGAATTGTACTGAATTCATTCCTCTCTGAATTTCCCAGACCGCCCCGGATCACTCTAAATTCCTCTGAATCTCTCTGAATTTTTCTGGAAAATCCCACGCACAATTTCTCTTAATTCACCTGTCTCTGTGAGTCTTTGACACTCCCTGAATACCTTTGAAATCCTGAACCAAAAATTCAGCTGAATTGATTTCTCTCTGAATTTCTCTGAATTACGCTGAACCTTCCCAAATTCTTCTGAATATTCCTGAAAAGCTCTACGCACATATTTTCCCTAATTCATCTGTCTCTGTGAGCCTCTGACATTCCCTGAATGCTTCTGGAATCCTGAACCAAAAATTTTCAATTTTCAATTTTTTTTAGCACAATGCGTAATCAATAGACATGAAATAATCAAGTTATTTTTTTTTCCATCTTGGTAATTTTTAATAACTCCAGGTTATGTTAAAATACTACCTGGCGGGCAAAACGGATACTTTCTGTTTAGCAAAAAACAAAAACAAGATGCTGCAGCTGCGAAACGAAAAGTTCCAATGGACATTCCTGGTCCTTCTGATAAGAAGAAACAACGACGAACAAAAAAAATCGCAAAAAATTATGTCACGTCTTATCTGTGTACTATATGCAAAGAAAAGTATGTTGACCCGCCAGTAGAAGATTGGATTCAATGTGGGAGGTGTCAAGAATGAACACATGAAGCTTGTTCTTCATATTCTGGACACGGTGCATATTTTTGCGACGATCGCTCTGATTGAAATGCGTGTTCCAAACAGTATCCGTTTTGCCCGAGCAGGGCGGGCAAAACGGATAAAGTAGACTTTTTCTTTAATTGTTATTTTGTATAAGAAGGTTTTTATTTTTATTATTATTTGATTTCAATTATGAAGTATAATTGTCCAAAGAATTAATCAGCACAGTTTTGAATAAATATGTTTGAGATATATATTTGTTATTTAATTTTGAAATTAACATATCCTTCTTGCGCGTCCGTCCCCTAGGCAGTTTTTCTTCACACGGTTGGTGGATTTCGTCCCCTCATCGCGGAGGAATTGTTTTTCCATCAAAAAAGAGAGATTTTCCTCCCATTCTGAGGAATTATTTTGTTTTTTGGGAGTTGAATCCTCCACAAATGAAGGAAAAGTCCCCCAAATTATGGTGGGAAATTCCCCATCTGTGGAGGAACTCTGCTACCACCATTTTTTGGAGGAAAATTCCACAATCATTTTTCACAGTGCACTGAAAACACAGTTCGTTCCAGCCAAACAAAATTTTGGTTGAAACGAACACAAAGAAACTCTTTGGTTGGTTGAAATAAAATTTATTTGGGGTGAACAAAATTTGGTTCACAATAACTACGGCTTTCATACAGACAAATCAATTTTTCTCATCCTAAATGAATTTTATTTCAGCCAACCAAAAAGTTTCTCTGCATTCATTTCAACCAAAGTTTTATCCCGCCGAAACAAATGTTTTCTCAGTGTGGGATGCAAAATTCTGGTGCTACTAGGGCGGCGATATTGAAACTAACTGTTACACTCAGAGAAGTGTTCCGATGATACAACAAAATTTATTGATAAATATATAAGCCGGCTCAATATATCCCTGCAATATAAAAATAATATCAACACCACAACCAAAGAGAACTCATCCATATAATTATTTCCGTCCAATGAAATTATCTCATTGAGACAATCATATTGTGTGATGATAATGATGCATATAATTATTTTGTTGCAGCACCCTGCTGAAAATGCCAGGTAGATCCGGAAAAAAATAGTCGAGGCTTATTCAAGGTCAAAGTTGAACCTACAAAGAAATTCATGGCTTTTTCCACTTTTTGGCAGAACTATCAAAAAATCTATCTATCTTCTTGCAAAATTTAGCTTTGATCAATATTTTTGTGATCTGCCATAAAGTGGAAAAAGCCATAAATTTCTTTGTAGGTTCAATTTTAACTTCGAATAACTTTTGGAAGGAGTAGGATTATCGAAAATTTCGTGAGGACCTTTTTTGTAGAGCATTTAATTCTCTATAAGAATATGCTATAGTTTCAGCAGTTCAGTGAATCGTTGAGGAGTTAGAAAATTCCAAACTTTAAAAACATTTTTTCCCGTGTTATTGAAATGGGAAATGAAAAAGTGCGATGCGCGACTTCTAAATATTAATATCAAGAGCTCTGCTTTTCACAGGTGTCTTTTTACACCTCCTCAAAAGTTTTTATATACGGGTTTCGGAGAAAAAAAAATTTTCGATTTTTTTGAAACAGTTTACTATCGAATCTAAAACCGTGAAGACACAGAACAGTTCTCAAAAACTCAACTTTTTGAATTCCCTCCTTTACATAACGGCGATTCATTCGCTATTTGGACACAAAAATGATTCATAAGGAATACCGATACACGAGTCACTTTGTTTTTCTCGATTGATTATGATGGACGAATCGCTGCAGTCTTGCAAAACGTTAATTAAGAATAGCATTTTGAAACATGCGTCATGAATTCAAACAAACTTCTTGTATGTACCGGAATCTTTATATTGGCTATTATGTACATCCGTATGCGATTTTATTTACATGTGAATCTCCAACTCTTATTCTAAACACCTTCATACACGGATGATTCATACCTTGACGTTAGTTATTTCAATTATTTTGGGTTAATGAACTGGTGACTGAAAGGCAACTCATTATCTTTCCATAATTTATTCTAAATTAAATGTCAAGTTGTATGTAAACTATATCCAATCCTTTATGTACAGTGTAATCATTATCTCTCCACATAGTTTCATTTCCAAATATTACACTTCCGCTGTGGATTCATGGGAGAATGACTCGGACATTGGAAAGCAGCAGCGAAATCTTCAGAATTGGAAACACGACCAATGACTCTTAAAGCCTTATCGCTATGATCCTCATGCCATATGTGTTTTCTGATTTCCGAAGGACCCTGATTGTCACATTGAGCCTGAAATTATATCAGTCAAATTCAATTCCCGTTTCTCTTTTGGTGAAATGCCATCGGATGAAAATGAAAATTTTCAAAGGAAAAACGCAAGGGTTACTATCAGTGAGGTCGATTCCTCAACAGAATCGATTCTTTTTTATAGAAACAATATACAGTTTAGATATGTAAAATGTGTATAAAAATTCGATATATTCTTCATAAAAAAGAATCGATTGTATCAAGAATCGTCGTGACTAACCACTATAAATTAGTTTCGGCATTTCGGAAGACCCTAAGCCGTCCAACCACCCTCATGGAAATCATTCTAAGCGTTTCTCAGTTGCAAGAATGAGCCATTAGAATGTCGAGAATATCTTTCTTGCTCCTCTAGAATAAAAGCTAGAATGATAATCACGCTCCACAAACTAATTTTGAGGTTTTCCCTGGGGCGATTTCTGAACCTTCATAAAACTCCCCTTACGTTTATAAATCTCCTTTTAACATTCCAATGGCACTCGACTATGCTGTCTGGGATCAGTGGCGGAATGAGAACTCTTCTATCCTCAACAAAGGATAGAAACTTAACGTCATCGATCTTTCATCTGTTGTTTCACGCAAGTTAGAGAAAAATAGAGTAGTTCTCAGTCCGTCACTGTCTGGGATGTACCATCACTTACATTAGCAAATGATAAGAAGAACAATTGATCATTATTGAAATTTTCTAATCCTGGCAACCTTTGCGATTGCCCATGATGTTTTTCTCTTCGTTTGAAAGCTGCAAAAGCGACTTGCAACCCCATTGTGTCTGCAATATTCTCATCTCTGGTTCGTTCGCCATATTCCTATAACAATTTCAGACCAATGATAGTGATTTTCCTCCTTCAGGAATTTAATGAAATGACCTATGCTACGTACCATGGCGTTTGTATCATTCAACGTCAAGTTAGAAAAATAATTAGCGAATTGTTCGACGAAGCACTGCGCTCTTTCGTCATAAGCTCTTGACTCCGCTGATGACCAGTTCGCAAACTGGAATCGTCTCATATCAAATCGATGATCTCAAAAGAACAAATATATCCACATTAGTATAATTTGTTTGATGGAAAATGATGGGAGAAAATTATTGGTAAAACATCATCACTTACGATCTTTGTCAAATTCGTGACTTAATTCGTGTCCTATTATACCACCGACCATACCATAATTCAAATAACTGAAAAAATTGAGAGTGCGTTAGAACAGATTTTATTCTAACTTCTAAATTCGAAAGAGTACAAATTTTATTCGAATGGCGAGATAGGTTCCCTTTTAATCGCCCACAGAGTGAATTCTTACTCCTACGGAGTGGAACCTATCTTTTTGTCCATGTGAAATTCTTCCTCTTACATATTCAGAATGTACCCAATCACAGGGCATATTCTAAGAAAATTTAAGAACTAATTTTCGAAGTGGTGGGCACTCGATTCCTAAAAAAAAGAAAGGAAAACATTTGTGTGACAAGTATTTTTTGAATTATTCGATACTTCCTTAATTTTACTTCGGACATCAAGTCTTATTCTTCCAGAATGAATATCACTACTGAACTCAATATACCCCTTGATATGAGCTGAAGAGCTCATTCAGTAACAGGGCAATATTGGATACTCGATTTAAAAACATAAACAGAACAAGGAAAACATTTCACTAAAAATTGGGTCAATTTTCAAGAACTAACCGTTTTTACGTTTCAAAACTGATCGTTTTCTTTTACAATTAACTTTTTGGTAAGAACTGACCCTTAAAATATGCCCTGCCCAACCATCTCTGGTAGAAAACATTCTAACTCTTACTCTGGGGCAAAAGAAGGCGCGAGCGAGATATTTCTCGCCATATGAGTCACCCCAAGGATGATTTCTACTAGGAATTCAACACATAAGAAATTCAGAATTCAGAGATGAATGCATGAATGTCCAGCAACGATGATTCCAATTCACGTAACCACTATTTTCACTACAAAGACCTTGAAAGGTGATAGACGATTGCTATAATCATCTTTTCTACACGGGGACAAAAGATTTCGCTATTTGAACGAACCCATCTCCTCTGAAAACAACCCATTGAAAATGCCGTCAAATTGACATCACTTTGACCAATTTTCAGTCAAAATAACATCATTTTGGTATCAATTTGATGTCATTGTGACAAGCTATTCTCATTGGGTCCGCTGAATAGATTGAATGACCTGACAATGATAACTCGTTGTTTTTACAAACTGATTCATTATAATTATCAGTTCTTTCCTAGTCTCACGAAGTTTAATTTGCTAAGAAATTAATTCACGCTTATTTTAGCAAACTTGTTCGTTAACTATGTAATAACAAGCGAACTGCTTGTTGTCCCAACGAATGGTTTTTCCCGTGCAAGGGTTGCACATTAAATATGAATTCAGTAGAAAAAATAGATAGAGTCAGACAAATGTTTGATTTTAGAAAAGTTGCAAACGAAAACCAACCAAAAATGTCAAATTTTATTCATTTTTCCTCACCTAGGATGTTGTAAATCGAACAGTGGATGACGGAAGATGAACGGAGGCATCTCTGAAAACAAATTATTCATATAATGTAACTGAACTCTCAACGCATATATTTTATTGAATTTGGTGTATACACCTACTTATCATATATGGCAGATACTTTGGATTCAGGTCTAAAGGATCCGGCAATGGCCTGAGGGACAGAAAAAATCCAATTTTCAATTTACTAAAATCCAACTAAAAACTTTTCCTATGGAACTGATCAGGTTAGACTCAATTCTGCTTGAATCCTGACGAGAATCGTAACACTTCGTTACCAGAACCTTGTGAGAAACCCTTCGGCGGTACAATGGAGGATTTCAAATCCAAATTTGGAAAAATGAAATTAGAACCAGGTGGTGGAAATCATTCTAGTCATCCTCTGGACTTCACTAGGCTTCACCACCCTGGTGGAAAAATTTCACTGGTTCTCATAATTTCTCAAAAAGGACTCTAGAGTTTGTCAGATATATTCATAGATATCCAGGAAAATTGTCAGTAAACAAACGTGCCCGAGAAGTGAGAGTCTTTGGGAACTCTTCAGAATTTGATAAATGTTTCATCAGTTTTCAGAATTTTTCAATGAGATTCAGAGTTTTGCAGTGGAATTCAATGAAAGTTTCAGAGAAATTTTTTTCACCAAGGCAGGCCCTTGTGAGAGACTTGCCATAACTCGTAATGGTGTAGAGAATTACTACATGGAATCATTTCTACTAGGGATACAACTGGAAAGTTTACAGAGCGTTTAAAAACACTTGAAGGAGATTTTCTGAACATTCTGAAAACGTTCTAGAAGCACGCTGTGTTGTTAGAGAAACTGTTCTTTCAAAGGTTTAAGCAACAAAATTGTGAAACGAGTTCTATTATACATGCTTCAATGATGGCATTGACAATTCATAATGAATGTTGAAAAAAACGCACAAGTCAGCGCCGTTTAGGTGATCAATGCCCTAACAGCATACCTTTCGATGTCCACGTCGCATCTCCGTGGAGGCAAGGTTGATAAAAGGGAGATGTGGATACAAGATTGAGCAACGGAGAAACGACGTACAGGCGACAGAAAAATATCCAGCGCTCGGCGGTTGTGCCGTACGGGCGTCGTTGAATTCACAAATAAATGAATAATGCGCGTCTTATTTGAATTATAGAAGGAGGGACAAATCGAGCCACAGTTCTCACTAAGGTTTTACATATCTCATTCTCATCAGGTCATTGACCCACTCAGCACAAATATTACAGTAATATTACTGTAATATTTCTATGATATTTGTGCTAGGTGGAGAGAGGTACGCCTAATCACTGATCACTTCATCAAGTTCTAATGAAATATCACATCAGCTTGATCATGATTTTTAGTCGGGGAAATAAGAGCACAGGCTTGATACGTATGTTTCCTGTTGAAAATTTCGGAAAGATTTGGAAGAAACTGTCAAGGAACGACCCAACAAACATAAATGTCTTGATGATACATTTAAGATATCTCCACAGAGATATCTTCGAGATGTGTCGTGAAGATATCTTAAAGATAACTTCAAGAAATGAAATTGAGATGGATACAAGATGTCTTTAAAACATCTTGATTGAGATATCTTCAAGATACATCTTGAAAATGTCTTTTAGAAATCTTGAAATTATAAAATGAAGATATCTTCCGCAAGATACCGGAAAGATACAACGGGTCCGTATCTTCACAAAAATATCTCCAAGATGTATCGTGAAGATATTTTTAAGATAACTTCCAGGAATAAAATTGAGGTGCCGAATTTGAGATTACTACAAGATGTCTTGATAATATCTCAAGTGAGATATCCTCAGGATACACCCAAAAGATCTCTTTTAGATATCTCGAAATTATGAGATGAAAATATCTTCCGCAAGGTACCGGAAAGATACAACGGTTCCACACTGAAAATAAAATTCTGGAATGGCTGATGTTTGGACATCAATCGTCAATGTCTGTGAAAACATGAACTCAGTAACCATGGAAACATCACTGCCTCGTTTCATGGTTACTGAGTTCATGTTTTCACAGACATTGACGATTGATGTCCAAACATCAGTCATTCCAGAATTTTATTTTCAGTGCATATCTTCACAAAGATATCTTCAAAATGTATCGTAAAGATGTCCTTGAGATAACTTTCAGGAATGAAATCAAGATGCCGAGTTTGAGGTAGATATAAGATGTTTTGAAAACATCCTAATTGAAAAATCTATGAGACACATTTCAAAGATCTTCTTTCGAACGCACCCACGGATAACCACGTCGCATCTCCGTGGAGGCATGGTGGATGAAAGGGAGATGTAGATATGAGGTGGAATTATAGAGAAGATCACTTTAAGAACTGAAATTAGGATTCTGAATTTGAGATGGTTACGAGATATCTTCAAAGCATCAAAATTGAGATATCTTTGGGATGGATTCGAAATATCTCTTTCAGATATCTTAAAGTTATGATGTCGAAATATTTTCCATAATAACACTTTTAAGAAAATTCTTTTTTGAAATTGATACCAAGTGTGATTGAACGTGATATTAAGCCACTATATAATCGTATAGCGCGTGAGCTCAAGCTGTTAAGACCGGTTCCTTGGGTATGAAAATTTTTCAGACAAGAAAAGCATACCTCAGATACTAACCGACAGGAAGTACAGTAAAATTCCGGGAATAATCTGTTTTTTATGTTAATTGGAAATCATCACTTCTATACCGTTGTTGAATATATTGTAAAGAGATCTTAAACGTATCTTAGAGATAACTTTGAAATGTTTCGAAGATATCTTGGAGTGACTTGGAGATATCTTGAAGATATCTTTAAAATATCCTGAAGATGTTTAAAATGAGGGTCTGTACAATGATCTTAATTTCATCTTGGGAAAGATTCTTAAAATATATCTGAAAAGACATCTTGAGGTTATCCAATTATGTTGCATAAGACATCTTTCATATATCTTGAGATATCTCAAGATCCATTCAGGTATCTTTTTGTTTTTTGGGGAGAAGGACGGTTGTTTTGTTTTATATTTCATGGCGTCGTTTGTCCTAATTTTTTCCGCATCTTTTCGAGAGTTTCAATAGGGTTGTGAATCATTGTGAAAAACGACTTACCAATTGATATGTGGATCAACCTCTTCTCTGAGTACTTTTAATCTCCCTTTTTGAACATATTTCTCATACCGAAGCATAGTATCGAAAAATGAGGAATCAACCACAAGCTGAAGAATAAAGTAAAGACAATGATTATGTTCGGTTTAGTCATATGGAGATTTCTTAATTCAATTCAATCCGACGCAATCGGAATCTTACCCCATCGTAATATGTTTCCATTATCGTTGCATTCTTATAATAAGTTGGATAATTGAATGCTACTGGTAAGCCTTCCAACTTCTCAAGCATAAAATTCTTGGTTTCTTCAGTCAACCATCTTGATTCGTTGATTTGAAATTCGTGTTCTTGTCGTAGTTCTACTATCATTTCGTTAACCTGCATGAATGATCTTAAGTTAGGAGAAATTATATCCACAGCACACTTTTCCGGAAACGAATTCAACATTTTTTCAATTCAAATAAAATCTACTGGAAATATATTTTCTACAAATAACAAAAAAAAAGCTATGGCCGACTTCAGCAACATCCATCTTTTAATTCATATAATAATATTTGTGACAAAAAATCAGCTTCTCGTTATCAACATTCTTTTTATCGGGCAATTCATAAATGAACCCGAGCAAAAATTGATATAGGGTCCATATCAGACCATATCAGGTCCTGATGTAGCCTGATAGAGTCCCTATATGAATTTCTACTTCTTCTCTCTTATGAATTGCTATACTGAAAAAAAAATTTCTTCCAACCAAGTAGATAGTTTATTTGTCCTCTCTCCATAAAATATTTCTTAGCATTAATGAAATATTTAATTGCATCAAATAATGGAAAGCTTGCCCCAAATAAATTGGTCTTCTAAATAAATAATTTATTCGCCACAAGTGATCAGTTTTTACATCTAATTGACTATTTAATTTCTACAAATAAATATAAATATTTTCTGTAGAGAGGACAAATATATATCTTTGCCAGTGTAGATAGTCGTTTGAGAAGATTGAAAAACTAAAATCAAAACGACTGATCAATGGATTATGAATTGCTTGAAATCGTTGCAACAATTGGAGTAACGAAACGTCACTGTAAAAACAAAGTCTCAATCTGTTCGCATCTTAGTTTCAGATAATGCTTTTTCCATTGTGTCGCTGATTGTTCTTTTGACTTAATTTGTTTGCATCATAGATTCAATCATGAAATGATCTGAATTTAAGACTTTCTTTTCATAGTGATTGCAACAAACATTGCAAAACATTGGTTAAACATTGTTCCATCCAGTGATCCCATAATCCGGGGGAGCTAGCGTTTTCCATCATGCAACCCTTGATGATTACTACAGTTTTCCCGCGCGCTTGGATGAATATAAAAATGCACGCGCGATTCAAACTAAACAAAATGGAGGCAAATTTTGATTTTGCAAATCAACTTAATTGAGATGTGTATCGAAACATCTTGGTTTATTTTATTTTTACAGGATGAATTTTATTACGTAACAGAGTACGATTTGTGAGTGTTTTGTACACCGAGAGCAAAAGCATGCCCTGAACTCGAAGGAGCCCTTCACGCTTCTAACACTGTTGTTATAACGTGCTTTTAACGCATGGCAACATGCTTAGAAGGCATAGGACTCATACTCCAAAAGCATGGGCTCATATGCGTTTAACGCACGTTATAACAAATGCGTTAGAAGCGTGAAGTGCTCCCTTGCGTTTGGGGCATGCTTTTTCTCTCGGTGTATGTAAAAGCAACGTGCAAGCGCGAGGGACTTTTAACTACTAGTACAATAATGAGTACATTTGTTTACAGTGTGGCATCCCTACCATTGATTTTCCCCCAGTCGCTAAAAACACCGTTTTCATGCGTTGAGATGCGCATGAAAACACGCGCAGATCGTACTGCGGTACATAAATTCTATTATCACAGTATAAACTAATGCTCACCTTTCTTTCAATCTCTTCAGTAAAGTATTTTTTCCAATAACTGTATGCTGCTACATTTCTCACTGAATTATGAGATATGCAGAATAGTTGTCTGGAAACAAAATTTTATATAATACGTAGTAAATAAGGTGCAGTATGAACAGCTATTTTTCATATTTCTCAAAAATTTGTCCAATATTCAACTGATAGAGGAGAAGCAGGATTGTTTATCATATTTTCTCAAACAATATGAACCTTGATGAACATGAATCTTAGAGTCATGTATGAAATTTCATAATTCCTCAAAGAATTGTGTTCTTTCTCAAGAGACCATAAACCTCCAAGGACCAAGGTTCATTGAATGTTGCTAGACGTTCGCAAATGTTCTTTATAATATTTTTGAAGCTTGGTGTTCGCTTGGGGGAGTTTGAAAAATATTTGCTAATTGAAAATCGAACGCACACACTCGAAGAAATCAAGAATTTCTTTGGCGAGTTACAAGGTGACTTTCTCATAACGTCAAACCTTCAAACCAAAAAAAAAACACAATTTCTTAATGCATTTTCAATACCCCCTGGATGAAGAAACCTATTCATTCCCATTAAATGTGCAAAGTTCCTATTCAAACCGATTAAAACCCATTGAATTTGAATGGGAAATCCGCACGTTCGATAGGAATGAATGGTTCCCTTCAACTAGGACCACTTCCCATTGTAATAGTTTGCTGAGGATTTTTATCTTTTATTGCAGAGAGAAATGAATAAAACTGGAGCAATTCGATGAACGACATCTGATGTTTCTCACCTTTTTTCTATTTCACTGCTCACAGGAATTTCTCCTGAATTTGGTTTGTGAATCCAATTATTCACAAAACTTATTGTTTCGTTTGTGAATAACAGAGGCATCCCATAACTGATGAAATTCCAATGAATATAATTTACTGAAATCAAGATTCATATATTACATAATATATCTGCCAATAATGATGCTATCAGATATAATAATTTATATAATAATCGTACGAATCTCTGCTGGAAAATATTTGCAATAGAATACGGTACACAGTTTCTCAAAATTATAATGTTGATTAGACCACGCTTTTATCGAATCAAATTTCATCTTGAATTTCTTGTTGAAAAATTTTCCATCTATATACTGAGAGAAATAATGACTAATGCCAATGGAATGTATTCTTAAATATTTTCAAGAATACAGATTGTTGACAACAGCTAACATGTATATAAGTCAAATTGAAGTTTCCGTGAATCAAGAAAAGATTTGTTCAATTTAAGAATTACATTCCTAACATCGCACACATCAATTTCCACGTCGCATTCCCGTGGATTCTACGTGGATAAGTGGTGGACGTGGATATGTACGCGCTGGATAAACTAAGATGTTATGTAGAAGCAAAGTAGAGGCAACGTAGAAATATCATTTTGTATCAAATATACATATTCCTGAAAGAATAGTTTCCTCGTTAGAAAGGAGTATGTTTTAAGTAATAGTAATTATTTTTCTCAGTGACTCCGTTTGAAAATCCTGCAAGAACTTTCGCCCAGGTTTGAGCCATTAAGACGTGATTAGGAAAGTTGGGGATTTCATAGGAAGGAAAAAAAGGAGAAGGAGAAGAAGAATAAGTGCACCTACCGATCGTCCGTACTGGTGTTATATCCAATAATTCCAGGAGATCTTTAAAATATTTTCTATTATTAAGTTGTACTATCTCAGTTGCATTCACATTCACTTGGAGTCCATCGAAGGCACCAACTATTTCATTGACCCAATTAATCTGGAAACGTTACATTTATGATGAATATACAGAGCAATTCATATTAGTCCCCATTCATGAAATGAATCTTGAACAATCAACCATTTTTCTCAATCTCAAATTTTTTGAGTCACGTAATAGAAAAATTGAAAGAAACTCTATAAATTGAATCTGGAATATGCTAGGCTCCAGTAGAAAGAAATCAAACTCAACTAAAAGTTCGTTTCCTGGGCTTGATTGGATCAATCTCAATCCTGACGAGCCGTATCAGAATTTGTTACTCAAGATTCATGAGTTGTGGGGGAGAGTTGCGTTGATTGAACCATCGCCTTGGATAACCTATAGTCCATTTTTCCTGCTGAAAATGCCAGGCAAATCCGGATAAATCCTTGCATTTCCTGGGACAGGTTCCTGCCCGGATCTGCCTGATTCTGTCGGTTTTTGTCTCAAGAACTGCTAGGATCTGTTTGGCATTTTCAGCAAGGCATCCCGTTATATTGCAAGAGGAAAATATTCAAATTCTTCCTAATCATACAGTAATAGTGTTCATCGATGTGACATTACCGCTTTATGATTAAGAGAAATCTAAATTTTTTTCTCTTGTAATAAAAGGTGATGGTCGATTCAAAACAATGGTCCAATCAAGGCAGCTCTACCCTATAATGGAATTTTTGTCCCCTTTTTGTTCGAATATATCTGATATTTTCAGCAGGAATATTTTATCAACGCTCAAAAACGTGTCACAAACATTCGTTGAACGTTTAAACGTTAAAAGAATGTTTATTGGACGTTGTCGAACATTTGTTTCTATTCGAGAATTCATGAAGAATATATGGGAGTCGTTTCCTATTATCCAACATGGATTCATCCTCAAATACTAGTACTCTTCTAGTACTCAATTATTCCGAAATACCAGCGGTATGATACAAACGATTCAGAATTATTATTTATATGAAGTTGTAAGTCTCTTACCCTGGAATTTGTGGTATTGTAATCAAAGTGGTCGTACCACCCTTGGAATGTATAAAGTCTTGCATAAACTGGGCCTGAGTACCTTATTTGGGTGCGCTAACAACAAACAATTCAGATATAGAAATTTTTCTGATGAATTGTGTATTGCTGAAACATATTCAATAATATTAGAAGAGAAATTCCCCATCAAAAATACCGAGCCAGCTTGATTTCTGGCGTTTTGAAAAGTCATTCATGGGAACTGTTGTGCCAGCATTGATGAATCATTAGCGGTATATCGAAACGCCAGCAATTAGGATTTGTTGCGAAGTTATGACAAGTTCGGGAGAAACCTCTAATATGTATTCTATTTTAATACGTTCGAGATACTTCAATGTTCATCCTTCAACCAGTAAGGTAACGTCGAATAAACATTAAATCTATCTTTTTTTATTGAAGTTTAGGGGTGCACACGATATTCTCGTCGAGACTGAAAAAGAATCGATCATCTTAATTTAAACGTGTTCCAATGAGGTATCCACCGCACAGAATTCCGACTTCGTATCTAATGAAACGGAATAATCGATCATTCCGATTTCATAAACAAGATCAACCAAGATATGCTTCCGGTATCGTTTGTCAGTCTCGTCTCGTCTCGGTGCAACGCTCAATGCAGATCTCGATATAGATCTTGATCATTTTCATTTGCAAGATCAAAACCTGTCACGAATTTGTTCCGTCTGATGCGAAGCTTCAATTGAGTTTAGTAAACCATGTCTTATAAACAGTAGAATGATGAATATAGATCATTTTCCAAGTTCTTGACGCGAGTCTCGTGTGCACTCCTATTGAAGTCTGCTTCAGTTTTAATTCGCTAGATATCAATTTAATACCAAGAATCAATAAAATGCATCACTTCACCTGTGCTGTATTTTTCATCGGTCGAATGTAAAATGAAAACTTTATATGAATGAATCCAGTACTTTGTACCGGGTATAAATTGAAGTGAAACAAGAATCCATAATTACTTCGTATAAGTCTCTCTGGAATCTGACCATATCCTCAATGTCCGACATCATTTGATTTTGTGAAACATTACTTCCTGTTTCTCTCGCAATTGCAGTTGCAACTTGTAATATAAGCATTGCATATTTATCCATCTCCGAAGTCCAGTCCTGTGGCACTTGTTTCGCAGAACTTCTGTTGAAGGGGAGAGGCATATAAATTTTACATAATTTATACATAATATTTGTTCTATTCATTTACACGTAGAAATTACTTATGTTATGTATAGGAATTGTAGATAATTCATGTAGAAATCACCAGAGTGGTCGAATGGCTCAGTACTGGCCACACGGAGAAAAATGCAGCTCGAAAGGATAGTAATCTTCAATAGAAAATTGGAGAATATCTCCTAAAATCTGAGAATATTTCTTAAAATCTAAAAATCTTTCTTAAGTTCGTAATAAACATAAAACGGTTCAGATTTCTCTTGAATATTGCTCGAAAAACAATGAAAAATTATCAATATTTAACAAATCATAAAAACAAATATGAAGTTTCCAAAAGTCGCGCATGAAATTTTACAAAGTAAATAACAAAATTTTGGAATCTCATTTTCAAATTACAGAATTTTGTTATTCACTTTGTAAAATTTCATGCGCGACTTTTGAAAACTTCATATTTGTTTTTATGATTTGTTAAGTATTGATAATTTTTCATTGTTTTTCGAGCAATATTCAAGAGAAATCTGAACCGTTTTGTTTATTACGAACTTGAGAAAGATTTTTAGATTTTAAGAAATATTCTCAGATTTTGAGAAATATTCTCCAATTTTCTATTAAAGATTACTATCCTTTCGAGCTGCATTTTTCTCCGTGCAGGTGATATTAATTAGACTTTGGCAAAAACGCTACTTAGGGTCATTAAAGTTGCTCATCTACCACGAATTATTCGACAGATTTCAAACGGTATTGGTTTATGAACCTACATGAATCCAGATTCATATAGATTCTACATTACATTTAATGAACAAAAACATGAAATAACCATAGATTATGCTATATTTTACATGAAATTTAATAAAAAAAAAGAGTATAAAACTGAATTCATGTACGTACTTGAAAAAAACTTCCAGCAAAAACATTAAAATTAATACAGAAATTTCTAACAGTGAAGTATTGAATCAACGCTGTTTGAAGAGTGTTCAGTTTATACAAAAGCGAACCTGCACCAACACAAAAAGACGATACTAACCGATGCAATGATGTTTCAAAATTATTATTTCAATATGAAAAAACGATGTCAGTAATGAGTCGATAGAACTGAGACACGTTGAAAAATGTTTCTGTAAAAGTCCTTCATGAAGGACTTCTAGAAAAGGAGGATCGTGCACGATCTCTTCACTGTTTGGATTATAAAACGTTGGCTCTTAGAAGACGGTAATCCCATAACGCGGAAACTGGTGGCCCTTATCATGTGACCTCAAGAAACTACACAGTAAAAAAAATTCCGTCATTGTGTAAAAAAAAGTACGTGTCAAAATTCAAGTGTTGAATATTTAACTACGCGTTAAAATTCAAGTGTTAAATATTTAACACTTTTGTGTGTTCATTTAACACACTGATCAAATGCTGTTCGATCGATTCATTTTCAACACATTAAAATGTTATTCGAGTTCAAATTAACACTTTATAAGTGTCACCCTGGAATCAACACACATTGAGTGTGAAGAAAAATGGTTAACATTCGCTTGTGTGTTGAATTTGACGAAAAATTTTTTACTGTGCACACTGTGAAGGAAAGATTTCGAAGTGTTTTACCAAACATTTTTTAGTGAATCCACGAACAATTTTGAATGAAATTTCAAACAACGTTTATCAGTTGACGAACATTCTTTGGGAAGTCCCGAAAATTGTTTGGAAATTCACAGAAAATTTGTGGATTCAGGAATAATTAGAAAATTTACGAATCCATCAGTTATTGACCATACTTTTCTTCTTGGAAATTCACGAATAGTTTTTACAAATAATTCACGTTATACGATAAAAATATATTTCTATCTCATGATGTGAATTATTTGACAATATATTCGGTGAAAATTTATATTTAAAGGCTTGAAGCAACGCGTTGACATCCTACATGGTAAATTTCTTCATTTTCTTTTTTCCACGCGTTCATGTGAAATGAAGAAGGAGATTACATTGTAATCAGCGACTACTCTGGGGACAATTTTCGAGAGAAAAATTCGCTGATGCGGCAAGTTGAGAAGTTATACACAGAACAGCAAATATTTTTGCTAACCTAGCTGAAAATTCACGAGAGCAACATGATTAACTAAAGCAGCAAATTTTTCGTTGGACCAGCAAAATTTCCAGTATTATATAAAGAATAGCAAACAAATTTTGCTATCACAGCTAAAAAAATCGCTATAGTGACTAACAAGATGAGTGTGATGGCGAATAATTTACTACTCCAGCAAAATCACATTACGCTGTCGCAGGGCCCGGACCTTCCGAATTGACTATGTTCCGAAACACGGTTGAGTTATATTCCGAAAAAACTCACATTGATTCGTCATTTGGAATCTACACACGGAGAGAAAAGATTTCGCTATTTTAACGAATCTGTATTCGCTAAGTGGATTGAATAACCTAACGATGAAAATTCGCTGTATCAACGAACTAACTCGTTGTGTTTACGAACTCATCCGTTAAAATCATCAGTCCTTTGCTAGTCTTGCGAAGCTTGATTCGCTAAAGGATGAATTACCGTTCGTCTGAGCAAATTTGCTTGCTGTCCATATAATAACAAATGAATTTCGCTGAAACAGCAAAATTCTTGCTATTCTAGCGAATTTTTTTGTTTTTTCGTGCAAGACATAAGTAATGACATTGAATCAAAAATATTCAAAACAATGAACTTTCAGAATATAACTCCTCAGGATACAAAATTTCGGAACAACCGTGACCCTACCTTCGCTGTCACAACGAATTTCTCTTTTTCCCATGAAATGGAACGTAGAAACGCTCCAATGTCTGCTCCCTTCGGGTTTAAATATTGTTTCGATTACTTGATCACACTGTGCACCACAGTAAAATATTTCTTACTCCACTCGGATGTGTGGTAAGACTGTAGTGATCACGAAAAGTCACATGGGGGAGAGAGAGATGCCAACTCCCGCGTTATGGGATCACTGTCTGAGAGTTCTTCAAATCTACTGAATTTCAAATCTTTTGGAGTTATTTTGTCTTGAAGATAAATCTTTTGAATTTCTGGTCAGAAGCATTGTAATTGGAATTCATTCATCGCACAATCATTGCGTTTACTGTAAAGAATGATTGTTGAATTTTCCCCCAAAAAACGGTGGCAGCAAAGTTTCTCCATAGATGGGGAATTCTTCACCATAATTTGGCGTACTTTTCCTCCATTTGTAGAGGATTCAACACCCAAAGAACATAATAATTCCTCAAAGTGGTGGAAAAATCCCTCATTTTTGATGGAAAAACAATTCTCCAGCACATTTTTTACATTGTTTCCATTCAGATATATAGCATATTATTTTTATATTAATTACTTCAGTATATACGTTACCGGTTAAAAAATGAATTTTCATGGCCTCCCATATTGTCATAATGTTGAACTAATTTGCGTGAGTTGTCTGGCATAGATGGAGGATGCACCTTTACGAAATCAAAAATATTTGCGGTCAAGCATGAGATATTCTTAATTTGGAAAGATGTTTCGATCAAGTTTAGAATACAAAATTTACCGATATCATGTAATGTGAATTATCACGTGGATTCGGTACAACGACGAGATCATGGAACACGCTTTGTCCATAAAGTTTAGTATAGTTGCGTTGTACATCCTGCCATGTGTGATTATATTCATTCCATTCTGCAGGTTCCATTATCAATGGCCAACCACCAATGTTCGATAATACGGATGATATTGGCTGAAAACCGAGTTTTCCTATGGTATCTTTAACGGAAAACAAATCTTGAAAGAAATTTCATCAACTTATTGGGAAAAGTGCAGAAATTTATTACTTGCCGACATCAACGCAGGTCTGATACAATTTTTTCGCCGAGTTCACGGTGTCGGTATCGTTAGTTTGAATTGCAGAACTCATAATATCTATGAAGAAGTGAAATGTGGAAATTTATGTATTGTTTCAATTAAATCTCGAAACAATTTTCATCACCCGAGCAGAAAAATTGTTTAATGGGTTAAAACGGTGTGAAAGGCTGAAAACCGATGTATTTTTTCGATGTTCTTTTTTTAAACAGCTGCACCGATCGACTTGAAATGTTGTTTATTGAATTAGTTATGAATTATCTTCATAACTGATATGCTCTTCATTGGGTACAAGAACGGTCACAAGATGACATATTAAAAAACTGACTCCCTTGACAGCACAACTTCAACACCATACATCCAAAATCAAAACTTCAAAAAGATGATCAAATTACGGTAGAATAGGTATTGTAGCATCGTAGAGAATTTGGAAATTTTTATTAAGAAAAGGGCCGCCATTTAAGCAAAAAAATTAAATTTCTCACAACAATTTTGCAGTAAATTGTTGATTAAAAAAAAACCAAGTAATGAAAACAAAACTGTACGATACCGAAGTGTTCTTTGAAGTGAATCCAATTTGAATCAAATCGATCGGACAAATTTTGATTGGATTATGTTGTCAACCAGGACAATAAAAATAATTTACAGAAAAACACGTTTGAAGTTTCAAAAGGGGGAAATCGAAATAATGCAAACTAATATTAATATAAAACATATATTTTTTTTCTTAACTAAAAATCGATTTTTTCCACGCTAATATGACCCTTTAAATTGTATATAACTCTGCATAATTTATAAATAAATATACTATATTAAATTATATATGAATTATGTATGATTTTGAAAATTTCTCCACTTGGGCAACCTTTGACCGAATTTTCATACATAGCTACGAAAAGATTTCTATTCTACAATAGGATTCGGCAATAGGATTAGCAAATTGTTTCGAAGATGTTTTTCCATTCATATCTATGCGTTGATTGAAATACATACCCAACAATGCGTCGTTAACCATTTGTTTCATAACGTCCAACACTTCCCATCTTGATTTTCCCTTTGGGGAGCGCTGCGTCGTTGCCCAATTGCCACATGCGTAATTATAGAAATCATCACAAGGATCGACCGACTCATTCATGCTCCCTCTGATCAAATCCGCTTTGTGTTTGAATGAATGAAAAATATTATGAAATATACTTGTGCAATTCGATGAAATTGAAATATGGTGGGCTTAAAACGTATCTCTTGACGCGAAATGTGATTGGGAGAATCATTGTATACTGTATACATTGTATCAAAATCCAAAAGAACTTATATTTCAAAGAGTAATCTTTTAGGATTTATGTAGAAATTTTATATGAAATATGTATAAAACTAGTGAAGATTATATAAAAAATCTGTATAAATTTTAGGAAATAGATTACTGGGGAAGATACTTTTGAACTCCTGCACGACGAATCAAAAAAGTATGCTTCATCTATAGAGTGATCAAAGCATCCGATTACATTAATGAATCTGTTAGAAGATCAAGACTCTATCGTGTGAAAGATTTAAAATGTTTTAAATTCCAACAAGATAATCAGCTGTTATTTGGATAACTGAAAATTAGCTACGGGAGCTATTTTTCAACTGTCACAACTACTCACTTAATGGTAGGAGCAAAAACTGTAGCAGCCACAGTGGAAATTCAACAGCTGAATTATTTGGCTGTCCAAATATCAACCACAAAACCTGTGCAGTTACGGCTACCATTTCTCATTGTGGTAGCTAAAAAAATAGCTACAGCTGCAATGATTTTGACTAGAGCAGTGGAAAAGAGGTGCTAAAAGAGTGAGTAGCTGTTACAGCTATATATTTCATTTTTTTGCGTGCAATGCTGGTTATTTTGATTCTCATGTATTCTCCTACGAATACTCCTCAACCTTCTGTTCACTATTCTAAATCTTCTATATGTCAGAAATAGTAACAGTGGGTGCCCACACAGCACTTTTGGTCTCCAAGATATTTTGAGGGACTGTTCAGGGAAGTTTAAGAAGTCTTATGCAGCATGAAAAGATCTCCTTAAGATGTCTAAAACAGTTCTTACTTCTAGAACTTTTCTTCCGAGATAATATCTTTTAGACATCTTATAGAAATCTTTTAGAAGTAAGAACTGTTTTAGATCTCTTAAATATATCTTTTCATGTTGTATAAGACTTCTTAAATTTGCCCTAGTAGAAATTTGATCAGGCATTCCCTATTCATTACAAGGTCCTGATCAGGGTAGAGTCCGGAAATCGTTAATAAGGAAAATCTCATGAGGCCCACACAAGGGACTCATCTGATTTCCTTAATAGGATTCAAATAGGGTTATAACGCTGGGGTACAATAGGGTTCGGATGGGATTTCCATAAAATCGAGCGAAATAGAGAAAACCGTAACAAACCCTGACGAGGACCTGATAGGAAATCAGGCATGCCTCGTCAGGCCCTCGTATTTTCCCATCCAAAATTTCTGCCAGAGTGGCTTGAGATATCTTTTAGAACTGAAATGCTGTGTGGGTGATGTTCAACGGTATCCATATACTTATCTACAGCAGAGCTATAAACAGAATATGAAAATACTATCAATCTTTATGAAATGCATGACAGAGCACTACACTGAGAAAAAAATCGACAGATACTATATAAAACAAAATAAGTATTTAGATAATGCCGAATAGCATGACATGGTCGATTCATTCGCTGCACTGAGAAAAAAGATAGTGGATTCAACTACGCACGACAGTTGGAGACGTTCAAATGCAATCCTTCGTCAAGACGATTTCAATACAAGGTTCATTCGAATACGCGTAGTTGAGTCAACTACGAATCTAATTCAGTTGATCGAGTATTGCATTTGAACGTATCGAACTGTCGTGCGTAGTTGACACCACTATTTTTTTTTCTCAGTGTGATACTGTTCTCCGAATTTTTAGAACGAATGTACTATAATTTTAAACAATTACACTGATCAACAAATTATGAAAAATTGTCTGTCACAGCCATATTATTGAATGATGTTTCATGTTTTAATTATGCAAATTCAACACAGTTTATGTAAACATTTGTAAATAATTTTGAAAATTTTCCACTCGAGTATATGACCTCGATGTTTAAAATTCTGCATGTGGAGGTGATTTTCGATTCCGCTTTGAAAGAAAATATATACCTATCATTCTGCATTGTTCAGTTTCACAAACCGATTGCGTGTTGTTGGAGGAATTATTGAATTGATTCGTCTCTGAACGAAATGAATCATTTTGAGTGATATTGAGATCAGATGTATCCAAAGCTTTCAATTCATCGATGATCAGAACTAGAGAAAGTCTGGAAAAAGGAACATATATAAGAACATCTTTCAAGAAATTCAGTCATAAGAAATCGGTATTTAAACTCACATAAGTGTAGGAAGTATCATGTTTTATCAGGAATGGTTCCTATTTTATCCGGACAGCACCAGTATAATACAATATTGAATCGAAAAATTTTATCACAACTGCTCTTATGGAATGTGGGAATTCTGATAGAAAAAAGATGCCTGTAAGAATCTGAAGTTTTTTTATAACTGTTTTTTTTTTCATATGGAGTTTTATGAATCATTGATATATTTTCTATAAAAAAAAGAACACTCACTGTTAGAAAAATCTGTCTGAAACTTCATCAGAATATTATGAAGTTTTTTTTAATATAAACAGTTGATTGAATTTCATCGTGAAATACTGAACTCGATAATCAAATTCTCAATGTTGAGAATTCTGTTCCTAATTTTAATCACATGTTTGTGAAAATTCTTACATTTCAGAAAGAAATTTTGAAATTTCATTATCAATATTAAATTTAATAACTATTATTGAATTCAATATGAGAATATGATATTTCATAAAGAATTTCGTATTAAATTCAAGAATTTTTCTAACAGTGCTGTTCTCGAAGGTTGACCATCCCTATTCCTCTGTTAAATGTATATGGATTCTATGGAACTGATGCATACATTTCATACGAATTTAATGAATTACAATTATCGTATGCTTTATATATCTACTTCCATATTTTATATGATTATATAAAAGTTAATGTGAATATCACTGCCTATACGTTATGCTAATCGATATGCATTGATTACGAATACTTAAAAATGAAAAATAAACTCTCGACGAACAAATTAATTACCATAAGCAATTCATATCACGATTTCATAAAAAATTCTATCCGGCCATTCAATGCATATGTCTTTTCAATATATTCAATTCGTTTTTACTCGCATAACAGAAAATTACTCGCTCAAGAAAACTTTGAGAAATGTTTATGAACTCAAATCGATGATTTGTACTGACTGGATCCTTACACATCCGTTATATTGTGCTCAATTTATATACCCAGCTGGAAATTTCCAGATGAACGAGAATCTAATCCGTATGCGAATTGGGTTCTTGTGATTGGTGAAAATAATAATACATGAGTTATAAATGAAGTCAAATCGACTGTATATACATTTACGTCTTTCACGAAAAACAGCACAAATTGGATTTTTACGGAAACTAGCATCGTTGAAGGCCTCTCACGGAGACTACATTATAAAAAGTTCTTATGGGAAAATCCCTATGTATTGATGTCAAGTAATTAACACATCCATGCGTTAGGAATTTTCCGAAAATTTACTGCGAAATATTAGGAAAGATCTCATGAGGTTTGGAATTCTCAAATAAATTTATGAAAAATTTCTTATTGTAATTTTCCGGTTGATCTACACTGTTAGAAAAGTTCATAAATTTCATCGAATATCATATTTCCATATTAAATTCAATATTTATGATTAAATATAATATGAGTGATGAAATTTCACAATTTTTTACTTCAATCTAATAATTATTCAATAAATTCCACAAACATGTTATTAAAATTGAGAAAGAAATTCTGAACATGAAGAATTATATTATTGAATTTGATATTTTATTATGAATTCTGTTTGATAAATTGTTTATGGAAAAAATTTCATAACTTCTCTAACAATGTACACAGGAAAATTCCAATTATTCTTATATTATTCCACACGGGCAAAAAAAATTTGCAGTTTCAGTCAATCATGTTGCTGTCTCAGCAGCTCTGCCGTCCAAGGCAAAAAAAGTTGTTAACTCCAAATTCGTTTGAACGGAGAAAACCGAGAAAAACTACTCCACATCAAAATTATATGATGTAACTAATATTTTGACAATATTAAAACGGTTCTAGGGCAAATAAGGAACGCTGTTCTTGATTATTTAAACAAACATCGATATTTTTAATAACAACAAATGAAAAAATGAGTTGAGAGTGTTTGGCGAACGAAAATACCTATCAAAAGAACCGTAACTCGAGTTACGATTTTTTTCCATTTAACAGATTTTTTTCAAATAGTACGAGATATTTGCTCCTCGCTGATTTTACCAAGCGAAAAGACCGTAACTCAAATTACTAAGTAAGTATGTTACTCAAATTAGTAAGTTTCGGCTTTTTTCTGATGATTGTCTAATTTTCAACTCGTTTTCAGAGAAGAAAAATGTTTATCATGCAAAAATTAGGAGCGATAAATAATTTCTATGAACACAGTTAAACGCGCCTTGCTTCCCTCAATCGAATGATATAAAAAACTGATTTTCGAAGAAAATTGAGTTAACAACTTTTTTGCCTGGTACGGCAGAGCAGTCCAGTTAGTTGTAGTAGCGAATTTTTAAGTAGATCAGCAAACAAAAATTCATTGTTCTATTGATAATAGAAGCGCGATTTGATTCGCCCGGTCAGCAAATGTCTCTTTTCCGTCTATAAATTCAGCTCTCGCAGCTGAATTTTGATTATCATAGTGCACAAAATTTGCATTTTTCGGTATATTTGTGACAGCTAAAATTCAGCTGCAAGAGAGTGCAAAACCGTACGACTCGTAGTTTAAGACCATGAACCACGTGTGTTCACTACTACCAATGTTAGCTTCCTTTGGAATTAGTGGACTATGCTATTTTTCATGAGAGGCGTGGATTCAGTCTACAGAGTATTCTCCAAAACAACTGAGAAACAGTCTCAAATGTGTATAAAAATTATTATCCCTGCTAAAAATTTCCCATAAAATCCGTTAGAAAAATTTTTCTATCGTTTTGTATGTGGTTTCTGAAACTGGAATTCCCGATATTCCATAGGTGATTCACGATAAGAGAACTTTACGGCTGTTTATGGGGTTTTATCGTAGTTTCACGATCACAGTTGCTACTAAAAAATTAGTAGAGATTTTCTTCTATTACTTGCTGCGTGATTTCTGAATCTGGAATTCCCGTAGTTGTGTAAATCATTCACGATCCAACTGTGAATGACCGCGGAAAATTTTTTTATGAATTCACAGAGAAATTGCTAGTTTCTTTTTACACAAGAACAAGAAAATCAAAGTTTCGGTTAAGGAACCAAGGAGGTTTGATTTTCTCCAAACTTTGTTTGAAAATCCACTAGAGGAAATGTTTGTGTAAAAAACTGTCAAATGTATTCATGAATCCACAGCTATAGGGACAACTATAGGTACCCCCTCGTGTGTTCCCCCATACAAAATGATGAAAATTATTTTTGAAGTTATTGACATGATGTGTATGGTGAAAACACGATAAATACCGATATATTTCTTAAATTTAATTTTCTGGTGAAAACAAGGTAATTATTTAAAGGAATTCCACGATAGACAACTATAGGTATCCTTTCGTGCGTTCCCCATGCATTACAATAAAACTTGTATAAGCGAAAAATGGTATCAAATTTAATGTATGGGAAACTTCCGATCGAACCATATAGAACTGAAGAAGGTGCGAGAACAATTTATCGTGCATACCCGAAAAGAAACGATAAAACCCATAAAAATCCGATAAAGACCCATTCGCGTTGTATCGGTTTATCACTATAGAACCCCATTGGGAGAAATTTCTTTATCGGCTCAATCTGATGTCACGATACACCCTATACAAAACGATAGAAAAGGGGCTAAAATACTGTCGAATTCTATCGTTTTCTGTGGGAAATTTTTAGCAGGGATATCTTTGAGTTACATTTTTTTCAATTTTCGCCCTCAGAATTTCAAATGAACATGAATCGATTACCGTATATTTTGTTTCTCTACCTTGTTTCAAATGGAAATAGATGCACAGTTCACATTTCAAAAAATCGAGGAAAATTCTCAATTGAATCCACCAAAAAATATGTCACGACTCTTTCGAAACATGCGTCACTGCTTTTTTCTTCAGCCGTAAGCTCCTTTTATAAGGGAATCACGTGTCGAAATATTTGATGTTCAAATATTCCAATTGATAATGTGAATATAATGATATCGTATTCTCAACATATTTATACACACATGATAATGCCGGAAATTGGAGTTAAGGATTACACATTTGACAATCAAGTGACAAACAAAGTCAAGGTACAGAGAAATGAGAAAGAAAATATTCAAACAACTATTACAAAACTTACGATGATTAGAATGTGTGTAGTTTAGTGCTCGGAGCGGCGCCATCAATTAACGGAGAAACAATCCAATTAGCCGAGCAGTGCTTTTTTATTGAGAGGTAAAGGTTTCGCCCAGATACTGGGCATTTTGCAATAAAAAAGCACTGCTCGGCTAATTGGATTGTTTCTCCGTTAATTGAAAACTTGAGATGTTACACGGAGAAAAAAACTCTGCCAATTGGCACATGGCTTCCTCGTTATTGTTGAAGAAAATACTGTTTCAAAGCTTGATCCTTAGCCTGGCCTCCCCTCGCTTCCGGTTTGCTGGAAATTTACACCGTACAACTAATGGCTCCGGGATTGGATATGTTCAAAATTATATGGCATTTGGATGATACGAACACATAACGTGGATCGCAAAAGAAAATTTTCCCCAGTTTTCAACCGATTGGGATGGAACTCATGTGGGAACACTATCGGATCACAATTAGAACGTGGTAAAAATTTCATTCCAACCGGATAACAGGAAGCGAAGACATGCTCGGTCGCAAAATCACATTTCTCGAAAACATGTTTTCTTCCCCTCTCCGGTTTTCCTTGGAGAATCAGGTTGGAAGTTATATGGGACTGCGACCCACACTGCATAAAACTGTGGTGAAAATTACATGAAAATTGGATGATAGGAACGAAATTTATCCGCATGAGAACAATGTTCACGAAATTTTCAAATTTTGTATCGAAGCTCAGTGCTTACCACTTTCTTCCTTCAATTCCGATTTGTTTGAAATTCACAGCATACAACTAACCCCCGGTAAACTAATTATACTCCAACTTTCATGGCATTTGAATGATACCGACATGTGGAAGGCATGCTTTCAAAATATTGTCAAATAATGTAAATCGCGAAACAAAAATTTTCCACACTTTTCAATCGATTAAGATGAAAGTCATATGAGACCACTATCGGATCATCACTAAAACGTGGTATACACGGAGAGAAAAAATTTGCTGACGCAGCGATTCGAGGTATTATATATAGAATAGCAAATGTTTTTGCTGGCCTAGCTAAAAATTTGCTATAACAGCAATCGTGTTAGCTACGACAGCAATTTTTTAGCTGTGGCAGCAAAAAATGTTTGCTCCGCCTGCAAATTTTAAGCATTATATATAGAATAGCAAACAAATTTTGTTGGGATAGCAAACATTTTTTGCTGTCACAGCTGAAAATTCGCTGTCGGGGGTAACAAGATTGCTGGAGCAGCAAATAGTTTGCTGTCACAGCAAAAAATTTGCTGCTCTGGCAAAAGGAACCCAGCAAAAGTAGATTTCGCTGCCACAGCGAATTCCTTTTTCTCCGTGTAAGTTTCATTGCAATCGGATAATAGGAAGCGGAGATATATGCAGTCGAAAAATCGTGATGTTTTCATAACATTTTTCTTCACACCTGCCGTTCTTCTATAAGAATCGGGTTGAAACGTATATGGGACCACTACACGGAGAAAAAAGCCTCGCTGACATAACAAGCTGGTCTGTTACTATAGCGCCTACAAAAAAAAAACTAGCTAAAAGAGCAAGAAAAATGATTGACACAACTACATTTTTTTGCTGACATAAACAAATTTGTTAACAGAACTATAACGTCTTAGCTGCTGGAGTGAATATTTTTACAAGGACAACAAATTTCTTTGTAGGCGCTATAGTAGCAAACCATTTTTTCTCCGTGTATCAGCTCGGGTTCCAACTGTTGTAAAAATTTCATGACGATCGGATAATAGGAACGGAAGATATGTCCGGTCACAAAACAGTTCACATCCCCACAAACACACAGACAGACACAGAACCAGGACTACTCCCTGAGCTCTGAGGAACACTTTGGTCTAAGAGATTTTGAGTTTGGAGACCCAAAAATTTGTGGTCCCTCGAAACGATCACAAAGCTTCACTCTAACGAGGAAGCAAAAATTTGCTGACGCAGCAAATCGAGGTATTATATATAGGATAGCAAATTTTTTCGTTAACCTAGCTAAAAATTTGCTACCACAGCTAACTGAACTGCTGAAAGAACAAGATGATTGGCTAAAATAGTGAACAAAATTTTGCCAGGGAAGCAAGAATTTTTTGCCACCAGAGCTAAAAAAATTGGTGTCGTAGCTAACAGGATTGCTGTTACAGCAAAAAATTTGCTGCTCCAGCAAACGACGCCCGTCAAAACCAGGATTCGCTGCTACAGCAAGTTTTTTCTTCTCCGTGTACATACCTTCAGAATTTATAAAGATGGAATGATTTCTCAAACCAGTTGTTTTATTCCGTTGAACGATCGATATTTGAAAGCATCTGTGAGATAAACAAATTATCCATATCATTCTATGTGCAAACAATCTGAAACAAATTATCATGTACATGGTAAAATATGATTATGGAATTTTCCTCTAAATGATGGGGACAGCAAGGTTCCTCCATAGATGGGGAATTCTCCACCATAATTTAATAGAACAAAACAAAATAATTATTCAAAGTGGGCGAAAAATTCCTCATTTCTTATGAAAAAACAATCTTTTCATGATAAGGGGACGAAATCTACCAACGATGTGAAAAAGAACTCCCCACATTTTTTATAGTGTACAAGAGTAAAAGGTTTTTACGTGATTACATAAATAGCTGATGATGAAAGACAATTGAGAGAGATCTTTCTTATAGAAATTGTTTGAAGAATGTACATATATTTTGCAACATGATGTCCAGTCCAAACTCCGCTAGAACCGCCAGGAAATCCACCATGTACATCATAAAGGGGGACCAAAAAGGGTAACGAACTCACAATTTTCCGTGAAAACCCCATGAAGAATCCCCAGCGATCTTTTCTATGAAGGCGTAGCTCTATATACCAAGGTGAGAGTTATTCTACAGTTCTCTGGACCCACTGGAGTCACATCGGTTCGGGTGACAAACCGGGAGTTTCTCCCAAAAAATTAGACTAAAGAGAGATTTTTGTTGGAAGAAAAACTCATAAATCAGGAAAAAATCAGTTTAAAACTCAAAGTCACTTTATAATTTTTTCGCTTTGTCTTGCATTTCATTACTGTGGAAGCTGAATAATCGTACGAAATGAATACATTAGGATAGCTACACTGTAAAAAATAATCGGAATTTCCCTGTGTACATCAACCGGAAAATTCCAATCACTGATTAGGAAATCAATTTCCGGTACATTTATATGAAATTTCCCATACACTTATCTGAAAATTCCAAACTTTATGGGATGTTTCCCAACATTTCACAGTAAATTTCCGGACAAGTTAGGGAAATTCCTAACGCATGTATATATGTCCTAATTACTTTACATAAATATATAGGAATTTTCCGATAAAATTTTACACAGTGTATAATTCAGACGAACGATTTAATATACTGTAGAAAAATTTTTTCTGAATTTCCAGATAGATTTGACTGAATTTTTCTGAACATTCAGAAAAAAGTGACTGTAAAAGCGTACAGTCACATTTTCTGAAATTTTCAGGGGGAATATTTTTACAGTATTCTAGATTTGTGAGAGATCGCTATCAGAAACATTTTTCTATCATAAAAATAATAATTGTTCAAAAACGTGACTTCCTACTCTGACCAAAAAAATCCATTGCATCCCAACAGTGAATCAGAACATTGAACAGGATTGAATAGAAAGTAACAGGAACCCCATTGAATTCGATTCAATGTTCTGATTCACTAATGAGATTGAATGGATTCTTTGTATCAGGGCAGATAGGAAATGCCAATACTGATATCTTCCAAGCTTGGCAAAATACGGGGCTGCCAAGCATGGCCAACCAATATCGATCCAACATAAAACTATTTGTTATTCAAGAACTCATACCATGGTTCATAGAAAATGTCAATGCGAGAAGTAGATCAAGCGTGGTAGCTAGAATATTAAGCCTAATTGTCAAACACAGTGAACCAATATTTGTATAACTATCGGTTATTTGAGAACCTTCATCGCACCTTCATGCGTGTAATTATTGCTGAGTTGTACCGATATTAATCATCGTTATCACGTAACATGAATTTTCTAAGAAGTATGAGGTGTCGGTAGAATTTCCAGGTTGAAACTTGGCAAAAGTTGATATACATAACTTGGGTTAGATCCGATTTGGTCAGATGAGCCAAACTCCAAAAAACTCATAATAAATGTATACATTGGGCCATGCTGCAGTGTTGTGTTTTGGCTCAATATCGGGTACCAAGCCTGCCATGAGGTTATCATCCCAAGCTTTTACCAAGCTTGCGCCGTGTTTTGTCATGGATTCTGCCCCAATATAAGTCAAAATTAGGCAAAGTTCAGGCCAAGCTTGAACCATTTCTTAATTCTCAACTGGGTTGTTACGTTTTGTCATGTGACCGACGAATCTTCCTTGAGTGAACGAGATTTCATGTATTATTCCATGCTGTAGTGGAGCTGCGAAATACGTCATCTCACCCTACTTCACTCATTTACACTTACATAATTTTGTATATTGGTCTTCCTCGAAACCATGAACTGTTTGAATATGCATTGATATTGAATGCCCTTTGACTGGATGATACAAAAGAATTTGTTCTTCCGTGACTTTGTTCGTCATAACACACAATCCACATGTGTACATATCTGAAGTCAGTTTCCGTCTACTGACCCTAAATACATGCAAGTATGGGGAGTTTGGAATTAAATTCTATTATAAGATCCACATTTGGTCAGAATTATGGGTAGATCAAAGATATTCGTTCCTTTGGCCCAATCAATAGTTTCAATACTGATAGATGATAATTGTAGTGTTACTAGGGAGAGACAAAAGAGGAATTTTCATGTGTCGAAACCTTGCGCATCATGCACCCTGGTGGAACAAAATTTCTCTGAAAATCACTGAAAATTAACCTCTGAATTTTAATAGAAAATTCTGAAAAAATTTTGCTCACTGGACAAATTTTTTCGCCAGAAATTTCTCTGAATTTCTTTGAATATCTCTGAGAAACTCTGAATTTGATTGGGAAATACTGAAACTATTTGACACACTATTAACACCTTTGAAATATCCTCTGAGAAACTCTTCTCTGAAAACCTCTGAAATTTTCAGAGGAATCCCGTATGGAAATATTTCGCTGAAAAATGTCTGTAAAACTATGAAAAATCTCTGAAAAAAAATGAAAAAACTCTGAGAATCTCTGAAATTTTGATGAGAAATCTAATATTTTTGGGACATTCTTTACAGACTTTTTTCAGAATTTTTTCAGAGTTTCTCAGAGTTTTTTCAGAGTTTCTCAGAGTTTTTTCATTCTTTTTCAGAGAAATAGTAACGAAATTGCACGCTGCAAAAACTCTGATGGATTGCTAACATTTTTCTGACTTTTAGAAAAAAATTCAAAAATTTTCAAACACTTTTTCACACATGATATTTGAATACGGCATATGAATGTATTTATTGAATTTCAGGATTTTTCAATAATCAGAAAAATGTCAACAATTCATTAGAGTTTTGTCAGAGTTTTTTCAAAGTGCATTTTCGTTACTATTTCTCTGAAAAAGTATGAAAAAATTCTGAAAAAAGTCTGTAAAGAATGTCCCAAAAATATTAGATTTCTCATCAAAATTTCAGAGATTTCCAGAGTTTGTCAGAGTTTCTCAGAGTTTTTTCATTTTTTTTCAGAGATTTTTCATAGTTTTCCGGAACTGTTTATTTTATTATTTCGATTGGGATTTATGATTTTCGTGCTCGACACGAGCGTATTACAAAGATAAGAACGGTTTTTTCAATGATAAAGCTTGTAACCTCTCAACAAAATCGAAGTTTCATAAAAAATTGATTTCATGTACACTACGACTCTCCAGAAGTTGATTTTTTTTCAATTTCTCATCACTAACGAATTATTTTTCATTTCTTATTCATCTATGTTTATTGAAAGACTACGGAATATTCTTAGATTCATTCAAAAATGAATGTACTTTATAACAAGGATTCCATGCACGTGACGACTTCAATGTTTCTCTTTTATTCTGAAAATACGTTTATTGCGAAGATCCCTGCATTTCTTGAACAACCATCGAACATGATGATTTCCGATCTGGCTCTAAAATTCATGGAAAAAAAAAGAAATTCGTTAGAAATCTAGTTTCGCTAGATCCCTTTTGCTGTGACAGCAAACTATTTTTCATTACAGCAATCTTGTTGGCTGTGGCAGCAAAAAATGTTTGCTCATCCAGCAAAATTTGGTATCATATATATAGAATGGAAAACGAATTTTGCTGGAGAGGTCAACATTTTTTTCTGTCATAGCTAACAAGATTGCTGTGATAGCAAAGAGATTGCTGGCACAGCAAAAAAATTGCTACCTCAGCAAAATCAGATATTGCTGTCACAGGAAATGTTTTTTTTTGTCCGTGAAGTCTGTATAATTTGTGCTTGAAAGTTGACATAGGAAACTATGATCAGCCCCGTCAAAGGCTGAAATATCATTGCCATTAGATGGTCTAGCGGAAACACATTCCCGGGCTAGGAAAATGTCACGTATGAAACGCATGCGAAACGTATATGAGTTCAGGCTCATTACAGGATTTGAGTTCTATACAGAAGTCCTGGGTCACATGGATTTCACACGGAGAGAAAAAATTTGCTGACGCAGCAAATCAAGGTATTATATATAGAATAGCAAAATTTTTTGCTGACCTAGCTAGAAATCTGCTATAACAGCAATCGTGTTAGCTACGACAGCAATTTTTTAGCTGAGCAGCAAGAAATGTTGGCTCCGTCAGCAAATTTTCAGTATTATATACAGAATAGCAAACAAATTTTGCTGGGATAGCAAATATTTTTTGCTGCCACAGCTAAAAATTCGCTGTCGCAGCTAACAAGATTGCTGGAACAGCAAATAGTTTGCTGTCACAGCAAAAAATTTGCTGCCCTGGCAAAAGGAACCTAGCAAAAGTAGATTTCGCTGCCACAGCGAATTTCTTTTTCTCCGTGCATATATGATTCATAAATACAATTTTCATTCATGAATCGTATATGCACGTTTTCACATCATGATTAATTGTAAATTCATATACCGATCATATATCTTGAATGAAAAATTTTCAAACTATATATAATTTATATATAATGATATGCAACTTATGTATAAAATGTGTTGAAGTATATAAAAATTCTCGCACTTGGAATGTCATACGCGTGAACCATTTATTCTTAACTTTATCTCAGACAGCACTGTGAGTTCTCGGAATGTTTTAGAAACGTGCCCGTGGTTTCGCGATCTCTGATTCCAACAATTACGTTTCCAAAACATTCTGAAAACTTACGTTGTCAAAACATTTATATGGTTCATGAAATTTCCCCATTTCGTCGCTAACCTACGCCAACCTACAAATCATTCATATTCAAAGTTTAATACATCAAAAAATAGTAAAACCATATCGTTTTGCACATAATCAACTGATTGTCACTGCACAACATAAAAAATCATGAAAATACACATATTGTAGAGAGTAAAACAAAGATATTAAAAAGCGCTTTAGAGTCGAACTATTTTCCACTAAATCTAGCACTTCGTAAGCTTGTACGTGTAATTTCTTACACACAAGATTATGTTACTTGAATATAATCGATTTAGGATTTGTTTTAAATGAAAATATCCGCAGATATCCGTTATCAATTTGATAATTTATAAAGACAAATTCAACATGTGCTAATCACGTTTTGTGAGAATGTAGATAAAAGAAACCAGGACATTTTCATGTTTTAAAAACATCCATGCGACCTTTTTAAAACGTTACAAAATGCTTCTGAAACATTTCGTTTGTAACGAGGTACATTTTGTGAATGTTTACCAAATATCAAATACATACATGATATATCAGAGGCATATAGGATCCACGCATTCAAATTATATATGGGGCATTCTATGCCAAATCGGACAGTTTTTACCCTGACCCCTTTCGATTTCGCGGAAGTTTTGATATGTTGTAGTACCTGGTCCAAAACTCATCTGTGCTGAGTTTCAGATTTTTTCATCCAAACAAAAAAAAAATTATGGATTTTTGAAAGGAAACGGAGTTTTTTTTCAAATGCTCATAACTCTGCGAAAAATGGACCAAATGGGACGACTTTTTTTCAACTTTTTTGTTTTGAGATGGACTTTACGAAGAGAAATACGAAAAAAATATTCAAAATCATCTAGTATGAAATTTCAAAGTTTTTCGAAAGATGCGTTGTGGATCAGGTACTACAACATATCAAAACTTCCGCGGAATCGAAAGGGATCAGGGTAAAAACTGTCCGATTTGGCATAGAATGCCCCATATGTAACATATAAAGATCCTGTATTTGTTTTATGTAGGCAATTTATGAATTATGAAATTCCCGCAAAGAGCTATGACAGTAAACATGAATTCATGATGAATAATTTGAATTCAAAATGAACTCTTGATGAATAACTGAATCTTCAGAGAGAATTCATATCACGAATTCATAAAGAACTATTCGGGCATTCAACATGTATGCATTTTGAATCCAATGAGTTCATATTGAATTAATTTTTACTGTCATAACAGGGACTGTTCAAGAAATTCTTTCAGAAGTTTTTGTGAATTCAAAATGATCATTTTTGCTGTCTGGGTAATGTCTAATTTTGACTGAGGTTTTCATTCCACACAACAAACCCACCATCTTGGATTTTCATGATTTGACTTGAGATTTCTAAAAAGCAGGCATTCGTTCAAAACAAGTGCACGAGATTCTCATTTAAATTAGGAAATGTATTTTCTTCTCCATTGATCAGATCCAGTAACTTCGCTGAGACGCACTGAATGCCTTCAAACATAATTATCTTTAAAATAAATTCTTTTGAATATTCAAACTCATACTATATTCTCTTATTTAAGACATTGATAATAAGAATTTCAGGAATTCAATTAAAAAAAGTCAAGCTTCCATCATCAAACATGCTCGGACTGTAACAGTCTTGAATATGCAGTTTTAAATATGAATAAGTCTGTGAAAATTAAAATTCACTTTATACAAAGAGTTATGACGTTTAGAAATTAAATGATTCGGGAGTATATTTCTAATCAGCCGTTGATACGTACGATGTATATAAGGTATTTCAAAACTTTACTCACATTCAAACTCCACTAAGGAGCTTGGTCTACGAGTAACGAAGTGAATTAGCAGGGTAGAAATTGAGTTTGAGAATCTGTTCAGTTTATCTTCATTTTCGCCTGAAATAGGTGTATTATTAGAATAATACAATGAGTTTGATGGAAACCATCCGTTTTTATTGGCATGATTGTGCTGGTGAGTTACAGTTTAAACATCCATCTGAACTATTGTTATATTGAAGTGTACGGTGAGAGAAAAATTCACCCTCTCATCCCTGGTTAAAAGAAACCATTGATTCTGACCAATTCTCATTAAATTACGATTAAACGTGGACAATGTTCTGACCAAATCTCACCGGGGATTTTTCAATGAGATTTGGTCAGAACTTTCATGTGAATCTCGTTGAATCTGGACAAATCTCACTAAATTACGATTAAACTTGGACAATGTTCTGACCAAATCTCATTGAATTTCATTTGTCAGATTCAATGGATTCTTTTAACCAGGGATGGTCTCAGTGAGTATAAAAAGTGTGGTGTCAGCTTTGCACACGTTTCGATATCGGTTAGAATTAGGTTTCTTATGTGATTATAAGTTTGAGAATTCGACACGATCACGATCTATATTTCGACGAATTTTTCTTCTACATCTCATTGCATTAAAAGTTCTACATGCAACATCAGTTCAGTCCATTCATACTTGAATCAGTAAGAAAAACCACAAACTGTGCCTCAAGAGATCGAAATCGAACAACTAACGAGACACAAAAAGCATCCCATTAGTAGTGTTCAACACCTCATAGTGTCATTTCCAGTGCAGAGTTGTTCACTGAGAAAAAAGTATTCCAAATTTATTTCAATAAAATAAGTTTTGTCAACTATTGACAACTCTTATTTCACCCAAATGATGGTTTGTTTACAATTAATAAGCCTCCTTTGTCACAAAAAATTCTTCTCTTAGTGTTGTCACACCGAATTTCGAGGTGGACTCTTATTCTCTAAATTTGAAAGAGTGAAATCTCACGGATTGCAGTGAAAAGCCGACCACTGCGAATCAGTGCATATACAATGCACAATCAGTGAATCTCAACTGATTCAATTAGTCAAGAACAATTTGAACTGGATAACCAATAACTATTCGCCGATTCTATTCAGTGGTTGACTTTCAACTACTAAAATAGTGAGATTTCACTGATTCAAATTTGGAGAGTATGGTACACAGAAAAAAGTCTATCTTTGAATCTAAGAAATTTTTATTTGAATAGGTCCAAATAGATATTTCTATAACAGGAATAAATATTTATTTGATCCAAACAAATTTGTTATTTGCAAGAAGCATCAAATAATAGATGTGTTTACATAAACAAAAAATCCATTTCTGTCAAAGAATTATCTATTTAGAACTATTCAAATTCCTTAGATTCAAAGAAGTACTTTTTTCTATGTATCCACCCGATGTTGACTCTGATAGCATTCTGAGCCCGATTTGTTCAAAATGCATTATGTGTAATTAAAAATCCAATCAAGAATTTCCAACAGTGTTCATATAAAGAACATCCCACACAGCACTCGTTGTCTAAAAGATATCTTCAGAAATAATTAAGAACAATGCAAGAAGTCTTATGCAATATGAATAGACATCTTTCAGAAGTCTCAAACTGTTCTTACTTCTAAAAAATATCTTTCAGGACGTTTTTAGAAACCTTTTAAAATTTTCTGAATTTTTCTTTCAGAGAACAATGCAAGAAGTCTTATGCAACATGAATATACATCATTTAAAAGTCTTAAACTTGTTCTTACTTCTGAAAGATATCTTCAAGAACGTTTTCAGAAACCTTTGAGAAATTCCTCAAAGATGTCTTTTAGAAAATTCTAAAAGGTTTCTGCGAAAGTTTTTGAAGATATCTTTTAGAATTGAGAACCGTTTAAGACTTCTGAAACAGTTTTATTCATATTGCATAAGACTTCTTGCATTGTTCTCAATTATTTCTAAAGATATCTTTTAGACAACGAGTGCTGTGTGGGATGGAAGTCATCTGTGGTTCTCAATATAATTTTGTTTTTGTGATAACGACTGCTGCATAGTGAAAAAAGTTCATTTGTAGTTAACAAATATATATTTAGTTGAAGCGAAATAAATATTATATAGGATATATTATATGTTATATAGGATACTCACACATTTGATTTATCAACTATTAACGAACGTCCATGTCATTTCCATCCAATGTCACATTTTTATTATTGACGAAATATATTCGATTCAAGTAAGGATTCATTTCGCCATGAACAAATATACGTTGATTAACTAAATAAACGTTTTTGTCAGTTTATCAATCGCAATCTCTCATTTATCTGTAACATCCCCAAGAGAACACGAAACTCTGATGCACCTTCGATGAATGTAGATTGAGGAAGTGGACATTCAAACGGTCAATGAACTTTCGTTGAATGCATATCAACTCAAAATTAATTTAAAATCAACCAACGAATCTTTACTGTAAATAAAATATTCGGATTTTTCCTGGACACAAAGTATATAAATTTTCCAATTTCTGTATGGAGAATAAGATTTCCGTGACATGAATATTGTACGGGAATTTTGATATCATGATATATGAAAATTCACAGTTTCTTAGGATCTTTGCAATACATCGATGAGAAATTTTCAATAAATTCATAGGATTTTTCCTATACAATGTATATGTTGACCACTTCATACACATGTGTAGGAAGTTTCTTATAAAAAATTACCTTAGGAATCAAAACACTCATCCCCCTTCGAGTTTTTGGAAAATTCTTGTACGAATAACGAGGGAAATCTTCATGTTCTATGTTGATGGTACACGAAAATAGATCTCCGTTGAAACATTTCCAATCCCTACACTGTGAAAAATAATCGGAATTTTCCTGTGTACATCAATCGGAAAATTCCAATCACTGATTAGGAAATCAATTTCCTTTACATTTATATGAAAATTCCAAACTTTATGGGATTTTTTCCAACATTTTACAGTAAATTTCTGGACAAGTTGGGAAAATTCCTAACGCATGTATGTGTTAATTACTTAATATATAGAAATTTTCTGATAAAATTTTTTACAGTGTACCTCTTAACACTGATTCCCTCTGAATCTATTTCAATCGATTCCCCTCCTTCGAGGCTACACCGTAAAAAATTTATGAGAGAAAATTCCTACATAAATTTGAAAAGAAGTAATCAACACATCCATGCCTTGAGAATTTCTCTTCTTTGTTCTGAAATTTACTGCAAATTGTTGATGAAAATCCCATGAAGTTTGAAATTTTGTGTTAAATTTATGAGAATATTCAGAATTTTTCAAAAACTCGCACAAAAATGCCTGTGCACTCAATTTTTTTCAATTCTCAACGTGCTTTATACAGCCCTTTCCGACATTCCAAATGTGCATAAAAATTGGATCAATTCCGTTCTATTGCCAATCTCGAGTCAGATATGGACTAATTTGACTCAAGATTTGTGTACACGTGGGTTCTCATCACTGGCCACAGGGTTGGAGGCCGGCAAATAACACCTTGTGACTCCATTTATTCCTCCCCTTTTGAAAAAACCCAGCTGGGTTCCAGCTAGGTCCGACCATGCCAGTAGGAATTTGGTTACATGGTCGAACCATGTCAGGACCATGCTGCGTAGGATCAACCTACATCCCAGACAGCAAAAATAACCCGTTTGAATTCTTGAAGACTCCTTAATGAGTTCTTGGAACAGTCCCCGTTATGTCAGTGAAAATGAATTCAATATGAATTAAATGAATTGAAAACGAATACATGTTGAATGCCTGGAGAATTTTTCATGAACTCACAACATGAATTCTATCTGAACAGTAAGTTGTTCATCAAGAATTCAATTTGAATTCAAAGTATTCATAATGAATTCATGTTTACTGTCATAAAGGGGGCTCTTCGTAGGGACTCTTTTGCTGTATGGGATGGGATCAGGTTGGTCCTACCTAAGCTGGTACTGCCTAATATGAGTCTACCTAGAGGTCGGTATAACCCTGCATGGTTCTATCCAGTCCAAGTATTAACCTGGGGCAGACCATGCTCGATATGGTCCCAGATAGTGATAAATAAATCTTGAAAATTCTAGTAGACCAGGACCTCTGTACGATTCATCCAGAGTGACATTTTTATCAAATTGCGTTACAGTTTTATCCCATGAACATTTCGAGATTTTTCTTTTTTTATGATTCATTCAAAAGGTATCGTGTCTTGAGATTTTGTAATCAGGCAGATTTACGATTTGGTCATAAGATTCTCAGGCTGTTTGCATTTACAATGGACTTATATTTGTTGATATTTTTCTTATCACCTTTTCCAATTAATCCTGGTATAAAAAAATTTGCATCATGTTGATTTTTCAAAATCACTCTGATATTGACGCACTTGAAATAAGTCAAGTTTGAGTTGGTAAAATCAGAATCAGGCCAGTCTAATTGGAACTCAGTTGCAAGCAAGTTGGTCGCCTATCGGTCGTTGGACCAACGATCACGGTCTGTAACTGGCACCAGCTAGTACCAAGTTCCCGACTAGAAATTCAATTGGGTTAACCTGACGTTTGATTAGGACCTGATCAGGACCTGCCCAGACAGCACAACGTGCCACTGGGACGTTTATGGAAGGTTTATAGAACGTAGAAGAGGTTTCCTGAACGTTCAGAAAACGTCCCAGAGACACATTGTGCTGTTAGGGTGGCCTGGTCCTAATGAAAGGTCGGGTCGACCCGATCAGATGTGACTGAATTTCCAGTCGGGTTGGTCCAATTGGAACCAAGTTGGTCTAGCTGGGACCAGGCTGGTTCCTTGTGGGACGGACCATGCTGGGTTTCTTCAACAAGATCCTTTGCGAAACATATTCAAAATATGAAAACTTCAGATTTTCCTGAAGAACCTAAACAATATTCAAATTCTGTTTCTCAACATTTTTCAGATCAAAGGGTAAAAGATTGGCCAATCCTTAATTCACCTCTTCAATTTTTTGGCATTATATTTACATACTTGTATTTGGTGTTGATATTTGGACCACGTTTCATGAAGGATAGAAAACCATACGATCTTCAAGGATTCATCAGAAGTTACAATTTGTTTCAAATTTTAGTCAATGCTTGGGTAATACGTGAGATTGTAGCCTCCGGTTGGTTTGTCAAAGGACAATACGTATGCAGCGGAGCAATTCAATACTCGGATGAACCAAGTGAAGTCAGGGTGAGTATCAAATGATTATTTGATGAATCACTGAACTTGGTTGTGGAAAAAAGTTTTTAATTGAATAAAAAATCGGAGATAAAGTTTGATAAGTCGTTAATAAATTCAAGAAGAGATTATGGAATTTCAGAATTTGTTATCAAAATTTATAAATTCATCTTGAGAGTTGATGGATTTATCTGTAGAATTAGCGAATTCTCCATAAAAGAATAATCATATAGATTCTTAACACAGTAAACATTTTTTCCCCTCAAATCTTGGATCTTTTGGAGAACTTTTTTATTAGGTCTGGACGTTATCCAAGAACATGTTCCAAAGAAAATCTAAGACTCATGGTTATATAAATAGAGTTTCATGACATATTTCAGTTAAATTTTTCCAACAACATTCTCAAACTTCTTACAATCATGTTCCAAAATATCCTGAAAAATTATTTTTATATTTTCAGTTAGCGGGAGCGATGTGGTGGTTTTTGATAATCAAAATCCTTGATCTAGTAGAAACATTTGTATTCGTTCTTAGAAAGAAAGGGAATCAAGTTTCAAGGCTCCATTTGTTCCATCACATCTCCACTGCGACTCTAATGTTTGTGTACTTGAGATACATGGCTATTGGCGAAGCAGCTATATTTATTTTACTGAATTGTAGTGTGCATGTTATGATGTACACTTATTACTTGTTGAGCAATTTTGGCCCAGCAATTCAGCAAAAGCTTATCAAGTGGAAAAGAAGGATAACTATTATCCAAATGGTAAGAGAGAACAAACAAATTCTTGATCAGCGCATGGTTTTACGCTTAATCTAATCGGCATCCAATGAACATGCATATCGTGACAAAGTCTCAATGATATCTCATCAAAGATGTATGCAAGAAATTTCTTGGAGATATTTTGAAAGATATCCAGCTAGATGTCTTCAATAAATTTCTTGAAAATATCAAAAAGCCATTTTTGAAACATCTTTCAGCGGTGTAGAAGAAGGCGTGTCTATTTTGAGAGATTTCAAAATATCTTGAACTAATGTAAATTTGTTGCATAAGACATCTCTGAAATATTGGAAAGATATATATTCTTGTTCTATTGGGAACTTAATTCCAAATCCATCATTCATCTTTGGACATTTAATTCTCATCATGAATAAAAATACGAATCATTTCACATTTTTGCCAACATCGCACTAAGTTCACTTTGAAAAAGAATTGAATCAGAGAACTGCTCTAACTCAATCAGAAAAAACTGAAGTATGCCAATGTTGACAACAGGCGGAGTACAGTGCCAGTATTGGGCCCCCAAGAGTCGGCTAGCACGTACGGATTTAGTACTGGATACATAGGAATACAGTACTATACCAGTACTGATACACCAGTACTGAAAGCTTGATGTCGACCAAGTACTGATACAGTACTATGCCAATACTGATACACCAGTACTGAAAGCTTTATGTCGATCAAGTACTGATACAATACAGGCACTGCAGTGATTGCAAATAATAGGAAATCACCCAATCAGAAAAAACCGAAGTATGCCAATGTTGACAACAGGCGGAGTACAGTGCCAGTATTGGGCCCCCAAGAGTCGGCTGGCACGTACCCAGTATGGAAAAGCGTTATCATTTCGGACAAATGCCAGTACTGCTGCAGTGCAGACCGTCAGTACCCCGCCAGTGTTAGCCGGTACTGGCGCAGTACTGCGCCAGTTGTTAAATTCTGATTGAGAAATGCCTGAGAGGATGTGTTAGAAGATTTCTGTTCAACTTTGACCACTTTTTCTCACAAAAAATGTGATCAAAAACTAGTAAATTTTTTATTTTCTCTCGTCTGTGATTCCAAATTTGGGAGATTCCGTTGGAAACTGATAAAAATTGTATAATCAATTCTGGAAGAATATTTGGCGAGAGATTTTAACTGAATCTGAGAGACAGTTGGGACCGCTTAAATTAGGAATGAGTGATATATCTGGAACAGGCATTTTAAGCAAAGCACTGACCGCTCTGAATATAGCAACCGAATGTTGTACGCTGAATATTCATAGTATATTGTTCGAATGATTACTCTTCTATGACCTGTACAACCCTACTTAAAAGATCCAATTCAAACTTATTAACAGGAAATTCGGATCATGTACATTCGAATTTACTAATTATATTCCATTGAGTATAAATTTTCTATTCCACCCGATTATATTTGAATGAGAACGAATAGGAAAATTCCCGGACAAAAATCTGATTCAAACTGATTGACGAGTTAATAAGTTTAAATCGGATTTTTGAAGCAGGGAATGATTCGTGGATAAATTTTGCTCAGACTGACTAATCATTCGAATCATATTAGAAGCATCCACTGTGAACGTGTATAAGGTGACAGGCCCCATTAATGAACACCTTAACCCCCATTAGCGAACAATCGTTTATCTATTATATCTTTCCTATGGCATATTATTCTGAATTCATTTACATAACAGCGGTTGATTTAGTATCCAGTCAGTCATGCTTGGATGAAATTAAAGCACTAAATGAAAAGTACTATGAATCAAAAACCAAAACGTTCATTAAAGGGGTCGCGTTCGTAAATGGGGTCATCTACCTTAGTATACAATATTTCTTTGCAACCATAAGGACAAAAGAAAACAGTATTGATTACTAGGAACGACAACGATTGATTCATAAGCAAATCAAGGCACAGTCAAATACACTGTAAAAAGGTCACATTGATAGTTAACAAATATCAGTTTGAAATCCGAGCTAATATAACATGACATTGAGGTTAATCTATTTCATTCACGCATAATATATATATTATATTAATAGTTATCTGATCTGTCATTCTTTAATATAATAGATTACGAATTCCATCATATTTTGATTAATTACTCATCATATTCATGTACAATGGATCATCAGTTAACTATCAATATATTACATTGTACATGAAGTCAATAAATTTTCTTTGAAGTTATGCTCCATTAGGTCCGATTTCAAATTGATATACACTGAGAACCTAATTTCTTAAATTCGAAGAAAATTTCTTCGCCCTCATTCTGATAAATCTTGTTTCCGATGGGAGAAATTTTTCATTTAATTGAAATCACATTCGTCAAATTCAAAGAGGGTTATATTTTTGTTTCAATTTGAGAATTTTTCGTTTCAATCTGATGAAGACTTTTTCTATTTGACTGAATTTTTGTCCATTGAAAAAAAGATTTATTAGAATGAAGAAATTGGGTTCTCAGTGTATATTAATTATTAACGTAACCCTTTTTACAGTGTAGGGAAGATCAACACGATCACAGTAATAGATACTAGAATGGGAAACGCAGTATTTTATGACGTGAATTTGAGATCCAGTAGATTATTATGATTCACAGTAACCATCACAATTTTCTTTCGGTTGTACAGAATATTCGCAACTTAGCACGATTTGTAAATAATTAGAAACTTCTCAATCCAAATAATATGCTCAACTATATTTAATTTGGCAAATTATTATATTCATCATGAATTATTGTTTTTTTTTCCAGGTACAATTTATAATCATGGAAGCATATTTAATTCACCTTTTAACACCCGGTTGTAATGTACCACCTATTGCATCGATTGGTTTAGTAATTGATATTGGCATGAACTTTGCTTTATTCTACAACTTTTATCAACGTGCTTATAATAAAAGGAAGGCCGATTGAAATGTTGAGTTATGATAATGACAATTCATTCTCCGAGTACAATTACAAAGTCATGTAATTTTCCCTGCACTGGAAACAAATTATCGTTCTCACTACGAAACTGTATGCTATTCGCAACGCATTGCTGTGACAGCGAAGAACATATTTTATACAACTGCGAGCCGTGCAGATAGAAAAAAGATGCGTATCGTTGTGGAACGGATACCAGATTGTCCTAACAACTATATTACAGTTGTCACAGCGCTACCGTTCAATGTTTCTTTCGGATACTTGTTTCAACCATACCGCGTTTAGACTTTTTATTTCAGTTTACTTTGGTATTCAGTTCAGACAACAAAAACCACAGTCTGAACATGGATAGTTGTTCCAATTTTATTCACAAATTAATGCATTGTTGGATACGTGTCACATACGTAATTGAAAATTCATAAATAAATATCTGAAGAGATTTTCATGTATTACATTGAATTTACAATACATTATGTACATGTTAGGGTGGTTCTTATTTCACTCAAAACAGTTTGTTTTAGTTTGTTTTCATTTTCTGTGGTTAACAAAAAGTTTTTTTCTTGTACGGGGCACCCTCTAATTTTGTTCTACATTATGAAGAAGTTCTAAAATATTTTTCACATATGTTTCAATAGAGATTCACGGGTCGCTACCGACGTTTGAAATAGGGATCAAAAATGCCTATCGAAAACATCGGTAGGGACCACTAAATCTTTTTTGAAAATTATGTGAAAAATATTTTAGGACTTCTTCATAATGTAGAACAAAATTACAGGGTGCCCCATACAAAAAACCTTTTTTGTTCACAACAGAAAATGAAAACAAACTGAAAGAAACTTTTTTGAGTCAAATAAGAACCATCCTAGTACATGTATTGTGTACACGTTGTCTGCTGAATGCCTGTATATTTATTTTCATGTACGGGAATTTCCCCAAGTAGCACAAAAAACATTCCAAACATTCTACGCTCATTCTGTGATGATGCATAGAATGTGCAAATGGAACTCTTTTGAATAAACACGAAAAAGAGATATTTATAGAACATGCTTAGAACTTTCAAGAATATTTTTAGTATTTCTAACTTGTTGTGCTGCTTGGGTGACTGCAGAAATTTCTCACAATATCATTCCTAGAAAATTCAAAACAATCCTAAAAATGCCAAACAGGACCTAACGAAAACTTACAGATCTTGTGACAATAACTGGACTAAACGTTGAAATCTGTCCTGGTGTATCAAAATTTTGCCTGGCATATCAAAATGGTTACAGAATACAACGTTATACTTTCAGAACGTTTGATTATTGTCATCGTCTGATGTTATTAACGATTTAAGGATATTCCTCTTGTCGAACCTTTTATTTATGAATATAATTTTTCCTTCATTGTATTTGAATTGAATAAAGCTTTTAATTTTGTTACATGGTCCTTTCTTTACTCTGAGAATCCTTGCACTACCCTTTTGGAAATATTGGCAAGAGACCAAAACAAAAACCACCGCAAATGGACAGAAACGACTGAATATTTCCGATATTTCCAACAAGGTATTGTAAGGCTTTACATGTCACTCATTAGACTTATTTTGGAGTATTCCTTCATCAGCGTAGAACTGCCAATGATACTATATTTCTATTTAAACTGATGAATAACTCAGTCGACTGACCTAAATCGTCATCTGAGATCAGCTTGTCTGTTCCTTCGAGAACGCTCAAACATGATTACTTGTTTTAAATTCCAAGATCTTTCAGTAACCTCCAAAGTTCCTCCAAAATTCAATGACAGCAAAAATCCGTACGCAGGGAAAATTCATCTTCCCTATATTTTGGAGCAATTTCTCTCCAAATGATGGAAAATTCTCCCAGAATATAGGAGAAATGAATTCACCCCACGTCGTAGTGAATTTTCGCTGCCACCAAATTGGGAGTAAATTTCACATTCACTGTTCACATTGTAAATTATGTAAAATTGGTAGTAACTTGAATTTTCATAGCTTCGTTGACATGTTTCGTTGATATGCTCGATATAGTCGAGTTTGTATTGAATTTTATAAAAAATTGATGAAAGCTTTATACAAAATGTATATAAAATATCGTGCATCAATCGTGCGTTTTGTTGTACATGAGTGTGTTCATAATCGTTATTATAATCTGTTCCTTTTTATTTTTATCATATTATTTTGTACCCTGGGCTCGTCCTGATTTCTCAGAATAAATAAACGAAGAGATGAATGATAAGATGTTCGATATGTGAAAAAGAAACAGATGAGCAGAGGACTCAAATGTAAACCGTCTAGAAATAAGCATTTTAGCACATGAATTAAAGATGGGAGAAAAAGAAAATAATAGATGAGTCACTGCGAGCTTGCTCAGGAAAGAACGATTAATTCTGACTAAATCTTATTAGTCATTAGACCAGTTGGATTTAATTGGAACGACACGCAGGTCGACGTGCACAGTCGAACGTCTGCTCTACCGTTGTTGAATAGAAAGTACAGCGGATATGAGTGACGATGTTGAATGAGCTTTGATATACATCAGAATGATAAGTATAGGATAATAAAACAATCAGAAAGCAATTACGAATATACAAAGGATTCCTAATAAAAAAGCATTCCTGATAAAAAGTTTCATAAATGCTGATATATTCCAATTAATTCCTAGAAAACTACTACGATGGTTCTTAAAATTGAAATTTCGAAATATTAATGGGGTAGCCTCCCATTTCCTTCTCCATCTTGGAAAATGAGCATCAAATTTTAGAAGTCGCTACTGCATTAGGGTGGTCCTTATTTGGCTGAAAAAAATTCGTTTCAAATGGAACATGCAGTCATGGAATATCATGTCAGGTTTTAATTGCTTGCACTGGCTGGATGCGTTGAACCCCCTGCGGAAAATGTCGAACAAAAATAGTTGTCAGGGTTTGAACGGTTTTTTGTACCCAGCGCTGAATTTAGAAATTTTGTTTCCCTCTTCAATCAACGTGTCACGAAAGATAAACTTCTAAATCCGGCTCTGTTTGTACCATGAAATTTAGTAACAAACTGACAAACTTTGTACTTGGTTTTGTCCTGGTTTTAACAGGATATTTTAATTTAGCAATCCCAGATAAAAGCAGATACAAAGTTTATCAATTTTTGATTGAATTTTCCAGAATAAGAATCGCTTCAAAACTGAGAACAATTTTTTATTCGATGTTGCTTGGTATTTTTAGCAGGGATATTTTTTCTGAACCTTCCTGGCTGATATTTCTCTATTTCGTAAGCAAAACTTATCAAACACAATAAGAATTTCAGTCTGGATGTGAGCGCTTTGGAAGAGCACTCTCTGAATCCGAATTAATAAAAAGTACTGAAGAACAATGAAATGCCACTAACGAACAGTACTTTTCCTAATTTGGATACATAAATCGGTTTCACCCGCCGGATAAAAAATGTGATAGTTTCTACACGGAGAAAAATGTATCTTGAAAAATACCATATTTTATGGAGATTCAGCGCTTGTCTGATCTGCACCCAAATATTTACGTGAACGAACCTTCAAAAGTATCATAATGGCTCTTGAAAAGATCTTATAAATTCTCATATATAAATCTCAACATAGTTTACATAAATTTTAAAAAGTTTTTATGATACAACTTTTGGATTTCCATGATTTCATGTAAGAATGCAGAAACTGTTACAGAACTTTATAAAATTCAATCAGAGTCATTTGCACAATCTCATAAAACTTTATAAAATCAAGTATCCATACTAGATTTCATGTAGTTTCTGTCCTACCTGTGTGGAAATTAATTCTTGGCGACAGTTTGGGTGCCAAACTAGGCATCCTTATTTTATTCCAGGCCCTGTTGCAAGGAGAGAATCCCAGGTGAGAATTTCCCCGATTGAAAATGGGGCCATCCAAGGCTCTATTTGTGCCCAAACCATTCCAATTTGAGCCCGAATAGAGCCTGGAATAAGCCGATTTCCATTTTTACTCAGATGCTCCACCCAACATTACTTTGTTCGTATATTATAGGACTGTATCAGAAAATAGAAAAGCATTATTACGTCTTGCAATTAATCATACAGTCATATTCTTTCGATTGTTTGACGTAATTCGCCGATAGTTTGAACACAGTAATCATTGACGTTATATTTTCTTGCGGGCATATAACGTGGAAAATCGATGACTCTGCATTTTTTAATTTTGTGTTGAAGAAACAGTTTCTTATATATCCTCATACGTCTATTCACACTGACATGCAATGTATACTGCCGTTCATTAACGTTATAATTAGTGAAACAGTTACATTAGGAAATCATCAATATGATTTGAATAAATTTGTTGTTAACGTTGGATTATATTTGAAAAAAAGCCTCATATGATTGACCCTGAGTTACAAAAATCGGGCTGTATATCAGCAACCCGACTAGGCGCCTTAGTGATTAATGCTAGACAATCCTAAGTTTGGACACTCAATATAAGCCTATACGGGGTCTGTATTTAATACAGGATGCCCAGAAAAATGTCCACACTGGTAGAAATAACTAGAATTAATAGGAAGCTATGAGACCTTCTCAACATGCTCATTAATCAGCTCTTGTAATTTTAATGGAACTTACTTAATATCTCTCATCATACAACTCATATCGTATCCAGTTGTACTATTTCTAACAAAATTTATAATAAGTCTTGAACTTCGTTTAAAAAGATTCGGCATTCATTTACACATATGTGTTTAGAGGTGAACATTTCTGAATACGCAGTTTCGAATAATGAATTAGTATTAATGTGATTACAATTTATTCTACACAACGACTTGTGAAGTTTATGTATTGAATAATTCGGAAATACATTTCTAATAGAGCGTCAACGCATTCAATGTATGCTGACGCAAATAATAAGGTTATTTCTAAAAGGGAAATGAGAACGTGAATAAAAAGTGATCTTTTTTGAAGAACTCGATCAAATTGACAATAGGTATTTCAAAACTTCAGTCACATCCCGACTCCGCTAAGGAGCACGTGTCTACAATGAACAGAGTAAATTAGTGTGGACTGTGGAAACTGGGACTAAAGTTGCACAGTTGATCATCGTTTTCATCTGAAAGTGGTATACCATTAGAATATTAAAATGAGTTTCGTGGAAACAATCCGTTTTTATTGGGATGACTGTGCTGGTGAGTTGTTGCAATTTAAATATCCATATCATAACTTTTTGTATACTCAAGTGTTATGGTAACTCGAGAAATCATTTTGCCGTATAAAGTTCCACATAATTGCCGTGGTGAAAATGAAACGTAAAGAACGACATGGAAGCGTAATCGAAACAACAACCAAGCGCCAAAACAGCAAAAATTGAAACGCTTTCACGCTTCATTTTTTCCAATACTTGTTCCTCCTTCGACCTTCGGTCTGGTGGAAATAATATATCTGAAAATTCCAACAATCCTCTGAAGATTTCAAGAGTTTTGCAAAGATTCCCACAAGTTTCCAACAAAATTTAGAGATTTTCAACGAGAAAACTTCAGAATTTTCCAGAGTTTCTTGTGTGGGAGTTGAATAAATTCCTCAGTTGTTTTCAGCGTATATGCGAATTATGATTCAGTGTTTTTCAGCGAAACGTAACGATTATCAGTGATGAGAAAACTGAGATCCAATTTCCTAAGGAAATGTTAGTGTACGTCACACCAGCTAAACCCTTCCTTGCAAATTGATAGAGTACCAGACGCGCATAATACCCCAACCCTAGTGGAAACGCTTTATCCTGGTTAAAAGAATCCATTGAATCTGATGAAAAACGAAATTTCATGAGATTTGGTCAGAACATTGTCCGAGATTCAATGAGATTCGTATTGAAAGAATTAAGTTTTCTGACGAAATCTCATTGAAAAATCGCCACATGAGATTCAATCCAATCTTTGTCCGAGATTCAATAAGATTTGGCGAGCATCAATGAGATTTGGCCAGAATCAATGGGTTTCTTTAACCAGGATAGTCATTGACGAGTGTTGTGAGGCTCAACTAGCCAAAAACTAGACGCTTACAAATGTCTCATAAGGTATAATATACTTTTTGTTTTCCACGAAATACCTCCAGCAATATAATACACGGAGGAAATGTATCGACACGGGAAACAATAATGTAAAATGGGAACATAGTGGCATTTCGGCGAGATTTAAAATTCAATTTATTTCGTTTTACTCGACTGCTCAGATGAAAAATTCATTCGAATTTTCTTATTATCCTCACAAGGTGAGTACTGTCAAGAAAAATTCGAATCAATTCTCATCTGTAGTTGAGTAAAACGAAGTTCAGATCTATGCAGATCTAAGTTATTGAAAATTTCACGTTAATCAATTGCGACTTGCGCGCATCAACTGCCTATTCCCTCCAGTTTTGGATAGTCTCTAAGACCTGAGTATTTTTGAAAAAAATTAATTAGATTTCCATGCAAAACGCATTAATTTCGTCAGTTTTTAGATTCACGTAAATCAAATCTATTAGATGTAAATTAATTTTCCCCAGATTTTCAGAAAAATTCAGAGTTCTTCGGTGATATTGAGAGATTTTCAACGAAATTCGAAGAAATCTTTACAAATTTTCAGATAAATTTTTCCATCAGGACGATTTTCACTAGTGTGAATGAAAGTTTGATGTAAAAATTATATGTATCATATAAAATCTTAGATTCAATAATAATTATGTTCAATTTAAAAGATATTTGAATTCAATTCTGATGTATTGGTATACAGCAAAAGAGTTCCCACAAAGAGCTAATGCTTAAGTACTCATTATGAATATTCTGAATTGAAAATCAACTCTTGATGAACAATTTAATGTTCGGAAAGAACTCATACCGAGACTTCGCTATGAATTTTTCGGACATTCAATACGTTTTCATTTCGAATCCACTCTCTAAATTTCTTGGAGTGAAAATACTGCCAGTCCAACAAGAGTTAGGGTTTACTCCTGAAGAGTGAATTTTCACTCTCTTGGAGTGAGGATTTCACCCTCAAGATGATACTAGCGGTTACCATCCGAGCCCGTTGATTAGGAGAGGACACGCCTATACGATGGGAAGAGAGGTTCGATATCATTGCCAATATCCCCTTAGAAGAAGGTGAAATTTCACACTTTAAACTGAGTTAAAACTTCACTCTTTAAGAGTGGAATTTCACTGTTCCTAGACTTGCAGTATTTTCATTCTTTAAGAGTGAATTTTTTACTCCAAGGAATTTAGAGAGCATTATTAGTCGCATAACGGGGAATATTCAAAAAGGCTTTGAGAAAGTCTTTGTGAATTCAGATTGATCATTTGCCCTGACTGACCAGAAAGAGTTCATTAAAAACTCAACTGCACTGGAAATAAAATTTCGAAATGGTTAACGTTTGGACATCAACAGTTGACGTCCGTGAAAAAATGAAATTGCCCAGGTAGGAATTAACAAATGGCCCAAGCTTAGCTCGATCTTGGCCCAATTATGACTTATATTGGGCCAGAATCCATGAAAAAAAATGGCCCAAGCTTGGTGAAAGCTTGGGATGATAACCTTGTGCCAGACTTGGTACTCAGTATTGGGCCAGAATACAATGCCAAGCATGGCCCAATGTCTCATGATATATGTATTATGAGTATTTTGGAGCTTGGCTCATACGATTAAACCGGACCTGGTCCAAGTTGTGTATATTAACTTTTGCCATGCTTCAACCTGGTTCTTCAAACATACTTCTTGGAGAAAAAAATGACGTCATTTTTCATGCCATCCCTGCTAAAAATTTCCCATAGAAAACGATAAGATTTTTAGCAGGGATATCGGTACAACTCTGTAAAAATCACAAACATGGAGATGTGGCATAGGTTCTCAAATAAACATTGGTTGTACATTGGCCCAATATTCGTTCACCATGCTTGACAGTTTAATGTTTTGCCAAGCTTTAACCACTTGTTGTATCCACATTCCCTACGAAACGTGGTATAGATTCTTAAATAACAAATGATTTCATATTGGGCCGATATTGGTTTGCCATGCTTGGCAGCTTAATGTTTTGCCAATCTTGCACCAGTTGTCATATTGGCATTTCCTACGAAACCCGGTATGGTTTCTAGAATGAACAACGGTTGTATATTGGACCAATATTGGTTCGCGATGCTTGGCAGTCCAGTATTTTGCCAAGCATGGGCCAGTTGTCAATATTGGCATATCCTACCTGGGTGGTAACCATGGAAACATTACTTCCCAAATATGCTTTGCCAAACGTAACATCGTCAACACCGGACCTAGCTTGATTGCTAACATTGGCACCAGATTAGATTAATGTCTGGGATGATAACAATGTTCAATGCTTGGCATCCGAGCTTGGTTCAATATTAAAATTCAATATTGGTTCCATGCTTGCAATCGATATTGTTACCATTATTGATGAACAACCCTAATTTGAGCTAAATGAGTAGGATATTATAGATTCTTCATCGGCGTCCAAGTTTGATTGACAGGTTGGAGAGTCAATGCTAGTTATCACCGGGTGTAGTTTAATTACCAACAAGATTATTAAGCTAGGTCTATGTTCAGGATGATAATAACGTTCTCTGCTAAGCACTCAGCTTCCATACATATCGGAAATCCAACACGGCAAAATATGCTTGGTCCTAGCATTGATGTTCAAGACGATATCAAGGTTTGGTTAGCTATAACGGACCAAGCATTGGTCAACGCTTGATTGACGAAAATTAAATCAACCACGACAAAATATGCTTGGTCCTAACATTGGCGTACAAGACTCTATCAACGCTTGATCAGCTATGGTGGGCCACGCATCGGCCAAGCGCCGATCATGGTGCAATTGTCAGTCTTGGCATTACGAGCTCAGGTTGCTCATTTCATTCGCATCAACTGTTGATGCGCAACTCATGAGCAATAGCAGATCTTAAAATTTCATTCTCTACAAACATCAGCCATTGATCTTCGAACGTTAACTGCTCCAGAAGTTTATGTTCAGTATGGGGCTTGGAGAACTCAATGAGAATGCACAAGAACTCTCTTCAAACTTGTGCATTGTTGCGAAAAATATCCTGAAAATCAAAACTTGAGATATTTCAAAAATAAACTTGAAAAAAAAATAAGACTCTTTTCCTTAACATTTTTCAGATCCAAGGACGAAAAATTGGCCCATCACCAATTCACCACTCTACTTTTTTACGATCATATTCGCATACGTGTACTTCGTTTTGAGATGTGGACCACGTTTCATGAAAGATAGACAACCGTACGGTCTGCATGGATTCGTTAGGGGTTACAATTTGTTCCAAATCTTGGTCAATGCTTGGGTAGTGTATGAAATTGTAGCCGCCGGTTGGTTCCAGGATGGAATATACGAGTGTCATGAAATTCGTTATTCGTACGATCCAAATGCTTTTAGGGTAAATATCGAATGATCTGATAAAGCACTAAATTTGTTGAGAAAAAGTGATCGTTATATCCCACACGGTACAAGAGTTCCCGTAAAGAACTCTCGTTATGCTAATCAATATGTATTCATTATGGATATTTTGAACTCAAAATCAATTTTTGATGAACAACTTAATGTTCAGAAAGAACTCATATCGAGATTTCATAATGAATCATCCAGGCATTCATTACGTTTTCATTTTGAATTTATTGGATTCTTATTGAATTCGTTATTAGTCGCATAACGGGGACTATTCAAGGAGTCTTTGAGAAGGCTTTATAAATTCAAATCGATCATTTGTGCTAGCTGGGATAACTTATCAACCCTAGTTAGGAGAAGGAAGAAATTCGCTGTGACAACGAAATTTAAAAAAATTTGTTGCTGTGACAGAGAACTATTATTAGCTATCACAGCAATCTTGTTAGATACGACGCGCTTTTTGAGCTGAGGTAGCGAAAACTGTTCGCTCCTCCAGCAAAATTTGTTTGTTATTCTATGTACAATATAATACTGAAAATTTTGCTCATCCAGCGGGGAACTTGCTGCACTACTTACACTGAGAAGAAAATTCTTTGAATCGATGAAATGAATTTCATTGGTTCCCATTTGATTGCATTGAATAAATGTCTTTTTGTCTTCATTTTTACTATCAAATCAGCTCATGGAAATTTATTTTCTGAAATTAAAAACACACTCTATTGATTGAATAATTACAATTATTTTTGTCAATATCATCTTTCACCCGATTTATGACTCTCATGTGACCAATTCCAAAGTGAAGATCGATGAAATACAGTGAAGTTTCGTGTGGAAATCAAAACAACACGAGATCAGGCTGATAAAATAATTATTATATTCAAGAACATGAAGTTCTAGGACCAAAAATACTGCTTTTTTTCCGATAATAAAATCAAATCATATACTCAATAGTTGTGAATTTTAATTCCGAGAGTTCTATTTTTTGAACAGAAAACTAAATTTATGATCACAATGAGATACTTTTTCAGTTCAAACTGCAGATCAATGTCTCTGAATCCAAGCTATTCTATAGAATTCATTTCATACGAACAATGATAGTTTGCACAGTTTTGAAATCAATAAAAGAAGTATTATAACCTATGTTTTGGGAATTCAAATCAAATAACCATTTTTTCCAATGAATACATTTCAATTACGCCTAATGAGATACTTGATTGATCTAAATTTATAGTATGGTTGTATTGACTATCTTGAAATTAATGAATAGGCTCATTAGGTATAATGATCATTTAATTCATTTTGAAACGTTATTCCATTCCAATAAACAGAAGAAGCAAATACTATTGGGATTATTGAAATATATTCCATTGATTCCCAATTCATTGCGTCGAACAAATGTATTTCAACACCTTAGGGAATGTCCATGAATTGAGTAACGCTTATCTTTGTTTCCTTCTCTATCTCATTCCTTACACGTGGAGTTGATGCGATGAAGAACGGAATGAGTAAAACCGTGATGTAATTTACAGATGGTCCCATAATTATTCTATAAGCATAAAATGAAGCTATTTTATTCGTGCTAATGAATATGTTTTCGAAGTTTGAATCGTTCTCAGAAACAAAACGAAACTTAACACTCAAGAAATTTGAGAAATCATCGTTACATATCTTCTCGAATCAACCTTTTGTTGGAGTAGCAAATCCTTCCTATGCGGTTTTTGTCCTTTTCAATCTATTTTTATTTGGCATTTGCGACAGAGTACCACAGTGTAAAAAAATCGGTAAATTTATCAGGCAGCCCTGGCGAAAAAATTTCTCATAATTTTTCATAAAATTTTCATATTTTCTCATAATTTTTGCATAAAATTCCATAATTTCTGAAGGAGTTTGAACACCATGCTTTTTCATAATCCTCATACTATTTGATAATTTCTCATAATTTTTCATAAATTCTCATAAATTTTGAATAAAATCTCACCATTTTTCAAAAAAAGAGGTGCTGTTATAAAAAAAACAATCCCCTTCTAAAATTTCCAAATTTTTTATAATCTCTCTAAAACATATGTTCATAAAGTCACATAAGATTGATGATTTATTTTTTTGACAAGACGCTATGGAACCTCCCGAAGTAGCTAATCCAAGTGATCCAGATCACTTTCCAACCAATCAAAAAGCTTGAAAATTGATCCGGATCACTTGGATCAGTTACTTCAGCAGGCTTCTATGTTTTTATATGTGTTGATATTTCATATTATCCTTCTCGTCTTCACGGATGCGAGAAGAAACTGTATGACATTTTCAAGAAATTAAGACATATATGCAATTTTTCTGAAAAATTAAAAAATTATATATGATGATACACTTTTATTTATGAATAATTGTAACTTTTATGGTCAGAAATTATGAGTTTTTATGAAAAATTTTGACTTTTTATGAAAAACCATATTTCATAGTCATCATTATATTTATGAAAAATTTTATGAGAAATTATGAAAATATATGAAATAATATGATTTCATTTATGAGAAATAATGATTTATTATAAGAAAACATTTCTCATACTAAATGTTCCAATTCCTTGAGAAATTATGAAAATTTATGAAATTCATGAAAATATATAAGAAATTATAAGAAATATGAAAAAATACTGAAACATATGAGAAATTATGTGAAACTTTTTCGCCAGGGAGCAAGTAACTCGAAGAAAAACTCGGGAAAATTTCCGATATTTTAGTAATTATACCAAACATGTGGTAAATATACCAATTTTTCAATAATTGTACCGATAAATGGATAAATTTACCAAAAATTTTGACATCCTCACCGACTGTGGTCGGGTTCATTGCTTCCCGAGAAATTTTGGTAAATTTATCGATAAATTTGTCGAAATTCTTCTTACAGTGTAATAAGTCGCCCCCATTTCCAAATGTCAATCAAGCATAATATGTACAAGAAACTTTTAACCCTAGAACTCCACACTGTCCAAATGAAACAAAAACACCACACTTTGTCCCCCATATCCCATTGTTGGAACCACCGTTATTCCCTAAATATTCATCGTTGGGACATCTGTGTTTTCTTGAACTAAGTATGCGTGGATATTCTCAAAAAACTAATATTCATATACTCATAATCATTAAAATATGAAAATCATCCGGGGTGTGCTGCACCCCAGAGTGGAGTTCTAGGGTGAAATGTGGAAGTGAATGGTATAGCATCGCTGTAGTAACCCGAGTGGAAAAATTTTCAAAATTGTATATAATTTATATATAATGCAATACCGTTTATATATAAATTACATATAGTTATATATGAATTACATGTAATTTTGAAAACCTCTCTTTTCCAGGAAGCGCTGTCTTGATTTTGTTGGCTGAAATGCTGTGTACGCTCATCATAGAACCTTTCAAACGTTCTGGTGCTACTTGGGAATATATGTGATATATATCATTCATATTCGGATACTGTCATGTAAATACAAGCTGATGCGAATGAATCAAAATCATGACAATTTGTTTGAATCCCACTTCTTGAGATTTATGAATTGATTTGTATTGACTTCAATCGGTGTCTATCGAGGGGCTATTCATGAGGGGCACTCGTGAGTCAATGAATTCCAACACGAGCAATCATTTTCGAATAAAGAACTGAATCAAAAAGAGTCATTATTCAACGGTGAGAGTTACATAGAAATCACTAGCGAGTCAGTGCGACTCATTTGAGAGTCAATGGGAGTCAGTGATTCCAACTGCTGAATCATTGAGAGTCACTCTTCAGTGCACAAAATCATCGAATGAAATGGCATGACTTCGATGCATTAGTTTTATGACTCGCAGTGAACAGCCCCTCGGTGTCGATTCATAAATCCAAGGAAACGAGATCACAACGAATTCAATAATACACTGAAACAAAATTTCTTCCAGTCACATAAATATTGATTTTTCCTGTACCAAAGAAATATTTATTAAAATTAACAAAATATCCTTTGCAACCGAAGCGATTTATTTGAATCAAATGAATGATTATAACCAGTTATTTGATTCAAATGAATTATTTTGGTTTCAAGGAATGTTTTGTTGATTTCAATCAATATTTCTTTGATACAGGACGAATAAATATTTATGTGACTAGAAGACATTTTTTTTCGGTGTACGCTGTTAACAAAATTCTTAAATTCAGTAAGAAATTCTATATGGAATATTATATTCCCATATTAAATTCAATAATAGTCAGCAAATTCAATATTAGTAATGAAATTTTTTAATTTTTCACTGGAATGGAAAAATTATTTATTAAACATCACCGATATTTTATTAAAATCAAGCCTAAAATTCTGAACATTAGGAATTATATCATTGAATTCAATATCTCATTATGAAATTCAATAAAATGTTTATGTAAAAAACTTCATAATATTTGTATAAAGTTCAAGGCAATTTTTTTTCTACAGTATACATTTTTATGATATATTTCCATTTACAGGGTGAATAATTGCGATGCTTTTGATCTTCCTTAGAAAAATTTACTTCATTCTGACCAAAACCCTTGATTTTTCCTCCAATTTTTTTGAAAAACAAATTTTCCCAAGTGTTTTCATTATATTTGTTGATTTTTTCAGTTAGCAGAATTGACGTGGTGGCTATTATTGGTCAAACTCATCGACCTAGTAGAGACATGCGTATTTGTTCTGAGAAAAAAACAGAAGCAAGTTTCAATATTACATTTGTATCATCACATCTCAACTGCAACTCTCAATTGGGTCTTCATGAGATACCTAGCTGTCGGGGCAGCATTTTTAGTTCCTCTACTGAATTGTAGTGTGCACGTTATAATGTACACTTACTACTTTCTGAGTACTTTTGGTCCTGAAGTTCAGCAAAAGCTCGTCAAATGGAAAAAGAGGATAACTATTATACAAATGGTAAGAGGGAAGATATAAACTGTTGATTTACGCTAGATTTTGAATTTGAATTAGCTGACAATTCATCCACCGTTGAACATTTCACTCTCTACATTTCTACATTTTTCCCAACACTTTCCACAGAAAAGAAAAGTTATCTAAATTTTTTTTGACCAGTGTCCTTAATTGAAAAAATTCATTGAATTTGGCCAAGACCGTTTCAGGACTCCTTAAGGCACATTTTCCATTTGAGGTAGGGCTAGGGCTATAATGTGACTCAATGTGATTTTATACCAAATCTCCCCAGATTACAAAAATGTCAACATTATATATAATTTATGCATAATTCAAAGTAGTTTGTATATAAATTATATGTAATTTTGAAAACTGATACACTCGGGATATGGAGGTTAAAAACCTGGCGGCAAACAAGGCCTAAGTTGCCTCCTGGAAAGAAATGATGTTGATATTTGAGCAACAAAATTCATTGCTATAGTAGCTAGAATGTAGCAGTTGCAGCAATATTTTTTAGAACATAGCTACCACAGGTAATTTCTAGCTACTATAGCGAATTATTTTTCAAATCCCGTTGAAATTGGAAGGTTTAATTAAACCTCGTGTAATTATTCGTCAATGAGATTTGGTCAGTTTTATGAATTTCTTCAACGGCAATCTCATTGAATCTTGTCAAATCTCAACGAATCTAGGACAATGATCTAGCCAAATCTCATTGAAGTTGATCATGTCGGATTCAATGAATTTCTTCAACGAGGAATGTCGGGAACACTTTTGAACGAAACACGGGTTCGAGAAAAATTCGTATGCAGAATTTGATTAATTCGTTGACTTTTCCCATTATTTCGACAATTGAAATGAAAAGTGATCATAGAAATAATGGAAAAAATCAACGAAATTATTGAAATTGAATCTATGAATTCTTTGTGTTCCGTCCAAAAATGGCATACTAGTCGGTTTGGACGACTTATTTTTTCCGTGAATCATGTTTCTTTCAGAAAACGACAGAATGAGCACAGAGGGAATTGGTCAAAGGAAATCGACCTCACCTGATTTTGATCTTTGACATATTTTTTCAAATAAAATTATTTGTAACAACTATTTTATTCCAAAATTCATTGAAATTGACTCTCTGAAGCTTCACTCAATTGCCCGATCAATTTTTTAATAATCAAAATTTTGTTCATTGTTCTCTTCGTATAATACTGGTAAACAGCCATTTTGGTGCCTGAGGTTTGAGAACTGATTCGGAGTACTTTTAGAGAGAGCTTCATCTGAAAATTTTCCACCCCTAGGCCAGATATATGGTGCCGCTTCCGAAGTGGGAAAATTGTCAAAACTATAGGTAATTTATATATAATCCAATGTAGTGTGTATATATAAGTTTTATGTGAGTATATATAAATTTTATCTCGAGGTGGCCCCTCAGATCTGCCACGCCTAGATCACGTCTTAGGTTGTCCTAGGCACAGATCCGCCATTGTTTGTAGAGCACTGAATACGAAAACAACATCAGATCTGTCGAATCAATTCGTTTTTTATAGTTTTATACATATATATAATTAATAGGGTGAGCAGATCGTCGAAATGCAAAACCGGGACAGTTCCCCCAGAGTGGAAGAATATTCGAAATTATATATAATTTTTTATAAAATTCAATATGTTTTGTATCTAATTTATATATAATTTTGACAATTTTTCTATTCTAATACTGTTTCTCTAGCCCGACAGACGAGAACCTTTTTTTTAAGGAAATTCCAAAGTTTCAAAATTACTACATTTATTTCCCAGTTTGCTCATAGAAAAGACAAGGATAAAATTGAAAAAACTTAATAAACGTACTCTCTTTGTATCACAGAGACAATGAATGTACTCATCATTTTCGAGGAAAATTGGAGTAGGGGAGAAATTCAGAAATTTGTGGACTTTGGGATGCCCTGGAAAAAACCGTTTGAGCATCAGTGTCTCTCTTTGTAGCATACTTTTCTTCTCATTTATCATCATCGATAAAATGCAAATTTCATAGATTCTGAAAAAACGAGGACATTTCGAGTCAAAACCGGGACGCTCCCCAATATTGTCAAAAACTGGGACATGTCCCTGCAAACCGGGACGTATGGTCACTGGGGATAGGCGATATTTGGACAGTATCGATATTTTTATAGAAAATTTCGCGAGTTCATATTGAATTCTATAAAATATAGATCCAAATTGTATACAAATTCTATAAAAATATCGATACTGTCAAAATATCGCCTATCCCTAATGGTCACCCTAAAAATGAATCAATTATATAGATTATATATGAAAATTATGGAAAAAAGATAATGAAAAGTGAGCTAATCCAATCAATCTAATATACGTTTCGAATTCAACACACTAAAAGCACTTCGAATCAGTTATCAGACCTCGGACACCAGAGAACAAATTTTTTTTGTCAACCTGTGTAATGATTGTTAACGCAAACTGTTCTTGGAAATAATTTAAATTCATCATTTCTAGGAGCTTCGCACTTTTTCTAAATATTCAGAAATCTTTCCGATGCTTTACACAAAATATGCTCCAAAGTTTAATTAGAAGATTATTATATTTATCCTAAATTACTCTTTTTTCAGGTACAATTTGTCATCATCTTATCGTATTCATGTTGGGCGTTAGGACCCCCCTGCAACGCACCACCTATGCCAGTAATTCTTATGATGTGTAATGTTGGTATCAACTTCTATTTATTTTACGACTTTTATCAAAGAAGTTATGTTAAGAGAAAAACCAATTGAAATATTAATGTATGATACTCAAAAATCATTTTTCCAGCACAATTACGGTACTATTTAATTTTTCTTATCTCCCAAGTACTCGTTCTAGAAAATAAAATCCCAAGTCTGATTACACTGTAAAAAATGTATGTGAAAATCACACAGTATATCATTGGTGATATTTAAGCCAATAATATATTGTGAAATTTCACGTAGAATTCACGTTGTAATTTTTACCGATGATTTATGTGATTTTACCAAACATTGTGAAAGGCATTACAATGTTCTGTAAAATTCCGTATTATATAATTGTTTAAAATATTACCCATGATTAAATGTAATTATATAATTATACATACAATTTCTCTACAGCGTAGGCGTAACCGTTTTCTTGTATTTCTTAGTTGTTTTTATTTGAAAAGTGTCGGCTTCTTGATGGTTTCAGAAAATTGTACAGAATTCAAAATGATCAAATCAATTTTGAGAGAAGTTTTACTCAGAATTACTCAGGCATTTATCAGAAACCAATTGAATAGGAAATTGTTCAGGGATATAATCGTTCGGACAGCATGAGAATCCCTGATGTATTGTTCAAAAATTCTTTATGAATTTTCATAGTTCCAAAGATATACATTATGAACTCATCTTGAACCGTTGTGAGTAGAGGTGTCACTGATCCTCCGAATGGTATGAAACTTCCCAGACTCAAGCCATTGATGGGTATGAGAATCCAGATCCGAAATACGGGAACCGTTGACTGTTTTTTACTCCCAGCAACGCCCCTGGGAATAATACTAATCAATGACATTAAATAGCTATCAATCATACAAAAATATAATGAGTCCTTCATATTCTGTTGGACTCAAAGTTTTCAATTAATCATATTTTGAACTATTTTATGATAAATGTTTGAATGAGCAAATAGTATTTTTCAAAAATTACAAAGAATGCTATGGAAGAAGTTATCTCAATCAACTCTGAAAGTTCTTGAATTCAACTGATGTTCATTCATTCATTCTCTTCTTTTAGGAGTCACTAACAAGCTCATGAAGATACCTAACTTCCAATACAAGAACGCCGCAAAGTCACTTTGAAAATGTATTTATTTGTTTGCTTCTAGGAAAACATTATCGTTGAATTTTGATTTTAGAGATATAAACGAATATTTCTCCTATCAAAGTATAAATGATGATTACAAAAAATATTGAATATGTGGAAAAAGTCAACACAAATTAATCAAAATATCAGTATCCAAAAGGAATAAAATTAACGAGAACTTATTGATCCAATAAGTAGGTGATGTACCCACAAGTTCAATGCCAAAAATGTGAGCATTAAATAATAAGACACTCATCGCATTACACAGCTGAATGATGATAATATTTACAAATCAAATGTCATAATAGGTGCATTATTTAATCCTGTCGGGTCTACTTTTCAATGAATCGATTAAGTCTATCATCCTCGAGCGTTTTTGTTTCACTAAATCTTGAACACCACTGTATTCACATCCTGCAATTTTAGAGCATTGCATCACATATTCGGCTATCACGTCCGTTAGGCATAATACAAATAGGCCACAATCGTATCCATTGTCTTGTTGGGGACAGTCCGCTTCAACGAAATTTCTTTCTTCTTCGTTTAACAGGTACATCATGACGTTTCTTGAAAATTCAAAAGCAACTGACGAATTGAAACCTCTTGACGAATCGAAATGATAACATATCCTTTCTGGTCTTGAATATACTAATAAACTCCAATGTGTTCCACCAGCGGCATCCTTGCGGTCACAGTTGTTTAATGGGAAGAATATGAAATTGCTGTGTAATGCATTGATGGGACTGAGGAATATGTCATAATGCTTTGGATCTGTCATTTTCAATAACTGAGTCAATTCTGGGCTCACAAACAATAATTTTTCTCTTCCTGGATTATTGAATTTTTCATCAAGGTATTCAAAGTAGAATCCAATCAAAACGTCGTTCAACCAATGAGGTCCTTTTAAGAGATTAATATCTGTGGTGCGTAAAAGGCAGTTGTAATAACTCAGTACTATATCGTTTGATCCTGCTCTTTCCATGGTAGTTTATTGAATTTTAAACCTGTAAGAAAATAAATTTTCAACTTTTATTATTTGTAAAATATCATATTGATAAGGAATGTATACTAAAACAGTAGTATTTCTCGATTTTTATGAATAGATTGAGGTTATAGTTCGAGGAATTTTTCTTCAAAATAAATCTGAAATATAATAAAAATTATATCGTAATTGACCACTGGTAAACAATAAGTTGGAAATCATGTAATTTTCTTACACTGTTGAAAATATGAAAAAGTTTATAATAAAATACAATGAATGATTCAATATGAAAATAAAATGAAAACAATTCATTCTCCATGACCAATGAATAAAGTTTTGTATAAATATTTTTGCGATAAAAGTGATCCATTGATAACGAATTTGTCAAATATACTTTGGCAGCATTCAGATCGTAATGTTTTTATTGATTCATTATACTTGTTGAGCGCGTTTTGACGATCAACCATAAAGTTCTTTGGAAAAAAAACATAATTTTGAACATTAGGAAAATACGAAAAATGATATTCACCTAATGAAAATAATTTGTTATTGTATTGCCAGTATTTGTTGTGGGATTAACGTTAGTTTGACACGGTTCAACGCGAACACAGAGGTTATCGTCCGTAAAAGTAGTTCTACCGAATAATAGACATATTCAGAGCATTTGATTTAATCATTTGAACTAATGAATAATTGATTGGTAGGATAGAAGTATATTGTAATTATTCACAAAATTTTCTCAATGACATACGAGAAAATTACAAATTCTTCTAGTATCTGTCACTTATCACATGCACAAATTTTGAATTTCCGAGGATGTTGTCTACCGTGCACACGTGACACACGTTCGTTCCGGAGTTTGATATGGTGTCGTAGGGTGCGTTTTGAAGATTTATAATTGCGTTCCGCAACACATTCAATTGAGTTTTCTTGAAAAATCACTAGGCCTACCTTCCAAAACTTTAAGGCTGGCCTCCCATGGACCGGAATTCGTTCCGGCGGAATGAAAATTGAACCAATGCACAATTTTTTATAGATTTCTGATAGAACGCTCTAAAAGAAATTGTGAAAGCGATTGGTTTAAAGTCATTCCGCTGGAACGAATTCCGGTCCATGGGAGGCCAGCCTAAAGCTGTAATTTCATACAAGCGACGAGCGACGAGCGATACCTTAGATAAAGGGAGAGGTCTCACATTACCTCTCTTTTTAGCTAATGTATCGCTAAAAGCTAAACCTTGTTTAGCTTTGCATGAAATTACAACTTCAAGCTGGAATTTCGTGGGTAGGCTCAAGGGGCATAAACTCCCATACTAAAATTTTCAGAACTATTAAGGGTGTCCCCTGGTCGATTTTTTCACTAGAAAAATACTAGATCGTTTCAACCATTTCACTTCATTAATATTCAATTAATTACATTGACCTTGAGATCAAAAAATCCAGAATAAATCAGGGATGCCGGCTCTGGTCTCAAAATAATTTTTACATGGATTATATTTGTTATAATATCAAAAAAACTGAATAGAGGTTTCTTATTGGCTGATAACGAATTTCGTTCTAATTATTTATGACGAGTTAGTTGAACAACAAACAGACCAGACCCGGATTGTTTGATTGATTCTGAATCATTTGATCCAAATTGATGCAATTGATTGAATATTTTTGACGTAAAATGGTTCAAACGATCTGGTAGTTTTTTGATGAAAAAGTCGACCAGAGCACTCCCTCAACAGCGCAGCCGTACGAGTCACCACTTGAACTAAACAACACGTATACAGGATGTTTCAGAGAACAATACCCACCGTTCATCAGCGTATTCCTGGGAGAAAACTAAACAACTTCGCATTAAGGGGAGACTAGCGATGATATCTAACTTCTCTTTCTATCGTATAGCCATGTCATTTTCTAGCCAATGTGCTCGGATGGTAACGCTAGTATCACCTTAACCATTTTTTAATCTCAGATTTACCCCGAGTACTCATGCCAGCGACTATCGAGCGCGACATCATTGGGAGGAATAAGAGATCCGGATTGGAAACATCTTTCCTCTTTTTTCTCCTGATGGTGTCGCGCGTGACAGTCGCTAGCATGAGTACCCGGGGTTAGTTTCAGAGGTAGGAGGTCTTTTTGCCGAAAAAGTTTTTCGCCGAATAAAATTAATTCGACAATCGCTAGTCATTCCTAGAGATCACTACGAAATCTCCTAGTGATTTCTAGAGGTGACTATCGATTGTCAAATTACAGTGTATTCGGCGAAAAACGTTTTCGGCAAAAAGACCCCCTACCGCTGTACATCGCCCGAATTTCGAATTCCGAGAAAAAAGTTTGTTACTGACTGAGAAAAAAATTCGAGCGATGTCCAGCAGTGAATAGAGGATTGAGAATTGATTCTTGAAAATTTCATACTTCTTCATGAATTCAGATCAGTGTATTCTTGCTGAGAAAATGTTTAGTCATTCGATACGCTTGTATGGCGGGTTGCATCCGCGGGGATCGCTGGTATCTTCTTAAGTTGCAGGTAATCAAATAATCCGCGGAATGAAAGAAAATAAGTTTATTGGCCCATAAATACACAAATTCACAACACCAGTTTGTCTTGATAATTTGCCAAATGGAACTGTTTGGAGCCTTCCAAAGTAGCTGATCCAAGTGATCCGGACAGGCCCCTGACAATCACCCGTTTTCCCCTAAAATTGCTTTCCATTATGTGTCCTTAGCCCGCTGGCGTGCTTGTCGCGAATAATTGTAGATAGGTACTGAATAGTAGCCAATCTTTTGAATTTTTTTACATATGAGAAATATTACTACTTTTATAAGAATGACTATTTTTGTGAATAAATATATTATTCAAGCAAAAAACTAGTCTTGCAAATCGATTCTTTTACCATATATATTTTCCCGTTATCAGTAAATATTGTTATTGTCAAAATGTAAACCCGGAACAGATTAACGAAAATGTAAATAATGTAAATAGACAGAATTTGAAAAGAAGAAGAGTTTTAGATCGAAATACGAATGATTTGAATGTTTCATCTGAAGTGTTGCCAAGGAAAATAAGAACGGGAGGAATGCATCCGAAGTACCAAAAACATGAAATGTATATGGCGTTCGATGTAGTTTCTTACGAAGAAGGAGTACCACAAGATTTTAATGAGGTTCTTAAAAGAAAAGATAAGCAAAGTTGGCTCAGAGCCATGGGAGAAGAACTAGACTCAATTAAAAAAAACAAAACCTGGGAAACAGTTAGTAAGCTGGAGGGAAGCGAGATCCTGGATACAAGGTGGGTTTATAGTTTGAAACCATTTGAGAAAGAAAATGAGGATCGTTTTGAAGCTAGGCTTGTAGTAAGAGGTTTTGCGCGAACAGAAAGTTTTGATTATAGCGAGATTTATTCACCAGTGGTAAAAATGGCAACGATGAGAACATTATTAGTAATTGGAGATCAGTATTCGTATTATTCTAATCAGCTAGACGTCAGATCAGCGTTTTTAAATGGTGACATAAAAGGTTCTGTGTATATATATCCCCCAGAGGGAGTTGAATGTAAAAGTAATTGTGTGTTCAAGTTGAATAAAGCGTTGGATGGACTGAAACAGTCATCAAAATGTTGGAACGATAAATTGAATGGTTTTTTGATTGAACAAGGTTTTAATAGACCCGACAATGACTATTGTATGTATTGTAAGAAATGTAATGACGATAGGATTACGTATAGGATACGATAGGATACGATAGGGAACGATAGGATACGATAGGATACGATAGGATACGATAGGATACGATAGAATACGAGAGCATACGATACGATAGGATACGATAGAATACGATAGAATACGATAGGATACGATAGGATACGATAGGATACGATAGGATACGATAGAATACGATAGGATACGATAGAATACGATAGGATACGATAGGATACGATAGGATACGATAGGATACGATAGAATACGATAGGATACGATAGGATACGATAAAATACGATAGGATACGATAGGATACGATAGAATACGATAGGATACGATAGGATACGATAGGATACGATAGAATACGATAGAATACGATAGGATACGATAGAATACGATAGGATACGATAGGATACGATAGAATACGATAGGATACGATAGGATACGATAGGATACGATAGAATACGATAGGATACGATAGGATACGATAGGATACGATAGAATACGATAGGATACGATAGGATACGATAGGATACGATAGAATACGATAGGATACGATAGGATACGATAGGATACGATAGAATACGATAGAATACGATAGGATACGATAGAATACGATAGGATACGATAGGATACGATAAAATACGATAGGATACGATAGGATACGATAGAATACGATAGGATACGATAGGATACGATAGGATACGATAGAATACGATAGAATACGATAGGATACGATAGAATACGATAGGATACGATAGGATACGATAGAATACGATAGGATACGATAGGATACGATAGGATACGATAGAATACGATAGGATACGATAGGATACGATAGGATACGATAGAATACGATAGGATACGATAGGATACGATAGGATACGATAGAATACGATAGGATACGATAGGATACGATAGGATACGATAGAATACGATAGAATACGATAGGATACGATAGAATACGATAGGATACGATAGGATACGATAGAATACGATAGGATACGATAGGATACGATAGGATACGATAGAATACGATAGGATACGATAGGATACGATAGGATACGATAGAATACGATAGGATACGATAGAATACGATAGAATACGATAGGATACGATAGGATACGATAGAATACGATAGGATACGATAGGATACGATAGGATACGATAGAATACGATAGGATACGATAGAATACGATAGGATACGATAGGATACGATAGAATACGATAGGATACGATAGAATACGATAGAATACGATAGGATACGATAGAATACGATAGAATACGATAGGATACGATAGAATACGATAGAATACGATAGGATACGATAGAATACGATAGGATACGATAGGATACGATAGAATACGATAGGATACGATAGGATACGATAGAATACGATAGGATACGATAGAATACGATAGGATACGATAGGATACGATAGAATACGATAGAATACGATAGGATACGATAGGATACGATAGGATACGATAGGATACGATAGAATACGATAGGATACGATAGAATACGATAGAATACGATAGGATACGATAGGATACGATAGGATACGATAGGATACGATAGAATACGATAGAATACGATAGGATACGATAGAATATGATAGGATACGATAGGATACGATAGAATATGATAGGATACGATAGGATACGATAGGATACGATAGGATACGATAGAATACGATAGGATACGATAGAATACGATAGAATACGATAGGATACGATAGGATACGATAGGATACGATAGGATACGATAGAATACGATAGAATACGATAGGATACGATAGAATATGATAGGATACGATAGGATACGATAGAATATGATAGGATACGATAGGATACGATAGAATACGATAGGATACGATAGGATACGATAGAATACGATAGGATACGATAGAATACGATAGAATACGATAGGATACGATAGGATAAGATTATTCTATATTTTATACCTTATATTATTATTATTATATTATATCATATCATATCATATTATTGCCTTCTCGAATTTTTTGCAAATTTACTGTACAGGAATTGAAAATCACAAATGTTTTGTGAAAACACTACATTTGGCATAGAGAAAATGCATTTGAATCTGCAAAGATAGCACCGGTTAATTTTTCCGAAAACTACAGAATGGTTCGTCTTTTGGAATATATGAGAAACAAGCGATACTATTGGATAACTATTATTCGAGACTGCGGAGTGTGTTCAGTGAATTCTGAAACAACCTGTATGGTATGGAAGTCTGTATTCCGAACATATTTCCATCTATGGGAGAGCACCCTAAGCATGCTTCGACCGCTCATTCTCATCCGCCTTGAATCTTTACAGTCTATTTACTACTGCTTTAAAAAAAACTTACTACTCCTCTGTGACTGTACAGAAATATATGTTTTGAGTGAGTGGAGAGTGTAGTTTTTCATGTGATACTGACACCTTGCTTATGTGAAATCATCAGTAAATACTTCACCACCGGTCAGTATAAATTCATCATATTCCACAGTCAAAGTAAACACAGGTTCATTTTTAAAATGACAGAATATCAATATAACCTCAAAATGCATATTTTGATAGCATCATTGTCGTAAATCCATATCTAAATACGTCGCAAACATTTTGAATATCTTACCGATATCATTCCCCAAATGGTTCGAGACATAGTTCCTTGCTCCAAAAGATATGCAATTCAAAACATTCTTTGGATTTAAATTAGTTAGAGAGGGAGTTGAGTGCATCGCAAGGCATCTTCAGGATAAAAAGTCTGTTACAAACATGCAAACGTGACACTTAGAATGTATTGAACCTAAATCTGTTTCTCTTAACATTTCTCATGAGTAATTTGACATATGTATATCACTGTGATGTGTACATGCAAGTATCTGCAATTTTATGACTATATTGTGAGTATTAAATGGCTTCAAATCAAGCCTGGAATAGAGGGAATAATGTGCACATGAATAATCCGATGTATTAATTGAGATTTAGATAACAAAGGACAAAAATTTCTTCATTTTTATTAATGAGATCCAATTTTAATTCCATCATTTCTCGTAGGTATCTAAACTTTGAACAAATTCATGAGATTTTCCCTTATCAGTTTGACATGCATCAAGTATTATATATGTTCAAGTATACATCAAGTATTATGAGAAGTTATCGGTCTTAAAAAATGTTTTTTGTCACTGCATGTTGACAATTATATTTGTGAAAATTGTATATACATGGTATGTATGGAGAATGAACACTGATTACGATGTATTATGAAATTGATTCATATATCTATTTTAGTTGACTATGATCTACACAAATGTAAAATTTCTCTTGACTCTGAATTCTCCTTCAAGGTTTGCTATGGATATGTGAAACGTAGCTTACCTTCAGCAAACTCGAAAGAACTGTCTAGAGTCACAAAAAAATTTTGCATGCCTCCAGATGAGGCAGTAAAGGGATTTATATTCCAGATGAAATGTATTTATAGTATTATGAAAAAAAATTCCAGATTTTTATGTTCGTTTATGAGGGTTTGGTATCCAATTTTCTGTATTTTTCCATGTTTCTTGTCATGTGTAATCCAAATTTCTCCAATTAACATCACTCAAATCAAACTAAATAATACACTTCTTATTCAGATATCTTACCGATGTCTTGCTGAGAAATCTTGAAGGTCTTTTCATAAGATACCTAAATCTCTGGTAGAAATATCCTATAAAATCCCATTACGAATAGCCAAATTTCTGATGGAATATCATTGAATTCTGTTGAAACCCGTTCAATTTAACCATTCATCAGTGAGATTCTATAGAATATTTTGAACGGGATGTCAACTGGGGAGTCAGTGATTTATAGTTTAAAGCAAAGAAAAAATCTGTACTCTACCCTAACAGTACCACCACCAACGAGATATGTCGCTTCCACGTCGCACTAGGTGGATTTGAGATGGATAAGCGAAATCGGTGGACAGAATGTGTAGAATTAGAGGTGACGTATCTCATCGGTGGTGATGTTGAACAGGTAAATTATGTTTCCTCTTATCATATAAACTTCTGTAGAAAATTACTTTTGATAGTCCATTTAATAGTAAATTGTTGAATTCTGAGTACTGCGGCATGCATAATAGTTTTCATTAATTAGAGAATGTCTCGTGCTTCTTATTTCATTCGCAATTTCCACGCAATAATCTAACATATTTTAATTCTGACTCCTCAGAATAAGCAAATGAAAGAAAATTCATCATTTAATTTTCTTTCCACAATGAAACTTTGTATTTCATAAACGGGAATTCAAAATTGACTCCATGGTAAGAAGCATCAATATTCGTCTATTATCTCAGTCCACTGCATTTATGAAAAATTTGTTTTGTTTCACCTCGGTTAAGAGACAAGTGAATTGTTGCAATATGTATACCATAAAATGAAAGAATATTCATTATCAAAAGACACACATAAGACAGTAATGCCACGTAACTACATGAAGCTGATAATTGCTTTCTCAAATCACTTACTGCGTTAGAAGAATAAAAGACTTTAGATCCATTGATTGTGATTATAAAAAAAAGTCTACTGATTAACGGCCTTAGTGCATCAAAGGATATATAAAACTTTGCTACATATTTCTCAAACAAGTAAGCACCGATACAAACTTTTAAACGTGCAGCAATAAAGTACCCTGCTGGTATTACGCTCTAAATATAAATTCAAAGCCCAAAGTAATTCTTAAAGATAAGAAAACAAGTTATAAAAATTATCGACATTTGTAGGTTAATATGTTTATAATCGGTTGCATGATTTTGATGAATCACGTGCAATCCCAAATTGATATCAATTTATTGTACTTTATCACTACGTATTTGAAATATATATTAATCGCTTGGTTGTTCAGAAAGTACGTAGCAAAACTTCGCCCAATTTTTTCAAGGACTCCAAAGCCCTTCAAATTCAAATTACTGACATCGATTGTATAAAAAATTGGTACTGGAAATTGAAAAAAAACAATAGGAATAATCTGTTTGAAGTTTCAACATACATGGATTCATCACTCCAGGTTGTAACATGGAATTTTAATTAATATGTAAAGTAACAAGAGGAGAATGGTACGTTAAATATCAACTTCCCCTAATTTTATTTTTATAGCAGGCAGGTTGAACAGTTTTATCTCGCTTTTCTACCGTTTTCAAACTTGAACTTTAAAAACCATATTTATAATTGAATGAATCACAAGATGAATAATCTTCGTGGAATTAATTTGAATTTCTTGTTCTATGGGAACAAAAATTTATGTCCACTGACTTCTTCATTTGTACTGAATTATTGTTCAAGGCTAAATTTTATTACTTCCTGGTTTGATAAACTAGGTATTTTCATTGTATTTCACATAATATCAAAAATTATGGGAATATATTTGAAAATTTGAACGATCTATCTATAAATATATTGTTATATGAACCTTAGATTATATAATACGTGTACACAAGGAGATAGAAATCGATTTTGGGATCTATTGATTCCATTCTTGATTATTATTTGAAAAATAATAAGAATGAATTTCAATGAAATCATTCTCAATGGGATACCAGCATCGAAACTTCAACTGAATTATTTAGAGACTATCGAATAGAATCATATAAGTTCAGTTTTTACGAACTAAGCACAGATTCTTGTATTCAACTGCTTTCAAATAAACTAAAAATACGAAATGACTACAGTTTCGGTGCTAGTATCTTTTCAAGGCGTAATATTATCTTGTGCTCACAAAATTTGTGCATATGAAAGTGATACACTGTAGAAAATAACTGTGAAATTTCCCGCAAAAAAATGGGAGCAGCCAGCAAAGTTCCTCTTTAGATGGAGAATTCTTCATCCCATTTTTAGAGGATTCAACACCCAAAAAACAAAATATAATCCCTCAAAGTGGTGGAAAAATCCCTAATTTTTTGATGGAAAAAACAATTCGCTCATGATCAGGGGACAAAATCCACCAACAGTGTGAAGAAAAAGAACCCACATTTTTTACAGTGTAGTCTTTGAATACCAGAAACATATTTCATTATATTTTCACAATACAAAATAACCGCAAATAAGCACACTAAAAAAAATTATGTTGGTCCGCGTATAGAATGTAGAACAAATAACTTATTATAACAATAATAAGTTTCTTCAAGTATACACTGTGAAAACGCTGCCTCGACTCTCCCCCAAACTTTGGTGGCAGCAAAGATAAAGAACCATTATAGATAGGGAACTTTTCACCCTGATTTTGTGGACTTTTTCGCTATTTTCTGGAGAATTTAACACCCAAAAGGCAGAATAATTCCTCAAAGTGACAGAAAAGTCCCTCATTTCTAATGAAAAAACAATCCCTCTATGATTTGGGGATGAAATACACCACTGAAATGGGGAAAAACTCCCCATAATTTTTGCAGTGTAGGTTCAAGTCAAGTGAACGTCGTAGGAATTTTTTTAATAAATTGAATTCCACAGATTTTATGAGCGATTTTCATTCGATTTGATAAACAGAAAAAATTGAAATCAACGCAATTTTTTTTTCCTAATACGCCTTTTGTAAAAATCTTACGTCATTCGCTCCATTTTGAACTATATTTCAAAAAACTTTTGAATTTTCGAACCTCAAACCTCGGACTATCAATGTAAAAGAGGGCAAATTTCACTTACAATCGAAATTTGACAAGCTTACTTCTGACCCGGGGACCCAGGGTCCCGAGTGTTTTATTCCGTATTTTTCCATACATGAATATATCTATTCATTCCATTTCAACCCTCTGCATCTTCAAAACCAATCGTACGATCAATGTAAAATGGTATCAGGCTTGTTTGTTATCATGAAGTATCATTTGACAAACAATTGAATTTAAAATTGAGGTGTAAAGAACAGGCGACTTCCGAACTCGCTCTTGATCGAGATTGGTCAGGAAACAATTGAGACAATCACGGGTGGATGAAAATCCCCTGATATTTGGTAAACTCAATGCGTGGTTTTTATAAAATCACTGAAGAATCGATGTGTTTACCCCATTTTTTGATATGATCACCAAATTTCTGGAAATTTTTCCGAGTTTTCTTCTGGTTCAATTGCGGCCTGAATAACCGGAAAATTGCTCGGTGAATCTGTCGGTTTTTTTTACAAACCATACTATGGCAAATGTACATTGAAGGAATTTTATTTGAAAAATTCTTTCTGAATTTTGTAAAACTTATAGAAAATATCACTCTCAGCTGTTCAAAAATTCACTCACTAATACAGGCTGCATAGTAATTTTTTTGGAAAAATTTTCACTTGCCCTCCGATTACTCGAATTTCACGGTCACTTTTATAACAAAATTCTTTCATTCAATGTAAATGTCATTAGTCACGATAGATTACAGTTTGTCTTGTAACTATAAAATATTCATTTATTATATTTTGTTGTCTTTCAACGAAAACTTTGAACGCGTCTTCTTCACCTTCTTTTCTTCTTTGTTTGAAGCTTAATTGCATTTATTAGAAGATGTGTTTCAAAAAAGCAAGATGTTTTTATTTCATAGCATCTCAAACAGCAAACAAGAGGATTGAAAACTTTTTACTGATCTCAGTGGTGTATCGTTCCACAAATGTTATACATTTCATAAAACCAAATCTGAAAAATGCTACCGCTTATACAAATTGGAACTTGTTTTTCTTTTCATGGCAAAAATTATGTTTTTTCTTCTGTATACTTGAATTTTTGATAGATATGTGGAAATATAATTATATAATTTATAATATAATTCTATACAAATTGTATAGAATTTCTACTCGGGCAGCGTTTTATGTATATTCATTTACAACACAAAAATCCAGGAAATCACTTTGTTTTTAAATGATTCGATGAGAATATCCCATTGAAAATGGGATATGAAATTTCGCGAAAATTTCTTCATAAATGTGATAATATGAATTCGAAACGATGCAGTGAATTACAGTCAAACAAAAGTGATTTTAACATTTCAAATACTCGATGATGAATATTATCAAAAATTTTGGTTTCTTCTTGTAGCTTTTTATGAATAAATCTGTCATAATTCGGAAGCAATTGCAAAGTGTATAGATTCTTTCTCAAAGTTGCTGAATAACTCTCACTCATCAGCATTTTTCTGAATAATAATTATTATCCCATACATATAAATTATATTCTGTTGGAGCATTATTTCATTTAAATCACATATGGTTCACATAATGTTTGCATACATTAAACGCACATATCCAGATAATTACAACAAGACGAATGTAGAACACAGATAACAACTGCAAATTTTCATTATACTTATCATTCAATACCATTCCAGGTTTATTTGGAAAGTATGATTCTAATGAAACCAGTGATTATGATTTCTTGAACATCATCAATTCAATTGCATGGAGGAAAAGACGGTTTAAAAGTGAAGGAATTTTCAAGAGAATCTAATATTACTTCTGAGTGTCTTCATATTGATAAAATGTTTCACATTCTTTTGAAATTCTTCTGAACACGACCAGAACATTAGAATTGGAGATATTGATCATTTTTTACAACATTCAAAAATTATTTGAACCGTTTAGATTCTCTTGAAACTCCCTGCAAATTGTCCAACCGCATTTTTCTCCCTCCAGATTCTTGAACTCGAAAAATGATTTTTAATTCAATGAAATGTTAAAGAAAATAGTAAAGAAAATAAACGAACGAACACTTATTGACTTCCCGGTGACTCCAGAAACTAGCGTATCAAAACATAAAAATGTGCATAATTCCAACAAGTCATTGTCCATGCAAGATTATTTTATTCAAACCAGTAGACTCCGTGTCATGAATTTCTATTCATACGAAGGCAACAAGATATCACTTGAATGCTTCAACCTAGCGAAATTCGATCAAAATGAGACTTGAGATGAAGAGTAGTGAAGAAAACTGAACTGCCAATCAGACATTGAACTTTATCAAGGAGGCTAAGTCGAAGTGGGAAGCGAGCTCTGTTCGGATAGAAATAATGTACTTGTTCGCGTTTATCAATCATTGATTAAATCAATGAAATTTAATTGCAAAGTTCTCGAAGTTGTGCTTTATGATAAATCGATGATCATTAATCACATAATCGAGAGTTTTTACCGAGAGCGTTAATGCAACGCTCCACAACGTTAGGAATAATATGACAAATTCAGATATCTTGAAAACGCGTATTGGATTTTAATTGTCATTCTACTAACTGAAATCCGAGGAAGATTATAACTTCTAGACGATTTGTTCATACTGCTTGTGGTTGTATATTTATGAACAACAACGATAGCTTATTATGATAGTAATTTTATTCTTAAGATGAGGCTTTTGGCGTTTCAGTGATATTAAGTGTCTGAAAAATATGTGTAATAATTTTGTCTCATTAAGAAAATTACTTTGAATGTTAAGTGTTGTAATATATGCAGCACTTGCCACAAAGGGATAAAGCAAAGCAAGTGAAAGTAAGAATGCACAGATTTGAAGACAATTAGAATTGTGTTGAAGTAGGTGAAGTATACAACGGGAGACAATTTTTTCAAAGTGAATAAATGTTTGCTAAAGTATAATTTAGTGTTTCATTTGTGGAGTTTCATCAAAGTTGATGTATTATTTTAGTGATCTTATCTGTCACGTGTTTGATAATTCACGTGCTTTGTATATTTTGTATAATTTTGAAAGCTGAATGCTAGAATAACATGCAAGTTGATACGAGACGTCAGTTTCTGAGTGATAAAATTCATTTCATCACTTTACCTTCGATTACTGCCATTTACAATGTATTTTCATTATTCAATCAACGATATTACGTTACATCAAAGAAGAATGTAAATTCAATATCAATAGTTATGCTCTTCATTCAAAGTACCATCTATACTTTAATCAATATTATGGAATATCTGTTTTTGCATATAAATTATGCATCGGTTCTTCTCAATGTTTACATCTTATTTAAAATAAATTTCTCCAAATCATCTGCAATTCGTTTATCTTCGATCCATCAATTTTCTTATCAAATTCTTATCTTGTTTTCTTTTCGAATTTGAAGTTGTGGATATTTTGACATTAGATAATATTGAAATGTATTATTTCTTTGATTCAACGTAATAGAACCAACTTTCATAAGATTAATTATAAAAGTTTCAGGAAAGGTGAATTTGGTAAAAGTAATTTATAAAAGTTTTATCCCAGACTGACTTTCTATTGATCAAAGTCAAAGTCAAGTTAGAATATGTTATTACCGAGTGATTTTCATGTTCTAATAAAACATTCTACTAGAAATCCTTTTCAAATTTCTCATAAATGATATAAAAATTTCGAATACTTCGTTGGAAAATAATAATCTTCTCAATTCTCCTGACTGACTCCTACGATCAAATACTCGAAGAGCGCATGAAATCGTATTTCGCTCTCCGAGAGTGTAGAATTATATCAATAAATTCTCACTTTTATCCCAATCCCGCGTGAAAGATATTCTTCCAAAGGATCAAAAGATGATAAAAGCAGAGACAGAAATTCATGAAGAGTTGCTCCCCGTTGGCACTTTGTTCCCAACTTGGTCGATACAAGTAAATATAGGTACACTGGATTGTGATGGTTTTTCTCTTCCATTTTGCTCCTTCTTCCACCTTTTTTCTTTCTCTTTTTTCGCTGTTTATGAACAAATCAGTCGGAGAAGGGTTGAGGTGGATAGAGTAAGAGATAAAAAGAGACGGATAGAGGATTAAAGAATGTAGATACGTTCTACGTTGCTATACTTATATGTAAGGATTTCGTAACAAATATATATGCCTGGGATAAAATAGTTAGGGGAGAGGGTCGACCTTGCCCCGCTACTACTGGCTGTGACTGCTTTGCTTGTTGCCAAGCTACTTTCGATGTATGCGAGTCCATTGTGGCTATATCTATTTAATGTTCACGTACTATCACATGCATCCACGGGCACATGAAAAAGAGACGAAGAGAGAGGAAGAAAGAGAAAGAAAATTCATACATGCATACAGGGTATATAACTCTAAAAGCGAAATACAATTATGATGTTGTCTTACTTGTTTGTTACTTGATCTCACGTGAGTAAGTGAAATGCCGGGATGTTATGCGTCTCATTTTTGCACGCTTATCCGCTAAAGTTTGAACCTTGCGATGAAAAAAAGAATGAAAAACACAAATTCTGGAATTTCATTGAAACGATAGGGGGATTTCTCATAAAGGGAGCGTCGAATTCTTATAGAATTTCATTCGAAATGCAAACTTGAATGAGATGGGGAGAACTTTCAAGTTGCCGTGTGCAACGATTTAACCTGGGAATGTTGATATTTCTGGATTAAAGGGAAAGTATCCATATATGATGATAGAAAATGGGAAAATCTCGCCGAAAGTATTGATTGTTATTTCTAAATATCTAATCGGATCGTACAAAAGACATTTTTCATGATTATATTAGGAGGAATTTATATAATAGTTGTATAAAAATTCTAATTGCAATAATTTTGTCGTAGAATTTTATACAGGTTTCACTCTCTCGCTCTTCAAAACAGTACACATAGGATGTAGGACAAAAATCTTTGTATGCACACTAAGGAAGGTCCTGCGGCAATTCTATAAAAATATGTATTTGATGAGATTCAATTTTGGAATTTTCTCAAGAGAATGTAGAATGAAAATTCTAGAATTCTAGAATTTTCACACAAGGGGAAGAAATTTTCGACCCCACTGTGCGTTCGGTTAAAGGATACATGAGAAGAGTTGATATATATAAATTATATACAATTTTGTATCAAAAATCATCAATTCTTATACACAACACATGAAAATCGTATACAGATTGATTTTTCTAATTATTATTCTTAATTCATATTCATATGCTTATATGAAAATTTACTTTGTAGAAACTAGAAATCAATCCATTCAACCAGAATCAATACAAATTTTGTTATTGATCAACAATTGTTGTTTTTTTTTCACAGTTTACAAATCATTTCCTTCTTAGCATTCGTTATTTTAACATTTATACCCAATCTGTGCCTGTTTCAATCAAAAGGAAAGCTCAAAAACTGTCCATAACTGTGTGAATCAATTTTCCAACCTGAATCAAGTATACCTCATGTGAATTTTTTCACATGAAACTCGGAAAAATCCGTGCTTTCTCCCATCTACATACAAGGCCGGCCTTTGACTTTCTCTCGTCCTCAGGTGAAGCTTTCAATGACACCCTACCTGTAAAAACAAGTTATAGGAAATTTTTTAATAATGTGCGTCATTCTTCACACATCGATTATCCTTGTAATATGTAAGATATTTTAACGACACTTCATTTATTAAACAATATTATGCAAAGTAAGATAATTATGAACAAAAATGGATATTCACGGGATTAACAGTTCATATCGATTACTATTCTGCTATAAGAAATGAATCTGCGTGCAGTTGCTATTTATTTGGAAACTTGGTGCTCTCGGATGTGATTTGGATTCTGCGTAGCATATTTTATTGTCTTTGTATGTTATTGAAACACATATAACTCTTGAATTCGCACCTGATTCATTGCAGCACATCGTGTAATAGTTTTTCTATACGCTGTTTGGTACATATTGCAGAATAAGAACAATATAAGAACAATATCACAGTTATATGAAAACATACCCTGAGCTTTATACAAATTAAGCATAGTTGATATTTCTGTAATTGAGCATCCTTTTTCCACCCAGATATACCTCAGTGTCAGTGATGAATTGAAATTCGAAACGATGTACGGAGGGAAAAGAGTGGGGAATCATCAGAAAGACGAGGGACGGTTGCAAAAAAACACTTGACGAAATGATAAGCATGCTTTTTCATCAACAGTTTCAATATTTACATAAAAGTAATGGATAACTTATTGAAATTGACATACAACGATTGGTATAATTTTTCACAAAACTCGGCGATCGTAACTAGCATTCACAAAAAAGGAATGGTAAAATGTTTCATAATTATTAAGAAAAAGCATTTCTTTTTCCCGAAATCTGAACTCCCATGACGAATTTTTCATCTGATCAACTCAGACATAAAGTTGTAATTGAAGAAAAATTCTTTGTATGAGGAGATTCGATGGAATGATTTTTACCTGTGCTTCTCACTCACCTAAATACTTGATAACATGTTATTTTTCACTGTTACATCAATCGGTGGCTAGCTTTTGACCTTTACTTTCAGCTCCATCAGAGGTGAGAGAGGAATTTCAGTATTCCAGATGTTTTTTAGTTTCGTGTACAGGTACAAGGAAAAAGAGAATACTTGCAGAAGCTACTCGCGTAGTCGATTTTCGATCATCTACGATAAGTAGTAGTTATGGCAATTACATAGCACTTGGGACAAATACCACGTTAGTTGAAACAACTAACAGAGTAGTTACTCTACTCACTAGCTCAACTACTAAGTAATTGGCGAAATTATTTTTTGTAGATGATCGAAAATCGACTACGTGAATAGCTGCTGCAACTACCCCTTATTTTTTCCTTGTACAACTAAAATGACACAAAAGTGAAAAATGAAATTCCAACTCGAGAAGGAACCATGTTATTGAAACAGATGGTTATTGTATTAATTGGAAAACATGTTAGCAAATTCTATCAATTCAATATATGCTATATAAAACCTGAATCCTCAGGGAAATCGTTGAACCAAGACTTAAGACTCTTGAAACTTGGTGCTGTAGAAGAATGCTCAGGATAAAATGGGTAGACAAAATGAAAAATCAAGAGGTACTTGAAAGAATAGATGAAAGACGCAGTTTATTGAAGCTAAACAATAAGATGAGGAGTGACTGGGTGAATTGGAAGTTACAATACGAGGATCTATCAACGATGACTCTAAAAGGCAGTTTATGAAAGAAAAATTGCCATAACAGATTGAGAGACAAAATTTCTTAGAGAAATCGAATGACTTTGTTGAATAAAATTTTGAATAAACGCCCCAAACATACGTTTTCAAAGTATTAAAACCAAATCCAGGTGTTTTTGACATTACTTTTGAAGAAAGTGATCATACTAGAAAACGTAGTACTAATTAAGTGACATAAATTTAACTTTCAACAATGATGTTTAATGCAAACAACTGTCCATGTCTGATTTTTCAACGATCGAATTTGATAGATTCAATGAGCAACATTGAAACATCATAAATTTGGACCATAAGTCAATATCATGTTGTCTCTTGAATAACAAATTCACAATCTCTGGCCTGTATTTGGTAAATTTAGTTGAAGTTTGTTCATAAAAATCTGGCAAATGAATCGACTATGAATTATCAAGATATGCATAAAATGTGAATTCACGCAATACATAACTCTTAACAAATAATACATGTCTTTTTCTAAATTCTCTTATTATTTTTGTCTAAAAGTGATGTTCTTCTTTTTTTCCAGGTAAGCGTTGTTCCTCCAAAATATGGTACAGTACTCTCACATCATCAGTATCGTTCTGTTCGCTATTTTTAAATCCGATGTTCCATACATCCAAACAGATTTACATCGTTTAAAAGAAACTCACTTCTCTTCTCTCCCAATATCTCGTTAAATTTCACATTCCCGCGTGTAAGAACGATTGGATAAATCGTTTCTATTTACAAGACTACAGAATTGAAATATCGACAACATTTTCCATTAGCTGAAACTCATTAACCGTAGAGCCAGACATGAATTCAGATCACGTTCTTGAAGGAGGTATAAGATGAAGGTACACTCCTATCAATCGTAGAAATTCTCATTTTTCTCGGTATTTCAGAAATATTGGTATCAGGTATATTGATTATTAACGGATTACAAGGAGAAGGAATGTTATTCGTTATATAGGATTTTTGTGAAGCAATGAAACGTATAATATCCACCATTCTACCATCCTATCTCATGTTCGCTAATTTTAGCTCCGAATAATGTCTTCGATGATGAAAATTATCCATTTGAAAATCATTGAACATTCATTAATCGGAAATGTCACTCGAACTGAGGATTCAACATCATCGCACGAAGAAGAATAATATGTGATTGCGATAATCAAGCTCCAGTACGTTTACACTTTAGTCGATTAATTGTTCACTACCACACATTGCCTCAACTTTCTTTTCAGTCTTTTTCTCAGTGTAAGCATTACCTTGAGTACCAAGAAGGATATTGCGTGCTCTAATAATCTTTTTTCATTCACAATACGCACTTCATCGTTTTTCAATTCTCTGTATGCTCGCACGATTCAATTCTAAAACAAAATGGTATTCAGAAATCGTGATGAACTTGGTTGGAAAATTTGGTAAATAACGTAAAGAAATTTATAAATTTTATACAAATGTTTTTGTCCTCATGCATGTTAAAAAGCATCAAAATACGACTGATGATGTGCGTTAAGAATTTCACCTTGCATCACCGAAATGTTAATCTCTCAGCGCATCATCAATATTCACTTTGTCGCGCACATAATTCTCGATACAAAATGATTGAAGTCGTAATAACAAAGAAAATTTATTCCGTCGTCTAATAATTCCTTTATCGTAACGAAAATTCGAATGAATTCGAATTCGCCTTGTCATATTCGCAGTAGCAGGTGATAGCTACTCGAAACACATTTATTATATTTTTCTCCTTATATATTCTGGCAGTTGTCCGTCGAATACAACTTCCTTCCATCTAGAAGTATTATTATTCAAAGTTTACGTATATAGAACGAAATACGATCATACCGATGCTATCAATCGCATACATGCTATTGTGAATAATTTTAGCGATGACGTTGATTTTTTTTTCCAACCGCTATAGTTTCATTTAATAAGAAGTTGACTAGCTCACAGTTCTACGCATGTCATTTAAATTACATTACTTTAAATGAGTATGTTGAACAGTTATTTAACTACAATTTGTATTATGTATGAGTGCTTCTTATTCTGTTTGTAAATGAATTACCAAAATCGTTACGTATCATTGAATTTGCTGGCAATCAATTCTTTCGATCATTGAGGGAACATCGAAGAGTCGAAACAGGGATTTTGTTTGAAGAACGATCAATATTGCAATTTTATTGCCAAAAAACAGATTTGGCAGTGAAAGGGAGATTATTAAATATCTAAAATAATAACAATTATTCAAATGGGATTCTTGGTTTACAATGAGAAAAAAGACAGAAGGCATATCGTAACAGTTTCCACGCAAGTTTAATCCTTTCATATTTAGCGGATATCATATACATACACAATACGTACCATAACATATTATCATGACCTTTAAGCGTGTATGTGATGTGTATATACATTGCTCATCCACAATCTCAACGCTACTCCCTCACTTAATAATTCCAAATGAACCGGCATCGATTACTCCAACGATTCAATTATAGATTGCAGAATCGGATATACAGAATAATTATTAATTTCGGGTTGCTATTTCCATTTGGAATTGAGGATATTTTATTTGTAACGAGAAAAAACGTTACAACATAGTCCTGAAATTTACTGAATGAAATTTCAATTTTTGAGATGAAAGAAATGGAAGGAACATCAACTAGTTGGTTTGAATTAACCACAAGGTTGTAGCTGCTAGTTATCTTATCATCAAAAAGACACGAGTCTAATGCTTTCTTCGGTGGTGAATTTTCAGTCGTAAATTACAATATTTTCTAGCACGTTGAAAACACACTTGCATCGTTCAATTATTTACTCAATCCTTTTTTAAACCACATCTGATCAAATAACAAAAGAATCACATTTCGGAATATACTCCAAGTGACGATGTTTCTTTTTTGGTACAATTTAATTATCTCGGTACGAAGATTTGAATAAATCCTTAAAAATTCCTTACTAAATGAACCTTCAAAATGTTCAAAAAATGGATAATAATTCATATTGTTGTGATTTTCTTTTAAAACAGAAATTCGTTTATCATTCGACCGTGTCCACTTTTTTTTTAGTGCAATGAACTTTTATGTAATACACAGTGAAATGTTTATTGTGTTAATTAAGATTAAACATTGCATTCACGTGATTTCCGATTGAGTCAATCAACTTTAGTTCAAGACGCACTTGTGCCGTACATTGTTTGAACAACATTTTTTTCTTAGCTTTCATTCGGAATTCCCTGCAAGTTATAGTCGAATTTATCGTCATCGGTTGAAATTCATTTGTTCGGTATCAATTTATCAATGATTATTTGTACGTGTGTACAATATTCATTGATACGCTTGTTCGTAGAATTGTTAATCCGCTCGTTCACGTGTTTCGCTCAATTATGGATTATATTTCTAGCAAAAAGTGTTCTGGATATTTACCCGGCGTTAGGGAAGTCTTAAGAAATATCTGAAATGTCTTGCGAGCGAGAAACTTCAATATCCGAACAGGGAGTCAAATGATTCTCGCCAGGGTTTGTGCTCCATTGAACTGATATACTTATTTATACAAATGCTCGATAGAATTTCAATTCCGTATAGCAGAGAAATGATATCATTTGGCAATCTCTTGTAAATACAGTTGAAGATAGTATTTTACAGATATTTTATCAATTATGGTATCGTATTTAATGCCTCCTTTTTCATGTTAATGAATATTATGTGATATTTGAGAGGAATGAGGTAAAAAAAACCTTATTTAAACTGTCAAAGTTACGAATGAGAATTATAGAACACTGAGAAGAAAGGTTTAATTGGATATTATAGACATCTAAAAAATTCAGTCACTGCGAATAAGAATTTATTTGAACCAAATAAAATTTATTGGTTGCCGGCTAAATTTTTCATTTGCCTTGAATAAATTATTGTATTCATATTTCAGACAACTAGACTTTATTACGCTACACTGTTAGAAATTTTATTTCCTGTAACCACTTTTCGGTGTGGATACACGTCCATCAATTCTGTATTAAAATTTTATTTACGATTTGTGTTGATTCCACTCAGATTTGTCTTCAATTCGGTGTTAATTTTTTCTAATAGTGTAGGACAACTAAATTTTAGTAGTCACAGCTGAGTACCTTTCTCTCAGTGAAGGATAGTACCCAGGCTCGTAATGCCAAGACTGACAATCGCACCATGATCGGCGTCAAGCTTGGCATGTCAAGCCTGGTTAGCCTGCCATAACTGACTAAGCGTTGATAGAATCTTGGACACCACTGTTAGGACCAAGCATATTTTGTCGTGTTTGATTTAATTTTCGTCAACCAAGCCTTGACCAATGCTTGGCCCGTCATAGCTAACCAAACCTTGATAGCGTCTTGAACATCAGTGCTAGGACCAAGCATCTTTTGCCGTGTTATTATCATCCTAAACATTGACTTAGCTTGATAACATTGTTGGTAATTAGGCTGTACCCGGTGATAACAAGCATTGATAATATCTTGTCTTATTAGCTTGGTAACATTGTTTGCCATCAAGCTACACCCGATGATGACTAGCATTGACTCGAACCTGTCACCAAGTTTGGTCAATTACTCAAATGTGAATGTCCAATCAAACTTGGACGCCAATGAAAAATCGATCCTACTCATTCAGCTCAAATTAGTATTGTTTATCAATAATGGCAACAATATCGATTGCAAGCATGAAACCAATATTGAATTTTAATATTGACCCAAGCTTGGATGCCAAGCATTGAACATTGTTATCATCCCAGACATTAATCTAGTGTGGTGCCAATGTTAGGCCCGGTGTTGACTGGCATTGACTCAAGCTTGGCACCAATCATGGCACGTTTGTCAAAGCATACCTGGGTGGGAAGAAAGGAAATTGTCCAAGTGACGGTTAAATGTATTGTCGAACACATGTTCTGGTGCCATGAGTATTCCAAGCTGATTTTGATTGTATTTCATATCCTAAATACAAAACTAATGTTGAATTCAAAATTGACATTAGTTTTGGTTGAAGATTTAAAGCAACGGTGATGAATGAAGAATAAACAGCTCTATTTGAATTTCTACTCCAGTATATTGAGTCAAAAAACCACGTAAAAACATATATCATTCTCATTAAAACAACAGTCAGTATCCGAAATAATAAGATGAAAAAACAAAGAACAGTCGATCGACACTCTACAATTACCTTCCTTGTGAAATCCTTGAATTAACCTTCTTTGTACAGTCTTGGCAAATTCTAGCGAAGATTAATCTGCTATCATATGAGCACAACGCAATAAAATCTATCACTACAAAAAATTGGCTTAAATTTGTTTGCGTTTCTCTTTAGAACATTACTGAAAGTCAACTTTTTTCCATTGTGTCGATATTCGTTTTTGAGTTCATTTTCAATTTATAAAATACCTCTTTCGGCTGCATTCTTGCAGTAAACTTGGATTCAAAATGGGATGAAATCTTCCCAGAAAAATGTTTTATTCGAATATAAAACTACTGGACAATTTCATTGCATCTAATGAAATTTCACTCGATTCAAGCAAATTTGATTTGAAATGAATAAAAATTGATCCGGATGAGATGATAAATTGTTTATTCGATCCAACTGAAACTCCATTAGGTTCATATTCAAATAGGACTTGGGTCGATTCAAACAAAGTTTAGTCAATCCAAATAAATCCAAACATAAAATTCTCTCGGGATATGAATAAAGAACGCAGCATCTCAAAAGGACACTACGAAGAAACGGGTTTCATATTTTCAATCAATACGATCAATAAAGTTGAGATCAGCTATAAAATCTTGAACACGAAAAAACAATTTTTCTCTCGTAGATCTGTGTAATTCGTTTCCTGCAAAGAATATCTCAATTTTTGTTGAAATAACACGAAGAAAGTATCAATCAACGAATGACATTTCCTCAGCAGGGAATTTGATTGATATTTTTGTTTTTGTACTGATTATCGATGAAAGTATTCGTGTCGCTTGGGTTGATTTACGCGTGTGTATACACTTATACATGACACCTCCAATGATACCAACTTTGTCCTATTGATCGTTTGAAAGGCTCTGGAGAAAGTTAGATAACGCGAACACTTTATTACCATGACTTTGTCAATCAAGGTTGCATTTTTCCTTATCTTCGACAGTACAACACAAGAAAGAAAATTCTAAATCGTATTTATATATATAACCCAACACAAGTGTTTTAATCGTCGCAATTAATCGGTTGAAGTTTTTCACTCCATCTGTTTCAACATTTTATTTGATTTGATTGCTTCGTGAACAATAATACAATGTTCTGAGAAAGACTTTGATGATAAATCGTGGACTCTTATCGTTCAATCGTCAAAGTAATACGATACAACAATCTAGCAGTCAAAACAATAAATATCACAATAAATGACATAATATGTTGTTTATTAAAAAGAAAAATGATGTAACAGTCGATGATTTCAAAGTATTTTTAGTAGTCTTGTTCGGCAGATATCAAAAAAGATGGATTTCCGATCAAGATTTGTCGGGGTTGTTTTTTCTATCGGACAGAATATCATATTATCAAACAAAATCGTTACCGTTTCGTGTAATTGTGTGATAAATAAGATTCATTGCTTGATTTGCCAATCAATTTATTTGATTGAAAAGTGTTATCAAAAGTTTATATAGATATATTGAAATCTGCGATTGATTTTAATATGTATCGTTGAACATTTTATTCCCAAACAATGGAATATCATCCTACTGCAATCAATATTCTGTCACTCTTTGTGCGTTTGAGAAAATCTATTACATATTTTAGTCGATTCAATGTAGTGATTTGTTTGAATGTTTCTGAATTTATAAATAAATCCTAGCTACAATACTGAAATTTTTCATATTAAATCAATTGTTGCATAATTAGAATCCTCACAAAATGTGAATCGAAAGAAGCAACATTTCTGAAATAATTTCATATTGAAATTCAATTTAATTCGAATGGATGTATTAAATGGAATTGTTCATAGTCAGTGATAAAAACGAATTTGAGTGAAGTTTTATGCTTGCGGTGCTCATTTTTTCAATGAAACAATATAATTCTGGAAAATATTATTTCTCAATGATAATGTGAATCTAGAAAACCAAGAGATATATAATTATTCATATCGAATCCCATTAAAGTGGAATTATTATTGGAATATGAAGTGGTTTATTGATGGAAAGATTCGTGTATCATCCTGAAGGGTTGCTATACTAACCACCAACCCGATATCAACCCTTGACCTAATTTTATACCCATGGAACAAGGTCGTCACAGGGTTGAAGTGGGGGATGTTGAATGTAATACGTTTCTTATACTGTTAATGGCTCAATATCATTCACTAAAGGATAAATGTAATTTGCGAAAGATTGTCAGGAGAGTTCTGGAACTGTGGAAGTCTATATAAAACTCCATAACCGGATCTCAAATTGGTCAACATGTTCCAATCAATAATGTAATGGAAGTGATGAGAACTGTGTGAAGTATATTTTTGTGGAATTTTATAAAATATAATTGTATTGAAAAGTGGAATAATTTTTCTTAGAAAATACATAAATTATATGAAATAATGTTTGAACCAGTATTGCCAGGAGGATCAGAAATCCACCAAAATTAGGCAATTCTTTCGGACTACTGATTACAACGATCAGTCAAATGAGAACAAATTATTCGGAATGGTAACCCTGAATTCGATAATAGATTCCATAATCCATACAGGAAACCAAGCAATGTTCCCATGTGTATTTCAATGCACGCACAAAATTTTTTAAAGCTTTCTATCAGATGTTATGAAAAACTCAGAAATTAGGAAGGAAAAATCAATCAAATAATAGAATAATAGAAGAAAAAGAGGACTCCCATCCTTTGAACTAGTTTCCAATGCAAGGAAACATCCATGTTTGATATTGCAATTAGTACACAGTAGAAAATTGTGTATTTTCAACACACGTGCATGTCCCAAACGGCCCACTCAAAATTTGTGTTAAATTTACATTGAAAATCTGTTAATCTGACACTTGTCTGTGTTGGTTTCCAACACGAATTTTGAGTGTACCGTTTCTAACACAAAATTTGTTACTGTGTATGGATCGATATGAACGAATAATTCGCCATTGACGAGTAACATTGAAACACTATAAGTCCTGACCACATGTAAAAATCATCTCGCCATATTACTAGGCCAATAATTAATTTCATACGTGGCTAATCATTCAATGCCATCACTGGAGTCACGTCATCATCCAATGCCATCACTGGAGTCACGTCATCATCCAATAGTTAACCCTTGATGAACAATCATTCATGGGCGCCATTAACATGCAACATAAGGGCGTATGTAAAACAAAATCATCATTTTACTTTTTCACTTATCTGTATCCTAATAAACTTCCTTCTTGTGAATAAATGACCAACGAGATAATGATTTGTTTTTTTATATCCGCCCATTTGTTTCAGAAGGACAGTATAGGCCAGTAATGTATCGTTATTAGGCTGATTGATAAACCCTGTGTATATGTTATTACAACATATCAACGTCTGAATCACACATATTTTAACATTACTCACAGATGACTGATATTTAAACTATGCGTGATCTTTGCACGTTCAAAAATATGCAATTATGAATTTTCAAAATACATACATTGTTTTTATATTCCAGGAAATTGTTATTTTTTTTTCTTTGTTAATAAGTTTCACAAGCTTTTTCTGTGATGTCACTTGATATTTTTCTCCAAAGAATGTAACAAAAGTGCACACTTGTGGAACATCCAACTTCAATTCTTCCCTTTGTTGAAGAAAATTTCTATCGTATATTAAATCATATTTGACGAGGAACAAAGAACTGGCAATGTTCCATATCAAAATACAGTGAATTAAAATGATCATTTTTCATATTCTCGTGAAGCACAATTTGAATTCGAAGATAAATGTAATTTATTCACTCGATTATTATGTAATCAAAGTTTTAGAGACCTAGAAGCGAATACTGTTAAAAAGTCAATCATACCGAGAGAAATAATAGAAGTTGATTTTTAATAATAATCACGCATAATCCGTACATAAACTATGCATCATTCTTCCACCTAGAAGTAAAAAATCCATTCTCCATGTCTGTATTGATCTGGATGAGATTAAGGTGAATGACTATATCCTGGTAAGTGGATATAATGTCGTCTGAGTGTGGTATGAAATTGAATGAATCAAGCCATGGGGAATAAATTATGCATATTTTCCGATGCAGAACAGTGATAAAACTGTTTTGTTTCGACCACTAGAATATTTTAATTGATTCCGATTAATCCCTAATCAATGTTCAGAATTTCTAATTGGTATTAATCGATTCCAATTAGAATTCTGCACGTTTAATCAGAATGAATGAGATTTTTTATCCAGGGGGAATATACAGAGAATGATCACAGTTGTTGCCTTAATTCAATTTTATCACAACCTATTCGAGAATTCCAATCCTTATCTATGGATTCATTTTGAGTTGAATGTTAGAATGGTTCTTGAAATAGTTTTGAACAAAAATATAGGATTTTTAATCATATTTTATTGAAATTTGATACATTGCACTTATTTTGAGTTTCATTACATTTCATCATATTAAAAGATGTTGGTACAACACATTAATTGTTGTTGAAATGAATACACACCATACAATTCAAGTACCATGAGATCAAAAACCATTTTATGAATGTTTGCAGTCATCGTAATTTAATCTCAAACATATCGCTTTCTCAGTACATGGAATAAATTACCTGATGGGAATATTGCATGCTGGATTCGACGTCGCTACAATTTTGGTATCAGTAGTTGGAAGCATTGTTGACAATTCAAAGAGTCCTCGTCTTCGAAACAACACTGAGAAAACAATTCCATTCGGCAATCGTTACCAAATCTCATAGATATGGCAAAATGAATAACTATTTAATTTGTGAGCACATCTGAACCCAGTGGATCAGTTGAATCAACGAAATAAATGGATCCATATGCGCTTTCAAGTCGAATAAGCTTCAACTGATCTTTTTGTTTCGTGAACCTTCGGTTATAGTTACCAAACTTGGTATTATTATTACTAAATTTTGGTAATAGTTATCAAATTTTGATAATGATGAACGAATCCATGTTTGACCAAACTAAATCAGAGAATAAAGATTGGTAAATAAACTAGATTCTTTTTTCAATGAATGAATGGGGTTCACTTCGTTTGCATTTCTACGATTCAGACGGGGTCGCATCTGTGTAATTCGAACAGAGCTCTCTTCGCTCGCATTTCATGATAATTTGCGTTTTGCTTCAAAAAGAAGTATCGAAGCAATTGGATATCCCCTTTAAAAAAAGAACTCAATTGTTTGATGAATCAAATGCATGCATACTCATGTTTATAAATGATTTTTTATTTCAATGAAAATCTCAATGCTGCAACATAGTAATCATTTGATCTCATTGTACTCTTATGTGATATATATTCAATTAGATATATTTTAGAAAATATTAGAAAATATTTTTCACTTTTTCAAAGTAAAAGATGTTTATAAATATCAACACGGTTGATTCTACACTGAGAGAAGAGTTTGTTTGTGACAAAGGAGGCTTATGGATTGCAAACAAACCATCATTTGGGTCAAATCAGATTTTTTAAGATAGTTAACAAACATTATTTGATTGAAATGCATTTGGAATAAAATCTTCTTTTTCAGTGTACGGTACCGCGCGTCTGAATTTCTAATATTTCTAGTAAGAAGAAAACTATAGTAATCGCGTTTAACTTCATATTGAAAGAAATATTAACACACGAAAAGAAAACTTTTAATTGTGTCAGTTGAATTTCCGCTCTAGCTTGCATCTCAATATTTTCACACTTACAGGACAGCCATTTAGTAACACTTGGTAAAATTTTATCGATGGAGCTAAAAATTTAGTATTTAGCTGCATGCAGCAGCGTAAAAATAGCTAGCCTTCTCATAGCTAATCCATTTTCTGTGTAGTTTTCTATCAATATCATGTGCATAAGGGCTAGACACGCTAATCATTCTTAATGACTTTTGAAGAAGCCAAGGAAAAGACTCTAACCAGGGGAGACATTTGTTGTGCAAGGTGAATGGAGGAAACGTGAAATACATCCATCCAGATTTTGACAATTTTAATAATGAACTGCACGCAGAGAAAAGTTATCTGAAAAAAATTACAGTAAAGTAGGGACAAAATCAAATTGTAGGGTTATGTACCATGTTCGATTATTCAAATTACTATACTTTCTATGAATAAATAATAGAATTACCCCACTCTTCACTAGAAAATATAGTAATTTTGATGAAAAAATATATTACATAACCCCGCAATGTGATTTTGTCCCTACTTTACTAGGTAGAGTGTAGTAATTGTTCAGGTAACTGTTCTCTGCGTGTGAATTCAGATGCAATGATATGAATCGAAATCGAATTAGATCGGATAAATGGTTTAATTCGCCGTATTCAAAAGAGGCCTTGACTCTCGGAGGAAACTACTTCGTCATACTCGGAGGAAAATACAGGTCGAAAATATACACTCACAGAAAGGATTTCTTGAAATGAGAAAATTCTATAATACTTGAATCAAGAAAATTTCTTTTGAAATCAAAAAGAACTTTTCTTGATTCAAATAAAATTTTCTAAGCCCAAGAAAAAAATGAGTTTTGTCCCAGCGACAAGAAAAATTTTTTCATTTCAAGAAATCCTTTCTGTGAGTGTAATAATATTTTCTTATAAAAATCTGAGAATTCTCCTTTCAACTTTTTAATAAACCAGAAACGGTAAGGTTTGGAAAATTCATTCTTTCCATAAAAATACGGAAGATTATGAGTACTGTACAACAAATGGTGAATGACATTGAAATTTGAAACGTTGAACGTTGAGTTTCAATATTTTAAGTTTCAACCGTTTTCTTCATTTTTTCGATTTTCATAGGAATTCATTGCATAGTTGATAAAATATAGCTCGTGAAATCAAAGGCCAAACCAAGGTATAGACAATTTCTGAATTCAAATTTGATTTTCAGGAATTCTAGAAATATTGTGTATTCGAAATGTAATGCCCCTTGCAGAGAATGGTTTTGAATTGAAAAATTTATTCATCCCCACCAAATTATTAAACATTGAGTCTTTTTTTGTTAATTGTCATTCATAAACTCAATACCGTGGCATTATCTAGATTTTTCGGGACAAACTACGCAAAAAAGCGTGCATTTATTCAAAATATTCCTCCACACATTAAGGAAAGAACTAGTTGAAATAACTATTCAACGCATATAGACCAATTTTTTTCGTTAGAATAACAAATTCCTCCGTCAATTTAACCAATTTTGAATGATTGTTTTTTAAAATTAGTCAAATCATTGAACAAAACTAGCTCACAAGTTGAATAGTTATTTCAATTACTTGTTTTCCCGTGTATCCTGTTCCTAGTGAAAATATCACAAATTTTTCTTCATAACCACACTAGAACACTGAAGGGAAAAAAATAATTGACCAAACTAAAGCTGGCTCAGCCGCTTACTTTCAACCACACGAAGAAAAATGGAATTCGAAAATTTAATAATTTTAATAAAAATCTCCAAATTTTTCTTAGTTTTTCAACAGACTAGGAACGATAAGCGTTAGAATATTGATTTTTATTTAAGAAAATATTAAAAGTTATGTATATGAAGTGAAAAGTAACAAACACGATTAAAATTCAAAATTCTAACCAACCAAACTTCACTACACCGTAAAAAATGAAACGAGCGTCACAAATTCCGTTTGTATCATGACAGACGAAATTTTTGTAATATTACCACGCTAAGTATAGTGGAGTTACAGTTTCAATGGTGTGGAATTATACTATGTTGGTGAAAATTGGACAAAATTTGTGCATATGATTTCCAAATTGTATTTATTCTATGTTCACCGTAGAAATTTTTACAACTTTTGGGCTTAAATAATAAAGTTATCCACGCTGAGCGTGATGGAATCACAGAGAGTGGTAAAATCACAGTTTTGCTATAACAGTCCCACGCTGAACGTAGGTAATTTTTGTTCCTACGCTCAGTGTGGTAATATTCCAAAAGTTTTTTTACAGTGTATGTGTTGTATAAAATTTAACTTTCAGAGTATTAAATTTCAATCGCACCTGCTACATTTTGGACAATATTCATAATCTTCCATATTTTTTTGTATACCTGATCACAGTGGGTAAAAATTCCTGGTAAATTTATCACGTTTTTCGGTTGGAAATCCGAAAAATCGGTGTATTTACCACATTTTTTGATAAAATTACCAGAAAGTCGGTATATTTACCATATTTTTTTGGTATAATTACCAAACTGTCGGTAATCTTCCCAAGTTTTTCTTCAGGTTAAGGGGTAATATCACTTTGTGTCCAAAAAATTTTTAGTCATTTTCTAAGACGTGCCACAAACGATAGGAACATTTTTAGGATATGGGGCTTTTTGCATATGAAAGCACTAGTCGTTGAGTACCAGAAACACATTGTGTTAGATTTTTACAATACAAAATGGCGACACATCAGCGCACTGAAAAAAAGTCTGGTCTTTCACATGGGCGTATCGCTAGAGATCACAATTATGAATGCAGTACAAAAAACCAAAATTTTTCTGAAGAAATAGTCCAAAATCTAGAAATCTACGTAGGATTTTTCCAATATCAGCTTTTTTGTCGATTTTATAGGCGATTTTCGGACGATTTTTCCGAAAACATCGAAAAAAAATATTTTATTTTGACCGTACTACCATGCCGCCATTTTGGATTGAAAAAAAAATTGAATAAAAAGTGTTTTTTGCACCCACAAACTGGTACTTTCATATGCAAAAAAATCCTGTACACCCCAAGTGTGTATTGACGGCGGGCCCCATCTATGCCCAGGGTGGGTGCCCATGCTACCCAACGTGGGACCAACCCTGGGATGATAACATCGTTCCCAGCTTGGCCGTATTGCTTTACCCGAGAATTGGTAACACCACGGGCCCAGCATGAACCCAGACTAGGCAATCAATACTGCCCCTTCCTTTTTGTTTAAAAATTGGAAAATCCCTAGCATGTATATACCATGGGGCCCACCCCGGGCCAGCATGGGCCCCATCCTGCCAATATGGGCCCAAGACTGGGCCAGAGTGGGACCAAAATTCTTACACGCTGAGGATTGTACACACATGCTCGGGATATAAATTCACCCCAATCTTGGCCTGACGCTGGTCCAAATTGGGGCCAATTTCAAATGTGCCCGCACTAAGATTCATTATCTCTATTTTTTTCAACTATAATTGTATGGGAAAGCACAACAGGGCCAAGATTGAGCCAACATGGACCCCATCGTCATTCCCCAATACTGGGTTAAAGAGGATGGACTCAGCCTGGGGCCCATTATCATTATAGGCAATACACGCTTGGGATTTATAATTTTTTTTGTGTCCATGGCAACAATTTTAAAAAATCGTCAATATTTCCGTCCACAAAGTGATATTACCCCTTAAGGTAGTTCTCCGGGAGAATTCAGGATCAAATTAGAAAAATTATTGTCAAGCAGAGCACCAAGATCGAAGGAATTCGATAATCATATTCGTTGGGACTTATATTCTTATTTATGACAAAAAAAGAACCAACTCGGAGTATCAATAAACAACCTTGTAACAAGAACGTGAAATTTGACATGGTTTTTTTCTCAAAAAATAAACAAAAGCGTGTGACAGTGTCATGATGACTCATATAGAAAAATCCCCATGGTAAAGGTTTTTTAAATCTCACAAGGAACAAAATGAGCCCTCATAAGTCATAAACGGTTCAAAAATAAAAATTTGTTGAGAAAAAAACCATGTCAAATTTCGCGTTGTTGTTACTCTCTAAATCTGAATCAGTGGAATTTCACTGGATTGCAGTGATAAGTATACCACTGCGAATCAGTGAGTATTCACTGATTTTCACAGTGAAATACGACTAATTGTAATCAGTGAAAAGAACATCCAACTGCAGAATCAGCGACTATTCACTGATTATGCAGTGGAATTCAACTGATTGAAATTAGTGGTATACTTATAACTGCGGAATCAGTCGAATTCCACTGATTCAGATTTAGAGAGCACAAGGTTGTTTATTTATACTTCGAGTTGGTTCTTTTTTTGTCATAAATAAGAATATAAGTCCCAACGAATATGATTATCGAATTCCTTCGACCTTGGTGCTCCGCTTGACAATAATTTTTCTAATTGGATCCTGAATTCTCCTGGAGAAGTACCTTGATTGCTGCTCAATTATCAAAGAATTTCTTAGAAAATTCACCGATTTTTTTGTACAGTCAAATTAATTTCCTATACTTCATCGTTCCTACTCTCTAAATTTCTTGGAGTGAAAATCCACTCCCAAAGAGCGAGAATACTGCAATTCCGACAAGAGTGGGATTCCACTCCTATAGAGTGAGTTTTCACTCCATAAGAGTGAATTTCCACCCTCTTGGAGTAAGGATTTCACTCTTCAAACCGAGTTGAACCTGCACTCTTTCGGAGTGAGAATTTATTCTCATGGAGCGAAAAGTCACTCTTCGCGGGTGGAATCTCACTCTTCCTGGACTTGCAGTATTTTCTTTCTTCGAGAGTGAATTTTTCACTCCCAGGAATTCAAAGAGTAGTTGATTAAAAAATTAAGGAAAAGTCTCAGATTTTTTATAAAAATTATTACATCTCCGAGTTCCATTCTTTTCCATGCACCAGTCCAACATGAAGGATTTAATAGCAATCTGGAGTTGAAAACAAGTGTTTCATTTGAAAACTTGTTCTCGAAAAACCATTGTCATACATCAAAAGAGAACGAAAAAAATCAAGTAAATAGTTTGTACTTTCTTCAATCAATGTCGAGTTGTCTTCACGGAAAAAAATTTATGAGAAATTCTGGACCAGAGATAATTTCTATTACAATTCAAAACAAACTGTAACAAGTCCAACTAAATTGGAGTACTTCCAATGGGAGTTACATTAAATTCTATTCAAAAGTTGTCTCGAAAATTCATTTCGAATTATGGTAGATTTGACAAGTAATTTTTTATTCGAGAGAAATGGAGAATTTTGAAAATTTCTCCACTGAAATACATATTGATGGGAGGGAGGAACAATCAATGAACTATTCATTCAACCCTAATGAATTTTGTTTTCTGGTGCAGGAATACGTGACGCTCGTGTAATTGTAATTTATATGAAGTTCCCTAATCCTTGAAGTGATTTCAACTGCTCTATCGTACGAATATACACATATCGCAATGAAAACAATGCTTTTACCTCAGTTACACTAGATATATTCTATCAATTAATCTTTCACAATTTTATCGATCAGTTTCTTCGGTTACAGGAGGAGTATCATGAGTTGGCAGCTTTTTGGCAAAATTAACAATTGAAATAGGTAAAACAAATAAATGAGAAAATTGGAACGCTTTATAGATTTTCTCTCCAACTTGGTGTGTGAGAAAAAAATGTCATTTGTTCATCCCTCTCGACAATATACACCGCATTCAGAAATCTTAGCAAAAACATCTGAAATCCGATCGAGTGAAATGCAGCTAATGTACGTCTTATAAAACGAAGAAACGAAATCTTATACGCGTGTATGTGTGTCCGTGAATATTTCCTCTCTTCTACGCTTTGAATGGGCTGAAAAAAGATAATACAATGTTCTCCGAGGAGTCGTAGAAGGGCAGACGTGCGCCAGAGGGAACAGCGCGCGCTTACTAGTCTCCTCTGACTGCTACGACACATGCAATAATATATATACATAAATTTCTTACACATACAAGCCGTGTATGAAGTACATACGCTGTTCGTCAATGTACGTACACACGCAAACACATAGGAGAAAACACCTCGCGTTCGCTAGTCTCTTCTTGCGCCACATGTACAAGTTCGATATATGGAAACCTGGAAATATAAGGAATATAAGATAAAATTGCCAACTTTTCAATCGCATTCAAATTTCTCATACGATTTTTAATTGCGTCTTCGCATTTCGCGGATATAGGATTTTTCTCTTCAATTTTTGTCAACTTGATTTTTTTCTCCATCAAAATGCGGCTTTAGTCTCTTCGTTTATTTCCAAGCCTCGTTACATTCTCTCATACACGTACCAATCACGAATGTACGTGTAAAAGCTTCTCTTTCTCTCTTCGTCGTTGGATTCTCGTGTGTCTCCGTTTATCTAATTGAATCAACTCCAAGTGGAAGTGACACGAAACTATCTTCTATAACACACGTACGGTACACGTATACGCTCACTCTTACACCGTAGCCCAACACTCCTCGGGCATGCATGTATATATCTAGCTGATCAATAATTTCCGATACTCACTAACGGGATATTCAAAACATGTATGCTCACTTCATGGCGTATCTTCTCGGAGGTGATGTGATCGTTCTTGATGAGAACTGGCGCGGGAACATTTGAAAATCTTACGTCCAATGTCAAAAGACTTATTCAAGGGGCTGAATGAAGAGGAAAATTACAATGTACGAGGATGAAAATTCAGTGGACAATTTTTTTCATCACAGAAATGGAGTTTTTAATCAAGAATATAGCTTTTGGGAGTCGGATCGATCATTCCAAACATCCCGTACAGGAGTTGTCTTCAGAATGTGATATAATTCCTGTTTAAGAAATATTTTACGTGGTGCTGCACTTTGATATCTAATATTTCAATCATTTTTATTTTAAAAAATGTTATAACTCGAGTGGAAACATTGAAAAAGTTATACACAATTTATATATAAATTATATTAAAATGAATTGCCTTTTCGTATACAAATTCCTGTACAATCACAGATTTTCAATTCTGATTTTATTTACTAAGACAAAATAAAATAATTCTGTATTCTTATTTATCAATAAATTCATAATTTATCTTTTAAGATTCAATCCAGGCTTCGTAACCATAGAGGTAATCGTTGCATCCGCATAGATGTGAATGGTCCGGGATCCCGTGCACATCACTCCTTGTTTTCATGTGCAGGGCCGGCTGTAAAGTCAATCTTTCAGAGGTGCTACGCTGTTCTTGATTCACAATTTTTGTTTGATTTGAAAATAAATAACGATCATGATCAACCGATGAACAATTGAGAATGCTGATTTCATTTAATAATCGAGGAAAAATCTTGGTTCGTCGAGTCATCGTCGATACTCAACTTTCTACGCCTCGTTGAAAATGTATGTGTTTTTTGGTCTGCAGAGAATTTTTCAAGCATGCAAATTGATGTCGGAATCGATACGTATTATCCATTTGATTTTCAATTACAGTTTGAATTCCTGCACAGAGAAAAGTTTATATTAAAGATTACTATATTTTTATGGTACTCGTGGGATATACTTTATTATGAGGCTCAGAACTACATTTATTTCAAATTATAACATATTTATCTTCATCCTGACGAGAAAGTATGGTGAATGCTCGTATACTTGTGGTTCATAACGACATAATTAAGTATATCCCAAAAGTACAATATAAATATGCTAATATCTAATATGAAATTTTTACTGTGTGTCTTAAACTACTTCGTTATTGTTCATTGTTCTCTTTCGAATATATTTTCCGTTTGCATAGAAAAATGTGACTCATGAATGTACAAAGCAGCTTACACAGAGTTAGGTCACTCTGGAGATTAAAAGCGTGGCACAACTTTGACAGTGTTTCATAGGGGGAGAGCGAGGTGAATTAAAAATCAGATGGAAAAGTCTTGATCTCGTATGATTTTGCAAACAAAGAATCGTTTTTGTTTCGTTGGATTTCAAACAAACGGCAATGATTCGATTGATTCTGAATGTGATCGAACCATCTTTTCATTCTTTAATAAAAAATTCTAGTAGAAATCAGTTGGTTTTCTATGCGGTGAGGAATTTTGTGTACTTTTATGAAAAATTTATGTTCCAGGAGATCACTCAAGGTTGAATTGAATATTCAACGAATTAGATGTAAATTCAGTTCATATAAATATTGAATCACACGGAAAGAAATTTTTAACTGTAACAGCTGAATTTCAACTATTATAATTAAACATTTTAGCACCCGCGGGACAGCTAATACTCTGTTCTTAGGAATATTAAGCTAAAAATGTTGCTGCAACGGCTGAAATTTAACTATTGGAGCTAAAAAATGGCTGTCCATCTCACAGCGAATTACTTCTTTTCCGTGCACTGTTAATTTCACATTCTTTTCTTTTGAAGCAACAGAAACCGCTCGAAAGAAGCCAACTGCAATGATGATGAAATGTCGGCACCCAACCGATACCCTAGTAGAAATTTTGGATGAGAAAATACCAGGGCTAGACGAGGCATGCCTGATTTCTTATCCGGTCCTCATCTGATTTCGTTACGGTTTCCCCCTATTTCGCTCGATTTTATAGAAATCTCATCCGAACCCTATTGTACTCCTGCGTTACAACCCTATTTGGATCCTACACGGAGAAGAAGGTATCTTAAAAAGTACCATAATTTATGGATTTTCTGCGCTGGTCTGACCCGAGTCTCAATATTTACCTGAACAAACCTCTAAAAGTACCATAATATCTGGGACTTTTATAAGGAAGGTACCATACTTATTCTGAAAAGTCCAAGAAATTATGGTACTTTTAGATATTCGTGCAAGTAAATATTCCGACTCGGGTCAGACCAGCGCTGAAAATCCATAAATTATGGTAATTTTCAGTATATCTCTTTTCTCAGTGTATCAGGGAAATCAGATAAGTCCCTTGTAAGGATCTCATGAGATTTTTCTTTATGCATTAATCCGGTTTCCAAATTCTAGCCTGATCAGGGCCTTATCAAAAATAGGGAATGCAAATTTCCACTACACCGAGGACCCAATTTCTTGAATTCAAAGAAAATTTCTTAGCCCTCATTCTGATAAATCTTGTTTTCAATGAAAAAAATCATTCATTGAAATGGAAAAATGTTCCATTGAACTGAAATAATATTCTTCGAATTTAGGAAAGAATATATTTTTGTTTCAATTTGAAAATTCTTGGTTCTAGTTTGATGAAAGTTTTCTCCATTGAACTGAATTTTCGTCTATTGAAAAAAAGATTGATTAGAATGAGGGCGAAGAAAATTTTCTTTTAATCTAAGAAATTGGGTTACCGTAAAAACCGTCAGAATTTTTCGACCAAAGTGTAGAATAATCCCTCTTTATCAAACTGCTCTATTTTTTCTGTGTATTATGAATCAGTATTAGATTTGAAGCATCTGTCGTTGCTCTTCTGGCCTTATTTTTATGGATAAATGATTTCGTACGAATTACCCACAATTTTTATACAAAAGTTTGATTTTTATTGAATTTTTATTTCATCCATTGAGGAATTTTTTTTATATGAAGACACAGGAAAACATTTTTATCATCCCGTTTGATTGATTTAACAAGCATTGGCCCAAGTATCAAACTATCGATCCGACTCATTATTTTAAAGCATTCATCGAGCTTTGCAAAGTGAATGGGGAGAGAAATTGGCAAGATTTGTGCCGAGTGCACTTGAGACCATTGTGGACATGATAAAGCTTTTTATTTTCCTTGCATGAAAAAAGTGTTGACTAGGATGCAGCGCTGGTACGACTCCTTGTATCTTCCCTGAATTCTCAAAAGAATGCTTTTCCAACATTATGGGAACTTAAAAGTTGAAAACTCTTGACATTTCTGGGTTAACAATTAAACTTGGGTCAAGTTCGAATCATATCGGATTTGATGCATAATTGTGTGTTGTTGTTTTTTGAACTTGTATAGATCATTGCTGAAACAGCAAACCTCGGAGATTTGCTTTGCTGATATGGCAAAACTTGTTGCTGAATTGGCAAATAATTTGCTGTCACAGCAAAAATCTTGCTCTTTTAACAAGCGCTTGCCATTCAACAATCCGAGATTGTAGATATACAGACAACTAGGAAATTTTGTTGAATTAGCAAATATCTTGCTAAAATAGCAGAATTTTTGCTGTAACAGCAACCGTTTTGCTGATTTAGCAAAGCAGATTTTTCGGAATCGCTTTTTCAGCAAGAATTTTTCTCTGCGTGTGATTCTCAATTCTACCAGCAGATTCCTAGAACACTGAAAAAACAAATATTTATTTGACTGGAAGAATCTTGCTTTTCAGTGCAGTCAATTCATTTGGGCAGTGATTTTCAAGTTCGAAAATAACTCAATGGTTCATCCTCGCTACGCGATTTCCCTTATTTCAATCCAAATTCAACACAGCTTGACACACACATACACACACACACATTTTATGAAGCTGAAACTAGCGACAGATTGATGTAACTTTTAATAGAATTGTTTTTTGAAATATTTGAGTAGTTGAATCGCTCATTTGAAAGCCATCCAATCAATTTTTGGTGTAAAAAATAATTGAATTGAAGTGGAATTAAAAGTTACATCATTCTGTTGCTAGCTTCAGCTTCATAACATTCTCGGCAATCGACTCTGTTTCGACGTTTTAAAAATTTTCAGAGTAAAAGGTGCCATCATTTCAAATATCAATTAGATCGATCAATAACCTGGGGTCTTCCTCGGTTAAAAACGCTCGTTGAATCCAATTGAATAATGGGATTCATTGAAACTCATTCAAAACTATCGAGAGCCAGTTTTTGAATAATCATTCACCGTTGAAAATTTGGATTAGTTGATGGGATTTAATGGAACTCTTTCACTAGGGCTTGCACTCCTTGCATTTTGTAGTTGTACCCATTCCAATCTTCCTCCTAGGCATTTTTAATCGTTCTAACAACAATTTCAGCTAATTTCATAATTGTGGCTCTTTACTTTTATTGAACATTTGCTCTCGTCTGTTTTTTGTTTTCAATGCAACGAGGTTGGTTGGGTGCCTGCAGTGCCCTAAATCCAATACCACACGCTTTTCTCGTTAAATTATCCAAGTGCACATACACGAAAAAAAAAAATACAGAAATTTAGGGTATGAGATGACAACGCGTCGCCTCAAGCCTTTAAATGGAAATTTTTACAAAATATATTGTCAAATAATTCACATCATAAGAAAAAAAAAGTATATTTTCGTCTTAAAATATGAATTATTTGACAATACATTTTGTAAAAATTTCCATTCAAAGACTCATAATGAAGTTCTTCATTTTCTTTTTCCTGCGTACAAAGTGCACCTTATTTCAAAGTTACTTTATTGTATTGTAGACTGTAATAAGCGGTCTGATGATTCTGAGAATATTTACATCCAACTCAATCATCCCATTATATGCAAATATCTTTTCAACCCGGGGTAAATGTCTACAATTAAGTATTTTTCTGAATACACTCCAAGCTATTCATCTTTGAAATTCTTGTTCGATGGACTGAATTGGCCACGTCACAAATGAAATGCATTTCACAATCAAGTTTTCATCATTCGAAATGTAATGAATTGTTCTGACAATCAGACAAATTTGAACATGGGTAAGTTTCTGTATTTAAACTTTGGTATTGAATGTCACTTGTTCTCAACATTTCCCAAGATCAACGAGCGTGGAGGTGATGGATACATGATCTCGTTTATAAAGTACATATACGCGCGTGTCTAAGTAGAGTCGTTCAGATTGCAGTCAAGAAAGAGCTTTATGGGATATTTTAATTATGGTACCTTACTTCCGTTCTATATTTGGAAGAGTGAAAGTCTGATCATTTCAATTTGTCAATTCTTTGGATGAAAACCTGTCTAAATCGAGACGGATTATCATTTGTTTGGTGTCGCATTTCAATCTATGAATAGTATAATTTCGAAATTCTGACATCGAGCCTCTTCACATCCTCGTTCATGAATGGATTCAATATAAAATTATGTCAGTATCATGTTCCCTGGGATAGTACACTGTAAAAAAAAACTGGAAATTTACTGTGCAACTGGACTGGAAATTTCCAGTGCTAGTACTGGAATATGGATATTCCAGTACATGTACAGAGATTTTGTTGTTACGTTACTGAAAATTTACCAAGCATAACTGAAAATTCAGTCATTGTACTGGAATTTTCAAGTTTGAGATGATGTACTGAAATTTTGCCATGATTTCGCGAAAATTTTACCGGCTCGTACTACAATTTTATAGTTCTTGTGCACCAAAAAAAAATATTCCCTCAAAAAGGACTTGAGAAAAAATTTGGAATTTAGAAAAAAAAACCTAATCGTTGGTATACTGGAATTATACAGGTTTTTAACTGCAATTCTCAGGTTTTGTGATGGAATTTTCCAGTTACTATGCAATTGAATTATACAGGTTTTGAACTGCAATTTTCAGGTCGTGTGATGGAATTTTCCAGTTGCTATGCAACGGAATTTAATCACTGTTGCACTGAAATTTTCCACTTCTATTGGACTTCGTCATTTCTGGCAGGAAAAATTTCAAGTCTTTATATTAAAAATTTCCTGATTGAGATTTTGAATAATAATTGTAATTGTAGCCAATGAAATTGATATATGAGGTTTTTCCAAGACTTATCCTCTTGTGTTCTAGATATGAAGCATATGTAGTAACCCAAGCTGGCCTTCCAACATGTCGCGCTATAGCTCATCGGTTAGGTCTTAGGTTTCAGTTGGTAGGCAGGTAGAAAAGTGTGGGTTCAAATCCTGTTAGGTAGACATGAGTTTCTGTCCATCCAAATGAACGATCAAAAGTTTCTCAATCATCTTGGAACACAAGGACCCTGCAAAATCACTTTGCGTGAGCAATTTTTTTTCAATTTTCATGGATATTTTCAGCATTAATTTTCCAGTACATGTCCTGGAAAAGTCCAGCTCGTGTACTGAAAAATTCCAGTACCGAGGCTCAGAAAATTTCCAGTTTTGATGCGGAAATTCCATAACGTTTGCACTGAATTTTTGCAGTACAAATGTGCTGAAATTTTCCGGTACATGTACAGGTTAATGACTTCCAGTACATGTACTGGAATTTTCCGGTGAAATTTTTTTACAGTGTAACCTGTTTTTAGTCACAGTAATTTTATTGACTACGACAGTGAGTTTGCAATTGTGTTGCAGCAGAAAAATTTCTGTACAGTTGAATTTATTTGCTATTCTATTCTCTGTATTCACACTGATCTTCAGTACTTTTACTAATTTGGATTTACAAAGTATATATAGTACTTGAAATTCAACTGCTTTCGCAAATAATTTACGGCTACAGCTAATTGGATGGCTAAAATCGCCACAGTAGTGAATTATTCGCTAAGCTAGTAAAACATTCATTGTTTCATTGGGGCTATGCAGCTGAGATTCCGCTATGACAGCCTATTTGTTTTTTCTTTGTGCGTTAAACCCTTTCACAAAAGTTTCGGGGAAAACAGAATTTCATGTAACAGTAATGAAATCTCCCTATGATTCTTCTAAAATCAATTTTCAATCATAATTTTCTATTTCACTGCATTTTGAATACATTGTTGTTGGAACCGTGGTGAGAACCGATTTTTAATTCTAATAAAATTATGTCTCAACTAACCATAATTAAAGTAGATTTTCATTTCGTTGAAAAAAAAACACAAAATCTTTTTATAAGGGTATTATATAAACCACTATAATAATTAAAATAGTTTCGATCATTATTCTTGAAAATAGAATCGACATGGATTCTATTTTCTATGATTTTTTATTTCAAAAGTGAGGTAAATCAACAAGAATTCACGTAAATAGTATTCTGCAGTTAATGGACCATTACCGGGTAAACAAAACGAATGAAACAGTGAACGTACGAATTTCATGCGTCGTCAACTGTGAACACTTTCCGAGCACCTGACGGTACTACGAGGATACGAAGTTACCTGATTTCTTGCTAGAATTTCCAATTTCATACAATCTATAAAGAGTTGAGTGATATTAGAAACATTTGATATTCTTTTTTTTTTAAATAACCCTCGAATAAAGAATTTTTTTTCAGAATTATTATATACAATTTATTCATAATCAGATATAAATTGCATATAATTTTGAACATTTTTCCACTACTCGAGTGTCTATGATTTGGAAAATGCCCTGTGAATTTTAAAACTCGTTAATTACTCTAATAAGCGATTTCATAAGTTTTAATAATTGAATGACTTGGAAGAGTAGTTCTATAATTTTCCTGTGCACACTTTTTTTTCATTGCTTTCTGTTTTTTAGCTATTGCGAATGAAAAATTGAAGCAAACATATTAATTAAACGACATGAACTTTAGTTCGAAGTGTAGATTCAAAGGAAATAATAATCAGAATTAATATGTGCGTAGTTGGGAAAGAACTTGACTGTATTTAACGGTTACGCTAACTGTTGTATTAAGCACAGTAAAAATATATTCACGTTCAGCGCACTGTAAAAAAACCGGAATTTTTCAGTACCGTAAGTACCGAAGATATTCTGTGCGTAATGAATTTTTTCTTTCTACGCATTTTATTTCAGAATGTTATTAATTTTCGATTACGCGAAGTAACTTTTCTTTGATGCAGGAATATTTGGTTAATGAATTTTCATTGACAGAGTTGGATTATTGGGAAATTTTAATGCGTAGAACGAAGGTTCTCCACGTTGAATGGTAGAAATTCAATGCATGTAATTAATACTTCGTACTTTAATACACAGTTTATACGGGAAAAAAAATGTCTTAAGATATCAGTTTCATTCAATCTGTTTTAGATTGTGTTGTATATCTAAAAATGTGCTCATGATATCTTCTATATTTTATAAACTACACGCAAAACGATTACTTGTTATATTTACCACAATTTGGAATAAAATCTGGGACAGGTTTTACAATTTTGGAGTATAATTTACCGCAACTGCCATTAAATCTACTCCAATTTAGTAAGAATTACCACAATGTTGTTTCAAATGATAGTAGAAATTTTACCTGTCCCAGAATTTACCGCAAATGTTTTTCCGTGTATTATATAAACGTGAAAAAGTACGTACGATCTCAATTAATTGTTTGTGTATCAATTCGTACTCACATTCTAAATTTGTCAACAAAAACGCCAGGGCTATCAACTATTAATAATTCACTACGAATATTTCTCAGCAATGTTCTTCTTGTGTGTATTGACAGTGATTCTTCTAAATATTAACCATTTTAGTCTTTCTAACCTTAGTTGATCTGAAACCAACCTAACCTGACATGGACCGAAATAAATGTGTTTTATATTACATAGTTCCAGCCGGATCGAATTGATTTGACTGTAGAACCGTCATAGGATCAGCAAGTGCTCAACAGTCGTTTGACATCCAATGAAAATTCAGTTTCCATGATTCTAAACGCCCCAAGCGCAATTATAAGAGTACGGAAAAAATGACCATTTAAAAGAATTCAGTGGAAACTAAAGTACGGATCGCAATGAGGATCTCGTGTGAAATCTATTATGCGTAGAGTCCTGTTGAATTCACATTTTTATCTTGGTTACCATAGCAACAATACTCCCTTTTGCTCCAGTAGGAATGTGAAGACGACATTGGTTCAAATGTAAATTTTATTCCAGTCACATTTACGTGAGCGATTGACAAATCAACAAGAACCTATATAGAGTCCAAATGGCATTTTTCCCCTGAAGCACTCTTTGAAGTTCGGTTTGAGCTTGATCCGACTTCAAAAATATTCTTCAGATTCAGTTCGAGTTCCATTCGATTGGAAAATTCAGGAACCAAACGCCACGAGTAAATATTAAACCCGTAGAATAGATGAAACGTTCGATATGAAGTATTAGATTCGTTTATTGATATATTGATCTACTTCTATAAGCGTTCGCAAAATAACTACAACATTCGAACATCAAAAAAGCTTGGGATTGAATAATCCTTTGAATTTGCAGTATATTTACGGAACTTCAATTGAGATATTTGATACATTTCAGTAATCTTGATTATTCAGATTCATCTTCATGCGGAGCAGATAATATCGTAGTGAATTATCAAAGAACATGGGAAAGATAGTATACGAATTCCATAACAACAATGTATACGTTGATATGGCAATCTTGTTGATGTTTTCCTGTATATATCTCGATGTCGATGAAAGTTGTGGCGAACTGCCGCATGTCGCCTACCGTACAGCATTGCAAACTTCATAATATGCACATCATATTCATATCTTTCTAACTCGTAATTTTATACTCAGTAATTTAACAATGTTATGTGATGATTTCTGTATTGATATGATCATGCAGTTACGTTGACCAATGATAAAACTTCAAATTTGATTGCGTGAGACAATTCTCCTCATTCTCGGTCAATTTCTTGCCAATTCCTCAAAAGGAGATTCCAGCGACCCCTAAAGATGCAACCAAAAGACACGACCAAAACTATTCTGACATATTATTCGAAAGTGAAGCAATACACTCAGAGAAAAAGAGTTGCTGCAACAGCAAACCTTGAAAATTTGCTTTGCTGAATTAGCAAAAAATTTGCTATTACAGCAAAAATCTTGCTTTTTCAACAAGCGCTTGCCTTGCAGCAATCCGGAGTTGTAGTTATACAGACGGCTAGAAAATTCTGCTGAATTAGCAAATATCTTGCTAAAATAGCAATATTTTTGTTGAGACAGCAACCGTTTTGCTAATTTAGCAGAGCAGATTTTTCGGAATCCCTTTTTCCATAAGAATTTTTTTCTCTGCGTGCAGAATCAAAATATCGCTCTCAACAGGCCTTTTTCTATCAATATACATGGTATGTACGAAGCGATATTTTGATACCATTTCGTTATTTTTGAATAATTTCTCAGAAAAGATTTGGCTGGTTTTGCCTTAGGGGTAGCACCCTAGAACCCAGAGTTACTAAATTTGTCTATCCGAAATACTCGAAGATAATTCAATAATATAAAAAACATCAACCAGTCAGACCTTGTTTTATATCAATGAGAGGCCTGACTGATTGATTCTTTTCATTTTATCCAGTCCTTCACGTATTCTCTGGAAATTCAAAGACCCTGGTAGTTTTCCGCTTTCGAAATGTTTCCTGATCTCAGTATGAAAAGAATAGAGACAGACTTCCGATATTATCGTCTCAAAAACTTGTTTCTGAAGGTTAAAAGAATGTACCAGACGTTTCCTAAATGTTTGAAAACTTCATTATCTCTTCCAAAAATTCAATGATTCTCAGTTTCAAGATTCAGGGAGTTTACCTAAGCAACGAAATTCAGAGTAATCCGTGGAGGGTTGATCATTTTTGAGTGTTTTGGGGAGCAACTCGTATGTAAATATTTCGCTGAAGAGATTCTGAAAATCTCTTCAAAATCTCTGAAAAACTCTGATTTATTTCTGCAGAAGTCTGAGAAATTCTGAGATCTCGATGAAAAATCTAATATTTTGGGGACATTGTTTTCAGAGTTTATCAGGGTTTTTTTCGGATTTCCCACAGATTTTTCATTAAAATTTCAGATTGATGATTATGAATTCATTATTGATAAAACTCTGAAAGGAGGATCATAAATTTCCGTGTTCTCTCCGAGAGCTGTAGAAAAATTATGAAATATGAGTAATTGTCAGAATTTTATCGTATCTTTTTCCGAGTTCATCAGAGATTTCAGATCGATGATGATGAATTTATTTCTGGAAAAAACTTGAGGAAAATTTGATGAATCTCTGTTTTTCTCGACAAGTGAAAATGATCGAAAGCGAGCAATGTTTAGAACTTTTTTCGTAATTTTGGAGTTGGAACTAGCAGCCGTAAATCTACCAGACGATTGTTCTGACTTTATATTCAATTATGTCAAATGTTACTTATGTTTCATGATTTTTTCAGAGTTTTATCAGTGATGAATTCATAATTATCAATCTGAAGTTACGATGAAGAATCTCTGACAAACTTTGAAAACGATGTCTCGAAAATATTAGATTTTCTATTGGAATCTCGGAGTTTTTCAGACATTTGCAGACGAAAATGACGGCTTTTCAGAGATTCTCAGAAATTTTTCAGCGACATATTTCCATACTGGAAAATGTAGTAACTCTCGGTTCTACGAGATGTCCTTGCAAAGTTACACACCTCAATTAATTTTCTGACCTTCCGTGTATAAATCCAATATAAGGAGCCAAAAATTTGTCATTTGTCGAATATATTTATTACAACTCCACTTTTCAAAAGGTTCCGCAAGTTTTGATGTATAGAAATTTAACAAATAATTGATATTCGGCTTATAAACTCGTATTTATTTATAAAGGGTCAGGCACTGGTACACCTACTTTATTTCCCTCCAAACAATGTCGCATGAATTAGGACAAAAAAGGGGAAAAAAACGTCATCAAAACGGATAAACATGGATTAAGAGGATACCAGAGTTACCATCGGAGCACGTTTTCTTGCACTAAAATACTCGAAACTGAATTCATAAAAAAATCTGAAATTTTCAGGGATGATTCTTTGAGACAGAATTTCTCTGTACAGACCTAGATTAGGTCTCAAAGAATCATCCCTGAAAATTTCAGATTTTTTTATGAATTCAGTTTCGGGTATTTTAGTGCAAGAAAACTTTGGTATCCTCTTAAATCGCATTGAATTTTCATTCAGCTGTTTACAACATTTTTAGCACAGTTTTCAAATTGAATTAAAATAAGAACCAGGCCCTTTCGACTCTTTAGATCTTTCTTTCACAAATTGACTGGAAAGTTGTAGATGGCTCCGCGAGTAAGTTGGCCTATCGATCCTTTAAAATTAATGATTTAGTGCGAAAATTCAGGATGATCTGTAAACTTTCAACCTACACGGAACCAAATTTTGCAACCTCGATATTTGGAGGTTATGATTCAGCCAACTCGATCCCGTACAGCATAGCACAACCACCGATCCTCCACCTAGAACTTCGTTGGAATGGAAGCGGGGAATCGGTGAAGGAATGGGAGCCGTGGAAATAAAGGAGAAATCAGGGAGAGTCTTTGTTGAGGCAACGGAGAAGCGACGGAGAAGCGTCCACCCTCTGTATTTTCAATAAAATTCATAATAGTGCATTCACATATCGAAATCTGAATGTATTAGTCCATCACCATGAATTTTTTTGAAAATGTAGGAGGCGGACATTCCTCCTTCGCCTCTCCGTTGCCTCAACGGAGACTCTCCCTTATTTCTCCCTTATTTCCACGACTCCTATTCCTCCACCAATTCTCCACACCCATTCCAACGATGTCCTAGGTGGAGGAACGGTGATTGTGCTGTACGGAATGAAATCTCCATCTGGATTTTTCAGGGAATTCTTAGTCACTTTGTGAAATGGATTTCCAGGGGGAAAATGCATGAGTCGGCGAGGGGAGAGGCTGATAAGGGGAATCGAAAGACTCCATCATCATCATCATCATCATCATGAAGTAATCAGTCTCATGACTGGTGCGATAAAATCCTCCAACCCTGTCTACGACAACCCTTATCTTGTATAATTTCCTTCATATAACTTAATCTAGGTCTACCTTTTCGAGTTTGACCATTCTTTTTTCCTTCCAATATTGTTTTCAATGAGTTATCATGCCTTAAGAAAAGACTCCATCGGTGTATTAAGAGGATATCAGCGTTTACCAACCGAGCACGTTGCTTAGAAAAAGACACACTATATAATAGAAAGACAGGTCAGAAGCAAACGCTGGTATTCTCTTAAGGGGAGAACAGCGTACAATCCGAGTAGAGATTTTGTCTGCAAGATTTTTCCGAACTTATGAGACAGTCTGATATTTTCAGGGAATAATCTTCGATACTTTACAAATTACGGTACATAGCCTGAATTTCAGATTCAGAAAAAAAAATTATCTTTTACCGACTGAGAAAAAAGCCGTTCTTTGGGAATTTGAAATTCTGGCTATGTACCGCAATTTGGAAAGTATCAAGGATTATGCCCTGAAAATTTCAGACTGTTTCATACCCCTAACAGCACATCCACCGATTTACCGATGGACGTGGATAGAACAAAGATTCCACGTGGAGGCAACATAGAGGCAACGTAGAAATGTCCGGTGCTGTACGGGACGTCCAGTTCGGAGAAATCTTGCAGAGAAAATCTTCATTCGGATGGTACGCTGGTATCTCCTTAAAATGTGACTTTTCTTTACAGTTTTTTTCTCCGTAAATGATATTGTTGAGGATGAAAGTACAAGTTACGATGAGCAAGAAGTTGTAATTTACACTGTAAAAAATATACTTCCTAAACTGCCAAAGAAGTTTGGCACTTTTTGACACAAACTTTTTTTGTAAATTACCAAACAAAAGTTTGTAAACATTCAAAAAATTTTGTGATTTCACGAAGATTTTTGAGAATTCGCAAACTTTTGTTCGGCAATTTACAAAAAAAGGTTCGGAAATTATTTTTCCAAACCAAGTTTGTAAATTTCCAAGCATTTTTGTTTGGAATTCAACAAATTTTTTTTTACAGTGTACACGATAGAAAAATCATTACGTTGAATGATTTACTGACCCATTTTGGAATTACAATGAAAACATTGGATTCCACAAATGATTTTGATCATATTTTAGCACTTATACGGAATAAATTCGCACTGTAAATGAATTCTAGCAATGTACAGCGATATAGCACAATGTGCAACTCATAACTTTTGACAGAATTTCGAGAATCAACGTTTGAAAAATGTTGTGCATACTGTACGAGCGTGTGTTCTTAACCTCTTTAATGTGCATCAACACCATGGGACATGATCAATTCATACGCTATGATATTAATGCCACTTACAGAGTTGAACGTTCTGCCATTCATGAATTCATTTCACATAATCGTAATTTTTTATGAGTTTACATTGCCTGATCAACGTGCCTTCTTTAAAGCCCGATTTCATCGACCTGGTTCAAAAGTTGACCAAGATTCAAATGTCGACCTTCGAGCTCTGGCTGGTCAGTTTTACACTTAAACTTGTGAACAGAGTCTGTAAAACCGGATCTAAGAACGCAAGTGAGAATAAATTGCATGATATGTATGAGAATATGCATGGTTTATATATAATTACATGATCTTATACAAAGTTTATGTATGACTAAGTCTATATAAATTATATTCAAACTATATATAAATGCAAATCCATTTTTATGCCACTGTCTGCTTTTTATCCATTCAATTCCACTATTTTATCTATATATAAAGAAAATAGACTTTTTACCTAATAATAGGATACCGATAAACTTATTTAGAATTTTATTTTTCATAAACATACGATTTTTGTATCCTTAGCAGAAAAAAAAAAAGAAAAACAAAACAGTGGACAATGGTATAAACGATATACGAACTATTATACTTTGAATGAATAATAAATATTCAGATCTCTATTCCTGATTGTTTTGCGAGGCAACACAAATTTATTATTCAAGAGTTCTGATCAGAATCAAGAAAGGAATAATCAATTACATATCGCACTTTTACCCAACGATGTGGATGTTCTAAATTCGACATAGTTGACAAAAATGTCAATAAACAATTGCCACTTCCCTCTATAAAAACTCGCCCATGCAATTGAGTGCGTTTCGACGATGAACGGTTTTTAGAAACGAAACGAAACGAAACGACATCGATGTATAGAGGAAGAAGAACCAGTGACGAACAGAATAGGTGAATTTTTTTCCACAGGGCGTCTCATTGTGAACACGGGCACGTTAGATTCTTAAACCGTCCCTGCAAAGTGTTATACGTGCAGGGAGGATGATTGCTCGTGAGAATAGCCACTAGCGAGCGAGTACGCTCTGCTATTCCGTGCGTTAGCGAAATAGCTTCGTGTAGACTGATTTGTTCTTCGGGCCCGAAGCTAAGTAAGTGTTTCATTTTTATTCAGATTCGATCGTCCCAGTGTTTATCGAATATATTTGTTTATAACGATATCGTAGGGGCTAGTGTTGTGCGTTCGATGGAGTAATGGAATCAAAGTATGCGAATGCTTAGGATTTATTTTTCCGGGCTCTCGAGGTTGTTATCTAACCTTTTTGCGCACGGGCAAAGTGTCGAGAGGGGGAAAGGGAGGCTTACTCTCCTCATCCAAAGAGAATTTCTTGGCTCTTGGTGTTTTTTAGTTTACCTTGCTCCAAAGTGTTTCTCCAAGTACATGCATACAATCGTGTACGTAGATAAAATATGCATTTCTCAATCCCTGTGCACACGCACATGTGTGAAATTCAATAAGAATTCTTTTTAAGTATTACGCAGGATTTATAGTTTCCTAAATCTATATAGATACGTGTATTCGTATGTGTGCATATGTTTTTTTTTTCTATTTCTATCATTTTTTTCATGTGATTTTTCGTATTCAGAGTGGTCTTCGTCCAATGTGGTTTGTGATTTAGGAAGCAAGTAGTACAATACGGTTTGTGATGTGGTGATCATGATGATATACGTATTTCGGAGCAAAGAGAAAGAGGGAAAGATATATATATATATGTGTGTGTGTGTGTCTGTGTATATATATATGTATACATAGAAAGAGAAAGAGTGAGGCACATTCACTCTACGTATACACCATCCATTTACGTTGCGTCCTATTATTTTATTGTGAAATGTAAAAAAAGAATACCTTGTGGAATTTGTGAAATTCTTATTTTTGTTTTAGAAATTCAGAATCCTTGATCGAATGAATGTTTATATGTATATATATTCGGGGGAAAAAAAACTTATATGATAAATAATAATAATAATAATAATAATACAATATATAATGTTGATTTTGAAGATAATACAACTTAAAAGTCTATCCTCGAGTTACAAGGGAGGGTTATAGAATTGATACACCCTCTGAATTTTTTATACAATTTTTGGAAATTTTGTCGATCGAAAAGTAAATTTGATCTTTATGTTTTCAGATCTCTACTGGCATGGAGCTAGGAGCATGCTAATACTGATAGTCTATGAGGTACGTTATTATCAAATTATTCGAGTCGAGTATATATTCATTCCATTTCATTATATCAAATTGTTCTTTTAGATCTTGGTTTCTATGCATTGCCTGCCAAAGAAGAACTGAGCCCAATGTTTCCACACAATTCTAGTTCACATGAGATTTCTACCGAAACAAATGCCTTCGTACAAAATTCCGTAGTAAGTTACATACCTATTCAATTGTTACATGTATTCACATTTCATGCGTCAAGCTCAAACTAGGAGACATACAGAATCTTGAAATCACCAGTTAAAAGATTTATATTCTCGTCCTTACTAGTTTTAGTTGAATTCATATGTTTAACCTCCTAACACAGATTTTGTTACCGAATAGTATATTTCTGAAGATTTGAGAGCAGTGTGTTGATTTTTCAATATTTTTAGTTCTTTTTGGGAAAAATTTAATCCATTTTGAATTTTAAGTTGTAAAACTCGAGCGGAAGGCACATGAGATGAATGACTATACCTTGATCATTGATTTATATGAAATATCTTTTATTTATTCATAGTTGCTCAAATTATCAATTGAATGATACTTCAACAAAGACATAGTCATTCCACTTATCCATCATGCGTAACTGGATTTTGAATTCTAAAATCTTGTGAATTGATTCGACTAAAGATTCGCTTACTATTGAACCGCAACATCAGTTATGCATCACATTATGCGTTCGGTTGATTGTGTTGTTGAATTTGTATTGAAATTTCAACTAAACTTTACTCAAATATTTTTCCCAGGTGGGAGTTTTAGTAACTTTGCAAACAAGAGTGCACATGATTATAAATGACTGATATGTATTTCAATTCTCCTCTGATACATTGAAATGAAAGAACTAAAATTCTTGAATATTCAACGTTACTCCTAATGAAATCTTCGAGCGATTTTTCTTGAGCGATAGACAAAACTTTTACTGAATTTTGAAGCAAAATTGTAACAACAACGATATCAAAAGAGAATGACTATTTCAAAAATTGAAATGTTGATTCAATTGTTTGAGATTGATACGAATAATCTGAAAAATTTAGTAATATTCTCATGTTTTTTCTTGCGATTTTCTGAATTTTTCCATTTTTTATTTAATTTTGAACAATCCTTTGAATCTAATCTTATATTCTTTTACTTCCTGACGCTCAGATATTGTAATGTAAACTTGATAAAATTGAGCCTTCGCTCACAAGGTTTCATAGATGAAATTATTGGTTTTTTAATAATTTTTTTCAAATTTTGTACAATATAAATACATTCTTTCTACTCGTAAATAATGAAAGTATGAATTTTCTTCACTTCTTTTCAAATATGAAAGAAGAAATATAATTCATTAATTTTGTTGGGAAACCCGTGTATCTTCATTGATAAAGTTGAAGTAGATAATGGAATCAGTGTTTGAATATACAACGCAAAAAGGTGTTGACCAAACTTGGAATTAAGATGTTTGGTTTCTCAATAACAATTATAATTAATATTTTTGTATTTATTGGTAGAATTCTTACTGATAATGAATATTACAACTGAAATCATCTCTTAGTTAAATGAAGCTGAAGCTAGCAGACCGCGTTTATAAACTGAGCTAATATAGATTTGAATTGTTTTTAAATACATATTTTCATAGATTATGATTCAAAAGTCTCATTGGTGCCGGTTTCATCCATTCCATGACAACTCTACGATGAACTAAAATCCAAGTCTGCTGGCTCAAGTTTGCTAGCTTCAGCTTCATCTCACATAAAACTTTGATGTGATTTTCACAGTAACAGTAATATATTGTATCTCAAGGGATTCCAAATTCACTTCATAGCATTTATCTAGAATACACCAGATTGAATAGAATGAAAATGTAAAAAGCCAGATTGTTTATTACAAACTCTTCATAAATGGCTCTGTAAAACTGAAATATATAGTTTTATAGTTTTATTTCAATTGATTTTATAGATCCATTTTGGAATATTTTGGATTAAACGATTTAGCTCGTACCACAGCGCTAATATTTTCTTTAAATGATATTAGTTGAGGTAACAGCCAAAAGCCCCTTCAAGGGACTTCAGCCATTTTATCCAAACATTAAAAGTTATTTTTTACAACCTACTGAGTTTTTTTCCCCCAAGGAAAGTAGAAAATAGCTCAAGTATCGTCGTTTTTGGTGTCATTTTAGTAATTGAACAATTCGAACGATATTCCTTAAGGACATTCCGAAGTCCCAAGAAATCCCAAATCCCTCCCCCCCCTTTTCTCGAAAAGGACTGAATAAATCGGAAAATAATATGAGTCGATGCATCTTCTATAAATCATGAAGAAGATGCGTCAACTCATTATTTGTCGATTGATTCAGTCGTTTTCGAGAAAACTGGGAGAGAGATTTGGGATTCCGGAATGCTCTTGAATATGTAAATAAAAACGCGATTGAAAAGAAAATTGCATCCATTATATAAGTGATAGAATTTTGAAAAGAATGAGATCATGTTACAATCTCTGAAATGCAGGGTATTGGAATTGTATTGAATTCATCTTTCATTGTAAAAGAATGATTTAAAAAACTCTCCATATTATTCCATTATTATTCGTTGCATATTCCGTTGAAGAGTTCTTGCAGTGCCAATAAGATTAAGATAAAAAATACATTTAGCGCAAGTTGTGGAGTGTATAATCCCTTGAAGGTGACACCAATGACTGAAGACTAACTCAATTTTTTCTGTAAGAATCTCTAACAAGTTTTGTGATACAATAATTGATCACTCTTTGTACGCATCCTTATCTCTAATTGGTTTATGAAACTCTAAAAATTGAATGTCACATTTCATTGAGAAGAGATACATTTTTCTAATAAAGTTCCTATTTTTGTTTACATTTCATACTCCCTTCAAAAAAGAAAACATAATTCTATGAACAATAGAGAAATGTTTTATATATTCTCATTTTTGGCGATTTTCATACTTTAGAGAGGGTTTCTGAATCTACTCACAGGAAAGATGTGTCCACAACTTTGCTTCCGGTATTTTTTTAAGAAAATACTGACCAGCAACCCTGGGATGTTGGCCAAATTTTCCATGTATAATTATATATTGGGAATATTGTTGTCTTTTTAGATAATCTCACAGCCAAGATTTGGCTAGTATCCGATTAGTGAAAAAAAAAAATTTGCATTCTCATTTGTACATGGACTCATAAAATCGTCGAGGCAATTCGGAATCAATCTTTGTACAAAATTACACCCCTTTAGTTTTATATAGAAATTTATCTATTCATGGAATGAAAGTGAATAATATTGGAATATCTTCATTCCTTGTATTGACAATTTACACGTGAAGGTTGTAAGAAAGTGGTTAATGTCTCTCAAAAATGTATAAATAGATGAAGTAAAAATAATGCTGGTTTATTTTAAGATTACACGATTTATCACGTGATTCGCGTTATATGTCATCATACCAAAATAAAAAAGCAATGTTTTCTTCATTCGGTGGTAGATGTGTTTGACACATTAGATAATTATTTTATAAATCTCAGGAACTCAGTCTCTTTGTTATGAAATAGATTTTATCATTCGATTTATGTTAGTTCATTTGAAATTAACACATTTTCACCTCTCTCTTTATACACATTATTTTATTATGATTTCTTTTTTTTTCATAAGGACATGAATAAATAGATAGTAAAGATTTTTTGTGTTGACACTTCATGAAAAGATTCCAAGCCATATAAAAATGAAGTATGAAAACAGATGCTGGGATTGATTAATGAACACGTGTTATCGAACATGGCACTGAGAATATAGGGGTCGATTTATATAACCTTTAATGGAATTTTTATTGTATTAAATATTCAAATGCAAAATCGTATAATTGAAAGTCTTTTAATTGATTTCTGATATGAAAGTTTTTCGAATTAAGTGGATACTAGTGCCAGAACGCTAGCCATTTCGTATTGGCCAGTTTATTCAAAAACTATTGAATGAATTCATCCAAACTGAGTTTCCAAAGATTCTGTAAGCCATGAGGAATCTTTAGAAACTTAGTTTGTACGAATTGATGCAGTACTTTTTGAATAAACTGGCCAATACGAAATGGCTAGCGTCCCGGCACCAGTATCCCCTTAAGTCCAATCAAAAGTTCCAACAATTCTTTTTATTTTCTTTTTGAATTTCATAAAATTTTGAGTTCCCGAATTTTTCCATAAAATTCTCAATTTTTGTATGAAATCCAGAATAGTTTTTGTTTTGGCAATATTGGCAAATCGAGTACGGAATAACATGATTTATGCAAAAAAATTTTAATAATGATCTTTTATAATCTACATCAAACAATATTCCTTGTAAGTAACTCTCAAAAATTGGTGAATTTTGATCATCTTCTCATTAGCACCAAGGACCAATACAATAATCTTGAACAAAAAAAAACCTTTTTAGCGGCGTTTTGTAATATTTTCACTTAGTTTCACTTCTTATTTCAACTTTGGACTCTTGAATAAATTAATGAATTTTAGAACGGATGAATGTTCGATTCATGAAGTCGTTACAATTTTTCTATACTTTTGCAGTAGTTCCTCGAAAATGCAAATGTGTAAGCTTCTTTTAGACCATGTTTTTGTAACCTCAGAAAAACAAGCGAATCTTTTTCTTCTTTTTGACAGGAAATGAAGTAAAATATACGCATCAAATACAAATTTTCTTACCACAAATATTAACAATGTTCAACCTACAAAGCTCCATCTTCTACATCATTAATCAAAATACTACAAACAAATTCGAAAAATATAACCAGGTCAATATCAATTTCTGTTGCCGTGAGGCGAAGGTTTCTAAATTCTATTTCAATTTTTCAATTATCAATTTTCAAAAGTTTATTGTCAGTCAGAATATAAAGTTACCCGAGCAAGTATTGCATCGACACTAGCCAGGTCTTTCCAAGTTCCTCGCTAGCGGCTAGACCGGTGTTTCCACACGAACGAAAAAAAATTCCCGCTAACTAGAATGAAAAATTCGTTTTTTAGGAGAAAAAAATCCCTCTTTATCCCTCTTTTTGGAGAAAAAATCCCAAAATATTCTTCTTTTTGGAAAATGAATGTCTTGTTGAGGGGAGGTTTACCTTTTTGTTGACCAAAACAACGGTTTTTTCTTGATTTTTTTTTTCCATAGAAGGAAATAAGTAATCAACTCAAAATTTTGGCTACTCGTTCAATACATCGTCCCGTAAAGTGACCGTCTCGGAAAAAGGTGGTTTACCGTTGGCCACTCCTAGCACCTGCAAAAATGATCGGAAATTGAAAAGTTTTCATGAAGTATATGAGTGTAATTGGAGCCTGAACCACAATCATCGCTGAAAATGAAAAATTGAGAAAATGGCGGGCATTTGAATATTTTTTTTCGTTTTTCTTGCATTTTTTGCTCTTTAAAGTTCTGCAAAAAAAAAAGTTATGCATATATCATCTTGATTGTAGTTCAAGCTCCAATAAATCTAATAAGCTTTAGAACAAAAAAAAAGGTGACCCGTCGAGTAGTTTTTGAGTAATCGGGGCCAACAGTTCAAAAAACAGGGTTTCGATAAAAACGCATTTAAAGATTTGATCAGCGAATAATCTGTGTTAACGTCAAAATAATATACCTTATGGTTAATCAGCGATTCCAGGGCCATAAATCAGTCCTTCGTCAAGCTCATGAGGCTTACTATGGTACGAATATATGGGCGCCCAATTCAAAAATATTTATGTAAAATACACTTCGCTCGAATTACCGTTCGATTTCAATTTTCGAGACGGAAGATGAGTCTCGTTTTTGTTCCATAACTTTGAAAAAAATATATATATTCGATCAAATGGTTTTGGTAATGTATTCTACACATAATTTACTACAGAAAAATGCAAAAAAAAAAATTGTTTCTTTGGTCGAGAAAAAGGTAAACATTTTAAATATCGAATTTTCGTCCGGGATTTATATTTCCATTGAAAAATTTCTTCTGTCTAAAAACCCCACAAAATCTCTCAATCCCTGTTCAATCCTTCAAGAGGTCCAAAAATCCCTAAAGTGGAAACACTGGGCTAGACTCTGGCCCTGGCACCTGGTAAAATTCTCGTGAGAGCCTAGACATTTCCGTGAATCGCGGTGCTAGGGTAACCGCTAGTTAACACTTACTAACGATCTACTTTCAATTCATTTTACTGGCTCACGTTTTCAATTACTCAACATAAGAATTATGTTAACATTAGAACAACAAAATTTTGAACATTCATTGGAAAAATGATATTTCAAAAAAAAGCATACTTGATAAGCCAGTAAGTACGGCCTTCAAATTATATTAAATAACTTCGCCCCATACAATACATTTTTTGTTAAATAACAATTCCCGAAAGCTTTTCGAATGTGATGTATGTTACGTATGCGCATTCCATTATCCTTACAATTTAATGTCAAAAGAACGCCATGTCAGGAATAAATTTAGCATCTTGGAATAATGGTTTGTGTTGAACATACTGTTTTGTTTCATTTTGGGTATTAAAAGATTCGCATTCGTTTTATGAATCTATAAACAATCGGCATGCATGTAGTAAATTGATTCTTCTTTATAAGAGTAAGATGAACACATCATCATGTTATACATCTGTTTATGAGCAATAAACTTTCACCTACGTTCATTTGACGATACTGTCGACGAAATTAAGTTCAGCATATACTATACATCAATTGAAGTAGAAAAAAAAAATTTTCTGAATTTTACTGCAATACTATAAATCTCTTATTGAATGGATATTTATACGTATGATCCGTTGATATAACTTTCCATCGTTACACAGCGGTTGTATATTACTGGAAAAAAAGTCGACAAGAGGGGCTATATTTGAATTAAGATACTCTTTATGTTAAATTAAATCCTTTTTTTGAGGATCATATTCAGCCTTTGCAAACTTTTTTTTAAATTTCTCTTCCAAACGAATTGGGATTCTTCAAACCTTAGACTTTCTCTCAAGGGCATCCCATAGACCCTAGAATTATTTAAAGCTCTTTACCCAAAATACTCAAATATGACTTATTAAAATGGAATAAAGCAACCAGTCAAACCTTCTATTCGTATGAAACAAGGTTTGGCTGGTCAATTTTTCCCATTCCTTTCAATTATCTTCGAGTATTCTGGGTGGAAAGATCAAGTAACTCCCACTACTACGGAATGCTCTTAGAAGGTGTTTTGAAACTTTTTAATGCTAATGTAATTGCTACGAAAGGATATCTAATAGCGCGTAGAGAATTTACGTACCAATATCATAAAATTTTTTACATTTGAGTTTTTTTTCTTTGGAGAAAATCAATGTGAACTGAGAAAAATGCAATTAGGGTGTTTTCCTGGAAACTGGAATTCCTAGAAAACGGAACAGGATTCCCATATTGAATTGGTTCGTTGATAATACTCTCTAAATCTGAAAGAGTGAAAAATCGCACGTTTCACTCCACTAAGTGTCAGAAGTGAGCCTGTCCGCTTCGAGTGGAATTTTCACTCGTTTCGAGTGACCTCTCACTCTTTTAGAGTGAAAAATTCACTGTAGCGTCTAAGTATTTGTGAATTTCTAACCTCAAACCTTAGAATATCACTCTAAAAGGGTGGAAATTTCACTCAAAAATTCGACAGGCTCATTTCTGGCTGGCTAAAGAGTGAAATCCCACACGGAAAAAAGAAAACAGCACTGGTTACTGTCCATAACAGCAATCAGTTGAAAAACAAATGAAAACACGCTTGGATGATAGAGGTTAGCGCGATCACAGTGATGTGTACTGCAGTGAAATTCGTCAATATTGCTTGGACATTAACGGTTACTGGGAGACGCAGTAGCGAACGGCGTGAATTTGATTTTTCATTTTTTTTCAATGAATTACTGCGATTCACAGTAACCATTGCTGTTTTCTTTTTTCCGTGCACTCCAAAGATTTTAGAGAGTAGTTCAATGAAGTTACCAATAAATTTTCCAGAAATTCCGGTTCATGGAAGTATTACGCGTGCATTTATTGTATGCTGCTATTAAAGAGGAGGGATTGAACGCGTGCGTTTGCTATATGCGATATCGTTGGATGAATTTAGCGAACGCACGGATGTAATACAGTAGAACCTTTCTATATCCAACCATTTGTGTCCTTTTCTCACTCAGTATTCAACTGTGTGCAAGAACAGGACACAGGTGACTGTAGAGGCTTAAGACAACAAAAGAGGTCAAAGGGGAAATAGTCAATGCCTCTTTTTCCATCCAATAGTGGCTCATACGACAGTTTTAATTCTTGTAAACAATTTCACATTAATGGTGTTATTGAGCTCTTGATGAGATCTGTCACGCCTTCACTATAATTTCTTTATATTTCTTCAATATACATACATTTTCTCGATCTTCAAATAATGAGGTTTAGGAATTTGAATTATCATTCAAATTCATTGACAAGGCATTACTGATACAATCTCTTAAATACGTCGATAATACTTATTTGAAAAACATTTTGTCAAACTCTTGTTTCCTTTTTCTTTTTCCAGGGGGATGTAGTAGTATTAGGAGGAAGCAGTCTGTATGGGGTTGGGGAAGGGGAAAGATCAGAGCACGCTAGGTACTGTGATATCGAATTCATAAACAGCAACATGATGGCAGCACCTACTAGCCATCCCGATGATACCGCCGCCAATGACTTTTCAACCGTCCTGCCATGCCAATCCGGTAAGATGAAGACATTTTTACGTTATTTTGTTTGAAACTATGACAAACAAAGAAATGAATATTCAACACCAGTAGTGGGGACAGAATTATTAGGTCTTCTTACCTAGTTGGGTCAAATTTGTTCTTTGATCCTAGAAAAAGATGCGTTTGTTGATACTAGGGAGTACTAAGTACCTTCAAAAATAATTCCATAGGTTTCATGAAACCCACCAAAATTCGCCGTAAACCTGCTCCTGACAGAGAGTGGGAAGTTTCAGCTTTTCAAAATTACCTAGTGCAACGCTGCCACAAATTGACGTATTTTTTCTTTCAATTTGGATGGACAGACTCCCCAAAATGGGAAAACAGCGACCCACCCCCTCCCCAAGGGTTTGGGTGATCAGCTGTTGTACCTGTTGTTTTCCTATTTTGGGGAGTCTGTTCACCCAAAATGGGAGAACAGGAACGTCAATCTGTGAGAGCGCTTCACACGGTAATTTTGGGAAGCTGAGACTTTCAACTTGTTTCCAGTGTGAATGTTCATAATTTCAAATAATACCTACAGATAACACTTTATATCTGCCGTACAACGGAAAAACCTACTTGAGTGCAATCGGATCGAAACGGAGAAAATCGAGATTTACTATTTCCCTTCAGAATTCTTTAATACGATGAAGTTTTTATGAATGTAACACTCTTTTTATAGTGAATCGAATGCGTTCTGTTTAATTCTGCAAAAAAAAATTAACATTTTCAACAATAACCATGTGAAAATGGACTTAAGTTTTTTGGTTTCGTCAAAATACAAGCGAAAAAAGCCGAAAAGTCACTTACGGTTTTTATCTAAGTATAAGCGCTCGGGATCACCGTGCCGTACAAGCGAAGAAACTACATAAGTACATCTCCTTCCATCCTTGAATCTATATTTTTGTCTATAATGAGATAAGAAATTGATGCAATGCATGATTGAAGGACTTCAGAAATTTGTGCAAACACTAAGAAAAAGGATTGAATAAAAGCATCCCAGATAGCAATTTAACCTTGCTGCAATGCTGTCAGGCAAGCTTGTGACAAGGTTGACATAAGCCTCCTAGTTGACACACGACAAAGGTCCAAGCATACAAAACCCTTGCAGCAGTCTTGTATACAGTGTAAAGGTGCTATAGCAATCTTAGAATAACAAGGTTGTCAATAACAAGCAAATCACAATCGGATGACAAGTCTGAAAAGGAACGACAGGCTTGTGACAAGCTTAAATTTCATCTGGGATATTTGAATACGGTGAATTCATGCACGGAGAAAAAAATAAATATCACTCAAATAAAAATCACAATTAGCACGTTTTTGTCAATAAAACGAACATCACAAATTGAATGAACGCGACGGAATAACGTGTTATCCAATTGACAATTCATCGAATTTTAATCTCAACAGGTTAAAAATTTATGAGATAGAATTTGATAAATATTTCACACTTGTCGAATTCATAATTCGTTTTTTTAGCAAATTGAGAAATAAGAAATATAGTAAGTGTCAAAATTATACAACTAAAAATTTCACTCACTCGGATCGAAATGCATGTCGAACATTAATTTTTTGGTTATAGTTTTAAAAAAGAACACAATAACACACTTGATATGTTTATATTCATTGTTCAAATCTTCCCGACTCCGACTTCAGCCGAAGACAATCGAAGATTACCGGAATGTACTTACGTGCTTTTTCCAAGTACGGGAGGGCTGAACTCGAGCTATTTACAAGAAAAGAAACTACCTAAGTACATACGACACTTTTGCGTTGTATTGCAGACCGTTCTCGGGTTCTTTTACAAATCGAAAATCAACGTAAAGTGCTTTACGATCTTTCTCCCTTGTATTTTTAGGAATTTTGTAACCCCTTTGAGGCGGTTTACAAATCGTATGTTACTTACGACATTTTCTATCATAATTGCTCCATATTTCTCGGGGTTTTTTATCGATATTACGCTTAAAGTATTTATCATAAAATAGAGGATTCTCTACAGAATCCATTGATATAAAAAACTCATTTTCGTCAAAAATGCGACTCAAGTAGGTTTTTCCGTTGTACGGCAGATTTGCCCATGGCATTGGAAGGTCCATGGTTATTCAAAGTTATACTTATTCTAGATTCTAAAATTTGGAGTTCAAAATGCTTTATCATACTTCATTGTGTTGATTATACTGTACAGTTTGATTTAAAATCACGAAAGAATGTGATCTAGTTATAAATAATATTATATAATAGAACCTTGATGCTGTTATTAATGTATCCGCAAGTATTAAATTGAAGAAATTATATATCAAAGCCCTCTACATTAATGAAAATTTCCATGCTGACTCAATGGTGAACTGATTTTTTACTCAAAATAACAATGAAAAGTTGATCGCTCGTCACTTAATGATTATTAATCTACATATAAAATCAAACGTGTTGTTTGTTAGTTACCGCCAGTGAAACATTCGACAACTGACCTTGCTAATAACAAAATTTCAATCCTCTATTTGTGTTCTAAATTATTTTTAATCCATTAAATGTTGTGTCCTCGGCAATTGTATTGCGATTCTGATAATGATTGGAATTCTTCAATATGTTAAAATTACGACTATTCTGAATAACAGATCACAGTTTCGCATCTTAATACAATATTGTATTAAAATATGAGGAAAAGTTTATATTAATATCTGAAGAATGAGAAAATTAGATGTTTCAAATTTGAACTCCAATCCGTATGTTCTTAAGTGACTCCTTAAAATTTCTTGAAAATAGAATTTATCAACCATAAAAAGAGTTTATGAATCCCTTACATAGTCTGATTAACCTGTTATGTCATCAAATTAACGTATGACGATTTGAGTACTTATTTTTCATCGTTCCAACGATCTCATCAGTTACACTCTTTGCATTTTTTGTTGTCATAGTATTTGGGGACAGGTAAATATATGAACAACTTGTAACTGGCTTATCTCTCATATTGGTTTTCACATTTGAAAAGTGTAAAACATTGTGAAAAATTGATTTTGAATGATTGGCAAGAATTATACAGTGGATTAAAAATTTTCAAAAAATCAGCAACGTCAGTGCGTTGAAAGAGACTGCGTTTCATTTGAGAACAGTCAATATTTTGCAACCTATTCTACAATAAATATTTATCCAAGTAAATATCATATGGATTCGTCGGTGTGGACGATACATTGGGCGATAGACTATCAAATATTTACCGATGTGAAGAATATTGTATACACATTATGTGACAACGGTCTTTAGTTGGTGCGCTGTATCTTGAAATCAGACATCACTTGTGTTCACTGAAAACTTATCGCATTGATTATGAAATTTATAGATTTATTAACCTCTCGTTAACGACACGCCAATCAGCTTGTGATTTCATCCAGAATAAATTCTTTGAATCTTCAAGTTTGAAGGGGGATCTGAATATTCAAAGAAGCGTCCGAAAGTTCGTTCTAACGTACCGTGTGACAACTGGGATTGGAATTGAAAGCTCAAAATGATGAATTATAAAATAATATTCTACTCGATTATCAGGATTCTCTTGATAAGTTTCAGTTGACTAGTCAGCATTCTTTTTTGAGGGGCAAAAGAACGAAAGAATATAATAACAATTCTATTTTCATTGGATAATTTTAATATGGAAAAATATAATTTCATTATTGAAATATATTTGAAGGAAGATTATAGATGATGTTTTTTTTTTGTTTTCCTAATAACAGGTGAGTTCATTTCAACCGGAAGAGGCAAGGCCTGCCAGTCAATGGCGCCAGCTACCACAAAAAATCCAACAAATCACCTTATCTACGATAATAATCATAAATTAAATAATAACCACAGCAACAATGCAGAACATAATCATCACAAGTACAGAAAGCAAAATAACACACTGGGCTTGCTTGGTCAGCTGGGCAGCTCCGCCAATAACTCTAAGTCTACTTCTAAGACATTAAGTGATAATAAGAATAGCTTTAGCGGTTTAAGCATTAGGGTACTAAGTTCAAGTCTAAATCTACAAGTTGAAAGGGATAGGGTATGCTGCACCGTTGGGGTACCTAGCCTAGTTATGATATCCAAGTCTGATTGTCCTCGGCGGTTGTTAATGCACCTACCTTACTCTGTCAACAATTACTCCTTACTAGGGTCCCGCCTTAATCATGGCGACAACAATAATATTAAGGCTAATTTTAGTTTCATAAGTAATAATATTATTAATAATAATAATGATGATGATAATGATAAAATTATTATTAATAACTCCAAGTCTGTGATATTGCTCGGCTCAAACTGTTACAGTGACCAGTACTATTCTCTTTACAATGACTTTGTCTGCGAATCCGACGCTGTCATTGGACTTTCGCTTCTATTGAAAATGGGTATTATCTCGATTGTATCGAAAGAAATGATACTAAAAAGTGATAACTATGCACGAACTATCATTTATGTTCATATTTCTCGGCCGTACATGAACGGGGAGGTATCGAACATTAATATTAATATTTATAATAATGTTGAAATTTTATTGAGTCTCAAAGCGTCACGACGAAACCTCATGAACTCGCATTTCAGTGACGTTGTTTCATCGTCGGTGTCCTTTTACTCTCAGATATTTTCTACGTATACCATTGGTTCTTCCATTACGCTTATCGTTTCACAAAACGAAGTAATCGACCACGTATCGCGATCTTTTCTCCTAAAAAATTTGTTGACACCGTCTCTTCTTCGTTCCCTCAAATTGTGTAATGTCACTGCGACTGAGCTGATGCAACTCATATGTGTTCCAATATTAATAATGCGTAAGGGTAATGATTACAACGTTGGTAATAATGATAAATATTACGTTAAGAAAAACATTAGAGTCTTTAGTATCGAAGAAGTAAGACCGAGTAATGACAATTCTTACATTGTTGTTGCTTATGAAGACATTGTTGACGTCGCTGTGTGCTACAAGACTAGTTGTGTAATGACTACTAATGTTAGGATCTTAGGGTCTCAAAATGATGGTATTAGTCGTACCGAAGCAACAATATTTACTGTTGGTGCTCTTTCATTTCAGGATAACAATAAGTCTAATAAGCCTCTAAACGCTAGCTTTAAGATTAATAATGATGATGATAATTATTATTATTATTATTGGGGATTGGTCGGCACCGATTTTGAATCTAATTCTACGATTAAGTCTGTATCTAAGTCTATACTAAGCGATGTGTTTAGCGCTAATTTTGAAAAGATGTCTCACACCAACAAATACAACAACAACAACAACAACGCTCGACTTGACGAATCTTACGAAAGAATCAAAGAAATTGTTAGGTCGGCTGTAAACATTCCTACAATGATTACCTGCGAGCCTACGATGACGCTTAAATGCCAATCAGCCACCACCACATCCCAAACAATTGCTGTACCTGTATTTCAAGCAGAAACAAATCATCGTGCTTATAATGACAATTTAACGATGATACGATCCAACTTGATGGTTTTGAATATATTTCAAAATGACCAAATATCTAATCACAATATCTTACTAAGTCATACGGTTGATGATGATAATATTGATGCAGTCAATAACTTGTGCGCTCATGACGATACTAGATCTAAAATTGCACAAGACGATAATAGTAATATTTTCAAGCTTAATTTAACCTCAGAGAACCATTACATCGATTTTGATCAAACCTATAATTATAACGAGAATTCGACGATGTATTATGACGAGTGCAAAGTGCCAGATACCACACAGTTGACAAATTTATTTGCACAAATTCGTAATTTAATCCCTATATGTCGGAAAGCTTACGAAAACGAATACGAAAACAAATACGAGATCGAACGTTTCCAATTAAAATCCATGCTGAACGTTCTTTTCAACAAAACCGCAAATCTGTCCCGTCAAGTATTCGAGCCGATAATGAGTTACAAACAACGATGGGGTATTTCGACTGTATTGAAATTGGCCGGAGGTGGAGAAAGCTCTCTAAATAGCGGAGGAGCTGCCAATTGGGGAACCACCCAGACCTCAACTTCAAACAATAATAACGCCAATCAATCTGGTTGGGGTAACACTTCGAACAATCCTCCTGGTAACACCGGTCCGCCAAATAATTGGGGTGGAAATGCAGTCAACAGATCTGTATCAGGAAACTCCAATCAAAATCCAAGCCAAGGACCTCCCGGTGCACAAAATAATCCAGGTGAGTCAAATTTGTCGAAATTATATCCCGGTGTTGGGAAGTTTCTTCCCACGATGGAGATTGGATCTTTCGTTCAATGTTTAGGTAATGTGAATAAAGTAAACAATCCAAATCAACAATCAAATCAACCATCTGGTCCACCAACATCTCAGTCGAGCAATCCAACTCCAGGCAATCAAAATAACAATCAGTGGCCGCAAGGGAAACCTGGCAACACCGGTGGCCCAGGACAAAATCCATCCACTCAAAATAATAATACCGGTAATGTTCCACAACAACCATCCGGTTCGAGCGCTAATAACAATCAAGCTAACAATAATAATCAAGGACCCGTCGCTGGTGGTAACACTGCAGCCGTTAACAATCCATCGACGAAACAGCAACTTGAACAATTGAATACCATGAGAGAAGCGTTGTTCAGTCAAGACGGTTGGGGCTGTGTAAGTAATTTATAAATTCATAAGGGAAGTGTATCGAATATTATCGTGTATGAATTTCTCAAAGACGTTTAAAGTACACCTTCCCTATAATTTTGCTTGAATCAAATTTAATCAGGTAATTATGAAATCTATCATATTTCGTATAGCAAAATGTAAATCAAGATACCAATTGGGATGTTCCTACTACTCCGGAACCAAGTATAACCAAAGATGGAGTACCAATGTGGAAACCACCAGTGAACAATGGCACTGATTTGTGGGAAGCAAATTTACGTAACGGTGGACAACCACCGCCTCAACAGCAAGCAAAGACTCCATGGGGACATACTCCGTCCACTAATATCGGTGGTACATGGGGTGAGGATGACGAGACAGCCGATTCATCAAATATGTGGACTGGTGCACCAGGGCCTTCTCAACCAACTGCTACTCAATGGGCTGGTACTTCCGGTAATCAAACCGGTATGTGGGAAGGAGGTATGCCAGTGAAAGCTGGAGATATCCAAATATTAGAAAGAGAAACAAGCATTTTTTCTAATTTTCTTACTTTCGTCTATAAATATTTGATTATTTTCATCATTCTTCTCTCAACATGAGGCTTCAAGTTTCAAGTTTTGGTATCTTATGTCACTGTATTCAGAAGTTTGTGCATTCGTAATTTCATCAAATTCATGAACGTCTACATGATTTTATTGATTACTATTATTCTCTTCGATCATGAATAATAACTTCCTTGAAGTTAATATTCTTCTTCCAGCTGATTCATTTGTGAAATAAAGTATTTTGTCTATGAGAGAGGCTTGTTTCAAAATTCTAATATCATTCAGTGAGCTTTCGAACTGAAATTGTTGAATTCAGTTTATTTTCTTCACCTCCCACAATTAAAAAACTTTTACATAAATTGAATAACTAACCTACGATAGATTTCCACAAATCATCTTTCCTCAGATTCAATCATCTGTTCCTTGTGAACTCTTGAAAGAATCTAATAGTTTTCATAATCATTAGGTTTCTCTATGTTGTTCTCCGGAGAATTCATATGGATACATAAAAGGCGATTGATTGACCAGAAAGATTTCTATCATTGAGATTTGTAAAATGTAAAGAAATGCTTGGGTGATATACATTCGACAAATACATACCACTTGATCGGATTACTGTTTCTCAATCAGGTCAAGTCACGTTAATATATTTCAGAATTGGGTGCAGAGCATTCTATTTCGAAGCTATTGACGAGGAAAATGAATTGAAGAATTCAGTAATTGAAAAATATTCAGAAATATACTCGAGTTTGTGAGAAAATTTCGGAATCTCAAAAATTGTGATCGAAACTTCGATTCTCGTAGAATTACATTACTTCAATAACATCGACAGTGCAAAGAAACTTTCGATTCATTGAGTGTAATGTGAGGATTTTCACAAGCATCCAACATGTGGATGCATTCAAATTGATACATACTGTATTAAAGTATCGAAGATCAAGTACCATCACCCAAACATCTATTAATTTATAATCATAGTTGGTATTTTATGCACACGCTCTTCCGAAGAAGGTTTCATATAATTCAAAATTTTCAGAAGAATGATCAACTCAACAAATATCGTTACGAAAACATTGACAATACTATTGTAATTCGCTTGTTAAAAGAGAAACTCCGGCATTCACAAGGCTCCAATAAACTCCAAGAAACTGTACATACTTTACTATTTTAATCAATATTTGGAAGGAAAAAGATGAATCAAGTCTGCTCGTTATTTGATGCTTTGTCTTTGTTCAAAACTACTACGCGTATAATGCATATGATGTGTCGTTATGCATGTGATTCATTTGTTTCATTCTGTTTTGTTGAATTCAATACAGCATTTTGAGTGCAAATAGAAGGATTCGATATAAAGGTTGTACAATTTCAATCATTACAAAATTCATCTCCATATTTACATAAGTTCTGCATTCCTTGTCTCAAAAAGCAGGATCCAACTGGGGCGATCCGAGGATAGATCACAGAGATCCAAGAGATTTACGATCAGTAGATCCAAGAGATATGCGTGATCCTCGTGATCATCGCATGTCTCTAGATCCGAGAGAGCATTTGAGAATAATAGATCCCATGGTTCGTGATCCACGAATGGCTGATATGCGTGGCGATCCACGCGGCATCTCTGGACGATTGAATGGCGCGAACGCAGATGCGATGTGGAGTCAACCGCCTGGTCCTCCACATCATCAGATGGGCGGTCATCAACATCCATCCGGCCCACCAGCTAAAATGCTCAATCCTTCGAATATGAATCAGTGGGCCGCCCCTCCACCCAAAGATATGATACCTGGGAAACCTTCAGGTTGGGAAGAACCATCTCCTCCAACACAACGCAGAAACGTACCTAACTACGATGACGGCACCAGCCTTTGGGGTAACCCTGGCGCCAATCAACGAGCTATGCCTGGAAGCAAAGCATCGCATTGGAAAGATTTGCCAGCACAAAATATAGGCCGTGGAGGTACGTGTATAGTTTCCTATGAATATTTCATATGATGATTTACGAAAATTCTTTTTCCAGGCATGCAATGTCCTCCAGGAATGCCTCAAAATAGAATGCCTGGACAACCTGGAATGAAACCCGACGTCGGAGGACCTATGTGGAATCATCCAGGAGCACCCGCAGGACGTAACGGAACTTGGCCTGATGGACCTCACGAGGCTACTTCTTGGGATGATCCAAAAGCTCCCACAACTTGGAACGAACCACCAATAAATGCCGCCACATGGCCCGGTGGACCTGGTGCTCATAAACCCAAACCGATGGGACCTACGGGTAGTTGGGCCGATTCAGATATGGATCCATCTCCTAATTGGGGTCATCCAACAAAACCTGCTCTCACGAAAGAAATTATCTGGAACAGTCGAGAATTCAGATATCTTTGCGATCTTGGTTATAAAGTAAGTCTTTGTTATCTCTAATAGCTTTTAGAAATATAACAATTGCAAGATTAAAAAATTATGCATTCAATTTATTCATCGCTTACAGAAAGAGGACGTAGAAGCAGCTTTGAGAAATCGTGAAATGAATAGAGAAGAAGCTCAAGAATTATTGAGTCAATTACGTCCTCTCGATCAATGGAGACGTCACGACACACATTCCGGTTTTGACCCAACAAATCAGGCAACCGCCGCACCTGCTTATCCAAGATTCAATCACGTAGCTCAACAGATGTCTTTCCCACCGGTAAGTTTTTCTTCATTTATATTTAGCGATCTGCGCACGTATTCTGTCAAGTATTTCAAGTATTCTTGAAGACTGATGATGGGATTAAGTGCAAATAATTGACAAAATAAGAGCGTAGTGATCTCTTTGAACAGCAAAGTTGTTTCTTTTTCGTGGAAGTGCATATAACAAACAAGAGTATTGAGTGGGTTTTTTTTCAAATGAATGTTTTGTTCAAATTAACAAACTTTGATTGATGATTGCGTGAATCAAGAGCTGCTATGCTTAATTGATCATTGGTGCAGGTATAATTTTCCGTAACTAGACTACGATAAGAATTGAATATGTGATGATTTTTTAATATTATGCATTCAGTTAATTTTGTAAAATCACAAAATCAGTTGTACAGAGGTTTTGATTGTATAACGGGATATATATTTGGATATGAAATAGCAAATTTAGGACAAAGGATCAGTAGGGTACACAGTTTATATTTAATATACAGGGGGCTGGAGTTCCTAGTGGGGCAGCAACTGGTGGCGTAGGTGGTTCGGTGGCAAGTGCTAGCCTTCTCAAGCTCCAGCAACAACAACAGCAGCAACAAACAGCTGTTCCGCTACAACAACAACAACCCAGTTCCAATGCACCACAACTCAGTTTTAACCAGGTGAATGAGATAAGGGTTAGATTAGCTGAATTTATACGTGAAGTATTATTAGAAAATTGATAATAGATCAAACCATAGTTTAGTTGTATTTATTCTTTAAATCACATCTTCGAATTTGTCTATCGGGATATTTGAATTTCATGCTATATTTTTGCAACTATCGGATCTCGAATCATTCATTTCTTTTCGTGTGTTGAGTTATCAAGTAGCAATTATTTTTATTTTAAACAATATTTGAAAATTAGTGAATTCTTGAATGCATGATGTTATGTCAATAATCATGGTGAGAATGCTATAAAATCTTCGGGGATATTCAGTTCGGGAGGTAATGCCAACTATTGAGTAGTAGTTTTGTTGAAATTTTCTATAATTTCAAGCTCTGATGAATTTTATTGTGATGAAAACGAGCGATAAAGTTTGAAAGTACAATTCAAGAGTTAATTGTTTGAATAGCATGAAGTGCTCGTGAGAAAAATTATGCGATGGAACGATGAAATGAAAGAATGAATTAGAGTTTCAAGTTCCATAAAAGTCCTGCTTATGTTGCATGCTTAAAATTTCAGACTTAGAGTATTTCGAGAATTGCGAAGAACCAATAATTCTACTAAAGCAATTTGTATGTACTATCTACTAGGCTTTTTTTTTTACTTTGAAGAGAGTGTTAGGCTTTATTAAACAAAAATATTCAACACTTGAAAAACGTTGTAGTATTTCTATTCGTATTTTGATCATATTTTGCAAGAATGAACATAGATTGATTATTGCGTTGAATTGACTATGCTCTTACGAAAAGTTGTGTATGGATTGCTTAAATACAATTGATCTCGCAGGATTTCCATCAGCAGCATGCAGGGAATGCACTATCTTTTGCATGACAATCAGAATAGAAGTATGAATCAATTACATCAAGTGATGGATATAAGAGAAGTGTAGTAATACTTCTATTCATAAAAATAATTAAGCTGTTTTATAAAAAAAAACTCTGAACTGTGTGAATGACGTTACTTGCTCGTAGCATATTTTTATGTATCTACGAAATTCTGTGCATAATATTCTGGAATATGTTTACATTTGCTGCTATTTGGACGTATTCTAAACTTCATCTCATAGATGAACGAGGAGAAAATGTATGCTCAAATTTTATCTGAGAAATGTGAAGAATTCATTCAGTCAATCCATACAAAAAAACAAATTCAGTTTAACTTAACGTTTATTCCAAATGTACAGAAAATTTAGTGTGATTTGTTGTAATTATCTCATACTTTTGAATTTATCCGCTTTCGTTCGATTATTTATTGTTCTTTCTCTTTCTTGAAAAACCTTGAATTACAGTCCCAATCATTTCTTATTTCCAGACATCTAGGGCGCCACAAAATCCACCAAGCACCCAACAATTAAGAATGTTGGTACAGCAAATTCAACTTGCGGTACAAGAAGGATATTTGAATCATCAGATTCTGAATCAACCGTTGGCTCCGCAGACTTTGATATTGTTGAATCAACTCTTACAGCAAATCAAAGTATTGCAACAATTGCATCAACAACATTCTCTCCAGAGTTCATTGAAAGGCAACAGTCAATCGGTTCTACAGATTAGCGTGCAAATCACGAAAACCAAACAGCAAATAACAAATCTGCAAAATCAAATAGCTGTGCAACAAGCAACCTACATGAAACAGCAACAACATCAACAGCAACAGCAACATCCTGTTCCTCCCTCTCAGGCTTCAGAGTACTACAAAACGTCTGTGCATGATCCAATGTCGGCCCTACAAAACAGTTTCAGTGATTTAACAATGAGCAAAGAACCGCCTGTGGTGAGTGTTTCTTTCTTCTACCTTATAATTTGATATCCGTCACTTACATTGAGAATCAAATATTTAACGTATTATTATTCAACAGAGCCAACAACAATCCAGATTAAATCAATGGAAACTACCCTCTTTGGACAAAGACGGTGATCTCGGTGGAAATGAGTTCTCTCGTGCTCCCGGAACTACCAGCAAACCCCCAACAACGCCAGGTGGTTTGACTCAATCTCACAGCAGTCCCAATATGAATCCTTTACTCGGTCAAGGGGACGGTACATGGTCATCGAGGCTTGGAGACAGTGGTTGGCCAGATCCAGGAAATAGTGACTCGACAGATGGAAAAGATTGGCAACCAGGTGCTTCCGCTTACACGGATCTGGTACCAGAATTTGAACCGGGCAAGCCATGGAAGGTAATCCACTCCCAATATAGGAATCTTTTTCCCTCAATCATATACCGTGCATTTTTCTAACAATATCTCATAGTTTGATCTCTCTTACTATCGTCTATATTCAACAAGAATTGATAAAAAAGATAGTTACTAAAACCCACGGTATGATGCACTACTTTGCAAGGATTAATATACAATCCAGCGGAGGGGGATTAATTTTAAGTATTCTCCGGGTCCACCTATATTTGAGGTCGTTTTAGGGCACGCAGATGAAGAGTATCGAGGATGATCCAAGTATTACTCCTGGTTCAGTTGTACGTTCTCCTCTATCATTGGCTACTATCAAAGATCCTGATGCGATATTTTCATCGAGCAGTAAATCTTCTCCACCTCCGCAAAATGCTAATCCTGACATACCGATTCCCAGCTTGAGTAACTCAACATGGACATTCAATCCACCTGCTACAACTCCAAGTGGATTCAACGCGTAAGTGATTTTTTTTAAATCTGTTTTCGTACATGATACAAAGTATTTTAAAAACTTGAAAGAAATGGAATTTTTCATTCGAATTTTGTAATCTTTGTTGTAGTTCTAAAAATACATGGGGAGAGTCTGCACCTCCGCCAACCGCAGTGACTTCCGAACTTTGGGGTGCACCGATGGGCAAAGCGCGCGGTCCTCCGCCTGGTTTGAGCAGCAAAGGGGCTACAAATACTACTAACGGTTGGGCAGGCTTAGGAGCTGTTAGTAGATCTTCCAGTGCATGGGCATTACAATCAAGCGCTGTGAGCAATTCAAGTTGGGTATCCACTTGGCTCTTATTGAAAAATCTCACACCTCAAATCGATGGGTCAACTTTGAAGACATTGTGCATGCAACATGGACCTGTGCAAGATTTCAGATTATACCTAAATCACGGAATTGCCCTTACCAAGTATTCATCTAGAGATGAAGCCATCAAGGTAAATAATATGCCAAAACTACACTCATACAAAATGAAAAAAAAATCAACTAAATTTATAGTTCAAGTTTAAACACATATATGTCGCTTATCGAACTCTTAAACCAGCAATCAAGCAAAAAATTTCAACTTATAGAATATACGATTGATTAATGTTTCAGGCTCAAGGTGCCCTGAACAATTGTGTTCTTGGTAACACAACTATATTCGCTGAATCACCAGCCGACAGTGAAGTTCACACGCTTTTGCAACAATTGAGCCACGGAGGTCAGCAACAAACCGGAGGCTCTGGTGGTACCGGTTGGAGTTTGAGGCCTACAAATAAAGCTGGACCCCCACCCGACACTTGGGGTGGTACTTCGAGTCAACTGTGGGGTGCACCGCCAACCACGAATTCTCTCTGGAGTAACGCAGGCATCGACAGCAGCGATCAACACCGAGCAACTCCCAGTTCTCTCAACTCGTACTTACCCGGAGATCTTCTGGGAGGTGAGTCGATGTAGAGAGCGAAGCGCTATTAAGCGACTGATGAAAACACAAACAAATTTAGCCATTTCAGGCACTATACGTGCTTTAATGCAGGGTTTGTGATTCACGCGAAGAAAAACTAAACGAAAAAAAAAAAAAGAAAAGAACAAAACACAAACTTTGCAACTTTCTTCTAGTTCCTCTGAATCGCAAGTAAATCTGCTGCTCTACAACTCACGTAGAACAAAAACACAAATCGTATGACGTTATTATTAAGCTATGTTTTTTTTCTTTTGTTTGAAAAGAAAATGAGCAAAATTTGTATTACTGCACGCCAGTGAGACAGACAAGGTCTTCACGAATTACGTCAATTACGTAAACAATTTCTAAGAGACGAATACAATTATTAGAGTGAGTTACTTAAAGAAAAACAAATCGCTCTCGTACGGATATATCTTTATATATTATATATATATGTATATGTATATGTATATACATATAACGTGCAGGAATCTGAATAGAAAACAGGCTCTTTATCGGAAGAGAGATTTGCGAATTTTCAATGATCGAAACAGAGAAAAAAACACTGAGAACATTTCGGTCCTTTGTTTTCATTTCGGACTGCTTCATGTTATATTTATATATAAGAAATAAAAAATATTAGATCATGAAGGAATGAAAGGGAGAAGTTTAGCCAAAAAAAAATGATCTTATCGAATTAGGTACCAAATTTTACATGACAAAATCTTACCACAAATGATACTTGCACGATTCCACATATCTAGAATGGTTTTTATTTCATAAACCATGTATGGACGTGCAATGTGTGGACAATGTTCGATCTACCTCGATGAAAATGGCGAAAAGGCTCGTCGTTGATTACAGAAAAAAAAAAAGAATCAATCAAGATGTGTTCCTGATGAATGAAAATAATTAAAAAACAGTAAAAAGACATGAAGGAAAAAGCGCGTACCTTATCATCGAAAAAAAAAAAACAACAACAACAACCATGTTGTCAGATACTCCGTGGTTCTCATCAAGAGTTATAGGGAAACATGAGCAAAAACCACGAAGACCTCTCGGAAGGCAAAGAAAACAATAGGTCTCTGATCGTGTCAAAGAGTGTTCCATTTTTGCTGGACAGTTTTTCTCAAGACTGCAGCGAGTATCAAATGTAGACTGTACCAATCTAATCAAAAACAAACAAAAAAAAACAAAAAAATGAAAGGGATAAAACTTAAATTACACATTGACGTCGCTGCCCGGTGGCGATATTTTTCTTGGGAGATTCGAAAGAGAAACATCAACACAACATTCGAAACAGCACTCGAATAACCTGCAAACGAATACAAGCCAAACTCTGGGCAACGACGACCAACGATACCAAATGTTATCGCAATAACGTAAATTTTATTCTATATTAAATCTAAATGCCACCTGCCGTGCCAATGTCCAGTGTGTGTGTCTCTGTACCATTTATTTAAATTTAGAGTTTTAACGAACTTGGCAGTGAAAGAGAGTGAGAGAAAGAAAGAGAGAGAGAGAGAGAGAGAGAGAGAGAGACAGAAAGGGAGAATAATGAGAATAAAGAAAGAAGAAACAAAACAGTGGCATCAAGTACTGTCCGATATTAGTATTATTATACTTCACATAGCACTGCAGTCGTAAGGAAAAAGGGTTACGTAATAATAAACTTTTCGCATGCAGCAAGTGCTGCACGAAGACAGACAAAAAGAATAAAACGATGATTGAGCTCGATAATATGAATATACATATATATATATCGCGGTTGCTCCCTACGTCTTAAAATAAATATGAATTTATTAGATTTTCTCAACGTCAAAGGTACCTGAATGGACTGATACGATTAAAAAAAAAAAGAATAATAATAATAAATAATCAAACGACGAAGCGAGCAAACCCTAAATGATTTCATCTTTCGCTTTTGCTGTCTATCGTGGCGCACGCTCATTTCGATACGCATTTTCTTTATTTTATCAACACCAATCGAATAATAATCGAATGAATAAAAAAAATGCGCAATAAAAAGTAAATAACCGTACGGAGATATTCTCTTCCTTTGTGTTTGTGTTGATAAAAATAGATAAAAAGAAGAAAAAAAAACCAACAAAAAAATCAATCAGCACGCGCATTAAACAATAAATTAATAAATATAACAACACTTATGCATATATATGTATATATGTGTATATATACACATACACATTTACTCATACGTGTACAGGAGATAAGAATATTTTTTGCCAGTGTTTGTGGGTGGGAGAAAAAAGAAGTAACTATTATCAACCAGTGTAATTAGGTAGATTTCGGATAATATGAAACGAAACAGAGCTTTAGAAAACGGCCAATTTAATGGGAATTAACCCACGTTCATGATATTTGTATGTGTATGTATATCTATATGTCTATAATCACGAACACAAGTATATCGCTATAAATCATGATAAAAACCTTTTCGTTTGACCTAACAATACAAAGTATAATATAGTGTGTGAAAACGAGTAACTAACCGTAAGAACAAACATAATAATACTAATAATAATAATAATAATAATGATAATAATAATATTAATATTTCGGTGATTCGCGTAATTACTCAAGTGTAATTTTAATTCCCAGAATGGAATTACTTTCAAATTTTATATTTATATATATACATATGTGTGTGCGTGTGTGTATACATGTATATTTATATATATAATATATAAAATAAGGGAGAAGAGTCGAAAGCATTCACACATAATACGTACATACATACATACATCCCTGAGCGTGTGTTGTTGTGCGTATGCCGCGTGTGTCTCGCGTATGTATCGATTCTGAATATAGACTTGTAATAATATCGGTATAAGTGTTTTAAATTTACTTAAATTTTAGTCAACGTCTGTAGGGTTAGGATCTCGCCTGTTAGAGTTCACGTCATAGGGGGACAATTGAGGGAAGCAAAAAACAAACAGAACAAGAAGTATGAAAGTTTGGACAAGATTTCACTTCTTCCAAAATAAAAAAAAAAAAAAAACAAGCAAGTAATAATAATAAATTACGCACCAAAAATTGAGGAATGAAAAAATAAGAGAGGTAACAATGAGGACAATGAGGTAATATTTATTAATCCGAATCAAAAACAAAAACGAACTTTTCTCACAGTTAGAAGAGAAGGATATTTGTTGTGATAATATTATTGAAACTTTTAGGCGTTTAGTGTCTCTTACCACTATAATTACTCACTTTTGAAGTAACTCTTTATAAAATAGTATAGGCTATTTTCCACTTTCCAGAAATGCACGCGATATATATATGTATCAAGTATTTTTTTTGAATTGTCTTCTTCCATTAACGCGACGTGATTTATAAAAACATTGGACATATCATAAAAAATTCATGATATATGTATAAATATATAGGGTTAGGATCTACCGTTCTTCATGAATTGCTTTTATTATTCTCGTGCATATCGGTATGTATTCAAGAATAAAAAGTACCAGCTCATGAATCAAATATTATGAACATTGATCAGATCTTAACGTTATATCATTATACGAGGTATATACATTCGAAACTGGATACGATAACGAAGGAAGCATACAAAGAATGACGAATTAACACACGTTCGTTTAGTGTAATTGCAAATGTGCAAGCGTTGAAATTTGTGCGTATTCTTGAGCGTACGTAAATTTGCATATTTACATAGATAAAATGATCCGCATACAGAGCGTACGTCCAATACAGGTACATAAAATATAATACAAAAGAAGTAAATGTCATTATATATCATATATAATTTGCTTAAGAATGAAAAAAATTGAAACAAAAAAAGAAGAGAGGAAATAGAGAAATTATAAGTGATGATGATATATTTGTAATGAATTGCCAAACTTATATTATTGATTTATAGATATTTATGTATACACATTCACGTGGGGATTATTTTAGTCATTCCCTGAGATAATTATTAAAATCAACTGTCTAGAAAATGTGTAGTTCTACGTGAAATGGACTGATGAAAAGACAATTTTTTTCAACGAACACACGGAATTAGTCAGATAAACAAAAGAAAAGATATCTTATTTCTCCTTTTTTTTCACTAACAGCATTGTTGTAAACGTGCTTTTTACGGATTTCTAAAGATAATGATTATTATTTTGATAAAAATTATTAAAATAATAAAATTGGCTGAAGGAAAATATTGATAATTGCCTTACCATCATAGTATTCGTTGAATATATATATATACATTAACCCATTACGTGCGTATATATATTTATATATATCTATATATTGAAAATAATTCTGTTACACATCTTTATTTTGATCCTAATACGAAAGATATTTATTCACATAAGTATTATATGTGGAAAGTAGAAAAACATCTGTTCACGCAAGATTGAGAAACGCGATGAAATTCATCGTTCCGTTTTTTTTCTTCTTATTTTTATTATTATTATTATCGAAGGATTTCCCTCTTGAAAGACAAGTACTCAATTCTCAATTGAAATCGTATTTTTAACTTTTTGTTTCCAATGTGTGATGGAAAATTTTTGATATACACTCGGAAAGACTTGGAAAATTGTATCATTGGAATTTAGATTTTAATATCAACAATTTATTTTTCTCTTTATAAAATTATTCAGAATATTTTTAGTTTCTCATGCCTAAATATTTTTGTCTAGTTTTGACGAGGTTACGATTTTATTACCGGCAATAGGCCTTAAGAAGGATGATGATTATACCGATTATCGATAAATTTATTGATCATTAATTAGTTATTAGTGGAATATCTAATCGCTATTTTTAATCAAGTTTTTGTTGTTATGGCTAGTCAAAAACATTTTAGCCAGTATATCTGAATTATAAATTTTACTCAATTGCCATCAGATTCATATTTTCCTTCATATGTACTATTGCTCTTAGAGATATATATGCATACATGAATATGTACACAATACAGACACACACATCTATATGTATTATGTATTTACAAACGAGCGATCTTAAGAAACAATACTTGTACTTTGTTTATCAATCGCTCTGTGTTTTTTTTCCATTAAATCAAATGAAATCCTGTTTTATAGGAAACTGTTTGTATTGAAAATATTTGTTATGAATTCTGTTATTTGTAAACGGGTATTCGGTAATACAGTGATCATTACAATTAATTTTATTTTGTTAATAGAAAGTTTTGTATATGTATATTACAAATAATGAATATAAATCTTAACATATTCGAAAACAATAAGTTTTGTGCTTATTAATTTTGTTTCGTTTTTTTTTTTTTTTTTAATTCGAAAAATCTTGTCGAGAAATGAATTTTCATTGATCACTATTGATTTTTATTAGGAAGAACTGAAACGGTTTCGAAACACACACAATTGAACTGATCCATCGAGTGGAAATTATCAGGGTGTATACCAGCCGAATTTTTTATTTTATCAAAGATTATTCCCGAAGAAAAAGTAATAAAAATGTCGCACTATACAGTATTTTTCCTTATACCAAAGAATCCCTGTATATAACGATATTTTTATGAATTTTGATAAATATTGTTGAAAAGATTTGGCTAATATCACACTCTCGTTCCTCATTGAATTGTTAGAAAACAAAAAAAAAATTTATCTTTTGTATTTTGAGTTTATTACGAATGTGACAAATATACTCGATATACACAACAGTATCACAACGTATAACGATCTTTCTGTGAATATTTCTTCCTATAATGAACACGATTTTAAACCCCTCTCACGCGTTTAAACACAATATCTGTAAAATTCAAATTCAATTTCATCGATTCTTCCATTTTTTTCAATGAAAAACAACTTTTCTACGTTGAAAGGAAAGATGAAGGTATTCACCGAAGATCCTTCAAAATTCTCCTCGATAAAACTGAAACATTTGCGCATCCTATACACTCGATACATGCATAATGATATCCATCCTTGAGGGAGAAAAAGAATACACAAGCATTTATATTTTTCTTATGTGAAAGTTGATAACAGAATAGAGGGATTATTCCTACAATAGAATCAACGACAGATGAATTTGGAATCCGTGTTGTAATTGAATTCGTACGCACATGATACGCACATATGGCACGCTCGCCCATTAACTCGCCGTTAAGAAACGAAAGAGTAAAGAAAAACTGATACTGAGATAGTCTCTTTAAAAAACGAAGAGTTGAGTTATTAATTGAAAGGTAAGAGAGAAAACACATCTGCCATGTGATATTCTCGTGTCTTGTCTGACGAGAGAAATTGATGATAAGAATATAGATAACTTTATAGTTGGAATTTTCTTTTCTCATAGTCTTAAGGATTCGCCGTAGAGACAAGAGGAGGGAAATATAGGGAAAATTCTTTCGAAGGATGTTGAAGTTTTGTTGTACGAATCAAAGTATCGTAACAATTTCTTTATGTATTCATCGTATATGTGAAGAAAGTGTAGATACTCGAATGAATTCAACAAGATTTGATTCTACGAACTCCCCCGAAGAGATGAACTGTTATTTTGTTGGATTTCTTTCCGCATTTATCCCTTCACGGTGAAAAAGAATGATGTGGAAATTCAAGTGTTCTGGAGTGCCCTTGAATGGAATGAAATAATCATCGTCATTTCAATAAGGCTAATAAGCTTATAAAACAAGATTTGAATTGTAAGTTTGCGTGAGTGTTCTATGTGTGTTCTATACGTATGTACATACGTTTCTTTTGGTACAGCATTCTAAGGATTCTTCTTCTCTTCCAATTTTGTGTTCTGCGAGACTATTCGTTCCAAGAGCTATCCAAAGCTTAGAACGACATCCTCTTCAGACCAGAAAGTGATCAGTCCACTTTTAGAGATTAGGATGTATATTATTTTGTTTTATAAATTCACACATGCCATTGTAGTACATAAGCGTTTCTTGTTTTTCTTTTTCTTTTGTACGTATATAATTAATGAATTAGCAAATTAGGATAACTCATCCTTATATCGTCCCTGTCGTATCATGTTGGACAGGAAAATTTTAATTTGTGAATTGTTTCCATCTAGTTATTGGTATATTCTCATTAGTATAGGCCTTTGTTGCATTTTTCTGTATTTTTGCCGCTTGAATCCAGATAAAATATCGTTGTTATTCTTTTTAGTCATTTGTCTGTTCGATAAAGTAACTTTAGATCGATGTGATTTCTTCTTCTGTATGTTCTGGAATTGTGATGCATGAGATCGTTGATGTTGATCCAGATTAGCGTATAGAGTCATAATATATAAATATATGTAGCAAATATTCTCTTCTAAAAGTAGAATCTGAATGTACACGACATGTATTAACTACATAACAATTGTTATTTTCCTATCGGTATCCAAGTATGAAAATATATTAGCAAGTACAGTTATACTTGAAAGATCACAATATCATTGATCATTGATGCATCGTAGATCAATTACAGACGTATCGTTTACTTCGACTCTGAAAATTGAATGTCGGAATTACTTAATAGGAAATTGAAGGGAAAAAAATTTCATCATAAAACCAAGTATTAGTTATACTCTTGTTGTGTCAACTGAAGAATAATGGAACCAATATGAAATCAGAATTATGGAGACTGAACAAATTCAAACAGTTTATAAAAAATTTGCTGTAAAATGTATTTTTATTGTAAAGGTCGGTTTTTTCTTTGTTTTAAATTTGACGTTAACCTTTTTTACTACGCAGCAGGGATGCGCAGAAATTCAAATGTTAGTTGTGCGCATATTTTATCACTTGTTTGCAAGATCGTCCAATGTTGCCAATATTGTCCAATGTAGCCAATAGCGTCGTAACGTTTTTCGTGAAAGAAGCATCAAAGCACAAAACAGATCAAAGTGTAGATAGTGTTGTAAGAAGTGATGATAATTTTTTTCCTTCACGTTTTGTCATACGTCATCGTTTGATTCAACATCATCCATACTCCATTGATTTTTTCATCGATTACCTCGTTGTGAAAAGGTAATCCATCATCGTATTTTTGTATTCCCCGTATGAATGTGACATACTGTGTCTTACCGTATTTTTAACAACCATTTCTATCGAAATAATAGAATATTCAACAGGATTGTTTGTTTTTAACAACAATAACAACTGTATTCCTACATGAAGTTGAATCATCTTCATATGAAAAGACTTTCCCGTGTCTTCAAACAAAGTCGTATACAAATAGCATCCAAGTATTATGGAAAATCCTAGTTACAGCAGTGAATTATTGGTTTTGAATTCGGATTCAATAGTTTAATACTTCACGTATATAATTACAAATTCATCATTGCGTGTACTTTCCATAGAGGAATCATTGAACCTTCATCTCAAGTTCAGTATGTAATGCAAATCACGTACTCTAGTAAAATATAATTAGCACACAAAATGTTATTGATAAAACAGGAATTATCTTCCTATTACTTCATTTTTGATCTTTCAAAAAGATCATTATTTAATAGAGAAATGAAAATATCGTTACGATTTTCTAAGTAAAACTGAGTAAAAATTCTGAGCGTCGATGTGTCATTGGTAACAAAAATTGCATATTATGTATCTATTACAAATATGTTCTCAATGTATAACACATTTTAGACTATGTCTATAGATACAAGGAAATTAAAAAACTCTTGGAGAATATTTTTCTCAAGACTGGCACTATCAACACCCAAGACGACCATACTTTCTCATCTCATTATACCCCGAAACTATGAAAATCATTGATAACACAGATTTATTTACATATAAATTAATATTCTAGTCTGTTTTGTTGATTTGATTTGTTCATTAAATTATTACTAACAAAAATTATTCCATTTCGAAGATACATAGTCATTCCAAGCCAATGTTGCAAAGTTATATTTTTTCTTATATAACTAACTCTTTATATTTCTATTATTATTATTCTTTCGTTGAAAGATGAAATTCATTAAAAATTTTCATAAGCGTAAAATAATTACAAAATTTTTTAATAATTTTTGTATTATCAGGTAATTGTTGCATGTTCTGACATAGACAACTGGTGTTTCTACTTTTCTTGTGTTTATAAACAACCATATCGATTGATCCTTGAGTACATAGAAGCGAACTTGTGATATCGTTTGATATTATTCAGGATAACTTTTGATTTATAAGTTGAGATTATTTGTTCTTTTGCAAATCGATTTTCAAAGTTCTTTCCGCAAAGACTTGGAGTCTCTCTTAATTTTTGTATTGGCAGTATTGAACGGATGTACATATATATATCATAAATGGATTTTTAAAGATACGAAAAGTGAAATACACAAGAAAGAAGATGTATGAGCAATAAAACTTGACTCGTATCCTGGTATCGTTGCTCTAACTCCATACCGAAAGATGAACGTGCAACAATTTTCTTTTAAGATCTCTTCAATGTTTGTTTGTTTTGTATTTACTTTTTAATTAAATATTTCCAGTTCCGTGCACATTTGTATTATTGGGAAATAATTTTTTTTCTCAATGTATGCCCATGACGATAGATCCCCAATGACTGATAGTTATTGTAAAATTCACCATTGTTGCTTCTATCAAAATTTCCTGATCAAATACAAGATCCATTAATCACAAAATTGATTAATCAACCTCATCAAATCATTCTTTGTCATTTCCATTGAAATTTTCCAAATATTTAATGTACGCATAATAACACTAAAGCAATAAATCTTCAGAAAATATTGAAAATTGTATGTAATGACAGAAGAAAGCAACACTGGCCAGGATACTTGCTCTTTGCTTTGAAAATTTAGACAAAAGTTCCTCGACTGAGACTCTTCAAGCTTTCAAACATGGAAGCATATTCAGACATCGATCCATCTCTTTTTCTACAAACAATTTTCCAGTGTGCGGTGAATGATTATCAGGAAACAGCGATGGTTTATGATTCAGGGAATTTTCCATTGCAATATCAATGTATCGAGCAACAAAAGTTCGAAACTGGCATAATACTGTAAAATCGGTCAATTTAATATCCAAAATAGGGAAATATGAATCTTCCAGTGTGTTTCAAATTTTCTTGTGTCGTTTATTTATCTTTTCATCGATAGGAATCATTCGTTTGAGAATTTGGAAATCCTTCCATGCGTTTCCGATGAAATAATTTCAAAAAAATAACCAAATTAGGATACATTAGGATGTGACGTTTCAAGTGTATTTTGCATATTCCATATATTCCAAAGAACATTCTATGTCCATTCGCAATACTTCCTAGGGTTTTGTGGATACTCACTTTTACCTCCAACGCATTTTCATTGTTTAAACTTATTCAAGGGTGAATTATAGAAGAGTTCCATATGATCCTTGTTGATTGAGGCAGAACATCCATTCGTACAGCTTTTTAGACAGTTTTAGTGTTGTTTTTGAACTCTCGTGTTGTCTGGATTCATATTTCATTGGAATAGAAGTACCTTGAGTTTTATTTGGGTTATTAAAACTTTGGCTGTTTTCACAAAATATTCTCACTATCTCAAGTGGAATTTGATTCTTCTTTTGAATTTCAGTTTTACACTATCAACACATTCTTCGTTTTAGACGATTCAATACGAAGATTTTTATCAAATTGAAATTAGAACTTAATGCGAAAAACAGTTTTTGGCAGCTGGTTACAATTTCATCTGCTCTGCAAGCGTCGATGATAAGAGTTTGAAAGAAAATCTAGTTATATTTGACATTCTCAACGAAGCTTTCTGCGCTTCTTCTCACTTGGACTTGTATCGAAGGGACACAAAGTGATTTTATACCCAGTATATAAAATGAATTCTACCCGATTTGGAATTGACAACATAAAAAGTATCTATGAATTTTCAATGCAAATGTTATACGAATTCCTACTATCGACTAAAAATTTCAAGAGAGTATCTCTTTGAGTACCCGAGCAATATATCCGATTATTGCTCAGTTACTGGAAACACTCTTGACCTATTGCTACCGCTAATACTACCAACTGCTACTAATACTTTTACCATTACTCTTATTAAATGTTGCTACTAATATCCGATAATAATACTACTATTATCAACATCATTAAGACTATATCCACGTTGAACAAAAATAAACATTCAAATATTCTAATAAATTACATATTAAATATCAACGACTTAATATCGGTGACATCCCTTATACAATTTTCAAATTCTGCACAATCTATGTATTTGCAATGTATAGAAGTTTCACATCAAATATGGAATTTATATACACCGCGTATACATCGAATGTACAAAATTTGTCAATTTTATAAAAGATTGTTAATAAAAATTCAAAAAAATATCAACATTAATATTAGAATTATCCGAATTCAACTGATCAAATCATTGTTATGTTTCAACATCTGTGTATGTATCACGACAATCATTGCTGTTCGATTGTTCATTTTCATCTTCTTTTTCAATTATAATGAAAAATGTGTATCCCACTTCTCGTAGGGTGCAACAGAGAAAAAACAATCCAGACAGAAAAACAAAGTTACGATAACAATTTCCCAATGGATGTATGTAATCGTACCGCTCATGACTATATAAAGAAATCTCATTGTATTGGGCAACAAAAAAGAAATGATAATAAAATCTAAAAACGTGGCCTAAGAATTGATTTCTTTTGATAAAAAATAATCAACTGTTTCTATGTCTGAAAATATATCGAAGTAATTCCAGGAAGACTGTTTTGGTTTCAACAATAATCATTTCTTCTCACGAGTGAAAATCATTTGTGAAGTATATAAATTTGATGTAATCGAAGGAAATTGAGAGCTAAGAGGGTTGAAGAATTGATTTATCCAATGATTCGCGAGTCGTTATCCAAGGAATTCGATTCTCAACGAATGATGAACAAAGAACAAATACCAAAAAAGAATGAATAAATAAATAATTAAATAAACACACACAACGGGACTGAAAACATACGTATTTCTTAGGCCTTAGTCGTGAATGAGAAATGTTTATTCGTACATACAAATTGAAGAAAAAGAAAAAAAAAACAAGAATCATAATAATCTCCTTTTGACACACAAAAATTGATAACTAACTCTGTTTCCAAAGAGTTCTTGTCATCACATTGTGCGGGATATGATGATTTCATTGAAATTCATTCGATCCATATCCTGACGAGATATGTGTGTATATAATAATAATAATAATCATAATAATAATAATAATAATTGCGGGCTTTCTTTGACTCCAGTGAAAGAAAAATAAAAATCAAATTTCAATAAAATAAATTATGAAGAAAGTGGAATGCCTTCGCGAAAGGAATAACGATAATTATCGACTTTGTTTTTTTTTGGAGTTAAATATCATCGCACAAGTTATGCTCTCTTCTGTGTTACATTATATATGTATACATGTATGTATGTATATATATATATATCTCTGTGGATACATATATATATACACATACACATAAATAATATATAATATATAAATATATGGTCTTCGATGAATGTATATGTATAATAAATGTAATAGGAATAATCGTGTTAATAATAATGATAATAATAAAAATAATACTTTAATATTAGTAAAATAATAATAATAATAATAGTAATGATACCATAATCAGAAGGTTAAAGATAAAAAGAGACAATGAACGACGACGATGGAAGGGAAAAGAAAATAAATATAATAGAAAAATGAACATCTAAATTCCAGTGCCTAATCTAACGAGAGATATTATATCCTTAAAAATTATCTCTTAACACTGTGGACGCTTCAAACGTTTATTTGAAATTGATTTTATGTTTCGAAAATCTCTTTCGATATTTGTACACAATACTCGTAGATTATATATTTGAAAAGAATATTCATAAAAATAGTGATTTGTGCTTTCGAACTGCTCGTTTGTTTCCTATATCATTCTTTTTATATTCAGAAAAAAAGTACATAACAATATTTTTTACACCAAAGAATAAATTTGATGTTTTTAAAATCTTGAAATATACGAACGACAAGTGACCTTAAGATATTCTCTTTCGCATTTTCTCCCTCAACGATCTCCCTTTACGGAGATTTACGAGGGATTTTAAATACACACGTCCAAAAAATCATCTTCTTTCCTCCCCAGCCTCTCCCTCGAAGTACCCCCCCCCCCCTCAACCACCCCGCCCCGCCCCCGCCCCTTAATGAAAATAAAATGAATGAATAATTTGAAAAGAATAAAAATGAAAAAAATAAATAAGTAAATAAACAACCCCTCGATATAGCTCTTACTTTGCGTTCTTTGGTTCATGGGAAAATAAGAAAGAATCGAAATCTACCTTGGAGATGAGAAATTCGATGACTATGGAAAAACAAATTGACGAGAAATCTTATTTTTTTATGATTTTATGATAAACGAAGGTTCTTCAACCCTCTCGATTCTCTACGAGATTCTCTCTCTCTATATATAATCGTATATATATATATATATATATATATATATATATATATATGTATTATGTAGAGGAATGCAAAAGCTCAGTTTTAATTTTAAGATGAATCGATTAGTAGGCGACGAGGAAAAAGTAATAATGAAAAAAAGAAAAAAACATATGATCAGTATTTGTATTAGAACTTGTATCCGCATTTGAAAATCAAACGATGAAATTCTTTCATTCTGAACGGACAAGAGAAAGAGAAAAACAAAATGATATAAAAGAGTCTGATGATAAACCCGTGTACTGAGAAAAATGGATTGTACCCGATACCGAGGATGTATTGTGTTACGTTAAATCCTAAATTAACTCGATGGATTGTGTGGAAAATGAACTATAGAGTACAATAAATACATAGTATCAGGTGCAATAAACATTATAGTATATATAGCCATCTATTCGATACGAATTCAGTATTCGATCAAGGTGTCGCTGCCACCCTCGCTCCCTTGAATTCTGTGATTACTGATTATGCACTCTTCTATCTATGAAAATTATTCATCTTTGATTATTTGGGTATATTTAGTTCGAATGTGTTTTGTGAAATAATATATATATATATTATATATATATATATAACACGTTAGAGAGAATATATTCAAATTTGTGGATTTTTCTTGATGTATTTCGATTGATATCCATTATAATTTTTTTGTTTCGAATAAGTGATATCAAGGTATCTTGAAAACAAATTACTCCGTTCATTATTTTCAGTGATATACGTGGATATCCGTACAATTTTAGGTGCATTTTTCGTTGTTGTATTGTGTATTGGGTGTGTCGTATTGGGGTTCAGTTTAGATTGGACAGGATTTGTCTATAATATAGCGAAATTTTGACTTCTCTCAAATCCTATAGTATATTAAGCTTTCATATACTTTCATATATTTGCACGTACTACAACAAATTGTGGTATGAAAAAAGAAAGTTCTTATATATTATAGACAAATTTTTCAAAGCACACAATCTGTTTTTCTCAACGTACAATGCATCATATAGTTCCAAATTATTTCTCAAGCGTTCCTTGATTGTTGATATTGTGTTCTTAAATATGTGTATAATGTACAATTTCGTTGTTCCAATTGTTGCACTTGGCATCAATTCAAATAAACATAAATCATTAATGTCTAATTAAAAGTTTTTTTAATTAATACATACATATATAGATATGTACTCTGAAGACAATATTCAAGTGCGTATAATTGCTTTTTTATATTTCTTTCATTTCATTTTTAATTTATTTGATCTTATAAACCTTTATCGAACAATCAGATAATATGCATCGTTGACGAATGTATATGAATTTTTTTTTTCTTTTTTTTCGTTATATTTTATATTATTAAAAATGAGACTCGGTCGGTCAGACGTCCAGAGCTGTGGCAAGACGAAGAAATGTATTAAAATCAAAGAAGAACGCACTCGGAAATGACGAAAAAAAATAAGTAAATAACGATGATCATGATGATATTGACACACGAGATGGTAATAAAAAATGATTGTCTTATTACTATTGCGAGTAAACGCGATATATGTATATGAAGGAATAACAACCGAACTCAAACGTGTTCTTTCTACTCTCAAACGAATCTGTGAAACGCCAACATCCCTCTGCACTAATTTAAATATTGTATGTATATTAATATAGGAAATTATGTTTTAAATTAAACAATGTTGTACGATACATTACATATATATATATATATATATATATATATATATGAATATGAAAAATATATATATATATTATTAATAAGATAAATTGAAGAATCTATATCTACATACATATATATATATATATTGAATATATTTACAAATAATGGCTAATATAAGATTATATTTAATCGGCTACACGTTAAACAACACATACATATGAATATATATATATACATATAGATTAATTATATATTATTATTCTCAACAATAAATGTAAGGATTAATTATCATCATTAATTGTGAATTTAATATAAAATATGCCAATTACGTTGAATAGAAGAAGAAAAAAAAAACAGAACGTGAGTATTAACAGGACCCTAGCGTGTAGAGCGTTGAGAAAATGATAAGAAAACGTAAAAAAAAATGAAACAAGCATTTTATGCGAATAAGCAACACATCATATCTCATGGATTATTGTTTTTTATCACGGGTTTTTACTTGTTTACTAATTTTTTTTTTTTTTTGTCTTTTCCATTGTGTTGCGAGCACTAGTTGTTTAATTTTGCGTTTAAGAAGATATCATCGATTGAAATTCGAATTTCCGATACAATCAGGGATTTTATTAGAAGTCCTTCGATGCAAGAACAAAACCAATAGATTCGAAATTCTCTCCCTCCACTCGACTCTTTATATTATCGATAAGAAAAAGAGATCCCATTTGATTATGAGAGAAGTGGAAGAATTGAAGGAGGGAAAGATTTTATTCTCGAAGTAATTATAACAATTTTCCCTTGGAATGGCCTTACGAACGTTTCTTAGTTACTGAAAAAATTGCTAGATCAACAATCTCTCTTTCTCTACTACTCGATTCGGTGTTGAAAAATGAGAAGAGATGTAATATAATCTAGTAATAACTGAGACTATGGAATGTTCTCAAAGAGAAGCTTCTTAAAGGGAGAAACAAAAGAAGAGATGAGAATAAGGTATAACAACTTTTAGTGCCAAAAGAAAAAACGAAAGAAATTCATTGAGTTGAATTCATCAAGCTTCAACTTGAATCCCTTTAGTTTTCCCCCACGGATAGGTTATCGATATTGGATACACGATTTTTGTTTTTAACAATAAAAATAAATCAGAGTGCTCTGGAGTGCATGAGAATCCTTATAAACAGCATATATATACGAACACACACTGGAACACGCGTGAATAATGAAAAAGTATGTGAAAGTAAATTGGGGATGTGTGTATTTGTAGATATGTGGAATGCGAATTGATCTACTATTTTAACTTATACGATTAAAAATATAGTGAGAAATATTAGGTACTCATGATGCCAAGTATATCTTTATTATTATTATTATTTTTATCATTATTTTTATCATAGTTAAGCTGTGAATATGAGAATATGAAAGTAATGGTTTTGTCTAAGGAATAATACAAGTGGTAGTAATTAGGATTAATCAATAATAAACAAATAATAATCATTATTATCGTAATATATAATCGTAGTTGGAAATGAGGAAGGGAAGGAAAAAAAAACAATGAGCGGAATCAAGACTTGTATCAATTCTTTTTAATAGAAAGAGATGATAAGAGAAAGATAAAATAAATACAAATCATTGAGAGATTGTCTGAATTTGCGGATAATCCTTGAGCATTACTTTATATAAATTATTATTAAATGTAAAACCCGTAATGTAACAACAACAACATCACCTTGAAGTTGAATTCTTTCATCCGACTAGTGCACATTATTTGATATTATATATAATAATATATATATGATAAATAGAAAAAAAGGTGAAACTTCTAATTTTCTCAAGATTGAAACGTATATGTAGTTGTATACGCTTGTTGTTTATAAATGTTCTCTTCGTTTTTGCTTCCCCTTAATTCGCACATTAGTTTGGTTTTACCTTGAATGCTCACATTGATAATTGATAATAATAATCTATTATAATTCGTATAAGACACCAGAGAATCGTGAGCGAACATTTATTGTATGATCGTGAATAAGTTATATACCATTCGTGCAATTTTAGAATAATAATAATACGAAATGTTTCTTATTTAATTGATAAGTTTATTATCATTATTACTATGATTATTATTATTATCATTAAGAAGTTCACATAAGACATTCGTAAGAAGAGCAGCACTATTACTCCAATGCTTCTTTATTATTCAAGATTTTCTCTTTGTTCGTGCCATTAAATCGTAATGTACATTAACATTATTCTTTTATCGATTATATATGTATATTGTAGGATAAGATGAATTCCTTTGACAGGGCCGAGGTGGTTTTTGGAAATATCATTTTCCGTTTCTTCCAAAATCCGGTGAAAAGGTAGAAAAGAGAATTTGGAAAAAAGATAATATTCAAGGGGAGGACATTCTATTCGTCGAATATAGGCTACTAACGGTGGGAGTAGTGCATACCGCTACATTACTTCTCAAAGTTTCTTCTTCATCTACTTTAACTTCCACTTTTACTTTGACACTCATTTCAAACTCAAGGTTGTGAAGATACTTGACACATATTTTGTTGTTCTTTTTTGTCTGGGGTTTTTTTTTCGTCAACGCGTCTCTTGGGACGTGTCCAAATATCGCGCGCGTTTGTTAGTTAGGAAGAAAAGAGAAAATCAATATAAAACTGGAATACAGGTAGCAGCGGATGATGATGTCATCAATCAGTATTATCGGAATTCTTGAATCTGAAGAATACGAGGAAGGAATTTCTGATTTTTCTTCTCCGATTTGAGATCGTATTTAGTAAATCTCTCCTCAAGATTTGTGATTTCTTGTTTTTCTGGTGTGTCCTTTTATTTTTGTTTCTTTTTTTAATAAATTCAGTCTTTCTTAACGGCTTTGTATCTCTCTCTCTCTCTCTCTCTCTCTCTGTCTCTCTGTCTCTCTTGACTGTTGGTTTTATTTTTGTGGTTGTTATTGTCTTCTTGTCGAAACTATCTACGCTTATTATAAGTACATTTCTTTGTAAACATAGATTATATGTTGATTTGTGTATGTTAGGAGAGAATCATAAACGATGCATCTGAGTTCTGATTCCATAAATCAGTTCATAAGGATATCGTACCTTCGAGGATGTTTTTCGCATTGATCGAGAATGGGTTGGAAATGATTAGAATCGGGTTGACTCGATATTCCATAAGAATCTGAAATCGGGAAGGTCTCTGAAGGACTTCCCTAGCAGAAATGATTCTAGCCAGCTTCACTGCAAGCGCCTTGAAAGGTGATAGACAACCACTGTAATCATTTTTACTGGAGTTGTTTGGGATTGAATTGATCTTAGAATTTCCATGAATTGTTCCAACGAGTGAATAGTTTTTGATTGAAGGTTGGGCAAATTTTCTCTATGTTTGCTCAAATATTTGTAGAGTGAATGTGAAGCTGAAACTCGCATTGTTGAAATCTTGATGGCGTTCACTTCGCCAAGCAATTTTATTTGCACCCATCACTATGAATTATCCAGATAGACTTCATATACAACGATATATTGTCGAAGTTTAGAAAATTCAAGCGGAGTGAGCATCGTTCGGTGTCAATAAAGTGCGAGTTAAGCGTCTTCTTCCAGGTGTGGTTTCAAAAATTTCCTCTCTGCAATGAACGTACCGTACGGTTATGCGTTCTTTGATTTTATTTCTGAATATTTGGATTCTTCAAAGTCAACCTTATCAAGTTAAGGAGATCAAGTCTTAGACGGATTGTGACAAAAATTTCGAAATAGGCAGGTACATAGATTTCTGTGCATCGGTTATGACATACTCCGAATATATACACAAATTGTGTATTTACGTGTTCTGAGATATCGCTGTATGTATACCATTTTAATCCTTGAACATTAGTTAGGCGATACAAAATATTATTTTAAATACACAAATATATATATATTATATATATTATTATTTATCAAAAGCTCGTGTCCGTGAAGATAAAATAAAACAAGGAATAAAAAGATGATGAACTTATGAAATTGCATGAACAAGAAAAATTGGTTACCGTAACAGTGTAGTCGATCGCGGTATAATAGTCACAACATATCTGTATTAAGATGAGTGTGATGGATATATTCGATTGACAAACGGAAGAAGAAATTCACGCATTTGCCTCATAAACACGCACATTCGAGTGTGATGCTTCTCTTATAACTCGAGATATTACTAAAAGAATTTTAAAGACCACAAATACGCGATAAATACTTATGGAGAACGATCGAAAACCTCACGAAGAGAAATTACAATATTTTGGTATAATTTTCTTGTAACGAAGAGAAACAAAAAAACGACAAAACAAACAAAAAACATTCGCGAAAAACGATGGGCCAATTTAGGATTGAAATTTTGAAAGAATTTTTCCATTGTTCTTATTCTTTCGTCGGTTGAATGATAAAAGTATTAAAAAAAAAAAAGGAATCATTGTTTCTCGCCCGATCTCGTTTGGTGTGAAAAGAAAGAACAAGAAATTTATGAAAAAGAAGAAAAAAAAACAATCGTTTGACTTTCCTCTAATCGAGTACCTTAATCGAGCTACTTAAACTATTGAATCAAAGTATTTAAATGATTACGGTTGATGATAAAGGATCGTGTGTGATATAAATTATCTCGATTGAAAATATCATTGTAATCAAGAAGTCACGAAGGAAGAGAAAGAGGATCGAGTAAATGTTTTCGAAGCAGTTTCATCATCGTTTTACAATCCTCTTTGCTCGTTTAGTTTTGTTTTTCTTCCAGAGTTGAACATCGATTTGAGTAAAAGTTGATTTTTTTTGTATGAGAATGTTGCAAAATCGGTATCACATGATTGATAGTTCATTCAAAACAGTGTGTACACCCAAGATGAAAAAGTTTCATTGAAGAATCAACGCAAGGTGGTTTCAAGTATTATCCGAATCCACTTTATCGTAGGGACAACAACGGGGACGATGAGATAGGTTTGCATGTTGTATAAGTTTATTCCAGAGACAGGTGTGTAGCGTACAGAGTATTGTTGTGCCGAGACTAGATCCTTGGGTATTAATCCTAATATATATATATACATATATATCATTAAAACACGAAATTATTCGTGATATATGTATGATGATGATGATGATAATAATAATAATCATGATCCTAAATATAAGTAATAACCACACAATGTTAATAATACATGAATATCGATAATGGTGAAGATAATAATATGAATAATAATGATAATAGTAATAATGATCATAGCAATGGAGATAGTGTTGTCGGTAATAAGATTAATAATAATGATGATAATACAACAGTAATAATGAATGGCGATATAGATTTAAACAATTTTTTCATTCTCATTCCTTGCAATACAAAAGAAGTACCGATACTAAAAAGAAATCCATATTATTCGAAAGAAGAGTAAAATTAAAAGGAACACAAACACACACGCAAGACGAATTTTTTAAAATAATAATGTAATGAAGAATAATTAAGATTGGATGAGCGTTATTTTTATTACTACTACTACTACTACTACTACTACTACTACTACTACTACTACTACTACTACTAGTACGGAAGAAGCAACAGAGTCCGTAATTTATTGTCTTTCTTCATGGCACGACGCGAATGGATAATGATAATGATAATAATGATAATAATAGTGGTGTAATGGGATAATGAATGATAATCAAAAATGATAATCGCATCATAAAATTGATAAACGATTGAATCAGTTCATGGTACGATTTACGGTCAACGACATACAATTCAATGAATCCTTCTTTTCTATGTATTGATATTTGACGACTAACGCAAATATAAGACTACATGAAAAATAAATGATAAATATTGGACGAGAGAAAAATTGTAAAAGAGTTCCCTTAACTTGGGAGTTGTGGTACCAGGGTCTCCGTGAACCTCAACATAAGGCCTTGATATACTTATCACATATAAAAGAAAAAACAAACACAATTCGTGTATATGTGTACACATATGTATATCAATATACAAATTAATAATATAGTAGATGTACTACGCGTATTGTTAACCGTTATTTATCCAACTTCTATATATAATATAAGGTTAAAATTATCAAAAATAATGATGGAATTAGGATTAAAGGAACGAGGATAAAATGTGTACAAAATGAATCGGAAGTAAATTTCAAAACCGTACTATGAACTTAGAAAACTGATTTGGAATTTTCGATATAAAAATCATTCTCAAAGAATAACCCAAATTCCAAAGTCGAAATCGAATGCACACAATACGTATTGTTGTTGCGTGCACCACAACGCGTGTTGTGGGAGTGGTAGATGATTTTATATATTATATATAAAAGAATATATAAACTATACGATATTAAGTTAACGTAGTGAACAAAAAGAAAATTGATGAAAAACAAAAAAAGTGTGCTTATGAGTCGACAAGTGGGGATATGACGATGATACAAATTAGGAACAAAACAGCGGTTACCAGTTTTCGAATAGAAAATTGAAAAACTTATTGAAAATCTGAACATCTTGCGCTTGTTGACTGATGAATTTTGATATTTAAATACTTGTGTAACTTCATAAAAAATAATTTAACGAGTCCGCTCCAAGTGATATAAACTTTGTTAGACTGATACGGTGATGATTGTTAGTGCAAAGTTCTGATTTTTTATTATTAATTATTATTATTATTATTATTATTATTATTTTCCCATAACCGAGTATACCGAATAATCGCACACATAATTCTATAATCCTTTTTCATTTTCAATATATTTTCGAATGTTCTTGCAACAATAAGGCCAAACGAAAAAAAAAAAACCAAATCACAACAGCAAGAACAATGAACACGGAAGGAGAAGTAGTGAAACCTCATATCAAACGTCGATTGATATCATAAAATTCTGTAGAATCGACATCAGGTGGAATATTTTCATTTTTTCCCTCGTTACTCGTCTTCGTCGATGATGATGATGATGATGATGATAATGATGATGTTGATGGTAATAATTGATAAATATATATTATTATCCATCATCTCGAATAAATTCAGTGCCAATTGTGAAATTGCAACTCATGTAGAACGTAATTATCACAAACATGGTTACATAGACTACAGATTGAGCAAAAAAATCATTCATTTGATAGATCTGAACAACAATATGAAGGTTTTTCCTTTTCTTTCATCCCACAAATATATTATGTTATCATCTGTCTTGTTTCGATGAATACGAATAGCACTCTAGCATTCTGCTGAACAATGAAAATTCAAATTCAACATTCACAGTTGAAAACGTATGAAAATAAAATGATTCGATCTTCTTGTTGAATTGAAACCAAAATCCATTGAGAGTTGATTTTCATGTAGGAAAAAACAATTGTATGTGCGTCGTGTTGTATGTATTTGTTCAGGATGTTTGTGAATGAAAACATTGTATCACACGAAGAGTGAAAAAATGTATTTATCATATTATGGAATGAAGATTAGAATCGAACGGTATCATTCTCATATATTTCGATATTGATTGATGTTTTGTACTGATAATATATATCTTGTTATTTTATATTTATTAATTTCATAATAATATCATTGTTATTATTAATATTATTACTGCTATTATTATCATCATCATTGTCATTATTAGCAAATCTAAGTTTCGCATATTGTGTGTATTATTATTATTATTATTATTATTATCATCATATTATTATTACATATAATATAGGAGAGAATGGGAACAATCTGTGAGAAATTTGTTTGTTTGTTTGTTTGTTTGTTTTTTTTAAATTAATAATATATATAATAATAAATGCGTGACGTAAGAGCAATTTGATTGATCGATATCTCGTTTTGGCATACCTTCGTCAAATGAAAACAAACAAAAGAGAAAGAAAAATGAACTTTGTGCCTTAAAGATTTTAAAATTTGCACAAAGATTTCTTTGGACTTGTTGAAATGAATTGGAAAAGGAAGAAATGAGGGGAAAGAATGAATTCAAAGACGATCAATCGTAAAGTCAAATTGCGGGGTTTTGTTTATTATATATATATGTATATATATAATAAAAAATACAAGTACATGAGAACACATACACGTGCACACATACAACAACACACATTCCGTTGGTGCGATTGGTTTAACTTATATCTCTTTTGTTTTCTTTTGTTTTCTTGTCTTTTTTCCTTGAAGAAAAAAGAATATCAAGCAGCTGTACCTAAGTAGCGCGTAACAATATCTTTCTTTATTATTATTATTATATGATTATTATTATTATCTTTATCATTATTATTATTTTATTATTATTATTAATTATTATTATTAATATTATTGCTATTGGTATTTTATTATTATTATTATTATTATTATTATATTATTAATATTATTATAAATGAAAAAAAAAAATCAATAAAAATTCAACAAAAATGAATTATTCGCGTGGGAGACGAAAATTACATTACAATACAATACATCCTTCGGTACACCTTGTTGTGACATATCCTTCTTTGAAATATCCAATTGAGTTATCGATCTTTGGTTATTGAGATACTTGACACGATAATCACAGTGATAAATCCGTCAATAAGTCCTTTGATATGATACTACGAATAGAGTACACTGAGGAAAAGATTTTAGTTACCGTGAATAAAAATTCAATTGAACCAAATAAGTTTCCTTTGTCACAGTCGAATTCTTCTTCTCATTTTTATTGAACATAAATTGTTTCATTGATATCTCAGATCCCTGCATTTTTTTATTCAAGTTGGCGGAAAATCAGCTGGGACTGTTCTAATTTGGTGGTCTTTTTCTCAGTCTACGTGAGATAAAGTGTGAATTCAACCCCCCTTTCTTTGAGATCAATGTTATGTAGATATTTTAGTTGACTTTTGATTTTGTGTCTGAAAAATTTGGTGTTGTTGAATCCAATTTGTATGGTTGTCAGGAAGTAGGTTAATATTTGTGTTTTTTGAGAAGCATATCCTGGCGAAATCAGTATAACCGAAAATAATTGTTGTTTCTTTTTTCATAGTTTGGTAGGTTGGTTGAGGAATTTTTTTTTCCTATTATTATTATTTGAAATCAATCGATTTTCTGGATTTTAGTTTTGATGTGGGAATCTACATCAAATATCCCATGATCATTGCTTTTAATTGAATTTTTTCGTGGAAACTAATTTCAACCAAACGAAAAATAATCATAAAATACACCATGAAAATGAGTTATTCTGAAATCTTTAGAATATATCTCGTGACTTGATTTCGATTTTATTATCGATTCTGGTGAACAAATTGATTTGAAAAACTTTGGAGATTCCAGGAACGTTCAGTGTTTTTCAAAAGTGCTCAGAATCGTTGAGCATATTTCGAAAAGACTGAAAAATTTGATAAAATAACAACAGTAAATTTTCAGTGAAAACCGTGTGCCCGATAAACAAGAATTGGTCAGAGATATTGCCTTTTATTACAAAATATTTGAGTGGCACAAGATTTAAAAATAGTACCAGTATTCAGAAAGAATGAGATCACATTTTCTGTTGAAAAAAAATTTGAATCGAACCAATTCTCGATTCATGAATTCTTCTAATTTGGAAAATAATGAGAGAATTGAGAATAATGCAACATTTATCAAGTGAAAGAGGTTTTGAAAATGAAGGATGGAATGAATAATCATAAGATGATGCTTTTGTAATTGGCGTCAGAGAAAAATTTTTGATGACACCGAGAAAACTATTTGATTAAAAGAACAAAACATTTTGGTTGATATGTGAACAACAAAAAACTTTCGTTCCTAAATGTGCTAACAAAAATATTTTGTGTCTAATACCAAATGTTTTGTTGCAACAACAAAAATTTGGTTAGCATAACTAAAGTTTTTGGTTGTTCACATTTCAACAAAACTTTTTTTCCGATGTAGAGACAGTATTTGGAATTATGTATTCACATCTTCAACACGTGAAATCTAGGCTGTTTTGGCAATTATTGTCGGTATCGTATTATTGAGAACTTGACGTTTGATTAATAAAGTTCGTTAGGTTTATTTTTTTTAGAAACAGGATTAGCATGTGTGGAAATTATCAGGGATGAACAAACGACCCCGTACAGGGGAGAATTTATTTTTCAGATTCTAACAAAAGGAGATGAGCCGTTACCGCACCATCACTGTTTTTCAATTGATGTTACATATTTGTCTGATACATGTATATCAAACAACATTTGGTCTTGAAAATTGCCAGATTCATACTATTATCGAATCAAACTCATACCTTCACAACAGAAAAATGTGTCTTTGGGAAGCTCAGTAAACGTCCGCTATGTTTTTTAAACATTCCATCAACGTCTCAGTTGTACGTAGTCCACTCTGTGCGTCACTCTAATCATCGGAGCCCAAGATCATGCCATATACTCTAACAAACAAATTTCTTCCAGCCAAATAAATGGCTATTTATCCTGTACCGAAGAAATATTCTTTGAAACCAAAATAATTTATTTGAATCAAATAAACGGTTATAATAATCCATTCTATTCAAATAAATTATTTTGGTTCCAAAGAATATTTTGTTGATACTAATGAATATTTCTTCGGTATAGAACAAATAACCATTTATTTGGCTGGAAGAAATTTTTTTTCTTCGATGTAGTGTTGAACCAAAATGGATCAAATAATTCAATATTGCGAATGGACGATAGTGTAACATATCATCCACGTAGTTGCATTCTAGTAACTCCCGGGTCGAAATTTTTCCCTAGTTCACCCTTATCGATGATTAACCCTCGTTTACCACACTGGGGTCAAATCCATCCCAGCCCCATTCTACCTCGATTTCAAGTGTCTTCGTTCAAAGCGACATCTGTCGATAGCCAAAGGATGTCACTACTTTGTGACGCAGGAACATTCCGGTACACGCAGAAAAATATATTTTTTAAATTCCCATAATTTATTGAGGATCAGCGCCAGTCTGTGACGGATGAAATTATTGACCTGAATACAGCATCAAAAGTACCATAATTTCTTGTAGAAATACGTCTAATTATGGAACTTTTTAAAAGTAAATTCAAGTGGAAACTCTATCTGTCAGAGACTGGCGCTGATCCTCAATAAATTATGAGACTTTTCAACACATCTATTTTCTGCGTGTAGACCCATCAGTCTGGCCGCACCAGTCATTGAAAATTGTAAACTGAAAATTTTTTATGAAAACATATAGTTCTTTTTTTTTTACAAATTTCTTCTCTTCATTCCTCAGTATAAATATTTTTCCATCCGCAGTTATTGGAGGACTAACTTCTCTCTCAAAGAGTAACATTCCAAAGTATGATGTCCAATTTCCAGCTCAAAGTATTGAAAAATAATGACACAATGAATTTTATTGTGAAAACAGTCGCTTTTCCATTTTTCTTTTCACACTTCATTTTTTTATTATACTTGAATTCGATTCTAGGCTGTATAATCTATAAGATATTTCAAAGTAAACTTTAAATAAGTTCTAAAAAAATTGACAAGTGGAAATAATCAATAGTTCATTTGTTATAACAATGTTTATCACTGGGGTGGATATCACCCCAGTTTGGCAAGTATGTAATTTCTGCGAAGTGTGGTAAACAAGGGTTAATTGTACGTTAGAATTCATATGTGAAGTAAAACCTCGGGTACACGGAATAAATGATTTTATTGATATTTCGATAGCTAAAAAATTAGCTATGGTAGCTACTGTTCCAGCAATATTTTTTGCTATCCAAATATCAAATGCACAAAACAGCAGACAGTATTAATATTCATCATACAATTCATGAAAATTTGGCGCAAAATTTTGGACACTTCTTCTGTTGCTCGAGCGTTTTTGATACCGTTCTAGAATTTCTATTCTGATCACGCGGAGAAAATATTATCTCATGAACTACGATATCGAAATCCTAGCATAAGAACGCTGTTGAAAAATTAAGAATTGTCAGATATTTAAGACAAATATGGTTGTTGAAACTTCTTTTTTTTGGAATTAACATCGTAATATTCGACATGATTTAATAAAAAAAAAAACAGCACACTCCAAGATATTACAATTTGAATCGATTCATCTTGCAGATACAGTCCTGCACTACGATTCTCCCACCGTGGTATATAAGATAACATTGTCTTTTTGTGTACCTGAAAGAGATCCGAATCTAAAAATAACGCAATTTTTTCTACCCAAAGACCTCGAAATCGAAGCTGTTGGGTTACGCTTGGTTCACATTTGTGAATTCGTTGATGGAAAATGTATGTTTGAAGACTGCACGAAGGATGTCAATTTGATACCCCTTCTTGTAAGAGAACTATGAGAAAATCCCATGTGGGCACGAAAAAAGAGTAATTTGTCAATATTTTATCATCAAATACCCACAGATCAACAGCGAGAAATATAGTTGCCACAACAAGAATATCACTGCTAAATGGTTTCGCTATTTAAATATTAATCTCAAAATCTGTGCTTGTCACACAGGGAAGCAGATAAATTGTCAATTTTACAGGAACTATGGTTACTACGCAGACAGTAAGGAATATCTGTCATCTTTACTGGAATTTTGGTTAAAATTGACGAAGTTTCCAGTCAAGTTGACGGATGTACCTTTACCGAAACTCCGGTAAAATCAACAATTCAATTTTTCAACGTGCAGTTATGAATTCTCGCTGGGTAGATGATAGATAGCTATATCTGCAATTATTTGAGCTTCAGCAGCAAAATAATTGAGATGGAAAAATACAAATTCATTTTTTTTCGTGAGCGAACCTCGATGCTGAAATTAGCCCAAGAAAGTAGCCCGATTTGTGCATTCATAAGCAGGAATTTTGAATTTACATTACTACGTCCTGTTGTGGTCTTGTACTCGGGTTAATTTTAGCATAGTCTTCGAGGCTGTTATTCAATAGAAAGTCTTTCAAAACAAACGAGGGTCGTGTTCTACATGGTAATAAATTTTCAGCTGCATCAGTTGAATTACAGCCAACATAACTATACCATCTTAGAACATTTAGCTATACTAACTACAAAAAATATTTGTCCTGCTCACAGCTAGTTTCTATTCTTTGAACAATTGATCGATGCATCCTTTCGACGGTGCAAAGAGTTTGAATACAAGTGTTATTCATCAGTGGATGCTACCTGCGCCAAAAGGGTTATTCAATCGGAAAAAAACCATAGATCGATTAATTCGAGAAATATGGTTAATTTCTCGCTGATTATCTGTTGAATTTTACTGAATTATCCGTATTGTTCAATGAATTATGTGTTTGAATTATATGTTACTGACTTATTTTCTTGGTTCATTGATAGCTCATACAGCAACACATGAACTGAAATCATAAACAAATATCAGATAAATCTCCTCTACAGCCTCTACACAAAGGAAAGCTATATGGTAACGATTACCAGGAAGAATGGTGATTCAATGACAAGTGTACTGCAACATTGGCATATTTACCATTCAACGTCATGAAGCGTACTACATTTATTGTTTCCTAGAATTGCCATGATAACCAGAACGAATGATAAACATCAGTTCCATACACTTTTTTCAATATAAACGAAATTTATACCGTAACCAAACTCTATTGTGTAAAACATTTGTTCTCACGTTGTTTGATCAAAATTTTGAACACTTCCGGTTTTATTTGCAGTTCTTTTTCCTTTCATCCGAATTGAGCAGAATATTCTATGAAACGGAAACTAGCGACTGACTGATGTAACTGTTAATAGAATTGTTTGATCAAATCCTTGAGTAGCCAAATCGCATAGTTGAGAGCCACTCGATCAATTCTTGATATAAGAAATATTCAAATCGAGTTAATTTCACGAAGCTGGTTTCAGCTTCATGAATATTTCTCGAGGGAAATCAGAAGGAACAGAACTCTTCAACGAAAGAGGAAACAAATACTGCACCAGTTGATAAGATTTTGTTCTTCAATTCCGACTCGGAATAAACTTGAAGATGCAGTGAGAATCTGAATACCGTTCCACTTATAGCAAAGCTTCTAAACATGTAGCTGTTTCTATCCGCCATATCTGAACTCGTGAATGAAGTGTGGGGGTACTTCGCATGTACAGGTCAACTGCACGAACACGAATTCATTCTCAGTCGTATGAAACTCCATTCCATTCATGGACCGGGACATGGCTGACGAAAATACTCACCTATACAACAATCCATGTCTTCGAGATATCGCGAAACATACTTGAGATGTCTTATGCAACATCAGAATATATCCTTTCAATGTATAAAATAGTTTTTTAGTTCTAAAAAAAATATATTCAAAACATTTTGAATTCTCTGATAGATACCTTTGAGACATTTCTTGAAACTTGTCTTGAGATATCTTTGAGACATGAATTGTTATGTTGACTCTTCTATAAAACCTGATTAACCCTTAATTGGTATCGCGGTCTGTGATACCACTGAGAAAAAAGTTCCAATGCCTCGAATCTTCTATCCAACTGGATTCAAGAACATCCTGCACCCATAAATCTCCGTCTTCTTGAAGTGGAGATAACATTGTGAAATAAACAATAAGTGAAATATTAAAATTTGAAATTTGTCACAAAAATAACGATACCAATTGAAGGTTAATATGGAAATGGTGCAATGTACAGCATTCATCAGTTAGTGTCAAAATTCCACCATTTCAGTCTATGAAGAACTAATCAATACTGAAGAAATGATCGATTCAGTCCTGATTAGAAACTGACGATTATGAGTTGTTATGGATGATGTTTGGAATTTGAATTTTTTCTCGAGCATTTTTCAAGGTTTTAAATCCATGCAACTTAACGCGCTTTGAGCTTTTAGGATACATAATTCACAAAAAGAAAAGTACTTGTCATTTTTCTGAAGATATTTGAAATCTGAGAACTTTTCACTTTGGTTTCGTAGAATTTTCCCTCACTTTTTTTTGAGAATTCAAAATTTAAGAGACAGAATGATTTCTCAAAATTGCAAAAACAGTCCTTTATTTCCAACAAAGAAAATTTTTTTTAGTATACTTTGAAAGCAGGTTTTTACAATTCGTTTCAACAAGTGAATACAGCAAAGTTGAATGTGTGTGCATGAATCATCTCATAATGTCATCTTATTCCGACATTTATTATTTTGATTTCCAACTTTGATACAGTGAATTTCATTTTTGTTTTACAAATTTATTTTTTTTTCTTGGATAATCGAATGAAAATATCAGACTTTGAATGTATTCAAGAAGAACCAATAATTCCATGATTTGATGAAATTGATGAAACAATGAACAGTAGGTCCCCCTGTCTTGGAATCGACAGACATATTTCCAACGTGATAACGCGTTCCGGTGTTTTGGTTTCATCCAAAAGCAGAAGTGATACAATCCAAAAAGTTGCCAACAATCTATCAAAATAGAACAAGAAATTTCAATGGCAATTATTCTTACATTAAGTTCGACATCATCCAATAATTCTCATAAGTTTACGCTGCACCACGACTTCATCTCCAACAACACCTGTTTAAAACTTTTTATATGAATCCTTCGATACCCGTGTATGGTACTAATCGTTCTCCAGAGGATTGCAATAATACTTAATCTCCAACGAATATGAAAAAAAAAATATATATATATATATATTGAAAGAAATTTGTTTTCCAACGATATATTTGTGTAAAACGCTATATTTCATACACGTATAAAAGGTATGTAAATCTGAATGTATGAAAATTGCGATCAAAAATTACAGAGCCTTCTGTATCCACTTCTGAGATAAATCTAGTGTGATAAGATCGAATGAACATATGATTAACGTGGATAAAAGAAAAAAAAACAAAGATATTATACTACATGATAATCTATATTTTGACAGTAAACTCGTTCATAAGACGCTTAAGACACCCTTATATAATGAGAGAAGGAAAAATGAAAAGAAAAAAAAAATACTATCTGTGACTTTTCGATATTATAATAATACGATGGTATGCACACATATGTATGTATATACATGCATTCAAACATAGAAAGGGAATAAATGGGATATATATTGTTATAAAAATGTGCGGCATGTATTTTAACGCGTACGTATGATATATTGAAAACCTACACATAATTACGTCCCACCCTTAATTGCATGATACTCAAAATAAGTGTCTAACGATGTGTTTACAATTTGCTATCCGTTAGTCTAATATTTATGCTATGATTTAAGGGCACTCAATCATCGAGAGAAGCGGGTCAAATTTTGCGAAAACTTTTTTCAAAAATTACTTGATCAATTCAAATTTGAAATCGATAATAATCGAGTACGTACATACGTGAGATTGGACTATAAATCCAAATCTGGGCTTGCAGATATTTTATTATTCAGAAAATCAGTAATGAAAGACTGAAACTCATATTTAGATCGAATCAAAGTCGAATCCTAGTTGGGGAGTTTGTTATTATTATTTACTCAAAATTTCCATTCAACGCATAACTTTTGAAAAAAGTATGAGTGTTCTTAATAATGATGACGACGAAGACTCCTATTGACTTCCTATGGGCATGAAAAGAGACTAAATCATTACATTGGAAATTATTATCATTGTTATTGACAAAAAAAACCATTGTATCAGGTTAAAAATATTATATCAGGTTATTTCTAAAGCAATTGTGAACAAATTTATGTGAGGAAAAATGCGTACAGAGAAAATTGGTTGTTGAATAAGATGAATCCGAGCAACTCGCTGCATTTTTGTCCTCTTTATTTCTCAAAGAAATCGAGAGAGAAGGTTTTCAAAATGATCTTCGAAACAAGATCATGAATGAAATATATGTCTATAACCTACATGGAGAAGAGTATACGGTAACGATTACTAGGAAGAATAGTAATTCGATAATAGTTATCCCGTACGGAAAAAAAGGAAATAGCTGTGGCAGCTACTCACTTTTTTAGCACCCTATTTTAACCGCTGTAGCTATTTTTTAGCTACCGCAGTAGGAAATCTCAGCTGTAACTGAACAGGTTTTGTGGTTGATATTTGGATAGTCAAATAATTTAGCTGTTGAATTTTCGCTGCTACCGCTAAATGAGTGGCTGATCCAAATGATAGCTAATTATTTTTTTCCGTGCAAAACTCTACTAAGTATCATTCCAAACCGGAACGAGTGCAATAAACTTTTTATGTTACCATGGAGAGGATAGGTTAACATTAGAACGGTTACCATATCTCATCTCAAAGTCGCGATGAGAGTTGAGTGAATCGTAATCAATCCCAGAATCCCTTTTCTCCGTGTAAAGTATGCAAAATCTTCTTTCAAAGCGAAAGAAAAAGATATCTTGTTTTTGCTTCAGGAAGAATCCCTTGAAAAGAACATAATGTCTCCGTATACTCATATATAGCACTCAGTACAAGAACCCGAAAAGAATGCAATAAGTACTCTTTGAGCTGGCAAAAACAATGAAAAACATCTTTATTCGAATTTTGAGCAGATCATGAAATTTCAAGTTACAGAGAATCCACTTGAGAATGGAAACACGTGGAAGAATCATTCAAAAAATCAACTTTTCTCTGTGCTCCTCCATTGTGATTAATTACAATCAATGCAAATACGTTAAACTAATATTACAATTACGTTCTTCGATGCGTTGTTAAAGTTTCAAATTTACTTTTGCTCGAAAATATGTAAAAGAAAAAACACCATTGAAACATTCGATCGAATTGTACATTATGATCAGTTCAAGAATGAACTGTGATGTTTCATTTCCTACATTTATGAGTTAGATATTTATTCATATATACATAAATATATGTTCCCTTGAAAAAGAAGAACAAAGAATAGGAGAAAAAAGATACGAGAGTGCTTTTTCCAGAATTTATGTGATTACCTTGTGCCACACTTGTATCCCAAAGAAAATGAAAGGAAAAAAATACAAAGGGAACGCAATGACGAGAAAAGAAAACATCATTGAAATTTTGCTGTATCAGTCTGCACTCTGTCGATAAAGTCTGTGTGTTTCTTCCATTAAATAGGGAAAAAAACCTGCCGAATATATCAAAACATGATCTCTTTTCGTCGGTTCGTCGATGTTTTATAAATTTATGTCATGATAAATTTAGACGAAGATAGCGTGAGATGATGAGAAATGATTATATTATTATATGATATGTGAAATGATGAAAAATTAGTGAGATTTTAGCAATGTTCTCGTTATGTGACAAATTTCCAACGAATAAACTACGTGTCCGATCCAACGTGAGAAATTGTGTTTCAGAATTTTGTCGTTGATCGTATGATACGTAGTGAAAGAGGGAATTCAACATATTATTACGTTGGAAGAAATTTATATTGTATATAACATACATATGATAAAAGTGGGGATAACTTATATGTTTTCGGTATGATCTGAACGGTTGTTAGCACCCACGCTAATTGACATCATTGAGGTGAAAATTTGCATGAATTATGCATATTTCATCCTTGAAAATGCGTTCTCGTGTGTAATAAGTTTTGCACAATTTATGTACGAGTTTTTCACTCGAGAGTGCACAATGTATCAAATTTTGATATGTTTCCATTGTCACGAACATATCGTTAGTTATCCAAACTTTAATTACCAATTATCATATATTTCTTTCCATGTGAGATGAATGTGTTTGATGTTACGGTAGGTTATTTTATTCTTATACTCAACAATAACAATACAACGCTGTCAATTTCATCATTCTTTTACTCCCAATGCACCTTGATACGCTTTAGTTAGGTTTGAGCTTATCGAATATATTTTTCGACGTCTATTTATAATAAAGATGAATAATATCATAATTTTAAAGGAGAGAGAAGGGGAGCAGGGTGCAATATCGATATTACTTTCATTCTCGTTTGATATATTTATAAAATGTATGATTAAATGAAAAAGGAACAAAGTAATGCAATCGACAAACATATGACTCACATTTAGGCACAGTGGACATACATAACATTAGAAATCAATCAAAAGCCAGCCCATCAGTCCTCATACATTTGGAAGGATAAACGAATGATTCTTTATCTAGTTCTAGTTATCACTTACTACATACCTTCTTTCTCGAGCAATCGTTTCTGCATCTGGTCTTATTTTTCGGTTTTCATCAAATTGACTGATAAAAAAAAAACCACAAAACAAAAAACCTTACGTTTTCGATTCAAAAAAAGTAGTAGAGACAATCCATCTTCTTGTGAGACGTTATAAACGTGAATTAAAAACATATTCATCGGCAAATGAGTGACAATAATCTAACTCTCCATTTGCCGTGCTCGAATTTCGTATAATATTATAAAGGAAATGAAAAAAAGAAAAAACGCAAATCATTGATATTCATTCATTCATTCTTCATGAAATTTCATACAAACAATATACCTCTTCTGAAAATTAATTTCCTTCGTAATAATTATCGTTTGAAATAATAAATAATGATAATGGTGAATTGATACTAAACATAACATAGACAAAGATAAATCCAGCCCTAAGATGTAGCAGAAAAAAAGAAGGAAAAATGAACAAAAAAAAAAATATATATATATATATACATGTAATGAAGAACGAAAATGACTCTGAGTCCAGAGCCATGGGATTCATGAACTGAGAGACCGTTCCAATACAAGAAATGAGAAAATTAATATAAAAAGAAAAGCAGAAAAAAAAAACAAAGAGATACGTCGATGTTATTATATAAAGTTAATAATAATGAATAAGTATGGTTTATATGTATGTATGTATGTATGTATGTATACGTACATATGTGCTTTGTAATCTTGCTCAAAGAAATCTCACGATTTTGCGCACCAATCTGTTGGAACCAAAATTCATGATAACGAGCTGAGAGCCAATTTCAAATGATAGTAACAATAATAATAATAATGATAATTGTATTTTGACATATATGCGCATATACATGTACACATGTAAACAAGTAGATTTACATATAGATATGTATGATAATTTATTTATAAGTAATCTTGATGAGAAAGGAAATTTACAAACCAAAAAAAAAATCAAGAGGGGGTGGTGAAACCAATGAACATTTGAAAATTCGAAGAGGAAAGATATCATCTTCTTCGAAAAGATAACAAACACGAATCAATGTTGTGATTTGAATTGATGAGATTCACTTCGAATGGTTTGGATGGTTTAAACTATCACCCACTAGTTCTGAACTATCATCTGAAGTCGAAAAATGAAAATGTATGAAACTCAAGACTGTCTTCTCAGATTGCAATTATTCACAGGTGAAAATATGAAACGATTGTAATGGAAATCAAAATATTATTCCGATAATAATTCACCTTATGGATATCATTATTCTAAACACGTTGGTTGTCAAATAATTTACAAATTTTTGAATATAATTCAAACTTCATGCTTTACTTTAACCCTCAATGGTTCCTTGTATGCAATCGTATACAACTTTTAACGTCACGTGTAGGGGAAGTATTATATTTATTCGGGGAACAATTTTTGAGATAAATCATATAATCCTTCATTTGATTTACAGCCCGGAAGTAACACTCTTAATCATTCACATAAATCCATATGCACGAATGAAACTAGGACTCGTGAAGCTAGCAGCTAAAAGCTGGTCATAACTTTTTATACAAAAATTTGTTGAACATTGAAACGCTTGAAACGCGAATGGGAATGCTTTGCTTTGAAATTGACGATATCGAATTAAGAGTTACAATGATCCACTGCAAAGCTGCTGTTTTTTTTTTCTCAACATTGCCAGTGAGGCGACTTTATACTCTTCTGCATGCTTCTATTTCTATACGTCAAAGTTGAAGACTTCGAAAACACTTCTTTTACCAAACATGCTGAGTAAAGATGAGCGTTGAAAACTGAATTCAACAGTGTCAATTTTAACATATGATCACTACTGTACCGTTCAACAAAGATCTTTCATCCGGCTTCATTTTTCACTGTATTTTCTCAAATGATTCCAAAATAAATATATTTTCATTATCTTTTTCCATGTGTATGCGCACTCGTACATTTACAACCTTTTCGCACAAAAACAAAAGAGGAAACCAGTGAGGGTTAATTTTACATTCATAGAAAAATCATATTCGACTGGAGTTACATTGATATTCCAATAAAGTACAATTATAAGATTTTCCCAACCATGTTCCTCTATTTCTGCGGATGAGAGTGATTATTTTGCTTTGATCATCCAACAATGATACCTGATCGAGAATTACCATGAAATAATCCGATATTTCATGAAGATCTAACAAGGACTAGAAGTGGCTGATCTTGATGAAACAATGAACTTAGGCATGAAAATTCTGATTCAGATCGAGTGATTCTATAACGAGCTTGAATATTTTTTGTGATAAGGTTTTATTTATCGAACTAGTGTATGAGTTCTGAGAATGTCTGATGTAAGCAAGATCTTTTTCCGATCAAGTTCTAATGTTACCCAACAATAACCACGATTCGATCGGTTGCAATGCTTCCCAGAACTTGAACAAGCTGAAGGTCTGAAATCTAACCAGGTCCAAAAGGATGAATTTCTAGTCGGGAGGTTTCCATAAAGATCGATATTCCATACATGCATTGAATAAGAGTGTTTGTGCTATTTTAAGAGTTATCCAATTGTAATTCAAATGTAATTTCCACACAATCCAATCAAAATATTCATCCTCGATCTTCAGAGCGATGGTTTAAATCTGTAGTGCCATCTAAAACATGTAAGGAAACGTAAAAAATGAAAAATGTGTAACAATTCATGTGGAGGAATCGCGCAGTCGTGATACCTGACATTTATTTCTTTTAATCCAAAAGAAATGAATTAGGTAGAATTCAATATGAAGTGACATCCATCGAGTCGATATTTGTTGCCTGTAAATTCGTTTATGAAACAATAAAGACGCGATAAAATCGTTGTTACGAATAATATAACAACAAAGTAAAGAACAGCTACATATGAAAAGTGAGAGCTATAAAGCCGCGATGCTTTGAGAGCTTATAAACACGTTAAATGTGAGCATATATCTATTTTAATTCACGATGAACGAATGTTGAGAACATTTGTGTGTTATCATTATTATTATTATTATCATGAAAAGAAGAATTGGAAAAGAAAAATTAAGGAGATATAAGGAAGATAACAATCGAGAGCTCCGATGAACGATATATAAATCAATAACTCAACATTCCGTCACGATTATAGTAGTAACACTTACTATATAAATGTGACGTTAATTAATATTTCCGAGGATGGAATATTTGGAAGGGATTATAACATAGATTTATAATAATAATCATTCGTGCATGCCTCTTAGACTCTTTGGTCTTTCGATTTCTCCATACACGATGATGATGATAATGATGATCCAGCGATGATAAACGGAAAGTAAGGCAAAGAAGAAGGTTCCTCAGTCTGATGAAGTAGTAACGATCATCAATTAAACATACAAGAACGTGACAAAAAAGACTTGATTATCGTTTCTTTCCTACACATTAGATTTTAATTTACGAATGAAAACTCGATATTCGTCGTGAAGAAAATCTCTGAGGCCAATCAGTCTCCGCGTAAAGACGAATGATGAAAACAAATCTTAAAGACGTTCGAGCATTTAATGTGCAAAACGACAAGAAAAAAACACAGAAGGATATTAAAAAGTAATAGTACATTCGATGTAATAGATAAATCGATGAGGAAAATATTTTTTCTAGAAACGTTAGTGGACCAGGCAGCAGGAACATAATATTTAAACGTTAAAGGAAAAAAAATTACACGTACAGGTATACATACATGTATAGAATATGAAAAAAGGGAATTGAGCGTATTATTGTGGAGTTCTCAAAAAAAAAAAAAAATATAAAATAAAATAAAAAAGACACATGGTGAATAGCATCGGGATAATCGGAAGAAGGAGAAGAAGAAGAAGAAGAGGAAAAAGGACTGGTAATTCGTAATTAGCTGATATGCTAAAGCCAATTATTAAGACCTGAATGATAGTGTGAATGTTGAGAAGAAACGAATGATTGATACAAACATTGTTGCCTGTAAATTTTCTTTATTTGATTGATGAAAAACAAGAAGAAAGAGAATAAAATTCTTCTTTCTCTTTGAAGAAACAGCGGCATTAAAACGGTAACAGAGGAAGAATATGGAAACGATAATATTATAAGCAACAAAAAGTGCTTTTATGAAACACAATATTATTTATACCATCCTGATGATACATATATAAACATATACTACATGATATGTACATATAATATGAGAATATAAATATATATTATATGTACTTATGCAGTATAGGATAGAAGATAAAAATCACGTATTACGTAATTTAATATATATATATATATGTAAGTATATAGGTATTATGTATATACATATATCTATGCATACATCCGTAAAAATATAAACAAAAATATATATTTAAGTATATTATTATTATTATATGAATATATATATATATACACAAACACAAACACACAATGACCTATTGTAACATGATAAATATTGTAATAGTAGTACGACATTGTAACTAGAAAGATATGAGAATAATAAAGGTTGTCCTATATGTGAAAATATATTGAAGTTTATTCGTATTTCCTCTGTACTTGCCATGTCCCAGTGTCTCTTTATTACTCAATTGCATGAAATGATGAGAAATCAATCGAATAAAATTAACAAAATCAATATCATTTTTAGAAAATCTCTTCCCGTATGGGAATATTTCGCTGAAAAATGTCTGCAAAACTATGAAAAATCTCTGAAAAAAAATGAAAAAACTCTGAGAAACTCTGAGAATCTCTGAAATTTTGATGAGAAATCTAATATTTTTGGGACATTCTTTACAGACTTTTTTCAGAGTTTCTCAGAGTTTTTTCATACTTTTTCAGAGAAATAGTAACGAAATTGCACTCTGAAAAAACTCTGACAAAACTCTAACAAATTGTTGACATTTTTCTGATTATTGAAAAATCCTGAAATTCAATAAATACATTCATATGCCGTATTCAAATATCATGTGTGAAAAAGTGTTTGAAAATTTTTTAATTTTTTTCTAAAATTCAGAAAAATGTTAGCAATCCATCAGAGTTTTGTCAGAGTTTTTTCAGAGTGCAATTTCGTTACTATTTCTCTGAAAAAGAATGAAAAAACTCTGAGAAACTCTGAAAAAAGTCTGAAAAAAGTCTGTAAAGAATGTCCCAAAAATATTAGATTTCTCATCAAAATTTCAGAGATTCTCAGAGTTTTTTCATTTTTTTTTCAGACATTTTTCAGCGAATATTTTATATTCCCATACGGGTTGGCTCGTACGAACGGCCGTTTTGGAAAAAATCATTCGCTCAGAAATATGGAAAGCGACAACACAGTAGCTGCTTTGAATCATCGGTTCCTCAAATTTTTACAGCAAAAGTCCATCATACTACAACTCCAATCAGCAGCTTTTGTAGGAATGTTCTTCCCTGGTGGAAATGAAGCGTATACACGAAGCGAAAAATGTTTCAATTCCCTCTTCGTGAAGCGTGTGATACCCGCTTGCTGTAAAATGATGAAATCATACCTTCCATATACGCTTTATAATCTCTCGATCCCGTTTCACACACGCTTCATGTAAAGTAATAGTAAGTTACATTAAGCGTATGCGAATCATACTTATTCTGATTTCAAATAATATCTCCAAGCAGTTTATCCCAACGACGATTCATGGCTCAGTGGATAAAACCCTCGTCTATCATGGTAAAAGACATCAGCAGAGTGGCCACAGACCGGGAAAACCAGGAATTTCATTTAACCGGGAATTATCAGGGAATTTTTTATTTTCATAGAAATCTTATGTAAAACGCTCTACTTTGATGGTTTTTTTCATATAAGGCTCAGAATTTCTAAAATCAGCTCGAATTAAATTTTGATTTCCATAATTCAATGAAATGTACCAGAAATGATATTGATATGAGCTCTTTATATTAGAAATGAGTCTACCAAATGATTTGGCAAAATATTTTCTTTATTATAAAAACAAGAAACTTGATTCACACTCAATTCCCATGCGATGACCCATGCGAACTAACTGGGAATTCACAGAAGGGTACTCACTAGAAGAATGGGGTACATATTAATTCTTTATATACAACCTGTATCCTGAACAGAAAACTTGCAATAAAATTTCGACATCTTGCGAGGACTAACTACAATTCGTAAGAGCGGAAAAAGTATCCGGAGAGAAATGTTACATTACAAATTACTATATTGCTAGCGAGTACGAGACAGACTTTCCTTTATGATGACATTTACTCCAGTACTTTCTGAAAAATTACTATATTCGATAGTAGAATATGCAAGGATCCTTCTGTATTATACTATCAGATACAGTAATTTTTCAGAGAGTACCGGAGTAAATGTCAGTGTGTTTATAATATAACATTTCTCTCCGTGGATAACTTCGTTTTAAAGCCACATTCACGGAAAAAAAGATGATGTTGGATTTACAATGTTTCGTTCGATCACCATAGAAACATTAGGGGTTTCTATGGTGATCGAACGAAATGTTGCAAATCCAACATCATCTTTTTTTCCGTGTTCCTTCGTTTCAATGAATCAATGAGTCCAATCAATCTATGTATTTTTTTATTTGACTCAATATTTTTTTCAAAACGACATTCAAGCAAAGAGAAACGTCTAAAATTCTCAAAAATATAAACATCTGAATAATTTCAATCCACAGAAATATGTTTAGGAATCGGAAACTATCTTTGAGATCCGAATTCAAAGCAGTGAATAAGATTATTCCTTTTCATTGTCATAAAAGGTGTTTTTATATCGACTGAAATCGTTATTGTTCCTGAAAACATTTAATAACTCAAAAAACGATGCTGAAATTAGCTCGAGGAAGTAGCTCAAGTACAGGGCCGCGGCATGACGGAGTAATATAAATTTTGAACTCCTGCTTATGAATACAAAAATCGGGCTACTTTCTCGGACTAATTTCAGCATCGTTTCAAAAATTGTTTTATTTCTCCCCTCCTGATTCGCTTAAAAATAGAAAATAATAAGTACCTGCATTTTCTTTACAACTGGAATGAGATGCAAGTATTGATTATTTTTCATTTTATTCACTCCTACCTGAAAAATGATAGACACAGAAATTCAGGATCTATTAATTTCTGTATAGAGAGAAATGAATGCCGTTGAGCTGTACACTGAAAAAAAAACACCACTTCAGATAAAGAAACCGTTTCTTCCAATAGAGACAAAGAAATATCCTCCCAATTTCATGTATATTTTATTGTATCGGTGACCATTTAATCGAATCGATGAAGCATATTTTGGAACAAAGAAATATACATTTGAATAAGAGAAATATTTCCTTTCCACTATTGGAAAGAATGATTTTTTTGTCCAAAGTAATTTTCTCCCACAAGTCTACAATGAGATATTGAAAGCGAAAAACCTACCAGACAGCGCAAGAATACTTAAAGAATTCATTTGGCGTTTTTGAATGGTCCCCGTTATGTCTGCATCCAATGAACGCTTTGAGAATTGATTCCATTCAAACCAGTGTTTCCACAAAGGGATTTCTCTCTTCATTTGATTGGGCTATCTAGTTGATGCAAGGTCGTGATTGGTCAACTCTCTTAGAAAGAGGGATCATGTGGAAACACTGATTCAAACTGAATTTTCGATTAATTCTCTTTGAATATAATGAGTTCATAAGCTGTTCATTTGGTGCAGCCATTAACGGCAGTTCATATGGAATTATAGCGTGTTGTTTGGACCTGTATGTTGAAATGAATGTTAATCGTCCAGCACATGATTCTCCAATTGACTATGTATAGTATGATATCCGCAAAAAATACTGAGAAAGTTGAATTGTTTTTCATTTGGATTATTCTAGATCCAATCACTGATTTGTTCCCAATAAATAATTAAAACTTGAAGAGCATATATCGTTCAAGTTACACTGGAAAAAATATTTATTTGTCCTCTCTTCGTAAAATTTATTTTTAGAAATCAAGTATTCAATTTGATACAGAAATTGATGATGTGTGGGGAATGAGTTCTTTATTTAGAAGATGAATTTATTTGGGGCAAGCATTCTGTTATTTGATTTAATTGAATATTTCATCAATCCCAAAAAATCTACTATGGAGAGAAGAAAAATAAACTATTTATTTGGCGAGAAGGAATTTTTTCAATGGATATGAATATGGATACATATTCCAAACGATAATTACCAATGTTTAGTTTCATTCCAAACTTCATATAAAGGAGTAGAAGAGCCTTCGAATCAATTGTGGAAATTCAAAGAAATCGTTTCTTCCGTCATAATTAGTGACATTAGAAAACTAAACTCAGGGCATTAATAAGTAGAAATGTGTATCACCGATTGATAAGGATTTGATGAAATATTTTCTGTGATGAATTAATGGACTTGTTCTGATCAAAGAATCTTTCTGTCAGTATGATATTTCCCTTGGTCCCCTTGAAATAATATTTTTTTCGTAGTACCTATATGCGTAATATCTCCATGAATTAACTTTCATTAATAATGGTTTACTTGCAAAAATTATATAATTCTCTCAAATATAAGTATCCACAGTTCCACCCGAATCAAACCAATTCTTATATGGAGACCGAATAATCTTTCACTTCAAGAAATCTATTGCTATTCATATCCTGTGTTTCATTGATTCAAGCAAAGGCATTATAACATCGAAGATCTTGTGATGGATATTTGCATTTTTTATAAAATAATGTCTTCTGATTTTCTCTATCAACATCATGTCATAATATTTCGATTCTCGATTCTGAGGTAGTGGAATATTGTATACAATCACTATTGTATTGTATTGTATTTTTTGAACTATAGTTCAATTTTATTTATCATCAATTGAATGGATAATATGATTTCTTGATGGGAAACATAAGAGGTATGTCTTATTTTTACTCTAGAACTGGAGAAAGACTCAGTGTACTTGAATGGGTCCAGATTATGGTGAATAACTTGCAAAAAAAGTTGAATACCGAAATATCAGGGAAAAATGTGCGAATAGTCCTGGAAAACCTGGAAGTATTAGGGAATTTCGTCAGCCTTTTTTTGTGGCCACCCTGATCAGTTCGATTCTCATTATGGTGTGCGATTTTTTAAATCACATTTCTTAAATTCTATACGCTTCTTTTGTTTCAACTCCCGCTTCGCATACTCTTTGCATCCTTTCCATTCAAGCTTCGTATACTTTTCATTAAAGTTTCGGTTACCCTTCAACATTCGCTTCGTTTACTCTTCCTCCTTGCTTCCATTTTCACCAGGGTTCCCCATGACCGATAAGGCGCTAGAAACGGGAAACTGATTTGAAAAAAACTAGCAAGAAGCTACACTGAAAATGAAACTCTACCAATTGATACACTGGAAAAAAAAGTTTTGGTAATGGTAACAAAAGTGTTCTGTTGTTTGATTTCTCATGACCATACTATATAATTTGGTCAAGGGAACCAAAGGGATAAATCATTTTGTACCTCGAACTATACTGATTTCGATCGTTTGGTTAAGATCAAGTACATTTCTTGGTTACCCACATCCTTTGAAAAGAACATATTATTTGGTTGTTTTCACAAAACTGACGCGGTTTTGTTCCACAAACAAAATAATTTCGTCACTTCATAATGACTTCATCTTTGTACTGGAAATTTCTTTTGCATTTCTGAAACGTAAATTCACATGAAAAGTTTTGTGTCGGTAATAAAATAATACATCCCTGCATGGAAGAATACTTTGATTTATTACAATCATATACAGGGTTCCCACTCAACTGGGAAACATGGAAAACCTGGAAAAGTCAGGGAATTTTCGAAAAGTCCCTGGAAAATTCTGATTCTCAGAAACTTGCTACAATTTCGGAATTGTTCCGCTCAATGACGACTCTTAATTCGAATAGTTGAAAATTATTGATTGAAGAGTGAATTTCAACCCGTTCTCAATAACCATTCCGAGATGAAAAGATCCCTTTCAAGATCATCTTTCAAAAGATATCATTCAGACATTTTTTAGATACCTTCAAGATGAAAGACATCTTTCGGATATCTGGAAAAGACATCTCAGTTGATCTTGAAAGCCATCTTTTCGACGTCTTTTTGTTTTATTGGGATCCGATCAAGTTATCGACAAAAATCTTTTTATAGTACCCGCTTGGGAAGTTTGACTTCCCATGCCTATAGAATTGCATCCATTAACTGTTATTTCTTTGGGACAATGACATTTTCCTCAATACAACGAAATTTCACGGATTGATTTTCATCGATATCTTCAAGGTATCTTGCATGGTCGTCTTGGAAATGTCTTGAATCAAGAGATCTTTCAGAAATATTTCACAAGGTGTCTTTCCAACACTTCTGAAAGATATCTATAAGAACTGCGTGCTGTGTGGGTTGGAAGTACATTGAACATTCCATGAACGTGAATTTACGTACAATAGACGTAGATTTGATCTGGAACGTGTGTTCTCTTGGGGTTGTTGGTATAATATCATTCATTGAATCCCATTGATAAATCAGATTTAATACAAACTTTGGGACGTTAAAATTACCATTCACGCTCATTCGAACCCGTTGAAACCCATTGAAATCGATTGGATTAATGAGATTCAATGAGAATTCAATAGGTTCGAATGGTGGTTTACCATTACAAAATTTGTATTGAATCTCAATAACCGATGGGATTGAATGGACTTCTTCTTACCACTATTCTTATTTTTGTGACGGCTACAATTATGACCGAAAAGGTACATTTTAAAATGAATAAAATACTTCTTCTACTATGAGCTGGAAGACAATTTCAGTTGAAATTACCTGTGTATGTAGTTTGTCGGAAAATATTTTCCCGACTTGGTCAGGGAAAAACTAAATTCTGGGCCTGGAAAACCTGGGAAAGTCAGGGAATTTTGTCATTTAGAAAAAGTGGGAACCCTGATATAAACTCGTGCACTGAGATGCATTGTTAATTGAATCTTACAAGGAGATGTCGCAAGAGCCCGGAGCTACTTTTCAATGAAAGTCATGTGTACGTGTACCATAGATGTTCGTGATGAAAATCATCCTCACTTCAATCCTAACACGACTTAGTATTTGAAGTTCGAGTTTGAAACATGAACACAACTTGATATATGCAAGGAAGGTCCCCCTGTCCAAGTGATCGGCAGTGGCTTGAGTGATAGAGCCTCCGCCTCCAGTCCCGAAGACCTGTATTCAACTCTGCTGGTGATGATTTTTTTCTTTTCAATCTGACCCATGATTTTCTCATCAGGACAAAATATAGAAACCAAAGGTGCGCAACAAAGAAATAATATGGTTTTCAACAAAATTCTTTTGTTGAAACAACAAGAGTTTTGTTGTTTGACCAAAACATTTTTTTCGATGTAGGCACGAAGCTTCCTCGTTCCTATCGGAGGTAGCGTCCGATAGAAGCCATATTGTCCTTAAAATCAGAAGTTTGCAGTACAAAAGGCATGTTTTTACCACTACGGGATTATAACTGAGACGCAGCATGAGTTTCATTGCATTCGTATGATCAGAACAAGAGATATGCGCGTTCGCAAAGTTACAATTTTTTGATACACTTTTTTTTGCGGATTCCATTCCTTTGGACGGATCAACGCGAAAATGATATGGAACCATTATCAACCTCAGAAAAAAATAGTAATAAAAATTTCATAGGGATCGGACAATAAAAACAGAAGATATTCACATAACAGTGAGATTTTCGAAATTTTGTATCGAAGCTCAGTATCTCTTCCCTGAATTCCGATTTGCCTGAAATTTATATCGTACAGTTACCCAAGCAAGTCATACCAAAACTGACAATTGAGCCATGACTGGCGTCAAGCTTGGTATACCAAGTCTCGTTAGCCTAGCCTTCCCTAGTAAAAATCCCATCAGAAACGAACAGAACTCCTATCTGCATCTGATGGAATTATATCCGTTCGGAAAGAAACACATACTGATTCCATGAGATGCGGATAGAGGTTTTATCTGTTTCTAATGGAATTTTCACTAGGGTTGGCCAATGCTTGGCCCATCGAAGCTGACTAAGCGTTGATAGAGCCTTAAATACCAATGATAGGACCTAGCATATTTTGCCGTGTTTGATTCAATTTCCGTTAACCAAGTCTCGACTGATGCTTGGCCCGTCACAGCTCACCAACCCTTAATAGCACCTCAGACATCGATGCTAGGATTGAGCATATTTCGCTGCATTTGATTTATTTTTCGTCAACCAAGCTGTAATCGACACTTGGCCTGCCGTAAGCCTAGATATAGCAACGTGTCGTGGACTTAGAATTTATTCGCATTTCAGAAACTTGAAAGATTATACGCCTGAATGTACGTCAGCTCAAATACGGGTATCCTCTCAACGTCTTCCCAGAGTTCCCAGATAGCACAAGAATCCCAAAAGAGTTCTTTATGAATCCATTCCATTAATTCTGAACTCTTTTAGAACTCTTGTGCTATTTAGACTAAAGTGACTGTGTCGGAATCCAATATTCCGAAATTTCATGTGTTGGAATATATTATATTCAATCAAGCTTGGATGCCAATAAGAAAACTATTCTATTCGTTGAGGTTGATTGTATATCAATCATGGCACCAATCGATTCAAAACATAAAACCAATATTGAATCTTAATATTGAACCAAGCTTGGATGCTAAGCGTTGAAACATTGTTATCATCCCAGACATTAATCTAATTTGGTGCCAATGCTGGTACCCAGGTAAAAATTGACCATGGGCGCTAGGTTGCCGCAAGGCTCACCAAGATGGGCCGAGCCTAGGCTACCAGGCATGGCGCAACTCTGAAATGATAACATCATTTCAGCCTCAGCCCATTTGTTTCCACAATCAAGACCCAACACTGGAAACAGGGTTGTGATAGCATATGCCGTCAATGGCAGACCATACAAAAATTTCTTCGCCAAGGATGAGCCAACGCTGTAGCAATCTTGCGGCAGGGTTGCGCCCATCTCATGCCAATGGTCACTTTTATTTTTTATTGTAATTGAAAATAAAATAAAAAATCCATTCTATCATTTCGATTGAACGAAATGAATGTCGGAGAATTTCAACATGTAATTTTTCTGATTAGTTTAAACTGATGAATGACGTAACTCCGGTGGTCCTGGCGTAGAAGTAGGCGGGTCTGGAAACAGATGAAGAATTATTTCTGTCATGGAATCTTCAAAGGAGACTTATATATTGATTGAATGCTTGGTTCGCCACTCGCAGGAAACAAGCATCACTCTGGTGAGAGTTATTGTAATTTGCTGTTTGAGAAGGAAGTTTCACTCTTAGCCAAGCTATTACTCAAGTCGAGTCAAGCGAACGCCTAAACTGAGCGAGGCCATCGCCCAAGCTGAGCCAAGCCATTGCCCAAGCTGGACCAAGCTACGACCCATGCTTGGTGCAACATGAGAATCCATTGTCATTCAGAGTTGCCTAATGCTTGGAGCAGTGTCCCGCCAAGCCCTAGAGAGCCTCTGTTGAAAGCATGCTTTTTCCTTCAAGCAATATTGGTTGAAGGATGGGCCAAGCGTGGCGCAGCCAATGATCAATGATGGATCAATGAAGTCGATTTATGACTTCCCATATTGGTACAATGTTTAGACCATTGTCAACCATCCTTGTCCCTACATAGATTGCCCAGCTTTGACTGGCAGCCTTCCGTCTAGCTATATTCCGTCGTCAGCATTGGCGGAGCCTGAAGATTTTTGAGATTGTAGACGAACATTTTTCATAGTTTTCAACCGATTAGGATGAAACTTATATGGGACCACTATCGGATCATAATTGGAACGTGGTATAAATTTAATTGCAATCGGATAATGGATTGACTTCTTCAACACCTACTGCGTTATCGCCAACCGTGGTAACCGCGGTACCACGTTCTTTTACTCCGATCCAAACTTACCGATTCATTCCACATGTTGAAATTCATCTTATCGATTGATCTGAGTTTCTTGATTTGTTGTTTTAGTCGTGATCGCTGAAGATTTCACAAATCTTTGCCATGTCTCACTCTCGCGGAATACATTGAGATTTCAAAAATGGAAAATATTCGTCGGATATTTGTAGAATTATGTCATATGACACAATTCTAAAGCCTGACACGGATATAGTAATGATTCATTTACTTTAGAACAACAGCAGTTTGATACGATAGCGAGAGTGAATGGGGACTTCTCTGAATTATTCTTGAATGAAAAGTTTTGCGACGTTAAGATCTTAGTTGCAGATAAAACATTTAATGCTCACAGAGCTATACTTTCTGATCGAAGCAGAATGTTCGATGCAATGTTTACACATCATATGAAAGAAAATTGAAAAGGAATCGTAACGTCACGTTTCTGATATGGATCCTGAGACTTTTCTTGAGATGCTGCGTTTCGTTTATACAGGCAAGCTTGAAATCAAAGATAGTATTGTGGTAAAGCTTCTCGTAGCTGCCGACAAATATGATTTGGAAGAGTTAAAATCGCATTGTTCGAAAATTATACACTATAATTCGGAACGTCGTAAACTTCTATAGGGAGATTTTCCTTTTGGATCAGACAAAAGTTGTTTTGATTTTTCATCAAACAGTTCTAGTAAATTTTAGATAATGAAACTGAAGTGTGTTATAGCCTATCGTGAGGTGTTGGATCACGCCTGTATAAGAGCAAACCATCAGCATACCCCATCTCCCCTCAGATCATTTTGCGTACGTACGAACACGAAGGGCTACTCATCATTACCCTCGTGGTCTGGCTCTCGTCTTACGTTGACGTAATTATTCGTCTCTTCACACGTGTCTCAGCAGTCGCGTATTCATCCTATCATCGCGGTTATCAAACTGACTGGTGATTCGGGCGAGACCGAGACTGGTCTCGGTATCGACCCCGAGATCGAGATCGAGACCGATACGAGACGAGACGACAGTCTCGACCGAGAATCTCGACTCGAGACCGGTTCAATCTCGGCGAGACGAGACGAGACCGAAACATTGAACGTAACGTTCTTCAACTCGTATTCGGAATTCACCGCGGTGAAAACTCTAACATGCTCTCTAAATCTGGAAGAGTGAAAAATCGCATGTTTCGCTCCACTAAGTGTCAGAAGTGAGCCTGTCCGCTTCAAGTGGAATTTTCACTCGTTTCGAGTGACCTGTCACTCTTTTAGAGTGAAAAATTCACTCTAACATCGGAGTGGTTGTGAGTTTCTAACCTCAAACCTTAGAATATCACTCTAAAAGAGTGGAAATTTCACTCGAAAATTCGACTGGCTCACTTCTGGCTGGCTAAAGAGTGAAATCTCACTCCAAAGATTTTAGAGAGTGTACACGGAGAGAAATTCGGAGATATTAAATCAACGAACTTAACATGATTTTGCATCTCGCAACTGACGTGAAGCAAAATCAACCGATTGGTGATTTTCTATCACGAACTGTATGCTTTTCGAGCACCGAACTGCTTGATTTTGAATCTCCAACTTCACGGTGAAATAACATCACGGGATTCGAGATTTATGCTCTCCGATGTCGTGACGTTTTTTCACGCCGTCCGAGATACAAAATCATCTAATTTCGAGATGAAAAATGACATGAAGCTCAGTGATTCAATATCTCCAAATTTCTCTCCGTGTACACAGTGATATCCTCGTGATATCCCTGAATGATTTCAACACTGAAAAAAAATATTTATTTGTCCTCTCTCCATAAAATATTTGTTTGTAGAAATTAGATACAAAAACTGATTACATGTGGCGAATAAATTATTTATTTAAAAGACCAATTTATTGGGGGCCACATTCCATTATTTGATTTGATTAAATACTTCATTAATCCTAAGAAATATTTTATGGAGAGAGGACAAATGAACTATTTATTTGGTTGGAAGAAATTTTTGTTTCAGTGCATATCTGCGCCGGGGACGCTCAGGATTCGAGGGTTTATTTGCCATATCCCGGGCGCAAATGTCAAATTATATCCTATTCATTATAGCCTATGTGGAAATGGAAACACGCGCCGCGACTGGCTGAGTACTGTTGCCAGAGTTGCCAGTACTGGCAATTCCAGACCTACCATTATGGGCATGATTGAATAGACGGTACTGGCAAAGAGTCGAAATGATAACATCATTGAACGTAAGGGCCAGTATACATTTACATCTCGTCGGTAAAGATATTAAATGTGTTCCAACTACGGTGAAACTCTGGCATTGCAACAGGATCAGTTGTTTTGCCAGAGCTGGATGAAAAATGAAATGGAGTCGAAATGATGACATCTTATGCAGAAATTCAAACCCGACCCAGTAGTGACACGATACCGGTAACCGAAGTTACTAGGTATTGATCATATTTCAATTGGAAAGAAAACATTGAATTTGAACTTTGAAAATCTGAAAAATTCCTATTATTGTGATCGGAGAAAGGCACTTTGGAAATTATTTCTTGGAAGTTCACTGAGTGAGGATTGAACCCAGGTCCTGCGAGTGAGGAACCTAGTCTCTATCACATCAGCCGATCTGCGAGTTAACGACGAATCACTCAAATTGCCATTTATTGTAATAGGACCGTTGAAGTCATACAATTCACCATAGATTCCGTAGAGGAATAAAGTTCTACCAGTACTGGCACATTGTCGTCTCTCGAACATATTTAATGATGATACCAACTCTGGCCCAATGCTGGCGCGACTTCGGCTCACTACAACAGCCGAATTACTACACCGAGGAGAAAAAGTTGTCAAATTTACCTCTTGTTGGGTAAATATATGGACGATTTAGAAATGTAGTGCGAGCTACTACAATTTTAGCTAATTTCACCGCAGGAAAAGTAGGATGCACTTCAGCTATGGTATATTTCACATGCGTTGTTGTAAAATCAACTAAAATTGTGGTCGCTTGCACTAAATCCTCAATCATCCATATATTTACTCAATAAGATGTAAATTTCACAAGTTTTTTCCCTCAGTGTAAGATCGTGATTTTAATGTCATTCGACCACCGATTCTGTAGAAACTCAGAGTCCTATCAATACTGGCACATTGCTGTCTTTCAAACATATTGAATGATCATACCAACTCTGGCCTAATGCTGGCAAGACTTCGACCCACTACAACAGCCAAGTTGCTAAGATCGTGATTTTAACGCCAGTCGACTACCGATTTTGTAATCAGTCAGAGTCTAATCAATACTGGCACATTGTCGTCTATGGAACATATTGAATGCTAATACTAACTCTGGCTCAGTACTGGCGTAGTATTGTCTCGTCAAAGTAACCGTGTTATTGGAAAGATCGATGAAATTCCTATCCACCATCTATTTCGTATTAGAACAACGTTGCATCGATACTGGTGCAGTATCGTCTTTTTTTCGCATTTTACCATCCAACTGACTCTGATTCGGTACTGGCACGGTTCCGTTTCTGTATGGTCTGGATATTCTCCGAACATTATTCATTTGATACTGGCTCAAGACCGTCTGACCGCACAAGCCAGTACTGTCTGAAATCCGGCAAACATTTGGCGCCATTCGGAAAACGGTAATGATTCTGAATGGGCACAGTTATTTCTGTCGAAGGCTGGCAAGTACAGCTTAGCCAGTACCGCGGCATTTGTCAACTCTGGCTATTTCCACATGGGATTCTATATTTGAAACATACTGATTCTTTTCTCAGTTCACTGATCGGTTCAACGTTGGTCCAACATCGATGATATGCTGCGACCGTTGGTTAAAAATTAGAATAATAACTGTATTTGGATACTGATCTCTGTTGAAAATGCCAGACAAAACCGAACAACAAATAGTTGTCAGGCTTTGAACGATTTTTTCCCTGGAAATTGACTCAAAAACTAACGAGCTTTCTATCCGGTTCCGTCGAGAATTACAAAATTGAATCATCCTGTAAAGACCCAACTTTCAGGAAATTTTTCATAAATTCCCATTTCCTCTCCTCGTAAATTGACAATCATTTTTCTAAATATTTATGAAGTGTTTAAAAAAAATGAGAAGTTCCAGGTTCGCGTATGTAAACATTATCGGATCCGAACACTCTTTGGAAACTGGTTGACATTATGGCAGCTGCGTCTGAATCATTTGAAGATTTTATAAAAAATGGTACACAAATAATTTCAGATTATCTGAATGTTATATTTGATATTTTTCTAGTCAACTAAAAAATCGATGACTGCCTTTTCATATATCCCCGGATATCTGAATTGTATAATAATTTCGAGGTACAGTATTCTGAAATGCGAGCGAAGTGAGCATATGTGAATTACAATTTGTTCAATATGAGCGAAGCGAAGTAGAGAATTGTTTTTCTGCACTATTTTCCACTGCGGAGACACGACTGATTCGCGTTACTACAGTAACCAGCAGTGTTGAAATGATTTTTTTCCATAAACACGAGCCAGTTGTGTCGGCTACAGTATTCAGTGTTGTAGGATTTTCTCCGTGTAGCAAGTCTTGGGATAAAAATCGACAGAACCAGGCAGATCCAGGTAGGAACCTGTTCTGCTTGGTTTTTGTTCCAGGAACTGCTAGGGTTCCTGATTTGCCTGACATTTTTAACAGGATTCCAATTGGAAATGTTCCAATACCTGGATTGAACAAAAGGGCAACATAACACAGTTCTTCCTAAGAAAGGTTTCGAAACATGTCCAATTGGAAACTCATACATAGACCGCTTTTCTCATCTTCAGTTTCTTATCTTCGACACGGATCCAATCCAGCAAACTTGTTGCAATCCCCGCCGCGAAATCGATATTTCAGGTCAGGATTATGCATCAAATCCCGCTTCATGAGAAACCACATCTATTTAAGGCAAATATACGAGGGTCTGGTCTAGTCCTGATTCCGTAAACCTATCGGACTCTCATTGGATCAGCATAAAAGGGGAATTTATACGATCCTGATTTGTTTATGTTTAGACATGTCTCAGTCAATCATACCCTAAAATTACCTGACCATGCTCCTATGAGTGATCGGGCGAATTTTTAGTTGTAATACCGCATTATCTTGTAAATTTCATATTCAATTTTGAGGACTCAATTTTCAATTCCTTCATGCCAACTTACCATCTCATCCTACATGTTCATATTCATCTCATTGATTGATATGAGTTTTTTAATTTTATGTTTTAGGGGAAAACTTCGCAAACTTTCGCCATGGCTTATCAGGAGCATTCATTAACCGTCAGACCTAACCACGAAGATTATGTTTTATTCACAGTCGAATGGACAATGTCAGGCTTTGAAGCCTATCAAGACAAAATCACAAGTGGTAGCTCGTGGGACTTGAGATCCCACAACTTCACGGTTGAGAACTATTTTACATCCGACACCTGGTTTGAAGCACGGTGTGATGAAACAAATAAAAGTGCACACAGCGTTAAGCAATTTAAAATGAAGTTCATACTGCACTGTCAAGTCCATCATAATGTGGATTACAAAATGAAATTGAAAACAACAGTGTGGAAGCGTTCAATGGAGCGTTCTACTATTGTGACACCAGCAGATTTGAGAAACGGAAGAATAGGCATTGGTGAATTTACATCTTCAATAAATAATTTTCCCTCGAAGATGGTATTGACATGTGAATTCATTCACGTGCCTAAGTTATTCACTCCAGAACAACCAAAAAGTAATATAATAGCAAGAGTAAATGGAGATTTCTCTGAATTATTCCTGAATGGAAAATTTAGCGACATTAAAATCATAGTGGGAGATAGAACATTTAATGCTCATAAAGCTATACTTTCTGATCGAAGCAAGGTATTTGATTCTATGTTCACTCATGATATGCAAGAAAATCGAACAGGAATCGTTAACGTATCTGACATCGATTCCGAGGCTTTTCTTGAGATGCTACGTTTTATTTACACAGGCGAAGTTGAGAACCTAAAAGATATTGCAGTAAGACTCCTGGTAGTTGCCGATAAATATGATTTGGAAGGATTGAAATCTCATTGCTCGAGAAGTATACTAAATAATTCGAAATGGAACAAACCCCTATAAGAAGATTTTTCACCGACACTGTTAAAAAACTTTGTGCATCCAATACATACAATTTGGAAGCAATTAACACACATGTTTGTACACTGTCAGAAATATCTGGAAGTTTTTTTCAATTACGTACATGAAATCAGGTTCATATACATTCTGCATTAAATTTAATGTACGAAAACATGAAAAGACTATAGATTATGCTATAGTTTACATTAAATTTCATGTAAAATGTGGCTAAAACTGAATTCATGTACGTACTTGAAAAAAACTTCCAGTAAAAACATTAAAATTAATGCAGAAATTTTTAACAGTGTATTTCAAATTCACCACAAGTTTTATGAAAATTCAAATGAAATTTGATATAACACTTATTTCAGAATGACATTGTGTTTGAATGTCAGTAAAAGTGTGAAAAATCCAATACAGAAATATGTGTTCTATTCTAATTGCTTCCAAACTTTTTTATTAAAACCCATTCCAGTTTTCAATCAAACACTACTCGCAGATTTTTTACGGTGAAATTAAAATGTCCATTGTAAGCAATCCGATTCTCGAACAATAGTATGAAGACTTGTATTCAAATGTTAAACGAATTATTGAAATAAAATCAAACATTTCCTACATCGAAAATCAAGAGGGCAATGATAAGGTGCTTGTATTACAAAATCAAGAAATCTTCAAGTGGAGGTACATGAAGAAATTTTGTTCAATCAAGAAATTCGCATACCGAAAATTTAATGGCATTTTTCTCGAAACCACTACTGACCGGTCCGCCTTTTTTCATTTTCATTTCCAAGTAGATTGAATTTATTAGAGAATGAACCTGAATGCAGATGATATTTGTTTTTTTTTCCTTTATAGCACTTTGGAGAGCGAAAAGAAGGTGAAAAAACGCTACCAAAAGTTGGCATGTCCGCAATTTTTTCAAATTTTAATATATCCCACAAATTTTTTGGATTTTTGATTTATGACCATTTTTGTAAGTCCTGCAACGCAGATCGATTGATAACCTTTTTTTTGAGATGGTCATGATTTCGCACGTATTAACAATTCTGCTGAATTAGCAAATATCTTGCTGGAATAGCAATATTTTCGCTATAACAGCAAACGGTTTGCTAATTTGGCAAAGCAGATTTTCCGGAATCGCTTTTTCAGCATGAATTTTTCTCTGCGTGCTCATTGGCCTGCCGGCTACAGCCGGCTATACGTAACAACAAAAATTGTGCGAATAACGAGATGAGTTTTCAAAAACATTTTTTAGGAATTCAAAAGTATTCAAATTGAATGATTTCAATGGTCGCATGCAAGAAAATCGTATTCATAAATGTGATCTTCAATTATTTTTGATGAAATCCTTTTTACAGGAAAGAATTTGTACTCTCCTCTGTACGCTGCAACGCGGTGTTGAAAGTAGTTTTCCAACATACAAAATTAAACAACAGATGAGCTGTATGATAATCCAGCTCCGAACACTTTCAATTCATTTCTCAAATTAATTCTAACAATTCAATAATATAAATCATCAAAAACCTCACGCAGAAAAACGTATTCTTTTTCAAGACTTTGATCGATAAGATTCCCCCGGTTTCAATCCTGCGTTTGAAATTGTTGGATATGCATGAAAGGAAATAAAAATGTAAACCCTCGATGTATATCCATTTGACACCCAAACATATTCACGTATGAAATTCATCTTCGGATTTATTGTGTCAGAGAAAAGCAAACATACGAAACGTAAAGTATCGATATTGTTAAATATGGTGAAGCAAAGGCAATAGACTCGGCATTTTATTCGAAGCAAATACAACAATAGCTCGTACATGGCCAAGAGGCTTTGAAATTGTTTTGTTAGAAGGTACCAGCACTTGGTTCATGGGAAAGACGAGTTACTTTTGAAGCGCCGCGACGTTTTGAACGAATCAATGCAAGAGAGGGAGGTACAGGAGGGTTGGAGAACATCCGAGGGTGTCGAGAGATCAAAGGGAGCCTAGGATCAAAGAAGCGGGTATCTCCTCCTCTGCCAGTAGTAGGAACAAGGTGCTATCACGTTTGAACGGTTTTTTTCGACAATAACCGTCGAGAGTATGCAACCATTTAACCTTCAAACATTACGTACGGCTTCTTAAAAATTTTATATTCACTTTGCAATTTTTCAAAATTACGGAACGATTTGAGATTACTTTTTTTTACATTTTGAAGTAAATTTTGTTTGTTTTCCATTAGAAAAGGATAGTATCAGTTACGAAAATCCCTCGCGTGTTGATTCTCGATTACGATAAAATTAACAATACTGTACGTCTTTCAACGAACTAGGAACAATCGATACATTGTTTTCAAATGTCTTGTTGATGGATATCACCAAGTATAAAATTTCGAATAGTTTGTTGAAGCAAATTAATTACTCGACTGATGGAAAAATGCAAAAAAAACTGCAGCTAGACGGAAGATAATAGGATACATGGGGTGAACGTAGACTGAAAAAAGATGGACGATGGAAAGGGTGAATAAACGCGATAAGGCAGGATGGATGAGGTGCGACAGTACCGAGGAGAGACATTGTGGATGAGTTGTGGGAGAGTTGGATGAGGATAAGGAGGAGAATAAATTCCTCATTCCTGTATAAATCAATCTAATCTGCTTTCACTTTCCACCAATTACAGGTAAATTCCTCCCGGAGCATTGAAATCATATTTTCAAAATTAATTATTCACTGTAACGAATATTGGAACAATGTTCCCCTTTTGATAGAAATATGAATAATTGACGGAGTGAAAAAAAAACGTATTTGTATGAATATCGTATTTTAGAAGTATTTGCTACTTGACTTGCTACTCTCTTCGTTTACTACTTTATTTGAAAATTTATTATTTCAAAGATATTCAGTTGTCTCGAGTGGATCATTCTATTTACAATCTTGCGTTGCATATGTATACATGTTATATACATATCCTAGATTTAGGATTTGTACTACGTTCCCAACATTTTCTGGGTGGATAAGTGACATTTTCAGAATTCGGAAGATCTAAGCAAATGTATAAAATGTATACTTGTTTTTGTACTCTCGTAAAAGAGACAGAATTAAACAATTTTCCATGATTCCTTTTTTGTTTCTATATAAAATAGAATATTTCCTTGATCAACATTGAAGGATCACCAATAAATTCTCGAGAAGCACTGGTGTTTTTAACACTTTTAAATTCCTCAAGTAATTCTTTAAAGGGTTTTGAAAATTTTGGCATGTGAAAATTTTTTAAATCGTTACGGATTCTTCAAAACTCCTACGAAAATACTAATAAGAACCTTTGAATGCTGATGCAATACGATATTTTAAGAAACTCAGTAGAACTCATTTTGATGAAATGAATAGAATATATTCATATTCCTGACTGACAGAATATCTTCCTGATTGATATTTGATGCAAGATATGTCTCAAATAATTTTAGAGTTCCAATGCAATACAAAAAGAAATTTCCATTAGAGGTTATTTGTAAATTCCTTTGTACTATTTGGATAAAGCATAAATATCCATATGAAGTTGTTTGTCACCAACGGTAAAAGACACTTGAGTACGAAAATTATTTCATGGTAGAAGATACTAGAAAAATTTGAACTTTTGACAAAAATGGAATTTAAAAATACCATTTTCTCAATCTTTGGGATAGATTTTGATGAGAATATACGGTGAGTTTTTAAAAATATAGAGGCCTGGGGCTATAATGTGACTCGATGTGATTTTTCATATAAAATTTGTATCAAACTACAATCTATATTTTATATGACCGTAAGAAAATCCCAAGAGCTGTTGGAAAATATTACAATCAGTGCTTGTATACAGTGAAAAGTAAATCTTAATTCCATGATCGACTGATTTTCAGATGAGACTTGAAATCAGCAATGTTACGATTTCAGCCGTAATATGAGATGAAAAAGAATTATGGCCGTATTAAATTGAATTGAATCGGGCAGTGTGCTGATCATCAGCAATGCATATCTTATAGTCAGTCAGGTAGAGTTTGATGGATAATTCAGTCAAGAATATATGAAAATAAGGTTAGAATTCTTCCATTTTCAGTATTACAATTGGTTAACATACACATATATAAAAATGTGCATATAATTAATTACAGTTTCAATTCAATCAAATTATTTCAGGTTTTTTATTTATTATTCAAAGTGCCTAACAAATTCAGTAACAATTTGTACCCAAGCAGCAACGGAAGTTCAAATTATATACGAAATAGAAACGTTCGTAGAATGTACGAATGAGATACGAAGAACATATAATGAACGTTCATGGAATCTCCGAATGAGACTGTTTTAAATATACTTAGAACGTACATAGTACATTCGAAATGTACGATATTCATTCAATCGACGTTCGATTGACGTACCGTCGTATATTCGATTACATCCGTTCGATGAACATGCATGAACGCCTATGAAATGGTCTCATTCGAATGTACATAGAACATATTTCGAATATTCTAAGAACGTTCATAGTATATTCTGGTGCTACTTGGGTAATACCAACTTCGTAAAAGCTTGTTATTGCATTTTCCACACTGTTAATGGATTCTTTATTTCGACATGTTCACTTGAACATTACAACACAAATTGGAATTGATTCAAACTTTCGGGGGTATTCACATTTGTACTAATTCTCAGTTCCCGTGAAATGTTTTCCAAATGTATCTTTGACTTCACCCTACACATGCTATCAAATTGTATTATTATATATGAAATGATTTATCACGTCCGTCGATAGAAACGGTCCCATGGCGAAGTTGAACGCAAAGGACTAGGACAGCTCATTACAGTAACAACATGGGTTCGAATCTCCCGATGAGATTTGAAGATGTTCAATCTTCACAAACTACGATCACGATATAATTGAACGGTCAACAAGTGAAGTGAGTAAATTCACACAACATAGAAATTTTTTTTTGTATCCTCCGCATAAACACAGACATATTTCTCATCGTCGATAGGTAACGCCATGTTGAGTAGAACAAAACAAAAAGCAATGGACGAATCCATTCATCAGCAACAATTCACTTTGAATTTCAGTTCAAAGTCAGTTTTAATTTCAGTTGAATAGAGATTGATGTAAGCTGTATTCTTGTTTGAGTTTGAGAAGGTTCTCCAGTGGCTGACTTTGAGTCAACCGAGTCTTCTGAGTCTAACTGAAATAAGGTTTTCTTCTCACGGTGATACTCCAAACCATCATTGGTGATAAATCTGAATAAATAAATATAATTTTGTATATAATCTATTATTCTTCAATCGTGATAATTTGAATAGAAGAAGTATTTATTTCCTCCGTTCATATTTCTTACTACTGAAATATATTTTCTGATGCTGAATCTTCATTGTTACCATCACAATTTGCGACGATTTATTCAAAACGTTGAATAATACTCTGAAATCACAAATTCCTATCGATACTCCTCAATAATACTAATTTGCGACTGAAACTGGTAGATGCGGTTATAAGATTTCTCTCCACACGGCTCCTGAGGAAGGGTCTTACCGCTTCACAGGCGTGCGCTCAATTCGTCTGTTGGAAGGTGTAAGTATAAACCGGCGTTTTACAAGTGTATAAATAAGATTATTTCTTTCAGATTCAAGATTTTGAAAATGTATACAAACCCTATACAAAATAATGCTCTGAAAAATGATATTCCAGAATTTATATACAATTTCCACACGAATTATACATATTATTCATGAAAATTGTATATGAATTCTATGAAATTACTTTTCATACAGAATTGCAATTATATTAAATTCTTGAAGAATTAAGTAAAAACTCATGTGGAGAGATATTTGTTTAATCCACTGTACATTAATGAGGAGCGACATCTAACATGATCGGTATTTTTGATAACATTTTTACAAAATTACGATCGACATTCTGTGAAATTCATTATAAACTCGCCAAATTTTCTATAACAAATATCGCCCATCACTACATCGCCACTGAACGTCACGATAATGAAGTAATTTGTTCTCATATTACGTGAAACATACGTAACGTCAACATAATCTTCTCATTCAATCATATGAATGAAAATGTGATTTTAAAGAACATGCTACATACCTTTATAGAAAAATTTGCAAAATTATATATAGTTTGTATATAATCCTATATAAGATGTATATAATTTTGAACTTTTTTCCACTCGATCAGATGTGACGTTTGACTGAAGTATGATATTTTTTTCATTCAAGATGGAGTATTGGAACCAGAAAGAATTTTCCATAACGGTGCACGATATTCCATATACAATTTGTACATAGTTTATATCAATATTTTATAAAATTCAATATAAACTCGACAAACGGTCTATGAAAAATAGTACATCACTAATTCCTTGGGAAAGACAGATTCTACCAATATTATGCACAATTCGTCACAACAATTCACATAAAATCAAAAGTTCTTGGTTTTTTTGTATGTTATTTTTTTTTCCAAAAAGCATTTGATTTCTTTTGATCAGCAAAGAAGCGGATTCCAAAGAATAACAATAAAGTCTCTTTCCAGGCAAAGTTGTTGTTTTCATCGAATCAAGAAACAACTAAGCTAGATATTATAGTTACCTATTTTTCTTTGAGAGAAACGAACTCTTGGTTTTTTGACCAAGAAAAACCCAAACTGAGATTTATATTTTTTCTGTTTCCGTAAGAAAATGTTCAGTTTTTTGATCAGGAGAGAATCCAACCATTGAAATTTGGAGCAGTCAATGGCGAGTGGAGCGAGGTCCCTCAAATTAAAGAAATCCAAATGAAGCGAGTTCCATTAGAAACATAAATTGGCGAGCGGAGCGAGCGCCATTTGGGGTAATAAATGGCGAGCAGAACGAGCATCTCAAAATGAAAAGAGTGGGAGCAGAGCGAGTGCCATTTTGAGCATTGAATAGCGAGTGGAGCGAGAACAATTCTAATTTGAAAGTGAAATCACTCCCACCAGTTTATAATGATTGCGAAAATGAAAACTGGAGAAAACACTCTTTCCTTCATTATTTTTGATTGAAGAAAATTTTTTCATCAACTTGAAACATACACGAATACACTCCAAGAAGTTCGTTTTATTCAATTATTTCTTTCGTACAGGTTGGTTGAAAAGTTTTGAAAGCGACACCTATCAACCAGTGCAGGAATCAAAATTTATACGCTGTTTTTATATTTCATCCTTCATTTGAACACACACACAATTTTATTCCGATCTGTTAATTCATTCTTTGTTTACAAGCCATTCGAAGTTGACGTGTCAGTGTATTTTGTGAAAATGGAAAAATCCGAATATCGTGCAGTGATAAAATTCTTTGTTTTGGAAGGTTTATCGGCAACAGAAATTCATACTAAAATGAAGAAAGTGTTGAAGGAATCTGCTCCTTCATTTCCAACTGTACATCGATGGGTTTTAGAGTTTAAACGTAGTCGTACAAGCGTTGAAGATCAATCACGTAGTGGACGTCCAAAAAGTGCAACGAAATCCGACATCATTGAGCAAGTCTATGATATTGTTTGTAAAGATCCGAGTTTGACTAAGCGTGAAATTGCTGATAGCATAGGCATCTCGGATGAACGAGTACTCTATATTTTACACGAAGAATTACATATGAAAAAGCTTTTTGGAAAGTTGGTGCCGCATTCGTTGACAATTCAACAAAAACTGAATCGAAAACAAATTTCTCAGCGTAATTTGGAGCGTTTTAAGCAGAATAAGACCGATTTTTTGCGTCGTTTCGTAACTGTGGACGAGACTTGGATCTACCATCATGATCCTAAACTGAAACAAGAACGTTTACAGTGGACCGAAGCTAGTTGTTCAGCTCCAAAACGGGTGAAGTCAGAACGATCGGCAAAAAAAGTTTCAGCATCGGTTTTTTGGGACGCAAAAGGGGTTTTGTTGATTGATTATTTCGAAAAAGGTAGAACAATTAACTCTGAATATTATTGCAACCTTTTGGATCAGTTGGATGAAAAAATTCGTGAAAAAAGACCCGGTTTACGGAAGAAAAAAATCATTTTTCATCAAGACAATGCACGTGTTCACACAAGTGTTCTCACGATGGCTAAACTGAACGAATTGAACAACGAATTGCTTGAACACCCACCGTATTCACCAGATTTGACTCCCTCCGACTATTACCTCTTCAGAAATTTGAAACAATTCCTTCGTGGAAAGCGGTTTTCGTCGAATGAAGAAGCTATTGCAGCTGTGGAACAGTACTTCGCGGAGCTTCCGGAAAATCATTACAGAGATGGTATAAAATTATTGGAGGATCGTTGGAATAAGTGTGTTGAAGTTGAGGGAGACTATATTGAAAAAAAAAATCATTTCGTCAAAAAATACACATTCTTTCATTTTTGCTTTCAAAACTTTTCAACCAACCTGTATCTAAAAAGATCCTCCAAAAAAACGCTTTTCCGAAGCCTCCTAAAGTAGGATCCCCCCTTGAGAAGAATCTGTGGTATCCACGTCCAACTTATCTGACATTTGTTTATATAATAACAATTTTAACCAAAATATCACTTTCACTCTGAAAATGTACACCACCGACGTTATTTCACCGTGTTATATTGACAATCATAAGCCAAATTGTCTGTACAGCTCAGGTCACTGAAGCGAAAGTACGGTGTAAGATGCGCGGGTTCGATTCCCGCAACCTCCAAGGGTCGAGATGAAGTAAACTTTATAGGAGTGCGAGAGCGGTATAAACAAATAGGGGGAAAAGGAAAAAGAAGACGTTGGAATTTTTTTTTGTGAATAAATTCAAGCTTCTTTCAAGACATTTGTATACATTTTTCGAGACATCTTTAAGAAATTGTGAAGAACTCTTAATTTCTTCTTGAAGATGTTTCTGAGAAGTCTCCGAGAGATCTTTTAGAAATCTATCCATGTTGCATAAGACATCTTTTCGAATACGAAAAAATATCTTTTAGGATTCTAAAAGATTTCTTCCCAGGCAGCACTGAAACGTTTTGAGAACATTCACAAAACATGGTTGGAAATATACGAAACATGCAAAAAACGTCCCAGGACATTTTAAAAACGTTAGATGTATGTTTTGGAAACATGAAAATGTCCTAGGAAGTTTTATTTACGTTTTCGAGGGAGGTTATGGAAACATTTTACCGAACATGATTTAAAAACGTCGCATAAATGTTTTCCTTATTTCTTTCAATTATTGAAATGTTCCAAAAATATTTCAAGAACATGAAAATAATGTTTTCAAAATCTAACAGGATGCATTAAAAAAAAAACGTTTTTAAAACATCCAGGATATGATGTTTTCAGAATCAAATCTAGGAAACCAGAAACAAGTTTTTAAAATGTTCCGAGAATTTTCGGTGCTGTCTGGGTTTGCGCCTGTTTGGGTTCTTTTGACAGGGAATATATCAAATATTTATCAATATAAAAACTCGATACTTTTCCTGTGTGAAATAATCATTTATATTCATGAATTCTCATCCCAGTGATGGGAATTCTCAGGAGAATCGATTATTTATCAATGCTGTATACAAATCTATAGAAACTATTAGGTGTTCAAGTTGAAACTCGGCTTTAAGTTTGTTGCATGAAACAAAATATTCGAACGCGTCGAATTCGTCCGCCATTTTGGATATATGTAGCGGGGACATTGCAGTTGTCATATCAGTCATTTTCAAGTAGTAATTTCCTGTGTATCAATTTTATAAGATGGATTTCGATGAGCAACATCTACGCCATTGTATTCTATTCTGTTTTCAAATGAATAAAAATGCCGCTCAAGCTATGGAATTGATCGATACGACATTGGGTCAACATTCCGTGAGTCATTCAACAGTGAAAAAGTGGTTAACAAGATTTCGTAATGGAAATTTCAGTCTTGAGGACGATCCACGTCCAGGTGCAATCAAAAAATTTGAGGATGAAAAACTTGAAGTTTTACCGAATGAAAATCCATGTTAAACTCAAGAAGAGCTTGTAGAACAGTTAGGAGTTACTCGTAAAGCAATTTCACTTCGATTGCATGCATTGGGAACAATACTGAAGGAAGGAAAATAAAGGGTTCCTCATAAACTGACGGAAGAGAATAAAAGACAAAGAGTTGCCATTTGCATGAATTTGCTTCCTCGGTTGAGGAAGAAGAATTTTCTGCATAAAATCATTACGAGTGATGAAAAATGGATTTTGTACGACAATCCTAAACGTAGAAAAGCATGGGTTGATCCGGGCCAGCCATCTACATCAGTTGAAAAACCGAATATTCATGCAAAGAAAGTTCTACTCTGTGTCTGGTGGGATTGGAAAGGGATCATTAACACGAGCTTCTCGAACCTGGCCAAACTATCACAGCTGAGCGTTACCGGGCCCAGCTGGTCAAAATAAGTGATGCTCTGGAGGAAAAAATACCATTTACGGGGCAAGGAAGGCGAAAGGTGACGCTGCTGAATGATAATGTGCTGTCCACATACAGCAAAACCAACCCAAGAACTCATCTTCAATTTACGCTGGGAAGTTTTACCTCATGCGGCATATTCACCAGACTCAGCTCCTTCTGATTATCACTTATTTAGATCAATGTCGTCATATTTGAAAGAACAGCACTTCATGCATATCGAAGATGTCCGGAAATGGCTGGATGACTATTTTGTTTCGAAACCACCAAGTTTCTATCGTGAAGGCATTCATCTACTACCCGATAAATGGCAAAAGACTGTAGATAATAACGGCGAATATTTTAATTCATAATTCTTGAGAGAAGTATTTTTTTAATAAAATTGAATTTGACAAAAAAAAGCCGAATTTCAACTTGCACACCTAATGGATACACTTTCTATGAAAAAGAATCGATTCTCCCAAAAATCTCCATCACCATCTTCTCCCTATTTAGAAATAGTCCAAAAAATCATTCAACACATCTTGAAAAATCTTGAAAGGAGGCTTTTTTTTTATCAACGAAGATTTCAAAATTTTAAATTCACTGAAATTATACTGGCTTTTGATAGCACCCACCCCAGATAACACACGAAGAAGTTTTTTTCAAAAATAAGAATAGAGTTCTTCAAGAACTCTTCTCGAAGTAATGAATTCGTAAAGAAGTCTGGAAGAGGTCAATGTTTGGGACATTAACGAGTTCTTTGAGAGTACTAAAAGAATACTTTCAGCATTCTCAAAGAACACGTTAATGTCCCAAACATTGAACCCCTCCAGAGCTCTTTATGAATTCATTAGTTCGAAAAGAGTTCTCGAAGAATTCCATTCTTGTTTTTAAAAAAGAATTCTTCGGGCGTCATCAGGGGCAGTATAAGAACAGTTTGAGACGTCTAAAAGATGTCCATTCATGTTGCATAAGATTTCTTGCATTGTTCTTAATTATTTCTGAAGATATCTTCAAGTCAACGAGTGATGTGCGGGCGGTAAATACTCGAGTGAAAAGATTCTAAGAATTGTATATAATTTCTATATAAAGTATATATAATTTTGAAAATTTTCCCATTCGAATCGCACGGCAAGATGAAAAACCGAGGGCACCGTAATCGCAGCGATACGTTACTTTTTTACCTCAGGGGCATAGGCCGTATGCCGTTGTTGAGTAGCGGCGTTGATTGGCCGCTTGGGCGTTTTGAAGGGTCGAAAAAGAGAGAAGAGTTTAAAGCAAGTATCGCGAGAGGGCGCACCCCGTCCGTACACTTCACTCTCGTGTGTGCCGAGTTGAACCGAGAGATCTCTCAATTCTCAATGGCGACGAAGACGTATCACCTACGGGCCGAGCCGTGCACGGTAGCGCAAAGCTCAACCGTATCGCGTCTCGTCAACAAATATTCACCGAACAATTCGTCGACAAGTTATTTAACTTAATTCGATCGAAAGTTTGTTGTGTTTTGTTTTGTCTCTCGTTATACATAAAAATAATACTCCTCCTTGAGTGCCTAGCTCGTTGATTCTTTCGTACCGTCCTCTAAGGATTTCTCCGTTGCCTGTTTCGTCGTTGTGTTTTTTTTATCATCATCAGCATCATCTTCGTGTCGTCATTGCGACAATCCAGTGCCGTGTATTCGAAAAAGCTCATATACATGTATTATCACGATTATCGCCAGTTCGACGGATCATCCGAAGCAATAATACAGTGAACTCTCGTCGATTCAAGTTAGTGCCCAGGGGACTGAAAAGAGAAGAAAAAAAAGGAAAAGAGGGAGAGGAAAGGAAGAGAAGATTAAGGACCTAAACAAATAACCGAAAATATCATGTAGAATGCTAGTGAGTTGTGTGTGTGTATTATTGTTGTGCGTACGTGAGCGCGTGGGTGTGTTGTGAAATGTGCCTGAGCTACGATTATCCAGAGCTGCGGAAGAGTTGACACTTTTCTTCGGAGCATGGATCGTTTAGAGCCTTCTCGTCATCCGCGGGAAAGCGCAGCGTCCTCCCGCCAACGATAAACAATTTTTTCACATTTAGGAGCACATGTGTATCATCGATATTCTATCAACGAAAAAACATACAAGGTGAATAATCTTGTTGTATTTTATCTCATTCATTTGATTCATCTGCGCCGATTGTACAGGAAATGACTGGAGCAGGAGGAGGAGGAGGAGGAGGAGGTGATGGAGGAAAAGGAAGAAGAGGTACACACAATTATACAGGCTCACATTTTCCATCCACCTCCCCCTTGTTAGAAAACATCATCTCTCGACGATTGATTGAAAAAAGGGTGTCTGATAATTGTAAAATCCAGCATAAGGAATGAGAAGACCTTTTTCAAAGTCTTTCTCCTTTCTTTTTGTCCTACAATGTTTACGCGTCTCTTCTCTTTGTCGGTGTTTTCTTTCTTGCGTCCCTCTCTGTACTCTTTTTCTTCATCCTGTTTCTTCTGTCTTTTTTCTTTTTTCTTCTCTTTTTCCTCTGCGTAGCCACTCTCCAGGGCAGTCTCGAGGCAAGCAGGCAACGCAAGGCGCGCGTATGCCGAAACCGAAATCGAGAGCTCCCTTTCTCGACATACCTGCTGCTGCTGCTTTTTACTATACACTCCACCATAGAACTTTGAGAGTGGAAAAAGAGAGAAAAGTGTAAGAGCAGCACGACTTCTCTCTGTATTCTCTCTCTAGACTTGCCCCGCGTTCGTTGAACGTTCATTTTTTTTTCTTTCTTCCTTTTTTACTGCTTTCACATCGAGCGCAAGGTGAACTGAGTTGAGATGAATTTTTCACTTCAACTTCATCTTTTCAATATGTTTATGCCTGTTTATATACGTTAAAAAAAGAAAAAGAACATTTATAGCCAACGTTGCAATGTTTCAATTAGAATAAGCAAAAAAAACGTACCAATTAATGAGTTTCGCGTTACAAGAAAAGATGTTGAAATTGATGTATAAAATTTACAGCAAATTTACATTGAATAACGACTTACGAATTCTATATGACTGGAGTGAATGTCATTATTTATCTGTTTTCGTTTGTACGGCTCGTATTGAAATTTCGATGCTCGCAATTTTTCATCGCAAATTATTTCGAGTACACGATAATTGCGTTATCGGGTAAAAAGCAGATATTTATCATTTATTCTTGTGATATAATTTTTCATCTTGGAACTTTATAATACACGGTTATATATGCGGTGCTGTAAAATTCCTGCACATTCAATGTAACACGTTATCCCTTGCGAATAACCGAGGCACATGTGTGCAGTGGTTAAATTTAATCCATGATGTTTCGATTTGATAAGTTCAAGAACAACCCACGTATAAACATCGGTTCTCAAATCCCTTACAGAAGAACGATATTCAACGGAAGTGGATTGATCCCTTTTTCGAACTTTTCGTTGCCTTGTTGCTCATCTTCGTTGAGCATTACGCGCAAAATTTTCCGCAGCAACATTTTTCCACCATCTTCAAACTTATCCTGGTTGTGATTTTCTCTACATCGCCGGAAAGGTTCAGTGATGTAAAAACATCAACGATTAGCCATAGATTGGGAATTCTTAAAATATTATAGAATATACAAGTTCAGTGGAATTTGACGCTTACCCCACTAGATTCCCCTATTTATCCCTCTTATCTCGATCCTGCTTGTGCAGGGATAAGGACGCGGAGCTTGACTATCAGCAAAAATTGTTGGGAAAACGTTACGTGTGAGCACCTGACTGGAAATTATCATCGGGTCAACCCAACATATGATGAGGACCTAGCAAGGTCATCCGAAATGAGGTGTACCTTTTAAGGTCCTAATTAGGGTTAGGTATGGATCACCCATGCAGGGATGAGCTTATTTGGTCCTAATCAGGATTCTCTTGTATTCTCATCAGGACCTTGTTAGTCCATCTTCTGAAGATGACAAACGTAGTTAAATGGAGAAAATACAAAAATATAAAGTCTTGATTTTAAATTAAATATTCTTGATTCAAATATACCTTTCTTGGACTAGATAATATTGCTAAACGGATTTCGACTGTACATATGTTTTCAATAAGATCGATTCCTGCCAAATGATCTATTTTTCAGTGCTGTTGACTGTTCTGATCAGATACTTTAACATCCAACGCATTACATATAATTGAATCTTTGTAAATGTACTCAGAACTGGAAAACGGTTATCTGATACGAACGGATAGTCACTAGGCCTCCGAACACACGAAGAAAGAAATAACGCATATAAAAAAGAGAAACGGTTACTTGATGTGAATGAAACTGATTTGATATAGTCAATTTCAACCACGTTGAATCTCTTTTATACTTGGTTTTGTCTTGTATTTCACGCTGATATTATAATTTTGATTCATTTCGGAGGTGCTGGTATGGAATTCCCCATCAAATCTTAATTAGTCTTTCCTGATAAGGTCTTTATAATAGTGAAGCGTAACCTTATCAGGACCTAGGCCGGATCAAGGTTTGCCTGATCTGGTCCATACAATAAATTTCCAGTCAGGCAGATTTGGTAAAAAAATGAAAGCAGAGCTACGAGATGATGGAAAGTTAGAGTATAGGAGATCTGATGGAATATATATCACCCGCTTTGAATTGCACTTGGTTACAAAACATGAATGATTGATCACCCCGTAAGTGAATTACCGTGGAATGATCAATCAATTCTCACTCAATACAAGAGCAGGATCCATGATCGACGATCTATTAAATCACTGAGAAGGTATTCATCGATGATGTTTGCAAAATTGTTCGGCAAATAAGAGATATATAGTCAAACTTCCAGCAACAATCCGCGTATTTTTCGAAATATTTCTTCAACCACAAGTGCATCTATAGGACACGGAGAGAAATAATGTTTCAAATATCACTACGTTTTGTATTGAAGTAGCAGGATAAGTGAAATAGTATAAGTTTGTACAACACAGTGTAGTAAAAATTCGCACGTAATGATTTGAAAAATCTTTTAATTTGGACCTACTTCACAGCATAAAGCATGAATTTTCACTACACTGTCCCTAGTGGAAATTATGATTGGGAATTAGATGAGCCTCAGCTAGTTTTTCCAGATGTTAGGTTGGTTTCTAGCTAGTTTTGTAACGCACTTTCTAGCCTCTGCCCATCCACATGCCCCAGGGAATTGCTAGAATGTTGTTCAAATTGGTAATTAGAATTGTGAAATCATCTGTTTTCTGTAACAACACACCTATGAATAAAGTAACAATGTATTTTGACATGTAATCTCCAGTCAAGAACGTTGCTTTTGAATTTATCTCCATAAAAAAATCCTGAGGGACAAATTGAAACGTTGAGGCTTCCTTTTATCCCTCTGACCGTGTTGATGGACTGTCAATGTTACTACATGTTACGATCAGTTGACGCATGAAAAATCTACATAAACCAACTAAACTGTTTGGACACTAAACTTAAATTGGCTGAAGTGTGTTATCCGGTTGCCCCCACGTGGGTCCCATCTAGTACCTGCATGGTAAATCGGACGCCTAGACAAAGTTCTACCAGGGTTGTTGCAAAAAGTTACACCATTCCGCTTATCCTGCTACCGCAGCGAGAGAAAAAGCATGCTCTAAACGCAAGGGAGCACTTCACGCTTCTAACGCTGTTGTTATAACGTGCGTTAAACGCATGAATCCATGCTTTTTGAGTATGAGTCCCATGCCTTCTAAGCATGTTGCCATGCGTTAAAAGCACGTTATAACAACAGCGTTAGAAGCGCGAAGGCCTCCCTTACGTTTAGAGCATGTTTTTTCTCTCGGTGTGTAGTACAAAATGTTGTAATATTTGAAATCTCATTTTTCTCCGTGTAGCATCAGCCGGTTGTCCAACTTTTATCGATAATTCAAACGCCTGAAATGTGTAGTCGAATGCTTCTAAATCGGGTTGCCATAAGAACAGGACTTGAGGGGATAGTGGCGTTGAAACAAGAGCCAAATTTTTCGTGCGAGATATCTCAAAAGAACTTCCACGTTCTCATAATATCGCTCTATGTACCATTTCTTGAATGGCCATAGAAATGACATGTAGAGTCATTTTCTGAGATCATTGAAGGAGTTTTGCAACCCAGTTGAAAATTCCCGGATGAATGGAATCGCGAAATTCGCATGCGGACTCGGATCCCTATCCGGGACCATTTGGGTTCCCACCCAAGACCCGTATTGTCTTTCCAGGTTCTGTACGGAATCCTTCAATGAAACTCAAACTAGCAGCCAATTGGTATAACATTTTGCACAATACTTCCATCAAAAAGTTAAGCATTTCAAACATTTAGTGGGATGCTATTCAATCGATTTCAAAAGTGAACAAAGCTTTTACCATGTTTAATGGAAAGTTACAACAATCGGCTGATAATTTCAGCTTCAGGATCCTTCAGGTTGCGGTCTAGGACTACCCGGGTTCCCACTTGACAGAACCCTGAGCGGTTTCGGCCAGGATCTGGAAGAACAACACGGGTTCCTCGGTGGAAACCCGACTGGCCTCGGGTGAGAATCCAAGTCCGCAAGCGAATTTCGCAACCCCATTCATCCGGTAATTTTCAACTGGGAAGATCTTACACGAACAATTTAGCTAGTGTCACGCCTGCTAGGCGTAAACGACAACACCTGTTTGATAGCATTACGGGTTTCAGTTTCGGCTCTATTCTACAACCAGTGGATGAGAAATTGATGAATTGCAGGACCTGCAAATCCTTGGTTAAAAAAAGAGCCCGTGTGGAAATGAATTCTTGGTGGCAGTTTGGGCCAAACTAGGCGTCCTCGTTTCATTTCAAGCCTAGACAGGATTGTCACGCACTCATCTTCAGGGCCCGCATAGTATTCCCAACTTGGGCCTGAAGGCGACTAAGCCCCTTAGTGGCTAAGGTTACACGCAGAAAAATATATTTTCAAAAGTCCCATAATTTATTGAGGATCAGCGCCAGTCTGTGATGAATGAAATTTTTTATCTCAATATAGTACTGTAATTTCTTGTAGAAATACATCTAATTATGGGAGTTTTTAAAGCCAATTTAAGTCAGAACTCTATCTGTCACAGACTGGCGCTGATCCTCAATAAATTATGGTACTTTTCAACACATCTGTTTTCTGCGTATAGGACATCCTAAGTTTGGATACCCAATATAAGCTCATGCGGGGCCTATATTCAATACAGGACGCCCGGAAAAATGTCCACGCGGGAGAAGACTCACGTGCTGTCTTTTCAACTAAGGATTCATAAACTTTGGGCAAATTCTTCAGAATATTCGGTCCTTCAAAATTAGATCGGAAATCTGTACAAAGTCAAGAATAAGGAATTTATGGTGAAGTTTCCAAAGACTTTTGGTAGATCCTTCGTAATTTACGAACATTCGCAGCGTCTTTCTCTACCACGATAACGGCAGGTTCCAGGTACAAAATTGTTCTATAATTTCCTATCAAAAAAAAAAGCTGATATATACCCAGTGAAGAAAACTTTGCTAAAAAAGTACCATATTTTATAGTATTCGATGATTACTTTCATCTACATTGAATTATTCACGTGGAAATATCTACTATACTTCTCCAGGGAAGTCCAAGCAAGTATGGTACTTTTAGAAAGTATTTTCACGTGATTATTTTGATTTGGACAAGAGTAATGCTCGAATGTTATGAAGTATGGTACTTTCTCAGTAGCTCGTTTTCTCCGTGTGCAGCAGACATGCTACATGATGTTGTGTTCTATAAAATTCCACATTACCCGATGGATAAATATGACATAGATCTCCATGTGAGAATTTAGCGATTTCGCCAATGTTGACCACGGGCAATGGCTTGGGCCAAGCGTGACAGCCAAGTGTAGGGGATTTATATTGAGCCAACGTTGATTGACTATAGAAGTAATATCGTGCCCGCGTCGGCAATGCAAAGATGACAAGTGATGAAACAGTGTTGGCGGAAAGTTGTACCAGCATTGGTTCAAAACTGAACCAACATTGGTTTCATAGCAAAAGTTTTGTATCAGCCAATCATGGTAGAACGATTGAATTGAGCCTACGTTAACATTGGCGAAACATTGGCAACTTTCCACCACCGTTGCCCCAGGCGTCGAAATTGAGCATCGGTAATTGCTGAAACGATGTTATCATTTCAATGCTCAGTCAGGTTTTTTTCCAAGGCTTCGCCAATGCTCTCCAGGGTTGGGTCAGCCTTGCGCCACTGGTAAATTTTTACGTGGGCCACTTTACTAAAAATATATTGAAAACATTCATCCCTCCATAAGGAGGGGTGTAGTGCACTGATGAATTGTACTATTTTTCAAGGTAGTTCTCTTCTGAATATTCCATCCTTCCTCTACATGAGCATATTGTATATAAAGTAGTTAATAAAACTGGTAATAAAACTTGTATTAAATTCACAAGGTGTTGAACGATCCGCGTGCCCGAAATATATCGTGTTACGCGAAAAACTAAACAATGTATGCTTTTCGGATCTTGATTTATTAATAGATTCAGAGATCCAGTTCCCATGTAAGAGTCATTGATATGAGCTGTGAAAAATTTCTTATATTTATGAATGGATCCACATAAAGGGATGTCAGGATTTGAACAAAATAACCCAGCCCTGTTTTACTCACTGAGTTTTTTGAAAAAAGCCTTCTCGAAATAACCCCAAAAAACCCTGCAAAAAATGTGAAAAAGGTTTCGAAGAAGCTGTTATTTCTAATTACAATGGATTATTCACAATTCACCTCTACAATTGTGGACATAAAAAATTACTTCTGAAAGAAGCAAATGCGAGTGAAGTGAAATCCAAAGGATAACTATAAGTACTGAGTCATAATCGAATAAAACGCATTTCCAATCAATCTTACAGTTCATAAATAGAATATAATTAGTGTTTAGTATCAAGATATCTTGAAATCATTTAAAAAACAATATTGAAATGTAAAATATAATTGTAGAATTGTAATTACGTATTTCACTTGTCATATCAAATGTACGTGATATAAACCACAATGTATCCCATATGACACACAAAAAGTTCTCTTTCAAGGATGTGAATAGAATTCTGGTTGAACTCTTCTCAAACTGATGAATTCATCAAGAACCTTGAAAGTGTGAACTGTATTTTACTTACATTAACGAGTTCTTTGAGTACAATGGAACGATCTAAAAAGCATTTCAGAAGAACTCCTCGTTGATGTTAGTGGAATAGAACATTTTCAGAATTCTTCATGAGTTCATAACTTCGAAAAGAGTTCCACAAGAATTCTATTCTTATTCTTGAGAAAGAATGCTTCGTGTGTTATATGGGATGTGAGACCATAATATGAACGAACAATTAATTTGGATTTCAAATCAACAGAGCTATAAAATTCATCAAAACTATGAAAAACATAAATCTAATAATAATAACCAAAATTTCAAATTCCAAAAAAGACATAAAATCGAGAAAAGCCCCAAAAATACACTTAATTATAAAAAAAAATCCCAAAAAACCCGGCTTAGGTCGTACATTAACTGTACATTATCATTCCAAAAGAAGAATGGATCCTTTTTGCAGCACGATTAGACTTAACTTAGGGTCAACGCTTACTTACGCTCCATTGTTGAGCCTTAGATATTGCCTGCTAAGTGCTAAATCATCATACCGATGACATTGAATTATACTTTCTATCAAAGCCAAGCGAATATGGATGGAATCTGTGACTTTTGTCTTCTGATTTGCATTCAGTTTATGATATATAATATGTTCATAAAGTGAAGGTATTTAAGTTTTCTCTGATATTCAAGATTAAACGTTTCACTAAGGTTACACAGCCGTGGTGTAAACTCTTTTGCTTTCCCCATAGACCTAGCACATGCTCATGAAGGAGGAGAACCGCTCAGTACTTCCATCCCATCCACTTAACCAACAATAAGGAACGTTTTAGACTTGGGGGGACCCTCCCTCTCATCTCGATCCCTTCGCTTTCAAACCATGATATGATTGTTAGCTCACTTTCGTCGATCATTATTGTTGGACTAATTTTTGAACTCATCCATCTAGGGTGGAGGAAAATCAAGTCATTCATCGTTGTTTAACCCTTCGATTTCGGTGATACTCTTCTTTTTTCTTCTTCTGAATTATTCAGTACGACACGGTAGCAGGTGAATCCTAGAATCTTGGTATTATGAATTCTAATGTTAACTTGAAATTAATGGTATGGTTTTACACACCCTTTCACACCTTCGAAGTATGCACAGGTGCAAATTCACACCACGGTAATGGTAAAAATAACTCGGTTCTTGTTCGACCAATTTGACCTTACTTCTTTTCAATTTGAAGGGAAAACTGTGCAGATTAACGTGGTATGAAAGAAAATTCACGAATATTTTATTTGATCAGTGAAAAAAACACGAGAATAAAATCAAAGTTTTACGAAATACGAAAAGTCTTGAAATGGTTGGTGCGAATTTGCACCTGTGTGTACTTGAAGGGTTAAAAAAGGGAATGAATTGAGTCTACCGTCTTTAGCTAAGCACGGCAGTATGCATCAAGTAACTTCAAGTTCAAACTCTAGCGCTTGGGTTGCTATAAATTTTGATAAAAGTTTCAGTCCAATCGGGGCTCAATCTATGAGTTTTTTTTTTCATGCACGGAAAGAAAAGATCATGGAATGATCACTAGAAAAGATAGCAAATTGGTGACAACTACGAATTTCTGTACACAGTTGCTAACAGAGACGAGTAATAGTTCCTATTTGGGTATACTAAAATACAATATAGTATACCAAAATAGGAACCATTACTCGTCTCTGTTAGCAACTGTGTACAGAAATTCGTAGTTGTCATCAGTTTACTATCTTTCTTCTCCGTGTGTACATTCGATAAACCTTCAATTATATTTTTTCCCCACACCTGCACTGAAAGTTCGTGTCTCCTGATCTATTTTTAGGGAAAAAAGTGCTGAATGTTGAACACATATGTCAGAGCGGGAGGAAAATACCAACTGTTCTCCCCCTCGGAAATATACATTAGATTTTATATACAATTACACAGGAAATTGGCACTTTCCGTGCGGTTGTGGGAAAAAATGGTATGTTCACCTTCGATTCGGAGAGACAAACTTCACACTCGTCTCGTGAAAATTTCTCACTTTAGCCCTTGGTGAACAATATTCTATTCTCTTTGTTATCGCCGACTGTATCTGGATAGAAAAATGTTTGGAAAATGTTGTCAAAATAGTAATACCTGCGCCAAAAAATGTTTACGTTATAGTGTCAAAGGATTCCCGCATAAAGCACTTGTAAGGCATGCGCAATACTTACAACAATTTGGTAAAAAAACTCGCAAGTGTATAATTTTTCGTTAGCGCAGGTGTTACAAAACTCGAGAATGCTTAAAAATTCTCGCTAGAATTTTGTTTGGTGGCAAACCGAGGGAATGTCATTATAATAATGAATACATGATGTTTACGTTCTGTGCACCTTCACAAGCTGAACGATGGTCATATATTTTTACGGTAATACAACATTTCATATTATAAAATATTAAAATCACGATTTTCTATATGAGCATTCACTATAATAAGGATAAAAGATCTTAATTCTGTACAAAATGACATATTTTTCTCACATTAATGTATGAGATTAATTATGAGATTTATGGAACCTGAATTCGGAGAATTAATCAAAACTATGCTCTTCTCCTACCTATTCTACTCGAATACATTCTCCGTCATTGACATCAATACGAAATGTAATTAGCCTTTATGAAAAATCAACCTGTCATTCTATGTTTCTCAATATTACTTTGTAAATTCGTGGCTTCAACGTATAAATGAATTTTGATACTATCATCAATATTTATATATATAGGGTAATTAGAAATCTCATTATTTTTCCAAATGTTTTGAATTCACATTTTGCAATTTGTAAATTAAGAATTATTGATATGTCATCTTGGATTTATGAAGTTTGATTTTTCATCCCTATGGATGCACTTTTTATTCTTCCTCACTTTCTCTCTTTTCGTTAAATCATCGTTAGTCTGTATCATTGATGATATATTTTAAAGTTACATTGAAAATTGCTAAAGCACAAAGAAAGAATTACACTTTTTGTTGTTAAAAACATCATTACCCTAACAGCAAAATGTATTCCTGAACGTTCAAAAAATCTCCTCTACGTTCTATAAACCTCCAATGAACGTTCCAGTGGCATGTTGTGTAAACGAATTCCTTCCCGAAAATTAAAAAAATGTAACTGTAATTTTTTACTGCCGCTTTCTTCTGAATTTTCAGAATACGCTCCGAAATTTAGTTGAAGGTTCTTGAAATTCAGTCAAATTTATCTGGAAATTCCGAAAAAAGTGGTTGTAAAAGATTACAGTCACATTTTCTGAATTTTCAGAAAGAATTCTTTGTACAGCGTTTAAAGTTTTCGTACACTGGAGAAAATATTTATTTGTAGGAATTCAATATTCAATTCGACGCAAAAATTGATTACTTGTAGCGAATGGATTGTTTATTTAGAAGAACAATTCATTTGGGGCAAGTATTCCATTATTTGATTTGTTTGAATATTCCATTAATCCCAAGGAATATGGAGAGAAGACAAATAAACTCATCGTTTATTTGATTCGAAAAATTGTAATAATTTCTAAAGCTTAGTTTCATCCTTACACGGAAAAAATATTATCCTTTGAATTACGATGTTAAAATCGTAGCATAGGACGATACTTGAGAAAGGAGGAATAGTCAGGTATTAAAGACACATATTGCTGTTATAATCTTCTTTTTGAGGAATGAACATCGTAATATTCAACATGATTTAACCAAAAAATAGCACAATTCACGATATTACATTTTGAATAGACTGATTCCATAGATATAGTTCTCCGCTACAATTCTCACATCGCAATTTATAATATTTTTCCCGTGTAATTCACAACAAATCAGAGTCAAATCAGGTGGGAAATAGATTAACATTATTAGGTTGAATGAAAATTTTGAAAGCAAGATCGAGGCGAGAAATAAAATCAAACCTGATTCGCTCCGTATAATACGCAATGAATTGAAGCTAAATTAGTTTTTACTTCTTGACTTGGATGCCCATGACTAGAAATTTATCCTATAGACTTAGGTTGACCTCGATCTTGCTGATTTACTGACAAGGATCGTAAAGCTTGACTCCCCCAAGAAACCGCGAAAATTCAAGGGAAGTTGAATTGAAACTTCATCAGAATCAATTTCGTCGTTTCTTGTTTCCCATATAATAACAAATCAGTTCACTATTCAAATGGAACTTTTAACCAAATGTGTTTTGATCTCGAAAACAATACCTACTCTCAATTTTACAGAAAAATTATTATTTTCTACGACCATTACTCTCCAGACTGAAGAATCTCAGGAAAAAAAATGATCGCGTGACAGTTGAAATTCCAGAACACCCCTTCACAATTTCTCTGTAAGTTCCTTTCTACTGAACAAAAGATGAAGTATCACTCTCATTTATTTTTCATCAAGTTGTTGCACTTTTCTCATAATATTTTGAACACATCGCGAGGCTTTCTCTACAAATGAAAGTGAAGTTTACAAAACAGTGAAATAAAACATCGTCTGAAAGGAACTTCCGCCTTCTAAGTATATTCGCACAGTGTTATTAGAGGATTAATTTATGAATAGTTGGAGAAAAAGAAGGTACAAATGATGAACCAAAATGAAGAGAAAAAAAACGTTTGAAGATTCTAAACTAGTCCCTACGATATATATATTTATATATATATGTATATATATTTATATATATATGTATATATATATATATATATATATGAATGGAGTGTCTGGAAATTGCTGGACCATGAGGAAATACAACTCAGGCTTTGGGCGGTAAGCAAAAGAGGTAGCCGCCTGAGAACACACAAGGGGCGTCAAAAGAGGTCAGTCCTGAAAAGAAAGTTCGTCAAAAGAATCTCGTATCTGATTCCTGACAAAGAAAATAACCGAAAATTCGTTCGAATCAACTTTTCAAAGTGCACATATTGGTTTTCAATTCTCGTATCATTTGTGGAGAAACTGGATCGATTCTTGGGTGGAAAAATTAGAATTTCCTTCTTTCTCGTTCATTAGACGGTTCCTATATTCGTGAAGGGAGAGAGAACGAGTATCAATGCATTTGTAATACACTCGTTCTCCACAAAGAAAAATGAAAAATTCTGCGTTTCTTAATTGCTTTACTTCACCTGACTCTCAGAACTTGTTGGAAGCGAGCGAAGTACGCTGCTCTGGACAATTCTTTGTGCACCATTGTTACTGGTTTTGCTTTTTTCTGAATAGGTCAAATGTCGTTTCTACAATTTCCACAAAATCTGTACTTGGAGAATTTCGTTTGAAGAATTGTAAAACACCTTGGCATTGTTACACGTAATTGTACTGAAAAGAAACCAAGGAACTAGCTTTAATAGGAATAGAAGGATAGAGTTTGCAATTTAAAAAATGCTCGCAATGAATTGTGGATTCTTTAATGAAATTCTTGGTTTGGTACAGTGATAATACTGGAAAAGTGCTTGAATTGTGTATTTTTTGTTGTATTTAAAAGTTGAGTTCTATATCATAGTTTTAAAAATTCAATGGGTTACAAATTATAAACACTGAAAATAGCCTGTATATTTATACTTCGAAACACCTTTTCTTTCATTCTCTGCCTCTGTTGCTGTGTGATATTTTTCAAAAATTCCCCCTCAAGTCGGAAACGTTTAAACATTCTTTTGAGTTTGATTGAACATGCGAATCTGAATTTGAAATTACTGACGTTCGATATCACTTTGTTCCACATTTCTTCCTCAAGTGATTCTTCCTCCAACCTCTGCAAAGGTAGTTCGAAAGGTTTTGTATCTGATGAAGAAAAAAAGATTGTTCTCTTTTGTTTCCTAACACAGTCATATTGTAACCGAATGGATTCAAATTAACAATTCTCCAACTTTTTGATATCTTCGGTAAGATACAATTTGTTCGACTTTGCAACGTGAGCGAAGTGAATCTTCGTCTAGCAAGACATTTCTTCAGGTTTGAAAACAAGAAATAATCATTCGCGGCATATCATTCAAAATGTAGGTTGCGAAGGTTTGCAACGCGACATGGCGACGCGTGTGCAGGCAAATTATCATGGTAAAAAAGCAGTTTTTTCCGCCAGATGTAGACTTCAATTTTGAACACCACTCTCCGATCAGTCTAAGCATGAGGGGTGATACTATTCAAGGGCGCGCGCAAGATTCGAAATAAAGGAGGGCAGATCATGCTAGGTGACAAGAAAAAAGTGAAGGAGGGAGGAAGTAAAAATAGAACACAAACTTCAGCTTTCAAGGGGAAGCAACGGCACCCTCTGTATTTTGCTGGGTACGCCTAGTACCCACCGGTAACTATTTACAACAGCATGATCGCTCTTTGCAACAATTTCGTTGATTCTAACAGCTTTTCGGCGTCCTGAATTTTCACATTTTTAGAAGCCAATTATCCTTTTGTAATTTTAAACACCAGATTTTTGTTTGATTTTGGTCCAAGGTTTTGAACTCGGGCCTAGACCTGATCAAAGTTGAAGTCGCTACTTAATCAATTTTTGGTATGAACCAAGCTTTGACAACGTCTGATCAAAACTTATGACAATTGGTTGCTAGCTTCACAATTATTCTACATAGATATCTTGATAGAAATATGAACACTGTAACTACAAATACAGAACTGAACCTCTCATTTTCTTTCAGTATATATGAAATATTTTTATGTTGCTGAAGTTTGAATCGTTTATTGAAACGAATTGGTTATCGAATAACGAAATACTCAGCTGTTCGAGCTCCAAAATCTTGCAAAACAGTCTTTAAACGATGTTTCCAGTTCCAAGGAGTTAATTCAAAAACATAAACACCAATAATTCGTCCAATTTTATGAGTTTGAATTTTCGTTTCGTCTTTACTGTCTTTACTTTCGTGAAAACTCAATTTCTTAGACTGAAAACAACTTTTCTTTGCCCTTATTCTAATAAATCTTTTTTTCAATGGAAAATGTTGTCATCAGTTTGAAACGAAAAACTCTGAAATTGAAACAGAAATATATCCCTTCTTGAATTCGAAGCATATAATTTCAATTCAATGAACAATTTTCCCATTGAAATGAATTATTTTTTCCATCGGACGCAAGATTCATCAGAATGAGGGCAAAGAAATTTTCTTAAAGTTTGAAAAATTGGGTTCTCAGTGTAAAAACGATTCAAACTTCAAGAAGATATATTTTCTTCAAATTTATTGACAACTGCCTTATTTGGAGACTCAAAACACTTCATAAGAACTGTTGATAAATTTGAATAAACGCTGTAAATATATACAACTCATGACGATTCAGACCTACAATTAACATTGACAAAAGTAGTGTAACATTATTAAAATATACTATCTTTGGCGCTGATCTATTTACACAGAGCATAGATCAAAATCAGGTCAAGAGCATGTTTCATGGTAATTTTAATATTCAAAATTTCATTCTGAAGAAGATGAAAGAAGACTCTTCCGAACATATTTTTGAATACCGATTGACTTTCATGAATTATGGGGGAAAAAAGAAGAAGTCACCGCGAGGTTCAGCTTTGCTCCTCAGTATACGTGATTAAATAGTACAAATCTTGATAGTGGAAGTAGTGACTGAGTGAGAAACGACTTTTACTTCACTTTTACCTGCGCAAGTCTGTTTCTAACTGAGAGATAGATAAATCTCACCTGCTGCATATAGACTTGCGCAGTCGAGACTTTAATAGAATAGAAAAAAAGAAGAAATAGAAATTAAAAGATAGACGCATAAAGCGGAGAATTCCCTTTGAAAGTTTCGATCAACCAACGTCGAATATCATTTCGATTGATTTGCATTTCAGAACGTGTTCCCTTTGAATTTTTCTCATTAATAGGACAGAAGGTTCAGGACGATTTCATTCTAATGTATCAAACAATTCGAGTATCCTCTGGGAAAATACGATATCGTTTTACCGATCCATTCAATTGTATCTGAAAAAGGTTTTTCAAACTGAACGTGAATCTAAAGTACGTACGCTACACATCCTGAGTGGGAATGTGTATTTTCTAGGTGATCGAAGATTAAATATAAATACTCAACGTAAACCGTGTGTGTACCGTAAGGAGTAGTGTAAGGATATACCTGTACGAGAGGGTTAGTTGTCACAACCACCCTCGTATTCCTGTGGGGAAGTAAATTAAGCGGCAATTCGAACTTGATTTGGATAGATTAGTGGGGCGTGATAATGTGCCTGATTCACGCTTCATTAGAGATTCAAACGTCATTTTATAATCTTGGAATTAATCGTAGAAACAAATTTAACACCGAAGGAAGTATGGGGTAAAATCTGTTTCGTATTTCATTTATTTAACCAAGATTATTGAAGGAAATAACTCTTTCCAGTTTATTACAAGTGAAGTACGTTGGAGCGGTTTTCGTGGGAACAAACTTCTCTTTTAGATTGGAAGCTATCCTTGTTAGTGATGAAGAAGATCTTTGAAATATTTCGCTACAAACCCATGAATAATCTCTGAAAAAAACATCGCATTTTCTCCGCAAAAATCTGAAAATCTCTGATATTTTAATGAGAAATCTAATAAATTTCGGACAGACTTTGTTTAGAATTTTTTTAGAAAACGATTATTAAAAAATGTTGAAATCCTGTAAATACATTCATATGCTGTGTTGTTATTTTGTTTTTAGCAGTCAGAAAAGTATTGACAATACACCAGAGTTTCGTGAGAATTTTCTCAGCGCGCCACTTTGCTCCTGGTTGTCTAAAAAGAAATGAAAAAATTCCGAAAGACTCGAACAAAAGTCTGTACAAAATGTCCCAAATTTATTAGATTTTTCATGAAAATCTCAGAATTTTTCAGATTTTTGCAGAGCAAATGCGATGTTCTTCAGAGATTATTCATGGTTTTGTAGACATTTCTCAGCGAAATATTTCCATACGGATGTTTTTCGAGAATCCCCATCACTAAACCTTGTGGAATATCGTATCATAATTTTTGCAGTACAACTCATGGTATTTTAGTTTTGAATATTGATCATATAAGATGACCTCTTGCCAATGAAAAACAAATCAATGTAACAAATGATGCAGAAGAACTTCATTTTCATGCATTTAAAGATGATAAGACACCCGATACTTCCGGTTACAGAAGGACTCTATTGATAACTCCTCGATTATTACTCCTGAAGAAATAATTGAAAGAGGTCAGATTGAGGATTTAGAATCAAATTTATTTTATCTGATAGATGCTCATGATTCGCTTGCTGCACGTGCAGTGGAATAGAAAATTCCAAAATTTCTTTTACACTCTTTGCTGATGCAACACGATCAAAAACAACAAATTTTTCTCATTATTGTGAATGGTGCTGTAGCATTGTTAAACCTAGGGATGCACGATATTCCATGATGTCGATCTTTATAGAAACTTTGTAGAGTTTATATTGAATTTTGTAAAATATTGGTAAGAACTGTATACAAATTGTATATAAAATATCAGTATCGTGCATCACTATATGGTGGGTTGAACCATATAACCCTGTCGGTTTTTATTGCATTCTATACAATGTATCATTGAATGTATGATATATTATACGGTAAAATTTTTATAGAAAAAGTACCAGTTATTCTGGAACTCATGACCATTTCTTTCGAATACCTGGGACTTTTTTTATGGGAAATCCACGATAAAACCATACACATTCTGTCAAATCCCATAAAACACGATAAAAACCGAGAAGTTCCATCGTTCAACAATGATACAATGCTACAAAATGGGTATTTGAAACCCCCATTGGAGACTATACAGAAAATTCATCATTTTTCATCGGTCTTTATGCGAAAAATTTACCAGGTCGTTGATAAAATCTAACCGATTGGAAAAATTGTCGATATTATATTTAATTTCGACATTTTTTTCTGATCTGAAGAGTCACGTTCGAATTGTTACAAAAGATCGTATACTTATTTAGTTCGAAACACAATTTGTATTCCTCACTTATCAATTGAAACATGCACCAGAATTGATTTGAGGGGAGCTTAGGATATTCTCTTTTGAAGAAAAAAATGCAGTCAAGTTTCTTCATACTTTCCATGTTTCTTGATTGGAATAATATTCAAAACCGGAATACGATCAGTCGCAAAGGGTGTGAATCACACTCCAATCAAGTTTAACGTGTAACAAGAAATCGGAAAATACATGTTTATGCGTCCCAAGTTGTAAAATTGTTTCATAAGAGCGTTAAAGGAAGGTACCGAAGATGACAGGACTTGAGTTTAATTTCATGTTCTTGTAGTAACCAAAAGAAAGTATCTGAAGTCAATATACACCCCATGCGAACGTCGAAGGGTTGATAAATACCTCACATAAAATCCTTCTGCCAACATCTGTCTGAACTTACTATACGCTTTGAGTCAATTTCGTTGTGTTCGTCGACAAGAGACTTTCATACCCGATAAGCTACAAATAAACGTTCAATAAACATAGATATGTAGGGCGCTAACATTCAGTCTTCATATTCTAGGTTTTTGTGGTTTGGTTGTGCAAAAACTCTTCAACCAAAACATTTTTTGTAATTAAGGGGTAATATCACTTTGTGTCCAAAAATATTTTCAGTCATTTTCTAAGATGTGCCACAAACGATAGGAACATTTTTAGGATATGGGGTTTTTTGCATATGAAAGTACTAGGCGTTGAGTACCAGAAACAAATTTCGTTATATTTTTAAAATACAAAATGGCGACACATCAGCGCACTGAAAAAAGTCTGTTCTTTCACATGGGCGTATCGCTAGAGATCACAATTATGAATGTAGAACAAAAAACCAAAATTTTTCTGAAAATATAGTCAAAAATTTAGAAATCTATCTATAATCTAGGATTTTTTCGATATCAGATTTTTAACCGATGATTTTATAGCTGATTTTCAGACTATTTTTTCGAAACAATCGGATAAAAATGTCAAAATGACGCCATTCTCTTCAAAATTTGTTTTTTGAAAAAATCCTACGTAGATAGCTAAATTTTGAGCTATATTTTAAGGAACTTTTTTATTTTTTGTCGTAGATTGGAAATTGTGACCTGTAGCGATACGCCCGTTTCAACCATGAGAAAAAAAATTTGTATTTTGATCGTACTACCATGCCACCATTTTGGATTAAAAAAATTGAATAAAAAGTGTTTTTTGTACCCAAAGACTATTACTTTCATATGCAAAGGACCCCATACATTTATAATTTTTTTTGACTTCATGGCAACACTTTGAAAAAAACGTCAATTTTTCCGTCCACAAAGTGATATTATTACCCCTTAATGCATCGAAAATTAACTTTTTCATTTGGAACTTCTAGCTAAATTACTTCGTAAATTCATGTAATAAAGAAAAAGATTCTGGATTTGGTGGATCATAGTTGTAATTTTCCATGCACCAACGTTTCCAATGTTGTTGATTGTATTTCGAATACTCCAATTGATTTCAGATGTTCCGATCCAATTCTCGTGTTAACCTCGACTGTTCATAGAATTTTTATTAATATTTTGCGAATGAAGTATTCCACCGAATCATCAAACAACCTCATCCATCGCGTTATTCAGTTTTCCCAAACTTTTGATGGAATTCTGTTAACGAGAGTATCACAAAAGTCTGCTAAAAGTACTGTACGAATAATATCAGTTTTATAAATCTTTGAATAAAGATTACAATCGAGACTTGGAGTAGATATGCAGATAAATGAGAATTATATAAAATTCACCTAAAATATCTCTTCATCTTTCGTTTACATTGAAAACGCACGGAACAAAAGAACATGATTTCGAAATGAAATTCACTTTAATTTTCAATTATTACGAATTATCCTTAGTTGAATTTTTCCTAGAAATGTTATCGTTGTTTTATAATATTTTAAGCATTATTTCGCTCAGCTTCAGCTGGAACACATCGCCTCTGGCTTGGTCTTTACTCGCTGTTGTGTAGAGAAAGAAAAAAGAGAATGGATGGCATTAAAGTAGAGGCGGTGGTGTGGCAAGATGCCGCGCCGCGGCAACAGCAAGTTGTGGTAGAAGAGAAGGGAAGAGGAGGGAAAAGAAGGGAAGAGGATAGACAGGGAGTAGAGGAGAAGAAGGGAAGAAGTAGCTCGGAAGCGGTTGCTTTGATGTAGACACGCTCCGCGACTCCTTCACGCCAATAAACTAACGGTTAGGTTAAGGTCTCTTTAAGCTTTAATATCATTATCCTTGCCTTATGCTCTCCCCCTACTTTATACTTCTCTCCCTTTCTCTCCCTCTCTCTCTCTCTTCTTTGTCGTCAACCAGTATCATCAATATGGATACCATAGCTTCACCATCCCCTGTATAGTATAACTCAGAATACGTTGGAACCATGAGTCAATCGTTTTTTCCTTACACATGGTAATTAAAAAAGAAAGAAAAACAAGGTATAAATTATACGTTATAAAATCTGATGGTTCAGAAAGAAATGATTATTTTCAATTCAGTTTTTCCAAATATGCTTTTATTCCTCAAAGGTGGAGACTAACGTGTAAAACTGGAATTCGATTCAGATCTCACGTGTATATTACATCTTCACACCATTGTGAAAAATGATTCAACCTTAAGCGTGAAGACCTTCATTTTTCAAACGTTCAGTCTCTTAGCGATCGTTAAAAAGGTAAAGAAATATACCTGAATCTGAATAACTCGACTCACCAAGGTACGCTTTACGTACATGATCGTTTGAACATCTTCGGCAATCCATGAAAGTAAAACATTATGATTTCTATTGAAACGAATCTTGGAACCGTGAAATTCTCTTTGTTCTGTGAAATCGAAAAGGTACAACAATCCCAACTCAATTCTGTGATTCGCAATTTTAACAACATTCACAATCAACGAACATTTATCGTATCGAGTATCTTCTTGATACTTGAAATTTCTATGAGAAGGAAAAATTCTAAAATAGATTCACACGTTATTGAGAATTTCTGAATGTCGCGTTGTAAATATACTGCCATCTGTTTGCGAAGACCTTGGAGACACCCATACTATCCGTCATACCGTTGTGGAGATTATTTCCGGGCATCAAGCGGGACAAACTTAATTTTCCACGTTAAAGTTTAAGCCCTAATTGAGATCCAACCTTGGATCGATGTGAGAATGTCATACTTTTATTAGGGTCCTTATGCTTTTCTTCATCACGAACTTGGTATGAGCAATTATTTGGAGTTTGGACCCTTGTCATCGACAACACCTGTCATAACTGCGTTCAATTTACACTTTTGAAGATACTTTGTTTTTTCTCAATTTTTTCATAAACTGTCTATCAGTTTTTGAAAATTCTCATGAGCCAGCATTTCTGCACCAACATTGTTAAACTCTGCATTCTATTCGAGGGTCTTGGAGCAAAATCTATGAAGTTAGAAGAAAGGAACATCTGTGCATACGTAAGAAGAATTTAGGTCAAGAAGTATTAAAGCGACCAAGGTATTTATTGATTGCCAATAAATATGATGGTTGCAGCTTTTGTTTGTCGATTCTAAAATGAATATGTGAAGAAGTTCTAGCTGCAGTGGTATTGCGAGTGTATATTGTTACATGCATAGTCGGCTAAAAGTTATAAAGAACTGGCAAGGTTATTGGCGCGATCCAAGTACTCGAAGAATAGCAACCGAAAAAGGATCACTAAAATAACAACGGATGCTGTGAAAACGACCGAAATGCGTTTTTATACAATACCTTCTTAGACTCCTCCGCTCAACGGAGTTCTTTTTTTCAATCAGATCAGAGAGAAAGACAGTTGCGAGGAATGAAATCAAAGAAGAAATTCCTTTGGTAACTACATCAAAAGAGTAGTAAATTCATTATGAAACAAAGAAAAGGGAAGACGAGAAGGAGAGAGAAGGAGTAGAATTCTAAGTGAAGGTTAGAAGTGGAGTGGTTGGGAAAATGAAAATAAGAGACTGAGAGAAAAAACTTTTCGGGTAAAGAAAATTGTTGTCTAAGAATACTAATGAATGATATTATCGATTTGCGAACAAAATAAACTGAAGATTTCGCAGAATTATGGAGAAAATTTGACTTGTTCTTATGTAATTGTAACAAAATGGATAGATGAAAGAGACTGCTGTTACGACACCTTAAACACACTTTGAAGTATTTGAAAAACAAAACCCCATGACACTACAAGTGAATTAATTCTGGACCTCAATTATTTCAGTGCTCAATGAGTTTAGTCGAAAACGATCATACTACCTCAAATAAAATTACACGATACATCATTGATAATATTTCAACAAGTTCTTCAATTGTTAGGTGTTTTACAATTTTATGTAGATTTTGTAATCCTTCCTAATCACGTGTTATGCAGTTTCGCACAAAATTTAATTGACATGATGTAAAATTTAGAAAAATTACCACATACCTGTATTTCTCGTAAGTATTTTTTTCGATTTATCACGTCTTATTCGAAGATTTAATCATCATTTATGATTAAATATCATACAATTTGTAACTCCACTACGATGAAAGGTTTGAGCATATAGAATGGATGAAGTCGCTGGATAAATGTTATTGAATCGTAGATTGTTACTTAATTTAACATTCAAGATAATTTATGTGGATTCATACTGATACCTTAGCTTTTCCCAATTTATATCAATTATTTTCGTGTATTCTCTAGTTAGAATTCTACCCAAAACTTCGGAGCATGAGTGTTGATCCCTAATTAAGTAGACTAGGTTGACTCGAGTTACCGGAATACAAGATCTCTCGTGAATATGTAAATTAACAGAAGTTTATTCAGTTATGTCTTGGAGATGAAAAATCGTATTGAAATGATTCAGAATGGATTTCAAAGGAGGATAATCGTGCCGACTGATGATATCTATAAATTTATCGAAGAAAATACAAATCTCACCTTGAGTATGCTCTCAAATCGCCTGCAGCGATACAATTTTGTCACAACAACAACAACATTGTGGCACCATTACGACGTCTTTGTGCCCGATTGTCTCCTTTGAACACATTTTTTTGGGCATCCAGGTTGAGGTATTTCGAAACCCTGATATGAAAAGCAAATGTGAGTTGCAGATTCGAATTTAGTAAACAAAATGACACCTTGAAATGGACTTCTCCCTACGTTGTATTACGTATCAGACTGTCATGAACTATCCACATGGAAAAACCGGGTCTAATGTGAAAAATACTAATGAAACTATCAACTGTTAATATTTTGACTACGAATTTTTGGTAGACTCACTACGAATATTTTTTAGCGATCCTCTTCTTCCCTAAATTGACAATCATTTTTCTAAACGTTGATAAATTCTTTCTAAATATTAATACACCCGGTCTTTCCGTGCATAATTTTTCCATATGGGCAGAATTTTGGACAGTGTCAATTTCTTTCCTTCATAAAATACATCGAAAAATACAATAAAAATGTATCATGGAATTATAATTTCTATTTATAATGATATATTCTTCTTAAATGTTTAGTAGAATGGCGCGAAAACCTCGACTATATTTTTTTTCTCTGAATCTCGCATGAGAATATGTTAGTTCTTCGTGTTTTAAAAATCTTTTCTAAAGATGAGTTCAGAAAAAAATTTTTTAAGGATCGCTCAATATTTTAAAAAATTCTAAAAATAGTCTGGATTGATTTTTTATTTGTCAATTTTTCTTTCTCGTTGCGGTAAAATTTAGTACATAAAAAAATAGTAATTTCCTTAAAGTCACAGCTAAAAATGTTTATTTTTAAAGGTCGCCCAAAATATACGAACATTTTTTAATTTATGATTGCTTCTGACGGTTTCGAGCAACATTTACAAATTTATATTAACATTCAATATTTACCATTACTTTTAATGAGCACTGTAATGGATAAGAATACACCGCGAAATGAGAAAGAAATTTAATACATCACAAGAATATAAATCTTCCTGATGAATGAATGAAAATAATTCAATCAGTGAAAACTCAATGGAATTGATTAATCAGAATAATTAGTTAATTTTGTGAATTTCAAAATTTTTATCTTCTTTTTATTAATTTTCGAGTTTCTCATCGAAAGGAAGGAATTGAAAAATTTTCATAAATTCTGAAAGATCATCTAAAACAAATATTTTGAGCCATAACTTTTGGAAAGTGATTCATTTTTTTTTTTTCAAATTAATTTTAACTACTTTTAGAATTTTGAAAAATCTTGAGCGACGTTTAACAAATTTTTTTCGAAGCTCATCTTTACAGAGGATTCTTAAAACATGAAAAACTAACATATTTCCATATAAAAATCGAAAACAAAGAATAGTCGGGTTTTTTGCGCCACCCTGATAATGTCTAGTATTTTATATTCAAACCAAAAGAAACGAAATACCGTTGAATAAAGAAGATAATTTTTATAATGTCATGTATTATTTTGTGTTCCAGGTACGGATTCCAGACCTGATCGATATCTGATGTATTCCATGTTTGTGAGTTCAATTATTGTCAAGATTGATTATATCTGTACCTTGGGCTTTGAAATCTGAGGTTAATCAATCGCAAGTGATTTAGAATTGTTCAAATTAATTTTCCAGGAGGTGGATTTGTACTTCAAAATACATAGTTGTTCGGTGGATCAAAAAAATATCTCCCCCATGTGCAATTAAATTCAAAGAATTGATATATAAAACTGAATATACATGTGGAAATTTCATATAATTCTAATTATACACTGGGAAATTTCACATAAATTTTCGGGAGTAATTAACACATACACGGAGAAAAATGCAGGTCGAAAATATAGTAATCTTCAATAAAAATTGGAGAATATTTCTTAAAATCTAAGATTATCTCTTGAATTCATAATGAAGGTAGAACGGTTCACATTTTTGTGGAATTGTATTCGAAAAACAATGAAAAATTATCAATACTTGATAAAGAATAGAGAAACATATGAAGTTTCCAAAAGTCGTGCGTGAAATTTTACAAAGAAAATAACAAAATTTCAATATCGTACTATTCACTTGGTGAAATTTCATACGCGACTATTGGAAAATTTATGTTTCTCTATTTTTTATGAATTATTGATAATTCCTCATTGTTTTTTTAATACAATTCCACAAAAAAGTGGACCGTTTCATCTTTATTATGCATTGAGGAGACACTCTGAGATTTTGAGGAATATTCTCAAATTTTGATTAAAGATTACTATATTTTTGACCAGCATTTCTCTCCGTGTACATGTGTTAGGAATTTTTCGTACTTCACCGAAAATTTACTGAAAAATGATGGTAGAAATTCCACAAAGTTTGAAACTTCCAATTAAAATTATGGGGAATTTCATATACTGGACATCGGTCTCCTATCCTATGATCGGAATTTTCCCAGGTATGCTCTTTTGGCCCATCGTTTCAGTCTCAGCATAGAATTTAGCATGAAACCATTACGAGTAGTTATCGAATAATCAATTTGAGTTGAATGAGATTCTCATGTGATCAAATTTTATTCACAATCTACTCAAGAACATATTGAATTTTGAGCAATTGGAGTTTGAAAAAAGCTTTTCTGTCAACACAATTTTACAGAATCAGCTCCCGTTATTGTGAGAAAAGTTGTTATAGAATTACAATCTAAGAAAGTGTCCCCAAATTTTCCTCCACATCGAGAAAAGTGTTTTGTCGAAACAACGAAATATTTTGGTTGATATGTGAACAACCAAAACCTTTTTTTACCTCAACCAAGTTTTTCTTGTTCCAACAAAACCAGTTTGCTACTAAATTTTTGATTGAAATACTTTATTGGAGCATCAGAAACATTTGATGGAGTTTAAACTAATAGACGTAAATTTTTTCAAAATACATATTTCAAAAAACTGTGATTCAAAAATCTCGTTGGTGCCGGTCTCATCATTCTACGACAATTCTACGATGAATCTACAGTTCAATTGTGCTGGTTCAAATCTGCTAGCTTTAACTCCATAAACATTTGATATTGAGTACAAAATTTATTGGAACAATAACTCGGTTGAGGTAACAAAAGGTTTTGATCATTCACATATCAACCAAAAATTTTCTTCGGTGCCAAAAATGTTGACAGCAAAGTTTCTTTATCAAAGGAGAATTCTTCTTCACTGTAATTTGATTGACTTTCTTCTCACTTTTTAGAGGTTTGAAGACCAAAAAGACAGAATGTTTCTCCAAAGGGAGGAGGAACTTCCCTATCTTTTATCAAAATAAACATTCCCCTCACGATCGGGGAATGCATCCCATCATCAAAGGACAAACTGTCCATAAGCCACACTTTATACGTTTTTCTCAATTAATTATCAAGTTGAATTATTTTCTCAACTTTTATTTGATTTTTACTATACTCCAGATTTGAAATATCATAATCGAATGACGAAGAGTAATGGATTATTGAATTTATTTATGATTTTTTAACATCACTTTTTCGCAGTTCAGGTTAGCTTCATCGGACAAAAGCAGAACACTAATCCCCATATGGGAATCTACATACGTGTGTATATAAAAAAATGTTTATATTGAATTATGAAATGGAGCAGCAGCAGCAGCAGCAGCAGCAGCTGTTTATATTGAAGAATAAAAAAAAAAGAAGAACGATGAAAGAGGGATGTAAGGGTAGTAGTGGGTAGTGTATTATTATAGGAAGAGAAGGTTCAGGTTCATGACAAAAGTCAAAGACCGACGCTTTAGCGACCCACTAGTATCGCCTTTGATTTCAAAATGAAAGAGAGGACGTTCAGAGAATATACACCCCGCTCATATATTAACATTGAGAGGATGCCGCGATCTCGTAATTTTGTCGTTTTTCTCTCTCATCGTATTTAAATATACACCGAAAGAATTTTCTCAATTACAAAAAAAAATAATCTTATTAAACTATAAAATTTGATGTTTTCAATATAAAACATTCAAAATCAGAGAAATGATTTGCGGCATCCTCAAAAGTCTCTCTCTTTCTCTTTCTCTCTCTCTCTCTCTGTAGTTCGCGTGCTTGTAGCAATTTCGTATTGATTTTAAAAACTTCAGGATACGCACAAACCTCGAATATAATCGAAGTTGTGAAACTGTAAATTAGTTGTTCTTTATAATCATCATTCATAAATCTTTTAATTTCTTTCTCTCACAAATTCTTCCACGTTTCACTTCACTGATTGTTCATTGAACATTGTCTGCAGTAAAGTTTTTAGAAAAGGATGGCGTTTTTGTGTCGCTAATTCATCGATGTTTTTCACAAAAATCATAAAAATTTATAAACAAACTAATTTATCGTTTATGCTACACACTCTTTTGGATACAATCTGCAAAGCAAACAAAAGCCAGAATACAAAGTAAACGGAAGGCACACGAAGCGCGCTATCAATGAAAATACTATATCGTCGATAGCTGGCGGTTTCAATTTGAAATAAAATTCAATGAATTGTTTCGCTTCACAATTTCTAGTTATAAAAATAACATAAAAGAGCGTATCCAACGGATGATCTTCAATTGCAAAACGAGAGCTCAAATTATTTTTGAAAAATAGATTAGGTATTGTTGAAATAATAGCGTGCAATAGAGGAAGTATTCAGGAATTCATCCAATGATTGATACATACCAACGATTGTAACACCGAGTAAATTACGTGGTATATAAAGAGACACTACCGTTACCGCAATTATCGACAAACAGTCGGGAACGTTGTTATCGTTTTCACCCTTTCTCAACCCTCTTTTGCTTCCTTATATTATCACGTCACTTGGCCATGAGCGTGTGTCTGTGAGTGGATATTTTCAGGGGATTCCCTCGATTTCCTTTGCTATGCTTATCTCCACTGTACTTCTCTACGTTCATGTCACATTTATGAGAAAATAGAGATGAATTTCACGTCACATCTACCACCACTCAACCCTACTACTACCACTGTCATAGCTTTTATGTTTTGCTTTTTTTTGTACACGCGTACACACATACATGCAATCGAATTCCATCCCTCGCATGTTTCAACCGAGTCCATTGGATTTATCCATTAAACAGAGATATATACGTTGGTGTTTTTCTTTTGACTCAATCGTGAATCAAAACGTCGTACAAAATTTCAACTTCTTCGATCGTGTTTTCATGTCTCAGTGTTTGAAGAATCAGGTCGATTTCTTTTTCAATGAATATTCCGTGAAATTTATATGCCGACGATACGTGGCTTTGTAGAGCGAGGAATACTTCAATTCCTGAAGAATTGATGAATCTAAGAATGGTCTCAAAGATAATTATATTCTGTGACTTTGTAAAATTTGGGTTTGAAGTGATCATTACTTTTATTTACGTACTTGGCGGAAATGTAACAATATCGTAAAATGGGGTGAATTGGGACATGCACTTTTAATGCACTTGTTAATATTTCGAATTTTAACCTGTATTGTCCCTTGTTATCTAATTTTACAGGAATTCATGGAGACGGTTTTGGGGAGTGAAAACTAGTTCGTTTGCTGTCTCTTACACATCACGTACATTATTTCCATCACATACTATTTGGGGGTTAAGAATTTTTATTCTGCAGCCTGGCGCAATCCGGATAACAAAAGATTCTTCCCCGGGTCGAAAAATCTGAACGGTTTTTGTCCTTTTATTCTATTTTTAGGTTGATTTTGTCCTGATTGTTGAATAATGCGGATAAAAACAGTACTTTTTCATGATTTTAATCTGAATTTCTCGTCAATCACTTTCATTCGTTTGAGCAGAAATTCAGACTAAAATCATGGAAAAGTACTGTTTCTGTCAACAATCAGAACAAAATTAATTCGAGACCGGAATATGAGGACAAAAACCGTTCAAATTTGTCGACTCGGGTCGAACACTGATGAAGGAATCAGGAATAAGAAATGACGGTACTGAGAATTGTACAAGCAAATTCTTGATAAGCACAAAAGATGGAATGCTAACTTGTGGAGAACTGCAATAGAAAACCCCCATTGCAACGGATTGTGCGACTTCGTATTTTTTATCTCCATATTTTGGGCTCAAAAGATGTAGAAAGACCAGGGATCCATGAAAAACAATCATTTATTCGTCTTATACCAAGTCGAAAAATTTTCAAAATTATATATAATTGTACATGAATTTTTGTACTCTGGCAGTCGAGGGTGAGCGAAAAAATTCCCTATCCCTCTCCAGTCGACGGTTAACAAAGAACAAAAGTGTGCGCCCCCTTAGTTGTCCTTTTTTACACATCGAATGGAGAGAGGGAGAAAGTTTCTCAATCCGCCTTCGCCTATGGTTCTTGAATCCTCTCGTCGCAGTCTCCTGCGTGGTAAAAACATTGAGTCATACTGGATGTTCAATTCCGTCGTTTTTACCTGAACATTTGGAGCTCAAACGACCTAGAAAGTTTAAGGAAATACGAAAATAAAGGGTCTTTAACCGTCTTATAATTCGGAAACTTGTTCTGAGGTGCATACAAATGAAGTATAGTCCACCTGCACTTATACAAAGTACATGATTTTGTCGTTTGTACCTCAATAAATTGACCACGCAAAGCCCAAGACTGAGCCTTGACAGTTTTCAGTTTTTGGAGATGAAGAAATGAATGATTCCCATGGTTCCCTGTATTTCCTGGATCTTCGTTGAGAACCGATGAAATCATTTAGGATTGAATATATCAATGTTACGTTTTCATCCACAGAAAGGATTTCTCGAAATGAGAAAATTTTTCTTGTCGCTGGGACAAAACTCATTTTTTTCTTGAGCCTAGAAAATTTTACTTTTCAAAAACTATTCTAACATTTCTGTCATTCGGAAGTAAAGAGTTTACTTCGAAACTAGATAAAATTCCAGATAAACAAAAGCAAGGAGAGAACCTCAATGTTCCCACAATGTATCACACAAAAGGTGAAGAAAAATAACCCTCATCAGTTGATAAATTCGATTAATCCCTTTCCATCTTCATACACTGAATTTCAATTGTTTCCAGCTCAAATTATTGAATTTTCCAACACCCTTTGTCAGGTTTCGGTTGAACTTGCAGTTATTTTGTATCTCTCAACAACATCCGTGTAAAAAAAAAAACACATATCCACACTTGTATCAAGATGGAGAATCATATCAATTGGAAAAAAGCATCATTTCAGTATTTTGCCAGAAAGAGAAATAATCATCATAACAAAAATGCCGGATTAAAAGAAATGAAAGATGGAAATAAATTCATAGTTGTTCTTTTCTATATGCGTAACCGAGATAAATCTAGCACGAAAATTTAATGATCTTTTACATTTCATGACAAACTTATCACTGAGAGAAAATGGAACAAACGTATTTGAATTAAGAAAAGAAACAGAAAGTCAAATTGTTCGATTCGTTTTTCTTCGAAGCTGATCAAAGTAAAAAATTAGCATGAATTTTGCAAATTTCAATTCGTATCAAGACTTGGATCGAGCTCAAACTAAATGCATGGGTCGAATCATCGGAATTGTTTATTCAAGATCAAAATTTCACTAGGACCAGTATTCCAAACAGTGTACGAAATATGGAAATTTCCAACCTCTCTTGTATTTTATGAACCATCTCCAACTTTGTGCAGTAGTTTTTAATCGACTCGACATTGATATTATTTCACCTTTAATCCACAATTCATGCAATGAATATTCAGAACACTTTGAATGAAAAAAAAAAAAGTACGAAGACAGCTTGTCCTCATTTTATGAATCTTTCTTGAGAGTTTTTCTCAGAATTCTAGTTTCAAAATAACATCTTTTCTGCTGACTTTTACACTTTTTCTCACAGTTGTTTTCAACGTCATACATGTGACATATCGGTAGTTTGTGTTGAAATTCTACAGGGGTGCAAATATAAACACTCAACTCATGCCAATATAATAATAAATATTCATTATAACACTTCATTTCCACTCTTTCTCCTCTATCGAATTCATTTATGAAATTGAATGAAGATCGAATCTATGTATCCATTATTCGATATTCTATTCGTCTTTGTTTCATTCATATTCGAACCGCTTTCACCCTAACCACTCTATTTAAGCTCTGGCGAACACGAACTATTGGAACGTGTGACTCCAAGGGTGTTGAAAGTGTGATGTGAAAAAAAGTCAAGGGGATGAGAATACAGAAAAGGGAGAGCAGCAACTACTTTGAAAAGAGGTCTTCGATCCGATGGCTTTTGATCAATTACTTTTCCATTCATACGGTGGAGGGAGGGTCTATATTGTTCTTTGACACCTTGCGATTGGAAAACAGTAATTATCGATATTATTTCTCTTGTAATCAACATTGACGTACTCGAACGGTCAACCATATATTATCGTAGTTGTCGAGAATTAGCCGCGAAAAACAAAATAATCTATGCAGATCAAATCTAAAAAACGTTTGGTCTGGCTCTGATCCCGGTGAATTTCAAAGTGCACAGGTGAAGTGCATGCAGGTCAAGTGCCCGCAACGAGCGGGAGCAATCGTCTTCTTTTCTGTTCACTCTTTCCCATGTCCAACCGTAGTATTACATCCACTACTGTTGCATACGTCTAACTTTTCCTTTATCTCGTTGTCGGTTTACTTTTTTTCTCTTTTTGATCTTTCCTTTCAGCGTACATGCTGCGCATACGGGGAAAAAAAAACAATTAATCCGGTACCTGGCTCTCTCCTAGTTTTGGGATATTTGATTTTCATGAAAGGGACAAAGATTTCATATATTTTTCTGTGATTTCAAGAATTCTAGATTGAAACTTTCACAACGCTGTATCGATTTTTCATTTGCGAAAGACTGAATATTTCCATCTACATGGTAATTTATGATGAGATGTCTGGTCTGTGAATCCGTTGGGGTGAAAATTCGCTACTTCATGAAGGGAAGATATAGTACGATTCTGAAGAAATTCCCTCCAAATGGATATTCTTTTCTAATCTGATCAATGAGTTCTGTACATTCAAATGAAATATATACCAGTAGAGAGTATATTTCACAATTATTGTTGATATAGCGATCCCTTTTTTATGCATCTTAACATCAAAATAGAGACGCAAAAATAGTAAATAGTTTGAAGATTTATTTGAGAATTTATTTCAAGCCAATGATATTTCCTCCCTTCAGATCTGCGTTAATAATTCAAATAAACTCCCCTTTCCAATATAAATCTTTTATTCAGATACGTTTAAGTACTTCTTCAAGTCGCGCAAAGTTGTGTCTCTTGTATCTCGTGAATTGCTTTGACAAAGGAGACCGAAAAAAACGAAACAAATACGAAGAGACTTCTCTATTTAAGAAATCAACGTGAAACTTACTTTGTTGTCGACGTAAATGGGTTGGTTGGCTGGTTGGTCTTCTTAGGGATATAGAGAGAATCATCCGACGACCTACGCACGTGGAAGGATTAAGGAGGAGACGAGATTCTCCTTTTACCGTCACTGAAAGATTCAATGCTAAAGATTTGTGATTTGGAATTTAGACAACTCTCAGACTACCATACTGCTGATCTTTTTCAATCTCTTTCTCAAAGCGTATACGATAACCAATACGAATTCCACTTTCCGACGTTCATTTAATAATTCATGTATAAGAAATCTATGCATTTTCGTCTGTATCGTATGAGAACTTCCTCCATAGATGATACACCCAGTTACATCGTGGATAACAGTACTATACGGTATGAAGTTTGCAAATATTTATGAAAATTTTATCAATAAATTATCCAAATACGTTACATTTACGGTTCGTATATAACTTATGAGGAGTTTTTTGATATCGAAAGTGATCATCTACATATATTATGTAAATGAAGTTATTTATAGAACGATCAAACGTTCCGCCCTCTACGTGATTCCTTGTAGAATACAAGAGAATGTGAATCGAAAAATTTGAAGACACATTAACAGTTGTGATATTATTCAAAGTATTACAAGGAGATTGTATCGTCACTTTGATAAATTCACCAGAGATTTCTCGGTATTCGTTAGAAACTAGCGGAATATAATTCCCTTTTATTGAATTTTTCTTTGCCTTATTTATTTATCGTAACCGAAGAGAAATGAAAAAATAAAGTGGAAAGGTATATGAAAAAGGACGAAAAGTGACAGGAGGTAACAATAAAAAAAAAAAGAGAGGAAAGTAAAGTAAATAAAAGAGAGAAAAAAAGTTGTGCTCTGTACTTTGCTTGTGAGGGACAAACCAGTGTACATGCGACGACGCCCCGGTCCGAACAGAACAAGAAAAAAAGAGAGGGATGGCGAAGAAGACAATGAGAGTGGGTGAACATGCGAGGGAGAAAGAAAGCGAGAGTGTCAAAGGGGCCGCCGCGCTTCTCTTGCGTACCACGTTTTTAGTCGGACGATCTTTATTCTTTGAGGAGTTTGTCTCTCTATCCCCGAAGAGAGACCCTCGGGAAACTCTTTGTTCAACCGAGGACCGATCAAACAATCATGAGAGAAAGAGAGTATCGTCGTCGGCAACTGTTGGCTCTGTGCCTCGCCTTATGTCCGGATCCTATGAAACCATCCGTCACCAACGCTTTTTCTCCTCCTCTTCCTCCTCCACCTCCTCCCTTGCTCTTTGTTAGCATCTCTCCGTTTAGTTACATTAGCCACAAAAGCTAGGCGATGTCTATATACAATCGATAAAGAGAAGTGCAAACTCATGGAGAATATAATGATGAATGTCGAACCTTCTTTGATGTGCTTTGATGTTCCAAAAATTTTATAAAAACAAATTTAATTTTAATAGTTCATGGTTTAATAGCTGTTGGCATGTTTGAATCATAATGTCAAAATCATCCTCATCGGACTTTGAATATATACCTCCATGCGGAGGAGAATTTTGATCTCTGGGTTATTTTTTTTTTAGGTCTCTTAGAGTATCGTAGGAACAGTGAAGTATCGGATCATCGGACGGGTTAGTTTCAAGATTCAAGATAAAACGAAACCAGCGGATCTTCATTTCTTCGAGAGGAGGAATGGGAGCATTTTGATCATTGATAAATTCAAATTGATTTGTTGTAAAGGAAATTTCCTATAAGCTTCTTGAAATTTTAAATAAATCTACAGGGTTTTGCATGAGATTTTTTGCATAATTACCACTGCGTCTTGACACTGAACGAATTTTCTATTGAACTGAAACTGTGAAAATTGAATTTGCTATGACAGAAGCCCTTCTCTTATCTACCTCATTGCGTCGCTATTTTTATAGTTGAAATATAATTGCAACCACCGCAAAGATGCGTAGCTAACGCTAAAGAATTTAGATAATGATAAAATTTAGTTGTAATGTTTGCTCACGAAGTTAATCCTTAGCTATCTAAATCTAAGCGAATCATTTTTTCCGTGTGTGAAGTTGCGGTCCTTAGTTTACCGTGATTTTACCGAATAATGTTGTGAACACGAAGTTACCCACTTTTAAAAACATGAAGCTGAAACTGGCAGCCGATTGTTGTAACTTGTCATTAAACCTCGTCAAAGTGTTCATCCCAGAAATTGATTGAGTAACATCTTATCAAACGTTTCAGATGCTCACATTCTTGATAAAAGTTTTAGGTGAAAACTGGCAGTTACAGCTTCATTTAAAAAACCTAATAGTCTTCGATTCAGCACAATGAATTTTGAATCAATGGGGTGTCTATCAAATTGGAAAACCTCTGTCATCCATGATGACTTTGAAAATATTAACGGATTCATAGTAGCAAATTCTTTCAGGCAGCGGTTCGTAGGGCCGGGCATTATTCAATATCATTTTTTAGGCTATCAAAAGGCCTTGCAAGTCCTTCATCTGGGACTAGTGATCTCTACTAGGGTACCTGAACGAATCGCCGAACGAACCTCACTACCCATGTCAGAATTTACCAGCGGCGCAAGACTGACCCAGCTCTGACGAACAGTTGTGGAGTCTTGGGAGAAAGCCTGATTGAGGACTGAAATGATAACATCGTTTCAACAATTAACGAGCCTCAATTTTGACGCCAAGGGCAACAGTGGGGAAAGGTCGCCAATGTTGGCGTAGACTTGATTCAATGGTTATTCTGCTATGATTGGGCCGTACAAAACTTTTGCTATAAAAGCAATGTCCTACCTACCTCTGTTGACAATCAACAAAAGTTTGGCCCAACCCATTGCCCGTGGTCAGCATTGGCGGAATCGTTAAATTTTTATGTGGGTAGTTGTTCTTCCTCTCATCACAGATAAAACGACCAAATTATTCTTCTCAATGAATTTATAATTGTTCATCAATCGATTCGCATAGTACTTGAACGAAGAAGAGAGGAATTCGATGTGGAATTTATGATCAAGTGCAAGTTCTGTTTACTAAGGGAAAAGTTTAAAAAAAGTCTTATTAATCATTCCATACATTCGCTTATATGTTCAATATTGTTCATATAATGATAAGAAAAACATGGACAACGATCGATCCAATGGGTCAAGTTTAATGGCCATCTAAGTTTCTGGCCATTACACGTGACATGTGAGAATTTGAATTCGAAGACGATTCCACAACAATTTCAAAATAAAATTAGTTTGAATTACAAGAAAAAATAGTTGTTGTATGTAAAATTTACCCTTATTAAGGTCATCCACGCATGAAATTGGAACAAGCAGCTCAAAGTTAGCAGCCAAGTCATGTAATTCCCCATAAAAACATTCCATCAAGAATTCAAGCAGTCAAAATACATAGTCGAGAACTGCTGAATCGATTTTCAATATTAGAAACACGTGAACAGAGCTTGAACCAAAGCCTCAGCAATTGTGCGCTAGCTTTTGGCTGCTAGTTTCAGCTTCATCATCCACACCTAATCCTAGTAAGCCACACTTGATTTCTGACAACCTTTTCATGTTCTCATGAGACACCGTGTAATGACAATTTCTAGTGAGGATTTCGAAGCAAATTGTGACGCGAACAATCGGAAGACCTCTTTGAAGTTATCTGGAAGTTCTGCTCCGTCAGAAATCGTTGAAATCAAGACAAACCGGTGAAAGATCGATCGAGACTCGATATACGGAAGGTGATTCATCGCTGTTCATATAATCCCGTGTTCCAATCTGTATATAATAATATAATATATACATAAAATCGAAAGGATTTCCACGTGGACGGGTACGACAGACTTAGAAACTTCTCCCTGCGATAATATACATGATTAGACATTTTGACATTAGATATGTTTCCACTGAGAGCAACCTCATACGCTCGAAAGTCCGAACATTCTTTGATTGAACGTCCGTACAATCCGCAACTGAAAGAAAAGAAAGAAGAGGTAAAAGCGTGTGAGAGAGAGAAGAAGAACCGTATGAAGTCTGAAATCGGTCGGATAAACAAATGAGTTCGATTGGAACATCAGGGTGTACATATATACGTGTATATGAAATGAATGACTGAATAGAAAACATACGTAGAAGAAAGAAAGTTAAAAGTGAGAAGACAAGGGAGAGCAAGCACAGGAGAGAATCAAGACTCAACACGACTCAACTTGAGAGTTGAGTCGGGTCGAGTTGAGCACGCCAACTGAAACTTCAAAGGACTCTTTGATGGTTTCCGCTGGCGCTGCCATTGCGAGATCTCGATAAGCCAACAATATATGTACATATATATATATATATGTATACATATATTGGTAGTATATATCCATATATTCTCTTTCTCTCTCCACTCCTTTCCATCTCTGTACGATGTTGTGGTGTATCGTATTGTAACTAAAGGCCAAACCAGTTTTCGTTCGTTCATTCGTTCGTTCGTTCGAGAACGTGGCGTAATTAAATACATCAGGTCCCAAACGAAGATAGGAAAATAAAATAAAAATTACAGATAAAAGTTATATATGTATAGGAAGAGAGAGAGAGAGAAGTTCCTGGGTCTCTTCGGGGGTAACAAAAAAAATCCAGACTCAAATGCCACTGTACTGATAATAAATGATTACCCTATGACTGTATAATAACGGATATAAGTATGACTGATAGAAACGGGGGAGAGACTATTTTCGTCTGAAATAAAATGATTGTATTCAATCTGGATTCGTGCATGACGAAATAACAAAATCGCTTAAAATGCTTTGACTTGACAAAAACAGTCGACTGAACTTCGTTTTTCTCTTTTATGGAAATTTGATTGTAACGAAAAATATCGTTGACACACGATTGATAACAATTTTGATTCAAGAGAAATCGTGCGTCCGGTTAATGGAATTTTATCTAGAATGGGATATTTATATATATGATGCTTACAGTATACTGTCTTCTTCGCTTTTGTACGAGACCGTACTAAAGAATCTATTGTTTTTTCCTGATGTTGAACGATCGAACTCCGTTATCGCGTTGGGACAATATTCGCGTTTGGTACCTACCACCGAGAGTCGAGATTTTTGTATTATGATGAATAATCGCTATACGTTCGAATTCTTTTTATATTAATTTGTTTTTTTTTTCAATTTCTGTTTGTTATCGAGATGTGCTTTCGTCGGATAGGTACATTAGGTATTTCATTAGAACATAACTTGCAAATATTTATTAATATTTCTTCACATATTTCACAAGTATGTATGGAATAAAGATAAAGTAAAGACTGTGGAACGTGACATCCAATTTTGGTATACATTCAAAAACGAGGTTGTGCGATGATGAAAGCTTGCATTCAATGTAAATTAAAAGTATTGAATTATATATTTGTGTATTGCGATACTTACATTGTACTAAATATTGAATAGGGATTGCGATCTGAAATCATGAATTATGGATATATTGTTGTTGCAAAGAAATTCGTTTATAGTTGATGGGTTGAAATTGTGAGTACCTATTTTGTGTTCTTATATAATGTTTGTCCCAAAAATTTAATCCATTGGGTATGGATTTATTTTTCTGTAGGGTAGAATTTATGTGACAACATTTTCACAGTATATTGGGGGGAGGGGGGGGGTCAAAATTTCTGTTTCTGTTAAATTCATACAGCCAGAACAAATGCAGGGTTTATCAATCGGCTCAAAAATGGCGCATCCCTAGGCCAGACACGGAAAACCGAGTTCATTATTATTTGGAAAGATGACTGTCAATTTAGGGAAAGAGAGGATAATTGAAAAATATTCGTAGTGAATTTACCATAAAATGATAGTTTAACTGTGAGAAATAACAATAGGAAGATTAACCTTTGATATTTCCACTATGAATATTTTTCAGCGATCCTCTTTTTCCCTAAATTATTGACAGTTATTTTTCTAAATATTGAAAATCTTATTAAGGGATATGGTTACTTTGGAAGGCTCAACATAGACTACTGGTCCTATGTTTCATTATACTGTATGTATATTCCATTATACTGGACTATGTAATTGAAATTAACTTGAAATTCGCAAACATGATGAAGCATAATTTCCCCCTCGGAGCAGCATACGAGAATTTCAGCATATTTGCTGCATAATCATTCAAAAAATCGCGAATTTAGTTTTCAAAATTGGAAAAAAAATCTTCCTTAAAATTTGGACCCTGTACCGTGATCAATGGACCAATCAAAATTCATTAATTCAATTCAATATCGAAACCTTTGTTTTAACTTTGATTCAAATTTTTCTCAGGATGAGTGGAATAATACATACAAAAATGGTGCAGTAATACATTAAAGTGGAACTCTCTCCGAGTACTCAAAATCAAAATTAATTAACGTCGGATGAGAATTGAGTCGAAGGTGGATTTTTGTGCATGGATACACCGAAATTTCCCCCTGCAAAACAATTGATTTGTTTTTATCACCAAAAACAGCGAATCCGAAGTGCTTGGAGCGATTTAGGGGACCTTTGGGTGCACCCAATGAACTCAACTCAATGGAAGATGAATTATCAAGCATTTAATGAGAATAAAAATAAATTAAAATAAAAATGAATATAGCGGTGGAGATAAGTGATAATTTATGTTTGTGTTCATTCTTCAAGTTCCCTTGGAATTGTAGAAAAGTGTAACTAGCATAAACAGAGGTCATGATTCATTCGTGTGAATTTTAGTTTCAGAATATCAGCTTCCAAATTTACTAAAATGATAAAACTTCACATTTCAGCTATTGAATTCTGAATTACGTATGTTTAAAGACTGAGAATTCATTATTTATGGGTATTTTGCGTCACATCGACTCACATGTGTTATTCAAAATTAAGAGGAAAAGCATCCTGATAATCAATAAAGAAATATAAATACATAATTTTAACAGCAAATATGAGCAGAATTTTGAAAAACATAAATCGCTCTTCAAAAAAGCAGAAAGTTCCTGTCTCTATTCATCATTGTTTTATATGAAAAAATTATTCAATTGCAAAAGTGATTATATGTACATTTAGTACCCATGTCAAAATATCAAGAAACATGTTTTCAACAACAACAAAATTAAATGTGGAACTGTAAATTCGTTTTTCTGGAAAAAATTTTCGTTCGATTGACTTCAGATTTCAACAACGTCTTTCTAATACAATTTCGCAGAGAAAAACTTTTGTTATTTTCATTGAAAATTCGATCTGTAACTTCAAACGACCGTCATTTTTATGGAAATCAATATTTTTCAAAATCCGTATGCGATTTTCTGCGAAATTGTATTGGAAAGATGCTACTGAAACTTGAAGACCATCAGTGGCTTCGAGGGATACGCGTTTAAAGTTTTACATGTAATTTTTTTGTTACTTTGACATGTGCATCAAATTTATATATAATCACTTCTTCAAATGAATAATTTTTTGAATCGAATAAAAATGATAGATATGCTCCTGATGTTGAAGCTTCTACAGTGGTCATATCCCTTAATCGCACGTTAAGGGTGCCCATAAATGTTTCATCAAGGGTTAACTACCGAATGATAACGTGGATTCATCAATGAAGGTGAATAATCATCAACGTACGGAATTAGGACAAAGTGAGTTTAATCCACGGTCAGAACTTATGTTGTTTGAACGCGACTTAGCAATCAATAATATTCGTTTGCTTTATTGGAACAAATCTGTTATTTCAACCGTTGTAATATCAAACACGGATATTCTTTCACATTGAATTTCAAAATATGGATTTAATCTGGAATACATGTGAAACTACTGAACCATCACAGCATCAAGTCAGAAGTTTTTCTTTCTATTGGTTTGTATCCTTTTGTCGACGGTTTTATTTGATTGATTGTTCAGATTTTTCTGAATTTCCCGTAGTGTGATTTTCATCATTTTGTATTGTGTATCGAAGAACGCTACTGTGGACAGTGGATACTTGATTTTTTCGAGAACCGTTATCAACTCAGAATATTCAGTATGCGAATAAATCTTGGTTAGTGATGGACTATACTTCAATCAGTGACAGGGAATCAATCGTTCGCCATTTAACACAGCCATCCCACGGCGAATCATCAGACGGCTTCGTTGCTAAGCCACCTTGTGAGCCAGTGCTAATGACAGTAAATCTACTGTTGGCTATTCAACAGGAACTATACGGATAAAAATGCGGGCCAAAAATATAGTGATTCTTAATGAAACTTTGCGAATATTTTTGAGGATCTGAAAATATTTCTCAAATTTATGATGAAGATAAAATGGTTCACACTTTGGTCGAATTTTACTTGAAAAAAAAAAAGAGACAAAATGAAGAATTATCAATACTTAACAAACAATAGAAAAAAATATTGATTTCCTAAAAGTCGCACATGGATTTTTACAAAGTAAATAATAAGATTTTACTACTCACACTGAAAAAAAAATTTCTTCCAACCAAATAAATAGGTACTTTATTTGTCTTCTCTCCATAAAATATTTTTTAGGATTCATGGAATATTTAATCACGTCAAATAATGGAATGCTTGCCCCGAATATATTTGTCTTCTAAAAAAATAATTTATTCGCCACAAGTAATCAATTTTTGCATCCAATTGAATATCTAATTCCTACAAATAAATATTTTTTCCAGTGCGCTTTGTAAAATTTCACGCGCAACGTGTTTAAAGAAAATAGTGATTTTTAAAAATTTGGTTAGTTAAATTAGCAAAACGGTTGCTACCACAGCAAAAGTCTTGCTGTTTTAGCAAAATATTTGTCAATTCAGCAAATTTTCCAGCAGTCTGTATATCTACAATGCGGCAAGATCTTCGCTAATTCAACGAAAGGATTTGTCATATCAGCAAAGTAAGTTTTTCGACATTCCCCGTTTTTTAGCAAATTTTTTTGTCTCAGTGAACTTTTGGAAAGTTTATATATTTGGGGTATTGATAATTTTTCATTCTTTTTCAAGTAAAATTGGACAAAAATGTGAAATGTTTTGTTCTTATTACAAATTCAAGGAATATTCTCAAATTTTTATCAAAAATCACCATGTTTTTGACCTGCATTTTCCTCCGTGTATGCATCAATCTATTATCGACTATGCATTGAGCAAATGACTCACAATTATAATCTTCGGTTATACTTAACAAACTCAAGTTATTGTTACTGAGTTTTGCTAAAAATAAACCAAGCAACGCGTTTGAATCAACCAAATTAATTTCGTAACTAACACTCAGTTCAGTTTTCAGTGTGTTCACATCCCGATATAATTTATATATGCAATTTTTATATGGCAAATGCAGCCAACAGATGAAATCTTAATTTGTAATTCTCTAATGGACAATTATATATAGAATTTCCATAATTTTTTATACAACTCATTAATAACATGAGTCGATCCTCTCGCGTGAAAAATTCACATATTTATATATGAAATATATAAAAATTGTACAAAGATTTAGTACAATATATATATATATCAAACTTTTCAGTGAGGGAAATTCAAATTCAATTTATGCTGAATTTGGAAAGAATTTTTTGTATAAATTCGATAGAAAATTCATCCATCAGGATGCAAATGAAGGACTACTGTTCTTGATCTCCCGTAGCATCGCGATAAGTTATGCACAAATCACACACTTTTCACTCATTTGGTATCTGTTGAACTTTTAATCTCAACTTTTCTCTGATATTTCTAATTCCCTCCCCTCATATTACAGATTACAATTTTCAACGATCAATACTTTTGTATAACATATTGCCCAATCAAAAACTCAATCATGATTTTTTTCTCAATTCCTATCAGTCATTTGAACGCGTCATTCATCACTCACATAACCATCATCACTTTCACACTCCCCATCCGCCCAATCTTCTGTAGCATCGTAAATAGATGAATCATACGTTGATGATAGTTTTCTTTTCGTATTGTCATGATGGCGCCAACAACTCGAGAGCCGCATCATTGAAACAATACGTGTATTTTACCGTACAAGGACAAACTCTCACAAAAATGTATGTAAAAACGGAAACAAGTATCATGATTTCCCCAACAGAAGTCTTCGAAATGATTCTCGGATGAACAGTCGGTACCAACACAAGCTTTAATGTTTCCAACTTTATTCGTTGGAATGCTTTTTTGTTTTCATCGGAGAGGCAAGATTTCGGTGAAAATTTATACAAAGAATAGGTTGTTTGGGAATGTTTGGAATCTGTTGCTTGATTTCGTATTTATTTTAGTGGCATGATTCAATTGCGTTCTCTTTATTCATTCTCCTTTCTTCGTCGTCGTGTTTCGTTCTTCGATCGTACGATCCAGCATCTGAAACATTTATTTTTCATCTTATTCCGATTGAATGATGTCGAGGGTGGAGTCGATATTGTACAACGGGTAACAAATATGTAATTGTTCGTGAATTATACTTAGTAGGCTTTCGAATGTGAGCTTTGTACATTTACACGAAAAGAGTATTCATCTTTCATTATCAGGTTGAGTGGGTATTTTATAACGATCCGATAAGGTTATCTTGAATAAGGCCTACCTTTGAAGGAGCTGACTAGAATTAGATACGCGTGGTCTATGGGAATGGATTGAAATATTTTTTGTTTCAAGTCTTTGCACTTTTTCAACAAATTTTGTATCGAGAGTTACTTTTAGAAGAATCGAGGCTATATTTTATAGAAATGATATCGAATTTTTATCCATAGTTTATTATACAAATCTATTAAAAACTAAATACATTTTTTATGAAAAAGGATTTTTAGATGATGAAGGAAATTTTCCTGAGGGTTCCTCGAAAGATATCAATTTTGACTGACTTTTTCAAAAACAAAACACTCATGTTTTCATCAAAAATTTTGTGATTTGGGAACTAAAGTCACCGAATTGTGTATTGTTCAGATTATGGAGATTAATTATCATTATTATTCTCTCTAAAGAGTGACCGTGAAATCCGCCTGTGTTTTTGGGACCCCGAGTTTCGGATTTAATTGCATTCTGAAAAATACAAAGGAATACCATTTCCCAGTGAGCATAACATTGATTTTGGAGATGAAGAAATCGACGGAATCGATAAATTCTTGACACAATTGATTTTTTTCTATTAAAAAAAAAAACTATCGAGGTTTATTGATTTTTATAAAATCTTGATTAAAATTTGATACTATTTTACTTGTAAAATCAGTCAAAAAATGATCAACATAGAGTATGTTTTAGAACTCATTGTAACCTAAAATCCGCGGTCCAGAAAATAGGCGGAAAAATACTCTTTTTTGTGGTCACTCACAGAAAAAAGAATTTAGCTGGAGTAGCGAAGTGGCTAACACGGACACGGACAGCCATTAAATTAGGGCCTGCAGCTAAATTTTAGCTGTTACAGCAAATAAACCAGCTACAAAGGCAAATTTGTTCGCTGTCATAACTAAAATTTAGCTGCAGGAGCTAATTTAATGGCTGTCCGTGTCCATGTTAGCCACTTCGCTGCCCCAGCTACATTATTTTTCCCGTGCTCTTTATCAGTTGTCACAGTCAGTGATAATAAATAAGTATTCTTCAGTAGTGAACGATTCGAAGGATTCTATAATAAATGCGATCCTCAGAGCTACCGAACATTTATATATCGATGGTTGAAATAGAATAAAATCGGTCAGTCTGAATCTTCTTATATGGCATTAGATTACAGTTTTGTACGGCCCAGATGCAATAACCATACGATCCGTTCTCCCACTAGGCAATATATCATATCAAAGCAAACGTCTTATCTGAGATTCCGTTCTCCCGATCAATTCGCTACCGTGTTACGGCGGTATAACATCTATCAATGACAAATCCCTCTTCTTTCCCACTCGTGCTTTAATATCTCTACATTAATGCTCGTTGAAACTATATGCATATCGAGCATAGGATTAAATTGCCTATAACGTTGTCTTCCTACATTCTGAAACAGTTAACGTCATGCTCGAACGAATCGTTCAGACCACTCTCGTACCTGTTTTTCTACCTACCAAGTCTCTCTTTCTCTTTATGTCTTTCAATATTTTTTCCTCCTTTTCTCTTTCTCCCTTCTCCGTACTTCTCATGCGAGCGCGATCCCGTTAACGAACGACGCCATTAAAGGTGCATTAACATATAATTTTCCGCGAGAAATTATAGACGACTCGGGTGAGTTGCTTCGCGTAGTGTTTATTATATACCCGTCTGTCCGACCGAGCAAAATGGAAGAGGGATAGAGAGAAGAAGAGAGAGAACGACTGTTGCAACTCGTGACGATGCCAAGAGGAACAGAGAAAGTACGAAATAGAGAGGAGGTATTAAAAACATTACGATGTGTTGGTGCGCATTCATGCGAATCTTCAACTACATCGTTGAAACCGACCAGACTTACACACGTACGTGTGTGGGATCGCGTGCGGCGGCAAGATCAAACGAAAATCCCCTATCCTCTTCCTCCTTTCATTCTTCACCTCTCACTCCCTTCGCTTCGTTTAGTGAACTTACTCGCTCACTCGTGCAAACAGGTCACTGGTTGGTTAGTTTCCTCCTGCTTATACTCGCCCTCTCTCCCTCTAACGCATTGCCTCTCTTTGCGATGCTACGACGATTCTTATGTTCTAACCTTGGTCTCTAAAGATCCTATATAACACACCAGAGCAGAGATCAGAGCTGTCTAGTAAAGGGTAGTATATATGTGATAAAGTTCAGTAGTTGGATGAAAGCTTACGCTTTTCATCTCTTATCCATCCTAAGACGCGATACAACACTTTTTTTTCGCTTCTTCAATATGGAACGTTGAATGCAACTTACACGTCGAAATTCTATTTTACGTATCACGTTTGACAAAATGTCATCTTTTTAATATCCTCAACTTTTAAATCTCGCTATACGTTTTCATCTTGCGAATGCGAGTCGAAACAATTGGGAGATCATTGAAGAATTCGAAAAGCTGACTCACGAATGAATTTGAGAATTCAATTTTTAAACATTCTTGAAATCGTGTTTTTTGTGCCGCAATTTTTTGGATAAATTTAGAACTTTTCAGGAATTATTTGTTAATCCCGCTGAAATACATTTGAAAATGTCGACGGAGATCCGATAATTGAATAATTCAGCTGCACTCGCCAAGTGATTACCAAGCTGCAATATCGATTTTGAATTCTAAAAAAGCTACCATGTTTGTATTATGAAAGGTATAACGCAAACAACAATTAATGTAATTGTACAATATATATTGCTAGGCCATGGACGTCTCGATGGCTCATCGAAGTTTGATTACTATACGATAACGTGGATATAAAGATAAAATGATGGTGAACAATCAGCCACGTATGAAAGTCGACACGTGCGTTTGGCCCAGTAATGAAACGCAATGATTTCGAATGACCAATCGATTGGTGGATTGCTGGGTCACCGAGATGAAACTCCGAGAACAGTGACTATTCTTTTTTATTGAAAATATATTTAGTCTATAGTTATAAAAAAGAAGTCACTGTTTCTAGAGTTTCATTTCTAAAAAATAACCCAAGTCGAAAAATTTGGACAGTTTTTTTTTTATCCTCTTATTTCATTTTTAGACTGATTTTGTTCTGATGGTGGATTGATGCGGACGAAAACAATACTTTTTCAAGATTTTAGTCTGAATTTCTCCTCGATCACTTTCATTCGTTTTTGTCCGCATTAATCAACCAACAGGACGGTATCAGTTTGAAAATCCAATAAGAGGACAAAAACCGTCCAAATTTTTCGACCCGGGAATCGGAATTTTCTTGTGTATATATCAACCGGGAAATTCCAATCGCCGGTACATTTGTGTGGAATTGACCATAAATTTATCTGAAAATTCCAAACTCTATGGGATTTTTCCCAACATTTCAGAGTAAATTTCTGGAAAAGTTGGGAAAATTTCTAATGCATGTTTTTACAGGGTACACGCAGAAAAGTGCATCTTTGAGAAATAGCAGAGTTCACTATTCAATATAGCAATAAATGTTTTTAATATGTTGTTAGTAGAATGAGCTACGTAATTGACTGATTATGTGGTGTGGAGTATTAAAAAGTGTAATGCCACGTAGTATCTTTATAAATCACTGAATTTAAATTTCATGTGCGTGCAAATCAGAATGCGACGTGATATAATTTATTATTTCACATATCGGGGGCGGTTGTACTACGTATGACAGCGAACTTTACTATTTTTTGAAGATCTCTTTTCTCCGTGTAGTAAGAACATAGTATAATATTTAAATTCCCATAATATATCATTACATTACATACAAAATCATGAATATCTCATACGATAGAGGATTTGATAGAATTTGTATACGAAATTTATAGAAATTCCAGAGTTGGGAGAAAACATATTTTTTTGTTTTGTTTAAAACAAGCTGTTTGAAATATACCAACCGTAATAAATTCCATAAATAGATTCTCAGTCCAAGATTCAACACTTCACACGGGGAAATACTTTTTCAATTATCATACAACACTTTCCGAGACAGATCTCCATGGTAGCTTGGTATTCAACTTCTGAAACAAAAGTTCACCTGCAAAGGACATAATTTGAAATGAGAGATTTGTGATATTTTCTCAGATGGAAAGAGTTATACAAAGTCGAATGAAGTTTATATAAATGAATATACCCTCAGAATTATTATATATAAATTATGAATAATTCTTTCGTGTGGATTCGATGTTTATATGAAGGAAATTTGGAAAAAATACGTTATTATTTCCAGTAAAACGTTTCGAAAAATCAGTAAAAATAACGTTCCCAGATAAAGAAATAATCACATTAATATTTATACGTTGAATGGATTGATAAAGAACTAAATGCTTTCTGATTTTATTCTGGTTTCTTGACAATCCGTAGTTACCCATCAAAGCTCCGATGCACAGTTGATGTCTGGCACAGACAACCTGTTTAGCTGAATCTCAATTCAATTTATACCAATTCTTAACCGAAATTCGAAGGAATTCTAAATTTTCTTCAAGCCCTTGGGGGAGTGGTCTGTTCATGATAGATGCACGTGTTGTTTTTCTATCGAAAACACACATTACTCAGTCAAACTGATAACGCATTCCAAAGCTCCAATCTAAGGAAGATTCGTGAAAACCTTTGACATAAAAATTGATCCATTTGAATTGTCTATAGTTTGCATTCGATTTATATGTATTTTAATTATGTAAAAATACTTGAATGATTCTTTCAAACGCATATTTTTTGTTTGTTGAAGAACGTGATTTTGAAATCAAGAATTCATTTATTCAGGAACTTATCTGGATTTCAAATATTTTTTGGAATATCATGTCGCATTAACTGCACTGGATGATTTTTATCATTAATTGTCCAGGATGATTTTACACTTCTGGAGCAGGACTTATCAATTCACTATAAATCTCACATTTTTAACTTTCCGTGGACTCCTTTTATTGAAATATATTCCTCAAAAAATACACGAGGAGTCGAGTATTTTTCACAGCTTCTTAAAAGATTTTCATCATGCAAATTCTACACATAAAAGAATTTTTTATAGTCAAGTATGGTGAAATTCGTAATTGATATTACTATCCACATTGGCAAATTGGAAATAACTTGAAAACAAAACCATCACGACGGTTTAAACAAAAACAGTGTGTAAAATTCAAGGCAATGGCAATGTTTTCTACCATCAGCGATTATAATATTCTGTTACCCTATATTTTAAAATTCTCGAAAAGGGAAGCTCTCAAAATCGAAGCAGCGACAATAATTTCCATCATCAACAATACTGTACTGGAATGAAAAAAAAAATGATTTGATTTTACAAAGTTCAACGTTGAAATACAGATGCTTTGAGTTGTTGAGACCTTATTTTTTTTCTCATTCTATTTAATATTTCGTTGATACATTGACGTGTATCGTTTATACCCAAAAATCCCAACTCCCTGCAGGGGATTTGAACTTGAGAATAATGCATTTATATTTACTTAACGATTTTGAAATCAAAACCGTTTACCAACGTTCACACTTGTGAATTCGTTGCTCGGAAGTTATATTTGAAGACTGCACGAGGGAACCCAAACTCGACAGATCGTCGTGTGCGACAACTGTGAGAAAATCTCAAACGCCGTTGGAAAATATTACCACCAACGCTGGTATTCTACCCAGCCGTCATTCGTATGAATTGCGAGTCACCGCGTTCAACAAACATTCAAAATAAGTGTTGAAACAAAATCTTTTATTGTCAGGTGATGATGATAGTTTGAATAAAAAACGTATTGATTTTTTATATATTTTTTTTCATGCTGCATCTTTATTTCTACAATAGCAGTTTGCAATGATTTCATGGTCTCCAAGAGGACATGGACGTTCACCACACGTTTGTTGAATCTACAATAAAGCTAAAATCAATCTATTCGACCCATGTTCCCTCGATGAAGCTGAAACTGGCAGCCGATTGTTATAACTTTTTACAGAAAATTTTTATCAAGGATTCAAGCATCTGAAAAGTGTAGTGGAAGACGGCTTAATCGATTTTTGGTGTAAAAAAAGCTTCAACAACGTTTCATCAAAGGTTACAACATTCGGCTGCTAGTTTCCACTGCATGTTCTCTTGGGGGTGGTAACTGGAACATGAATGTTTAATATTTCCTAATAATACTAGTTTGCGATTGAAATTGGTAATTTTAACTATCAAAATTTCTCTCTGTGTATCAAAAATGCACAAAAACTTTATAGACTGGAATGGACTTTTTAATTGACTCGCTGTCTCGTAAGTCAAGAATAATAAATAAAAATATAAAATATCCATCAGTAATCTTTCTAAAGTTTCACAAATTTCTCTCATCCTTCACCCTTCATGTATGAATCATAATTTTTCTGATGATGGAAATATATTCTACAAAATCCACAACCTAGGATCCCGCATGTTTGAATTTGTATACAATTCCGATAAAGTTTTTGTGGGCAGGAATGTTTTCAATAATCCATTCGAAGTCTTTTATCCTTAACTCTTCACGCATTGTCGACATATTCTTAAATGGTGAAAATATTTTAAAAAGCCTTCGAAAATCTCTGTGTATATGTTACTGAAGTACACTGTAAAAAAAATTTGTTGAATTCCAAACAAATATGCTTGGAAATTTCCAAACTTGGTTTAGAAAAATAATTTCCGAACCTTTGTTGTAAATTGCCGAACAAAAGTTTGTGAATTTTCAAAAATCTTCGTGAAATTACAAAATTTTTTGAATGTTTACAAACTTTTGTTTGGTAATTTACAAAAAAAGTTTGTGTAAGAAACTGCCAAACTTCTTTGGCAGTTTAGGAAGTATATTTTTTACAGTGTATAAATCGTTGATCGAAACGAATTAGTAATTGAAAAACAAAATGCTAACTTGTTAAGGACTCAAAATTCTGCAGAACTTTTTTTCAAGGTTTTTTCCAATTCCAAGGACTTAATTCGAGAAGATAAATAACAATGATTTAGCAGATTTTGTGGATTTGAATTTTCGTTTCGTTTCTATAAACGATTCAAACTTCAACAACATCTGAGTATTTCGGAATTTCACCTGAAGTCCCACATTTTCAACTTCTGCACACAAGTTTAACAGAAAACAAGCTTCCTAGACTGTATAGACTTAGATTGAACCTTCTGTTCATGGAAGTATTGTACAAGTTCACCCAAAATCATCTACTTGAGTTCTCCATTCCACAAAAATAACTTCCCTACGCGAAAAAATGCATTAATTGTGAGAAGGATAGCAAAAAAGTTCAACTGTCCGCTGGGTGCTAGAATTTTCAAACTTTAGTTGGCGTAAATAAAAGTCTAGTTTGATATACATCTATGATATAAATAAAGCAGTTTATTCAATGGGAATAAAGAATTCACCTGTGAAAAATCAAATTTATTGGGTTCAACTAAAGTTTTATTTAGATTGACTGAATTTTCTAGCTGTCTACTATTCAACTAGACCCTTTTTTCTCAGTGTATAACTATAGAATTTAGTTGGTGCGGCTGAAAATATGAATCCGTAAAATTATTCATCTTCCACTTGAGATTTGTGTTTAATGAGCCTTTTCAAAAACTTCACAGAATCAACCTTTAGTTACCGTAACCAAAGAGTTAGCTCTGAGATGGACTCTGAATAAATTCACCGCTTTTGAACTACTTCAGCTAAATTCCTTGAGTTAGAACAACTAATCTTACTGCCTAGGAAACTAAAACTTGATTACAGTAGTTGTTTGAACAGCTGTGCATGAAAATTTATCATGTATACAGCTGTATACATAAAAATGCATGAAAACTGGATGTGTATTTTATAGAAACATATGGATATCGATAAGCATCGCCCATCCCTAATCTGATATACCAAACATGGTGCAAGTTTGAAATGATAACATCATTTCAGACTAGACCTAGTACTCTCTATATCACTCTTAAATTTATATATTTGAAGAGTTCAACAAATGTCAAACTATGCACTCAAATTTCTATCTCTCGCATCAATATATTCAAGAAACATATATAAATATAACAAGAAATGTATTCTCTTTCTCTATTTTCTTCCTTCGATTGTATGTACGAAGAAAATAGAACACGGTAAATCTTACAAGTTTTTACATCAATAATCTAAAAGCTATACAAATGTTCTGAAAAGCCTGGAGTGCAATATGCATTCTATACCATGTCCGTTACTCACACTCGTGCACCAATGGGTAGCTAAAAATATGTGCATGTGTTTGAACTGTGAGTAAAGTAAAACACAAGATCAATGTCAGTTTGCATACGTATATACCAAGGTACATGAATGCACATATTTATATACGTGTACTTGTCTCGACACGGTCTTGTAAAGATCTTGGTCTCGTTAATTAAAAGCCAAATAAAGAAGGGAGGAGGGAAACTGGTATTCCTGAAAATCAGATCCAAAGAATAGTTGGAATGGGTTTTTGTGACATTATTTTGCAGAATTTCTGCACAATTTCAACGTTATGGGGGAATTATCTTGATAGGATGATCAAGATAATTTGCATGGAGATACCATATTTGCCAAATTTATTAGAAAAAGATATAATTTTTCCTTTTTCATCATCATCCAATTCATCTGCTCCGAAAAATGGAGAAAAAAATGAGAATTTGTATTCCCGTGTATGAAATGTTCTAGAAAACATTTTATGTGCATTTGTGATATTCCTGAGACAAAAATAAAAAGATCTTTGTGAGAATAGGGAGATATGTTGACGAATTATATAAAAATTATATATAATTCAAAATTGTGTGAGAAAAAAATAGTCCTGGAAGTGGGAAAAGAAGCTTCGTAGGTTCAGAATAGTGTTATCAACTGAAGTTTGTCTGGAGCAATGTTCATCATGTTGATTCTTGAAATGCGTGTACATAAATTGTGTATAATTTGTATAGCTCCGTTCCTTTCTCTGGAGAATAAGTAAAATTTCCCAGAGCACCTGAATTTCCCAAGTAAAGTTCAAATTTTGAGAATCAAATGAAATTATTGTCCGATTTGATTCTTCATAAATTGATAAGAAGTGGTCGAGTATTGACACGAGAGTCCCATCGGTTATCAGGATTTCAAATATGTAATATTTCATTACAACAAATGTGTATGTTCTCCAGTTGATCACAAAAACTCCCTCTGAGAAGCCTTCTTTTTAAAAGTTCTTCTAAGAATTTGTGCTCTTATACCTGAACTATGCCCGCTATGTACAACTACTAATGCTATTACCATTGCCCCTACTACTATGACTACTATGACTACTACTACTACTACTGCGATTACTACTCCTGCTTTTCCTGCGTTCATCTGCTCTCTTCTCGCTGCGCTTGGTTGTCAAGTCTGACTTGGGTAAGTGAGAGAAAGAGAAGGTGTGCAGAGGTAGGGGAAGAAAGGGGAAAAACAGAGACTAAAAGACTGAGAATCTTGAGAGGGAAAGAGAGAGAGAGAGAGACAAAGAAGGAGAGAAAGAAAGATTCTGCCACCATATTATATATACCCGTATGTTGAAGAGAAACGGTGAATGAATGGTTATACGTGGAAAAGAGAAATAAAAAGGAGGCTACGCTGTGACTCTTTCTTGCTTGGCTTCTTCCACGGTCTTTCTGTAAGTCCTCGTGCCTTTCCTCACTCAGTCTCGGCGTGTACGTTGTTCCAGGGAGAGCTCGTGTCTCTTCTTTTGAACTCGTCATTTCTTTTTGGATTTTCTCTCCCCGTAGTTCTCCCTTATTATAATATTTTCCTTGTTGAAATTAAAACAAAATACACCGGTACGCCTTTCACGTATACAACCCGCACACATATTCGTATTTCACATCATTTCATCGATGTGTGATTATTTCAAAGGAATGGTGTAATGAAAAAGAAAGGAATACATCGGCAGGCACCCTTGAAGAAGCTCCTTCCGCGATATACGAAAGAATGCTCTCAACGTTCTCTTTCTCTCCCCCCGAGTGCTATATCGTTGTTTTTAAGAAATGGTGAAATCGATCTAGTTCCTGATAATCGATCTAAGTCATGTGTCTGTGATGTGATCCGACGACGATGATAATAAGTGATAAACATGAGAGGAGTGATGAAAGTATCGTTCTTAATATCTTTGATCAAATTAAATGAGAATTCGTCGCGTAAAATCAATCACCGCCTTGGGAGGCATATAAAACAAATGATATAAACAAACAATGGATAAGAATTTAATTGTTGGTTAATTGAATAAACTTATCAGTTTACGGTTCTTATCGTCGTAGTCTTCATCGGCATCATCGTCAGCATCGTCGTCGATAAAGTTACGCTTTGGGTCTGAAATAATAAATGGAGACCAGAAGCAGAAGCAGGTAATAATATTAATTGCTGAAAATTGAGAGGAGGCTACTAATTACACCGAGGTCCTGAATGAGCTATTAATTGCAATCTATCTCGCACGTTCGCAACTTTCTTTTTCCATTCATCTTGTTTGAGTTGAGAGTAGGGTTAGGTTAGTCGGCTCGTGTTTGTTATTGCTACGAAACGCATACTCCGAATCGTATGAAAATCTACCCTGTGTATCCCTTAAAACGTGGGAAGTAGACGGAGTTTCGATAACGAAATGTTTTTTTTATTTCTTTTTTTAAGTTACACGCGGTGCGTGAGGATATATGGTTCGATCGTTGATGTATATTTCTTCTTTTTCTGTTTTTGTTTATCGCTTCCACGTCCTTACGCTGTTGATAAAAAACTGAAATTTTATGAAGTTCATAAACTTGGATCGGTTGAATGAAATTGTAGCCGTTCTCGGGGATGATATAAATCAAAATTGTTCAAATATTATGAGATATATTGCAGGGAAAATCAGTTTGTGATTGATTCTCCCCGGAGGGTGATTTTTGCCTGATGTACGCGGAGGAGTATTTTACATCAGTCGCTGGGGATTTCGAAAAATTGAATATATAATTCTTGTTTGCGGATAAAGAGATTTAATTTATCTCTGAAATCTCTGACCAAGTAAAATTTATTTTTATCCTAAATATGAATTCAAGATGCAGCCGAAACTAGCTCTGTTTCAACTAGAAGTTAGGATTGAAAAAAAAAGACCGATTTTAATCAGTCGGATTTCTTTTTGGAGGGATTACTTTTCCATCAAACATAAGGAATTCTTCACATTCTCTCTTCTGAGAGTCGAATCCTCCAGAAAGTGCAAGGAAAGTCTACAAAATGACAGTGGAACGTTTTTCATTCATAAAGAAATTAATGCTCCATGATTTGAGTTGCCTCGATTTCGACGAATCCTGGAAAAACTGACTTCTAGTTGAAAAATTAATGAATTTGAAACTATCTTTGTGAATTTTCCTTCAAATTCGAAGAAGTAGATTCAAATTGAAAAAATTTAGATAGGGGTAATAATGCAGAAGTGAAATAATTCCTTGCATGTTCTATTTTCATTCAATTCAATGCAAATTTTCAATGAGATTTGTATCAGTTTTTGAAATTATGAAGAATTCGAATCTAGTGATTTTTTATTTTTGAACATCAACATATTGGACACATTTTGAATTGAGGGATTCTTCCTTTACAGAGAACATTCGATGCATCTGTCTATTCATTTCAATTTTTCCCGCGTTACGAAACAAATTGTTCGACAAATTTTTACGCCAAATTGCGAGCAATTGATCACTTTGTGTATTTATAAGGAAAAATTGTTGTAGGATCTTTTGAATATGAGTACATTGATCCCCTCTGCACTTGAGAAAAAAGAATTTTTCAAATCGAGGAAACAATCAATGAGATTTTCATTATAAAACAATGAAAAACACATTTTAAATACACTGAGAAAAATGTAGAGTTAAATTGACTATGTTATTTTTCAGCTGAGGAAGAAATAATTGACTTTATAATGAAATTTGCTGAGGAATGACAAGGCTGCATATCAAATTTCATTTGAAATTCGGTTTACGCAGGGTGTATATCGCCTGGAAATTCTTCGCACCTTCTTTCTTCTGGTCATTTTCATCGACACGAATTTGTGGATGGTTGATTCCGGTTAAATTTCCAGGCAGTAGACACCCTGGTTCATATTCTTCTATTGCTATAATCTTATAGTAAATTTGACAGAAAATTTCTCTCCGTACATGAAAAATATTCTTTAAACGTCTGCATTGAGTCAAAAACGTAAAGAAAATGATGTTATAGAGTTTATATACAATTTTTATACAAGATATATATAAAATTCACAAAATTGTATACAAATTATATATAAATTCTATAAAATTCTGTTTCAAGACTAAATGACATGAATTATATATGAATCTCCCATTACATGCAATGTTTATGCAATCATCCAAATTCACGTGAGGAGAAACTTTTTTGACCCACCATACGTACCCAAAACTCCCCATTTTGTTTGAAATGAGCATTCGAAAATCCATCATATTCATGCGAACGATCTACGCTGTATTGAAAATATTCATCAATCATTCATTTTCTTGATTACTGAATGAAATATTCAATCGTTTTTGAGAGAAATAAACACAGAATTTCATCCTCAACTTCAAGAGAGTCTATATGCTTCAGTCTAAGATGCAAGAGATATGCTAAGACCAAATTGACTCATAAATGACTTTTATTGAATTTGTTTGTGAATTTTTTTCTTTATAAATGCACGGAGAAAAAAGATCTGTCAAAAAGGACCATACTTTTTAACGTTCGAGCATTATTCTTGTTCTACAAAAAAAGTACTATACTTCTCCAGCAAGTGTGGTACTTTTAGCAGTATTTTCATGTGATTATTTTGATTAGGGCAAGAGTATTTTGCAAAATTTCTCTTCATTTCTTGAAGAATTTAACTCCTAATAATAAATAAAATAGTAGTTTCCAATGGTACAAAAGTCTCCTATTTTTGGAGACAAAGGAATTGGTAGTCGAGATCCTTTATTAAACTCCAGCAAAAATTGTTCATAATCGTTTTAATGTCAAGTCCTAGCTATTTCTCGTGAACAGACTGAATGGAATAGATGAAATATCTAGATATCTATGCTCCAGAATTCATGGAATGTTTAGAAACTAAGATGATGGATGATTTCATCAGATTATTTCATCACCATTACCAAAAAAATAGCAAACCACCACTAGCATCTCAAGACAGATCCAAGAATAGTAAGAATATCCTATCAATACTTTTCAAGTAGCAAAAATGGAAGCAACTTAGATTGAATATTGATTCCTCATTTGGGAACAGGAAGAAATGAATTGATTATAACCGAATTTCGTACTCTATCAATCTGAAAGAGCACAAAATCCATCGTTTTTCTTCATCAAGTCTCAAAAGTACTGTGAAAAAACGAAATACCTGTCACAGTTAGCAACAATATAAATTTTAATCGATCCAATAAAAGTACTTGCTTCACCTTGCTCCAAAAAATATTTAGAAGTTTTTCACGAAATAGTCTTTTAGTAAATTCACAAACAATTTTTGGAAAGTCACGAAATTGTTTGGAAATCCGCAAAAAATTGATAGATTTTCAAATAATCTGGAAACTTACAAATCCATCAGCTTCCGCCATATTTTTCCTTTTGGAAATTCACGAATATTTCTTACAGGGTACTTCCCGCAGCTAATCGCACTTTTACAACAGACATTTTAGATGATTCAAAATTAACTATTTAAATAACTGTCACCGGATATATTTTGTTTTTACCGTGTGCTTAAATCAATCTTTTCAGATTACGTCAACTCGTTTTGCTAACCTAGAACTAACATTGACAACACAGTGCCAAAATGCTTGAACCAAGACCGATGATCACAGCCAAGAGAGAGCCAAGTTGTTGCTAATGCTCGACTCAGCACTAATCTACTTTATCCAGTGTATATTAGATCAAAGATTGCCCAAATAGTTCAAACGGATGCTGAGTTCGCCAAAGATTGACGAAAATAGTTGATTAGCTACCGGTGTTGGTACAATATTTAATTGCATTGATTAACAATGCTTGAAATATTGCTGAAAACCCAAAATCTTGCAATACATTCTTGAAAAAATGTTTCCAGTTCCAATGGGTTCATTCGAGAAGACAAACACCGATGATTTCTCAGATTTTGTGAATTTGAATTCTCTTTTCTTTTCTATAAACGATTCAAACTTCAACAGCATATGCTTGAAAAGAGTGTAACAAAGACTTGGCAATCAGCTTCGCATTAAGCCATATTGTATTGTCAATGTTAGTAAAATCAAACAATTTTCACACGAGTGTTTAATATATCCAATAATGCTCGTTTCCCTCGCAATTTCATATCTCAGATGAGACTCCCTATGCTCCCATTTTTATATCTTTTATGTCAATTTGTGAAGCAGTCATCAAAATAATCGAATATCTAGTTGTATATGGGAAATAGCTCGGTATTCTTCACCAGACCGAATTAGTTTCACAAAAATTAATTAAAAGTCAAATCAGATGGCTCGAATCTAGTTTGAATTTCCATTAAACATACCGAAATACGAAATTATTTTTTTTTTATTTTACATCTTCCCATACATAAAATAAATGAGGATATTCATATTCAGACAAATAAGAACCTGGAATGAAGAGAAAAAAAGCAATCTGATCAAATGAAAAAGAATATCACGTAAAAATTGACGGCGGTGAAGGAATCTCAAGGCGTCATAATAATATGTTGTCTCTTACATGTAAAATATCGTTCGAAATGAAGTTACGGCCCTGACCATTCTGTTTCGTTCCTCCTCCCCCTGCTTCTCCTTCGATATATTCCGTTCTCTTCTTTCGTCCCCCTGACGTCGATGGACAACCGAGACGAGAGCGGTTCTTTAGAAGTTTTTCTTTCAGATATTCGCAGCTTACTTACCACATAATACTACTACGTAAGTCATCTGGCACGATAACGGTGACACGCCTTTGACTGTTTCCGCTCCCTATATACAAGTCCATATTTCACCAATACATACTACACGCTACGACGTTTCAAAATTTCTAACCTCAAGCGGGATGCGTGTAATATCATCGAAGAATCGATCTTGTCACGATCGATCCTATAATATTATAATATTCCACAAAGCGTCAAGACTTCTTCTTCAGGGTTTAAATGAGCATTCCTTATAAGACGAACCAAAAAATCAGAAGGTTCGTCCATTTCTGCAGTACACGAGAACTCTCAAACTATCTGAAGTATTTTCTCGTGAAACTCTTCTCTGCGAATGATTAGACGACCAAGTTCCACGTACCAAAACATTTTACATGAACTCGAGCATAGATCCTGTGTACGTTGAGCGGAAGACTCGTATTACATTTCTACCATATTTCCGTATCACTCCATGTGCAGCGTGTCCCATCAAAGGAAATGGCGTCAATATAAATATCGTGTCGATGATTTTGTTTGTTATAAATAAGTTGTGAGTCGGTTGAGTGATCTATGGTGGAGAACGGGATATGGATGAGATTAGATATTCCTTGAAGGGAAATGAATTTGTTATTTCGGGAATCAATCGTAACAAACGTTAGAACACCAATTCGAATAATGTAAAAATTGCTGCTAAAATTGTCATCATTTCATGGATTTCGTCAAAAGTATTCTAACACTCCAGAAATAAAAATTGACCATTCGGGGATAGAGTAGCTGAAACTCTTCGCAAAGCTAAAACTTGTAGCCGATTATTGTAATTTTGTATTCAGCGTTATCGGTGCTCAATTCTGTACAATTTTTCAATAAAATTCGAAAAATTCTCATACTTTTAACGTTGAAATCAAAAGGAGTTTCTATCCTCACGGATTGGAAGAATCAAAATATTTTTCACAGTGCATACGAATATCATTCCCAGGGGAAAAGTTTCACAACACAATTGAACTTCGATTCAAAGCCCTCAATTGCTTAACAAAGACAATACTTGAATATCAGAATGAAACACCGATAATTGTTTGCTTAAATAAATCAATCAGGGCCCAAAGAGTACTAAAACACCCCATGGGGATTCCATTGAATACAAATACTCTTGCTTGAACACGCTAAAAGAGATCTTTTCCATTGTGTATCAGCAAAAGAGACCCCCCGTGCAAGGGAATGATCGCAAGAGGGAGAAGAGTGGAGGAAAATGGTGCAGCAGAGATAAGAGAAAAGGAAGGTGGAAGTAAAAGAGAAAGATAAAAAAGTTGGCTCAATGAAAGTCGTCTGTATGGTTTTCTCGTTTGCGAAGGGATTCCTTTGGATTTATCGTCAGTAACGGATTAAGGACTTCTATTACCACCTCGTTATGAGGAGTGCTTTATGTGATACCCCGACATAAAAGGATTGAAAGAATAAGTATCAGTTTATTTTACTTTCACGTGTACGTGAAATTATATAATGATAACAAATTTCAAATTACCAGACATCATACTGCGAAATGAATATTAAAGTCTACGGATAGTACAATATAAGTGCTAATTATGATTTAAGTATTAAGGATGATTATCATCGTGAAATCGAAAAGCTCGTTTTAAATATAATTCACTTCAAAGATTTCTCAATTGAGAAAGTATTATTCAACAGTAATTTTGAGTGAATCGTCTCTCAAACCAAAATTTCATGAGAATATTGTGGATTTAGCTGTGTACTTTTGGCTGATTCATAGAATAGTCAGAAATTCTGCTGCAATGGTTGTATTTTGTTGTTGTAACAGCTGAGATTTTGCTATTATAGCAAACAAATTGGAAAATCTCCTGTTCCAATAATTAGCTGTAACAGAAAATCTTTTTCCTGTGAGGAGAATAATTATGTCACCTGAGCCGAATTTGATGTACCGTGATCCACAGTGACCAATTAATTTGATGCTCACTTTCTACGAACAATGTATACTCTTTATGTCGCTGAAGTTTGAATCGTTTATTGAAACGAATTGGTCCTCGAACAACACAATATTCAGCTGTTAGAGACCAAAAATCTTGCAGTACATTCTTCAAACGATGTTTTCAGTTCCAAAGAGTTAATTCGAAGTAGAAAAAAACGAGAGGTCATCAGATTTTGTGAGTTTAAAATTTCGGTTCGTTTCTATGAACGATTCAAACTTCAAAAACATTACTCTTTTCTATTTTTTTAAAAATTATTATCACTCGAGGGTTTTCATAATTCTTTGAAGTGAATTTTAAAAGAAAAGAAATATCAACATTATTTCGAACTAAATATTTTTTCATATTTTTGTTGCAGGTAATGAACCAATATTGCATTGGATTTTCTGAAACATAACCAATCGAAGTGTATGTGAGTAACAATAATATGCATACATATTTTTTTCTATGTTCAATTGATTGGAATTAAATCCTTCATTCATAGAATTTTTATATAAAATATATACAAATTCTATATAAATTGTATAAAATCACTACAACAGCAGTTCAGAATTTGAGTAATTGACAAATTTTTTCTGCAAATCCAAGAAAATGGATCTCTGAATAATTACATTGAGTTTTTCTAAGTTTCCAGTAGAAATTTTTGTACGGTGTACCGTTTGATCTTTCTTCCTTTCAATGCTGCTGGATATCTCGGGGTATCCCTTAATCGTATTTTCGTTCATCCATCATGCCTCAAGGTTCAAGAAGCGTAAACCCGGACCCCTCTTTTCTCCTGCATTCATAAAAAATTGTACTCACTGTACGTGTACAGGGTGTTCTCAAGTCGAACTGAAAGATGCCTTTCTTCAATCGAGGATTACTTGGTTCGTTTTCACAATTCAGTTTCTTTATTACGAAACCCTGCTGGTCTTTGAGATTCCCAGTGTACGTGACTGTTGGAAATTCTAGAATTCATGAAATTAATTCAAACAACAATCTGTACTTTGTTTATTCCACATAGGTTGTTTCTCAAATTTGATCGCTATAATGATGCAATTGATGATAAGATTTGAAGAGTGAATAGTTGAAACTTCAACAGCATGTGGTGCTACAGTGAATCCTTAGCAGCTGAAACCTAGCAAGGAGCAGAGTGGTTTTCATATGAAAAATCGATTCAGGAGTTTACAGTTATGTGTTTTGACTATTTGAATCTTTACAAACTTGGATGTGATGTTGTTTATTATTACGAATTTCGAAGATATATAGTTAGGTATCTGCAGAGAAAAAATCTCCGATTCGATTGAATGAATTTTGTAAATCTTGAAAAAAACAACAGAAATATTGTGGTGATTTTGTAAAATTTCGTACCCTGTTAGAAATGTTTGGAATTTTATAACCATCCTCAAACATTTGAGCATTAAATTCAATGGCTGTACGTGAATCCAGCTTCACTGTACAATTGACAATCCAGATGTCCAAATTCAATGTACAAATGTACATGAAATATTCAACACAGATAATTCTAACAGGGTATATTAACTTCAGCATTTTGGATTGAACTCAAGTTCACAAGTTTCGTCTCAACGTCAATATTCAACAAAGTTTCAGGAACAGTCTCGTGGAAATTGTGTTTGCGTATTTCAAAAAGTTCTGCCACCCATCGGCATAAATCCAACTGAATAAATAAAAATTCGTCAAAAGTTTTGTGAAGCTCCTAAAGTATTCTGGCAGAAATCCTCTCAAGAAGCCCGCATTGTAAACTGAACTCGAGTTTTCAAATTTTCATTAATCTTATGCTAATCCACCTCCCAGAACCAAATTTGATTCTTCGAATCTCATACAAAACCTCTGCTTCTAACAACGAATTTCATTTTGGGAATGAATGAGGCGTTAGTGGATGTATACAAATAAAAGTATATCCGAAGAAGAGGATGCCGAATTTTGAAGTTACCTTGCTAGAAATAAACCTCTTTAGATCCAAAGCACTGACCGGGGAAAGCCAAGATAAAGCCTCGGATGGTCCAATTGTCGGAAAGGAAATTCCTAGTCGAGTACCAAAGATAACGATGTCGCCCCCACGTAGAATTTGGAAGGATAATTCGTGGATGAAGTGAATCGGTGGAGGGAAACGATAGCTCGAACCAGAAACAACTTGGATGCAACGTCAAAATGTCGGCATAAAAATTCGACACTGCAGTATTTTGTCCTTGATTCCTACATGGAAGCGATGTTTGACCTCATCGGTAGGAGTGGTGCTGTACGAACTTCTTCCATACGGGAAAAAAAGGAAATAGCTGTGGCAGCTACTCACTTTTTTAACCCGGATTTTCTCACTGCACTGAGAGAAGAGCGGTTGGGAGGTTCGGTGAATGGTATTACATTTGATCGATCAATATTACTGAACTTTCAGCGATGTTTCAGGAAATTTAAATTACTCAGTGTTCTTCAATCATTGAATGACACACAGCGAATTTGGTCAGGAATAATGTATTATATAATCACGATTGAAGAACACTGAGTAATGTAAAGCAAAATTTCAGTAATGGTTCTTGAAATTTCATGAAACATCGCTAAAAGTTCAGTATTATTTAGATTTATCGAACAAGTATATCTCCTAAATCGCTCTTCTCTCAGTACACTATAGCTAACCCTGGTTAAAAAATCCAATTGAATTTCGATTGAGTCCTATTGATTCCGATGCAGAAACTCAATTCAAACCGATGACAAAGATGAAATGAATAGGAATCAATCGGTTCAATGGGATTTTTTAACCAGGGAAAGTAATTGCAGCTGCAACTATTTATTAGCTGTTACAGATATTTCAGAATGCAACCGAGTGCATTAAAAGGATGTAAAGAGGATATAAATGTACAACAATACAAATTCCTTTAGAGTTTCCTAAGTTCCCTATAGCGCATATTAGTTATTTTTCCACGCCGAAGGAACAACAATTTCCGACACTTCATAACAGTGATTGATTCAATACCTGGGATCATGAAAGGAAAATATCCTTCCAACAATTACGAAAGCTTTTTGTAACTTCTTGGAGTCATCGGAAATTCAAGCCTATATTCATTGCTTCAAACCATGAAGGATGTTTTTGAAATTTTGCTGTGGGGAGTATATTTAAGAGCCGCAACATCTGTGATTTGGTATGAAATTTGAAGAAAAAGAAGAGTATTTCTTAATACAAGACACCCGTTAGATTCGATGGCGGGGGAAGGCCCCGCTCTCCACCGGAGTACGGCTCGGCCGAGCAAGGCGTTCCGAAGACCTGTAATTACGGACCCGACGTACATCAAGCGTTGCCGCCGCCAGGCTCCAACGACCGACCAGAGGTCTACGTCTCTTCCGTCTCTCTTTTTATCTTTTCTTTTTCTTCCTTTCTCTTCCAAGTTCCTCGCGCTAACCTCTCTCCGTCCTTTTCTTATCTTGCATTCTTACATTTCTCTCTGTCTCTTTGCTACAGCTAGAACTTACCTGTTCCCTCTTTCCTCATTCTTCTTCTTCTTCTCCTCCTTCTTCTTCTTCTTCCCTCGATCTTGTCGGCGTCGTCCCAGGAACTCTGTTTTCTTTCCAATGCACCACAATCGAATGTATACGCGACGGTTAGAATTCATGAAATTGTTCGTATTCAAAAATATTTGAACGGAGCGTTGGATTTTCTTCTGAAAAATTCAAGAAAATAATTATTCAATGATGGAAGAAAGAGAGAAATTTAGAGAGTTCATATTATTTTATCATTTTCATCTGGTATTGTGGTTTTAATGTAGGAATTTTAAGTTGATGAAGCTTTTAAGGTTTTTCGGTACCCGAGGTATCGTCTTTTATGGTTTGAAGGAAGATAAGTTTGAACTGATGACTGAGACAAGGATCGAAATGATGTTTCAGGAACATTTAAAGTGAACTTGGGGGGGATACATTTCTTTTTCGTAGGTTTAAAACAGTGCAGTATCAGTGCAGTTGATTCGCTGATTTAAATGAAGAATTGACTCTTCACGGTTGCAGTGGGTGGTTGACTTTTAGAGGATGTTTAAAAATTGTAGGATAGCGTTTAATTATTTGTATTTGATTTCAACACGCAAAACATTCAGCAGATGTTAATAACCTGATAAAAAGCAAACTGTTTGAAATGCTAATATTATTATTAGGACTCGATGATGATGATGATGATGATGATGGTGCTGTTGCTACTGCTGCTGCTGCTGTTGCTATACTGTTGCAAACATCGGGCAGAGCGTATTTGTCAAACTATATAAACTTTGGATGACGTTATAGTTAATTCTGTAACAGTGAAAATTGGAAAATTATTTAATATCATTCAACACTGGTATACAATATTGATTCAGAAAATTCGAAAACTGATGTAATATCTTTAATATAACCTTGTTATTGCACCTAATCATTGATTGTTTCTAATAATATTTCTTCCACAAATCTGAAAATTAATTTCTTCCAGTTGAATTCAAGAATTTTTTGATCGATCAAATTTTTATCACAATATACTATATTCAGAAGAAAAGGAGGATAATTATTCTTAGAATTTGTATTCACAGATAAAAGATAAAAACATTAATTGAATTATAGGACAGAATCGAGCAATTATTTTCCATTTTAATTATTATTTCCTTCTTCAGTGGCAGGATAATCGTTTTGAAACTCAACACGCGTAGGGCTGAACTAAGAGCAATTGTAACCATGGGTATCATAGCCCATTTGTACTAAACTTTCACATTGCCACAGAGTTCATTGTGAAAAAAGGTCACCAACTATGATACGAGGCCTCCCAAGACGCAAACCCCTGGGCCTCCCTGTTGATTACTAGCTTATGGGATACTGCTTCTCAGAATATACGTCACAGAGACAATGATAAAATCTACAATGCATTACAACAGCGCTCCAAGGGTGTGTATTATAATTTCACACTCTGAAAAGCTCTGAAAATAATTTTATTCTGACGTACGTGGCAACAGAGTTTGCTTCTTTCGTAAGATAAGAATCGTGTGTTACGCGTTGATGTAAAATCACCGGTGCGATATTAAAAGGAATTTAAAATCTCAGTAATTTCACATGGAAAAATTATCTGGAAGATTTTATCACAACTGGATCTCAAATCGTCTGCTGAGAATCGTTAACTTTGTTGTTGATGTTTTCGCTCGCGAAAACGAATTTTGAAACAGATGAAGCGTGAGAACGTTTTAATGTCCGCTTCTTTCGCGATGCTCCATACGCTTTTTTTCCAACAGGGAGATTTGATTTGCTGTAGCTTTGAATAAAAAATATTTGTTGTATTAAGGATTTAGGCTATTCAATAAATTTCTTATATGGAAAATATGGAAGTAAAATTTGATTGAGAATTGTGACAAAACAACTGAGAATTTTAGTTTTCAAAAATTTTGTAAACTGTGATTTGAATGCAGGAGACAAAGAAATTTCAAGATTTTGAGCTGCAAGTATTAATCTGGAACAGGTTCTGATCATTTTTGCAGTAATGTAATTATTTTTTAATAACCTGAATTCTCTTTTCAATAATTACAATCATAGAAATGTAGTTGGAATCTTCTGGTTGAATTGACTAATTATTGATTTCACTCGGTGTGAAGAGGAGCGTAAAGTTCCGGTACCCAGGAACTGGAAAATTTCTGTTCATGACGAATTTTTCAGCTTACGTACAAGAAAATGCCTGTTGTACCGGAATTTTTCCGTATTTTACATGAAAATTCGTGTTTTTTACTTCAATTTTCCAGTATCAATACAAGAATTTTCTGATACGTGTACTGGAATTTTCATGATTTGAATGTAAATTTTCTGGAATTTTTCTGAAGTCTTTTTTTACGAAATATATTTCGCTTATAAACCAAAAAAGAAATGTTTTATGTGGTATTACGACTAAGAATAAACGATACACCTGTTTTCAATAAACATTATGAACTGAACTGAACTGAGCATTTACTGAAATACAAACAAGAAATATCACTAGCCATCTGAGAATTTGATCTGTGTTCGCTGAGAGTGCGGAGGAACTGCTGCATTACGAATTCTTGCGTTCAAACTAAGCTGTTCCAGCTGATCGCCATCAATAGCAATTTTGCACGATACCGCTCGACCGCATGTGGCGAAAAACGTGAAGCAAACACGTCCAGATTTCAAATGGGAAGTCTTTTGTGGACATTTTCTTATACATTGTCAACATTATGGAGAGTTTTCTTATGATCTCCGAACGCAGAAGGGATTATTTTTCCGTGAAAAATAAGGATGTTTTGAAATTTTCAAAATCTCTTCCACCCGTTGAATTCTCTCAAAAGCGAGAGAAAGTCTAGCAAAAACATTATGGTATCTCGCACCGAGGAATTCAAAATCAATAATCGAAATTAGAATCTCATAATTCAATGATCAAATCTAAAAATCTGTGAAATCGGTACCGGTTTATCAAGTTTCGTAAACATTTACATTTCCTTATTCATCAAAGAATCTCAAAAACTCATGAAAACTCTTTTAATTTGATTTTAAGTACAATACTCGAATTGATATGAAAATTCATTGAAAATATTTGAACTGGTTTTTTAAATATTAATGAACTCACGATCATTGTAATCGAATATATAGTATCTGGATATAAATATTGCCAAATTATAGGCTCTATTATTAACATAGTCATTGTTATTCATATAGCAATTGCCATTGGATTAATAAATTTTTTAAAAGCAATGAAACATCGAAATATGCAAAATTTTCATTCAACGAGCCAGTGAAATTCACTATACGTTCATTTTCTATTAATTTGTTCTGTTCTCATGGGAAATATTTTTTTATATAATAACATCTTTATATCTATACGTTCATTCAAACGTAGCGAATGGAGTGTATAAATAACTGTCACTGCTTTACGTTGGATATAGTATACGGTACGTGACCTAGTATTTCATTTGGTACCAGTATATTCACGAATAAAAAATTATAATGAGAATGAAATTTTTATTCTGGATTGATTGTTTGGATTATTAAAGAACTTTGAGACTCAGTGAACAGGTCTTTTTTTTCTGAAAAATCTATTCAAAATACTAGCAATTCTGGAAAAATTAACAAATACAGAACTTCATCGGTATACGGAAAGACCGGGTCTATTAATATTTAGAAAAATGACTGTCAATTTAGGGAAAAAGTGGATCACTGAATAATATTCGTAGGAAGTCTACTGAAAATTCGTAGTCGATGTATTAACAATTGATAGTTTCACTGTGAAAAATACCAACGAAACTATCAACTGTTAATATTTTGACTACGAATTTTTGATAGACTCCCTACGAATATTTTTCAACGATCTCCTTTTTCCCTAAGTCATTTTTCTAAATATTAATAGACCCGGTATTTCCGTGTACTCGAATTCGTTCTACAATGTTGCAGATTTGTCACTAAATTCGAAGTTGGCAGCTTGAAGTAACTTTACGAATCCAATTGCTCTTTTTATTCAAATAAACGAGCGTTCGGATGATATCATTATCCGATTGGATGAAATTTCTTAAGTTTTCAATCCAAAGACACAAAAGTAAAAGTATTATTTTATTACTATTCATTTCAGAAAGAACATTGTAACAACGAAAATGGAACAAATGAAATCGAAGAATTCGTATCCCCGACCATTTCGTATGAACATTTCTCAAGATTCCTTTTAAGTCTCTTACCGTCCTCCTCGCTAACTTTGAGCTCATGAAAAGGTTTACCAAATAATATCTCCCTAATCCTCACTGTCGTTCTCATACTCTTCATTGCCTCATCGAGAAGGTCCACACAGAGATTGCCGCGTTCTTCGGTCGCAGCGGTAGTTTGTGTCTTTCGAAAGAATGTTAATCGGCGTACGATAAGCGAAAGCGAGAACCGGCCGGCATCTATAAGAGAAACACTTATTGCTTATGTGTGCATGTTTCGACATATAATATACGAGCTTGTGCGTTTGTGTAAGCCTCTCGCGCGCTATATAAAATGAAACCAGAGTTTTTCCCTGGTACACATTTATCTCGTCTTCCTTTTTATATGAAAAACATGAAAAAGAACGAGTTGAATGCGAGGAAGGAAGGAAGGAAGGGGAAAGAGAAAAAAGAGAGAGAGAGAGAGAGGGTAAGAATGGAGCAAAGAGATCTACCTTATATTCTGAAAAACTAGTAGTAGACCCGTGTAAGAATGCCGCTTGGCAGCTTCGTGTACCCTTAGTTCGGAATATCGGGAGATGTCCGGTCGTAGATTTGTTGCCGACTTCTCTCAATGATGATGAACCGCAACGAAATCGTGAGAGTAGATTAGTCAGAGTACCGTGATAAATCATGTATTATAAACAGCCTGTGGAAAGAAAAACGTACAAGAAAATCTCGTAATCTTTAGCGAAGAGTTTGTGTTTCCTCAATCTCAACGGTATTACACGAACAAAAAAAAACATGCTTCCTATCAGTCTTTTTATTATTCCGACTATGTGGGATTTTGATGATATTTACATTTTCGAGATATCATCCAACATCGAGCGAAACTCACATGAGATATCACCTTGAAGATAGTACATCGAGTGCGCTGTACAGAGCTAAGCGTAGAAAATAAAATTTGCATCTTTATGTGGTATGTGAAGTCCCTACACTCCCAAGTTTCTACACAGAAAGAAAAAGAAATTGTTTATTTTATATTAAAACTAGATAAAGCTCTGTTATTATTCATTCAATTGCTGAATTTCATACACATTCGCGTGAAAATTCAATGAATTTGCATTAATATTGTGAAAATCTCAACAGACACGGCTGGTGTGGTTTTAAAGAGCCATACAAATAATCATTGTTTTTGATCAACTTTCTGAATATACTTGTGATGATTCACCGCAAACAGGTTGTCCATATTCTGGAAAACCAGGGGAGACAGAAGTAGGTCAGGAAAAGTCATGAAAACGCGGCAAAAATCTGAAAGTCAGGGAAAATTTCTCTCGCGTACTTGAAATAAGATTTTTTTTGTCATTCAAATTGTTCATCAAATGCAAAGTGTGTGTGTGTGTGTGTGTATGTACGCAGAAACGTCTTATGAAAACATAAGTTTAGCCAAGTTCCTAAAATGTTTCTTCAAATATCGCGCTCATCCCTATTCGAGTGTCAAAAAATTTGTGAATTTGTTCAGGAGAAGTCAGGAAAATTTTGGGGAACATTCCTTGATCAAATACTGAAGCGCATCAACACTTTTTTTTAAACTGATTTTGTCCTGATTCTCCAACGAATGAAAGTGATCGAGGGAAACTTCAGGCTAAAATCATGAAAAAGTACTGTTTTTGTCCGCATTATTGAACAATCAGGATAAAATCGATCTAAACACGAAATATGAGGACAAAAACCGTTTCCAGCTATAACATTAGTACACAGTATATAATTTATATACAATCTCTATATAAATTATGTATAAACTATAAAATTTCGAACAATTCCGTTTCTCCGTATCCCGCCAGGGTCTCATGATTTCCTCAATAAAATTCTTCTCGATAAAAACTCATTGTAATCAATGAATACAACTTCCCAGCTGGAACCTTCGAAACTCGATCGAAAAGATTGAAAACCTTGGGTATCGAATCAACGTTTGGTCCTGAGGACAATACAACATAGCCTCCTATACACAACCGAGATTCAACTTGTTGGACCGGTGGTTGGTTGGTTGGTCGGTCGCTGTTTTTGTTCGTCGGTAAAATACAACGAAAACTGAGAAGAAAGGAGCGAGAGAGTTATCGAGAGCGTTGTCGTCGAACGTAGGGGATCTTCCTACGAAGAGATTTGACATTGTTGATAGAGAGACAGGAGGAACTCTCGGGATCCATACACACAGGGAATAGGAGGAATATATTGGTGCAAAACTCGAACGAAGGATGGCGTCCCAATTCGTGAAACCAACCGACAATGCATAAGAGATTACACGATGTCGGCTTTATCGACCGTTGTGGTTTCAATGCTATTGGTAAAAAAGGGGTATCGAGATCAGTCCTCGTCGCGCGTTATTGCACCATTGGCATTTTTGTATACGATCTGTTTCCCTTCATCCTCACTTTTCTTCTTTTGATTTTTATCGCGGCTCGAAGGAGGAGAAATCACGAGCGCGTGAATTTTAATATTATCGACACTTTGCGGTGGCCGCAAAAAATGTTTTCGCACGGCTGCGTCGGATGATATCACTCCTTTTTTCCATTCTCATGCTATACTCTGAAAGATATACCACGATATTCGGAGAGAGACATCGCTTTTACGCTTCGAAAAATCTTAATATCCACGGCACAATCCTTCAAAAATCCTGCCACATTCTTTGGCATCAACGTTTCGCATGATATCCTTGCTTCGAATAGCGGTTTGGAATTCAAATATGCACGTATCGATGGTCTTCGTCCAGTCGAATACGTTACCTTTTGTTGTCCCTCCAAGTTGGACGGATCGTGGAACCTTTTCTTGATCACGTTTCGAATCTTTTCAGTTCTTCTAGCATTCCTGATAATATTTCATTGTACCGATTTTTACTATAAAAAATGAAAAAAGGAGATATTTCATAGAAATCTGGTGTTACAAATATGTAAATCACTCTCGGTTATAGGTTCATCGTGTACTGGAAGTATTTCTTACAGGGTAGTTAAGCATCCTCCTCATAAGGGCCTAGCTTTTAATATCACATGATTAAGTACAAAAGATACAATAAGAACGATAAGAGCTTTTATGAAGAAAAACAAAAAAACTTCAACAACGTTGGTTACGATGGGTTCGATGAAGTAAAATAATCGCCCGCCCTTGCTTGGATATAAGGGATGAAAATTGATTTATGAATCAAATATCAATCACTGAAATGTATATAAAATAATTTCGGTAGAGAAAGATATCGAATAGTCACAAATTACCAAACTCCCTGCAAACATCAATATCATAAATTCAATTGAAATTCTCATTCCCTTTATATGAAATATAATGATTTCTATGAACGAGAGAAGAGGCTTGGCGATAGAATAACAATGAGTGAATGTTGAAAGAACTTTTAAGTTACTAAATAAAGTTTAATGAAGCTCGCTTAAACGCATATAAGATCCTTCCACGAACTTTATCCACCATGTCGAAGTTTTTTCTTCGTAAGGTATTATTTGATTGGATGTTTAATGATGTAACACACTTTGATGTTCGCCATAGCACGAGGCTTTTCGAAATAATTATATCGTTGGATATCATTAAGGAAACATGGTAGAACAAGGTGAGAAGAAAGGGATTCGCAAAAGAAACGTGTCACAGCAAACCAAGTCTCTAAATTAAAATTATTATTTTCATGTTTCAAAAGTCCCGGAGTACGTGTGATGTTTGAGCATATGTCAGCGTATAATGGATCCGTGTATATGCGCGATTGTGATAACATAACGTGAATGAAGTTGCATACTTTATTGATTGTTCGTTCAACGTTTGAAGATTTCAGCTAGACCTCTCGAGCATTCCACGTTCCGTGTCATCAAATCAAAGTAATCACATTGCAAAATTGAACTGTTCTTCTTCCATTGTATCCACTGTTCAGGATTTTTCGTCGTTCTTTATAATAACGAGGAAATCAAAAGAATTATATATTTCGATAACTTTTCAAGCGCCAGCGCAAGCTCATTTATTCGAATTAATCAATTATTTTCTTAGAATGAATAGTTATTGCATAAGTTCAAAGGTTTCGGATCTCTTGCGATATAGAATCAGTTTTTGATGTCAGTATTCTTTTTGATAAAGAAAATCAGTATTCTTTGAAATAATATTCAATCGGGAGAGCATTTCAGGAATAGAGGGATTTAACAAAGTTTGAAATTTCAACAACAAAATGAATTCATTCGATCCTTTTTGTCTTCATCTTGCTCGAAAGATCCAATTCAAACCTATTAACTGGTCAATCAGTATGAAACAGATTTTTGTGCAGGAATTTTTCTATTTGATCTTATCCAAACCGATTATATTTGAATGAGATCAAATAGGAAAATTCCCGGACAAAAATCTGATTCAAACTGTTTGACGAGTTAATAAGTTTGAATCTGATTTTTGGAGCAGGGTAGTTCATCATTCAGTTCATCAATCCTACTACGATAAATGTGAGTCTTGATAAACAAACTGTGCGACCAATGGCTGCAAAACCTCAAATTCATCAAGAGTCTTCTACCCATTAGAAAAAATCTTCGAAATGAATTGTATTTTTGCGGAATGTATTTATATGCCGTTTCGTTACAAACTGTTACCTTTAGGGATATTCAAAGAATATTTCTTTCAACAACAACGGGGAAGGAATTGATATAAAATCCTAATATCTAAAATATAAGGCCCCCTATTTTGTGTCATGGACGAGGACGAAGCAAAACAGCCCTGCTTCAAAAATCCAATTTAAACCTATTAACTGATCAATGAGTATGAATCAGAGTTTTGTCCAGGAATTTTCCTATTTGGTCTTATTAAAATCTAATCGGTTTGAATAAGATCAAATAGGAAAGTTCCTGGACAAAAATCTCATTCATACTGATTGATCAGTTAATAGGTTTGAATTGGACTTTTTAAACAGGGAGAGCAATTGAGAAAGGAAAACTGAATAAAAATATTGGGAATACCGGTCATATACACATTGGGAAAACTGTTGAGCAGTGTTTTCATATCAGCAACAAAAATTCCCACTCACTAGAGAAAGGATTCCCTCTTTGTCTTGTTGAAGATACATTCTAAATATTGAATTTTAGTCCGAGTTTTGTATTTCCATGAAAACATTTCTTCTGCCTAAAAATCCCACAAAATCCCTCAATCCCTCAATCCCTCAAGAGGTCCAAAAATCCCTGAACTAGGATAATAATTCTTAAAATGGAAACACTGGTCTTTGGTTGTCGTGACTGAAAATTCAATGGAATACGACATCAAAGAAAAAGTTTAATTGACAACTATTCCTACATTAGTTCACTTGATTTAATTTTTTTATTTGTAAATTTTCTGATTCCCACAATTTATTGTTATAAGAATTAATTAACTAATCTAATTTTTTTTTCCTATCTCTTTCAAGTCCAGGCTGGAAGAAGAATTTTGCATTTGGTTAAAAACATACTTGAACTTGACAATTTAAAAGAAAGAATTTGAACTTGAACTGAATTTGAGTTCAACTGGGAGGAATTTGAGAAGATTTGAAGTTTGACAGCTCAAAGGCTGTATTGAGAAAGAAGACAGACATTTCTATTGTTGAACGAATTGAACTAATAAACCAACTTAAAGGCCCACATTGAGTATCAAAATTTCTTCCAGTCAAATAAATGGTTATTTGACTCATGGAAGAAATTTTTTTTTCCAGTCCAGTGCATCAGCTTTTATACTAATCATTCCTACTAATTTCCAATATATCAGACTTGTTTTCATCAAGTTGAAAAAATACACTTCGACTCTATAGACGATGAGCTCATACACTGTCTTCGCATTTATAGCTACTACACTGTTAGAAATTTCTGCATGAAGCTTCAATCACATGTGATGGAAGCAATTTCCACTCACGGAATTGAAAAGGTTCTTGAAATTTCAATGACATTTGAATGAAATCTCAATTATTAAACTGTACTATTATGGGTAATATAATATAGCAAAAATTGAAAATTCAATTACATGTGATTGAATTCTTAGTTCAATCACCAGGAATTGGAAATTTCATTTACCAGTGTACTTGAAAAATGAATGAAAATTCAAGAAATTTTTAACAGTGTAGTCTATGGTGGTCCCATGTCAACATGTTATATATCACGTGAAATAGATAGCTATTATCTGAATGCATGATGCTGTTAGGTGGGTATCCAATGCACCGAATGCTCATTGTATAAAAAATTCATATTCCGAATGCTAATAGACCGAAAGTTTGTTACACAGCAAGCAATCAGATCCCTCATTCTTGTAGAATCCACAAGAAATTGCAGTTTCCATCCACACGGAGAACAAATGGTTTGCTGCTATAGCGCCTACAATGAAATTTGTTGTCCTTGCAAAAATATTCACTCCAGCAGCTAAGACTCTCTCTAAGTTCCCCTCTTGAAAAAGTCCCATACATTCTCATATATAAATCTTATTAGTTTATATAAATTTCAACAAGTTCCTGTCGCCTCTACGTCACTTCTCCGTACATTCACCTTGTATCCACGTCTCCCTTTTATCCACCTCGCTTCCACGGATATGCGACGTGGACATCGGTGGGTGTTCTGTTAGGGTCTTGTAAGAATACATCTAATTATGGTACTTTTAAAAGTAAATTTAGATAAATAACTTTATCCGTCATAGACTGGCGCTGATCCTCAGTGAATTATGAGACTTTTCAATACATTTGTTTTCTCCATCTGCAAAAGAATAATGAAAATTTCGGATTTGAATTAAATTTTAGAAATACAGACTGAATTTCTTTTGGACATGAATCATCGCTGTCCGGACCCTACACATTAATGTTTATGTTTCTCACTGAATTGAATTGTCATAAGTGGCGATGAATTGATTAAAATCCAAGTTTCATAATAGGTCTATCACGATCTTAATGAGGGTTTGTACCACCTGGAAATTTTCAACACTGGCGTATGATTGGTCAATTCCGTAAGAATTTCAAAATCCGTGCAAATCCTGTCAACCCAGATAGCACAAGAATTCTAAAAGAACTGATAATGCATGCGATGTATTCCCAAAGAACTCTTTTTCAACTCTTGTGCTATCTGGAATTGGCCAGGCTTCATTGGAAAACCATCATCCAATGAGTGAAATTTGAATCAACTCATAAACTGTTTAATAATAATTTCCAAGTTCAATCAAATTTAATGGGGATTATTTGAAAGATATTTAAGTTTCTTCTAAATCTCTTCAATTCAGTACCAATTGATTCAAATCAATTCCATTCAAACTCATGTTTATTTTTGTTTTCAGTTGATTGATTTATTGAGATTCATGCCCTAACAGCAAAATGCTGAACAAATATGCAGCAAATTGTTGAAACCGTACAACAACAGTTTGAAGCAATTGGCAGGGATGCTGTAAATCTAGGATTTTAGTTTGAGTTGTTATCATGTTGCTAGGAAGTTGCTTGGTTTCATCCCAGATGACACACGAAGAATTCTTTTTCAAAAACAAGAATAGAATTCTTCAAGAACTCTTTTCGAAGTAATGAATTCGTAAAGGAGTCTGGAAGAGTTCAATTTTTGGGACATTAACGAGTTCTTTGAGAGTACTAAAACAATATTTTCAGCATTCTAAAAAAACTCGTTAATGTCCCACACATTGAACCCTTCCAGAGCTCTTTATGAATTCATTAGTTCGAAAAGAGTTCTTGAAGAATTCCATTCTTGTTTTTGAAAAAGAATTCTTCGTGTGTTATCAGGGATGAAACTCTCAATTACATGCGTAGCAAACTTCCAGCAACTTTACGGAAACTTAATAAACAACGTAAGAGCAACGATTGCACAGCAACTTTTGTTGTATGGGAGATTATAGATCCAACTCTTTCATGTTTATCAGTTAGTTAGTTAGTTAGTAATTGACTTTATTGCAGTTTTTTTTGCAATACACAAAATCCATCTACATGATTCGTCTCGAAGTGATTTATTTCAAGATGAATCTTTCGATATATTTTTGATTTCTAAACCACATTAGATGATCAGCCAGAAATTCCAACTTTCGCCAACTTTTACCCCCTCCATCAGGACATTTTGCCTCTACACAATCGAATTTCTTTTGTAGGCGGCTCCATTGTGTGCTTGAAATTTCTATACAGATGAGGCTTGATGAAGGGGACAGAACTTGGTTTCTGCCATCACTAATTAGATTAGATCTAATCGTTACCTGATTCCCGGTACGTACGTTTGTTCTACATACTCAAAAGTACCCAGATAGCACAGAGTTCGTTGATGAATTCTTGAAGAACTTTTTTAGAACTCTAGAGTTCAAATGATGTTCTTGAAGAATTCTTCACGAACTCTATGCTATCTGGGTATACTCACGAATTTTGACAGATTTTTTTAACCACTCTTTCTACGTAAAATAATAGTTCATGTGCACGCTAATAAAGTCCCATTTTGTAGTGCGCGTCCAAAGGATTAATTGTAAGAGGTTAGAAGTTAAAATCTTCCAGCCCCCTCTGACCCATGCATTTTCTCCTAGAAATCTGTTTCACATATTGAAACTGAAATCCCCAAAAAATCCAGATGGCGACTACATCGTCTTGGCCGAATTATAGCCTCAAAATATCAATGTTGCGAAGTGTGGTTTCGTGAAGATCAAAAGTTTACAAATGTAATAGTATTGTTTGTTATTATTTGTCGTTTTCTCTTGAATTTTTGCACTCAATGATTTTTTTTTCAAAAAATTGATAGGCCAATTAACACGCAGAGCCCTCTACAACTTTTCGTTCACTTTGTGAACAGGAGCAGTGCTGCCAGAAATGAAGGAGCTCCAGCGTTTTACCCCCTCCATGTACCATCGCAGAGCACGCACGCTATAACTATATATATGACATCTATAGTTATAACGTCCGTGCTCTGCGATGGTACATGGAGAGGGTAAAAAGCTGGAGCTCCTTCATTTCTGGCAGCACTGAACAGGAGTTCTAGACAGTCGGAGAGGGTTGGAATCTTCCCACAATAAACAAGGTCATTGTTTATCCTACCATATTTACTTAAATACTCATTTACAACAAATTTACTTACTTTCTTCTTAATTTTTTCATACAATGAATGACGAAAGTTTTCCATTACAATTTTTCCTGAAAAAAATAATTTTTACACCTGACCCTGGTGGAAATATTTCTCAGAGAATTTCTGAGGATCTCTGAAAAACTCTAAAAATGTGAACATTCTCTGTAAATCTCTGTAAGTCTCTATAAAATTCAGAATAATCCTGAAAACCTATGAAAATATTCTAAGCATTTCTGAAAAACTCTAAAAATTGGAATTTCCACCAGGGGATCCTCAGACGCAGTGGTGCTAAATAAAAAACCTATCATTGATCTGAAGCTAGTGATTCCTAGTGGATTTATCGGAATTCCCCGATGTAAATAACTGTAAGAAACCTGACATGTAAATTACCTAGTATTTTACTCATTATGTGTTAAGTAAATTACCTCGAGTAATTTACCGCGCCATCATTACTCAGACTTATCGTTTCCGGTTTTCATTGTATTCATAAAGTTTTTTGAAACATCCTGTACATATGCTAATCTAAATACGATAATTCTGTTGGCATCACTGCCCGACAGGGATGCCAGCTCTTGTTTTTTTCTACTTTCGTCATTGGCCGTTCCATTCAACAGCCACACGCGATACGCTGATCCATCGGAAATAAAAAGCAAGAGGCTGGCAACGCTACTGCTCGGAGAATTTCTGAAAAATGTTCCATATCTTCTATATTAATTTCATTCATTTTTGATGTATCTATTGAAATCCTCGTATCGTATTTGATTGTGGAGTAATTTTGAACACGCTTCACCTCTGTAGAAAACGAAAAATTCCATAAACACACATCGACGGTAGGGATTTATCTCGAGAAAGTTTTTCCATGTTGAATTTCAAATTTCAATCCAATTTGAATGAAATTGGGTACACATACGTGCACGTGCATAATTTTTTAAAGGATTTCAGAGAATCTGCTTTCAGACGTATCGCATTCAGAGGAAATTCCATATTCCATGATGATATATAAGAGAACTAAAAACGTGATTAGTAAAAAGCATAATGAATATATTTTCATGTAATATTAACGAAAATTATAGTTATTATTAAAGTGTGATAGTAGATGATGCTCGTTTGTGAAATTTAAACATAAGTGATACTGAAGATTTTTCAATCTTCTAACAAGTGATTTTAATAACTGCGCATGATTAATTAATACATCCGTATTCAAATATGCAGTCCAATCATTCGGTGGATATAATATTGAAACATATCTTCAATCTACCTTAATTCATTTTTATACAATTTTTATTATAAAAATTTTTTAAAAACATCCATACAAACTTTCCAAGTTTTCAACGCCGTTATCCTTGTTGAATAGTATGATTTCTATACGTAAGCCCAGACATCACAGTTATTGAAACGCTGGTGCCCATTATATACCGTGACTAATCTATCGATTGGAGAATCGAAGAATGGATTTTTAGAAGCGTACTATACAATCTGTCAGGATTCTGTGTACCACCCCTACATTCCACCCTTCGGAGTGTGGCTTCAGTCCTGGCCAGGATAGTGCTCTATTGCTCAGTGTGCTTCGAGACGTTCAGTCGATGGTATCAGTACTAACTCGGTTCATAGTTCTCAACAAAGAAAATTTTGGGGATCATTAGTATCGGTTACCCAAAAGTCACTTCGATTGCCCAAAATCTCAGTAAATTTGTACACAAAAAGTAGATCAGTTTCATTTTCACTTTTTCCTCTTATTTATTTTTTCATTATTTTTTTTTTTTTTGAATGCAGAGGGTCGTCGTCAAAATGGTATGTACACTACTCATCAAGCATCCTCTTTTACTCTCGGGGCTCTCAGGTAAAAATGTTCAGTGGGGCGAGATGATTCATTATGACAGCTTCTCATTTCATATTTTCTTTTCTATAGAATTCTGGATCAAATTTCTCTGCTTATGATTCCTTCGTCTCTTTCATTCTTACTCTTCCATTCTTCTCATTTTACAATATAAATTCATCTATCATATAAATTCATTGCAATAACATTTCATCATAAGGGATTTCACTTTTAGCTTGCTTTTAATTTTTCTAACTCAAAGCGAATATAGCGAGAGATATCATTTGCCAGTATCTTGAAAAGCTGAAATAAATACAGATTATTATGAGATCATGTTTCTTTAGCTCGTAATAGAGATCTTTTCAGGGCACAATAGGCCTCATATCTTACCCTCATAATTCTATTAATATATATTTTCCAGTTTGTTGAAGTTGAATCTCACACAATGGTCGAATACGACGCACCAGGGCAGGAGTTTTACTCGTCTAAAAAGAGCATTCATGGCATTACATTTTAATTTTTGTCGATCAATACCATACAAAGAGTTGGTGCGCAGACCAATAGGAATATGAAGAGAGTAGTATCTCTCTTTCGATGCGCAGAGTCAGAACCTGGTGTATACTCTTCTCCTTGTAGTATGTTTTCACCCTGGACCCCACCCTTAGAACGTTCTCTTCACAACAGAAAACCTCTCATGGTAGAGGTGCTTAATTGGCGTGTGACTCACCATGGAGCTTCATCGATCCACTACCCAGGACTCGAATCTTTTGTCCGATAGCTTGAAAACCAACAGACGTTTCTTAGTAGTATCGATCCCAACTTCAGAATTGAGATAGCCTATCAATACAGAATTTAATTCCAATTAATTCAATTTGAAAGTAATGAAATTGAAATTTATATACAATTGTTATTTAATAACTATTCACAAATATGATAAATAGTTGTAAAATAAATATATTTAAATTCATACTTTGTTTCTGTTGTACAGGTTTTGAATAACCATGTCCACTAAGAGGCGCCGTGGTCCAAAATTAAACATAGACAACAAATTAGCACGTGCGAATCACAACAGATAGGATGAGCGGATCTCGACAAAACGAAGCACGCTGCTTCAATGAAAATTCTCCAAGACCCCCAGTACCTGGTAAGTTGTATTCAAATAATTAAATATTCATTACTTTTCTTCTCCTTTTTTAAATTGACTTTTCCTTCAATCTTGATCAACTTTTAATAAATTAAGAACCATACGTTGCTGTATGTTTATTATCCTCTTCGACATAAATGTTGTTTACATCGGTGTTTTTCAACATTCGTTTGAGGTTATATTGATTCGTCCACGTGTTCTTCAGTCACGTTCAGTCACGTTGATGTCGCTTTTATTTTTAACCTATTTTCTATTTTTTGCTATTTTGTTCGGTTTGATCTGATAAATGTTGTTATGAAATCACCCATTTTATTCAGTCAATTCTATGATTCAGTTTATTCAATTCAATGAACTATTGATTTATTTTGATTCAATAACATTGAGAAGATTCTCAAACTTTGGAATGATTCAAAGAAAAACACATGTATTTTGATAGTTTTATTTTAAAAGGTTATGAGTTTGAAACATAAATAGATCTTTGAATTTTTCACAAAATATAAATTATAAATGGAGTCTCAAACCATTAGAGGGTAAGCATACCAAATAATATACATTCATTTAGTTGGGTAACGTCAATGGAGAAAATTCAAATTACAAATACAAAATGCATAAAGTATACATCTTTTTTTTCATATTTAGGTGACTTCAAGGGCTTTTTACATTCATTCTTGACATACTTTTATACAAAAAATACATAAAAAGGAGTCTTATATTCAAAAAGTAACGTTATTGTCGATAGTTGGGATTTGATGTTTACTGAAAATTGTACTGTCGCAATTATTCTGAATTGAACTATACTTCTGCTACATCTATGGTACAAATTGTTTATTATTGTATCATATTTTTACACAAAAGCTCTGTTTACGAACAGGGAGAATTTCATGTATCTCTAAATGCTTCGAGAAGAAATTTCTCTGCTTCACCTCCAAAACAAACAGTAGAGAAAGGTGAAATTCCCTTTGTCCGTAACCAAAGCCAACTGAATGAAAGCCGATTCAATACAAACTGATCATATCAAATCAGCAGAAAAAGCATTCTTTCTTATACTGCATTTGAATTTTTTCAAACCTGTTGATGAAACTGCTATAAATTCACTTGCGAATCAATGATTTTATCATCCACATTTAATTTATATGTTACGGAACACAGATCTTTTATATTAAAAAAATAAATTATGGCGCAAAGTTCTAGTTAATTCATATATAATTAAACGAAAAGAAATTTTCTTTCCCAATAAACAAAGTTCTCTGAGTTTTCATAATGATAACTTGTATAATGCTCACAAAACAATCAATATTTTTTCAATAAAATTTATGTAAAATTGAATTTGAGATAAACCAGTTTTTATAAACGGAAGATAAAATTTTCATCTGCTTTTTTTTTGCTATTCACGTGCTTATTTTAAACAGCTTATCAATGAGATAAAGGTGGATAGAAGAACGAACGTAAAAGTGCAAAAGAAGAAGCAAAAAGAAAATACCACAAAGTATAAGAGAGATAATAAATGAAGTTGAAGAATTGAAATTCTAATAAAAATAAATACTAATTCAAATGAACATATGTGAGTTTTAGAATACGATAATTGTGAGAGTAAAATAATGCGGAATAAAATACGTAAATAGAATTTGATTGAAACATTATTCATGATTTATGAAATGTAATATTAATATATAAATACAATATTTGTGAAATTACAGGAGAGGAAACGGAAGGTTATATCAGCAAATTCCGTCCACAAAGTCCAGTTTTGACTCCCAGACGTTCTTCCTTTGCAACAACATCAGCTTCAGGTACCTGCGATGCTTCCGCTCCTCTTGGATTCGAACCGGAAGGTAGTTGCGGAACTACAACCACCATGGAAAGCGATTCGCCACCCGCTTGTTTGCGGTGGGCAAGAAATCTGCATTCCCTGTTGCAAGATCCGGAAGGCCTGGACTTATTCAGAAGATACCTCGATCAAGAAGGCATGCCCCACGCGAACCCCCTTAATTTTTGGTTTGCGTGCGAGGGACTCAAAGAACAAAACGATCCGGATAAAATACATCAACTGGTTAAATTGATATACCGAAGGTTTTTTCTGAAATCGCAGTTGGCTATACCGGAAGATGTACGAAAGGAAGCAAATCGTCGGGTCAAAGAAGGAAGAACCGATGGGAAAGTCTTTGACGCGGTTCAAGCTGAAGTCGAAAGGCTCATCAATGAGACTACTTATCCAAATTTTCTTCGATCCGACATGTATCTTCAATACGTTCAAATGTGTCAAAATCCAGATTCCGGGGGTTGTCCGAGTTCGGGGTCGAGTAGAGAGATGTCCATTTCTTGTGGACCTAGTTTGTTGCCTACTCTGCACGAGGATAGCGAGTTCGTTGGTTCCGTGCACGGTTCGCATTCGGCCAGCGAAACACCCGGCGAAGTTCGTAGCGAGTTGAGGTTGACCAAAGACGTTCTTATGGCCACGCAACAAACTAGAGCGTTGGATCTCAGGCCCAAACCGGAAGCTTATGCCGGGTAAATAAAAATTATTCTTCAAAATTATCACTCCCTTCACACTTACCAAATTTGATTTTTTGCTGAATTTGTTGATTAATCAGTGTGTATAATAATATATATCAAATTTTGTTTGTTTTTTTCTCAATAACATTTATTTCATGCATCAATTGGTAACACGATTCTTTTAATCTTCCTCACGCTATATTTTCATTTACTCCGATTTTTAATTTTTTCCCGTTTGTTTTTTTATTTTTCATTTTGCCTGGCGTTTGTAGTATTTACTTGCAACATGGAGCTAGTCCGTATCATGTCATACCCAAATTGCACGCCCACTATTCCTCTTACAACCCAGTGTCAAGGCAGGATTCGGAATTGCAAAGCTTGAGCAGCGATGCACGAACAGAGTCCGATAGTATGTCTCTCGCTGATTCTACCATGTAAGTTTTGATGTTCATTCAATGATATTATGAGATTATTTATGAAGATGTATTTTTTAGAATTTTATCGAATTTTAGAACGAATATTCATTCTTCGCTTTTATTTGATTTCAGGGAAGGAATGAGCAGACAACGAAATAAAAAGCAGTACATGAGGCAACAGTGTAGGGCGATGAAGGAATCTGCTACTTTGAATCACGATCCCATGGCACATCATATCGTTATACCGCGAACTCAACGTATGCCTAGGCATCTCGCACAACCTTTGAAGACCGAACAGTTTGCTCAGGTGCTTATAGAAAAATTAGAGATTCTCAAGCGAGACAGGGAAGCTCAGGAGAAATTGGATAGGCATTTACAAGATGGTGATTGTCCAATGGGTGCAGATACGATACCTGTAGATCCACCGAGTGGAGCTCCCAAAGCTCTCGCCGACGCGTTGAGAGAAAAATTATTGATAGAAGAGGATAACGATCAAGCGATTCTCGATCAGCATGTATCCAGAGTTTGGTCGGATTTGACACCATCGAGATCTCCTGGTATATCGTCACCCAGACCTCATTCACCCGATAGAAGACGCGCTCAACACAATTATTCGAGGATGTATAAACAAAGGAAAGAGAAGGATGTATTTTCCACTTTCTCCGCCGACAGTGGTAATATTCCTGATTTTCCTGAGGGCAGCGATTTCATGGGAGCCGGCTCCGTTAGCTCGTTAGGGTCGCATTTACCTAAATCTAAATCCGTGCCATCCGATTATACAGATTCCCTCCATAAGCAAGACTTTTATCTTCAAGGTATTATATCATCGATTTTTTAAATTTGAATTCGAAAGGAATAGTATTGTTTTCGTGCTTGTCAAATTCAGTCGATAATTTGTGTTTTTAGGTCACGATCAGAGATTCCGAAGATCAGATATGACTAGAAGATCTGCGACGAAGAAGTCGATGACCGAGTTGACGGATAGCGGAGTGAGCGTTGTCAGTGATGCACCTCCTTTGACGATGGGCAAAGATCGTCTCATATCTTGGCTCAAAGATAATGATAAAAAAGTAGATGTAAGGCATAGTAGACATGGAAAAAAGTATGGTTCTCGCAGTGGGTCTTTAGAGAGAACCAGAGAAACATGGGGTGTACCCGCACAACCGTTTGTCGCCGATCCAGGAATGCCGCCTTTACCACAACCTCACATTGTAATTATCAATTCAAATAATAAAATTCATATAATTCAATGTCGAATGTGCATAACACGTATTTATTTGCGTAGGCAACGCAGTTGGAAGAAGCAAGAAGACGGTTGATAGAAGAGGATAGATCCCGGGGGAGTTGTAAGCAACGTTTCCCTAGTAATTCTAAAACTTACGAAGCTGGTATACAAAGTCAACCTTGTATACAGTCGAATCAATCTACATTAAGAAAAAGTAAACAAGATGCAGGAGATTTCACCACCGTTGTGTTCAGTTTTTGCGACGAACAAGTCCCTTATAGAACCAAAATTCCTGGTCATAATGTTACTTTGAAGCAGTTTAAAGAATATCTTCCTAAGAAAGGCAGCTATCGGTGAGTATTTCAAGATTGAAAAGTCGTATGAAATTCGTAGCTTTGTGTTTTTATGCAACTCTGATTTTTCTTCTCGCAGGTATTTCTTCAAAACTGAATGCGAGGATTTAGATACGAAAGTTATTCAAGAAGAAATAACGGATGACTCGGAAATACTGCCATTGTGGGAGGGAAAAGTAATGGCGCAAGTCAAATCACTCGAGTGATTTGTATTAACGAAAGAGAATCATTTCAAGTCAAAGTTAATCTAATCAAAACTTCAAACAAAAAGTGCCGCAGAATTTTATTCGAGAGGACCAGTATATATGTGTATTATATATGAAGAAGGCTTGCAACGATGCCAATGTTGTACACAATTCGACGAGCCTTCTTTGTTTGAAAATTACGATTGGAATGTTCTTCATTATAAAACAGCAAAGAGAATTTATTTTAATTTGAATTATACGAATAGGTTTATTACGAAGGTCTTGTTTCTTTGTTGTTTTTTTGTTTTCCTTTTTCTTTTTTTTTTTTTAAATATCATTTTCTGCAAATTATGTTTTTTGGTTCTAACATATTTTGTTCTCCGATCATTGAAGAGAAATGAAAAAAAATTCCAAATTATCTATACGACTAGAAGAAAGGACAAAAAAAACTCGTCACGCGTTTGTTTATTCTATTTTCGTAAAACTCGTGGATCTTCCTCTTTTGAGAGTAGATGAAAAATACATACGTGTACATAATCTTTATAAAATTTTCCACAGAAGACGTTTGTTTGACTAGCGGAAAGACTTGAAAAGAAATAGACTGGCCTAATAACTGTCCAAATTTTAATAATATAATGACTCGTCATTGGACAGCACGAAACGAACCAGATATCTTCCTTTTAAAGACTTCCCATAGTTTTTCCAATTGATTGTACAAAACTCCATGTAGTTGATCGCCTTAAATGCAGGTCTTTGTAGACCTTAGAACGTATTTCAAATTAGTCTTTAAGGAGGAAAGAAGGTATTATGTGTGTTAATGATAAAAAAAAGAAAATTGAAGTTTTATTTAACACACATAATACGAACATGTAAAGTATGATAGGAAAAAAAAAAGGTATAAATTACGTTCTGTCGTACCGCCATCGTCATTCTCATTTGAACATTGTAAAATACACTCACACGTACATTAAAACATTCATATATTAAAATGCAAGGCAAGAGCGCAATTGACATCCCGAAAAAAAAGAACACTAGTTGACAAGTCATTAGTGTTTTTTTTAGATTGTAACAATGTTTTTATCAGGTGCGGAAAATTGTGCCTTTTTAGTGCAGTAAGATCAAATTAAGCCTAAGCGAAGGTTAAATGATACTAATTGCAGAGTTTCAAGAGACCTAAGTGTCTAAAAGTCTTGAAAGAATAATTATTGATGAAATCTTATATGTTTATTTCTTATTTGGAACACGAATTTATCCATTGAGATCATTCAAATAAGAACAAATAAACTCATGTTGAAGTTAAGTTTTTCATTGATTAAAATCATGTTTTCTTTTCATATATTATTTATTACGATCTGGTACATTTCTTGAATTGCTGTATTATATATTATAGTATATAAATAATATAAAACAGAAACCCTAGTGGCATTCGTCTGCGCAATAACGTTGAAATGATTCTTATTAATAGTATTAAGGAAAAAATTTTTTAACCATTTGTTCGTTCGCTCTTATAGAGTGAATGAACTGTGTATAGACTGTACAGATGGTCCAGTGATTTTAGAGGTATTTTTATTGACAAAATTTCATATACTCTCTCAATAAATTATGAAAAAGAAATGATGAAAATCTTTTGGTGTATACGAAATACGTGTTATATTGGCAATCTCGAAAACATCTGTTCGATCCCATGCAGAACGATTGGTTGTTACAATAATCACAAGTATCGAAGGAACTCTAAAATTTTTGGACCGCTATGATGTTTGCGAAAGATCTTCATTAATACGAATAGGGTATAATTATTATACGAATTTTGTAAATCTTCTAAGAGAAGATGAAAATCTTTCTGCGATCAGAATCTTCAATGTAACGAGGAGAAAAGCAGACTGAAAGATCTGCAGTAGAATGTCACTAGAGGCTAGAGACACGGCAGGGTGTCTACGGAAATTTTAATTCCATTGAAAGCGTATTGATTACATTTTTATGCATCATGTTTTATCCCTTTTATCGTTTCAAAGCCACTTTTGGTACTCATATTTGTTCCCTGCTCAATGAGTGTTTTGAATCGGTAATTCCCTATCCATCTATAGTTTTTGATCGGTAATCCAATATGGATTTATAGTTTTGTATGGGGAGAAAACTATATTTTAATAATAGTTCAGTATAGAAAACTATAGAACCATATTGAATTATCGATTTAAAAAGCTTATTCGAAACTATTCATATTCTAAAATGAATCATGATGCTTTCTATAGCAAACTATATAGCTTTTTATGTGAAATTCTTTATCCGTTAAGGTCATAAGGGGTCCTTCGGGCCTGTAACAAAAATTTATTTTCACACATTTTGGGAGTGATGCCTCTTGGCAACAACACATGTCAGGACAAATTGAAGTTTACATTATACACTCAAAATTATAGAGCCACAAACTTTCTTTGAGGTCTTACGAATCCCCCAGTGACCTTAACGAGTTGAGCAGGGTTGAGTATATCAATTCTTATCTTTTATCCAACAATCTTTTTTGATACTTCTGATCTTTAACATTCAAATTGAGTTTGAAATTACAGTAAAATGAAAGATAATTTACATGGTAGACATCCTGTTGAATGTATAAATAAATCTTTTCTCGGACAACACGAAAAATCAGTGGTACATACGAATGTTACAATCGCAAATTCTCGCTTTCGAAAATTATGTTATTTGGAGAAAAATCATTCAAACGAAAGTACTGAAACACGAATGTATACGAAGTGGAAAAAGGAGGAGTGAATGATGGTACTAAAATTGTAAAACTCTACGTTGATATTGTTATCGTAGACAAAAAATTCAAGGCCTAGAATTCAGAGTTTCAATAGAAAATTCGAGTATGTGACTTAATAAAGAGAAAATCGAATGTTTGAACATCTTCAACGGCTCTGAATGATTAATTTTGAAAACACAAACGAATTGGTTAGAACTGTAGAAAGAAAGATTGGAAAAAGTTTTTCTACGACAATACTTCAATTGTCTCTATGCCACGGATGGAAATGATGTATTGTCATTGATAACATTTTTAATTATGTATAATTGATTATCTTTAATTAATATCAAAGTGTTCCTGTACCTATAATTAATAATAATAATTATTATTATTGTGTATCAAAAATATTGAGAATAATAATGCGATTTTCACTGGATCAAATTAACTTTTTAATTGAACTTTTTAATTTAAGTTTTTTTGAAATTAATAATCTGATAAAATTATTAGATAACAGTCATCAAAAGTTACGCTTTTAAAATGCAATCATCTTAATGCGGATAATTTCTTATTCATTTATTTTGTAGAAACGCGAGGGCAAAGGATTTAGTGACTATGTAAGATGAATGTTTATATCTTGACAATTTTAACCTTTTACTATGTGTACATCATCGAAGACATCTATCTTTATAGGAAATTTCTTATCCATCGATCTCACAGATGAACCTCCAATTCACGCAGTGCAATGTGGAGGTGCCATATCATATTGGTAGCGGTGCTGTTGGGAAATATTTTATGGATGCACATAAAATACTCGTGTACGTAAGAATCTCGTACAGGTATTTACAGAAGATTTCAAAGATTGTTACGCTACATGGCACATTATTGAGGCAGATCACCTCCACATTGCACTGCCTGGATGGAACGTAGAGAATTTGTTTGAAAAATAGATTTTTCACAGTTTTCACTAAATTATAACAAAACTGATTATGAAATAGTTGGATTTTAGACTATTGTGTACTGAAAAATGATTTGAGAGTAACTGTGTGTCCGCTGGTTAGGTTTTAGTAAAAAAAATCATCCTGCAAACAAAAATCACTAACTCTTTGAAACGCCTGAAATCGTGTTTGCTGAAATATTAACTAAACATTGATCGAACAACAACTTTCGTTGATATATAGAGAGAGAAGGTGTAATTTGGTGGATTTTCGGTCGAAGACAGTCAAATCACAAGTCAACAGTTATTTTTAGTCGAATTTCGATTAAACCAAATTCACTCAAAGTATATCTTGGAATATCTTGACAACTCTATCCAAAATAGTCTGATTTGCACATTGAGCATGCGATGAAAAAACAATCACAGCGTTTTTCAGGTTTTGTGGTAGATAAAGTTTTCATAGAGAATCAAAACTCATTCCCAGGGCAGATGCATTCAAAGGGATAACAATGCTGGAACGTTGGTCGAATCTTTCGTGTAAGATTTCTCCAAAACACTTGAATATCTTGTAAATATCGCTCTGTACAGGAATTTGATTGAACATTCAAGAAAGGCTTTATTATAAACTCTGCTATCAAAATCCTGATTAATCCAGATAAAACCTGATCAAAATCCATGAAATCGGCCTATGCGTTTTTATGGAAATTTCACAACAAGGGCACAATATTTTGAAAATATTGAAGTACTTTTGAGAGGTCTTGAACGAATATTTAGCTAGTGTTTTTCTGTTTTAAATGCCAAATAGAATCCATTAAAACGCTTTTGTTAGAATCTAAGAGGTTCCTTTTCTATAAAATACAATAGGAAACTAATCCATTTTTTAATGGTTTCTATTTGATATTCAAAATGTGCACATCCACCTTCAAACTCATTAAATTTTTTTAATGGGATCTATCTGAAATTGCAATTAAGTTCAAAATCCAGGTAGAATGTATCGGAATGAATTTTCTTCAGTGTTGTGAAGTTGAAAATTTGATCAGTTTTAAATTGTATTTTACAGGAAAAAAGCCGCATATGTTTCATGTTCCAGCAAAAATTTTTTTAATATATTGTATCCGGCATTCGGCGCTGAGTTATAGCTAATGACTAGGACTCTGGTTAAAAAAATCCATAGAATCTGATGAAATGAAATTTAATAAGATTTGGTCAGAACATTGTACAAGATTTAATGAGATTTGGCGAGAATCAATGGTTTCGTTGAACCAGGGGAGTCGCTAGCCATTTCGTATTGGACAATTTATTTAATAAGTATTGAATAAATTCGTTCAAACTGAATGTCTGACGATCCTGTGAATCGGAAAGAATTCTTATAAATCCAGTTTGTACGAATTTATTCAGTCGTTTTCAAATAAAATATTTGATACCAAGATAGCACAACTCTCACAGCACCATAGTCCCAGAAGAATTCTTGAAGAATTCATAAAGAACACTCTGGGAGAGTTCTAAAAGAATTCTCCATGAATACATTGTACTCCAGAAGAATCGAGATCTCCGAAGATTCATTCGTTGAATGTTCTTTGAACGTTAAAATGTCTGTACGTTTATCGAATGGTTGTCGAATGTTCATTGGACGTTTGACGGCCATCTTGTTCTCTTGGGGATATTTATTATGAGCTAGTTTAGAACTCTTGATCCCAAATAGTACATTAGAATCTCAAATGGATCCTAAAAAAAACTTCTTCAAGAAATTTTTGAGGATGCAAAGAGTTCTTGAAGAATTAAAAAAAAAATTCGGTTCGTCAAACATTCACTGTATAAATTATTCCTTTGACAGTTTTAACTGTACTCGCAAGAGTCCGATGAATAAAATTTCTTTTGAAATTCTTGCAAAACTCTTTGCATTCGAAAGAATTTTCAAATAGTTCGTTTTCCAGAATTTTTTCCAGGATTCTGGAAGAAGAACTTTTTAAGAATTCCTTTAGGATACAAAGAGTTCTCGAAAAATTCCAGAAAGATTTCGATTCGTCAGACATTTGCGAGTTCTGTTGAAATTCTATGAAATTTCTTTCAGAATTTTAATAGAACTTGCAAATTGCTGACGGATCGAATTCTTTTTGAAACTTTGTAATTAACCCTTTGTATCTCCAAAGAGCTCTTAAAGAGTTCTTTTTCCAGAATCCATCTGGGGTTCTTGTGTGCTATTTGGGTGGAAACAGTCTCATCAAATTTTAAGAAACCCCGTGAATGTCACACGAATTGAATTATTTTTAAAACTCTTCAAGAATTTTGAGTATCTCAAAAAAGCTTTCGAATAGTCATTCTTCCAGAATTCATCTCAAATTCTTGTGCACTATCTGGGAAAACTCAATACAACATTCCCAGACAGCACGGAAAGATCACCCACAACTAAATTTCGATTGCAATCATCATAACATCAAATTTAAAAACTTTTTAACCATAACATCGATCAATGTGCATTATTTGGTAAACTCCTGTTCGGCCGAAAGATCGTTGTCCCGAACTCTACAATCTTGAAATATAACTAGATGTTACTAGTCATGTGCGAATGAAATTAGAAGTTACCAGAACTATAAGGTAGCAAGAGCCCGGAATAACATTTACCTGAAAGACAATGATTTGCGAATCCGAAGAAAATGACCAGAAGTTCCTAGCTTTCCCCAAATAGCCTCAGATTTTACTGCTCTCGAGTGAATGACCTTTCGGGTACTCACTACATTACCGGGCCAACGGGTGTTTACCGATTATTCCCTCAATGTTTACGTGGTTGAATTTAGATTTTGATCAAGAATTTATGAATTATGACATACTTTTTCGTAACTCATGAAAGATAGGAGGGAATGGATTCAACCCACCAACTGTCCTTTAGCGGATCTGGGTGAACCGATAAGCGACCAAAAATTTCGGTTACATTTTGGTGAAAAATCTTGGTTTTGGTAACCTCTTAGTTGGTTAGGACCAGGGGTATGACACTTCCTATGCTCACCGTATAAAAATGAGGGTCGCAATTTGTATCCCCCTCCCCGATCCCCACTCACCCGCGCGGCAAGGTGGCGCCACTAAACTTCGTCAGCAGCAAAGTTTGTTGTCACCATTGGATCAAAAACATGCAGAAATATTGGTTATGATCGGTTAGCCTATTCAACTGCTGACGAAAACGGGTGCTGCCACCTATCGGAGCGGGGGTGAGAGGTGCGGGGGGGATGACATCGAATTAAGAACACATTTTTCAACGGAGTGTCATACCCCTGGTTAGGACATTTTTTTCAATAAAAATTGATCAAAATCCAACCAGAATTCAACCAATCTCAATTTGGTAATTTTCCGGCCATTTTTCAGTCTCTTTGTGGTGATTTTCTGGGTTTTCACCTCAAAAATACCAAAAAGATTCCAAAAACGGATCATATTTTTGGTTACCTTTTGGTGGCAGATTTGTTCAAAGCAACTGTTAGTTTTCGGTCACAAATAGGTCTTCATATGGTAAATGCCATCTAAGTAACCATTTTCTGACCAAATTTGTACCAAACCAAAGTAACCAAACTAATAAACCAAAAAAATTGGTCACTTTCGAATCGCTAGGGACATGAGACAAGCCTTAGGCCCGAGTCACATGGAGTTGAAAGATGGCGGAAAGCAGAGCGCGGAACCGTTGGCTGGAAAGAGAAGCGAATATTTGCCTCTCTATTCAACCAAGGGTTCCGCGTTCCGCTTTCCGCTCTCTTTCAGCTCTATGTGACTCGGGCTTAAGGCTGGCCTCCCATGGACCGGAATTCGTTCCGGCGGAATGACTTTAAACCAATCGCTTTCTCAATTTCTTTCAGAGCGTTCTATCAGAAATCTATAAAAAATTGTGCATTGGTTCAATTTTCATTCCGCCGGAACGAATTCCGGTTCATGGGAGGCCAGCCTTAAGAGCCTATATGGACTACATTTCCATCTGTGGGTGGAAATATATTTTCCAATTTGTTGATTGGTTGAGAAATTGATCCAGAGAGCAAGCTCCTGAGACGATCGGAAGCAGCCTGTGTTAAATTCAGAATTGACAAGCCCATTCCCAAAAGAATTCGCAATCTAATACGTTCATACTTTTGAATTCTGTTTACGATCGGCTGGGATTTGCCAATCCAGGATTCAGAACTCAACGATGTAACAACGGTAGACATGAAAACGGCCCAGCAGGGGGTAAGAAATTCATGTAAACAAACCCGTTCATATCCAAAATGACAAGAACAGAAAAATTTTGAATTGTGGTTATAGGTTTTGAAATATTGTAGAACATATTTGTTGGTAGTTGAAACTACCTTATACTCCCAATAATTAAATGAAACCGGCTACTCATGATAATTACTTCAAAAAATTTTCATTAAATCTTTTTTATATCGTTGCAATAAAACAATAAAATATAACCTAAGAATTGAAGGTACAGGCCCTCTTTACTGAAAGATACAAAGATGTTTTCGAGAATAAGTAAGTACGGTATGAACGGTAGAGCCGCTCTGCTTGCTCGACAATGTGGAGTTTTAAAGGTAATTAAACATTGTTGTTGTTCATACACCGATGTATCACGAAGTGAAACAATATTGAGTAATCAATTCTTGTTTTGGTTTCAGAATCATGTCTTATCGAATGTAGAAATTAATCCTGTATATGTAACTCAATGTGTGCGACATAGATCTCATACTCCATTGAATACAATTATAATGTTTGTTCCTCAGCAAGAGGTCTGTATTTATTTGGTTTTTAACAAACGTCCGCATGTATCCCTATGGAAAAGATCTCATGAAAACTGAAGCATTCGTTAGAGATTTATGAGATTTTATTATACCATTAAGGTTTATACATCATAAAGACACATGAAATTGACATTTTCTATGAGATTTTGATGTGTTCTTATTCAGGGATTCATCAGAATGTATCAGCACTTATCAGACTTTTCCAACAGGGGTAGTCAATCGGTATACAAAATAATGGAATTCTCTTGATATTGAATTCAGGCATGGATAGTCGAGAGGATGGGAAAATTTCATAGAATTTTGGATCCTGGATTCAACATACTTCTTCCTATAGTCGATCAAGTCAAGTATGTTCAAAGCCTCAAGGAAATAGCAATAGATGTACCAAAACAAAGTGCCGTTACTTCAGGTATCAAATCCTGTTTATGGGTAATAGCTATTCTAATTGAAATATTGATATTCAAAAGTTTAATGAGGGCATTTTAGGATACCAGGTACACACTGTCAATTCCCTGCAACATAGAGGAAATAATTAATTGTGATTGAGTTATCGTATTTACTCTACCGATAAGGGACAATACAATCAATAAGTCTAATTTTTCATAGATTATCTAAATATTCGAAAATCGAGTCAGTTTTTTGCTTTCGACATTTCTAAATCCGATGTGGATGTAACGAGAATTCCAAGACTTCCTCGATATCACTATTATTCCAAACAGTTCCTAAATTTTACGAGAATGGAATAGAAGTTTTAGAAGTGTTTGCAATACCTTATCGTCTTCATCTTTGAAAAAGAAATTCAAGGATTTCTCAGGGATACAAATAGTTAGACTAAGTAGCAAAATTCAAAGCAGCCTATGTTCGAAGAAACTAGTATGGCTGGAACTGTAACGTAACTCAATATGATTTTATATAAAATTTGTATCAAGTTTCTATAAATATGAATAAAATGTCGATTATAGCCCTAGCTCTAAAAATTAGAAGTGCAGATTTAGGATCTATTAACTTCCCTTAGCCAATGCAAAATCTCTTTAGAATTGAATTTCAAAAATAATTTCATCATTCTGTTTTAATATCAAACATCGTTTAATAATGCATTTTTAATGTAATCAATGACAAAGATACTATTCATTACTTTTGAAAAATCAACCGCTTTAAGTTAGATTCATTATCTAACTTGAGAGAAAATAAATGAATCATATTTTCAGATAATGTCACACTCAGTATCGATGGTGTACTATACCTGAGGATAAACGATCCGTATTTAGCGTCGTACGGAGTCGAAGATCCAGAATTCGCAATTATTCAACTCGCTCAAACCACTATGAGATCTGAGTTAGGAAAGATATCTTTAGATAAAGTTTTCAGAGAAAGAGAAGGTTTGAATGTTGGCATCGTAGAAAGCATTAATAAAGCTAGCGAAGCATGGGGTATTACTTGTCTTAGATATGAAATCCGTAAGTTCAATATTCACTCTTATTTACCGTAGATTTAAGGTAAAACATTTGAATGATATAGTCTTTATTTGCCAACTTATTTCAAAAATGATTGCATCGAATCATTTAAACTTGGTTTTTAAAGATTCCGCAAACCATTAACCATCTTCAGACCCTAAGTTTGTTTAATTTAATCTAATCGTTTGTAGTAAATAACCTCGCCACTATGAAATCACTGCCATCCCGGTTGGATTTATCAATTATTGAAAAAAGTTTGATTTCTTATACTTTTCCCATTCAACCCCTTGAGCGTTACAAAATGTTTAATTATATGCGTCGCAAAAATGTTTCTGAAACGTCTTAAGAACATCTCGAAAATAATCCAAACGTTCTAAAAACGTTGAAAGCACATATTGTACTTTATGAGAACATGAGTTTTATAATTAATACGTGATTGTCAAATTCATTCCAATTCAAACAATAAGAAAATGAGATTCGAGCAAATCAATTACAAATATTTTCCCAATTCAAGGTGACATCAAATTACCACCCAGAGTACAAGAAGCTATGCAAATGCAAGTCGAAGCAGAGAGGAAGAAACGTGCAGCAATTTTAGAATCTGAAGGAATTCGAGAGGCGGATATAAATGTTGCGGAAGGAAAACGTCAAGCTCGTATTCTTGCTTCCGGTATTGATTCACCCCTTTACATATACAAAAATTTTGTTTTCAAGCCAGTTTATGGACACATGAATAATAATTACAGAGGCTGATAAACAAGAACAGATTAACAAAGCTGCTGGTGAAGCTGCAGGATTAATTGCCATAGCCGAAGCTCGTGCGAAAGGACTACACGTCATATCGAATGCTTTGGGTGTGGTGGACGGAAAGAACGCAGCTGCGCTAAGTATCGCGGAACAATATGTTCGTGCATTTGATAAATTAGCCAAAACAAACAACACCTTGATACTTCCCGGGAACGTAGGAGATGTATCTTCTCTAGTAACTCAGGTTGATATACCACTCATTTTCATCCACCGTTTCGATTAGGGACCTTCTCAATATATCGTAAATTTCCAGGCCATGTCGATCTATAAACACGTCATGCCCTTGGACGAGAACCGAATGCGATACGAGAACAAGAACGATTTATCTACCCAGGAATCTTATGACGAGGCATATGAATATTTCAGTGACAAAGAAGAGGCGGAAAAACACAGGAGGAATGAGAAAACACTTCCTAAAGCATTGTAAATATTTAAAAATAAAACATTTTTCACTTAATTCTATAACAAATGATTTTTCAAGGATCCAAAGAAGAATTCATCGAGGTATATAAAAGAGCTTTAATGAAATTTTTGTGCATTTAGAGAACAATTTGTTTTATCAAAATATAAATTACTTATTTCTCCTCACTTCCTCTTCTTAGATTGTACTGATACCGTGGGTACAGGAATAGAGTATGTTTCTTGAGAAATTCTATTGACATAGTACAGGGCGATCATGGAAAAGAGGAAGCACGTCGTGGTTGCAACTCTATGCACTAATCCCGATGATATTAAACTAATCATCAATGAAAACAACACTGAAATTGAAAACTCAAATTACTTTTTGTGCCCATTTTTGAAGGAATTTATTCATAATTACCTTCGGGGAAGAGTTTGGATTGGAAAGATTTTCCGAACAGCGCAGTCTCTAAGTTTCCTATAGCTGTCAATACAAATATAAATAACAAGGATCCGATATATCCTCCCAGTATGATATGCATTTGAGAGGATGTAAGCCAAACTTTATACATCTGCATTCCAGAGAATATTAGAACCGTTAAGATAGAAGATAATGCAAACGATACTCCACTGGTGACAGCTGTGAACAAATATTTGGAAATTTTAGAAACTTACCAAATAAAAAGTTTATAAATTCAATTCTAAATTGCTGATAAATTTAGCCTAAAAATCATGATGGATTGTGTACATTTTAATCAAATTTATACATATTTTTTTATTACATACCCATTATTTTTTATTGTCGTTGTTTGATTGAATCGATATTTATCTGTAAATAATCATAGCAGTGGACGACGAGTGGTAGATTTTGATTTTGTAAAAGTTTATAATTCATTCAATACCGGCAATATTTATCTTATTCTACAGGATTTCGCCGAATTCCATCTGAAATTTGATGACGTGCCTTGGTTGTGTTCGAAAGTTTGACCATTTAATATACTTTTTTAACTGTGTTCTGAAACTTCAATTCGGTAACTCTGAAAGGCAGAGGTGGAAGAATCCAATAGACCTGAAAGACAATTAGCCCGATAAACGATAGACCCGCACTGTAAAAAATATCTTTGGTAAATTACCCATATCTGATAAACAACTAATCCATATATGAATTGGAAAATCAGAATTTTCTGTGAAAGCACTACATTCGGTGTAGAAGGAATAAATTTTTATTGTAAAAGTCTTACACTTAACCCAGATAACACAATAATTCGTGAGCCGTTCCAAAAGAGTTCTTGAACTAAATTCTGGAAGAATTATTTTTCCAAACTCTTGACGAGTTCTCAAAGAGTTCTTTGAATTCTAAAAGAATTATTTGACAGCTCTATAATAAATCCCTTGGGTGTTCTATAAGAGTATTGAAAGAACACTTTGAGATGACTTGAAGGATTTTTTAATGTCTGCTTGTTAGAACTCTTACGAAGCTCTGTCCCTGCTAAAGAAGAACTTCCTACCCTGGTGAAAGGGAAGCGTGTCATGAAGAGTAACGGAAGCGTAAGCATGTTTCAGATTACTTTCCTAATACTTCTCATATGCTTCCTATCCACTCTTGGATTACGCTTCCGTGCGTAAAGCCCGGTTTCTATGAAATTGGGGTTTCTTCGGATACGCTTCACACACTTCAAATATACGTTCGAACCACTCTTAATGTTCCACTTGACGCTCGGTATACGCTTAAATCCACGTTCCAAATACTTTCCAACTACGTTCCTGACACTTTCTATTACACGCTTCCCTTTCACCAGGGTACGAATTCAATGTACATGTTGAATTCCCGCAGATTTCTATAATTGTGAAAAAGCGTTTGGTAAAAATTTCAATGATTGATTTGGTATGATCAATTTTATAGGTTATATTTCTAAAAAGTGCCTGAACTTCAATATTTTCTGTTAATTGAATGATCATTCGATAGATAAAAGCTTGATCAACGTAGAAGATCAGATGAATCAATCATTGAATAATTATCCATATACACATAATATGTTAGAATGATTTTTATATTTGATAAACACGAGTTCCGTGAGAGTTCTTTAATCATTCATGTCAAGAGTTCGCAGCGACTTCTGTCAATTAATGGATCGAGCTCGTTAAGAGTTCTATCAACAGAACATTAACGACTTCTTAGGGTAATTGAGAAGAACACTTGTCGGTTACTTTAGAATTATTGATGAATGCGTTTTACCAATCCCGAGTTCTTCAGGAACTCTTCAAGAATTTCTTGGGTTATCTGGGAACGTGGAAGAAATAAATTTCTTTTTGGAAATGTCTCACGCTCAGTTTAGAAATATTACACAAGTTTGTAAATTGCTAACAATGTAGGTAATAAAATTCACTATACTGAGCGTGAACAATTTAAAAACTTGTGTAATCCCTGATAACACACGAAGAATTCTTTTTAAAAAACGAGAATAGAATTCTTCAAGAACTCTTTTCGAACTGATGAATTCATAAAGAGCTCCAGAGGAGTTCAATGTTTGGCACATTAACGAGTTCTTTGAGAGTACTCGAATAATACTTCCAGCATTCTCGAGGAACTCGTTAATTCTCGAATTCATTAGTTCGAAAAGAGTTCTTGAAGGATTCTATTCTTGTTTTTGAAAAAGAATTCTTCATGTGCTATCTGAGAGGTAGTATGCAGTAAGCCCGACTGACAGTTGACCCGACTAATTATAAAAATATAATGAAATAAAATGGAAAATTAATCGAAATCAAAGCGTAATTAACCTTTAATCTATCCATCTTCACAGTAAAAGGTTGAATAAGCTTTGATTTTGATTAATTTTTCATTTTATTTGATTATATTTTGATAGCTAGTCGGGTCAACTGTCATTCGGGTTAACGCCAGTCGGGCTTATCGCATACTACCATCTGGGATATTACTACACTAAGTGTGAGATTTTTCCAAAGAAAAATGTATTTCTTCTACGTTGAGTGTAAGACTTTTATAATAAAAATCTATTCCTCCTACACTAAATGTAGTGCTTTCCCAGAAAACTCTGATTTTCCAATGCATATATGGATTGGTTGTCCATCAGATATGGGTAATTTACCAGAGATATTTTTTACAGTGCGGAGACGAGTCTCATGGTGCATTTTTACACCCATAATCATATCGCTGTCTTTGTTCATCTCTTAGTTCCAATCATATGGAAGCACAGCATAAGGTTTCAATTTTCGGGTTAACTGACTTTCGGGATACTCGTCTTCGGGTCTATTTTGGGGTCTACCGTTTTCTGATAGTATGCAAGAAGCCTTAGGCTGGCCTCCCATGGACCGGAATTCGTTCCGGCGGAATGAAAATTGAGGGTCGGTGCCGAATCAACGAAAAACCAAATCAACGAAAAAAAATTTACTAGCAGTATGAAGTTGTCATTTTGTTGCAGTATGAAATGGAATTAGTCATAGATCATTGATTAAATTGAACGAAAATTCTTTATGTTGACCTATTCACTGCACCCGTTTATTACAGTAGACACGTAATTCATCATTCTAATAAAATTATTAATGATCTTCCTAATCGATCGGTACAATCAAACTGTTTCAAACGTCTGTAGAGAACGAAAATCGGTTTGTTGTTATCATAAACATAACCATACCATAATCATAAACATAACAAAGGGAAATTAAGTTTACCGTGGGGTTGTGTTAGCAAATCAATGTTTTTTACTTTTCGTTTAATTTAATCAATGATCTATGACTAATTTCATTCCATACTGCAACAAAATGACAACTTCATACTGCTAGTAAATTTTTTGTCGTTGATTTGGTTTTTCGTTGATTCGGCACCGACCCAAAATTGAACCAATGCACAATTTGTTATAGATTTCTGATAGAACGCTCTAAAAGAAATTGTGAAAGCGATTGGTTTAAAGTCATTCCGCTGGAACGAATTCCGGTCCATGGGAGGTTAGCCTGACTACTATTGTTGGTTGATCACTAGGGATATTTAGTGATTTCACCAGAAATCACCAGTTTTCAGACAACGATAAGCAGTCGGGCTTCTCGCAAACTATCGGTTTTCTCTGTTTTCCTGATGAATTGAGAAGAGCTGCAATGATCCTCCAGCATACGAGGGCAAGGTTTTGAAACACGAGTCTTGTATCAAATCAATGAATAATTAATTCGCTTTCATCACTGAAAATACTGCAATACTGTAAAATGAATTATTTCATTCGCTTTCGATAGGTTTGTACAGAATGGATTGGAAACCACGCACAAACCTCATGGCTTTGACTTAAGGTATGTTCTGAAGTCTCCTTTCCGTGCTTTGGAACATCCTTGCATCTCTCTCCGATCTATCGAACATACAAACACAAAATCCAACAGACGGAAACGGAAGGTTGAAATTTCGGAACATAACCCTATCGATTCCTTGAAACGTCAAGAAAGATGCTACCACCAACTCGCGGGTCAAACTGAAACAGCCCTATAGATTGGCAATCGACGTCGGGGGTGAAAGAGGGAACCGGGTCGCCATATTGGTAGATCGTGGGTGCCTTCTGTGTGTTGCCGCTGTGAGCTGAGCTGTCGTCCGTCCAGCTGAGCTCTATGCGTGCGAACTCTGGTTATAAGTGGGTGCAATCGCGACAAGTAGTTAGTGGTAGAATAATATAACCGGAAAGAAAGTTGAATGATTTAAAGGACCGTTCGGCGAAAGATTACGTATCGGGGAATTATCGGTGTTCATGTACGTTTATGAACGATCGGTGATTGTATTCGTTCCACAGTGCTGATATAGTTCCATTTTTCCTTTTGTAGGGCAATACTCGTGAGTGCGCGTATGTGTACATAAAATATATATATTATAAGAAAGTAAGATATATAATTGCATAACCATCAACGCATGAACGTTAAATAATAATTGAATTATTGTTAAAAGCTTGTGTGTATGTGTGTGTTGTTCATCTTCATCAGGTGAGGGAAGGTTGACAGGAAGAACTCGGACAGCATGGCGGGTCAAACGATAAACGACAGGCTTTTGGCTGCAAGGCACAGCATTGCTGGACAAGGTCTGGCAAAAGCTGTTTGCAAAGCAACCACCGAAGAAATGATCGGTCCCAAGAAAAAACATCTTGATTGTAAGTGCTTTTTCTTTTCTCTCATCTCCCTTTGACAGCCTCCATTCCAATTCACATGGATTTATTTCCATTCCGTTTTATACAGTGTCGAATAGTTCTGTACTCGACGAGTCCTTGTTGACAATATTTCGACAGGATTTCTTTATTTTCAAAATCATTCTAATTCAACGGTAGATGATTTGTAGGTTATATTCCCTTGGAATTCTCTCGTTGAGGTTTGCGTTCCTCACCTGAAGGTTTCCGTTGATTTCGTAAGGTATATTCATCTGTCGTTGAAGGAGATTCTTCAATTTTCATGGACACATATGTTACACAATGTACAAATATGCAGGTGATTTTTGTTTCGAGTAAAACAAACATCAAATTTTTCTGATTAATTTATCGAATTCGTGCTCGCAATTCCAACGAGACTGGCATTTCTTTTCAAAATAACGGATTGCCTTGTTCAAACGTTGCGAATCTTATTCAATCATTGTACGTGAAAATCAAGCGAAATTTGGGTGAAGAAATATTGATTTTTCGAGTGGAAAAAAATAGAATTTTTTCATTCTGCTGCTCGAATGTCTTCAATTTTTAGTTTTCAATGGAAAAATTGAACGATAGAAATCTAGTGCTGTTTAGAGAAAATACAATTTTTTGACATTCTAATGAATAAAAATGAAAAAATAGAACAAGTTTCAGGATCTATAAATGTTTCCTAGATAAGCGGTTGTTTCATGACCGAATTTTCCAACGTCATTTCGTGTATCTTTTCTGTGATAATGTTTATTGATTATCGAAGTATATATTAATATCTTCCCGTTCGGTGCTTTTCTTCCATTCGGAGTAGCAGTTGTTGAAATATATCGATTCATTGTATTTATGAATATGATATTTACAACAGCTTTTCGCGGGGAAGTGATTTGTTTGTAAATTTCTGAATTCAGAGTTCCTTTCAGTAGTGAAAGACTTTCATTACATCCCAGCGCTCGTTTAACCCTTCAAGGACAGACGGTTGAAGCAGCATCCTGGTTGGACACACTGGATGTGCGGAGTCTGTGCTTTACAAGTTGGAATATTTTATAGTTCCACCAAGTGACTCGAATTTTATCTGGGTCTGGGTCGTGAAGGGTTAAAGTAGGATGTATCAGACACAAGTCCTATACGAATTACTCATTATTTTTAATTATAATGAAAATAATTTCAAAATTTGTCGTATGTTTTCCTTAGAACGAGTGAATCTTATTCATTCAAATTCATAAGCAATAATGAAAATTGTTCCCCTGGTTTACCTTGAATTCCGTGAATATAGTTGGTCAACTTGAAATAGTGAACATGTTCGAATATCACCTTTGAGTCAACAATATAATTTTTTTCCTCCTTTTTCCATTCTTTGTAATAAAAGCAGAATAATTAGTGTAACAATGTGATACGTGAGGTCATATTTAAAGCCGATGTAATGGAAGAACTGTGAATTCAAGATGAGAAAGAAAGACCATGCAAATTGAAAATGTCGTGGAGAATATTGTAGTTTTTATAATAATGATGATGATAAGAGAAGTTCACGTATCGGTAGATTACTCTCGAAAAAGTCGTTGACAAGGATGTATCTTTTCAATAAGTAGCGAATCATTTCCATGAGAATTCATGAAATCAATGCGGAGAGAATTGTAAATATCCTGTATGAGCTGTGTTCGTTCAAAAGTCGTTGCAGAATGGTGTAATAAATATTTATTAGTTTCGAAACCATTTCTCGCAACGCAAAAATTCCAAACCGTTTCCGAGCTGTGCGATACGCGAATTACGAGATTATTACAGTTACGAATACTAGACGACACTGTTTAATTACTACTTATGATAATAAACAATGTATCGGAGAGGTGTGAAAGGTCAATTGATATAATGATTTATTCTTCCAAGTGGGCGTATGTATTGATGGTAACAGAAATACGGGAACAATTCTCGTTCATTAGCCTATCTTCTCGTGATACATGCCAGGGTGTATCATACTATTTTCGACGAACAAATAACGAGAGATTTATAAATTATGCATCGAGAAATCGATGCGTTAGCATATTTATATTACGTGAGAGCATGTTCGGATGAACATTTGAATAATTGAAACAGGGCATTTATAATTAGTCTTCAATTTCATTAAAAATTACCGTAATCTCTTTCAATTTATAAAAATTCATTGATATGTAATTTCTATAGAATCGTATTATTCCTCTACCTGATTTCTAAGCAAATTAACTATCTCATCTTCGAATTTTTGAATTTCATTATTTGAGCAAATATAACGATATATTTTTGAATATTTTCCACGCAATCCTTTAATCGTTCCTAGCATATTAACCCTTTCAAGACCACGGAGACATACTTACGTGGAAATTTAAACCGGGCCAGTACTGGCCCAGATCCTTTGAGTTCTTCACGAAGAAAAATTTGTAGCAGAGATCCCCATAATAATAGCAGTTTTGGGACACATGAGCATTTATGAACATTTCTCCTTTAATTCGTAGTAATTTTTCTCAAACTTATAGTAATATGTGTCAGATGCAAAGTTATTTTCACCAAAATAAGGTATGGATTACCATAATTAAAGGAGGAGTGCACATGAATGCTCATGTGTCCCAAAACTGCTATTATTATGGTAAACCCTGCTACACATTTCCCATGCGTTTTTCTCCGTGTTTGTTATGTCACAAGGTGTCTACTACTCCTTGAATATCCTTAAATCCTGGGAATATCCTGGGAAACCAGAATCCCTCCTTAAATCCTGAAAAACATCTGGAATAATTTTTTTATCCTGGGAAAGTTGAAATTGCATTTTTGATCAAAAATTGCGATATTCATACTTTGATTGATCACCTGGAGCTTAAAATTTGATCAAATATGTTGTCCAAATGCAAAATGAAACATATCTGTTACTAATATTCATTAAAAGAAGCATTATTTCAAGTTTAAATAAGTGAAAATTTTGTTCCTTTTGAAATAGATGTCCTATAAAACGTATAAGACGATTACTTGGCAAAATTTGATTGAAATATTATGAGACTTTGGATCTAGTTTCGTTGGACATTGCAGGAGTCAGAAATATGATTTGAATGATCGAAAAATTCCATCGATAGATGATATTTAATCAAAAGTTGATATCAAGATCCGAACTGGTCGAACTTTGAAGAGAAAAAGTATCTAAGAAGGTTTGAAGTTTAAAATTTATTCCTCTGTGTCAGAGAAAAACATAAAATTGTGTAGATACATGAAATCAATGAAAAATCGGGAATACTTTTCATATTATTAGATTTAAAGAATCAAAGGTAATATACCAAATAATATTCGAACAACCTGCGAAGAGTGAAAAATAAGACAGATATTGTCTTGATACGTTGTTCACACGTTGTGAACATCATCGCCAGGGTTGTCAATTTTTTTTACCAAGTGCTGGTTCGGGCCTTTGAAAAATTTTCGAAAATTGGTTCTCATAAGGTATACACCAATCCATTCAGAATTTTCTGAAATGAAAAATGAATAGATCACGAGAGTAAGGATTTTTCCAAACTCCACTTGCAAATTTTACTAAGTTCTAAAGCAAATTGATAAAAAACTTGCAACAATTTGTCTCCGTGGGATATAGACTAATCGATTAGGAATTTTTTTAAATGAAAAATAAATAGGACTTGAGAAGAACCTTTCTTTAAAAGTGCAACTCTGTATACATGTTGATGTCTCTATCTCTTTATTCGATGCCTAAACGAGCTCATCTCATTCTCGAAGATGCATAATGAAACGAAATTATTACAGTCCTAGAAGTTTTCAATTCTTCTGGAAACTCCTGGAATCGAGTTTTCCGATAATAGTAGACATAAATTCTATACTCTCTCAAATTTTTAGAGTGAAATTTCACTCTTCAGCCAGCCAAAAGTGAGCCTTTCGAAATTTTGGGTGACATTTCCACTCTTTTAGAGTGACATTCCAAGGTTTGAGATCAGAAACTCACAGCCACTTCAATTCTAGAGTCAATTTTTCACTCTGAGGGTTCACTCGAAACGGCGTTAGATATGAACTTCATTTGAAGCCTTCTACAGTGGCAATACCCCTTAAACTAGAGTGAGGGTTCCTGTCTCGAATTTGAAATGCTTTCAGGAAGGACATGTGTTATCTCTCAGACGGGACATTGGGTTTCACCATGATTTAACAGCGTCGAAGGTAAGACAGGTAGAAATAGATTATATCTCGGAATTCAGGGGCGTGATTGGGATGTAGGAATGTAGGAAACCGATCGTTCTTATCTTTTACAAGATTGAAGAAATCTATGTTTTCAAATACTCTGAACAAGTACACGATAAAACATTGTTTCAAGTCTCAATAGCCCAAGTCTTACGTACACAGAGAGAATTTTGTAACTGCCGCTGGATTGTTTATTACACACAGAAAACAATGTTTAGCTGGTACTGCTCAACATTTTTTTCGTGTAGTTAATATCGTTATATAAACACAGTAGTAGCATTATCGCATTGATTTCGATGTTTCATAGTTTATTTCAGGATATAAACAGCGGTGTCAGCTATGAAACTGCGGAACCAGCATGATAATACGACTACTATGTTCATATAATTGTATCAATGTAATAGCAACTTAGTTATAGCTACAAAATTCTCTCTGCATAACTATTGTATTTACAACTAAGTATGAATACATGAAATTGTAAACAGTACTGTAAAAAAAATTTGTTGAATTCCAAACAAAATTTACAAACTTGGTTTGGAAAAATAATTTCCGAACCTTTTTTGTAAATTGCCAAACAAAAGTTCGTGAATTTTCAAAAATCTTCGTGAAATCACAAAATTTTTTGAATGTTTACAAACTTTTGTTTGGTAATTTACAAAAAAAGTTTGTGAAAAAAACTGCCAAACTTCTTTGGCAGTTTAGGAAGTATATTTTTTACAGTGAGTCTCTTCTCTCGAGGTGGCCAGGTTCTCTTGTTTTTGCATCTTCAACAAAATTTTGGCGTTTTTTTGAATAAATTCAAGTGAAATTATAGGTGACATTACAAAATACCTATGGTATAGGTACATTGAACTAGATGGTAGCAAAAAAATTCTGGAGTGGACTAGATGATAGCAAAAAAATCCTAGAGTGAACTGAATGGTAGCAAAAAATTCTAAGCTGGACTAGATGGTAGCAAAAAATCCTGGAGAGGACTAGATGGTAGGGAAAAAATCCTGGAGTGAACTAGATGGGAGCAAAAAAATCTAGTCCGAATTACATGGTAGCATAAAATCCTAGAGTGAATCAGATGGTAGCAAAAAATTCACCATACCTCCAAGGAGCGAAGCTTACTCAGAGCAGGTATTCCCAAGTATCCGACTAATTTATTCATTGTCTTGATCATTCTGAACCTCCTGCACCGTACTGTCACGTCAAGAACAAATTCCACAAATTTTTTCCAAAATTTCAACAAAAAAAATTTCGAAATTTCAAAAAAAACACACATACACTGAAAAAAAAATTTATTCCAGTCAAATAAATATTTATTTGTCCTGTACCAAAGAAATATTTATTAGAATTAACGAAATATTCTTCGAAACCAAAATAATTTATTGGAGGCAAATAAACGATTAAAACCATCTATTTAATTCAAATAAATTATTTTGGTTCCAAAGAATATTGTGTTGATTCTAATAAATATTTCTTTGGTACAGGACAAATAAATATTCATTTGACTGGAATAAATTTTTTTTCCAGTGTACGCCATCTGGTAGCAAACAAATAGCCAAAAAATCCCATGTAAACCTTTTATCCCCATAACGTATCCTTCATGCCATTTCCTCGATTTCTACATGGCTTAATACCTAACCTTTCTAACTCCCCGGATCTCGGTAACGGCTAAAGCGAAAAAAACTTGGTTCTCACGAAAAATTATCGAAGATCCAGCTAATTGATTCATTTTTCCGATCCTTCTGAACCCCCTTGCACCGCACAATCCGCGCAAAAAGTATGTTGAAAAGAAATTTCAAAAACTTGAAAAACAATTTCTAAATTCAAAATAAAATTCACATACCCTATCTGGTAGCAAAAGAATAGCAAAAAAATCCAATGTACACTCCCCACCCCTCCACAACACACCCTTCATGTCATTTTATCGATTTATGAAGCTGAATCTAGAGGCCAACAGCTGGCGGCCAACTGTTTTAACTTTTGATTGAATCATTTTATCAAGTATTTTGATAGCAAAATCGCTTAATCAAAGCCGCTCAATTGATTCCTGATATGAAAAATATTCCAATTAAATTCAAACCAAAGTTATAACAATCGGTTGCTAGCTTTTGGCCGCTAGTTTCAGCTTCATTCTCGATTTCCAGATAGCTTAATACCTAACCAATCTAACTCACCGTAACGGCTAAAGCAAAAAAATCGTTTCTTACGGCAAATTATTGCAGAAAATTAGCAAAAAAAGATGCAATTGGGCCGATTGCAGTTAGATGAAAATGGTCAGATAGCTTAATAGACTTGTGAAATTATTGGGTCTGAATGTTACTTTTCAATAGAATTAATTTAATTTAATTTTTTTTTCGTAACTCTTATGATTATGTTGGTAGTGGTAGTCATCCATCATTTGAATAAATTTTATGTGTGTCAATAAGCTCGAAGTGGGTCGTAAAGTAGTTGTTGATTTGCTTGTGTCCGAAATTTGAGAAAATATCCTAAAAAAACGGGGAACAAAAAAGCTTGAAAAGACTATGAATTGAAAATAAGTGTACACTGTAAGAAAAGCGGTGTCAGAATTAACACCGCGCGGATTCTATAAAAGTCCACCCCGGAATTTGGTGTTAAAATAACTCCAACTAGTGTTAGAATTACACCATAAATACATACGGTGTCAAAATAACACCGTCAGGTGTTGAAACGACACCATTCGGGGTGGATTTTTTCTAACACCGCCAAACTTTTTACAGTATAGATAAACTTTGCTTATGATTGACAACATTCCACAGAAAAAACAATTCGCGGACGCAGCAAGTTGAGATATTAAATATAGAATAGACACAGCTACTTGGGTTGCTGAGAAAGTAACGCGATTAATTAAAACAGCAAATTTTTCGCTGAACTTGCAAAAGAGTTTGTTATTTCACATGAAAACAAAACAATGGTAAAAGTTCTTAACGCAACGGGAAAGTGTGTCACTTCAAGTGTTTATGTCGTCATATCGTTCACATGAAATCAAAATCATTTGTTTTCTTCTTATAAATTGTGATTTTTCTCCATCAATTTGAAATATCAAAGCACACCGTTATCATTCGATGAAGCTGGAACCAGCAGATTTGAGCTAGCAGACTTGGACTCTAGCTTATCGTAGATTTTCAAATCATACACTGAGGGAATGAAGTGATCAAGACGAGAAAAATATGCATTGCATCCAATGGTATCTATAAAATATTTCCTTAGATCAATGAAATTTCACTTTAATTAATTAATTAATTTATTTATTTATTTATTCAACGGGCAATAACGCCCTTTAGTGACCAAATTATTGATACAATACAGTGAAAATTTAACAAATAAAATAAAAATAAAAAAAAAAAATATAAAAAAGAAATCATATAAAGTGAACAGACGGATTACAAGAAGACATAGTACAAAATATAACATCCTGTACAGGATAAATAACGAGTATAAGAATATTACAATCTCACACACCTACTAGAACATGCTCTAGAGACAGAAGTCTTGAATACTGAAACTGATCCAGAAAAGAAATCCAACTCATCTCTATAAGTATTTGCTAAATAACAAATTCGATTTACTGGGTCAGTATAAAAGAATTGCGACTTAAACATAGGAACATTGAAAAGTAATGGGTTCCTAAGAGACCTGGAGGGTACATTGAAATTTAAGAGAGAGAGAAGTTCAGGGCAATTAATTTGACCATTGATATTTTGAAAATGAATACCAAATCATTGATCATTCTACGAGTTTCGAGAGTGTTCATGTTGAACAACCCCATCAACGGACCATAATCATGGCAGGATATAGCCATGGGGGTATGATTTTTGAAAGCCAAAAATCGTAAAAATCTATGCTGAACTCTCTCGATAAGTTTACAATATTTGTCATGATGAGGAGACCAAATGTGAGTCGCGTATTCTAAGTTAGGTCTCACGAGAGCATTGTATAACGTAATCAATGTTGAGGGCTCTTCAAAGTCAGCAGACATACGCTTCAAAAAACCGAGCTGCTTCATAGCTGTGTTCACCACATTATGATAGTGAAAAGTAAAATTGAGCTTGGAATCGAACGTAATACCTAAATCGAGCATATTCTGCACAACCTCCAAGCTTGAGCCACTCAACTCATAAGAGAAGGTGATGGGCTGCAATTTGCGCGACAGTCTCATAACTTTACATTTCACTATATTCAGCTTCAATTTATTCAAGGAACACCATGATTCCAATTCATACAAATCCGACTGCAGAGCAATGGCATCAGCGTATGACGAAATTTTCATGAACAATTTCAAATCATCCGCAAAAATTAAATGCTAAATTTAATGGATGAAATGGTTTTCCACTTGATGAAACACTTCATGCTGTGAAGAACCATTTCATTCATTGGAATAATATTCAAACTCAAAGGAAAATTTGGTTCCCATAACCAGGTGATGTAGGTATTTTTGGCTTTAACCATTTCATCTAGTTACCACCACTGCATTCACGTGATTTTGTCTTGTTTTCTTGGTTATCATAATCAGATTTCAGGTCACTGCAATCGTAAATCCTTAACTAGGCAAGGATGGTTGCTGTGACCTCGTCGCATTTTTCTGAGTATAATTGATTCAAAGAAATATTTCATAGATACCATTGGATGAAATATTTTCTTGCCTCAATGACTTTTTTCCCTCAGTGTAGACTTTAAAAATATGCATTTCAAAAAAAAATTCAAATTTACATTAGCTCAGTTTATAAACGCGGTCTGCTAGTTTCAGTTTTATCAAATTTTCCTTTTCCCTATTCTTTTAAGGTTCTTGAACTGATTATATCTTTGTCCAAAGTAAATTAATTGATAATTTGGAATACAATAATTGTGTCCGTGAGGAATAAAATTTCATAAACAAGGTTTTTTGGATACATTATTGTTATTAATAATGAACGTGATTATTTCCATATCAATTCTCAAGGGGTAGTACGAATTGAGGATGAATCCTAACTAGTCGTGGTCATCGATTCCAAAGTATTCATGCCAAGAAGGTTTGGCTATATAAAGTGAAGAAATATTAAAGGTTCGGTGTACTATGCACTGCTGGATCTTGGCCAGATTGTTACTGCGGAACACTTCCAACAGCAATTCATTCATTCAAGTAATACATTAGAAGGAAAAGTCAAAAAATTAGTTGCTTTTATTGCACTAGAATCTTCGGTCATGTTGATATACAACATACAACGGAATAAGAATATACTATCTGATTTGCGAATTGAAAATTTCTCTTTTGTGTAGTTTATTCATCGATCTTTGCTTCCTTGCACGGAGAAAATTCTGATCGTAAAGATAATCAGTTTTGATACCAAACCGGTATTATCATTACGAAACGTTGACAGTAATTTTGACCAATGATGTATTATAAAAACACGTTTGTCGTAAATCATTGCAAATTGAGGGGATAAAAGACAAGATTCGGCATGATACTGAGCTTATGTCAAACAATGAAGCTGAAACTGGCAGCCGTACAGCTTGCTAGCTTTCTACATAAAACATTTATTAAGGATTTAGGCATCTGGAACATTTACTGGGATGTTATTTGATCGATTTCTGAGGTGATCGAAACTTCAACAACGTTTGATCAAAAGTTGCAACAATCGGCTGCTAGCTTTACGGCTGCCAGTTTCAGTTTCATGCCAAACATCGGTTATCGTTTGATCTTTTTTTTTTTCATACCGGAAAAAAACAACTGAAGATTTGGCTGGACTATTTTGCAATTTCTACAAATGTATTAAAATCCCTTATTTTTAAGTTTTTTAAATATTTTATTTCAATTCTATCACAACTTTTCCGCTTCTTGCTTCAACAGCACATATCCTGAATAACGATAACTTATCAAAGGATAAATCATGAATTGACTCGTAATTCGAAACGAATACGAACGCTCTTTCACTTATAGAGAAAAAAAAAAAACGTTTTTCACTTGAATTTACATTTCAATGGAACAGGTTGGAAATTCAATACCAAATGCATAACATTATTTTCTCTATGATGTGGTTACATGGAAATGAACAGTGTCAAATATCCTTTTACAGCATATACGGATCTGTAATTTTATTTCCTGCAACGACAATACAGATGATGGATTATGGTGAAATATCGTTACAATTTCTATATTACTCAATATTGATTTTGAATGAATTGAAACAATCGCATTCACTCTGAGCCATTCTTTTCTCTTTCACACACGATACATAAAGCGCAAGATTCAATTTAAGAGATTAACCATTGTAACGTTTTATTTCATTCTTGTTCTATTTTTTCATGAGATAGCCTACCTATCATTTTCATCATTATATATCTTTTTATATGAAAAATGAAATCCATCTCATATTTATTATATCGTCATTTAAATTTGCAAATCCAAAATTTCTTTGAATATTCAAACCGTTGAATTTTATGCGTGTAAAGATATTATCATTGGTTATATAATTTAAATCCTAATGGATTTAAAATGTGTCAACCATGTATAGATGAATCATCATTCAAATCAATTTATTGATTATTATAGTTCAATAATACATGTCGTAATCCCTATAACGGCTTCCAATAAACAAGATTTACTTCAGAAGATACATCGTTCGATAACTTACAATTCAAAATACTTCAAAGACTTTTATAACTTATGAATGTGATGAATAATAAATTCTGATCTGATTCCGACATTCACCTGATTTCTCGTATCTCGTTCATTTCTGAGCGAAATAAAATAAAGCTGTGGAAAATTTATACGAAGTTTCTGTTATTATTTTACAATTATTAATATTACTTCTTTTTTCCAGTTGCACAGTTTTGTCATTGTTATCAATAAAAAAAATGTGTGTTGCCAAAACATTATCGAAGTTTACGCCTCCGTTTGTGTCTGGAGATACACGTACCACATGTAGGCACATCGACGTACATATACATTTAGTCCCCTTCTTTGTTGTACAGCTTTTAGATAAGGAGCCTATTTTTCTTCAACGCACCATTCAACTTGTTGTTGGTCCGTTTATAATCTACAATTATTGATATCATAATAGCTTTGAATGATTGCAGTTACAATTCGTTGGACAGTACGAGGATCGGCCTGTTGGATGAAATCGACTTATATATATATCATTATATATTATTAGATATAATTGATACTTTGACGATTCAATAATTTTTAAATTCAAACATTTTACTTTTTGAGTATAGGTGACAGTTATTTCAAACACGCGTGGTGAAAGAGGACGTTGTTAGTACGTTTATAAAGTCACATGAGTCATAATAGTACGTACGTTGGAGTCTCGCTTAGAGCCGTTTTCCATACTGTGTTTTTTCATGCAGGTGGAATATTGAAATACATTAAGAGAATTTCGTAGACCCTAGAGTCTTGAAAAGGACTAAATAAAATGGAATGAAACAACCAGTCAGACCTTATTCTATACAAATAGAAGGTCTCGCTGGTTGTTTTATCCGGTTTTATTCAGTCCTCTTTGAGTATTTTGGGTAGAGAGATCTAGTAACTGTAGGGTCTACACGGAGAAAATCCTACACTAGTGATTACCGTAGCCCACACGACTGGCCCGTGTTATCAAACAAAAATCATTTCAACACTGCTGGTTACTATGGTAACCACGAACCAGTCGTGTCTCCACAGTAGAGAGTCGTTTTCTTACACTCTATTGTGGAGACACGGCTGATTCGGGTTACCACAGTAACCAGTAGTGTTGTAATGACTTTTCTGCGTAACACGAGCCAATCGTGTGGGCTGCGGTAACCACTAGTGTAGGATTTTCTCCGTGTACTTGATGCCCTGAAAGGGAGAAGAATTTTTCCAAATTGGTCTACTACTTGAAAAAATCTTGAAAAACTGGAATTGCCAGGAAAATAATAACCTGGAAATTTTTCAGACGTTGAATTGAACTTTTTCATTTTCGATACAGATTTCATTCGGAATTCTAAATTCGTTAGAAATTATGTATCAATTGATTAGTGTTTGCTATCGAATTATCGTAGGTGATATTGATCGGTTCAATTTTATGCAATAATTATTCAAATCTGTGATTTTATGAGAAGTGGTGAATCATTGTATGGTTCAATTGACTCCACTTGAATTGAATTACAGTGTTCCCCGAATCAGCGCTATGGGCATCTCCGTGTAGCAGGTTAACATTTTGAAAATATGAAGTTGCAACTAGCAGCCAGTTATCGTAACTTTTGATCAAACATTGTTGAAGCTTTGTATCTTATCGGAAATCAATTGAGTAGCATTTCATTTAACGTTTCAGATCCTCGAATATTTAATAAAAATTTTATGTGAAAAATTATGATAATTGGCTGTTAGATTTACAGCTGCCAGTTTCAGTTTTATTTTGAAAATAGATGGTGCTACAGGCATTGGAATGAATTTTGCTAAGGGACCGCATGGAAAAGAGTAAAAAGCTGGGAAATGGACAACCATTTTTTTTAAGCTTCGATAGCTAAATTTGAGCTGCTGTATGCAAAATTTTTAGCTTCATCAGCTGACAAATTAGCTGTCCTGTGGGTGCTCAAATATCTAACTATAATAGCTAAAATTTAGTTGATACAACTAAAAGTTTCTTCCTGTGTGTCCATAAATTATGTAACGCTATCAACTATCCCCTTCTCTATCTCATTTATCATGTCTAAAGTTAGTGCAACAAGGAACGACAGAAAAATAGCGTTTCCGTAATTTATGAACGATCCCTGAAGCACTGAAGATTGTTTTCTAAAAATTGTAGACTACTTCATGCATTAAGTTCGGAAAATTCTTATTAAGAAAATGTTTATTCAGAAGGTACACTGGTATCCCTTTAACGAGGGAGCATGAATATACTTGAAAAAATGATATATTTGACAGTGAAAAGCAAAACTTCTTCAATAGCATTAACAGTTCTAAAAGAGTTGATCTGTTGGGATTACTCCCATTCTAAATATCTGCTTATTCTAAGATGTAGCCAAAACTAATCTTGGTTTAACTGAAAATAAGCACCAAAAACTAATTCTGATGCAATGGAAAAGGCTGAATTTTAGTCTATTTTCCAAGTAAGGTAAGATGCAATCACATTCAGTTGAATTATTCACACAACATACAAACGTTTTCAGTTCCAGTAGTTATTATATCAATTCAAAAATTTCTCCAAGAATCCACTAAAATCATATTAAAATCATCGAGTCATAGATGCCAATTATGTTAACTATAGTGAACATAATTCATATGATTTTGAAAGTAAAAGCATGAATATGCGTTTTAAAATAACAATAAGGTGATTATTCTTTTGGGTTCTAAAGAGAGGAGAAAATGATTAGGGAATTTGGGAAATTATTCCAGGAAATCTGATCATTTTATCCTGAAAAATTTCAAAATTACCTAGAAAATCCTAGAATTGTCAAGAAATTTTATTTTCCATTCCGAGTAAACATTGTCATTGAATAATTTTCTTTTTGACCCTATAATAATTTTATAACCACAACAATTCGTCACATTTATATTAACAAATCGTATAATTGAAATTCGTTTTCTGAAATGGAAAAAAATCGTTTTATTGACTCAATAACCAACCATTTATGTCAATAACATATTTTATCTGAATTATAATTCTCATTTGATGAGTTTCAACGTGAATATTAATAAAAAACTTCTTCAGTTCGATAACCTAAAGTCTCCTATGGAGATGGAGTGTGATTATACTTGAAATTTTAATTTTTTTTATCAATCAAATATTCAGCATAATGATTCATTTCTTCACCGGAATAATTATTTACATTAAGTGAAAATATCTCATAAAATGAACGTGAACGACTTAGAAATGATGAATTTTTTCTATTACCATAAAATAACACGAGATCAGGTTTATGAAGTCATTATTATAATAAAAAACATGAAGATTATAGAACCAAAAATACTGTTATTTATCAAGCAGGACAGTTTAGAGTATAAGAATGTGTATATACACTGTAAAAAATCAAAAACGAGATTTCTCGTTTCCAATTGTAAATCTAATTTGAAAAAATTTGTAATATCATAATTCTGGATGTAGACAAAATACACAGACCAAGTTGGATTATCACAAAAAATGTGTAAATACACTACCCTGAATATTTGTAAACTTATCATAAAATCGGTAAAAACTTCCCTTCCAAAGGAAGTAATAAAGTTCCTTACATTGAAAATGACGTCTTTACAGACGGTTGCAAAATTACAGATTTTTGATAAAATTGTCACACTGAATGAAGAAAATTCACATTTGTTTCCGTATGAATTTTACACTCATAGTAGTGAATTCACATTCATATCAATGGAAAAAGGTCACTTTGAAAGTAGGTAATATTCGTTACCATCTTGAAAGTGGTAAATTTCAGACAAAAGTTTTCACAATGTATGACTTGATAGTTGTGAATTTTAATTTCGAGATATCTAGTGTTTTGAACGGAAAACTAAATTTAGGATCACCATAAAACACTTTTCGTAGTTCACATTTCAAAGTAATTGTTTTAACGTAAGCTACTTCATGGGATAGATTCAATATAAACGATGACAGTTTGGATCGTTTTTAAATCAATGAAATAAGGCGGTATAATCCATGATTTGAGAATTCTAATCGAATAACTATTTCTTCCAATGAATACATTTTGCTGAAATTCGTAGAATGGTTGTTATCGAGTGTTGTTATTGAATCAATGAATCAGTTTGTTTGAAATAATGATCATTTGATTCATTTTGAGAAATATTCTCTCCAAATTAATGTGAAGGAAGCCAATAAGATTAGGATTGATCAACTGTATATTCCAGGCCTTTTGCAAAGGAAAACTGTAAACAATAATCAGAATTTTTCTATACGTGACAACCGGAAAATTCCGATCATGCGACAGGAATTTAATTTCCGATATATCTTTATGAAATTCCTCATAAATTTATCTAAAAATTCCAATTTCATGGGATTTTTATTATCATTTTCCAGTAAATTTCCAATAATTCCTAACGCATGTATATGTTAATTACTTCCGAACATTTATGTGAAGTTTTCTATGGAAATTTTTTACAGTGAAGGTTTCATCGAGTCTGTAATGAAATCGATAGATCAATCGAATGTATGAGTTCATTGAAATGAAGAAATATGTTTCTGAAACAAACGTGAATCCAATCCACATCGACAAATTGCGATTAGTTCTCAGAAGATGATAGTTCTTTCTCACAAGCTATCTTTCTGCAATATAGTTTGTATACAGGATGATTCAGAACCCGCGCACCGTACTTCATAGGCATATTCTTCAGTCAAAATCCAATAATTTCCCGTTAAAAGAAAAACAATTTTTTTAGGCTTAGTTTTTGACATACGAGCATTTTTAGATTCTTTTTAAAATCCGAATAACTCAAAAGCATTGTGTGCTACAAACCTTAACTTGGTAATATCATCGGCTAAGTTGCATGGAGAAAAAAAGTAGCAATAATATTGCTGAATCGACAATAAAATATTGTTATATTTCAACCCACAATAAAATCGTATAAATATCGTTCAAGATTGTTGAATTGGCAATTTTATTGTCAACAAGACAATTATGTGTTGTTAGAAGGACAAAAATTATTGTATATCCAACAATAAAATTTCAACAATTCACTTATCGCTAGTCCTACGAAACACATTTATCTCAGCGTGAAGAACGGCGGATCTCTGGAAGAAAAATTGAACTGAAATTGAATTCTGTCACCTCTCAATTCAAAGTTATAGCGATTTGAAACTTGTATACCTCCGAAACAAAGAATGACAGGATAGTTCAATTTTTTTTTCCCCAAAGATCCGCCGTTTTCCAACTTAACCGATAGTATGAAGTTGAGGTTTGTAGCACACAATGATTTTGAGTTATTCGGATTTTAAAAAAAATCTAAAAATGCTCGTATGTCAAAAACTAAGCCTAAAAAAAATATTTTTCTTTTTAACTGGAAATTATTGGATTTTGGCTGAAGAATATGCCTATGAAGTACGGTGCGCGGGTTCTGAATCATCCTGTATAACGAACTGATACATCCAGAACCTATCGTAAGTGATGCTAATGTAAGTAAAATCCATAAAACTATCTTGAAACGTTCAATTTTCCAGTACTTTTCTGTAATAAAATGATAATTCATTTTTTCAGCACAAAAATAATCATCGCACACTGATTCTTGTAATTCAGATTTATGTAGTAGCTCAGAAATTTTACTTTCAGAAAGATTATAAGTGCCTTCTAATCAATTTCTCGTGAACTCCTACACTTTGGTATCCCAAAAAATGGATACTCCTTTCATCCCAGTCAATCTATATATAGACAAGTTCAAAGTAAAGGCTCGCAAGAGGCTTATAACAGTATTGATGATCGTGAATCGAAAACTGAAACACGCACGCCATTAGCTCCCGCTTTTCTACCGGCGAATGATGTTAAAGATGCCTTTGACCTTCTCAGAGATGAGATGGTTGAAGCATTGATTCCTATAATGAGCTATTTCGAAGTAATTTTACGTAGTTGCGGGCGTATAACGAAAGGAAACAGGCGATTCTAACTAGATATTTTTCATACAAAAATGAGGAGAATAAAAAATCTTGCACACCGAGGAAACAGATATCTTGAAAAATACCATAATTTATGGATTTTTGGCGTTGGTCTGACCCGAGTCAAAACATTTATGTGAACGAACGAACCTCTCAAAGTCCCACACTGGGAGAAAGGGTCTATTCAAATATTCGACAGCTAGGAAATTTAGTCAGTGTAAATAAAAATTTAGTTGCGCCAGCTCAATTTTATTTATCATAACTAAATTTTTTATTCATATTTCAGACAGCTGGAATTTTATTTACCCCAGCTCGAGTCCAGCTAGCGCAAATAAAAATCTAGCTGCGGCAACTAACATTTAATTATCCCAGTACCTTTCTCTCAGTACATAATTTCTATCTTCACGTAAATATTTCGACACGGGTTAAGGGGGGGGGGGGGTATGGTTATTTCGACGGAAAAAAGACATGTTTTTAAGATTTTTTTCTGCTTATACAGATGTTGTAAGTTTATTGAGTCAATCTCCATATGATAATGTAACATTCCAACAATACTTTACTAAATTTTCATCGCAAAATATTGGAAATTGAGCGAGTGATAAGAAATCTCCGGAGGTGCCTCGAAAAAAAGTTGTTTTGCGGTGTTCACGATAACTTGTGACAGAATCATCTGAAACAAAAAAACCAAAATGCATTCGTTAAAGGAGATGTTTTTCGAGGTAATGACGAGGGGATTTTTTTTTTTTCTTCATTTTTAAATTTTTCGCGACACTTTGAAGCAAGAAAACCGATTTTCGCATGAAACAATCAGCCTATTGTTGTTGTAAAATCAACAAATATTAAAAAAAAAATCCCCTCGTCATTACCTCGAAAAACATCTCCTTTAACGAATGCATTTTGGTTTTTTTGTTTCAGATGATTCTGTCACAAGTTGTCGTGAACACCGCAAAACAACTGTTTTTCGAGGCACCTCCGGAGATTTCTTATCACTCGCTCAATTTCCAATATTTTGCGATGAAAATTTAGTAAAGTATTATCTATAAATAAATTATGGTATTTTTCAAGATACCTTTTTCTCCGTATATGAAATATATTATACAATTACTTTCAATTTTTTATCGATAATGTCGTCATGATTCTCAAATGATTATAAAAATGAGAGATTCGTAAGTGAAGAAAAATCAATACTCGCAAGAATACATTGTAAAAAATATTTGTGAATTTCTAAACAGAAAAATATGGTGAAAAACATATGAGTTTGTAAATTCACAAATTTTCTGTGACTTTCCAAGAAATGTTTGAAACTTTATCAACATTGTGAATTTAATAAAAAATGTTAGGTAAAAAAATTCCAAAGTATTCTTTGTCAGTTTTTTTCACAGTGTAATTACAAAGTATCTAAAATATAAAATACCCGAAGATGATTCAAATACTTCTTCTGTTTATAACTTCTTTGTAAGAAGGTAAAAAGACGTTAGAATTATTTTCCAGCATTTTTCAGTAAAACATTGCATAACAATTTGGTCAAGGTTCTGATATCATATATTAGGATCCCCATAAAAGGATGTGAGTCATAACTGCTGCGATATCTCTTTCTCTCATTGGAGTATTTTTCATCCACGCTCGCGTAAAGATTGCGATTATTCGGAATCAGTGGTCGTGGCCTTTTGAAATGTGGTGTCAATACACTTTCATCATGATATTTCTCGAATTTTATTGTTCAGGTTAATTATGAATGAAAACAGTTGGAAGCTAGAAAACGTGGAGGAAAACTTAGGGAACGTATAGAATCAGCGTTACATTCTTTATACATGACGTATCGTGGCAAATCATGTTGAGTTATTAACCAAATCTTATCATATCGTTCTAAATAAATTGACGCTACAGTGGGGTATAGAATTAAGAAAATCGATTAAAATTTAACGATCCTTGTAATCGTGAATATGGGAACCCACTGCCTCGTGTGAGATGTACTTTTTTGTCACGGTTTGAGACACGTCCGTGTGCTATACCAGCTCCTATCATCATCCATTGTTGTTTCGTTGTAGTTGGAAAAGAAAGAAACCACGAGCCTCGTTCTCGTCTCAAGGATTATACAATGTAATATCCTACTTTCCATCACGGGATTTACAGTTCGAGAAGAAGTACCTTTATTTCCCATAACGTGTACGAGCGCGTTCGTGTTTCATAATGCAAATTCTACTATTATTACATTCAAAGGAAATCTTTGTGACCAAGGTTTTTCTTTCATTGTTAAATAAAAGAATTCATTAATTGCTTTTAATTTACTTTTATACGATGATATTATATCGATAAATTCGAAATATCGATTTTGATTCAGATTTGTAAAAGAAAACAAGGTCTGTCTGATTAGATGATCTCATACGAGGTTAATAATGGGGATATACTTTGATCGGTCGGTCATGGGATCATGGGATGAGTGCATTGTCTTTTCACTCGTTACGATTTCATTCGACTCTGTTGTTATTGTCGAGGTTTGGGTTTGCGGGAATTATTATTAGAGCGGGAATAGTTTGTAAAGACAAGGTCGGCTAAAATTGTATCAGCGAGAAGAAAACACATTACGCTGAAGAGTATCTTCGAAAGAGAGAAAGAGAGAGAGAGAGAGAGAGAGCTTAAGAATTGAATCACGTTGTTAATTGACAAGTTAAACTTCTTTTTTCTTCACCATACGATGATTTGTACGTGTATGAATCATCAATATACACCATCGTTTAATCATTTTCGAATCAAAGACAAAATCGTGCTTGGATGAAATACTTCGTCCTTGACCTTTTTGTTTTTGAATTAGAATTCTCTTTTTTTGTGTTTCCGTTAATTGTTTAATCATTCATCTGCGATGAATTGTGATGTTGATTTCATTCCTTGGATACATTGCAATATTTGAGAAAGTATCTCTCTCTCCGCACACAAGTAATCACAAAAAAATTTTATTGAATTTTGGAAATAATGATAACGATGATTACGAGTCGATTACACATTCCAACATGAACACTCGATATTCTTCTTTTGATTTAACGTTGTTGCTCCTATGAAAATGCTCTCTTCTTGCTCAGAGTTGAGACGAGAGACCCATTCAAGACCTTTCACTAGTCTACTAGCGAAGTTGTAGGGACGTGTGCTCAAGAAGGACGCACGTGGAGTGTTGGTGGGCTTGGCTTCACCAGAGCACGAGATCAATACTTAAAGACGATAGGCGTAGGGATATGTATGTCTGTGTTTCATTACACTCTGTCTTCTCTTTTATACTTTTATTCACCTTTCGGTGTCGTAATTTCTTTCCCTTTTTTTCTTGCAATTTTATGATCAAACTAGCTGAGATATTATTCGATTAAATGTATCAAATTAATACGTAGTTGCGCTTTCGAGGATACCACTTGTAACTCTCCACTCTCCTTGACCTTTTTCCCCCTTTGTTTTCTGGAACAAAATCATTTTCTGTAGATACATTTGCAATCTGTTGTGCACATTTTTTTAAACCAATTCATCGCGGTATTCCAAATCTATTCTTCGAACGGACGTATCGTTATTGTCGTGCATTATTCATATGCAATTTCTATTGTTTCATCTCATAAATGGATTCGAAAATTCATGTTTCATGATCCTTTCCATGGTTTTTTTTTGGAGCAGAGTAGTCTTTTTTTCTCAAACGAGTCTCTGAATTCCTTAAAAATTTGAGAATGGAAAAATCTCTTGTATAAAATTCAATACGCTTGTCTATGGGGTGTATCGGATATACATGCAAAATGTATGCATAATGTTAGCATTAAGAGGAAAACCTGTTTGGAACAGTTCTTAGATCTTACCTGTAATCCAAACAACTTTTTTTCTCATTCTTTCGTAATCGTCGATGCAATATGGAGCCACTAACTACTACGTACCAGAAACGGAATGATAATAATAATAATAAAAACAGTGAATCGCTCAAGGTGAAAGTACACCAAAGAAAGTAAAAACAGTTCAATCAACTGGAAAGGTAACAGTCTTTTGGATTGCGAAAGACGTAACATCCGTGTGAAAGAGTTATGTCAAAAAAGTGCGATCATATCAATTATTGAGTTTATTTCTAATTGGTGATGGAATACGAACAGCTAGGGTGTATAGGTAAATTATTATATTTTTGTCACTGGATATGACTTCGTCAGGGCATTTTAAAGTTGATGAATCAAGCGCTTGTGGAGAAATGTGGTACAAAACGTTACAAATACATCTCATGCCCTAGTAGAAATATAATCAGTTTTCCCTATTACCGATGAGGCACTGATGTGAAAAAACTGATCATTAACTTCTTGGGAACTGATTTGACAAATATGATTATTAAAATTCATATAAAACTGATTGAATTCTGACAAGTTATTGTCTTTATTCACAAGAAATATGAATAGCGTGAATGTTCATGGAAAATATTCAGTTTGAAGAACATATTGATCGTTTTTGAAGTGATATATTTCAATTGAAGAAAAAGTACACCTATTTTACATATATGTCTTAACCGAAATTCGAAGTATTCCAAAGAAATAATTGAATTCAATTGGTTCGAATTATTTTATCTTGGTTTTGCTGTATCAAATCAATGGAACCTAACCTCAATAATTATAAAAAGTATATGCACATAACAAAGCTACCTTCAAAATTATTAGATTTTGTGAGGTTATGGTATAAAAAGATATGGGATGTAATATATATATATATATTATTTCTTGTTGTGAAATAATATAGTTTTGTTATTGTAACTTGAATATTATCTCATGATTGAGGTGGAAACACCATACACGTGCTCTCTAAAATCTTTGGAGTGAGATTTCACTCTTTAGCCAGCCAGAAGTGAGCCAGTCGAATTTTCGAGTGAAATTTCCACTCTTTTAGAGTGATATTTTAAGGTTTGAGGTTAGAAACTCACAACCACTCCGATGTTAGAGTGAGAGGTCACTCGAAACGATTGAAAATTCCACTCGAAGCGGACAGGCTCACTTCTGACACTTAGTGGAGTGAAACGTGCGATTTTTCACTTTTCCAGATTTAGAGAGTGGTTTTAGAATTTTTTGTCCTTGGCAAAAACTCCTAGATTTTATCTAGGAGGTCTAGGAAATTTTTGCTAAAAATTTACTTTTTCATTCTTGGAAACATCTTGAACAAACATAACATAAATTATTATTTAGGTGAAAATACATCAATTTATTATCATAATTCCACATCTTCATCGATATAACCTGCATTTTTGTGGGTAATAAATTCTCCGTTAGTCACTCACAAATACCTCATCAACTACCGATCAGTGCCTCATTAGTTACTCGCTCATATCTGCTCAGTTTTTCATCGGTCAGAGCGTTACACCTCTTGTCGGAAATTGTAAGTGCTTGATTATCAATTTTATCAACATTCGGACGAAATAATATCCAGTGACGAAGATATTACCTGATAATTTCATTCTTTGTGTACTGGGGTGTTGTATAAATTATGCAAATATCAAAGTCAAACATTAAATGAGATTATCGAAAGCTTCCAAAATTTCTACATGGATTCATCAGAATCCGCCACCAAGTTCGTCGAGTAGGTGCTGATTAGTAGCGAATTAATCTTCTTTTTTTCTAGTCACTAATTTTCTTGTGTGTTTGTTAATCTTCAACTTTGGAATAATATTCATCAACAAGTCCTCTAATTTGGTTCTAAAGTTTTGAAGCTTTTTCATTGATAGAAGATTTCACCAGCGAGTTATAAAATGAGAGACTTCTTTCGAGAGAGAACTGTAGTGTCGGGACTTTAACGAAACTATTCCTTTTAAATCGTTTGGGAGTGGTGCAATGAATTTTAGTAATTTTCATTTAGATAACTATTTTTCCAGCCAAATGAGAGTTGGTTGGTTCAATTGTACCAGTTTCGAATAATTTGAAAGGAATTCTGACCGCCTTCAGTCCCGGTGTTCAGTATCCCCAGAAAATATTTAAGGGGAGGTTCTTATCAAGCGAATTCCGAAATGAGGTAATTTCCTCGAATTTTTTTCTTGAGAAGGAAGTAAATTGAAAACTCGAGTTATTTGAAACTCATTAAATGGGTCTTTAAAGTACATGAAAAAAATTTTCTCAAGTTAAGGGATTCGTATCCCGAAACCTTTTTAAGGCGTTTTTCTCCATGTTTTTCAAGTTTGGCTTCACGATATCTCAAAAACTACTGAACGGATCGTTCTTTTTTTTAAAGCTGGTTGAATTTATTGGAGGATAAACCTAAATGGAGATGACATTTGCCTTTTTTATTCTTTTTATAGCACTTTAAAGAGCAAACAAAGGTGAAAAAGCGTTACCAAAAGTTTGCATGTCTGTCATTTTCTCAATTTTGGACTTTTCAACAAATATAATATATTTCATAAAAATTTTTGGATTTTTGATTTCTGGTAATTTTTGTAAGTGCTATAGTGGTGTTCGATTGATCACTGTTTCTTTAGGTAATTATTTTTCAATACGTATCAACAATTTCCATGGCATTATTTTTTACTGAAAAAAATTCTTTTATGTACTTGAAAACTCAAATAACAAGCGTGAAAAATCCCCGAGTTCTTTATTCACTTTAGGGCTGCACTTTAGACTCTCGAGTAAAACCAAAAAAACTGAATTTCACCAGTTCTAATGCAAGATTCGTTGGGTCGATGTACAAATCTTTGAAGAATGAAATGTGAGAAAATTTTTGAAAATATTTCTTGGATTTTCAACACTAAGGTTTATTCAAAACTGTTGCAGTCTCGAAAAAGGTCTTGTCTTGTCTTGGTCTTGAGTGTAGAAAAATTGCTCTTTGTACTGGATACAATCAATTTTATCCTCTCAGACATGTTATTGCCAACTATGACATGCCCACACTCGACTTGATGTAGAAATTTGTCCTCGAAGATTGTAGAATTGAATAATATTTACTATTTTTGAATTTTGCTCAAGAGTCTCGAGTGCACCTCTGATTTACTTCCTTCCATTAAAGAAAAAACATTCGAGGAAATCATCTTATTTTGGGATCGCCTGCAGATGAGAACCTCCCCTTGAACACTGGCAACATTTTTACCTTCTCGGAGATTTCTTTGCTCGATTCTATACTGTTAAAAATTTCTTGAATTTTAATGCACTCTTCATGTACCAGTGTACATGAAATTTCAACTTGAAGGTACATGAAATGATATTCAAGTATTATTACAATCATTTTCGAATCGTGTAGAATTGAATTACAATTTCAAGTATCGATACATTCAAAAATTAAGTTAGACTAAATCGATAGAGATTTGAGAAAATAACATAACCATCGATAATGTTTGAAATTGAGTGAATAAATTGAATAATTATAATCTTTTTGTAATCATAAATTTTTAAAATTATTATTCTCAGTCGCATTAGGTTACACTCTACGAGTCTTGTCGTTGAGAGTGCTTGAACGACACCGAACCCCAACAGAACCTAAAATTTGTGTACGTCCAGGAAACCTCCGAAGGACGTCTGAGAAACGTATTTGGGCGTTTCCTGGACGTACACAAATTTTAGGTTCTGTCGGGGAAGGGTACGAAATTTTGCGCGAAATATTTTCGTGAACTACGTGAGAGATAAAAATTGTATGAATACGATGATAAAATACATGCTTGGGATTGAGGATTTTAATTTCATAGTGGTTCTGAAACATTATGGGATCGATGGAAAATTCTTACGATTGAAGATTATAATTCAGAAAATTTGGCTTCCTATATTTTAGAACCAATATGGAATGAGAATTTGCATTCACAGGGCGCAATCCCATGCATGTATTTTATTATCACATATTTGAAATTTGTAATTCTTACATATTTTATGAAAGAAGGATGCGAAAAATATCATATGTTTCGTCTGTCGCTTGAAGGTCCTTAATAAATTTCAAAGAAAATTTACTGGAAGTTTTTTTCTGGAACGCGAATGAAAATTCATATACAAATTTCATGTATTCATACATCAAATTTCAAATCCATGTACATTAAATTTAATGTATGTAGACTTGAAATTTGTGGAACCTGTACATGAATTTTCAGTTACGTACTTGAAAAAAACTTCCAGTAGATTTACATTAAAATTCATGCGGAAATTTTTAACAGTGATACTATCATTTCGAATATTCCATAGCAACAAGCGCATCTCGGAATAGTTGAAACTTCAATCGAGTTGAAGTTGTTATTTTTTGATTAGTAATTCATGGGGTATCAAATGAATTCCCCGATGGGTCGATGTTTTGAATATACAATGTACCGAAAGGCAACTTAATTTCCCAAAAGGGGAATATTTCAAAAACTGTTGTAAGCTCCGTATAAGATTCAATGAGATCATCAGAATTTAGTTATTTACCCAAGCATGGAAATGTACGAAAAGACGAATTCAAATTACCCAATTGGGTCTCAGACCCAAGTCAATTTCGCGTTCGTTTTGTGTGATTCGTAATGAGATTATTATACACAAAATTGCAGCTCTAACAATTCTTCAAAAAGTCTTATTCTTCTTCCCAACGTTTGTCTGAATATATACAGTTTTTAATTTGCACATGATAAAAGAAATCATCAAGTGTTCATTCGTTTTTACATCCGGCGGTACTTCTATTGTACTCCGATAGTGGAAATATTATGATTTGGTTACATTTTTGTTTTAATTAAATCTCCGAAAAAAAATCTTCACAAAAATGTAAAAAAAAATATTTTCTATCTTTTAATATTATTTTTTAATCGATAGTGATGAATTATTCGTGATCTTTCTTCTCTGGGTTTTACTGTATATTAAATTTCAGAATGCGCATTTAATGTTTTTTTTTTATGCGAATTTCTAAGTTGATTTCATTTGATCAAAACCGTCAATAAAAAGAGATTGCGATGTTCTTTCTGGGTAAAAGAAGGTTATATTTTTTTTCGCAAAAATGAAAGAAAATACTTTATTACGGCACAGTTGTAGGTCAAATTCTCTACTTCGGTTGCGATTGAAACTTCCTGCTTTCTGAAATCAATTATCGAAGACTGTTCGAATTTATATAAATCATGCAAAGTACGAACAAATAGATTCATCTAAAATTCGTGCACCGAGTGTGGTGGTGTATGAGAATTCTTCATCGGAGGAGTTTTCGTCGTCAAATGTCTGAATATTCACATGCATGAAGTATCAGTAATTGCATCTACCGTATCGAACTCATCAATGAGTTTGATATATCAATTTCCCATCAAAGATAACGGCAAAATTTGATTTATTCCTCAAGTCAAAACTGTTCTATTGAATTGACATAATTTAGGGGAACTATAGTTTCGATTCAGGTTCTATATTCGTGGTCTATAAGAATATCGTTACGATTTGAAGGGGTTATATCTCCTAAACGCTCTAAAGAAAAAAGCTTCTTTCAATCATTTGTTTTGAGCATTCCTCAATATTAATCATGAACAACCAACGCACCAATCGATTAAGCAACTCTTCAGGAGTAAGAAAAAATTTTTTTATTGAAAATTTGTTGCAAAATGGTGGCTGTGGGAGCGTTTTTCTGGAAACTATGGTTTGAAATCGGCGAGCAGCAGAACTCGAAGAATTTTCATACGATCGACTTGAAAATTGAACTATCACTTCATTGTGTGATTATCTAGTGAAGTACACACGATTTTTACAATTGGTCAACACATCCAGAAAAATGGTATACTTGGATTTATTTGATTCAACGAAAATTCGTTTGAATCAACTAAAATTTATTTGACTCAACTACAATGTCTATTTATATATGAACCTACTAGAGTTTCAGTTGGATCAAATGAACAATTTTCATCCCAATAAATTTTTATTAATTTCAAATAAAATTTCATTGGATACAATTGAATCTCTAGTAGGTTCATATTCAAGTAAACCATTTCTCTGGGTGCATGATTTCTTTTTATGAACAATCAAAGTCGATGTTTTTTCTTCGGAAATTCGAATGTTTTGTTCAAGGTCTCGCCAGTTTGCGAGACAAATTCCTAAAATCATGATCGTGTGTACTTCACTAGATAATTACACGATGAAGTTACAGTTCAATTTTCAAGTCGATCGGATGTAAACTCTTCGAGTTCTGCTGTTCGCCGATTTCAAACCATAGTTTCCAGAAAAACGCTCCTACAGCGGCCATTTTGCAACAAATTTTCAATAAAAAAATTTTTTCCTACTCCTGAAGAGTCGTTCAATCGATTGGTGTATTGGTCGTTGATGATTATTGTGAAGAAATGCTAAAAAAAATTATTGAAAAAAGCTTTTTGCTTCAGAGCGTTTGGGAGGTATAACCTCTTGAACATTTCATTCGAAGATTCAATCAATGATGTTGAAAATTCCAACCTATAATTATAGATTTTATAGGAATGTTGATATAATTACTCCACATTTACTGTTCATAAAATCTTCATTTCAAGAATATCGAATTGGTAATTTATATATTCTCTTTTTACTGTGTTACAGATTTAATTCATTGCACCAACGAACCAAACGTCTCCATACCACAACTCGCAAATCTTTTGATAGAGCGATCACAAAACACTAACTGGACGGTCGTTTTCAAAGCTTTAATTACTGTACATCATATGCTATGTTATGGAAATGAGGTGAGTAATATTATCTTCATTTCATAGAAGAGATCATGTTTTTCTCATGTTTGAAACAATTGAAAAGGAGAATAATTCGATATCATCGTTAACTAAATACAGAATAGAACACTCGTTAAAGCTGAAGATAACTGTTATTCCTTTGAATTTGAAATTTATCAATGTATTGAAGAATGTTTACTTTTGAATCTTTATGAAATAAACGGTATCCATAAGCATTAGCACACAATAATTAAACAGTTCAGTCTTTTTCATAAACAATGTGATATTCGATCTTTTGAATAACTCAACGTAGATTTCTTCGAATTTGTCGCAATATTTGTTCCACACTGTAAAAAAAAAGTCTTAAATTCAGCTCATTTCATGGCTGAATCTATGACGCAAACAAATTAAGCCGAAAAAAACAATCGCCGACACAATGGAAAAAGCATTGTCTGAAATTAAGAAGCAAACAGATTAAGACTTTTTTTTACAATGAGCATACGAACACTGAGAAAAATGGATGGTTGCAGTAACCAATTCGTTGGTTAAATATGGTCTAACCAATTAATTGGTTGTCACAACCAATTATGTGAGTGTCACAAACAATTCTGTTGGTTATGATGACCACGTCAAAAAATGCAGTTGGAGCAACCAACGAAATTGATTGTTACAACGACATAATTGGTCATGATAGCCAATCAATTGGTTGGACCTTATTCAGCCAACGGATTGATTATTGCAATCATACATTTTTCTCCGTGACATTTTTATTGTTTCCTCCAAAGTCTTTGAGAGCCCCTCTATCAAATAATTTCTGGTTCCAATCGAACACAAACCTATTCACTTGAGTCCAAGAAAAATTAACGAAGTAAAATTAATACATTTTTCAGTCATTCAATTGCGGATAATCTGAAAATGGATTGAACGTCAATAGGATTCCACAGTATTGTATTTGATTTCCGTATTTCTGCTGTCATACGAAGTAGATTTATTGTTCCGAGCAAACAATAAATCATTGCCGATACAATGGAAATTGATGCATGTATTATTTATTTTTTCCTCGTATAGATTCAATTTGAAATTTCCCGTTGAAATTCGCCAGATATGAATGTGCAGTTGAACCTCGTTAATTTGAACCTCAAGGGAATCGATGAATTTTTCTTGTTTGTTTTGAATTACAAACTATCGAGCGTTATACAGTCCTTTGAAGGCAAGAGAATGAATTGGTTTGGTTCACCAGTTGCTGTAGAGTTTCCAGTTAACGAGTTTCCGGTTCTATCCTTTTTGTTTTTCTCTCACAGGATAGATTTGAAAAATGAAAATATTCCGAAATAAAATGATTGTTCGATGATGTAACGATTGAATCATAATTGATTTGATGTCGTGGAGATTTATTTTGTTCGTGAATAAGTACACGGAGAAGAAAGATCATGGAATGATCATTAGAAAAGATAGTAAACTGGTGACAACTGCAAATATTTGTACACAGTCGCTAGTAGAAACGAGTAATGGTTCCTATGTATACTTTGGTATACTAAAATACGTTTTATCTCAAATTTTCTCATTATTCTGATTTACCAGAATCAGCTTCAATTCGATAAATCAGAAGTAATTTGAAAGTTTCCATTAGCTACTTGCCACGATTTAGATTCACTTACTACTAAAAATTTGATTGATTCAACCAGTAGCTTTTACTAAGAATATTTGGTTGAGGCGTTTTAGGAATCTTTCTCAGTGCAGATTGAATGATAATTTTCAAAGCAAGCTCAAGTCGAGAACAGAACGAGACCAGGGCGAAAAACAAAACCCATCCTGACACTGTAAAACTGTGCACTGCAGAAAAATTGGCAATTTCTTGCGTCTTGGTACTGGAAAATTTCAATACATCCATTTTTCAGTGCATTCACTGGAATTTTATGGATTTTTTTACAGCAACCTCCCAATTTTCGTAGTGAATTAGCAAATGTGCTGGAATATCCCCGCAAATGTACTGGAATTTTCAGTCTCATGTACTGGCCAATGACTTCCAGTGCAAATTTTTAACAGTGTGTACGAGAAAAAAGAAGATAGCTGTGGCAGCTACTCACTTTTTCAGCACCATTTTTTCATCACTGTAACTGAAATAATTGCAGCTATGGCTATTTTTTAGCTGCCGCAGTAGGAAATCTTAGCTGTAACTGCACAGGTTTTGTGGTTAATATTTCACTGAGAGAAATAAAATGTACTTTTTGGCTCCGTACAAACTTTTTGGCAAATAAAACATTACAGTTTTCTCTGTTGGATAACCAAATAATTTAGCTGTTGACTTTTTGCTATCGCTAAATGAGTAGCTGTGACAGCTAAAAAATTGCTGCCGTAGCTAATTCTTAGCTATCCAAATAATAGCTAATTACTTTTCCCGTGTATTCAAATTAAATTCCAACTATCTGCGTCCATCCTTCCGAAAGGACATTGATCGGAATTCCAGTATACAAGTTCGTACAATATGTTCCAGAATATTACATCAGAGGTATTTTCATCGGCACGCGAAGGCGCTGTTTATTTATATTCGAAATCTTGTTTCAAAGTTTATTGACATTCCAACAGAATCAGTCCGTGATAAAATTCTACGCTATACGCAGAGTTATGCTTCCGGTAACGATGAGGAAAAAACGAATCGATTGACATTCATCGTGGATCTCAATTCTCATGATCGATACATCTTCCGAAGAGAAAAAAATATATCATCGATTCATATGGCTTGAAATTACATCTCATTCGGATTGAAAGTCAGAGTCGAGAATTAGAAAGGGATTAGTTGTTCAGCCTTGAAGTCCTTAATTCTTAGATTTCTCTCTCTCTCTCTCTCTCTCTCTAAGGTTATTGTGAAAAATTTAATCAAAATTTGATCCAAGTTTTTTCAGGAGAAACCCAGAGGAAACTTTTTGAATACATCTATCTAAAACAATTTGTAAAATGAAGAATTTTCATGTTAAAATTTGATCATGTATTTTGAAAATAGATTCTTTTGTGTAAATGAAATAAAGTCAAGTGTGATTTGTTATTTTCATATAACAATTCAAATGAATTTCGAATACTCGCAAAGGGGGAGAAAATTTTTCTCGAAGAGATATTCAATGAATTTTACTCCGTGTAAAAGCAATCCTTTTCATTCTTGCGTTTTCTTCCCTTTTTCCATGATAATTTTCGTAACCATGACTTCTTTCATCATTTTCCCCAGGTTATTCTATTCTTATCCCACCGAGACAGTCTCATTTTTCTTTCTCCGGTCTAAATTATTGTCTTGGTTTTTTATTTCATCGTTGTATCGTTATTTTCCTTTCTTCTCCTTTTATTTCCCTGTAGCGTCATTTTTTTTCCTCGCTGTTTTCAAAGTCTTCATTGCAATAAGTTGTTCAGTAATTATTATTAATATCGATAATAATCGATTAGAAATCAAATGTGTGCCACGCGATACCGCAATTCGCAGTATTTATCATTCGTATATCTCTCAAAAGCGATCATGAACTTCACTGAGATCGTGGTAATTCTTGATTAATTACTGTCAACCGCAGTAATCAATGCCTAGTAAAATCGTTAATCTTTCGCTATGATTTTTCATGCATTTGTTGATCAATCAGAATCATTTGGCCTTGGAAATTAAAATAGATCATATCACAGTACACGTAATCACAAACTTTTCTTGCTCCTGTTAATTTATCATCAAACCATCCAAATACGTTGTTTTTCGCTTAATTACCGATCTGAAAACACATGTTAATTCAATATTTCTCAATTACCTGTCAACCTCTCTATCGCATCAAATGTACACGATGGATTCAAATTAAATGTTATTCATAATGATGATTAAGTAACTGCGCAAATAGAAAGTCGTTGCTTATAAAAGTTTTATCAACTTTTTTTTACTCTATACAGAAGAGAGAGAATTTTTTTTCTTTTTATTCAAACCAATCCCTCTCTTCTCTTCCATTGCCATTCTCGAGTGTACTTTTTCAATGTGTTCGCAATTGACTTAAACATTTTTCCATTGTTTGGTCAATGTTGGTTTGTGTTTTTCTTTTCATTCGAACAAAGAAGTCTTCTAAGTCATGGTCGGGATATCGATACGCGTGCTATTTCTAAACAACTGAATATTTTTTTCTCTAAAAATAGTTTTTATGCAGCAGCGTTGATTATCGTTTATATGATAATTTATTCAAAAACAAAAAAAAAAGGAATTGAGTACATGAATGGAATTACACGGACAAAAATGAATCGACGTGCTGCGAGTGTGCAGTTTTTTTGCTGTCGTAGCTAAAATAATTGTCACCTCAGTTATAGCTCAATCTTAGTGATTATATTCTGGATAAATTATTAATCTTAGATCCGGAAACTTGGCGATCATATATTCGATCGTAGTGATTGAAATAGCAGTTCGATGAACTCCTTTTACATTTTCTGAGTAAGAAAAAGAATAGAAAACGTCCATCGCTGTGCCTCTTCTTTCAGTTATTCGCAAGTTCACGATTTCATTTCGCCCCGTCATTCTCATATATACTGTTCTTTCTCGCACCGATGTTTTTTATCTTCTAATTGGTCTTTTCTACATTGCTTGACCTTCACTGTCCTTTTCCACTAATCACTGTCCTCTGTCTACTCGACTGTCTGACTGACACAGTTCATTTTTTTACGTTTTCTCATGTTACTCCCTAACTACAATACACCGTACTTTCTGTGAATTGTCACCACTATTCACTTCCTCATCCCCCTTCGTCGACCACCCTTATTACTAACTCCTTTCCCTCCCCACTTGGTGACGCAATTCTTCTTATCCTCCTTTTTCATGAACCCAAGCTAAAACCTGCCTACGCAGTACGTAAAAAAAGAAATCTGGAAATCGAAACAATAACTCTCACATTCCATGTACATCTCAAATCGAATACCAACTATGGCTTGATATATATATATTCATAAAAAAGGAAAAAAATCGATTCGCCTCGGTTAACGCCCGGAAATGATTCAATAATTCTATATCATTGAGCGTAGATTTAATTTAACCATACATATAAACAGAACTTGAGCGTCATATATTACCTCATTAATAACATAACATTTGTTCTCGCTATCGCATGACATAAAACCAGTTTCAGTAACTTGGAAAGTAAATACGTTTCTCGTAATAAACGGTCTTCGTAAATCGAACCATATTTTACGATTTGTTTTCACTTTCACGATCATCGGACTTCTCAGTCAATTATCTCTCCGGATAGGTCGAATATTACCAACCATAACATACCATCCCTTAACTACAATGTATTCATCATGAAATCATGACGTAACGAAATAAAAGTTTCATTCAAGAATAATGATCGTTGGAATTTTTGTTTCCGGTTTTTATAATGAGTATTCCTTATTGAATCAACAAATCTTGGATCGCTTCTTAGCCAGAAGCGAAAGTCGATTACATCATCATGATCATCATTATCACGTATTTTATTTTCTCTCGCGATGAGTATCATGAACAATCATTATTTCGCGACAACGAACAACGAGTCCATATTACAAGAGACAAGCAAAATAGAATATTTCGATAACGATATTACTAATTATTATCACCTGAATTGATATCATGAATTTTATTTGTTTTATAGAGGTTTACGCAGTACCTGGCATCTAGCAACAGCACCTTTCAGCTTAGCAATTTCCTCGACAAAAGTGGGGTCCAAGGTAAATAATATAACGATAATCTTTGAAAATATCACTTACAGTGAGTTTATTGCATCGAATTCGAACCTCATTGTCATTCGACGTCTTTTTTACTTACATAAAGTAGTTATCCCTTCTCAATAACTCGAATCGAACCGTTAACTCGCTTGATACAACTAATATTTTCTAATACATTATTCAATCCATTTGGATCTCGACTTAACCTTTTTTTTCATGTGCCTGACATCTGTTTTTAATTTATACTAACACGGATACATTTCTTTCTGCTTGGAACGCAGGTGGAGCACGTGTGGGTAAGTAATAAAAACTTTTTACTGCAAATATGATTTTATTATTTGTATAAATTTGATTAAAACTCGATTTTTAGTGATTGATAAATTGATTTGAATTTTTACGATAAATTCGAGTTGATTTATTCCTTTCGAATCTATCTTGTCCTTGTTGAATGAAACATTAGAATTAATAGTTCTCTACTGTTGTCAAAAGAACAATCATTGAAAAATTATGTTGTTACATAGCCTTATATTTAACTTTCATTGCCTTGTTCGGGGATGAAAGTTTGTTGCGAAGAACACTTTCCTTGATAAATAGGAAGTTTGATCAAATCTATCATAATTTGTAAGAACCAAAGAGGAAGCAGTTGAAGTTATGTTACTGAAGTTTGAATCGTTTATTGAAACTAATTAACAATCGAATCACATAATATTGAACTATCGAAGCCCAAAAATCTTGCAGTACATCATTCAAACGATGTTTCCAGGGGCAAAGAGTTGATTTGAGAAGATCTGTCACGATGATTTATCAGATTTCGTGAGTTTCAATTTTCGTTTCGTTTCTATGACGATTCAAACTTCGAGAACATTCGAAGTTTGTGATTTTATTTTAATGCATGATCCAATCGCTATGTATTCTACAGGGTTCTCAGTGGTATTTGAGTTCTAAGGGAACACCCAGAAAGATAGTTTAATTAAATATTGAACCTACTAAACATTTCATGGCATCCAATAATAATTTTACTCGATTTAAGTAAATTTTATTTGATATGAATAAAAATTGATATTTGGATGGGATACATTTTCCATTTGATTCAAATAAAACTCTAGTAGGTCTATATTTAAATGAATTCAAATGTAGATATCCCTCGATGAAGTGATGAATTGATCACACATTTTTGTTGAGTATGAAGAATAATGAAAAATAAATTAAAGACTGAGAACCCTGTGATCCTAGAAATTATTAATAAAAAGACGAAACATGGAAATAATGGTGATTATTGATTGCTTCTATGTAGATGATACAAAGAATTGTAAACAGAAGACAAACCCTTAAATATTGTTAATTTAATTCTTCAACTCGTTTCGGTACGTTGTCTTCCACTCAAAGTTCACTCTCATTAACATTTGGAAATATTGTTTATAAAATTGACAGATGGGTACCACTTTTTCCGAGTACATCAATTATAAAGTTGGATCGATCGAAGGGAACTGAGAATAGAATTCAGGAGCGGCAGAATAGATTAATTGAGTTTCTCTTTTATAAATATATATATTTGAAACTTTCCTCGCATCATTCAATGTCTCGCTGTCATCACTCTATTATTCATTGTGAATTTTTCATGCTGGAATAAGAGAGTAAAATCAACAAAAGTTTCCCTGTGGATCGAAGTTTATGCAAAATATCTTCGGTACTTCAATAGATAAGCTGAAGTTGTGAAGAATTTTATAGGAATTTGTCAATCAAAATCAGGTGTTGGGAAGAACAAACAATTTTCAAACAGAGGAGAATCTGGAGTAAAATTACTTAAATCATGGATGAAATGAAATTTCTCAATTGCATTTCCATGAGAATCAAATTAGTGCATCGGATGAAGATTCCAGTGCAGCGATAAGTGATTATATTCATTTAACATGAATTTATCATCATATTCATGTCATACCATAGTTAAGATTGATGTAACGTGCGTTTAGAATTTGTAATATATGCATCAAAACGTCTCTCGCCATTGAATCTCAAATACCTATCACTGTCACTTTGGTCTATCAATCGTGTCATAAATATATTACGATTACAGTCATGCATTTAATGAGGAATCGTGCAGTGTGACGCTTCAACGGACACTAAATATATATTTTCGCGTGAGCATATCTTATGATTATTATCCTTGCTGAAAATCTTTAACAAAACCAGATAAGAACTTGGCACGTTTGAATTCGTTTCTCTCCATTTTGAGGCGGTTTTTATCCAAACTCCGAAATTTTTAACAGAGACAAATGTAACATTTATTGTCTCACACGGAGGAAACGAATGTGTTGAATACTACAGTGAAAAAAGGCTGGTAACGGTTGTCAAATATATTCTTAAAATACGACTAACCGAATATTCAATAACACTCATGAAATAATTGATGACAATTGTTACATTTCATGTACGTGTTCATAATGATTAAGTATTTTATGAATTTATGAATATCATTGACATTTGTTCAATGTTATCGAATATTTCGTTGGTCATATTGAGGAATACATATATATGCTATAACTGTTACATTCGGTGGATTTAATCCATTCCCTGCAAATCTCATCAACTCAAGAACACCCACAATTAAATCCAGATTATAACCATAATATTTGAATTTGAAACTTTTGAAAGATCTCATTGATTCTACATAAATCGTTTCTCAAATGTTTAGGAGTTTGGGATTCAATTTTTATCAAAAATTTGTGAATTATGGCATAGTTTTCCACAACTCATCAAAAGTAACAGAAAACGGATTGAATCCACCCAGTGTACCAATCCTTTCTTTTAGCGAAAATGAACGAAAATTAACATGAACAAAATTCTTACGGTTGGCCGACGTATAAAAATGACTGAAAATTAATGATCATGTTCTAACAGATTTCAAGATGAAAATCCGTTACAAGAAAGTTGAAACTCTCTTACAACATTGGAGTTTTTAATGGTATCACTGCAGAATGTCCAGTCTCGGAATATTCTAATGGAATCAATCAGTCATAAAATCAGGTTGAACGAAATGACCGATGAAACAAATAGAAAATTCCTGAACTGGACATCCTGCATTGATACTACTTTGCATGTGGCGCCGATATGCTACTTAAGTTGGAGTCGATAATAGAAAAAAAATATAAGCTGATACTCTGTCTTGTTTCTAAACAATCATCAACAGGCTGTATTCATAATTAATAAATGTTCCTTTTGGAAAATTACCTATTTCGTTGAAATTCTTTGTAATTTTCGTTTGATATAATGAATCATTGAAATTTAATGAAGATTTATTACGAATAGTGATATAAGAAAATTTTCAATTCTTCCTCCAATGTTCTAATCATAGACACCCTGTGTCCATTGGAATGGACATATCGGTAATTTTTAATCCACGTTACTAAAAATTCTGTAAAAATTCAGAGTTCATACTAGAATCTATAGAAACTATTGCCTATTGAGAAAAAATCTTTATCATTATCAGAATTAAGCCAGGTCAGAAAGGGTTAAAATATATTTCTTCTGCGTATATATTCATTAAGAATTCATGACATTCCACCTTGTAAAAAAAGAACTAGGAATCTACTGCGCATCGGTATCGGAAGATTTCAGTGAATTCATTTTCCAGTCTATTCACAGGGATTTTACGGATTTTTTGGTTTTCCTCATTGGCAGTTTCATTCAATAGTTTCTTTTGATATAGGTTGATCTATGAGAAAAATCCGTACATCTGGCAACTCTGCACTGCAGTGAGGAAAAACTCCCCACATCCTTTACAGTGTAGCTATTTCTATGAAAATTGGTATCTAAAGATTTTTGGGGTTATGGAATTTGAAAGAGTTGACGCCAGACATTCATATTTATAATTTTTGAATGTTGACAACAGATTTGAATTTGGCAACTTCAAAAATCTGTGACTCTATTTTCTTACGGAAATCAGGAAATATTGAATAGATATGCACGAAAAAAATGAATTGTCAATGTTTCCACATGGAGAAAAATGCAGGTCGAAAATATAGTAATCTTTAATAAAAAGTTGAGGATATTTCTTAAAATCTAAGAGTATTCCTCAAATGCATAATAAAGACAAAACGGTTCACATTTTTGTGGAATTGTATTCGAAAAACAATGAAGAATTATCAATACTTGATAAAAAAAATAGAGAAACATATGAAGTTTCCAAAAGCCATGCGTGAAATTTCACAAAGACAATAACAAAATTTCAATATCCTACTATTCACTTTGTGAAATTTCATATGTTTCTCTATTTTTTCTCGAGTATTGATAATTTTTTATTGTTTTTTGAATACAATTCCACAAAAAAGTGGACCGTTTTATCTTCATTATGCATTGAAGAAAAACTCTTAGATTTTGAAAAATATTCTCAAATTTTTATTAAAGATTACTATATTTTCTACTAGATTAAATATTTGTCGACCAGAACGAAATTTTTTTCTAATTTTGGCAGATATTTCATACAGTTGACATAGACAGTCCATTTTTTTCTGTCCGTATAAACAGATTTTTCAAGGGTTCCTGAAAGAACCACACTGACAGAAAGTATTAGTTGCCATTATCCAAAAAAATTAGTAAAATAACGTCTCAACTATTTTTTTTTTAGTATCACTTACTAATATTTTTATTGTGCGATGAAACCAAAGGTTAGGATCGAAATTAATTCATTTTTAGTTCAAACACAACTACTTTCTAATAGTAAGCAACACTATAATAGGATAATTCATGAATCCTGGTCAAAATATGCCTTGTAAATCCGTACAAAATAATAACCCAGATAATAATCTACAAAACTCATATGAAGCAGGTTAAAAAAATGACACTGGTATCAATTTTTCTCTTATTTCCGAACATTTTATCCCCTTTTTATCGCAATGTCGACCAGGCCAACTACCATCGGTATACCGTTTGATTCTAATTTATAACCTATATCGATAGTTGTTCCTACGTTTCTGCGTGTAACAGTAAATGTCTTTTAGAGATAACACTACCATTGTAGAAAAAAATACGCATTCAAAATCAGTTTAGTCTTTTAGACCCCCGACGATCCAGATTGCACAGTTTGAAACAGCAATTTTCACAACTTCGATCCACGCATCCTGTACGTGTGAAAGAAAACAATCGAATACGAAAACAAGCTGGATTATATCAACTATAATATCTTGGTTGAATCAATCAAATTTTTAGTAGCTGTCATTAAGAATATTTAGTTGAGACGTTTTAGTTATAGTCACTATAAGAATTTCTCTCGGTGCACATTGATCATCACCGTGATGAAATAAAACTTGATCTTTCAAGGGTCAAACCTGTTAGTGAAATTGGTCTCGAGAATTGAAGTTGGAAGATTTTATTTCTCTTCATTTCTTGTGTTTCCGGCAAAAATGAAGTACACCGCGACGAAGTAGCGACGAAGGACGCTTCTGCAGCTAATCGAAATGATAATGGAAACGGTTTAATGAGGAACAGAAGTAGCTGGAGAGAGCGCTTGAAATGGAATTTTACTCTCCAGAAATGTCATATATAGGGAATAAATATTGAAGGTGGAATTTTTTACGTATATTCGAAGTTTCAATATGCACTTCACATGTTCGAGTGTTGGGATGAAAATGACACGATTGGAAGACCACTTAGTTGGAAATGACAGGATGTACATAATGCACAGGTATGTTCCACAGCAAAGTGTGGAAGAATTCTCATGCGTTTTAACATCCACGTGTGCTACGTCAGGACGTTTTGGAAGATTTTATTTTTGATAAAGGTTTTAGTAACATTTATTCCCTTTGTACAAGAAAGAATGGAAAATAAAGTGAAGAATGTACTCATGTGAGCGTAAGCATTAAGTTTGTTTTAACCTAATTATGGTTCGAGTTTGAGAAATTTCCACCGAGGGACGAATCCAATACTTTTCTCTGCTTATATAAAAATTAGTCGAATGTTTGAATTGTTGTATATTGAGTAAAATATTCATATCAGAGTATTTTTAATTTCACTTTTGAAATGCAATTTTTGCCCTGAAAACAAAATTTGGTTCACAATAATTAAGGCTTTCATACAGACAAATGAATTTTGTTTATCCTAAACAAATTTTGTTTCGCCGAAACAAATGTTTTCTAAGTGTGCTAAAAAAGAAACAACGAACATTCTCAACAGCTCTGAAAAATTTTTAACGATGTTTAACAGCTTTTAAAAATGTTTGAGAGAGAGAGAGAAAGAGAGAAGGAGGGAGTCACGTATGCGTTACTTTTATGACACTCTAAGTACACTCATTTTGCGTTTAAAACTTCTTGAGCCGTACAAACAAAAAGTGCTCGCGAATTTGAATTCACATAATCCTCTGCCCTTGAGAATTTTAAGAGAAAAATATCCTCAAGATTCCAAGTTCAGTGAACACGAGATGAGAGATTCATTCAACATTCAAGCACGAATTCATGTGAAAATTTTCCCTTCGAACTAAGTATTTGATACGATTTTTTCAAAAGAATAACATTTGATTCTTTTTGAATTTGAAATTTCAATCAATCTTTCTTTGAAAAATTCCTTTATGTTTCATTCTTTATATTTCGTTGAATAAAAATTCTCTCAGCGAGATTGAACATTTATCTCAACGACTCTCAACTCTCGTTCTTGTTTAATCTAAAGTGTGGTGCTTTTCTCAAAGGGGTTTCGAGTCTCAAACTTGACATCCCTTCAGGCATGTGTCATCCCGTAGACGTCAAGATATAGAAAACATGCTTGGTACAAGATGGATAGACACATTTCAGACGACGGATAACGACAAAAATTTATAATAATTATAGTATATAATCGAAAGGTGGAGCGATGGATTGATGTGTTCTGGAAAACATGAAGAATCTCTAGAAATTCAGTTCGTTTGAATTTATTCAATAGCTTCCAATAACGTCACAGCGTTGGATTGAAGAACTTTTTCTTTCCATTTCAGAATAAAAGTTACCACCGAGTTGTGACTACTTTGTTTCCTTTACTATTTCATCATTGATGAATTAAACTCGGACTATTAGAAGATTCTCATGTACCTTTTCTGCTGAGTATATTTCATAAACTTCTCTGTATTGAGATAAAAAAAAGGAAATTTCAGGAAATAATATTGTGATAAAATGAGGAAAAACGGCTGATTGTTGTAGAGATACAAATATTATAACATCTTCGACATCGCTGAGAATTGAAATAACGATCTAATCATCTTATTTGGAAACGAAAGCGTATGTTTCGAAAGGCGAGCATTAAAATTTACATTGAATGCGAGACAAATTTCTTGGAATAAATGATTTTAAGGACTCCTTTCATAAAGTAAGTGGGGTTGGAGGTGAACCTGTACCAAGAAAACCACAAATCTGATGTTTCTTCCTTCGTTTGGAGGAATTTATTTTTAATGTTTGTAATTTCTTTGTACCGAGTTGAGAGAACTGCTTGAGTTATAAACCGCTGCTGTTTGTAAAGACATTCCATATACCCTGGAGTTATGACATCTCTCTCTTTCCAAATCACTCAAAGCTAATTTACCACCGAAGAATTTTTGAATATAAAAATTCAATTGAAGATACATAAGAAATGTGAAAATAGGGTTCCTTATCACTTTGGTATCATTATTCGAATGATAGATTATTGGTGTGAGTTTGGTATGGAAAGGAAACTTCACGCCAATTGTTTACATGTAAAAATGCTGGATCAATCATGTACTTGGTACATTATTTTAAAAACCTGTCATTAGTACAATTTTGATCGAACAAAACTTTTTCGTATCAAACTTTCAGTGGACTTTTAAATTTTTTTTTTCAATAATATTTCTGCAGCGATATTAATGAATCATCCATCAAATTCAAATAGTTGAATTATGATGATACTTGGAATAAAGTTCTTTATGAGTCACGTTGATGTATCTCGATAAAGTGGTACTCGATATCTGAGATTTTGATGACTCTGTATCATTTTATACGTGTTAAGCCATTCTTTCACAATGTTTCCCCTCGAAATAAAAAGAAATGAAATTTTGTTAACAAAAATTAATATCACTTACATTCATTTTATCCATCAGGTTATGATATGTCACCATTCATCAGGCGATATGCCAAATACTTGAACGAGAAAGCACTTTCGTACAGGACAATCGCATTTGACTTTTGCAAAGTGAAAAGAGGGTGAGTATGAATTGGGCTTTTAATTATTATTTTGAATAACTTATTCACCGCTTATTGGTATTAACTCCAAATCAACGTCAGTATAATACAGATCGTCCAAAATGATTCATCACTGTTCAGTGTGAAATGTTCTGTATACGATAGAATTATCTATCATTGTTATGTGATTTTATTAAAAATCGTTATGTGAATAACATAAGTTTAGTGTTCTGTTCGAAACACATTCATTTTCGTATGATACGCACACATAAAACAAAAAAGAAACAAAGAAATATTGTGTAATCCAGAACTAAACAAAAGCACCGACTATTACTGTTGCTTTGCAAATGTAAGGAGAACTAACTCTATGTGAAATAATAATAATTTGTCGTGAGGGATCGAAGTAATTCTTTTCAATAGATATTGAATATTTATCATCAAATAGATCATTTCAATCGAGGACCATGAAGTCCTTGAAGAAATGAGCAAAATTTTCCTAGGTACACGCACTGTTATAAATTTCTGATTGAATTTTCAATTTCCACTCACGTGAATGAAAAATAATGTACAGTAGTATTGAAAATCCAATAACCAGTTCTTCAAATTTCATGCAAACGTTCATGGTTGTTTAAAAAAAAAAAAAGCAATCACCTTCACAAGATTTGAACGCGGGGCATCGAAACTGGACGCTAAAGCTCTATCACTCAAGCCACTTATGTGGATGGGAGCATTTTTCTGCCTATATGACCTTGCGTTCATTTTTCAAACTTGTGAATCAAGATGTACGTGTGATTTAGAAACACTGAACAAATCGTGTAATCTAACTAATACATAGTTGAAGTGGATACGTGGATGACTTCGTCAAAGCGTTAGTATATTGGGTGACCCAAGTGGGAATAATTGTATTTCAAGGGCGTATTCTGCAGCCATAATGCAAGAATTTTCCGTTTTTTGAAGATTAGTGTTGGAGGTATGAACATTTTTAGATTTTTTTTCAAATCCAAAACAAATTGTATCACTTTTGTTGATTTCAGTTGCATTGAAAAAAATATTTATTTGTCCTCTCTCCATCAAATATTTATTTGTAGAAATTAAATACCCAATTAGATGCAAAAATTGATTACTTTTGGCGAATAAATTATTTATTTAGAAGGCTAATTTATTTAGGGCAAGCATTCCATTATTTGGTTCGATTAAATATTTAATTGATCCTAAGAAATATTTTATGGAGAGAGGACAAATAAACTCTATTATACTCTATTCATAATCTAGTTCACATAGGATGAACCACGTCATTCTTAGTGAACCTGTTCCATTCATATATGTTCTCATTTAATAAATCTATGATGCATTATTTAAATATTGGAAAATAACAAACTATAAAAAAAAACCACGAATATGAGACGAAAAATTCAAAGATTTTTAAGGAGAAAAAAATGGACTTTGGAAAAAATCTTTACTGATCAAAAAGTTCTAAGAATTGATCGAAGAATATGCTGAAATTTTTTCAGAATTTTCTAACGACTTTTAAAATTTTTTTTAATTTGACGATTTTGAAAATTCAAAAAAGTCGTTGAAAAACTCTGAAAAAATTCCAGCGTATTCTTTGATCAGTTCTAAGAACTTTTTGTTCAGTAACATTTTCCTCTAAAGTCCATCGTTTTTGAATGAAAAATCTTTGAAGTTTCTGACGTTTGTTCCGCGTTTGAACCGCCATTTTGATGGTTTCCACATTGATTTTCACGATTGTCAAAAGCATAAATCAAAGCTTGAGATAAATTGACGTGGTTTCTGTAGTTACAACAAGAACTCTAAAATGATTCTAATGTGAAAACGTAAGATAAAGAAGAAAAAAAAGTTTGAAAATTCGCGTTTTTTTTTGGAAAAAAAACCCAGAAATCTTGCCACAGGGACATTTTTCGGAAAAACCGATGGCAGATTTTGGAAGATGAGTCAATTTTACATCGACAATGCTTATTCTAGAATTTTTCAGGAGTTTTTTTCTCAGAAAGTACAAGCGTTGAAAGACGCAACGAAAAAATGTAATTTTGGGATTTAATGGGTTAAATTTTTCTAAGTTTTTTCAATCACCTGTACATTAATTTCAATGTTCATGCACAATTACTTGAAAATTCAATAACATGGATTTGGATTCCTATTTCAGTTCACAATAATTGAATTTTCATTCACATATTCATTCAAGAAATTTTTCAACAGTGCGGGGAGAAATTTGGAGTTGAATTTACTTTGGTAGTTTGTAACCGAGGAACAGACTGAACTTACAATGAAATTGACTATGACGAGACAATAGAAGCCTCATCAAATTTGCAATGTTTTATAGTAAATTCCATTGGAAATTCAGTCTGTTTCTCGGCCACAATAATCCCATAGGAAATTCAACTACAAACTTCTCTCCGTGTACTTTCTGAACAATTGAGCAATGAACACAAATTATAAATCCGCAATGATAAAGTACATTGCTGAAATTGAATTTCGAAGATGAAATTGCAAGTGATTCCTCAAAATCATGCAAACTTTTATGAACATATTCACCTACAAATGTCAATAATTTTTATAACTTGTTTTTTCATGTTCGGGAATTTGTTTTGGGCTTTTGATTTATATTTAGAGCGTAATCCTACACCGAGAAAAAGGTTTATTTGTAATTAACAAATGTATATTTAGCTATGACGAAATAAATATTTATTTCATGCAAATCCATCATGATTCTCACAAATATGGTCTATGAACTATTAACGAACGTTTATTTCTATTCAATGTTACTTGTTTATTATTAACGGAATTTATTATTTTACCATAAGCAAATATACATTTGTTAACTATGAATAAACCTTTTATTTAGTGTAGCAGTAGATTTTATTGCTATACACTGTATAAAGGGTTCCATTAATAGTCAACATATATCAATTTAAAATCCGACCTAATTTAGCGTAACTTCAAAGACAATCTATTGTCTTCGTGTACAATGTAATATATTAATAATTAATTGATGATTCATTGCACATAAATATGATGAGTAATTAATAAAAATATGATGGCATTCGTAATCTATTATATTAAAGGGTGATAGATCATCAGATAACTATTAATATAATATATTATGTGTGAATAAAATAGATTAACCTTGATTTCATGCTATATTAAGTCGGATTTCAAACTGATATTTGTCAATTATTAATGTAACCTTTTTACAGTGTATACTTGAAATTTGTGATCAATGCTTAGTTGTTTGAAAACTATGTAGCAAAATTTTGTCCATTTACTGATGCTCCATGGCCCTTAACGGGGTACCATCCGAGTAAAAATTTTGTCTGCAAGATTTCTTCGAACTAAATTCATAAAAAAGTCTGAAATGTTCAGGGAATATTCTTTGATACCTTACAAATTGCGGTACATAACCAGAATTTCAAATTTCGAGAAAAAATTATCTTTTACCGACCAAGAAAACAAACTTTTTTTTCGAAATTTCAAATTTGGGTTCTGTACCGCGATAAAGTATCAAAGAATATTTCCTGAGAATTTCAAACTGTTTCACGAATTCAGTTCGGAGAAATTTTGTACACAAAATCTTTACTCGGACGGTACGCTGGTATCCCATGAAGGATAGAATGGCTCAATTGGTAAAGCATCTTTTCGATTAAAAGATAGGTGAATTCTCATCCTTTTTCCTTTCGGTCTTGAATGGCTCAAAAGTGATTGAAAGTACATATTTTCTGCTTCATCTTGATTTTTTTGAAATAATTTGAACTACAAATGGAATCAAAACAGCGAGAATGAAACAATTCAAAATTCATCATACAGGACATTCTATTATTCCCTTATTGAATATCCAACGAGGTGTTCCTCGGGTTCCAATTGCAGACCGATTAATCTTTATACGCCGGGAAGTCATTGTGGTGGCGCGAGGTCAATGTCTTCATTTTTTTGTCGGATGAATGAGTCTGTGTACATTATGGATCTCCGAACGAAAAACTTTTCAAACTTTTTCCATGTTATAGAACTGAATTTTCAAAATTCTTATTCTCCTTTTATCATCATTTTTGTACCTCGACTATGGAATTGGTCTATCTTCGTGAAAATATTAGCAAACTGAATTGATAAATCGGTCGAAACATTTTAAATTTACAGGGAGTTATAAGAAAATTTCCTTGAATTGGGTGAGATTCAATAAATTTCAATATTGTACAATTTATACAGAAATTGAAATCAAATGCTCTTAGGTGCAACAAGTTTCAAGCTTTCTTGAGAAATTTTCTATTTGAATGCATAAAATTCAGAATTCCTTATGAAGATAAATAAAATTAATTCTCTTTTATCCATTACCAGGTTGTTTGGATTTCCAGATGTGTATTACACTATCTTTTCTTGGAACACAGAAATCGCATATTGTATCTCAACGTTCAATTGTTCTCTATTTGTGAAAAAAAAAATACTATAACCACTGTAAGAAAAATCCCTCATGAAACAGCTATTTTCTCCTGCATTCTACAGAAGAATTTTGCCAAATTTTCAAAAACTTGACTGAATTTTCAGAACAGAATACACAGTAAAGAAATTTGTGTTAGAAACGGTGCATTCGAGATTCGTGGTGAAAATCAAAACATATGAATGTCAAATTGACATATTTTCAATGTAAATTCAACACTTTTGTGTTAATTTCTCACAGCATTTGTGTCAATATTCAACCCTTTCAGGACCGCTGGCACATATTTGTGATATGAGTTTCGGAATCTTTCATGAAAAGTGTATCCGGTAAAGGTCTTTTTATTCTGGTTTATCTCAAAGAAAAAGGTCCCAGTATGCACTATGATTTTTCTCGCTGAGAAAATATATGTTTGAATGAAAAAAAAAACTCAATAAATTCATCAAGTTTTGAGGATGATCATTTTATTCATATTTTTTTTAGTGAAATACTGACATAAAATATTCTTCTCAAAAGCACCTAGAAGGAATGATTCAAATATCCTTGCAATTTTCAATTATCGTAACAATATATGATAGAAATCTCTTGTATTCACCTTCGAAAATTGAGGGTGAAACCCCAAATACGTATAATACCGTACTGTATCTGATAAAATACAAGAGCTAAAAATTCCAATACAACAGATTTCACCTATTTGGTGGGGTGTAGATTATCTTATGGTCGTGAAAAGGTGAACACAAATTTTGAATGGACCATTTCGGACATGCACGTGTGTTGAAAATACACAAAATTCTCTACTGTGTACTTGTTTGAAGTTTTTTTAAAACTCAGAAACATTTATGTGAAACTCCAGAAGAAAATTTTCAGAAGTAATTCTTTTCCAATGATTAATAAATCAAGAAAAAACATAGTTTCAAACTTTCTTCTTCTTATCCAATTATATCCACTGACCTTCATAGATTGTATCATAAATTCATTAATGAAATTTAAATTCAACTGCGTGTTTGAAAATTCGCCTAGAAAAAAGTTTTACGTGAGAACTTGTCACGCAGATTGGATCTGTTAAAATCTATATAAACTCAGATTATCTGACCACCATATATAACTCGAATGAACAAACAAAACAAAAACATCTCCACGCATTAGAATATACGTATTCGCATGCCGATATCATATTATATTTCAATGAATTAATTCACATTATTGGTAATTGAAAGTAGTATACAAGTAGGAAAATTTGAAACATGAAAAATCCTCTCTCCATAAAATATTTGCATCATAGTTGCCAATAAATCAATATTTTTCCAAAATAAGAAATAAGCAAAAAGAAAAAATAAATAGCAATTAACGTTATTGATTGAACTTTGTTTCCAGGAAAGAAGATGGCACCCTTCGTACGATGAACGCTGAGAAATTATTAAAAACATTGCCAGTACTTCAAGCTCAATTGGATTCACTTTTGGAATTTGATTGTTCGGCGAACGATTTGACAAACGGAGTGATAAATATGGCGTTCATGCTTCTGTTTCGAGATTTAATTCGATTGTTCGCGTGCTACAACGACGGCATCATCAATCTATTAGGTATGAATTTGATTGACCGTATATTCTCATATTTTTTCACCCATTCATCGAATTTCTTTGTTCGTATTTTCAGAAAAATATTTCGATATGAATAAAAAACAATGCAGGGATGCTTTGGATTTGTACAAAAAGTTTCTTATAAGAATGGACAGAGTGGGAGAGTTTCTCAAAGTCGCAGAGGTAAAAATTCTGAATTCAAATGTTTTTTCTAGAATCAACGAAAGAAGAATTGTATTTATTTGTTTGCATATTGCAGAACGTTGGAATCGATAAAGGAGATATACCAGATTTAACGAAGGTACGTATAGATTTTGTATTTGATTTTCGTTAGGAGACAAATATTGCATATCGAACGAGGGATAATATTCATTATTTTTTGAAGAATATTTATTATTCTTGAGATAAAGTGAATTTAGTGAAAGATTAGTGATAGTTCAGTAGGTGAATTGAATATTTCAAATTGGGATAATATCAAGAATTCAATCGAGTCACGGTTAAAGTTTTGCACAACAATGAACTTTCAGACGAACTTGTGGAACTTGTCAAGCGACAAGTCGCTAACTGATATATCCTTCTTTCGAGACGGATTGCATAATTTCTCACGATGAGCGAGTAATCTTAATCAAATCTTCGCAATTCAGTAGGGAAGCCAGATGTTCGAAGACAAGGGTTATCGAACAATCTATGTACTATGTTCTATGAATTTCAACCAAGTCGACTCCATGTCTCTCAACGCGGTGGTTCAACTGCTCTTCTGCTTTTCATTCACGCCATACTTCGTTTCTCATTTTTTGTAACGATCGAAAGTTATCGTTCTCAACACGGCTCCGCGGGGGATTGTTTTAAACAAACATAGCGCTTCAATATACTTTTGCATTTAAATGGGACATGGTTTTTGATTACATTTTCACACCAACTGTTCAATATCAGTGTCACCTTACATCCTCCTTCCTCAGTATTCTTGGAAATGACTGAATAATATTGTAAAATATGATATCTCTTTTGAATCGTAAAACAAAGATTCACTACACACAAAACTTTTGGATTGAGTCATTCTTCGGAGGTGTTTGAAATACTTTGGAGAAGGATAAATAACAGCTTCCACACCCAAAAAATCATATTCTAAAAATTAAAATCCTCTTAATATCAGTGTTAATTCTTCTGACGTTCAGAGGAACTCTCAAATCAATCCTCTAAAACTCAGAGGAATATTCTTAACTGTAGTATACGATTTTGTCAGTGCATTCGAAAACTAGTGAAAGTATTGCCAACGTAGTAATAATAAGGGTTTAAATTGAAAGTTCAATCAGAGACTGAAGAAATGAACGTATTTCATCAAGGACATGCTATAAAATCAATTGGCTGGTAAAAAAGTAGTATAGCATGTCGTTTGCAGAACTACCTGATATTATGTGCTCGCTAACTTAGATCTTTCCCTCCAATAAAAATCATCTAATTTTTCTTTTTACATCCCTTCTAATTAATTGGAAAACAGTTCGTCTGGCGTCACATTGGCTACCATCGTCTCAAATACAAGACATGACCATGCTGGTTTATCGATCGCTGCCGGTTTCTATAGGATATCCTTAATAGATTGCCTGTTCATGTATTTTCTCGTTCGATTAGATTTCATTAATATGGAAAAATTGATTAAAAAATACAGACTGTTTCAGAATACTTGATTGAAAAATTCATTCGCTTTTTGTTTCACAGGCTCCCAGTAGTTTATTGGATGCTCTGGAGCAACATTTGGCATCATTGGAAGGAAAGAAAGGATCCGCGGCAAATACACCCACACAATCCGCCAGGTACGATATGAATTTCACGTTGAATGAATATTTATTGGTCCGAATATAAAGGTTCAAGATGAATTTATATGAATATCAAGGTTATTATATTCATGTTTATCTATTAGCGATCATACCCTGGTGAAGATTATTCTAGAAAATATAGAAATAACAAAGGAGGCCCTCCTCCTGAGTCGATAAGGTTTATTTTAAATCTAAGACAAACTTGAAATCTGAAAATTGTATGAATATTCTGATTGTATATCAACAATCATTTCAAAAGTGAGAACAAAGTGAATTGATTTTTGCATTGACTCTCCTCCTCTACGATTATCTCTTTTAAAATCTGGAATAATAACATGATTTCAAATACTAGATGATATTCGATTTAATTCATAGATTGATTGTTTGGATTCGTAATTTCTTTGCGAATTCCTCAACTTCAATGATCAGCACTTGTACCATTATAGTCATTGATTTAATAGAAACATAATAAACGGTTCACTGAGAGAAATGATATCAAAACCGTAGGAAATCAAACCAGCAAGATTTTGTTTGGGTAATTGAACCCTTGTAAAATATGAGCCCTTAATATCGATATTAAGTACTTCCGCATCGCACTTTTCGATTAAGAATAAAATGCGAAAAAATTTCTTCTTTTTTTTTTTCAATTTTTATAAGTCGCACTGTAAAGTTCTTGAGATATTTTTATAGAGAATTGAATCACCAATTCTCATGAATTGAATTCTCAATGAGGAGTATAACAATTGTTCCACTGAAGACGAGCAACAACTGCAATATTTATTGCAGTAAGACAGTCCTTCAGCAAGATCAATTCGACAAAAACATGTAGAAATGATTTTTAGATTTAACAAATTTATAATTATAAGTAAAATAAAGATATATTTGAAATGGAACCATTTGTTTTTTGGTCTGGATCATGAAAAATTGGAAAAAAATGGATAACTCTGTAGGCCATTCATGGAATTTCCTGCTACTTTTCAGCTCAAATCATTTCACCATAAAATTTCAACGATATTCGAGGACAAAAAACGATATTTCTGTTTTTTCGAACTTTTAGTGCTGAAAAATAAAGTTTCAGTTCGTTTTGAGTCCATTAAATTGAAAAATATACGAGAAGACGGCTGGATTGATGGTGGATCTGAATTTGACCATGCATAACCTTTGACCGAGTTGACCTATCGACAAATGACCTGAGACCTTTTTTGGTAGAGTATCCAATTCTCTAGAAAAATATCTCGCAAGAGCTTTACAGTACGACATGTTGTTCGTTACTTATAAAAATGAAAAAAAAAAAGAAGTAGAAATTTGTTCCCATGTTATTCTCATGGAAAATCTAAAAGTCTATTTTACAATTATTCTACAAGGCCTATTTTTGCATCCAAACGAAGCTTTTGAGCATGGTACGGAGAAAAAAAGCAAAAAGTTTTTTTTTCTGAATCACCCTAATGATCAGTTGATACTTTTGCATTAATATGAGTTCATCGATGCTCCATCTTGATGATAAAACTAATCTAAATGACATGTTGCTAACATGTTCGCATCAGGATTCGTCCTTAACGACTTCACGGTCCTCTTTGAACACCTGATGCTCCTCAAATCCTCAACGCTCTCAATGTTTGTGTAAAGTACATTTCGTTGTACACACAACATTAACAGGAAATTCTACGATCAACTGATTTGAATATCGTATGAACTGCCGTGAATAACGATCAACCTTCAGCCAAAACTAGTGTTCAATGTTGAGTAACGAATTTGACACGGGTTACATTGATAGCGTTTCAAGGGAGGAAATTTTCGCACATCGAGCATTGCTTTGACGATAGATTATTCAAAGGGAAGAGTGCTTCTATAAATGAATATATGAATGATTTTTGGATCTCTATTCGCATTACCGAGTGTTATGATAAACCTTAAAGTTCTTTGAATTATTAGCAACTCTATACTACTGAATACATTCTTGATTAGTTTGCTATCAATTCCATTTCATAGAGCTAGCAGCCAGTTCTCATAACTTTTCACCGAACGTTTTTGAAGCTTTGTTCATATACGGAGAAAAATGCCGCTCGAAAATATAAGAGTTTTTATTTCCTTTTCTTAGCGAACTAGAAACAGGAAGGTTTGTCAAATGAATTTCTACACAAAAACACAGAAGATTACGAATATTGTAGAAAGAGTCATGGATAGGATTGAAATTTTAAACGCTGAACGTTCAATTTTATAAGGTGTATAGTAAAATTGAGTTATTCATTCGTAATCTTTCGTATTTTTATGTAAAAATCCATTTTACAAACCTTCCTGTTTCTGGTTTAGCAAACAAAATATGAAAAAGTAGTACATCTTTTTCTCCGTGTACCGGAAATCGATCAAGTAGCATCCCTGTTGAATGAATTAGAAGATTTGAGGTTTTAGCAAACATCAACTATATTTACGTAAATGTATTGTACAATAAGAGCGTTGGACTATATCTTTTGAGTGTTCTCGAAAGAATGACGAACAATAAGAATACCTTACATACTAGGTGGCGCGCTTATTAACGGAAGTGAACCACGTGAGTCGTCTCGCAACTACATTATGAGTAAAATTTCTTGATTTATGAATAACAATACAAAAACTATGAGGAAAATCATACAATCCCATTGAACGTTGAATGCTAAAAAATTATGACAATCGGCTGCTAGCTTCAAGGCTGCCGATTCCAGCTCTATTTCCATTTCTAGGAGGTTGAAAGTATTACACCGTTGAATTTTCCTTAATTTTTTGAGATCGTATGTGGTTCAAAACTGCTTGAATTGGAAAAACAATTGAAACTCCGGCTAGGAAAGAAATTGATCACTCATGTATTAACTCGGGCTCCACAATATTCGAACACTTCACGTTCAATGGTTACAAAGATCGCACATTTGTGGATAAAAAGCAGGGTGGATTTCTCATCTCCAAAAAGTACTTAACCGAGTGTATGCCCCGCCAAGGGCTTCATCATTCGCGCATCAGCCCGTGACGAAACGTCTGGCTGCGGTCCCAAGCAAATTACGTCCCGATCTGCCTCGGCCAATCCACAATCCAATTCAGTATAGAAATAACTTCCCACGTTGGAATGCAAATTCGTTGCAAAATGTACCGAGTATATGCAAAGTATGGGTCCATGACTTTGTTGGATAGTCAACAAAGCATGTTGAAGAGTCACCGCAATTTCGCCCTAACTTCCTGTGATGAATCCCCGCTATTACTTGCTTCATTCGATAAGTAAGTGTCACATTAGTCCCTCGTGTTGAGGTGATTGTAGTAATGTATTATTTATTGCATCAGTTGTAAAATTCGAGTCTCAAGATTTCATAACGCGATCCGTGGATTTGTATTTTTATGCTTCATTTTCCTACGGTTTTGATAGCAAATATTTCTATGAAGATCAGTGAGAACTCGAAGATTACGGGCGGCAAAACACAGATTTGACAGCAAACATATATATTTGAGGTTGGCAAATGTTCTGGAGCTAAAAATCTACTTCCCAGGATCATTGACTGCAGATCGACATTTTTATCGAGAAAATCTTTTCTGATCTGTTGTAATGAACTTAAAAGCACTTGAAATATTTATATAATCACATAATACATAACGGCGCACAATTTGGACTGATAATCTAAGTTTGGTAATTTATTTTGATACGATAATCCCTTGAGTTTGAATAAGAATTTCGATGAAAAAATCCTATATACATATACAACACACATGTGATAACAAAGAAATCATAAAATCCTTACGTTTTATTATTTTTTCTTTCTTTCAACTCGTTTGCGAGAAAAATTTTATTCATTTTTCTTTACAATTCCATGCCGTGTTTTTTGTTTTTTTTTTTATAATTATTTCTTTCTTTTTTGTTGACAGTGCTATTCAGTTATATTTTTGTTTGAAATTAGAAAGAAAATTTTCTTCGTTTATTCGTTCCTTTATTCTTTGTTTTTATTGATTTTTTAACAATCACCTACACTTAGTAGCTTAACGCTTTGGAAAGCTTTTCAAAATGTTTCGTTGGCTTATACCGTCACTGTATTTTTGATTATTAGTTTGATGATTGATTGGTAGTTACGATACCCATTCACTACAATATCAAGATATAGTTATCAAATGAACGATACACACTTTTCATATATAGCGCTGAAAACAAACTTCCTCACATAATATTTCAGTCAAAATCGAGAATGTATATTCTCTTAGATTTTTAGTACACTCATTTCATCTCATGCGTATTGTAAATACTTTTTATCTACACACATATCACTCGTTTTGTCGAATAAGAAAAGATTTCTCACTCTCATTACCGTTATTGTGATAATTTTGACAATCATATATATTATATATGTCGTTTGATTGTACAAACACAAACCGCATACCACGTTGTATTTCTAAAACTGGCACACGATACGTTCCTTCTATGTAAGACTATCCTTCCAATGCGAATGATCAATATCAAAACTTTGGACGTACACGTGGTACATATTTCTCCATTGCACATGTATTTATTCATCTTTGCTTGATCAGTATGCAGGAATATCCAATACTGCTTTTGTATGAAACTTTCAGTCGAATAGAATGTTTCGTTTCTCATAATTGAACTTCTTCACAGTCTTTTTCTCACCTAATGAACTTTTATTTCACAGTATTTTGTTTTTAATATACAAAAGTATATCTGAAACTTGCAATATTTTTTATCTGGGAAAATGTCAGATGGGAATGCGCGAAGCAATCCACGGAAAGACCGGGTATTTTAATATTTAGAAAGAATTCATCAACGTTTAGAAAAATGACTGTCAATTTAGGGAAAAAGAGGATCGCTGAAAAATATTTGTAGTGAGTCTACCAAAAATTTGTAGTCAAAATATTAACAGTTGATAGTTTCATTGATATTTTTCACAGTGGAGCTATCAATTGTTAAGGGACTAGTACCGGTTAGAATTTTGGAAAAATTCATTTTTTTTATAACATTTCATGTAGCCTTATACCTTCAAAAATCATCTCCTAAAATTTTATAATGAAATTCGAAAAAATAAGAGAGTTGCAGGGATGAGCAGTTTTTTCGTACTCCTGGAGTACTTTCTTGTGTTGTGTAAAATATGTTGTCATATGGGGTCAACAAGAAGTATTCCTTACTGAAAATACTCCGGGAGTACAAAGATGTCCATCCTTGGAGTGTTTCAGTAATTCAAATGTTCTTAAAATTTATTGTAAAGAAACTTCAAACGTGTTTTACTCAAAATAGCATTTTTTCAAACTGCGCTGACTTATTCTCCGCAACCACTCGATAGATTTGTTTTATTCTTGGTGCATTTGTTTATTTTGATCTCCTCTATCGTAATTCACCAGAAAATTGCAGAAAAATTGGTGAAAAAAAATTTGGCAAAGGGAAAAAAGGTGGAAAAATACGTGTTTTTTACATCACTTTTTTCACAAAGCCGTCATTTTGTTTTTTTTTTTTAATTTTTCATGAATAGGTGGTGAATTACGATGTAAACTGCCTTCTCATTTGAAATGCTTCTTGAAATTTCTGTTTGAGACATGCCGGTTTTGAGATTATCTCAGCGCAGTGTGAGGGTCTCATTTTCGAGGACTCGACTTTGGCGCCTTGTAGTGAATAATGATCGATAAAAAAAGGGAAAAAAATTTGTATACACTCCCAAAAGATGTACAAATTGAAGGCAAAAGCTTGTATAAAGTTTTGTAATAAAAGAAACAAGTCGTTTTTTAGTCTTGAAATCGGTACTAGTCCCTCAATACATCGACTACAAATTTTTGGTGGACTCACTACGAATATTTTTCAACGATCCTCGTTTTCCCTAAATTGATAGTCATTTTTGTAAATCTTAATAGACCCGGTCTTTCCGTGTGGGGTTAATTTTGAAATAAACATGATTGAGATGATGAATTTTGAGACTGAAACATAGTGATAGATTGCTAATGATCTATCCGTTATCTGTACTTCGAAGTTCGAATTGAAAGAGTTCCACGAACCGATATATGCTCAGCTCAATCATGGTTAAAGTCTCTTGAATTTAATCATTGGATCAGTTAATTTCCATCAGCGATCAGAAGAGTAATCGAGACTTCAATCTCAATTAAGTTGAACGAGGGTCAGTTCAAACAACTTGAATATATGTAATTCCATTCTTTACGTAGACTTCTTTGTTTTTTGTTTCTGTCTTTTGTTGAATCATCATTCAAAACAACGCACGTAATTTCATCAAATTCCTGTCGAGCGTTTAAGGGTAAAATTGTAAACATCTAGACAATCGTACTGTGAAAGTTTGGATGAGAATAAGAAGAAGAGAAATAAATAAATGCATGTGTAATTTGAATTTATATATGAAATTCACTTGATACAATTTTCAACATACCACGAGTCCATGTAGACACGTTGAGTATGTCTCGAATAAATGGACGTTTGAGCTTTCGCTCAGAGAAATATGACGATACACGATATACGATACGTGATCTTGTACCTGTGGTATGCACAATACATGCGCTCTGAGAAAGATGATTTGGAAAAATATTAAATATCTACCTACCATTGAAGAGAATGAAATTCAAACTGCTTCAACTTTTTCTCAGGGTGCATATATATATATATATATATAAATATTTATACATTAATGCACATAATATATCTGTTATATTTTTATACGCATTGTTGCATCTATGTACGTACTACACAACTTTTTTTCTTTTTTCTGTTTTTTTGTTTCATCTTTTCCTTTAATTTCAATTATCAAATTTCCTTCCATATCTCTTTATCCCTTTTCTCTCTTTCTCTTTCTCTCTCTCTCTCTCTTCATTACAATCATACAAATTCGAAACTACTGGAAACCAAAACACAAAATATACCCGTTTTGTTTTCTCCTCCTTTTCCTCCGCGAATCCGTTATTCCAATGACACGCTTCCACAACCCTACCATTGCCCAAGCAGCAATAGAACGAATGTTAAGAGTGGAGTGTCCGCCCTATCTTCCACCAGTACCGCATTTGGGACAGCGGCCAGTAACACGCGTCTTGATCATACCGGAAATGGACACATCGATGAGGCTCTGCGACAACAGGCCCTTGCCGAGGAAGAAGCCGCGATGAATCAATACAAGGTGAGAAAATTCGATTTATTTGAGATTTTTTCTTATGACGCCAAACAATTGCTCACCGAAATTCCAGGTACCATTGAGTTTCAGATCAACCGCAAGCAGGGAAAAATTCTTGCTGAAAAAGCGATTCCGAAAATCGTCTGCTGTGTTAAATTGGCAAAATGGTTGCTGTTACAGCAAATATATTGTTATTTTAGCAAGATATTTGCTGATTCAGCAAAATTTTCTGTATATCTACAATTCCGGATTGCTGGATGACAAGCGCTTGTTGAATGAGCAAGATTTTTGTTGTAATAGCAAAGTTTTTGCTAAATCAGCAAAGCAAATTTTCGAGGTCTGCTGTTTCAGCAACTTTTTTTCTCTGAGTGCGAGGGTATATTGGGTTTGTGAATATGACTCCGCCCCTTTCTTTGTTGAAATAAAACAAATTTGCTTGTTTAGAAAATTAAAGAACAGTTTATTCAAAGTATGCTCCATCCGCAGCTACAACCTTCACCCATCTTTCAGGGAATTTACGTATTCTCTGCCTGAAGAAATCCTGATCTTTTTGAGCTGATCCAATTATCAAGCCAAATTTTGATACTTTCGTATGAAGTGAACCGTTCTCCTGTAAGATCTGACTGCATCATCCGAAATAAGTGGTAATCCGACGGAGCTATGTCTGGCAAATATGGCGGGTGGAATAGTACTTCCCAGTCCTGTCCATCTAAATATTTTTCCACGACTTGTGCGATCTGCGGTTTGGCATTGTCATGTTGCAGAATTAATTGACTGTGTCTATTCACCCATTCTGGTCGTTTTTCTTCTATGACTCGCTTCGAATGCATTAGTTTTCGTCGGTAAAGTTCTCTATTAATAGTTTGAGAAGGTTCGAGCAACTCATAATATACAACATCTCTCTGATCCCACCAAATGCAGAGCATAACCTTGGCACAGTGAATATTTCTCTTTGGCTGTGATGGGCCCGGTTTACCTGGCTTCACCCAAAATTTTTGGCGTTTTAGATTCTCATAGTATATCCATTTTTCATCTCCTGTGACTATCCGATGCAAAAATCCTTTTCGTTACTGTCTTTGAAGTAGCATTTCACAAATTGTTTTTCGACGTTCCATGTCTCTTTCTTTCAATTCGTGTGGAACCCAGTGATTGAGTTTTTGAACCATTCAACCCATGAAACCCGGTGCGTTCACGGTCACTAACGTCGAAATCACCCTCTTTGAATCGCTTATACCAATACTCACATGTAGTTTTAGATACAATGTTGTCTCCAAGAACAGAACATATCGATTCAGACACTCTCCTAACACTGTTTCCTTGATGGAATTCATAGCGAATGCAGTGTCTAATGAATAGCTTATCGGTCTGCATGTTTAATTCACAGAATTTCTTGGTTATGTTTATGACGCCTTTACGTTTCGATACTACATATCAAGCGCCATCTATCATAAGTGAGCGGGACCTTTGAATTGATTTAGAATAGTTGTGATGATACAAAATCGAAGTGTCCTAAAACTTATTTGTACACCTGATACAATATAAAATATTGAATTCATCAGTCATTCCGACCTCAACATACGGCACTCTCGTCTAAATATTTCGAAATGTTAGATAGAGCACAAATGTTTTTCATAAAACGAGTACTCACGTATTAGTCACTGTACCTCTGATTATGCCATGCTCGCGGAGATAAAGAGGTTTTTTGAAAAATTTATTAATGAGATGATGGCATATGTTATTTATATTTTAGAAAAAGTAAGTTAATTAAGTGAATACCAGCGATCCCCGCAAATGCAACCCGTCATACAAGCATACCGATTGAGTAAACATTGTCTCAGCAAGAAAACTCTGAACTGAATTCATGAAGAAGTATGAAATTTTCAGGAATCAATCTTCAATCCTTCATCTATTGCGGTACATCGCCAGAATTTTGAATTTCGAAGAAATGCGATAGATAAAGGATTGAAAATTGATTCCTGAAAATTTCTTACTTCTTCATGAATTCAGTTCAGAGTTTTTTTGCCGACACAATGTTTGCTTAGTCGGTGGATTTGTATGGCGGGTTGCATCTGCGGAGATCGCTGGTATCCCTTTAACGGCATTCACTACCTTCCCAAAAAGTTACTAGATTCCAAAATCGCCCCCCCAGTCTTCTCAGCAACGAACAAATAAAATGAAAAATAAAGAGTAGCTGCACTTTCTTTGATATGCTAAGAAGATGCACCTGCTCATTAGAATCGATTATATTCATTAATCGTTGAGAAAACTGGGGGGGAGAGATCTAGTAACTTTGCCTTTGATGAATGCCCTTAAGTGAACACGGGAGTAGAACAAACAATACGATTTGTACGATATACACGCGATGATGAAACGATTGATTCAAAGAGACTTTGAATAGATGGGGAAAAATGTTTCGTTAATATCTTAACTTCATGGAAAGATTCCGATTTTATTGTACGGGCATTTAGGCCGGAGAACAACAAAGGTTATCATTATAACAGGGACCTCGCTGACGATTTTGGCATTCCAAAAGGATCAGCCACCTCTATAAATATTTTGGGCCTCAGACGCGTTAAATCTTAATGGGAAGCACTCATTTTTCTTTGTTTCGAAATAGACCGTCGTGTTGACATCTGTGAAAAGGTGACTTCTGACTACCGTCAAGTTTTAATGTTCATGATCCGGGAGCAACCGGCCAATCAACACTGAAGAAACGGTATGGCTCTCACAGCTCTACTATTTATGTGTCCTTGCTGTCAGGAGGTATAAGGATGCCAGTATAGCTCCTGACAGCAAAAACACGTAAATAGTAGAGCTGTGAGAGCCATACCTTTTTTTCAGTGAAGTGAATATTCCAAAGGTGGAGCAAAACCGGAAAGATCCCGCCAAAGTTGTTCAAAAATCAAGGTTATGCTAAAGCGGTGTTGTATTATCGTGGTGGTGGTTTCGCATTATAAGTTTTTCCCGCCGGGTCAAACTGTCAATGTTGAGGAGGAATATTATCTGAAGAAATTATCTTAATTTGCGTCAAACTATTCTGCAAAAGAGGCCGAATGTATAGGCAGATGACTCTCGGTCCTTCCAGAGTTTTTCACCAAAAAGTTCAAATAATATTACAGCCCTCACATTCGCTTGATTCCGTATCGTGTGACTTTTGGGCTACTTTCTCAATCCAAAACACCGCTTTTCAACAACGATTTTTTGACAAAAAATATAAATCGGTCTTCAGTTTTTAATACAGTAGTGTCATTACCCTACACGCAGAAAAATATATTTTTCAAAGTTCCATAATTTATTGAGAATCAGCGCCAGTCTGTGACGAATGAAATTATTTACCTGAATATAACTTCGAAAGTAGGTACCATAATTCCTTGTAGAAATACATCCAATTATGGGAATTTTTGAAAGTAAATTCAAGTGAAAACTCTATCTGTCACAGACTGGCGCCGATCCTCAATAAATTATGGGACTTTTCAACACATTTGTTTTCTGCGTGTAATGGAAATGCTCTAGGCATTCAAATTTTGGTAACGCAACACTGAAGAAGAAAAACTACATATCGGTGAGTGCTCTACCGAGTACTTGCGAGGGTTCAGTTTTTGTCTAATGAAGCGTTGAAAAACCTGTGAATGTCTAAAGCATTCTCACTAGCGCCCTTAGCAGGCCAGTGCTAATATTAATGCATCTCATTGATGTTTGTCTGTTTGATTCGAATTACGTACATTGTAAAAAATGTGGGAAGTTTTTCTTTCCACCGTTGGTGGATTCCATCCCCTCATCGTGGGGGGATTGTTTTTCCATCAAAAATGAGGGATTTTTCCATCACTTTTGAGAATTATTTTGTTTTTTGGATGTTAAATCCTCCACGAATGAAGGAAGATTTCACCAAATTATGGTGAAAAATTTTCCACTTGTGGAAGAACTTTGCTGCCACCATTTTTGGGGAGAAAATTCCACAATCATTCTTCACAGTGTAGAATTATGTAAATGTTAACGCATGTTTGATCGCTGAGATTGAATACCACTCGTTTTGAGTCTCATTAAGGTGATACCAGCGACCCCTGAAGATGCAACCAGAACCATTGGCTAGAAAAGAACACGATCAAAAATATTCTGACAAATTATTCGAAAATGAAGCCATAAAATCAAACAGACCTTCTTCGATCAATAAAGATGGTCTGTACAAAGCGATATTTCAATTTTATTACTTTATTTTCGAATAATTTGGCAGGAACGTTTTGGCTTGGGTTATCGTTGGTATCCCCTCAAATTCCTGAAAGAGCAGTTGAGTGATGACATCGCTACCTAGACAGCCTAAACCTCTCGAAAATAACATACATGGCATGTTTAAAAGCAAGTAGCTCTGAAAGATAACATATATGTTATCTTCGACAGCTTCGTGCTGTCTGGGTATTTGATAAGTTTTTCCTTCGTTGATTTATCGTGTACAAGGTAGCGTGAACAGTTTACCACATTCTCTCCGATGTTGAATGGTACTCATTCTGTTCTCCGTATACAATGAAAAAACATTGATCTGATTCGCGATCTTCTCACAATTCGAGATCAATATGTATGGATTTTTTCAAGTAACATTGAAAACATCTTTCATTTCCACTACTTTACTAACAGAAATAATGAATTTATTACAGGCCAAGGTACAATCACCGCTCGGAGGTCCCGGTACCAATCCATTCCTCAATTCGCCGACCAGCAATCAATCGATAGTAGATTTATTCGGAGCAGCTCCATCGACTGATAATCAGGTAAGATTCGCCGGTAAGTGTTGGTTCGATGATTGATTCTGTTATGTTTTCTTTTCTTTCAAAGTAAGTCTGCCATCAACGTTTAATACACTCATGATAAAAATCAATTTGAGAAGAATTTTAAGAGTTTGGTGTATGATTCTGGGAATTGAGAAAATCACACAGAGGCTATAAAAAGGGTCTAATCTCTCACGAGTTACCTTACATGTAAGTTGACACAGATGAACTTGCACTGTGGTCATATATCATTTCTGTATTAGGTACATGAGCACAGCATCGTACACAGCTGTCATTCATCATAATATTCGATACTCATTTTAAATGTGAATTGACATACAATTATACAGAAATGTGGAGTTTCGTTGAGGTAAAGCTGTATCGATTATTTTCCTTCGAATTTCTTGTAATTCCACTGCTGATGGTTCTCTAACGAACACATTGAATGTCAGAAATTATAAGATGCGAAGGAGTGATGAATTTTGTTTGGTTGTGGATATTTTAATTTCAATTCAGAATCAATGGTGATCTAATTTTCGGATAACTTGACTTTTTTCAAAAACAGAAGGGTTTGATTGATTATAAATGTTCTCATGATTGTAAAACAAATTGTTTGAATTATATTCGAAAAGTATTTGATATTCCATTGATCTGTAAATTCACTATAAGACAGGCTATTGTCCAGTTCAAAACTATTGATGACTGGAGTTGACGAAAAGTTGCACGTTGAAGTTGAATTTCACGTGTTATTTGTGTTACCGTGAAATAGAAAGAATGAATCAATATGGGTAGCGGGGCTTTCTTTCTTCAACAGAGACTCCATTTCTCCTCAAAACTTTTGTTCTCGAATTTATATTCTGTTACTGTTAATATCCCTAACAGCACAATGTTTCTTGAACATTTCTAAAACGTTTTAAGGATGTATGTTGCTGAAGTTTGAATCGTTCATTGAAACGAATTTGTAATCGAATAATGCAACACTCAACTGTTGAAGACCCAAAATTTTGTCGTTCGTTTCTTAAGCGATGTTTTCAGTTCCAAAGAATCAATTTGAAAAGTCAAATAACGATCATTTGTCAGATTTTGTGGGTTTTCGTTTCGTTTCTATAAACGATTCAAACTTCAAATAAGTTGGAACGTTTGAAGAATCTCCAAGGGCTGTTAGGGATCATCGTCCGATGAACATTTTTACTCCGAGATCATATCTCTTCGTTTCAAAGTGATAATTCAATAGAAAATCCATTATTCTATTTTCAGTCACAAAAAGCTTCGGACGATTTGCTCCAACTAGCCGGTAATCCGTTCGCGGATATGTTTGGTGCCCCACAACAAGCTCCCGCACAGCCTGTTCAGTCCCAAAACAATATGTGGATGGCCAATGGAAATGGTGAGTAAGAAAAATGAGTGTATCAGCGATGTTTAGATGTCATAGAAAGTTATATATACAAATATGCACACACATTTAAAAGGAAGTCCAGAAAGGTTGAGTAGCAGACGTTTGCCTTAGAGAATTTTTTTTAATTTAATTTTTATTTCCCTTATATTTCTATTTTGATTTTCATCTATATTGCACTTGTTTGTTTTTTGTTTTCATTTATTTTCTCTTTATTTTTCTTTTAGTTTATGTTTTTCTTTTTTTCCTTTCATAGGTTTTCCAGCATTAGGAGTACCAGCGACTAATAACTTTGTTACAGATAATAGCTTTTCCTCGGTATTTGGAAGTCAAGATCAACAAAGTAGTAAGTTGGCATATCAAAATATCGATCAACCTAGTTGAATAATCTAATTTTATTATATCATCCCAAGTAACACACGGATTATCAAATTATAGATTGTGCATGAATCGAAAGCATGTATACATATATATATATATATATATATATACATGTAAGCATATCAATAGAAATCCGTGTGCTGTTTGGGACCCATAACTCTGCCATGGTATTGTTTACATTCTCTTTCTTATTCTTTTTTATCATTTTTCATTGTATATTTTCTCTCTTAATAGATCATTTCTTTGCCTTATTATCGAAACTAATGATTTTACTGCACTGTATTAAAAAGTATCTTGAACCTAGCAAATTTTTAGATGTCTGTGCATATCATATACCTGCCATTACTTAAGATGTTTTGTGAATATTCGCTAACATCAATAATGTCACATCAATCGCGAACGATACCCGCTTCGCTGAAACACGCTCCAGAGAGATCTCAAGAGATCTTAGATAGCATCCAATGAAATAATCTTCACATTATTGATGAAAATGTAAAAAAATACTAATACTTGAAAATTTGTATCAGAAAAGTGATACATCCAAGCTAAAGTACCTTAATTACTTTTTGTGCAAGCTGGTGCTCCTGGGATCGGAGCCGGATCCATACCTAATCCTTTCATGCCTGACTTTCCATCTTCACAATCCACAAAACCAGCTAACGCCTCTGCTACTTTATTCGAGCAAGGTGGTGCTAACGCGGCAGGTGCTGGGAGTGAGGATTTGTTTGGCGCTGGAGGCGGTGGTCAGGCAGATCTGTTCAGCGGAGATTCCCAAGTCCCCGAAGGGGCGGTAGATAGCGAAGGGATGACCGGAAGAGACATTAGGTCTGCCGCCGGGGCTGGTCCAACGACAGATGCAGCGTCTTCTTCCGGAGTTTCGGGTCAAACCGTTAATCAAAGCAAACCTACCGCGACTCCTCCTCCTAGACCACCACCTCCAGCTGCCGCGGCTGCGACAGCTAATGGCACACCACGTGCTATGTCTCCAGCGGTTGGAGCTACTGGAGCATCACCTGGTAGGCCAACAACGGCAGCTGCTGCTCCACCCACATCCAAAACGGGTAAAAATGCCCTTGATGATTTGAACGATACCATTTGGATGGCTCTGGGGGGATCTCCCTCACGCCCAGCACCTCCTCTCAATCAACAACAACAACAACATCAACAACAACAACAACAACAACAGCAACAACAACCACCACAACCACCCCTTGCTCAACAAATACCACCGCAGCAAGGGTTTGCCATGTTTGATATGGGACAAGGAGTTGGAATGGGAGTTGTTGGGCAAGGCATGATGCCCCCACCCGCTGGTGCACCAATCGCAGGATACGCTATTCCTACCCAGGTTCAAATTCCTCCTCAAGGATACGGCTCCCCGGCTAAGCAACCAATGTCAGGTGATGGAATGTCCAGAATCACGCTGTAGAATGTAAATGCGTTCGTTTTCGTTGCTTTTCTTGTTCAGTTTGGATTAGCTGTCGTTTTGTTTCAACGTTTCAGCATTCGAATATGTTTGGATATGATATTATAAATGTGGCACCTTCGGAGACTATAATAATGAACTATTTCAACATGATTTGATTCATTCTACCATGGAAGATCCTTCTACTCGTTTGAAAGATCAACAATAATGTATCTGTAGTTTGGCTAGATCGAAGAAGAAGGTGAACGAATGCAATGACATTCCAGAATATTCCACGTCACAACTTTTTACATGTGTCATTCGGATGATCATTGACTCAGAACTATTCTCATCGTTATCAGGGTTCGAGGTAGTATAAGATAATGCATCAGATCGAGATATAAAAACCACACTGAGAACAAAGCGACATGGTCACAGGAACCATTCTTACATGGTTAAGGACTTTCGGTTGTGGTAACCAGACGGAATGGTCAAAGATAAAATCAACTACGTCGCCTGATTATGAGAACCAGATTTTTCTCTGAGTGTGTCTTTCTATGGAAGCGTTCATCATCTGCGTCATGTTGAAATAGTTGAATCATAGAAAATGTAGAGTTCCTAAGAACTGAACAATACAATCGTTCAAATAAATTATTCAATAGTCGTTCCCTACTGATTGCAACTATGCTTCAATTCGACATGAAGTTATTGTCAAAAGCATGGAATATGTTTGCATCAATGATTCTACGTACATGTTATTTCGAATTTTCACTCTACGATGTATAATCATTTGTTGAATAAGATAATTCGAAGCATTAAGTTATAATCGTCAGATTTATTAATTGTGATGAGTTTATCAAAGTATCTTGATGAATATTTCAGAGATTTCGTATGCACAAAACGTACATTGATTTTATTCTTGAAACTTCATAAAAAGTTGAATAAATTTTGAGCGGTACCGCCCTGAAGAAGCCAGCTACAATGATGGCGAAACCAGTACAAGACGCGGCTCCACTCCGGAAGCTCAAAGTTTATTTAATTTTACATGCCGCGGAAGACCGCACAGCGAATCATAGCCACTGAAGCAACTATCTTCATAAAACGTTGTTAAATGTTATATGTCCTGGTGTTCTGTACTAATTTATGCACAGAGGTGATAAATTTTTAAATAAGATGAGATTTTATGTTTCGTGAAAGTCGTTTTCCATCACGTCAAGTGCTTGTAGCAAGCAGTGGATGCTCAAGTTGAAGATCAAATGATCGAAAACTGGGATTCTCCTACTATCAGAGAAACACTGTGTTTATCGCAGAATTAAAATCAAGTTTCTGATTAGAGCTTGAGAAGATTATTAGTAAAGATTTTCTGTAAAGATCTCGCAATGATCTTATGGAAAATAATCTAATTATTGTCACGTTGAGCAATTTATGACAATTCATAAAATTTCTTTAGAATTATCATTGTCTTGAATAAACGATGCTGTTCCACAGGGGGTTGCAAAGGTTAACGCAATGACGGAACCATACGAAACTTTCAAATACAAAGTAATGATTCACTATCTACTGAGTTCTCATGCAATTCAATTGAATAGCATCGCTATACTGAACCAATGTAGACGCGAAACCCGCGTAAACATGTCACTTGGGAGTTCTTAATATAGTGTGTTTCATGACGAGAGCGGACGCGTCTCCACGATATTATAATATTACCCTGTCACAAAAATCCAACTGGGATTCGACGTGAATTCCAGCTCCGAAATTTACCTGCGTTTCCAGGTGGAATCCCAGCTAGAATTTCAACTCGAACGTGGGATTTTAGTTGGAATTTCTGATGCCAGGTGGAGTCTCAGCTAACAACGCAGGTAAATTTCGGATTTGGAATCCCAGCTGGATTTTTGTAACAGGGCAATTCAGCTGAAGTATACAATTTGTGCAAGTATATCATTGCAAATCATGATGAAACTTATTAAAATCATGCACTCGAGAATTCTTGAAAATAATCAACATTGTAGCAGGTGGAAGAAGGTAATTACTTTCATCGTCAATTCCATACTTTTGTTCATTCTCACTTGTCGAAGAAAAGGGAAAAAATATAAAACCAAAAAGTTATTTTACATAATCTCAGTGCGGGATTTTTTAACTGAACTATCAACAAAAAAGCATGGCATCGAATATCACTGCATTATGTGTTCATATCTCTGTTTCTCGTCCTCAATTATTCACTCACATAGAACGAATAAGTATTGGAATTTTGCTTTTGGCTTTTTCATGTTGGGTTATTGGCTGATACACCCACTGCTTAGGGTTAGACGGTTTTGATACGGTGCTGATGCGTTGTTCCACTTCTTGTTCTTCTTCTTATTCTCCCCTCAGAACTCTGTCTTCAACTAATCATATTTCAGCAGTTGGCCAACCAATGACTGGAGGAGGTACCACTGGAAAAGTATTGACAGGAGATTTGGATAGTAGTTTGGCTAGCCTTGCACAAAATCTTACTATCGACAAGAGTGCTCAACCACAAGTAAAGTAAGTAAATCATAAGAAGTCGTGATGTTAATTCATTGATCATTCGATCTCTAATACACGCACGTGAACTTTTTATAGAGGTATGCAGTGGAATTCCCCGAAGAACACTGCTAAAACAGGTGGTCCTGCCGGATGGACACCCCAACCTATGGCAGCAACCACGGGTGTTGGATATCGTCCTATGGTGGGTTACAGACGAATTAATTTTCCTCTTTCACCCTTTTTTTCTTGAAATTGTTTATTCGGCATGCGTTCATACGATAAGCAAGTATTCAAATGTTTTATCCTGTTTTTATAATTATCTTCTCTCCATTATACATATGTTGTTATGGGCATTTTCATCCATTTTTTAAATCTCTCTCATTGTGAATATTTTCATTGAGCAGCTTCTGGCACAAGATTTTAGCTGTAGCATTCTTCACACATATTTTCTAATCACTTTTCTGAATCGTAAAAATGATATAATTTCACGATTTGTTGATTCCTCAAAGGTTGATAGTTTATAGTATGCTAAGTATTAGAATGGTTGAGTTGGACGAAATTGGTGTAAATGAAATCTTGAAAACTGTTCCTAATTCCTTCAGTTTTTATATTAAACCCCTTCAATTTGAAGTAACGAATGTCTGTGGAGTTGAAACTCGAATGTACGTTTCCCTTCGATCCATTCGCGCTTATTTCATTTTATTTTTTCTTCTTGTATTTTTATATAAATTCCAATAATATCTCGCTTTGTAGCATATTTATTCATTTTGAATGCTGTATTAACTCTTTTATAATTTGATTGTATCGTCCGGAATAAAGGGTATTTACCTTGATAGAATTCCATAACGGCAGTTCATGATGTATTTGATATAGGAACGATGAGGGGGAATGAGTGGGGAGAGTGTTCTTTGTAAAATTTACGATTCCAATGAACAATCTTCCAGAATAAAAATCTCAATTAAGGAAAGATGAACGATGTATTGAGTTCTTGATTCTGTACAGTGGGAATCTTTAGAATCTTGCATAATCATGCGATATCATTCTTTTCCTGATTTTCGCGATAATCAGGAGATAGGGAAGTGGTTTGGAAAGTTCCGGTCTGACAAGGAAAGCATGATGTTTATGGTTCATTGTGGATTATTGTTTTTTAACTGTAACTTTTTAATCCCTTCTCTGTGCGATACGATTTGTTCAACTTTGCAAAGTAAACGGTTGTCTCAGCCTCGACTTCATTTTTTGAAGTGAGTCTTTGTCCATGCAGTGAGCCATTTTTGAAGCTTGGAAAAAGGATGTGATCGTAGGCAAATACAGCAGATATAATGTAAGTTACAGAGTTTGACAACAGCAATACAAGATATTTCTGCAGGTGCATTATTTCAATGGAAGAGCTTTTTCTTTTTAGCTAGATGAAGATGTTGCGCCTGAATAAGATCCTTCAGTTGGTTTAGTCATGAAATGTGATAATCCTTATTCATCCATTAAGGTCTGAAATAATATTTTTTCATTGTATTTTTCAACGGTGGAACTTCAAAAAAAAAATTCAAAAACACAGGTTCTCGATGTAAAATCTACTGAACTTTCAGAATCTAGTGTGGATTTTTTCGAAAAATACATCTGTGACAGACTATTCAGGGTTTTTTTTCTTCAAAAAAACATTAAGGAGCTATACCAGTGTGAACGCTCAAAGTTTAGGTAATTTTTGGTATTTTTTTTTAAAGAGAAAAGTACTACATCGATTGTTTCCAAAGTTTCAGGATATATTGAGCTGAATTACTATTGAATTATGTTATATAATTCGTCTGTACGAAAATATTAAAATGCAAGCGACTTATACGCTGGTTCTGGAAAAAAAGCATTCCTCCACTGCTGCCATGATTCACGGTTGCTTGGGTGGCTGAAATGAAATGAGAAAACAAACAAAAATAACGTTGAACTTGTAGGATTTTTTTCGCACCGTGAATATTATTCGAGCATTTTTGGAAAACTCTGCCATTTTGTCAGATTTTGGTATTTTTCAAAAATCCTGATTCATTGTACGAAGAATAGTTTGACGTCATCTTTGTTGTTTTTCTTTTTTTCATTTCAGCTACTCAAGCGACTGGGAATTAAAACAGCAGTGGAGGAACGGTGTTTTTCCGAAAGCAGCGCATAAGAGTCACTCGCATTTTAATATTTTTATACAAAATAATTCATATAAAATATCTCAGTGATAGGTAAATATATTCTCAAACTTTTAAAACATCCGATGAAATACTTTTTTCTTAAAAAAGTTTCAAAAAAAATCACTTGAGGGGAAACAAGCGCTTGGACATTAGCCAAATTTATTCTGACATTTTATTCGAAAATTAGGAAATGAAATCAAAATATCGCTCTATACAGACCTTCTTGAATTGATAAAGTTGATCTGTATAGAGCGGTATTTTGATTTTCTTGCATCATGCTAATGTCCCGGCGCTGGTATTACCTTAAATTTTGAGCGTCCACACTGGGATAGATCCTTAACCCGTTAAGGACCAAACGTCCGTTTTTTCAACACCTTTTCCAACGACATTTTACGCTGTCGAATCGATTGTCAAAAAATTTGCGAATAATTATTTCCAATGTAAAATTATCTGAACTTTCAGAATATGGGAGCAGATTTTCGAAAAAATGCGAACTGGGAATGTTATAATCGTTTAAATAGAAAAAAACACGAATTTTCGATTGCAAAAAATTATTATCCGTTTATTTTCGTCTCGAATTAGGGGAGACATACATCTAGGGGATGAAATTTCTGCGTCTATGGACCCTGAGCTTCAAAGTATGCGAGATGGTTTTTCGAAATTCAAGATGGCGACACTCAATATGGCGGCTAGAAACCAAAATATTTTTGCTTTTTCTTATTTTTCGTATTTGAGCAATATTCTTGAATGAATTCGATGTACACACACGTATTATTAGGTTTTTGGGGTCGCTGATGACGATACCGCGGTCAGATTTGCCAAATTCAATATGGCGGCTCCAAAATGGCGGTCTAAAATTGTTGAAACTGTACGATTCCCATGAAAATCAGTACATGGGGGGTTTCGGGATCCCTGATGACTAATCGGAGGTCAGATTCTATGAATTCAAAATGACGGTTCGAATATGGCAGCCAGAAGTCTCAATTTCCGTTCCTCCGGTTTTTCGTCAATTTATCGATATTTTTCTCCTCACATAGATGGATCTGAGTATTCTTCGGATCGCCGAATACAAATTTAGTGTCAGATCTGCCAAGTTCAATATGGCGGAGCCAATATGGCTTCGGAAGAGTACTGAAATTGTCTCATTTTTTAAGTGTTTCCTGCCGTCGATGTGTTGATCGCCGTTGCCCAACTCTCACCACGTGGAGGTAAACATTTACGAGAGTCTTTTTTTTTTGTTTCAATTTTTCCTTCTTTTTTGTATCAGAAATGAAAAATTGCGAATCTGAAACAATTGACGGCTTTGATTACATCCGAAGAATGAACTTGGGTTTCCTTCAGAGTGCACAAGAATAACATATGAAGATAAGAATCTAAAAGGAAAAAGATGAAACTGTGAAAAATTGGAGAGACAACGAAATATGTAATGACAGTTGAGCAACTGCGAAGAAAACACATCGACGGCAGAAAACACTTGAAAAATGAGACAATTTCAGTACTCTTCCGAAGCCATATTGGCTCCGCCATATTGTATTTAGCAGATCTGACACTAAATTTGTATTTAGCAGATCTGACACTAAATTTGTATTCAGTGATCCGAAGAATACTCAGATCCATCTATGTGAGGAGGAAAATATCGATAAATTGACAAAAAACTGGAGGAACGGAAATTGAGACTTCTTGCTGCCATATTCGAACCGCCATTTTGAATTCATAGAATCTGACCTCCGATTAGTCATCAGGGATCCCGAAACCCCCCATGTACTGATTTTCATGGGAATCGTACAGTTTCAACAATTTTAGACCGCCATTTTGGAGCCGCCATATTGAATTTGGCAAATCTGACCGCGGAACCGTCATCAGCGACCCCAAAAACCTAATAATACGTGTGTGTACATCGAATTCATTCAGGAATATTGTTCAAATACGAAAAATAAGAAAAAGCAAAAATATTTTGGTTTCTAGCCGCCATATTGAGTGTCGCCATCTTGAATTTCAAAAAACCATCTCGCATACTTTGAAGCTCAGGGTCCATGGACGCAGAAATTTCATCCCCTAGAAGTATGTCTCTCCTAATTCGAGACGAAAATAAACGGATAATAATTTTTTGCAATCGAAAATTCGTGTTTTTTTCTATTTAAACGATTATAACATTCCCAGTGCACATTTTTTCGAAAATCTGCTTCCATATTCTGAAAGTTCAGATAATTTTACATTGAAAATAATTATCCGCAAATTTTTTGACAATCGATTCGACAGCGTAAAATGTCGTTGAAAAAGGTGGTGAAAAAACGGACGTTTGGTCCTTAACGGGTTAAGGAGATACTAGCGCTGGGAGATTAGCCAAATTTTTCGTGTAAGATTTCTCCAAAATATTTTCATATTTTCAAAATATCGCTCTTTACAGCATTTTCTATAGACATTCAAGAAATGCTGTATAAAGTGGTATTTTGAAAATATTCAAGTGTTCTGGAGAAATCTTACACGAAATATTTGGCTAAAATACCGGCGCTAGCATGCATTCCCTTAATGACCATGGAGTCGTTGAAGAAAATGGCGAAATTTTGCTACGTACTTTCTGAACAACTACTAAGCGATAAATACAAATTTTAAATTCGCAGTGATAAAGTACATTGCTAAAATTGAGCTTTGAATATGAAATTGGAACTGGAAATGAATCCTCAAAATTATTTTAACTAACGATCATGAACATATCAACCTACAAATGTCAATAATTTTTATAACTTTTTTTCTCATGTTTGAAAATATGTTTTTGGTTTTGAATTTATATTTACAGCATAATTCTAGCAGTGCTCTTTATTGCTGCATATTTCAAATTTGTGATTATCGCTTAGTTGTTTGAAAACTACGTAGCAAAATTTCATCCGTTTTCTGATGCTCCAGGGCCCTTTAATTTTCGCATTCAAATCATTTTAGAATTCTTGTTGAAACTAAAGAAAGAGCGTCAATTTATCTCGAAATTCAATTCGTGTTTGATAATTGCAAAATTGACTGTAGAAGGAACCAAAATGGTGACACAAACGTGGAAAAAACGTCAAAAACGATGGACTCTAGAAAAAAAATGTTACGAAGCAAAAAGGGATTATTAACCCATTATGTCATTCCAGAGTTTGATGGATCAATGGTCTCACCTTTTTTCAAGTATTTCATGAACAACACTGTAAAAAGTCTGACTGAAAGTGACTGCATCTTACTTGAAAACTCGACTGAAATTCAGTCTGTTTCATTGTGTCGACATTCGTTTTGGATGCGCACTTTCAGCTGAAATAGATCTAGTTTTGGCTGCATCTCAAAATAAGCCGATAAGAATTCCAAAAAAGGCTATGCAGCCATGACTTTGTTTGAAGATATGGCATTTTTGGATAGTTTTGCCAGCTCCCATCCAATGTATGGTCTGCTGTTTGGCCTTTCCGTGTGTGCTAGTAAATCCATTATTCATCTACTGTGAAATTAGGTCCAAATAAGTCTAAGAATTCCTGAAAAATATTCATTTGAACGCGTTTTTAGCAACCTGTCGTCAAACGCGGCAACTATCGGGAAGAAAATCTTTCTGATACCCAAAAACATCAGAAAAACGTAAGAACGTAAGAGGCACGATGTGTAGAGATGTTTGCAATATCAGACAACTTGCGTACCAGCAGCGGACGATAATTTAGAACGTTGTCATGGATTTATCATCATCGAGAATGGAAGAAAAGAATTCTTCAAAGTAGAATTCAACTCTTCTTCGATGCTCATCGAGTTGGAACTTTTTGAAACAAAGTACTTTGGGCGAGCTCGAACTTAGTATCCATTTTTTGTGAGACATCAAAATTTATTCGTTCCACCAGATCGTCAGGAATAAACAATCAACCCCCGCGTAAGAGAATTCGCAGCACATCTAAAAAAGCTTCTTTGACAAATATCATAGTTATTTTGTTATATTTACGCTAGCGTCTCTGTGTCAGGTTGAGAACATTTCAAACGATTCTCATAGCTACGAAAGAAGGGAGGTTGAAGACAGTAAACACAGTGTCCACTGAGCGCATTCGAAAATTAGTAGTAGGAGTTTGAAGATTGATTCCTTGAAATTTAGCTTGGTAAAATACCCTCATAATGCGATCCATCAGATTATTAAGACGACCACTTTGATAAAATACCGCAATGTACATACGTATGAATTTTTGGGGAAATCGGTCAATGATTTTGTTCTTCTTCATTATCGCTATATATCACTTAGTATACTTAGTTGAGTGACGCATGCATGGCATACGGCATGCCGCTGGCTGTTACAGGGTCAAGGAATGACGCAACTTCCTCCAACTACCATGATGGCTTTTCCTCCCCAAACAACACCAATGGTAAGTTCTCCAACTGTTTCACCATAGTGTTGAGTAAGATCATGGTCTTTGGTTTACTCTCGCCGATTGTTGATAATTCAATCGAATACCTTAATAACACTTTGCGCGCAAGTGCAAACGATTTACTTGAAAATCAAACAACCGAATTGGTAGCAGAGCCGAATTCATGTAGAGGTCACTTTCTGTAGATGAAAACCCTGGTTCAAAAAATCCATAGAATCTGATGACATGAAATTGAATGGGATTTGGTCAGAACATTGTGCAAGGTCCAATCAGAATCACATTGGAAAAATACTGTCATCCGATTAAATCTCATTGACAAATGCTTCAATAGGATTCGGTCAGAACATTGTAATAGATTCAATGAGATTTGGCGAGAATCAATGGTTTTTTTCAGCCAGGAACACAAGCCATCATGCTCGTACGCTTGCAGATGGTGACTCAATGAACATTCCCTAGCAGAAATCACTCTAGTAATTCTCTAGGCCTTGCGAGGCCTCACCAGGCCCTCGTGAGGGACTCGTAAGGCCTTGTAATCGCCTAGAGAATGACTAGAGTGATTTCTACTAGGGTTGTTATGGAAGTCTCCCGGAAAACTCTAAAAATTATATGGAAGATGTCTTATGGGAGATTATAAGATATCTATCTTAGTGTCTTAAAGTTCTTTGAAGATGTCTTTCAAATCTCTTCGAGATATCTCTTAGAGGAAGCCAACAATGTTTATTGGATCATAGTATTATTTGCTAGGGAAATATTGACAAACTGCGTGCAATAGGTTGCGATTTCTGAAATTCAAACTTTCTGCGCAGAGGATGTAATCTGGGTAGATTTCAATCTTATATAGGGAATCTAGATTTTCACCAGAAGATATTACAAATCGTCTGTGCAATGTTGGTTCAAACTCTTGCATTTTTGGAAAAATCATTCCTTCCCCTCAAATTGAATCATTGAGCCCACTCAGAGGTTTTGAAGGATCGAATTCATTCGCAACATTTCAAAATTCCTGAAGACAGATTCAACATACCGAATGAGAGTTTAAAAATCAGCTGAATTCCACTTGAACTTGAATTTTACTGTGTCAAAGTCGATTGGTTGCGTAGCTTTTCAGTAATTTTTTGGTTCATTTTGAAATTTAGTGCAGATAAATTTGTCCCTGTGCTCAGATATTCTATTCTAGCGACTAAAATTCGAGCAGGAATGACGAGGTGACGAATTTGAGACAAGAACTGAGGAATTGAATCAACAACCAACCTCAAAATAGTATTAATTTGTCACCATTTCTTCGGAATAATAGAGGAATCATTCTTGTTAACACAGTGGTTCTTCATACAAGTTAATCATGTGTTCATATATTACATGAGTGTATAAAGAATTTTATTTGGTGATTATTGAGATTTATAGCCACATTGTTTTCCACCCAATTTCAAATCAATCCAGATACGTGGAATATAATTTAAATTACATGGAGAACCACTCTGTTGCCAAAAGGAACAACCCTCCCTATTACAAATAATCTATAAAATCTCATCAACGAATGGGAAAATTAATGAGTTTCAATGAAATTCAATCAGAAAGTACACCATTCGTCATAAGATTCAATAGAATATTTCCATTTGGGTTGTTATCATAAAAAATATAGCGATGGATCAAAACTAGGTTACACTATTGACACTATTCTGTGGTTTTGTGGAAGAATTGAAGTATTCTTCGTTACTTGTTTCTAACTTGTACCACCATATCGATGCAATAGAACGTTTGAGAACAGAGATTTCAACCGCCATTGCACAGATAATTCACAATATTCTTATCCACAAACATTCTTACTATCTGCAGAGTTGATTGTACATTCAATATTATAATATTTCACACTCCATCATGAGTATTTTAAATTCTTGCTAGGATAAACAATGAAGAATGATAGTAACAACAATGTGTTACGAAATCATTCCAAGTAAACCATCGAACATGATTTTTCCTCCACGATACAGTTTATTTTCTGCGTTTGTACATTATTTGCTGATGCATTAGTTTTCTAATCATGCCCTTTCTTGAGTCGCATAGCACCCATTATTATAACGCTTTGCTAGAGTAGTGTTTTTTTTTTTCTATTCAAAATACATCATTATTCACGATTACTTCAATAAAAACATTAATTCTAACATATCCATCTTAATTGCTTAAAAAACAAGTGTAAATAGGTTTCGAAGGAATCAACGATCACGTTATATCCCGTTGATTTCACTCCATTGTAATGTGCGGAGATGAAAAATTTTCAAGTGTTCATGATTTCATGAGTTGAAAATGATGTAAAAAGACACAACAAGTATTTTATGACATTGTGTTTGTAATTTGATTTATACGTCGTGGGGGAACCCAGGTACGTGATATAGGTACAAACCGAAAAAAACAAATCAAATCAACAGAAATGGAAGAGAGGAGTAGAGAGATTGATTTTCCTTCCTTTGATACTTGAATTTAGGTGCCAGGTATGCAAGGTATGCCAATGACCATGCAAGGTATGCCAATGGCTATGCAAGGTATGAGGCCGATGATGGCTCCCATGCCTGGCGCGCCGGTACCCCCTGGTGGCATGGTAGTTACAACAGGAGCTCCTCCAATGATAATACCTGGTGCAAATCCTATGATGCCTGGTGCTAATATCCCAACGCAGCCATCTGCGACACAACCGATTCAACAACAACCTCAACCCCAGAATCCTCTTCAACCACAAGGCAATGCGGTACAGCTCGATCCTTTCGGTGCTCTGTGAAGAAACTAGGTAATATCTCTTTTATATTCTTTACTTGCCAAAAATGTTGAGAAAGAATAAAAAAACAAGATACACACACTTCCTTTGTGTCCTCGGGTATGAAAGTACCCTCGAAGGTCGTTAGAATTTCCTGGGAAGCTTCTCTGTAATTCTTTGAGAAGTCCTCCAGAAGACCAACAGAACTCTCACATCTTTGACTCACCCTGTACTCTCCCATTCGGGAGTTCTTGTCAACTTCCTACATACTCTCTGAGAGACCAAAGCAAAATCTTGCTTGGAATTCAAGGTGAACATTGTTCATGTTTCAAAGAAAACGACATTCTCGAATTCAGGTATCTTCGTAATCCGTGTGGATTATCTGTTGGGAAATCTCCTTTGCTCCATCAATTCTACTCCAGTCAAACTAGTACGAGATGGCCCAAAATGCTTTTTACAACCTTTTACATAATTTTTCTGGACCAATTCTGAACGAAATGTTTAAAAAAAATAACACCAAATTTCATTAATTTTTAGTTCAAATTCATGCTCAAGTCATTAACGGCGCTTGATAATACGACTACTCTCTATAATTCTATTCGATACATCATTTTGAATCAGCTCATGTGAATTTCTCAGCCCAATTTGGAATTCCATTTGACAATTCACATTCAATTCCGGTTTTTATATTCTTCTACGGAATAATAAATCTCATTTCATCATAATTTCAAGCCAAAACTCTATATTCGAGTACCATTCGAATCGACTTGAAGGTACAAATCATGCATTTAACTTCTGTTGCTTTGTGGATAAAGGGTCGATAATGTAACATTAATGATCTGTAATTAATTTTCCATTTGTGCACCATGATTTCTATACAAAATTATCGATAAAACGAACGACGAATGTATGGAACGAGTGGCACACAAATTTGTTTTCTAAAATCAAATTATATGTTTCAGGACTTCAACAACATTGAAAACTGAAAAGAAGAATTAGGCATCACGAATTTTGTAAATATCGTATAGTTTGTCTAGAATACGTGCCCTCCTGAATGAGAAAAGAAGAAAGAAAGAAAAAAAAAGAAGAAAAAACAAAGACAAAGAAAAAGCAAATCAAAGTTATTTTGACATGTACATCATGGTTTTGTTATATCACGCCTGAAAGAACTCTTCTGAGTTTTATTTTATTATAATTAATAATCAAATGTATCTCTTCTCTCGCTGTGAATGTGATCCAATACATATATGTATGTATGTATGTAAGTTTTACATATTGGATCCTCGCATCTTCACATACAACAAACAAGATGAAATCTTTTTCCCATGCTCAATAATGAATGGTTATAACAATATATCCATTTATCATTACCTTAACGGCAGACGTTTTGTAGAGAATCTGCTTTTATTTATAAGAATAAGATGGCTAGTACGCTTATGAAATATCAATTTGAACATGTTACGTTTAGAAAAAGAAAGTAGAAACGAAGAAAATATATAAAACCAAGCGAAGAGCGAAAAGCAATAGGAATGCTCAATAATATATATATATATATATCTATCGAATTGGGAACACATCGGATCAATAATCAATGATCATTCAATTTCAATTATAAAATAACCGAATATTAGTTTTTCAACCACCACGGAAGGGACAGGAGGTACAGAATGGGGTGTAATACCACGATGATAATTCCGATGATATTCCGTAGAACACTTTTTATTTGTATCGAAATCAAAAGCATTCCTAAGAATAAAATAGTAGTTCGTATGAAATGATTTTACACGTAGGTTTGTTTATGGTTCTAAACGTAATCATGTCGAAGAAGAACCGTTATTTATTATATTATACATATATAATAATCATTACGTTTGATCCGCTTCGTATGAAAATCATCATTTCGATAATGTTTTTTCTTTGTTTTTAAATCATTGTTATCGTGTGTCTTGAAATTTTATGTACCATATCATACACAATTTTCGGTTCATTGTCGTTGAATTGAGCAAAGATGTATCAAGATTTGATGAAAAAGACATGAGAAAATACAGAAGCTTCGAGTGGAAGAGTTCGATGAAGTATTAAAATATTATATTGATAATAAATTGTATAAATATATACAAAGTGTGATTAAACACGCGCCTAACAACTGAAAGGAAAAACTTGTATCCCCCCCCCCCCAGTGAGTTTTCAATGAAATTATTATATCAATGTCAATAGAAAACATTCGATGAATACGAGTTTAGACACATCTTGTATATGTCGTACAAGAAGAACAGATTCAAACGAAAATCAATGGCCAATTCGATGGGCTGGAAATCTGATGAATATTCTGTATATGTATTGTTCCAAAATATCTTAATTAGCTCTTAAATTTTAGTATGTAAAAAAAGTAAGACTACAATACTCATAACTATGAATATAAAATAACGAAGAGAGAAATCACAAGATCGCTTAGAAATTCACTTTTGTTTATTCCAAGTATTAAACTGTGTCGATGCATAATAGTATCTTTAGGAATCATTTATCATTTATTTTAAGTCCGGAAAATCTTATGATCCTCGATAAATATACATATAAATGACCTAAAAGCTTTCTATAAGAGCGTTAATCGGTTATTAATACTTGGATCGAACAACGGGATCGAATTTTACAAGATGTGGTGTACAGAGCTAGAAAATATTAATTGAATAAGCCGTGCGCAGTGCTAGTCTAACTCTATAAATGTTTTATTAGTCGAGTGCAATTCTTGCAAAATATTAAAGCAAGTGTGATTGATCATTTTGGAATGGAATTTTGAAATAATGTATTCTAGGAAAAAATCTTCAGAATCCTTTGATGTTTCCCTCCGTTAATTGCGCATAAGATTTTGTTATTTCGATGTTTCTTTTCAATCTGATGAATATTTTTCAATTGTATATCTTGTTCGAATACTTTGGCTGTGAGCCAAACGATTGGAGATCCAAATCGGTGATCGGTATATATCAATTTGATCATTTTTGTACCATCGTATTTTGTGAGAAATGCTCTCAACGTAATGGTACAAAAGAAAAATGAATAAAATCGTTGTATGTTACAGCTGGATTGAATATACATACATTAATATTGATAAAGTATTTATAAATTTTGATGCTTCTCCATGCGGAAACATAACAACCCACTTGTGTTGGAATTCTATGTTTTCTTTCGGATTTATAATTTGTGTGTTGATGCGACGAACAAAATATTGGGGGAAAGAAAAAATTTGTGATGGAAGGATGAAGTTCATCGAAGAAAAAGAGGAGGAGGTAGCTATAGTCAAATCTCATGAAAATTATTTGAAATGAAGGAACGAATCTGAAAAATTTCCAGTAGGTTCAGCGCGCTAACAATTCAATGGTTACTGACTGTGAAAAATCTATCGTGACACGAGAGGTGAGATTCGATTTACATTTGTATCAAGGGCTTCTATTTATAATTAATTTTATTATTCTTTTTATGTTTTATGTATGTTCGAATGTTTATATACATGTTCTTGTATCGAGTCTAATATGAATTTATTCGAAACTCCGTTCTATTCTTATGTTAATAATTATGAGTTGCTGAAGTTGGGGTTGAGATTATTTGTTTTCATATTGTATGCAAGTTTTGTTATTGATATTTCGATATCGCGTATAACGCGGAATTATCTCTTCGAAATTAATCTATAAAATCTCACTGACGAATGAAAAATCGAAAGAATTTCAACGAAGTTTAATAATGGGATTTTATAGAATCATTCTGAAACATCAATTGCAGGAATCGAACTGTGCATAAAATTATACGAATAATGAAATAATTTACCCCGATAGTTGAATTTCTTCAAAAGAAATCATGATCATGTAAATAAATCATGTAATGTTTTTATATATTTCAATGTTTTATCATTATTTATGCATTTTATAATGAATAATAAAGAGGAATAATTCTGTCGAAAATGGTGCCAACGTGAATTTTCAACAATATTTTTTTTTATTGAATTATATTGTTATATTTTATTCGATGTGTTATCAACGCTGAATCGTTATTGAAATATCGCATATTGTTGCATCATTGTCTAAATTATTATTAATCGATTTCTTGCATCTCATTTTCACCGTTATCGTATCACGATTATTTTTTATCGTTAGCCGCCATGGAAATGATACGATTTCCAAACTATATCCAAATTGAATGAGAATTCAAATCATTGATAAGTTAAGAAACATTTAAGTAGACATAAAATACTTTTATCCGTAGATAAGATGATTTATCCGTAAACTCAAGTATTTTCCTTTCTATTCCTTCGAAGGTATAATTTTATAAAAATTTCTGTAGTATTTTTTGTATTCCGATTGAGTAGTCCTTTCGAGAGAAGATAATAAGAGGGAGTAAATTGTAGTTGAAAATATTTTCAATGCAGTATTCTTATAGAGGTGAAGATTGCAATTAATGATAACGGCACAAATGCAAATGTCAATAGGAAACAATCATGCAACGCTCTCAAGTTTCTATTCGTGTAAGAATTTTCATTATCCGAGTTTACAAAAATGCCATTCCATTGAGAAAAAGAAAAGAAAAAAGTGAAGAAAAACAAGAACGCAATGTAAGCGAAAGAATGTACCTTAACCCGTAGAAATTAATCCCACAGAGGATGTTACCATTGATTGATGTACAAATAAAATTCTATCCACAACAATATTCTTATAAATAACCGTTACTTAGTAATACGAAGAAGTAATACGCAAGAGAGGGTATTCGATATCTCTTACACCCCTCGAAAGTGTAAAGATTTTTGTTTTGTTATTTCAATTCATTCTCATGTACATTCTAACGTTTACATCATGTAAATATATAGTGATAATTAGCGATGCATAATATCTCATTTTCTTTTACATTTATTATGATTAACGATTTCCATACTAAGGTATCTTTGTTAATTGTATTGTAATTTTTCCATCAACGAAAGAAAATATCGAAATATTGTGAGCAAACGTCTAAATCTACTGGTTATTTGAACATAACAGGACAATATCGAGTATTGTATTTTGTATTATGAAACAAAAAAGAAAAACAAAACAGAACATTAATAATCTGTGTGTACTTTTGCGGTAGATTAGAGGTATAACATCTCTGTATGTAGGAATTATAAATTCATTGAATTTATTTAATATTAATGTGTAAAAACATGTTCATCAAAGGCAAATTATTCTATATATATTATATATATATATATATTTGTGTATACAAGTGGGGCATTCTTTGTCAAGCGAGGTAAAAATCAAGCTCCTCCATTGATCTTTGTTCGTTGGAATAAATGCAAATATGAGAGATATTTTGTACCTCTGAGGTTTACAATGCCCAACATCACGCCGTTGTTGCATCGAAAGTGAATTTTCACGCAAGGGATATGGTACGTTACACGCTTACCAGCAAAGATCTTTACATCAGCTTGAATTTTGAAGGATTATATCGAGGAATTATAAGAAAGATGCCTCGTGTTGTATACATAACTGAGCTTGTTATCAAATTTCTTTCATCTCATCTATTTTCACAAGACGCGAACGAAGTATTCGTCTCTTATCATTTTAAGCTAGCGAGAAAAGAAAAAATAATTCAATGTGGTTCTCGAAGAATAAACTGTTATATAGTTTTAGTACATCACATATACTGTTTACGCCTGTAAATGTAAAATATGCAACATCAGATGAAATGTAACGAAACGAACGTGTCTCCCTCATAACAGGAGAATGTTTGATCAAAGTATGCTAATGAATGTATAAATGTTCTTATGTTATCAGGGATTTTGTTGCAACAAAATCATTGACAAAAAAAACAAACATGCGCAAAATTACCGCAGATCGTCTTTCCTACATTCATGTGGTGTATTTAATGAAGAGAATATAAAATCAATTAAGAATATGCGACTTGTACTATAATGAAAGAATAAAGTTATATAAAATGAAGGATAATAATGAGCACGCGTTGTACTCGACTTTGTTTTCTCGTATCAATGAGAATTTATCGTCAAATAAAGGTTTGATCAACTCGCCTCGCCAATTGCCTCGAGCTTCGAGATACAAAAAAATATGCTTCGAAATCAATAAGAATTATTATTATAATATAATATCCGCGAGTTAAAGTTTAAGAAAAGAGTTTTGAATATCAAATATATGAGAGGAAAATACAGTTGCGCGAAAATCAAGGAAAATGCGAAATCTAATGACGATGAGAAAAAAAAAAGATATATGTTCAAAATATAGTAAATATATCGTATAGTTTATAATTGAACTACATCGTGTGCGTTGTTCGTTCATCGTCACGGGATCGTTCGAACATTGGAAATGCGGTGGAATTCAATGGGCGTAGTTATTTCAATTCGAATTCATTGGATCCGTTACGAGACAAGTTGTCATGACCAATAAATAATTCACAACAAATGAGTATTCATTGTCGTTTATCTCACCATTTATCGAAATATCTCACGACATCTTGGAATTTTGAGGAATTTTACTGTTCTGATTCGACATTTTGTCGTAGAATACACATTGACATTTATTCTGTCTCAGAGGACTTCTTCATATTATTTGTTTTTCATTCCTGGTAAGCAGTTGCCAGTTTTTGGAAATGTCTCTCTACAACCCTTATCCCATTGAAGTGTTCAAAAACGTCCCCAACAAGAAATATTCTTGATTGTTGTTTTAAGAATTGCATTCATCTTTACTACCAAAAACGAACCATTCAGGAGTGCTTTGAGAATTTCTTATTGATTGGAATCAATTATTTGTGCTATCTGGATTATATTATCTCACTTTCATACATCTTTGATCATAATTTCGGATGTCTCCTCAAGAAAAAATGGATTATCTTCAACAAGAAATTCAAAGTGTTTTGTGAAGTGAAACAATATATCATATCAAGTAAATTACTGATTTATCATATATGATACACAATATTGTTTATAATAAGAATTTATGATAAAGTCTCTACACGTGTGATAATATAAGAAAATTTTATGAAAATAGTATCTCGATATAGTGACAACTTGTCTCGAGTCTTTCCAAGGAAAACAAAAGAACAGAGGAATGTAAGTCTCGATGAAACGAACGGTAAAAGCGCGAACATGTAAATTATGTTGGCCAACGAAAGAAAGATCGAATAGTACAAGTAGATTGATTCCGCAGTGTTTTGTCTTTTGTTCTAAAATTATATGGATTTATGAACAATAATTCTACCCTAAATAGGTACTTATCGAATGGATGATAATGTATAATCATTCCTAGGAGAGGTATTTGCAAATTCAACAATGTCAATAATTTAATCGATGATATCAATTCGGAAGATTATAACCCAGATGGTGGCCTTCTTTGCACATTTCGAAGAAATAAACGTTTGCGTCGATCATTATCGTATGAAGAATTATAGTAGAGAAATCATCGTTGAACATTCACTTGAACTATTTCATCCATTAAAAAGGTCAACATTAAAGCATCATCGAGGAATAAAGACGACGATGATGATGATTATGATAATAATGATGCCTTCAAGTTGTACAAATATCGTGGACATTGGGACCGGTAGATCAAATTGTGTATTAAGAAAGAATCGTTGTTACCCAAATGAATTGAGAATATTCTAAGAATATTTTCAGCGATCATGCGAAGAGCGTTTGAATATTCTATTTGAATTTCACTGTGTTTGGATATCGAGGTGTTATAAGAATCACGAACAATCAAGAAATGTTACCTTTCCATACGGTGAATGGCGCGCGCTTTGCTCGTCGTACGTGGTTGTGGAGGTTCATTCATTAATTTTATAGAATCTATGAAAGGCATCGATCATTCTGTTGTGTATAAGGAAGATTTAATGACCTAATGCATATTGATATTTACAAACAACGTTGACTCTGAGACAATGAATAATTTATACTTGCTATAATGTTATGATTTATCAACACATTCAAGGATTGTCAAGTGTTGGATATATACGGGAAGAATTAATTGTTGATACGGGTGTATTAACATTTACATCTTCACAAAATGAAGAACATTTATGTACGTCAATGTGCATTAGACACTTGAATGTTCTTCATATATAGTGGGATGTTTTGTATCTTCAATAACTTCTCAATCTAAGCACGATTTATCAAGAAACGTGAGTGCCATTTAGGCGTTGAAGACGCCTCTGGTTAAACAAATTCATAAAATCGAATAAGGTTCGGTGAAAAAATTGTTCAGTTTTTAGCGAAATTCAATGAGTCTTTCTCAACCAGAGTCGTTGACATTTTATAAATCCACGCACAGTGGCTGAAATGAATTACCTGAGTGTACTAAAAATGCAAGCGAAGCGCGCTCCGTTCATTGTACGAGAATTCAGGCGTTTTTTGATGATTCTTTATATTTCTGATATCCTTATGAATTTTATGAAAAAAAAAAAAATATTCCAACACATTAGAATAATGCATGAGAGTCGTGATTCAAATTGAATAATCAGATGAAGAATCTCTGAAAATTTCAGAGATTCACAGAGGAATTATCTGATAAATAAGCACGTCTTTATTATGATTTTCATTCTTCAAATTCTTTCAATAGAGGGCCCGGTCCAGAAATATAACAAATTGCGTATTTTTGATTAATATTCTCTTATTCATACCTGTGGTTTAAGGGAATCTACCTCCAGCAATTTGGAATCGAATTTGAAAAATGATTGTTGAGTAGCAAAACAAAGTTAAGGGAATTTGATAATCTTATTCATTACAGAAAAAACAAGAAATATAAATATAAACAAGCAATTTTGTGAAAATCAAAGGAAATTTCTCATAGTTTCGTTCTAGAAGAAGCACTTTGTTTTCTGAATTAATTTTTGAATTGTAACCGCTCATTTTGTTTCTTATGGGATTGAAAAAAAAACTCAACCGTGAAAATTCTTCATACACTGTAAAAAATCTGGCGTTGTTAAAAAAAGTTAACACCAAATAGTGTTTTTAACACCACATGTTGTCATTCTAACGCTGGAGTTGATTTGATACCGAATTTCGGGGTGAACTCTTATAGAATCCACGTGGTGTTAATTCTGATCCCGTTTCGACATTGCTTTTTTTAAAGTCTATCTATAATTTATGCAATGAATAATTGTTTTTGTTGATTGATAATGCATTATATCTCCATAAAAACAAGCATGTGAGATTATTACACGATGGTGAAGCACAAAATGAGCTTTTATAAGTCAAATATATATCCCGTTATTTAGAGAAAGGGTTATTGTACTGCACAGATGTGGAATATACTGAAGTGATATCTTTGGAGTTCCAAAGCAGGGTGTGGGATCTTGGGGTTGTTTGAATTCTTTTTTCCAACGTCCCAGACCATGCCAACTCTCGAGTAACGTTCCGAGTCGGAAAATTTGGACGGGCCTTTTCCTTACATTCGATTTTTAAGCTGATTTTGTCCTGATCGTTGAATACCCAGAGGAAAAAAATGACGTCATGTTTCACGTGGTTTATGACGTGGTGTAACATGATAAAATGGACCTATTCCCCAAAGCTCCAAATGACGTGAAAAATCACGTTGTAAATGACTTGAGTTTTCCCATCATTTTTGTAAGGATTTTTCGACAAATGGATGTCAAATGTATAAAGTTTTGGGTGAAAAAAAATTTGAAAAATGATGTGAGAAATTACGCCATTCATAACGTCATTTTTCACGTGATTTTCAACGTCATGAATAAAAAAAAAAGGGACTTTTTCGAGATTTTGGTTTGAATTTCTCCTGAATTACTTTTATTCGTTAGAGGACCGAATCCGTTAAATCCGTTAGAATTTTTCGACCCGTGGTCTGACTTTCAATGATTTATCTACTCGAAGTTTGTAATCAGTGTCGATTAGTTTGCATAGCTCAAAACAATAGAGTTGAATACTTCACGTGGTTTTCAAAACTATTTGATTGTAAAATTTTGGAACAACACTATTGATTGGATATCAGAAATCTGAGAGAATCTAACATCATAGTAAAGACTCGTCACCCGAACTATAATTCAATTCTACCTTCGTTTGAAATGAATTTATGTCCAACGAACGTTTTATGGACGTAAGAATATTTATCGATTCATTGAAGATTCGGAACCAATCATCAGATATTCTTATTCTTCCATGAAAATATACTTCTGGGGTAAATAAGATAAGATCTCGGTAAATCCAATTAGATCTTGTGAGATCTAAGTAGATCCACTTGACGTAAGCTGGGGGTACTTCATGACATGTATTTCCACGTTTATTCACATATACTTTTTTTCATGATTGTTTGAAAATAATTTCTCCTAAGAGAAGGGAATGATAAAAAACCGACGAGAAGAGTCAAAAACCGCATAGAAAAAGATCATGCGATGTATCAGCTAAATATTTGAGCAGCATTAGCTCAAATTTAGCTGATGAAGCAAAAATTTTGCTATTAGGGCTAAAAGAAATGGCTGTCCACCTCACAGCTAATTACTTTCTCCCGTGTATGTCACAAAGTAACTCCAATTCACGGTACATTGAAGGAATGGAAAATGGAGAAAAGTTTGGATCCACGGGACTACATTTCACGTGAATCGATCTAAATTTACGTGCATCAGCTTCCAGTTTCTTTTATTTCTAGATGATTCCTGAGTTAGCAAAATCTCTCATCGGAGAGAATCGATGGGATCTACGTAGATCTCAACTAGGGTCCAAAGTTATTGGTAAAAAAACATGAACAAAATTGCAAGAATTTTCCCAGCGAATTTTCCTTCCAGACACATATTCAGAAATAAAAATTTCTACTCAGTTTTCAGAACATGGAACAATAAACTTCTTCCCACACCTGCACGGAAAGTTGTTATTTTCATACCTATATTTAGAAGACAGAGTGATGGATGCTAGAGGAATGTACCAGAACAGGACGAAAATACTTACTTTCTGCCCTAGGAGCGGAAGGAAAGGACTCACTCGTTGCGCTAGGGACAAAAACGCTTATTTTCATCCCGCTGCAGTGGAATAACCTCTGTCTTCTTTGAAATATGTAAGACCCTGGTTGAAAGAATCCATTACTTCTGACAAATGAAATTAAATGAGATTTGGCCAGAACATTGTCCGAGAATCAATGAGATTTGGTCAGATTCAGTGAGATTTGGCGAGAATCGACTGTTCTTTCTGACCAAATTTCATTGACATTTGCTGGATGAGATTCGGCCAGAACATTGTCCAAGTTCAGCTGTAATTTAGTGAGATTTGGCGAGAATCAATGGTTTTTTTAAACCAGGGGAGTCAAGTTTGGGGCGAAGAATTTTGAAGTTCCACTCGTGAAAAATTCTACCATATTTGCAAACCTTGCACATGTTTCTTACAGGTGTGAGGGAACACATAATGTGTTCCCCTCGGGAGGGAAGAGAATTTGCATGATTAGATTTGAATTATTTTCTTCTCGAGCTAATTAATACATTTTATGACTCTTATTCTCGATAATACAATTTTTCCTTCACGTGGCACTACTCATAACTTTCAACATTCATTGTGAGTCAACATTATTGCTTAAGGACTTAATCGTTTGATGATTTTTATCAATCCACACGCGAATAAAAAAATTAGTCAATATTGGGATGGCTAAAAATTAGCTACGGGAGCTATTTTTTCGCTGTCAGAGCTACTCCCTTAGCGGTAGCGGCAAGAAGTATACCTGCCGCAGCGAAAATTCAACAGCTGAATTATTTGGCTATCTGAATATCAACCACAAAACCCATGCAGTTGCAGCTACGACTTCCTACTGCGGTAGCTAAAAAATAGCCACTGCTGCAATTATTTTAGCTACAGTGGTGGAAAAACGGTGCTGAAAAAGTGAGTAGCTGCCACAACTGTTTCCTTTTTTTCCGTGCAGCAGAGATGGGCCGGTCATAATTCATTTCTACCCGTGTCGGATCCAGGAATTGTTTATTCTTTTTAAATCGACGTTCAACAATGAACAACCAGGGGGGTTCCCATACAGGACAGTCGCCAAAGAATTACGTTGCATCTCCGTAGAATTTAGGGAGAAGAAAGGGAGCTGTGAATATCACATGTCACGATGGAAAAGCAACGTTGAGGCGACGGAGAAATGTCCCGGGTGTTTTTTCGGGGTGACATTTCTTCGTCGTGCCACGATGTATCCACCGATCCCTTTTTTCTCCCTGAATTCCACGGAGAGGCGACGTAGGTGTCCTGTGTGGATTATGACGCTCTTATTTATCTTTTGTTACACGTCGATTAAGAAGAGGTAAGTAAATTTCTGGATCCAGTATTTTATTTTATTAAATAACAATAATTAATTCTGCAGAAAGATGATAGTTGAGTGAGCCTCCGATAGATTATCAGTTGATGAAAAACCACTGTAAAAACATTAATTTTGAAGAAAAAGTGGGAATGCTCGAGCGAAATGTATTCGTGAGGAGAAGATTATTCAGACCTGCCTATCCCTAATTGACAGACGCTATATTCAATTGTGGTCAGTAATTTTTCAAAATTCAAAATCGAGTTTGGAATGGGTAGGAAAAAACGTGTTTAGAAATTTTGATACTACGGTTCCCGCTGTCACAGCTGAATCAATTGTTGCCATAGCTAATAAAGCTGTGCGGTTAATCGATCAATCGATCAAAACAGTTAATTGTCAACGATTAATCGATTGATCGGAAGAGTCTGGTTAATTGTGTTTTCGGTTAATTAATGGATTCTGGTTGATCGTTTCGTCAATTAGTGAGCAAATCGATTGATAGGGGGATTCTGGGTGAAGATTTTTAAGATTCATCGGTCAACATAGAATCAATTAACTGATTAATCGACAAAACGATTAACCGAAATCCTCCGATTAATCGGTTGCCTGCTGCGACGTGTACATTTTTTGCTGTAGCAAATGATGAATAATTTCAATATTGAAATGTGAACTATTCAACATACAGCGTGAGTTTATTTAGACGGAGGAAAAGCAGCAGACTCTGCGTTCGCTGAGGGCTCTGATTTTCCTCGGTTTCCTAGTGGATAGAATTCGAAGATCATACCCACTTCTCGTAAATGACTCCCTCTGGGCCCAACCTCCCGTGTACGTTTCCGAACGGAGAAAACCCGTGGATCTGTCACCCCACATAACAATTCATGTCTTGCAATGTCTTTTACATAAGTTTGAGATGTCTTGCGCGACACATTCAGATGTCTTTCAGACCAAAGAAGAGTTTTAGACATCTAAAAGACATCTAAATGTGTTGCGCAAGACATCTTAAACCTATCGAAAAGACATCGCAAGACATGAATTGTTATGTGGGACTGTTTTTGAGTGTAGTTGTGTACATTTTCCGAATAAAACTTCTTTGGACATAAAAGTGGTTGGTTAAAAGTTTTTGCGAATGAGAAAAGCTTGAACAAAATGATGTTATTTTTACAAGATTCTGATAGATTCGTCCTCATTGGGTTGGTTGAAAACGTTCCCATTTTCCTTATTCCTTAATACCCTAAAAAAACACAGCCATCGAAGAGATACCCCTGCTTAAAGTGTCATATAGAATCGTATAGAATATCATAGATTATGATTCAAAAACATGATAAGATTCACAGTTTCTATCATGTTTTTGAATCATAATCTATGATATTCTATACAATTCTATATGACACTTTAAGCAGGGACGTTATCTCTACGTTGCGCCATGTGGATTTGAAGTGAATAAAACGTATATACAATGTATATGTAACGTAGTAGTTACATTCATCTACATTGAGAGAAAGGGTCTATTCAAATATTCGACAGCTAGGAAATTTAGTCATTGCAAATAAAAATTTTATTTGCCACAACTGAATTTTTTATTCCCGGTGAATAAACCATTTTATTCATATTTCAGACAGCTAGACTTTTATTTACCCCAACTAGAGTCTACCCTGGTTTAAAAAAACCATTGATTCTCGCCAAATCTCACTGAATTACAGTTGAACTTGGACAATGTTCTGGCCGAATCTCATCCAGCAAATGTCAATGAGATTTGGTCTGAAAGAACAGTCGATTCTCGCCAAATCTCACTGAATCTGGCTAAATCTCATTGATTCTCGGACAATGTTCTGGCCAAATCTCATTTAATTTCATTTGTCAGAAGTAATGGATTCTTTTAACCAGGGTAGTTAGTAGTTAGCGTAAATAAAAAATCTAGCTGTGGCAACTAACATTCACACTGAGAAAAAGGATTCGTTAACTCAAATGTGATTTGTTTGCAGTAAATAAATCGTATATTTGGATACGAGCAAAGAAATATTTACTAATATTCATTTTATCACATGTGTAGTTGTTGAATAAACCACATATTTCTTTGAGTCAACTTCATACCGATTATGATTCTATAGATCTAAATTTGACAAGAATTCATATTCATTCACATCAACTTCAATCACTTTGAATCAAATGAATGATTTGGTTATAGTTAATAAACATGAATTCCTTGACTCAACACAATGTTTGGTTATAATCGATATGTCTTATTTGTATGAAATGATACTTCTTGAGAATGCTGTCAGAAGAAAACTTTTTTCTCAGTGTAGTTGTCCCAACTAGGTACCTTCCTCTCAGTATAAAAAGCGCAACATACCCTCGATGCAGGGTTTCTTTTTCTAGTACACAATCTCCAAAATTGCCATTGGTAATTCTGATTAAATATCGTTTGTCATGGGTTGGGACATCGAAAAATTGTACTAAATCCGAAACCCTGCCTCGATGTATCTCATCGATTCCTGTCTTGTTACACTTGAAGAAGAAATCTAAAAAATTTGCTTTGCGCATATGCCAACACTTTTTGTTCAATCAGCAGGAAGTTTGTTCCTTCAGTCGCTACTCGCTGATTTGTAAAACAGCAAATGTTTTGCTATTCCACCAAAGCAAAGAAGACTCATACGAATGGAATAGAATTTTGTAACTATTGAGTACAAGCTCTACGCTGTGAATTTCTTCAGAATATTCTGTGCCATTTGGGGATGCAACGATATCGGAAAGATTGGTCTGTTCAAGTCTCTTGCACTTTGAGTTTTCATTTTTCAACGAACATATATCAAAGTTGAGTTCTTATTCAGAATAAAACACGCTTCAACGAGAAAAATTAATACTACAAATATATATTCATTATTATAAAAACTTGTTCGTCGTTTGCTCATTGTATTTATTATATTTTGCGTAATTATTCCTTAATTTTAGATTCTAAGACGCTGAGTGTACGTATGTGGGCATATATATATGATTCGAATGAGTATTGAAGGAAAACGAGAACAAGATATACTTGGAGACTTTTTCAAATTTCAAGAGTGAATATATATGTATATGTGACAATATTAGAAGAGAAGAATTAAAAGAGTTACGGAAAATTCTATTTCGATAATATCACAGAGTAACATTCCAAACGAGATAAATCTTTATAAAATGAAATAAAAAAATAGTATACATATATTATCATTCTAATACTATCATTATCCAAGTGTAATTAATCATAAACGAATCATTGATTACGAATGAAACCTTGCATGCCATAGCTTCATTTTCAATAGTTTTCTCATTCTCCAAAATTTGGAAAAAAAAAGAGGATCGAGTTACGTTTAGCATTGTATCGTAAAGAAGTAACTGATAACTTGAAAGGAACAGAATTACTTATTATACTTATCGCAATTATTTACAATTATTATTTTTTATTATCGTCATCATTATTGATACGCTAATTATACATTATGCTCATATGTTGTAAATTTACTGTGTAGCAGATCAGTGATGTTTAATAGAGTATTTATTGAAATTCATTCACCGTATTTCTATGAATTATTATCCACTCTAGGTGACAGATCCGATGTACTTCGATAGACACCCGTGGGGATCCCGATTCAAGTGTATGATAAGTTTCAATGGGAGTTCATTTCAAATGTTTTCAAGTCCAAATACATGTCTATCGTGGAATTTAAGTAAAGTCAGGAATTTAACGGAATTATGGTAATAAATGACAGTTTATGTCTTCGATCGTTCTTTCGAAGGTCCCCCGATGCGATAGAGATTCAAAGGCTTTCGATTCGACCAGATTCGATCTTCCTTGAACAAACTATCAATTTAGTTTTTTCGCTGATGGAATCGGGGAAATAATTTATCCTATTCGACTAATGTCAGATTTAGATGAACACGGGAGAAAATAATTAGCTATTATTTGGATAGCTAAGAATTAGCTACAGAACCCAGATAGAAAAATCTCTCGATAATGCCATCATAACGGTGACACGCACGCCAAGAAATGTTTGCATCGTGGTATCAAGGTGTTTCCGCATAAAGCATTGTTATTGGTAACAAAACGAGGTGATGGTACCATAATGAAGACATAATGTTTACATTTTATGCATCATTGCAATCTGAGCGAAGTTTATGATAGTATGTTCACGGCATATTATGTTACAAAATATTTAGGGCATGGTTTTCTATCTGGGGAAGCTATTTTTTAGCTGTCACAGTGACTACTCATTTAGCGAGAGCAGCTGCTGCAGTGGAAATTCAACAGCCAGATCATTTGGTTACACGGAGAAAAAAATATCTTAAAAAGTACCATAATTTATGGATTTTTAGCGCTGGTCTGACCCAAGTCTCAATATTTACCTGAACAAACCTCTAAAAGTACCATAATATCTGGGACTTTTATAAGGAAGGTACCATACTTATTCTGAAAAGTCCAAGAAATTATGGTACTTTTAGATATTCGTGCAAGTAAATATTCCGACTCGGGTCAGACCAGCGCTGAAAATCCATAAATTATGGTAATTTTCAGGATATCTGTTTTCTCAGTGTACGCAAATATCAACCACAGAACCGAGAATACACTGGGAAAAAGGTTTATTGATAGTTTACGGGGATATTGGCTTATGACAAACGAGTGATATTTAGTAGAAATAAACGTTTGTTAACAATCAATGAATCGTGCTTATGTGAGAATCATGACAGATTCGAGTGAAATAAATATTTATTTCGCCATGACCGAACATACATTTGTTAACTATTAATAAACCTTTTTCTCTGGGCAGTCACAGCTACGATTTTCCACCGTGGTACCTAAAAATAATTCCACCATTCGTAATAGAATTTAATAGAATACTTCTACCTGGGTATAGCTGCAATTATTTCAGCTATACACGGAGATAAATTTAGAGTTGAATTTACTACGGTACTTCGTAGCCAAGGAACAGACTGAACTTACAATGAAATTCACTATGATGAGACAATAGAAGCTTGATCAAATTTACAATGTTTTACAATAAATTCCATTAGAAATTTAGTTTACTCCTGGGCCACAAAAATCCCATACAGTAAATTCAACTACAAATTTCTCTCCGTTTATAGATGTGCAAAAATCATATCATCGTTTGTCAATTCACAATTGATTCCCAAAAGAGATTCGATCATTCGATGAGAAAATGTCCAATGCAGAAACTCATTAATTCATTCCCATTGGAAGGAACAAGAGATTTTTAACCAAACCAACGGTCCGATGATTCAATTATATCTTGTACGATGAAAATTTCTCTCGGTACCACTTATTTATTTTTCACTTTAAAGTTCATTATATTTTTGTAACATCATTATCATCTTATATAGTACATCTTTTCCGTTTATTCTCATGAATATTTAACGTCCAATCTATTGTGAAGCGACAGGTTACCACACCAACCTGTCCTCTATGACCTTTCTTAAGGTACTTCGACTCTTCTATCAGTTCGCATCACGGAAGATGACAATAATTCTTGTTCGGATCTAAGTAACAGTGACATTTCATATCTCTCAATCCATGATTTATGAATAATAATATTGATAAAAAAAATTGGCGAAATAACACTGGATCGAGATTATCGTATTCGATATTTATAATGGCCGAGGACAAAGGTGAGTAATTTTCATTCAATATTACTGAATGAAATTGTTATTGAGGTAGTAATAATAATACCAACAATACAATCTTCGTACAGGCTCTTAATGAAACGTACAAATGTCAAAAGTTTCTTGAAAACCCTCAAATGAACCTTCCTCTTTGGAAAGGAAACGACAATCATATTTCCAATAGAATACGTTTTTGTATTATTCGAAACATCAATCAACATCCACAGTGAAAGGACCTATCCATACACTATATACAGTCCCCCTACATAATCTCAGTTTCAATCAGCATGCTGGTAGTATGTTTTTTTTGTATGCAGTTTGTTGTTTGATTATAAAAAACGTATTGAAGGAACGGGTAGTACCAGAGATTGTTATCTTCTTTCGTTGAAATTTGAGGTTCTAATTATCTAATGAGACTCAAATTCAATGGAAACATTGCAATTTTAATTGTTGTATACAATTTTCTATTTATTCGAGTGTTCCCACTGGTTTGAAGATTGTTGCGCGTGCATCCGCACCCTCGCTCATGCACGCATGGAGACACTTCCTTTCTAAAAACGTGTTTCTGAAATATGAATATGGTGTACCGAAGGATGGACATTCGCACGCAGAGAAGGATTCTTGCTGAAAAAGCGATTCCGAAAAATTGTATATCTACAATTCCGGATTGCCGAATGGCAAGCGCTTGTCGCGAGAGCAAGATTTTTGCTGTAATATTCAGCAACAAGTTTTGTCGTATCAGCGAAGCAAATTTTCAAGGTTTGCTATTTCAGCAACTTTTTTTCTCTGAGCGCGTGCTCCAAAGTAAATCTCATTGGATCATTTTCGCTGACTGAAATAAGCACGGTTTTGCATCAAAAGGCAAATTAAGAAAACGAAAAAGCAACGTTGATGATATTCATCCATTGAGAATGATTTCCATTATCCGCGTGCGAGAATCGTTTACAGGAATCGTCAGATTGTTTTTTCACGAGTCTTGTGAATTGATTCATCAATTTTCCTCTATCTGTATACACGGAGCCACGATATTGCGATGGGTGTGGTTAGATAAAATTAATAATTTGCGGTTCAACAATTCTTTCATCATTATTCGTTTGTGGTTGAGTTTTGGTTCCTTGATATCTCTTCGAATCTGGGTAGCTTTCACGTTCGCTAAAACATTTAACGATTTTGTATGTAATGAGAAGATGAAAAGGATCAGACTTTAATCCCATGACTTGGAGATTCATTTCCTGAAAGCAGAATCGTTTGTTTAGAAATTTTGAATATTCCAAACAAAGTTCTTCGACTTCGCAATCTTTATGAAGTATCATAAATCGAACAAAAGTGAAACGAGATGAGGCCAAATGGAGAAAACAGTGTTGTGATAAATCACTACACTGAGAGAAATAATTACTAATACCAAGAAAATGTATTCTTGAATTTTTCTTGTATCAAGGATACACATTTCTTAAGCAACAGATTTCTTCGAACACGAAAATATGTTGTTGGTAATAGTAATTATTTTTCTCAGTGTATAAGCTCTCTGAATTTTTTGAAGTAAAAATCCACTCCTGAAAAGTGAAAATACTGCAAGTTCAACAAGAGTGAGATTCTACTCCTAAAGAGTCAGTTTTAACTCCATAAGAGTAAATTTTTACTTTCTTGGAATGAGAATTTCATTGTTATTGAAGGGTAGAATTTCACTCTTCGAGGTGAGTTAATATTTCACTCTGTTAGAGTGAAAACTCACTTATATTAAACGTGCAGTATTTTACTCTACAAAGGTGAATTTTCCACTCCAAGGAATTTAGATAGGAAAATAATTATGAAATTGTTCTCGAGACAATGGGAACAACAAAGTTCTTCCACGGGTGAGGATTTTTTTACCATGATTTTACGGACTTTTTCCTCATTTGGAAAGAATTCGATATCTCAAAGGAAAAATCCGTCCTCAAAGTAGGGCAAAAATCCCTCATTTTTGATGCAACAACAATTCTTTCACCATCAGAAAACGAAATTCACCATTGATGTAAAAAGAAGTTCCCTATATTTTTCATCGTCCATCCGTAAATCCCAAAAATCTGAGATTGTTTTAGTATTCAACACACTTTAACCAATTCCACTGAGAATCAGAAACCAGAAATAAAAGTTTTTTTGGTTTTGCCCTATGCTAAATTTACCTAGATCTTAACAGATATCACCCAGGTAGGAATTAACAGATGGCCCAAGCTTGGTGAAAGCTTGGTGGTCAATGTCTCATGATATATGTATTATGAGTATTTTGGAGCTTGGCTCATACGATTAAACCGGACCTGGCCCAAGTTGGGTATATTAACTTTTGCCATGCTTCAACCTGATTCTTCAAACATACTTCTTGGAGAAAAAAATGACGTCATTTTTCATGCCATCCCTGCTAAAAATTTCCCATAGAAAACGATCAGATTTTTAACAGGGATATCGGTACAACTCTGTAAAAATCACAAACATGGAGATGTGGCGAAGGTTCTCAAATAAACATTGGTTGTACATTGGCCCAATATTGGTTCACCATGCTGGACAATTCAATGTTTTGCCAAGCTTCAATCACTTGTTGTAATGACATTCCCTCCGAAATGTGATATAGATTCTCAAATAACAAATGGTTTGATATTTGGCCGATATTGGTTCGCCATGCTTGGCAGCTTAATGTTTTGCCAATCTTGAACCACTTGTTGTATAAGCATTTCTTATGGAACATGGTGTGGATTCTCAAATAAGAAACGGTTTTATATTTGGTTGATATTGGTTCGCGATGCTTGGCAGCCCAGTATTTTGCCAAGCATGGGCCAGTTGTCAATATTGGCATTTCTCACCTGGGCAGTGGTCCTGGAAAGCATTGATTCTGCCATCTTTTAAATTTATATAAATCCAACCTATTGAATTTGATTTGATCTAAATTATTTCAATCAAATTCTACTAAAACAATCCTCCCATGTTCCGCATAAAATATTGATGAAATTTGAAAAATTGTATATTAAATTGTGAAGAGCATTCTTGTATAATTTTCATACATAAAGCTTCATACTTTATAGCAAGTTCACGGGAAGGATAGGTGCAATACCATATCACGTACAATGTTCCAGTGGCATTCTGCAAAGACTAATCATAACGTGAATATTGATCGATGTGAAGTTAATATGATGGTTTTTGTGTACAGAATTTGCACGAAACAAACGTCTAGACGTTCGAGAGCTCTTCCACACTCACTCTTACAGTCGTTGCGATGACGATGAGGGACGAAGATATCGTTATTGTTGCAAAATTAGAAAACCTAACAGTATACAGGATAACTTCAAACCTCATATAATTGGTACATAAATCTTATTTACGGCAATAAAAAAAGATTCTTGAAATCAGGTTTCAGCAACGTTGGAATTCTAGTGAAAACCATTAATTGTGGTGTATTAAAAATATGATGAAAGTCAAGAAAATATTCTGTCGATGAACGAACGCATCGCTTTTTCGTTTATTTTCAAATTTAATGGTAGAAAAAAAATAATCAAACATATTTTTGGATAATCAATTGAACAATTCTCTTCAAAATTCAAAGTATTCATATACATATAATAAGTTTTATATGTGAGAAAGTTAATTTTCGTATCTACTATAAATCTGGAATCAAATTTGGGACAAAGACAATTTCGGAGTACAATTTATGTGGCTACTGTCATTGAATCTCCCTCAATTTAGTTGGGATTACTACAATTCGTTTTGAATGGTCATAGAAGTGGACTCTGCTTCAGAATTTATCACAAAGTTTATCCGCATACAAAAATTTATGTATAATGAAAGCTGGACGGAATATTCTGAGTTCTGGAGAAAGTTATTCAATTTATCGTTCGAAAATGTGTTCGAAATTCATTGAAATATTTATTCCTTTGCACATTTGGTGTGGAAGAAGGAAGAAACATTCTCTAAAAAACTAAGGGAACATTCTAAACGGAATGACTTTTTTTGATACATCAGCTGCGTTTCAGCTATTTTAACTGAATATATTTGCACCCAAAGAACAAACATCAGTCAAACTTTTGCTGATGAAGCTGAGAATGTGGCTCCAGCAACTGAGATTTCACTATTCTTTTCACAGCTAATTTATTTTCTAAAGCAATTCCTTCCCATATGAAATTCCTCTCAAAAAGTTTCAATTATCAAGATATCGCAATTTTTCTAAAAATCTCATGTTTCTAAAGAAATTGTGGTATCTTTGCAAAAAAACACACGGAAAAACATAATTATCATTTATTTGGATAGCCAAAAATTTACTACGGAAGCTATTTTTTAGTTGTTACAGCTACCGTCAACTGAGATAACTCTAGGACACTCGGGGCAACCCTAGGACGTGCACGGTGTATTTATTTCCTTCGTTCCCATGGATGGTTTTCAATTTCCCGCAATTTTTATATTATTTCCGGGATGTAATCGAACAATGTTGTACAGTGACAAACGTCGCTCAACGTTTTATGTCAGCTTAAAATAATTAAAATTAACACAGCAGCAGAAGAATGCTCTCATTGGTAAGAATTACCTGAACTTTCAGCTGAAAGACTGATGTCAGAAATTGACTTCTGGAATTCTAACTTGCATATTACTGTTACATATGTATATCATAATAACTCTCGAATTTATGCAATAGTACTTTTGTAAGATTTCAAATGAATAACAAAAGTATTTATAGTTCATTAAAGCAGAACTCACAAGTGTCCTAGAGTTCCTCCATTCCTACACCCAGAAAAATGGTACACCTGGATTTATTTGATTCAACGAAAGTTTGTTTGAATCAACTGAAATTTATTTGACTCAACTACAATGTCTATTTATATATGAACCTATTAGAGTTTTAGTTGGATCAAATAAACAATTTATTTCATCCGAATAAATTTTTATTCATTTCAAATAACATTTACTTGAATCGAATAAAATTCTATTTCTCTGGGTGTAGGGTAGCTCTATGACACTATTTCCATACTCGTTACATCTTCTTTCCTTTCAATGCGCTCCCTCAAAATCATGTGCATCAAGTCCTAACGTTACCCCAGTTGACGGTACTCACTTAGCGACAGCAACAAGAAATGTAGCAGCCACAGTGAAAATTCAACAGCCAAATTATTTGGCTATCCAAAGGTCAGTCACAAGACCTGTGCGGTTAGAGCTATCATTTTCTACTGTGGTAGCTAAAGAACAGCTACAGCTGCAAATCATTTTGGGTATAGCAGTGAAAAAAAGGTGCTAAAAAAGTTAGTAGTTGCCACAGCTATTTCATTTTTTCAGCGGAGAGCACCACTAAAACTGAAATTCGAGAGAAATTTGAGATCCTTGAAGGATTTGATTGAACAATGATCTTTCAAAACATGGGAAGGGTTAGAAATGAGGTTAAAAACTGCTCAAAGAATGCTCTAGTAAATTGCATGTGATTTGAAATTTGATCCCAATCTGATCAAGAGCTTTATTAACGAAATTTTAGTAAAGCTGACAATTTTGCTTTTACTTCAAATTTTTCCCTTCCTCGCGAAGAAAAAAAAATTCGCTGTGACAGAGAGATCTGGTTGGCTGGGGACCTTTTGCCGGAGCAGGGAATTGTCTGCTGTAATAGCAATCTATTTGCTATCCCAGCAATCTTATTAGCTATAACAGCGAATTTTTAACTGTCACAGCAAAAAATGTTGACTCCTTCAGTATAATTTCTTTGTGATTCTGTATATAATACCGAAATTTGCTGATGGAGCAAACGTTTTTTGCTGCCACAGTTGAAAAATCGCTGTCGTAGGTCACAAGATTGCTGTGATAACGTATCGTTTGCTCTCACAGCAGATTTCTTTTTTCCCCGTGCTACAACAAAAGGTCGCTGGGCTATTGCTAATTGAAGTTCAGTGATATTTTTGGTGGATAATTTGATACTCTTCGCCAATAGTTTACAAATTTTAATAAGATCATTGAGAAAAACGCCTGGGGCCACAGCCAAGCTTGCGCCAATGTAGGGGCTATTCATAGAATATTCCGAATGCGCCATGACCGGCTAATCATTAGAAACAATAGAACGATTATGGGGCAATATTGGCCCAATTGTTTTGTGCCAGGATTTGTTCCTGGTACATATGCAAATCCTGGAATGAGCTTGATTGTTTTTCGAGTTTATCAAGAAATATCTGCATAGGGTGGGTAATTTCAGCTTTATCCATTTTATCTGTACGGGAAAAAATGATGTGGTTGATGTTTGGATAGCTAAAAATCAGCTATAGTAGCTAAAATTTAGCTACTTCAGCAATATTTTTGGCTATTCAAATATCGAACACATGAATTAGCTACACTGAGAAAACAAATATCTTGAAAAATACCATAATTTATGGATTTTCCGCGCTGGTCTGACCCGAGTCGGAATATTCACTTGCATGAATCTCTAAAAGTACCATAATTTCTTGGACTTTTTGAAATAAGTATGGTACCTTCCTTATAAAAGTCCAAAACATTATGGTGCTTTTAGAGGTTTTTTCAGGTAAATATTTAGACTCGGTCAGACCAGCGCAGAAAATCCATAAATTATGGTACTTTTTGAGATACCTTTTTCTCCGTGTACCACAGTTGATTTCTAGCTATCATAGCGAATTATTTTTTGCTGTGTAGTCATTGCAACTTCATTTTGTTGTTATTCGAGCAATCAAAATGGAATTTGAAGTGATTATTGCTTTTTGTAGAGCGGAATTTCCCTTAAGGAGGTCCAGAAAGACTCCAGCATTGGTCAATCATGGGTTTTTATATTCCGAATGATGATACACGGAGAAAAAGAGAGTAGTTGTAGGAGCTACTTGAACTGGCTAACCAAAGTAGCTGAATTGTTGTAGTTGCAGCAACTATTACCGATTGCACTCCTCTAACAGGTATGGGAGGAGCTGCAGGAAGAAATTTATCAGCTATCAAGATAGTACAAGAGTTCTAAAAGCATTCTATACCAACGCATTGTATTTATTATGAATTTTTCCCGGATCCTCGCATTATCTGAGTATGGCGAGTACTTTTGCCGGAAGATTAGGAATCCACTATTCAAATAATTATCATATTTCCAACCGCAAAATATGTCTCCGGGACGTTTTCTGGACATTCAGAAAACCTCTCCTACACGGAGAGAAATTTATTTGGAAAGATTACCATTTTATTCGTAAACTAGAACTATTCGGAAAAATCAGACCATAATTTATAGCATAACTCCTAATCATTGCCAGCTGTGATGGTAAAAATCCAAATTAATCTCGATTTTTACCATCACAACTGGCAATGATTAGGAGTTATATTATAAATTATTGTCTGGTTTTGCCGAATAGTTCTAGTTTACGAATAAAATGGTAATTTTTCCGAATACATTTCTCTCCGTGTACATTTCATAAATATTCCAGTGGTATCTGTTGTGCTGTCTGGACTAAAATTCACTACTTATTTTTTTCCATGTGAATGATAGAATCACAATAATTTTCTACTCAAATTTAATCAATCTTCAAAATCGATATCTTTTTTCAAAATAAAAACAAGCAAAACCCGTGTGGAAATCTATCCTGGGCATTCTAAGGTAGGTCCTGGCTCCATAGGGGTATATCTCAGGCATTCAATACAAGGTTGCCTACCCACGGCCCATGTGGACCTCAGTTGGGGTTGCCAGTATATTCCTGGAATATTTCAATCTAGGTATGTCCACCCACAGCCCATATAAGCCCCGAGTTGGTTACCATTGTTTTGCTTGAATATTTGATACCGCTACGGGGCTCAGATTGAAAAGCATAACATTCTAAGTTGAGGCCACTTTTCAAATAGGGATTATGAACTTGGCTAACTCTGAGCCTGAGAGAAATTTCCACACGCACGGAGAGAAGAATACAGTTGAAATCACTGTGGTAGATCACTATCCATGGACCAGATTGGACTTTCCTGGTGAGAATGAAAGCGGGAAAGAAGAGTAAACGAAACGTATGCTGGAGTAACAAAAACGCTAATGAAAAGTATACAGAGCTTGAATGGAAAGGATGCAAAGAGTCTGCGAAATGGAAGTTGAAACAAAAGAAGCGTATGAAATTTAAAAGATGTAATTTAAAAAATTGAACCCCATAGTGAGGATCGAAGCGGTGACTTTTACCATGGTAGTCGAGGGTCTTATCCACTTAGACATTGATCGTCGTGGGATCGATCGCATAAAGATATTATTTAAAATCAGAATAGGTATGATTCGCATACGTTCAATACAGGTTGGTTGAAAAGTTCCTGCGCTCACCAAGAGATAGCACTGCTAGCTCAAAACTTTTTTTTTCTCAAGTTGGTATATCTGTCCTGAGAACACATGCAAAGTTACAAGTCATTCTGTCAATTCATTCTTTGTTAACAAGCCATTTGAAGTTGACGTGTCATTAATTTTTCTTAATATGGAAAAAATTGAATATCGTGCAGTCATTAGATTCTTTGTTTTGAAGGGTTTAAAAGCAAAGGAAATTTATGAACAATTGTTAGAAGTGTATAAGGAGTCCTCACCTTCAAAACGCACCGTTGAATTTTGGGCTGGTGAATTTAAACGTGGTCGTACTAGCCTTGAAGACGATCCACGCGAAGGACGACCAAAAACTGCAACCACAGCAGAAATCATTGAGCATGTACATAATATGGTTAGTGAAGATCCAAGTTTGACTAAGCGTGAAATTGCTAATGCCATAGGCATCTCAGACGAACGAGTACTCCATATTTTACATGAAGAATTACGTATGAAAAAACTGTTTGGGAAGTTAGTGCCGCACACGTTAACAATTCAAGAAAAACTGGATCGAAAACAAATTTCTCAGCGTAATTTGGAGCGTTTTAAGCAGAATAAAACCGACTTCTTGCGTCGTTTTATAACTATGGATGAGACTTGGATCTACCACCATGATCCTAAATTGAAACAAGAACGTTTACAGTGGACTGAAGCTGGTTGTTCAGCTCCAAAGCAGGTGAAGTCACAACGATCAGCAAAGAAGGTTATGGCATCAGTTTTTTGGGATGCAAAAGGAATTTTGTTCATTGATTATCTTCAGAAAGGTAAAACAATCAACTCCGAATATTACTGCAGCCTTTTGGATCAGCTGGATGAAAAAATTCGTGAGAAAAGACCTGGTGTAAAGAAGAAAAAAATCATTTTTCATCAAGATAATGCACCTGCTCACAAACGTGTTTTGACGATGGCTAAATTCAAAGAACTCAAGTACGAATTGCTTGAACATCCACCGTATTCGCCAGATTTGGCTCCTAGCGACTACTATCTCTTCAGAAATCTCAAACAATTCCTCCGTGGAAAGCATTTTTCGTCGAATGAAGAGGCCATAGCAGCCGTAGACGGTTATTTTGCAGAGCTTCCGGAAAACCATTATAAGGATGGGATAAAAGTATTGGAAGATCATTGGAACAAGTGTATTGAGCTTCTAGGAGATTATATTGAATAAAAAAATATATTTCGTAACAAAAACAGTATTCTTTCATTTCGAGCGCAGAAACTTTTCAACCAACCTGTATAACTCACTATTACTTTACATGAAAAGTGTGTGAAACGTGATCGAAAGCTTATAGAGCGTATATAGAACGTATGATTTCATTACTCCACGGTAAGGGGGCATTACACGTTTCATGAAGAGGGAATTGAAACATTTTTCGCTTCGTATACGCTTCATTTTCACCAGGGTTGACAAGAAAAATTATGATATTTTCATCTAATTCTACACGGAAAGACAGAGGTTATGATTATTTAGAAAAATGACTGACAATTTCGCTGAAGAATTTTCGTAGTAAATTCATCAAAAGTTGATAAATCCACTGTAAACAATAACAATAAAACCATCAACGTTTAGCATTTTCACTACGGATTTTTGATAACCTTACTGCAAAGATTTTTCAGCGGTGCTCTTTTTCCTTAAACTGACAGTCATTTTTCTGAATGTTGATAAATGTTATTCAAGTATATCGATAACTTTTTTCTTTCCGTGTAAAAAAACTCCACAATAATTTATAATGATGTCCAGTACAATATTCACTGAATGAGAAATATTCCTAAAAATCCATGAATTTCTGAATTTTATTACAAGAATTTTTACTGTGTGAATTGGAAAACATACATATAATTCTTATGGGGAACTATTTTACTGTGTAGAAATATAAATCTTTATGAAAATCGAAACTCGGTCTGGCGTTGATATGAAGCACAGTAAGAAATATTGTATTTTACATGAAAAATTAATGGATTATTCTCTCCGTGCGGGAAAGGAAAAAGTTGGGAGATTTTGGAAAATTTCAATCGTAAAGGACCACTTTCAATAGTGAATTCAACTCTATTTGCTATTTGAGAGAGAAAGAGAGAGAGAGAGAGCAGTTCAAAATTCAGTCTTTATTTGTGTTCGCATGATCAATGATTCTCAATCCTCAATGTAATCTAATTCCAAGACATTTTAAACCACGCATAAAAATGTCAGAGCATTTCACAGTGAACTTGTTACGAAATTGAATTGATATTACAGAATTGAATCCTCATTCCTTCTCTAAATCACTTAAATCCCGAAGAGAATACCCGGTCAATGGTTAATTAGTAATCAGCTTTATTATGAGTTAGCATCACATTAAAGAATACATTTGCGGTAGATAAGTCGGTCACAAGTTGATTTGAGATTAATTCAAATTCGACTACACGGGATATTCGATCAAAGGGGGTAACGTTGATTGATTTTAAATCGAACAAACGTTCGTTCGATTACTCCCATGAGATATATAATTATCGTTCCCACAAAATCCTCGAGTCAATTTCTCGAAATCTATCTCTGTTCTTTTGCGAATTGTTTTCACCGGCCGACCGACAAATTTCTCAATTTCAAAAGCATTTAATTTGAAACGACGATGTTCATTACAGTGACATTCACTTCTTTCGAATCTCAATACAGATCTTCGGGAACTGATAACAACATTTCTTTCCGCCTAATAACTTTGAATCATCTTATAAAATAGTACGTTGCAACGATACCGTAGTTATGTGTATTGCTTAGCGAGTTCACTTTCATCTTCATCCTGCGCTATTAGCTTTGCGGCGAGCCAAGACCATTCCTTTCGATTTGCAAAGCAAGAAGATGTGACCGGACTCTTGCATCTATAAACATTTTTTAACCACCGTTATAACCCTGCGGAGGTCGATGTCGGATTGTCGGTGATGTCGAAGAAGTGAGAGCGGAGTTATTCTCCATTCTACCGTTCAAACGACGTGCGTTCCTCTCATTCTCAGATAGGATGAACGATAAATCAAATCGAACAAAAGAGAAGGCCCTAAATCATCCTAGAGGAGTCAACAAATGCATCACTGTTCCACCTTCCCCTCCTCTACTATTTTGTTTGTTGAGCTCTGTTAACGAGAGGACACGTGTTTATATAATAATTTCAGTGTCAAACAATCGAATTATTAATGACTATTCGTCACTCGTTATTACAACACATGGCCAACTATATACTATTGTACTCATTTGTATTATTCCTCCAAAATAGTCATTAAAATTAACAGAAGAGAGCAATCACTTTACGTTCGGCGAATTATTGAAATGTCTGCAGTAATCGCGTTTCTCGTTTCCACTTGGTATTTCTACAATGATTTTCTCAAGACAATAGAAGAACTTTAATTTTGATTGAAATCGGTAGCTACAATTTAACAACTTACCAAACATAAATAATATGCTCGTGATGTAAAACTATGAAATCGTAAAGCGTGAATGATGTAATACCGGTGGAATATAAAATACAATTAACCGACGTGAAGAGAATGTTTATCGTTTGTTAATTTCTTTTTCTCGCGTTAGAAGAAAGAAAGAGGAGAGTTCTTCTAAATCCATGTTTAGCGTACCTCCAAATTTCTCTCCGAATAAAATAGACCTGACGACCCTCGTACGATTCTTCATTTTTTCTTCACATAATATGCAGCGGTGCATAATTATGCTTATGATTGAAAGTATATTACTCTTTTCCTGTTAATTTAATCAACGTTGAAACATCTTCCCTGTTTCTCTCGCTAAGAACGATGATGCGCGTACGGGGTCTGTGTCTGTCTCTTATTCAAGCATAACAGTTCGTATAACGCTTATCATTTCGTTTGATCTACAAACATCGCGCTCCAGTCTCACATCACCCTCCTTCACGCATAATATAAAGGATTGATCATAACGATCGTTGTCGTTACTGAACTGATGATTATGATGATAATAATGATGACAATGACGAATCGGGAAGTCGAACATAAGTGTGAAAAATCTCCGTGGAACGAAGAAAGATAGCAATTATTGCTTGGATTTGTGAGAAACGATGCATCATAATCCAGTGACATAAGAACGGTGAAATGAAAAGAGGAAGACAGAAGAAAAGAAAATGAGGATTCCACTTTGAATCGATGAGAGGGAAAGTTATAACGTCGAGAAGTGGTACATTTGATACATTAATTTAATAGGAAATTCCATTATGAATTAGATGCGATTTGCGTTGAATGAAATGTCAACCGGAAAGGAGATAGATAATTAGATTTCAGTTGATATATATTATTTGATTAATCTGATATCGATTTTATAATTCTGATTATCAACTACCAGTACAAATAATTATCTATCTCGAGAAATAATTATTTCGGATTGACTCGATCATCACCGAAAGGCCTAACTCGTGATTGAGCGATTCAAGCCCTTTGTAATTACCTAATTTATACCTCCTGGTACATCTCGACGCTGTGAAATTTCGCGAGAGTTGCCAGACGATCTTCTGGTAGTACATCATCATCCAATTCTCGTGCACCAATTTTACTTGATAGATAGATTCACGGTGAGCAAGAAAAAAAAAACTTGAGCATGATATTGAGATTTCCAGATCATCTCGGATGAAAGGTAAGCGAAGTGGGTTGAGAATATTTTTCAGAATTTCAGGTACGTGTTCCAAGTTGGAAACAGATTCCAAATTAACGATTATCATACATTTTTCTGTAGGTGATTAAAATTTGGGAATCTATGCTTCTCAACTCTGATACACGGAGAGAAATTTGATGGTTGAAAGTGGTAAAATACGTAGGTAATATCATCATTAAAATTGGTAAACTGAAACTATTGGGAATACTTTGGAAATAAAATTATCACGATGGCAAACTTCACTTTATCAAAAATTTCAAAATTTCTTAATATTGATGATTCCAGGCAGTGCTAATACTTCTTACCATCAGCGATGGTAATGTTTCTTTATACTTTCGAGATTCTCGAAAGCAAGAGCTCTAAAAATCGAAGCAAAGGCAATAATTTTCACCATCAATGATGGTAATATCATTCGCTAAAATGAAAAAAAAACTTTACTTGCAAAAACACATTTCCAGGCACATTTGTTAGTTCATGTTGTCCAAGCTTCGAGTCATCACCATCATATTTGATGATTGCAATCATGTTATTTTTAATACATTGTTGAATACAGTTTATAATGAAAAATCCTAATTACGCGGAGGTGATTTGAACTTAAGAATAATGTACTTATATCTACCTATAAACCTTACAATTGAAGCCGCTTTGCTACGCTCGCACTTATGAATTCGCTGTTTTGAAGTTTCATTGAAAGACTAAACGAGGGAACCTAAACTGGACAACTCGTTGTGTGTGATAATTGTGAGAAAATCTCGAGCGCAGTTGGAAAATATTACCATCAGCGCTTGTATTATACCGACCCGTCATTGGTAGTAAATGTGATTCGTGGCTTTCCAAATTCAGAATATAGCTGTTCAAACCAAATCTATTATTGTCAAGTGGTGATAATTTTCATTAGAAAAGGTATTTATTTCGTTTGTTCATAGTTGTAATTACTGAAATATATTTTCTCACGCTGAATCTTCATTTTTACCATCGTAGCTGACGATTATTTACTACGTGCGTATAAAATAGTACACTTAGGTTACAAATTACTGTTAATATTTTCCGATAGTTTACGACAAAAAATAGTAATTTTCACAATCAAATTTTTCTCCGTGTAAAAATTATCTCAAGTTTGTCATATAAATTGACAAAAAGAATCAAGAGCAGACTTTTCTTTGTCGCTTTCACGTTGCTTATCCATCGATTGACCTTATCCACTGATTTTTCATTTCAATTCCACGTGGAGACACCCAGATGAAAATTGACCACCCGCGTTAGGCTGGCGCAAGGTAGATCGAGTCGAGTCTACCCTAGGCTACCAAGCATGGCGCAATCATTTGAGCCGTACCCCCATAGTTTCTACAATTAAGACTCAGCATGCTGAGAACCCGATTTCTTAGATTTAAAGAAAATTTCTTTGCTCTCATTCTGAGGAATCTTGTTTTCAATGGAAAAGATAGTTCATTTTAATGAGAGAATTTTTCATTGAATTGAAAGTGATATTCTTCGAATCCAAGGGAGAATATATTTCTGTTTCGATTTGAAAATTTTCCGTTTCAATCTGATGAAGAATTTTTCCATTGAAAAAAATATTTATTAGAATGAGGGCAAAGGAAATTTTCTTTCGATCTAAAAAATTGGGTTTTTAGTGCATGAGTCAGTGAATGATGATAAAATTTGCCATTACCTTACTAGAAATTTGACAGGGAATTCCCTATTAGAAGCATGGCCCTCGTAAGGCTGCAATAGGGAACTCCTAATTGAGGAACACTTTTAATTACCTTATCAGGTCCTGACATGGCATCCTGTTTAGGACCTCACGAAATGTAACGCAAGGTTGTTGACAGGTCCCAGTCAGATTTTCCCTTTTAGTAATGCAGACATGGTATTCCTATCAGAACCTGATCAGGATTGCCTTGGCTCATCCGTATTCCAATCATGTGATAACCGACAAGACAGCCGAATCAGGACCTGATCAATTCAGAACGATGGATGTATCAAATTATCAGGGTGTCTACCAAAATTCAAATTCAAAATTCCCGGCCAATTCCCGACTTTTCCCGGATATTTTTCACAAATATAGTGATAGTTATAGTATTTCAAGATTTGTAAGAAACATTGTGGTCAGTTTGTAGCAATTTTTTGACGGTGAGATGTTGCAGAAGTTTGAATCGTTTATCGAAACGAATTGATAATTGAATAATGGAATACTTAGCTGTTATAACAGCTTTGGGGTTTTATAAAGACCCAAAACCTTGCGGTACATTCTTTAAACCATGTTTCCGTTCCTAAGGAGTTAATTTGAAAAGATTAATACCGGTGATTTACCGGATTTTGTGAGTTTGAATCTTCGTTTCCTTTTTATTATAAACGATTCGAACTTCGAGTGAGGGATATTTTTCTAATATTGAAGTGAAAAACACGATGTGAGATCCAAGAGGATACAAGTTGAATAGATCAATTTCAAGTTGATTTTACATAGATTCAGAAATTCAAATTCAAAATTCCCGGCCAATTCCCGACTTTTCCCGGATATTTTTCACAAATATAGTGATAGTTATAGTATTTGATTAAATAAACTTTCAAAAATACTATACAAACCCCTTGGTTTCATTATTCCTTCATGAATAATTACGACTGTGATCGTTTGAAACAGAAATGTTCAAACATTATGTTTCAAGATCTTGTAAAAGATGTCTTCACCACAGTAAAAAGTGAAACTTAAAGTAATCCCGCATATCAGCTTAAAAATGCAGCCAAAAGTAGCGCCTATTCGAACTGAAAGTAAGCAATGAAAAAGACTGAATTTCAGTCAATTCCATCTTACTTTGTAAGTCAAGATGGAATTCTATCTTAATTCCAAAGTAAGATGGAATTGACTGAAATTCAGTCTTTTTCATTGCTTACTTTCAGTTCGAATAGGCGCTACTTTTGGCTGCATTTTTAAGCCGATATTCGGGATCACTTTAAGTTTCACTTTTTACTGTGACGGATGCTGTTGATTTAAGATGATTTAAAAATGGTAAATAAGTAAAACAAATAATCAACCATAAAATTGAACCTGACAATGACTATGTTTTCAAAAAATAAGTGTGTCGTTTTTTTTTGCAACAAAATAATTGAAATTGAATTCACCAAAAAAACTGAGATTTTCAAGGATGCCCAAGGAAAAGGATTTTCAAGGTATCTTTTAGACACAAAAATTTTAATGATATAATCGACGAGTAATAAGTGAAGTAAATAATTCACGAAGAAGAAAACTTTCTTTGTATCCGTCAAATAAACAGAAACATATTTCTCATCGTCGATAGGTAACGCTAATATGTTGAGTGTATCGAAACAAAAAACAATGGACTAACGCATTCATCTGAATCAATTCGCTTTGAATTTCAGTTTGAATCCAATCTTAATTTCAGTTGAATAGTGAATAATGGAAGCTGTATGTTTGTTTGAATTTGAGAAGATTTTCTAGTGGCTGACTTCAAGTCTAACGAGTCTTCTTTTGGCTGCATCTTGAATTCAGCTTGCTATTCTAGCTGAAATTAAGTTTCTCTTTTCGCCGTGTTCATCCTGAGACCTTCTGGGTCTCACAGGCGCTGAAGCGTTAGAATATTACCTTAAAAAATTATAACAATGGTATTCGTAATGCAACTGAGGGATCGACTGATTTCTATAGGTCTTCTCATCTATTCAAAAACCGAAAAAAATTTATCAGACACGTTCTATTGAATCTAATAATGATCAATGTTTAAATTAAGTATTTAAAATATGACCACCCTTGTTTGAGTGTCATGTCATAATGAGTGGCGACGCAAAATAGATATCATATAAAATCTGTTTCATCATTTAGTTCGTGAAATGTTTCTTTGTAACAAAAAATTCTTGTTCTGAAGTTTTCATCCTATTTTCCAATCATTTCATTTAGAAAATGAATTTTTTTTATTTTTCAAAAAATGTTCCCGACCTTGTGCAAAATCCCCGGCGTTTTCCCGTTTTTTCCCGACTTTCTGAAATCCCCGGCCTTTTCCCGGATGGTAGACACTCTGGAATCATTCAGAACTTTCACAGGACTCATTAGAAATTTACCTATCTTTTTTAAATGTTCAACTTGGATCTATTTGGATGATCAGTAGAATTGCTTCTGTTGGGGGAGTTCCAAAAAATTTGATGAAAAGTGAATTCCATGAAAATTAAATTGAATGTTAGAACATAGCTTAGATGAGGTCGTGATTGGGAATTCAATTACTATCCTGATCAGATCCTAATTGGGAAACGTTTGGTTTTCCTGGTCAGCACTCTGTCTTTTCCTTGCGTTACATTTTTGTCACAGCCTTATTAGACACTCAAGCCAGACCCTGAACAGAAATCAGGCATGCCTGATCTGGACCTGATGTTTTCCATATCAAAATTTCAATATACCATGCGTATAAAATGCAAACTGATAGACAAATTTCACCATGGCTCTTTGATCACCAGTGTTGAACATTTGTACAAAAGAACTAGAATTACAGTCGACAAGATTTGAAATTCTTCGATCATTACGAGGTTCTTTCATGGTGAGCTAGCTGCAGATGTTGCTTTGTCCAAATTTGAACCAACTGTGTCGTGAATATCAACAACATGAGAACCCTGCTAGAAAAGAATTCCTCAGAATTCAATGTTTCAATTTTTTGAATTCGTCCACGGATTGCGATTTACCTTTTTCAATTCGATATCAAGAACATATATATGCATTCATATTAATTCGCTAAAGGAGAAATAACCGTGCTATAATGATTCACAAAGATGCTCCTAAACAAACTATGTATTCGAAGCACAGCAGAGCGAAAATTTGATATCCATCGATAACGATCTCATGAATCGTGGTAAGAATTAAAACCCCCGAATAATTGTACATCGACGAATCGACGAGTCGACGAGGATGAAAAATCATCGGGAGTTTTAATTTTTCAAGAGTAGCACACAGTTATGCTAATGTTGATTTTTTCCAAGGGGGTTAAATTGAAGACTCGGATAGGTCATTAAATTACATCATACCAGCGATCGCTCGAATTTGACCCTTTTGTCAAAATAATATATGATTAACAAGCCAACGTGATTTACACCAGTGGTTACCGATGATGATCGTCGTTGGTACCACAGTACAAAACTGGTGAACGTTACACCACCTCTACCATTGAGATACAACCAGCGTGTGATTGGCTCTTCTTTATAGGCATGCTGTAAGAAAGATAGAGAGCCCGCGAAAGGTTTGAACGTCGGTGAGCGGGAAAACGGGAGATAAAGACGAAGAGAGAGGTGAATTGTGAATCGTAAAGGAAAAGAGGGATCTTCTTCGAAGAAGCAAAGGTTGGGGAGGCATGAGAAGGCGCTTCTCTTCTAGTAAATGAGAGTTTGCATGTCTCTTCTATTTGGTAAGGATCCGATGCCAGTATCGTGCCGTACTTCTTTGTGACTTCTTCAATTCCTCGAATCGTAATAAAACAACGTGTCCGTTCTCCAATCTCAGTCCCTATCGTATCACGAGAAACCAATTGATAATGCTCGTTCGCGGATATTACAACTTTTCCTTGTTGTAATTTCATGAGATGATGCTATAAACAATTTTTCCTTCACCCACGCATTTCTGTTTCATTTTTGTCGAACGAAAGTGTAATTAGTCTTTTTTCTTAGACACAATCAGGGAGGGAATGAGTTGAGGGAAGTGACTTCTGGTTTTTTTTTCGGTGAAAGTTCAACGATTGGTGTTTGATACGCGTGGAGGGAAGAAAACGCATAATACATTTTTCATCGGAGGGAACGAAATTTTGTTGCGATAAGTATTGGTATACAGACTGAGTGCGACGAGGAGCGATCACGTGGTGTGAGGGTTGTTCTTGAACAGTTCCGGAAAACAGAGGAAGAATTAGCTGCCGTTAGTCATTGTACGTATCTTTATTTCAAACAATTTTCATATCTTATCCATTCGATTTTGTTTTTGTTCATGATTTTCAGAGATTAAATGTATTTACGGAAAGTGAACATTGCCATAGGTTAGGAAGGGATTGTGTTCACACGCTTTTCCAAGATTTGTAAGAACATTCTGGTCAGTTTGTAGCAATTTTTTGACGGTGAGATGTTGCAGAAGTTTGAATCGTTTATCGAAACGAATTGATAATTGAATAATGGAATACTTAGCTGTTATAACAGCTTTGGGTTTTTATAAAGACCCAAAACCTTGCGGTACATTCTTTAAACCATGTTTCCGTTCCCAAGGAGTTAATTTGAAAAGATTAATACCGGTGATTTACCGGTTCTTGTGAGTTTGAATCTTCGTTTCCTTTTTATTATAAACGATTCGAACTTCGAGTGAGGGATATTTTTCTAATATTGAAGTGAAAAACACGATGTGAGATCCAAGAGGATACAAGTTGAATAGATCAATTTCAAGTTGATTTTACATAGATTTATATTCAATGAAAGTTCAATGAATTCTCAACTATCTATAGCTCTATTTTAGATTCAAAAAATATTTGTTGAACATTGCTGCTCTTTTTGAAACAAAATATGATATGATGGATTGAGAAGTTTGGAATATGCTTAGGGGTGCAAAAGGTGCTGATGTGTGGAAGACGGTTTCTTCTGATTCGTTGTCAATCCTTCATATGGAAATGACAAAATATATCCGCATTATTATGATCTTAATATAAGTGATCAACTGAAACTCGCACCCGGTTGATGTAACTCTCGATAGAATCGTTTAATTGAATACTTAAATATCCAAACCGCATCCCTGGTTACAAGAATCCATTGAATCTGACAAATGAAATTCAATGAGATTTGGTCAGAAGATTGTCCAAGTTTAATCGTAATTTAGTGAGATTTGGCCAGATTCAAAGAGATTCACATACAAATTCTGACAAAATCTCATTGAAAAATCATCGGTGAGATTTGGTCAGAACTTGGTCTACGTTTAATTGTAATTCAATGAGAATTGGGCAGAATCAATGGGTTCTTTTAACCAGGAACAGCTGGGAGCCACTCAATCAATATTTGATGTATAAAATATTCGAATCAAGTTACAAGTTTTAGATAAAAAACAATCGATTGTTGGCATTCAACCGCTAAAAAGAAGTACAGCATCTGCAGACAGATGATGTACTTAATGGGATTTTAAAGGAACATAAACTTTCGAAGAATTTCAAGACTTCGCGGTTGCATTTTGTGTACAGTAGTTGCTCTATAAACGTCTTCCGACCTCTTTCTTTCATTTATAAAGAGAAGAAAGTTGAGGAGAAAGGTCGGATGACATTTATCGAGCAGCTATTGTGCATGCATCTAATTTTATGAGCGTTTCAAACATTCTCAATCAAATTCGAATAGCTAAGTTTATTGGAACGATGCTTCGATCTTAACTGTCTCCCAACCTAGCCAAAAACACACGAATAGCGAACTTTCGCAACGCACGGGAAAATAAATGGCAGATACCGATCAATTTGTATCAATATTTTTACAACGTTCAAAAGGACGGGAAAACAGTATTTCATCAGCAACGACTTTATCAAGTCTTTATTCAATCTTCGGAAATGTACTTGCCTAATAATATTTCGATATTAACAATGAAAAGATTATTCTTCTTACACGGTGGATTGCGTATAATAGCGTTTCTCACATGACTAACGTAATGACGATGGGAATTATTTCAATGTATTGTGATGCGATAGACAAAATATGAAGAAAAAAATATAGTTGACGGAAATTCAAGTACTTGTTTACTTAACGTGGTTGAAGAAATTATTCGAGAAACGAGAGAACAAACAATAGAGACAGATTTTAAACAATACTTCAAATGATTTTATAAGAAAGAGAAATATTCAATATTCAATTTCTATTATTTTCTATTGATGAATTGATGAAAAATTTGTAAGGGATGGAAAATGTTTTCAAATCGATAACTTTCGGAAATTTAATAAAACATTAAAAAGAAATAATCAAGGTATGGGGAGAGAGTCGTTCAGTGAATTATCGAACGTGGAACATAGATGTTGAATTTCAAATTGCTGATCCTCAAATATGAGAACTGTTTTTGAGAGGAAAGAAGTCAACAGAAACGGAATTGAAAAATCACAAAACTCCAAGGATGAATTTGATACTCTGGTAAAATTCATTCTGGTAGAACACACTTATTGAATCTCACCAAATTGCAAGCAATTTTTCATTCATTTACACCGGTTACCCCGAAATTTCGAGAATTTACCCCATTTTGATCAAAACGCCTCATCTTTTTTCTCAGAATTACGAAAAAGAAAGATGTGTTTTGGTTAAAATGAGGTAAATTTTCCTGAGAGTTAACTGAACCTCAATAATGAATAATAATAATAATAATAATAATCAGGTATCGTTTCAGCACATAATTTTATCCAGTTTACAAACCACACATCAACAATTGACGATCAAGTACATCGTTGCTGTGATGCGAAATATTTAGCTCATATTTTATAGAAATGCTCAACATTTCGGAGAGCCAACTGCCCTCATCATCAAGAAGAGCTATGGGGAAATTCGTAAAAACGGCTGTGAATCACTCGAATGAAAATAACCGGTGAAAATCACCAATAACACGAAGAAAACAGTATTGCTGACCCAACAAACCGGTCTGTAACTATACACTATGAAAAATATGTGTATTGATTTTAATACAAAAATTTGAAAGCAATTGACACACAAATTTCGTATTGAATTCCTCATTCTTTTATTGAAATTCAAACACAATCATTTTTTAAACTGGTTTTCATACCAGAATTGGTTTGAATTTTCATAAAATTTGTGATGCAATTAATACATAAAAATACGTGTTAATTGATTCCGAATTTTGTATATAGAACTCAAAAATGTTTTCAACAATGTAGCGTTTACACTGGGAAAAATTTTTATTCGTTCTCTCTCCATAAAACATTTATATGTAGAAATTAAATCTTCAATTGGATGCAAAAATTGATGACTTGTGGCGAATAAATTATTTATTCGGAAGACCAATTTATTTGAGGCAAGCGTTCCATTTATTCCATTTGATGAATTATTCCATTGATTACAAGAAATATGATATGGAGAGAGGACAAATAAACTATCGATTCAGGTTTTTCTCAGTGTAGCAAACGAAATTATCGCTAAAGGGGCAAGAAAAATGATTCACACAATTAAATTTTGTTGCTGGCATAAATGAATTTTTCAACATAACTTACCAATTTTCGCTGTTACAGTGGACATTTTTGCAGTTAGAACCAATTTTTTGTAGGCGTTGAAAGCAATTCGGGTAGATTTAGATCTACACTGTAAAGAAGAACTTGCGAAAAAAGTTTGGAACTCGACAAACAATGGTTACTGGTATTTCAATGGGCCGCTAATGGTCCAGCAATGCCGTTGAAGAGCCGTGACTGGCCCTCTGAAACACCAGCAGTAGTGTTTGCTGGGAAGTTTTTTTCACCTCACATTCTAGTACATTCACAAACAAATTTTGGTGAAGTCTCCAACAATTTTCCATACTTTCCTCACGGAAAAAACTCCCCATATAAAAATTACATGAAAAGTCAGGTAACGATTACAGTGTGGATTTCATGTAAAATTTACTACACAATCCTGTTGGATTTACATTGTTATTAAAGGTCATTCACAGCAACACTTCTCTCATTTACATGAAGCTGAATGTTAGCAGCCGATTGTTGTAATTTTTGAATCAAAGTTATCGGAGCTTTGTTTATACCAGAAATCGATTGAGTAGCATCCTACCAAACGTTTTAGATTCTCAAATCCTTAATAAGAATTGTGTATAAAGAGTTATGAAAAGCAGCTGCTAGCTCTACGGCTGTCAGTTTCAGTTTCATCTCATTTACTTCGGTAACAATGTAAATATAACATTGGTTCCAAAGTAAATTTTACTACAATTGCATTCATGTGAGCTAGTGTTGCCGCGAGCCGCAAAACGAGTTGTAACGAGCTTTAGACTTCCACTGGATTTAGTTAGGGCTATAAGAAGTAAAAATTGTCTGAATACTTGGTTGAATGGTCCTATACTTTAATTCGGAAGTTCATAATAATGCACAGTTCCGTGGATTTGAATTTTCAACCGGTTCATACATCAAACGGTATAGGTCCAGCTCGAAATGTCGGCTCGAAACCGGCTCGAATATAAACTAATTTAAAATTCGTATTAATAAAGTTATATTCCAGTTCAAACCTTGAAATTCAGTTAAGGGTCTATCAGACTGAATTTCAAACCAATTTGGTTGACTAGAAAAGAGTCCACTTTCAATCCAGATAATTTGAAATCTAAAATTCGTTATGGCTCGTTTTGCGGCTCGCGGCAACACTAATGTGAGCAGTTATGTTAACCTTTAAACTGTATACAGTAAACACACGCACGTTTTAAAAACGTCAAAAACAGTCAATAACCACACGTTGTGGATTAGTGATATTCTTGCGTTGATTCAACGTAAAAATGTCGCGGCAGATCACGTGTTTTTCGTGATCTATAACGTTATATCAACGGTTTGAACATCGTTTAGAGGACGTCAAATATTGACGTGTCCTAATGATGGCTCTAAAACGTGAATTGAATCCAACAAATTATTTTGAAAACTTTTCATTCAATATCGAGAACAATAGTATTTCTGAGTATGACAGAATTTGGAAAGTATGCCACACTATTTACTATCTTGCTCTTTGTTGAAATTTTAACCATTGTTCGGTTTCGTTCGACATTTTTAGCAGAATATCTTCAATTGAAGTTCAAACACAAGGTATTATAAACACATTTTAAACGCGTGATCCGAACCCGTGCAAAACAGGTTTTTTTTAGGACGTCGTTTGATGGTTATTTTTGAATATTAGTTTAAATTACACGTCATCAAAACGTAATTTCTGGTCGTATATTTCCCTATCAAATTTCAACTAAAAATCAACGTTATGAAATCAACGACTGACGTCCGTTCGACAGTCTAACGTTCTTTCAACGTTGAATCAACGTGTGTGTATTTATTGGGTAATGTCGGTCCCACAAACCGCTAATAGAATTTCATTTGTTCATAAATTGATGAATCGTCGCAAGAGATGCTCAAAATCATGAGTACCTTCTTATTTCACATGACCAAACCAAATGCTGTATCACGCGTTCCGCCATTCATCAAGTAGTTTCCATACGGATTGGATTTTCAAAGTGTAGCGGTCTAGCAGACCGGTGTTTACCGTGTGTGTAAGTTTTTTTGCAAGGTTGTGCGGGTTGATATTTTATCGGCTCATTGGGATGAGATTACATTTCGATTCACTGTCCTATTTTGATATCATTACTTTGATCGCTACTAATGATAATGTATTACGACACACTGAAAACTGAAAAAAAACAGAGTTTTTAAGATGAATGACTCACTCTGCTTGAAACTGCTGTCAGATCCACTCACAAAATATTTTTCAGGGCTTGAGAGGTTTTTATCTCTGTAAATCGGTCCACAAACTTGCAAACTCTCTACCCGATTTCGTCCGGAATCACCAAATCCGAACATCCAGTCAAAAAATGACAGCAAATTTTAGGATGGTTCTGTTTATAATCTATAACTGGGATATCTGGTCAAAAATTGACAAATTTTTCTCGCTATATAGGTTTTGACAGAATGTTGAGATTCAAAAATTCCGGAGAGAATCAAGTTGGAAGTTTGTCAGTTCCTGAGCAGATTTCCAGACCCAAAAACCGCTCAATACCTGACGACTATTTTTTCAGCAGATCTGGCAGCAGTTTTCAGCAGGATATATTTTATATTCCTAATATATTGAAATGTGTGCTGATTTTTCTATTGTAGTATCTTTCATAACTTCGAAAATAGTCAAAAACATACTTTTGTAACCTCAAGTTGCTCAAAATCTGAGTAAATAATATTAGCGGTCTGTGAGACCGATGTTTACCAATAGTGTGATTTTTTTACACATTACAGTTTAAAGGTTGAATTCACTGCAGCCAATGTGGAATTTACATGGGACTTTTTTCTGTGCTTCTTGAAAATCCACAAATATTTTTCACAGCCTATTTAAATCCATGTGAATCTTATGAATTTTTTCCGAAAAAAAATTACTCAACGCTGGGAACGATTAAAAATATTGAGGAAGCAGATAGTTGATGCACATCAATTGCGAATAATTAACATACAATTTTAATTACTGAATCTATACAAATCTGAATAAATTTACGTTGTCCATTTTTTGAATCTAACAAGATCTAAATTATTTTCTCCAGGGTAGTTGCTGCGATTACTATTCCTCTTTTTCCCGCGTGAAGATGGATAGTCGGCTCCTCGGAACCTTGAGCTTTTCTATAAAATAGAAAAGTGGAGTAGCCACGGATATCATATCAATTTCCAGGGACCAATTCGACTCTGACCGAGACTGAGATTGAGCAAAACAAGACGAGACCGAAACACTCAACCTACCGTTTACACGCACTGCGCACTACTATTTCGCAAGATATCTTCTTGTTCAATTATATCATCTGAAAAGATATTATTGACATGATTCAAACTCACCTTCAAGTTTCAATTCAGAACCTCCCGCAACAATTCAAAAAAGTTTCCACGCGTTTCAATTCTATCGAATTCCATTTCACCTGCATTCACACGGATTATTCACAAGACATGTAAGATCGACGAATCGATTCACAACCTTCTCATCTAGTTTCCCTCGTCCAGGGATTCTCTACACGATGGAGTTGATTATTAAGTGCAATCTACAATATAATACGAAAATAATATGTTTGGATGATATAAAAAATGTCTTCACATTCGTTGATGCATGGGTACACAAAGTCTACGTCAGAAAGTGATAGTCATAGGAATGCTAAAGATTATTCACACATAATTATCGTAAAAACATTCACTCTTTGAAGACACAGAACGTATCCGGTTGTTTGATTTTCATGGGAATGGAGAATTTTTTTGAGTGGTACGATTGAATCATAGTGAAATTATATTCAAACGCGATAGAAGTGATGATTATTTTTGATAGATAACTCATTCAAGAAGTGTGTAGTTATAACGAAAATTGAAGCAACGATATTATTGTTGTGATTCTCTAAAAGTTTTGTGTACATTTGCATGATTGGATGGGTAATGAATATTGATGATATGATAAAAACAATAATCCTTCAAACGAATGAAGAGATTTTTGTTGGTGATGATGACAATAGGTACGGTGGGTCAAACAAACATCTTCTCGCATGAATTTTTATACGAGTATATTGAAATTGTATTAAAAAACAATTTTTTGTATGATTTAAATAGAATTTTTATTGAAAATTTAGTAATGAATAGACATCGGAATATATGCACTATCAAAATGCTAAAATATGTATGCAAATATGCGAAGAAGAAGAACAAAATATGCACAAAATATGCAATTTTATAATAAGAAAGTCACAATTTCATTTGAAATCAACATTTCATTATTCGGGCATTGAATCCAATGTTATAAATCGAACAGATTTTTGCAAATTGCACAAAATCCTTGGAACAATGAAAACTCAACAATACAATTATTTGTTTCCAATTAGTAGTTTTCAGAATACAACTATGGAGAATTTAATAGGAAACAAATTCGATGGTACGTCAAAGCGACTGAAAAAATTCTGTTGTTTGGCTCAAAACCCATGTCTTTGTCTCAAGTTTTGGAAAGTCTTGAAAAATCCACAGTAAAATAGGCATTATCACCGGGAAAATATTATTATATCCGATGTTTAGTAATGAACTGATTTTGTGGGAAGATCAAAAGCCTTAGGGCTGGGTGACTCAATGTGACCTTATATAAAGATACAGATTTGGAGCTTCTGGAGTGGAGCCGCGTCTGGAATCGGTTTGTTGCCGACGTTTCGCCATCATTGCAGCTGGCTTCTTCAGGGCGGTATGATGGCGAAACGTCGGCAACAAACCGATTCCAGACGCGGCTCCACTCCGGAGGTCAAAATCTGTATCTTCTTAAAAGTCGCGAAAAAACATCCAGCGAACCATCGCTGAAGCAATTGACCTTATATAAAATTTGTATAAAATATCAATTGGAGCTTAATACAAATTTTATATAAAATCACATTGAATCACATTATGATCCCAGCCTTCAAAGCCAACCACTTTCACGTCCTTTCAGTCCATTTTCAACTAAAAATCATCCAAAATGATATCTGCCATTCCAACAATCTCGAGCATGGTGATGCTTTGTCACGGAGAAAAAAAAGAATCTGCTATGAGGATGAAACCTCATTTTGTTCATTGCTTTTGCTGAAGCAGCAAGTTTTTTGCTGTGACAGCAATTCATTTGCTATAACAGCAATCTTATCAGCCACGGAAGTAATTTTTTAGTGGCCCTACTGAAAACGTCTCATAAATTCTGATATTTAACTTTTATGAGATTTTGAGGTGTATTTGTCCATGAGGTTATATTTATTTAGGAGAATGAATGAGAATCATTATAAGAATGTATCAGAATTTATAAGGATCTCATAAGAGCTGTGATATCTCATAATAAATGATAAAATAAAAAACAATCTATCAGTTTCTGATGTGTATTTGTCCAAGAACTTATGAGCATTTATGTGATCTTATGAAACTTTTTCAACAGGGGGTGACAGCAACCCCAGTAAAAATGATTATACCCTGGTAGAAATTTGTCCAGTAATTCACGAGTTGTAACACTCCCCCTCGTGAAAAACTAGAGACCTCATATGTATATTTATTATATATTCTATGTTATTAGATATACATAATATGTATATATATAATGTATAATGTAATATTTATATATATTATATGTATAAGAACACCTATAAGTTGGTGATTGAACTGAAAAGGTACTGAATTTGCACTCTAGTTTTTCGTGAGGGCAAGTGTTACAACTAGCGAATTACTAGGGGAATTTCTACCAGGGTAGCGGTTGTCTAGCACCTTTCAAGGCACTAGACAGGGCCTTGACATTAACTATGAGGTGGCTAGAGTGATTTCTGCTAGAGAAAAAATCTTAATCCCTCCAGCAACGTTCATTTGCTATTCTGTATATAATAATAAAAAAACTGCCAGTCCAGCGAAAAATTTGCCGCTTTAGTTAATCATATCACTCTTTCAACAATCTTGATAGCGATGGTAACGATTTTTTAGCTAGGTTAGCAACAACATTTACTATTCCATACACAGTGTTTCGATTTGCTTTGTCAGCGAATTTTCTTCCTCCGCGCGAAGAAAAAATATCACTGTGACAGCAAAATATGTCGACTTCCCCAGGTAAATTTGTTGTTGAACGTTCAATGAACGTTCCTGAAGGGTTGTGTTCTCTTGGAGTAATTAGCTGACGTAATAAATTGACAACAATTCTGCTCTTCCAGCAAAAAGTAAAACAGTAAAATCACATTCTATTTCCTTCGTATATTTTTTTTTTCATCTTTGCGTACAAAGAGTTAACACAGATGTGAATATTTGTGTTCAAAGTTATCAGAGTCTGTGAAATTTGCATGAAAAATCTTGTAATCGTAATCCACACAAAGAAAATTACCTGTCATATTTACCACAATTTGGAATTGAAATTGAGACAGGGAAAATTTAGAAGGATAATTCACTGCAACTGCCATCAAATTCACTCCAATTTAATTGGAATTGCCACAATTCTTTTCAAATTGTATTAGAATTTGAAAGAGGTAGACCTAGATTAAGTTATATGAAGCAAATTATACAAGATAAGGGTTGTCGCAGATATGCAGAAATTAAGCGGTTAGCGGATAATAGACAGGATTGGAGGATTTCATCAAATCAGTCATAAGACTGATTCAGGGGTGCCCATCCCCCCCACAATACATGGTGCGGGAATCCCCCTTTACACTGAAAACAAAATTTATTCCAGTCAAATAAATATTTATTTGTCCTGTATCAAAGAAATATTTATTAGAATTAACGAAATATTCTTTGGAACCAAAATAATTTATTTGAATTAAATAGATGGTTTCAATCGTTTATTTGATTCCAATAAATTATTTTGGTTCCAAAGAATACTTTGTTAATTCCAATAAATATTTCTTTGGTACAGGACAAATAAATATTTATTTGACTGGAATAAATTTTTTGTCAATGTAGTTACCAAGCAAAATAGTCCCTTCTCTACTGGAAAATTTTCATAGGCTTACATGAGTTTTGAATAACATCTGTACATTATGTTCCTACATTATATTTATTAATATCTAAATATATGGTGTTCTATGAGGCATAATATTTTTAATTTGATAGTAATATTGATTGCCGATTCTTAGAGGGAATGGCAACACTGGCCAATATCATTAAGTTTGACAACCACAAATCGGACATAGATGATCGTAACCTGTTCTTAATCAGTCTAAGTTGACTCATACTTCTTTCCGCCGAACAACTTGTTACAGGCAGAGATAGCAGTATTTTATACAAATATGACAAATTTGGAAAAGCTGATACAATCTATAAGCACCTGAAAAGAAGAGAACTCGGGGCCCGAGAACGCGTTGCATAAGATATGTTTTAGAATCATATCATATGTCTATTATCATGCTCATTTGCAAGATACCTTTTAGAAGTCTTTGTGCCATGTGGATAATTAGTTTCAATGAACAATTCAAACTACTGCAACATTCAATTTCATTTGAAATAAGTACATTTTTATTTAAATCCCACATAGTATAGAATGTTTCGGTAATGTCTTGAAATATCACTACGACATAACCAAGACATTTTTAACATTGCAGCAATATTCCGAAACATTACTGAGACATTGTGTGTTATGTAGAATGGAACGCATTCTTCGTTTGAATACAAACAAAAGTGAAAATATCAAGTACAAATTTAAGTATCTCGATAAAATGATTTTTATCAAGTACAAATCTATTGGGTTTGTATTGGATTGGATTCGAATAAATAAGGATGATCTGGGTATACGATTTTTCTTGATGTGATCACTTTTAATGAACAATTCTCAAATTCCCCGCTATAAAAAATCCCCCCCAAAAATGTCCATGGTGCAAGTTGCACCATTGCACCCTTGAGCACCCCTGGACTGATTACTTCATGATGATAGAAATTGTTTCTGTCTCAGAATTTACCGCAAATTTCCTTCCGTGTACAACGCACTCCGAGCAGGTCTTTTTAGATTTAGATTATAAATGGCTTAGGCCTTCTTGGGCCTATACGCCAATTTTTAGTCGGTTGGATTCACAGAGACTTTGGAGGCAGCGCCTCCGACCTTAACCTACACGGAGAGAAATAGATACTAATGGTTAGAATACGAGGACAAGTATCCAGATTGTACAAATTTATTCTTGTCCCTAGTATCCATATGCTAAGGGGTATAATATATTTAATACTCCTTAGCATATGGATACTAAGGACAAGAATAAATTTGTACAATCTGGATACTTGTCCTCCTATACTAACCACTAGTAAATTTCTTATACCCATTAGTATCTATTTCTCTCCGTGTACGCGGCAGGGGTGAGATTCCCTGACTTATGAATCGTCGTTCCCCTATTACGGTGATCGCCGCTTTCGGGATAAACTTTGATTGACGTACTAACCATTCAGAAGAAAGGCGGTTTGATTAGTCAGGGATTCGAACCGCCAAGCCGGTTTTTCCGAACAAGTCTTGAAAAATTGTACAAAATTCAGTGTTTCTCCAATTAACATCATTTTTTTTAATACATTGCATACAACATTTTAAAGCATGAATGCAGTGCCAAGCCGTGTTTCCACAACGGGATTTCTTTCTTCATTTGATTGGTCTTTCTATTTATCATAAATTGAGGATTGGCCAATTCCGTTGGAAAACGGGATAACGTGTGTAGATTTCAAAGTATTATAACGAGCAGTGGTGGAGTTATCAATCAACACACGAAAAAAACAAGTTGAAATAACTATTTAACTTGTAAGCGCATATGGACCCATTTTTTTCGTTAGAAATTGACCAAATTTATTCATTCTTTCATACACTTTATAAAATTGTTATTCTGATAAAAAAAACATAGGTCCATATGCACTTACAAGTTAAATAGTAATTTCAAATAATTTTTCCTTTTCGTGTAGTGTAACACAGCAGCCATTAATTTTCGTCCACTCTAAAAGCTGTGGCAACTGAAACTCAATTGTCCCAGCTAAACTTTAGCTAGCAATGGTTCATTCAACGGGAATAACAGAGCTATGATGACTAGCTATTTAGCTATAATTAATTAAATTTTTTTGTTTCGATCAAATGTTTTAGCTCTTCAATATTGCATTATTAAACCCTTTCTCTCGTGCTTGCGATTGAATTCATAATTCAAAAGACTTCTGCTTCTTACCAGCAGCACTCCTAATCATGCGATCAGAGCTGAAACAGGATGGGCTCCCATCTCCACTTTAATTATTAAACAAACGTTGAACTGGATGGAAAGGTTACTAGCCATGGGAGATGAAAGATACCCTAAAATATGCCTTCAAAGATTATCAAGGAATTATCCAACCTTGATTCTAAAAACTTTGAACATAATTGGGCTAACCAAATGAAAAATCTTCTGAAAGATCGAGGAATTGATGTAAATTGGGAAAATCTGACTTTGGATCTATTGAGAGAAAACAAATCAATTATACTACAAAAGTATAAAGTAGAGGTGAAAGAGTTGGATTTTCACAGGGTGCGAACATCAAATTCGCTGCAAATCTTACCGCAGCTGATCGAGTATTGAGGACCCCAACCTTATCTCAGCTCTGATAAAATTCCGATCAGGCTCAAGAAATTTTCAGCACAAGTAAGATTAGGCGATCGATGGTCCAATAGAATTCATAATTCAAGTTTTTTCGATCATTCCTTCCGTTAAATTGCTAAGAATTTGTGGATTCCTGATACTTTTCTTGGCCATAAGATTTATACGCAGATTGTATATAAATTGTATATGAAGCACACATGCAAAACGCACAAATAGGGTCCAATTTTACTAGAGCGCGAGGTTGTAGTTACCAACGGAACCTCGTCCTCTTCGTTTTATTAAACACACGTGCATTGATGTTCACACAACTATACGCAAGTTAGATATGACTTTCATCACAATTCGTACCCAACATATACACCTTTCTATTACGTAAACTGTACCTGAACAAACGACCTTGAATTACAAGAAGAAAATCCTGGATGGAATGAATAATTGCACAAAAAATCTTCCGTTTATCTTTCAAATATTCTAACACGAGAATCACCTAGGGAATATTTCACTGAATTATTCGAATCCCTTTCTCGTTCCACAGAGTTGAGTAATCTTGAAGAATGTCGAAGCGTGGAGCAACGTGCTCTGGATATATAGAGTGTGTATATATATATTCGCTAATGTATCTGAAATTGCGCAGGAAAAAGATTAAAATGATTGCTCGCCTTAATTAAGACTGTAATTTCCGTACACGTTGTTATGGGGTAAATTTCAACTTGGTCCAACAACGCATCGATCTTAACTGCCCACTGGTCGGTCCGGTGGGGCAGTTTTATTATTTCATAATTCATTTGGAATCATCTTTCAAATTGATGCCTGAAAAGAAAACAACTAGTGCGAATGTAATTGCACGTTACATCATTTTAATAATATGAATAAGAGATGTAAAATTACACCATTCCTCCACCTTAATATGTTTCCTTAAAATTACGCATTATTAATTATGTATTTCGATTCGTTTATCATCCTACAGTTTAAATGCTGTCATGAGTTCGAATCGTAAGCATTCCTCGTTATGCGAATCCCGAGAAGAGAAACAAATTTAATTGAATGTCGGAATAATTATTTTTACGATTCACAATAAAGATCTTTCATACATCGAGGGAAAATGTTGGTAGACGATGATTGAACGTGCGCTGGGTGATACTTCAATGAGTCAGGTTTCGATTGACCTTATATCGGTTAATGATCATCATTAGATGCCATCGAGTGTTTAAAAGGATTTCGGAATCTTTCAAGTTTCTAGGTTATTCTCTTCGGTTCCTTTCCAGAAGGCCTGCTTGGAGTATAGCATAGTCCATCAAACACGTAACGATTTGAAGGGGCAGTTTTAATGCCCGCGTAGTGTTACGTGAGGAAAGGTGTCTGCATACAACAGTATTATACAATATTTCATCATAGTTTTTTGTTTTTATTTCATGTTTTGGTCAAACAGTGACGTGAACGATGTAGTTTGATTTATTCAAATCATTATACAATCGGGGAAATCTCTCGTCGCTAGGTTTAATAGTAAAAATAAGTGTCTTGATTAGCATCCGAAATTAAGAAATGATATGGAATCTAATTCTATAGACCTGAAGTTACAGGTGGGACTAGAATTGAGTGAAAGTATTGAAAATTCAATTTTCAACGCTTCTAATTTTGGTATTCAAGAAAACTATGAGGAATGTCACATTCATCCTAGTTTGAGCGAGAACTATGAATGTAATTAACGCCACATGAAAATCTGAATGCAATCGATTCAAGAGTATTCGAAAAATCGTGTCTGCCAATTCGAGAAACTCCAGAGTTGAAAAATATTCCAAATACACGGATAGAAAAAACTGTCGCTGAAAATGAACCCAAATACAGTTTTTAGTCACAGTAGTTATTCTTGCACTGTCACAGCGATTTTCGTAGCTATTTCAATGGAAAATGTGGCTACTGTAATTACAAAAATGTACTTGGGCTCGTTTCCAGCTACAGTTTTTTCTCAGTGTCATCATCAATTTTCTCTGCTTGGTGGTATGATATCCTCCGCCTCGTATAAGTTCTGCAAAGTCGCTTGACTGTTTCTCCCTGTTAGCACGGTTCTTAGTCCTTCAATTGTCTTTTTTTCTCTTCGATCATATCATTCAACTCAGAGACTGCTGTGAGCCCTGTTTCACCGATTCTAACATGTTACTGAAATTTGAATCATTTATTGAAACGTTCGTTATTTCCCTTATCAAATTTAACTCTTTGAAATTGAACACATCCCTTCCAAAAAGTACTGCAAAATTTTAGATTTGTGAGGGTACTCAAGTACCAAAAAAAGCGAGCCAAATTTGGCACCAACTTTTTTCATAAATTATGCGTTCAACGGAAATTTTCAATGGATAATAATAAAATCCACGACCAGGATTAGATTTTAAAAGTAATAACCTCCATCAAAAGTTGTTTGTCATTTTGTTTTCCAGTACTTGCGAACTATAAAGAAACCTAAATTGATATTGAGAGTCCAATCTCAGGTATGTACTCAATCATTATTGATTTTAAATTCAGTTTCATCGAGTAATTTATGAAAAAAGTTGGCGCAAAATTTTACCCGCTTCTCCTAATGCGTGAGTGCCTTTAACAGTCGAATATTTCGTTATTCTATTACTAATTCGTTTCAATAAACGATTGAAACTTCAGTAACATGAATCCTGGCTTATTGGTTTGCGAAATCACTCAAAAGTCGTTCGGAGTAATCAATGCAAACTGTGGGCATTTTGACTGAATCGAAATCCCAACGTACTCATTGTCTTCAGAATTGATTAGAAACATTCATTCAAAATCATCACCAGCCAAGAAAGTGGCAATTTCAACAATCTTTGAACCGAGATGAGCGAATAAAGCGAATCATTGTTGTTTTAAATTTCCATTCCGAAGGACTTATTGGATAAATCTTGTCTTTGCAAATTGGCTTGATAAATTACTGCTAGAAATTCCTTATTGTGGGTTGTGGAAGGAATAATCAAGATATCTTTCAGCTTTCGCTTTGTGCTATTCTTATCAATTCTTTTCACTTGCTGGACAGTTTTTGTGCTGTGGATTATCTGTGCCCAAATCTCTGTCTTTATTCGTTCACACTCTAAATCTAAGTGCTTTATTTTGATGTATTGAGAGTCTTTGAATTGTTGAGTGACTTTTTAAACACTTGAGGGTAGGTTCTTATCAAGCCACCTAAAAATAACGTACTTTTCAAGAATTTTCTCCCCAGAGACGGAAGTATCAATGTCAAATTTTATCAACTATCAAAATATACAAAAAAATATTCAAAATTGTCTATTTTATAGATGGCGCAAGTTGACGATCTGAGAAAAGGTGTCTTGACAGTAGCTGGGAACTGTGTTACTTCGAAAAATCATCTGATAGCAAATTTTCGAAAAGATTCATGAAATATGTGATATTTGTTAGAGCTTGTACCTACTTTCGCGATAGAAAGTCGAAAATGAACAAAATAGCGGATATGCGAACTCAAAATACAGATCTTCCAACGTGTTTTGCTCTTCAAAGTTGAATAGAAAAAAAAGCAGGATTCAACCCAAAGTAGATATAAGCTCCAATAAATTCAATTTACTTTAAAATAAAAAAAAAAGGATCCATCGATCAGTTTTTGCTCTATGCTTCCCCCCAGTTTCAAAAACATAGTTTTATTTCAACATTTAGTATGAAAGAACTCAAGCTCTTCATTTACTTCTTTCCATGGAAGAAGAATTGGAGAGAATCATCTTTTTTCGGAGTGTGCTTGATAAGAACCATCCCTTAAAAGCATGTGAACATGCCCATAAAATGGATAAAATTTTTCACACAGTTTCAAGTGTTTTAAAAGTGACCACAGGATTTAAACACTCTAAGTGTATTCGAATAAAACACTTGAATTCGCGGTGTGCAGTTGAATCTGCACAGGTGCCTGATGAATTTACAATCCATAAAATCTTGTAAGCTTCCCATGATGAAATTATCCGTAATTTCCCAAATGTAAAAATTTTCAAAATTATATATAATTCATAAATAATTATATAATATATAATTTTGAAGATTCCTCCATTCAGATTATTTAACCTCTTCAGATCCAAATTGTTTTCGACAGTTTAATATTCTCTCTCAAATTAAATTCATGTTTCACTATAAATGTTGAATTTCATTTCTGAGCCACCTTCGGTACTCGACAAAGGATTCATTTGTTGTTTTGCGCACTTTCCAGATGAAAAATTTTGAAACTTACAACCATTATAACGCTTGGAAGTTGTGTCTTTTCAATTTGTCAACAGATCTAAAAGGATTCTTCACACGATATGACGGATAGTTCTAATTGAACTCGAAAACAGGTGATATTCAAGTGAATTATATAATATCATTATAATAAAATTACGATATTCCAAACCATATGATCACTATAATGATTATTGAGGTTCAAAAAGATCTCACAGTAGTTCTACCTATTTCAGTTTATCTCAATCTCCCTTAATTAACTTTCATCGTACAGTAAAAGTGAGTTTTCAAACCAAGGCACACTTGTAACGAGTCGAAATATATTTACAATATTTCTTATTCTTTACATGTTCCATACGAGACTGGTACTTGGAAGAATGCACTTGTTACTTTGGTTTGTACGTTTTGATTTACACTCTCAGAATGTATGCCGTGTTTTGACGTTAATGCCGGCCCGAGCAACAAAAATATGAACTTTTGAGTGAGAATATTTTATCATCGCCGTACAAAATTTCTATCGGAAACTTCACATAAATATTCGGAAGTAATTGACATATTACATGCACAGAGAGAAAATTGCTGCAATTATAAGCACAGCATTAAATTGCTGTAAAATATACCGAAATTTCTGTTCAATCAAGCAAAATCTCCGATAAAAATGAAAATTTGCTACAGTGGTCACATAAATTGCGATAAATCTGATAGATATTGCGGTATGAATTACAGTAATTCAATGTTATCCCTATATTTATCGGACATAAGGTAACTTTGACAGCAAATTTTTCCCTGTGCATCGAAAATTTACTGGAAAATGATAGTAGAAATTAGAGGTGGATTCGAGACTCTTGAGCAAAATTCGAAAATAGATCAATATCATTCAATTTTACTATCCTCGAAGACAAATTTCTATATGAAGTCGAGTGTGGGCATGTAATAGTTAGAAATAACACGTCTGGAATGCTGATATTGATTGCATCTAGGACGTAAAGCAATTTTTTTTCACTCAAAACCAAGACAAGACTTTTTTCGAGACTTTTTGAATATTTGTGCATTGAGGGCATTCATCAGAGGCAAAATTACTAGATCTCTCCCCTAGGGATGGGCGATATAAAGATTTGTATCGATATTGCGTATCGATACGTATCCACGAATCCTATATCGATACGACCGATATATCAGGGAATGAATTTCGATATTCCGATATATCGATATAATAATTCCAATTGTACAAGGAAAAATATTAAATTCAATTTAGCTGTTACATGCAATTTTAATTGTTTGTAATAAAAGCATACAAATGGTATATGTATATACCTATTCAAAATTCCAAATATAATATTTCAAAGTTTTTCGAGAAACATCTTCCCTTTTGCATGTTTCTATTGTGAATATTAAAAGTCAGAACAAACACATAGAATTAAAATGAAATATGCATGAAATCAATATAATCTGATAAAATATTCTAATTAAATCATTATCACACAAATTCTTCAAATCCCCCAATCTTCCAGTGAGAGTGAGTTAAAAATAAAAACATTTTCAAATGCTCAGGTGTCAGACGGTTCCTGAGTCCAGTTATTACGAGTCCTGCTTTGGAGAATAACCGTTCGGATGGTACCGAAGTTGCAGCAATCAGTAAATAGCGTAATGTTAATATTGCTAATGTTGATGATGGGCCCCGAGTTCTCCAGTACGCGATAGGATCCAGTTCTCTACTTATTGTTTAGCTATTCAAATAACATTGCAATCCTTCTGGCATACAATCGTGATCCTGAGTATCCATTTCCATATCTTCGTTCAAGTGAACTGCTTGATCGTGAAACGACCAAAATTGATCTTTATTTTCATCAGTATTCCCGACTTCAGTCCTCTGTATGGTTTCAACATCACTGTTTGTATTACGTATCATTCTGGATATCTCTTGTATAGCGATAGAACATGTCACAATATTCAAAAAATGAATTTTTTTGAAACGAGGATCTAAGATTGTGGCTATACCTAATAAAATCGACAATTCCATTTATTCGAATCTCTTCTCGAAGTCTTCGATTAGAAGTTCTTTCAAGCGCTGTCCATTTCCGGTATTAGAATCATATGTTTGTAAATTTGTTGATATCCATTTTACTAATGGTATAATTTGGCTGGATGTAACATATTCTTCCCCGCATACTATGAGAGTTGCTTCTTTAAAGGGTTTCAGCAAATTACATCTGACACCCAAGAAACAGAGCTCAATACATACTGGAGTAAGCGAAGCAATCAGATTGAGTGTACAGAGAAGACGATGCTATCTATTGAACAAACATAGAAACACATCCAATTGATTCTCTCTCTCACTATTTTGATGGAATAGACAAAGACACATTCACATCTATTCGTACCTCTCGCTCTGTATACGCGCTTGTATCGTTGTGCCCCTTGCAGTACGTATTGAACTCAATAGATCGAATATAGTTAGAATTCTCGCTCTCTTTCTGATATATAAAATGTAGAAAGAGGAAAAAAAACAAATTGAGGACCTGATGCAGGCGCGAATTTCGTACACAATTCCTCGGTGTTTCTGCATTTCTTGGGTTTATGTTCCAATGAATGGTCTAAACGATCCTTTATGATGAATTTGACTCAATAAAAATCAAGATTGATCGCGAATAGAGGTGATTTCAATTGGAGTAATGAATTAAAGCAATTTTGAACCATTCTAGTAAATCTTCATGGGTTCCAAAACTGATTGAAATGCTTTCAAATATGGTTTCCAATGTTTTAAATTTACTTCAAATTCGTGTATCGAAATTCGATATTGACTAACTTGATATCGATACACGATATATTGTGAAGTGAGATATCGATATTTTATATCGATATTTAGGAACAAAAGTATCGATATATCGATATATCGATACGTATCGCCCATCCCTACTCTCCCCCCAGTTTTCTCAACGATTAATGAATATAATCGATTTTAATGAGCAGGTGCATCTCCTTAGCATATCAAAGAAAGTGCAGCTACTCTTTATTTTTGATTTTATTTGTTCGTTTTTGAGAAAACTGGGGGGGCGATTTTGGAATCTAGTAACTTTTTGGGAAGGTGGTGAATGCCGTTAACCCAACGAATTTTGCATCAGAACTGGTGAAACTGAGTTTTGTTGGTTTTATTCGAGAGTCTCAAGTCCAGCCCTAGTAAAAATCCCATAAAGTTGGGAATTTCCAGTTAAAATTATAGGAAATTTCATTCACATGCACCGGAAATTGATTTTTTATTCCATGATCAGAATTCTCCGGTTGCTGCTTGTAGGAAAATCTCGGTTATTTTTTACAGTATGGGTTCAAATTGATAACTGTCATCGGAATCATCATTTTGTGAAAAATATGAATTTTATGAATTGCATTCCGGTTGACGGTCAAATAACCTCCGTAATAATGGTCCTAAAATGAACTATATAAAATCCTATATTTTTAACTGAAAATCTCTCTTCATGAAGGGTGAAATGTGAGAATGTAACCAAAGGTGTGACGACGATGAATTTCTGAATGAAGTACAAGGAGAGGGATGTAGAATTAAATTTACTATGGTATTTTGTAACCAAAAAACATACTCAACAGAAACCTTTCTGATACCTTACCGATAAATTTTGGGGTTGTATGCGACGTACGCAGGTGATATCTTTCCTTCGGATAATCATAAATCGAACTCAACAAAAAAACCACTAGCGAAAGTTATTCCAAAATTGTTTTGAAAAGATGCCAAGATTTATAATTCCATTGGTTTCGTATCTTAGATTTTATTGAAATATGTTATATATTTATGAGAAGAAATGGAGGTACGTTAATGGATTGAGAGGATTCTATTTCAAATAGAATGAATTTTGTGTTTCAATGTCGTCGGGCGGCAAGTAAATTTATCATGTTCGTCGGTGTTTCTATTCAACTAATAGTGGTTAGAATCCATAAATTGCCGACTAGAAATCATTATTAGATTGACTCGGTATCTTTTAGGGACCTCACAAAGTTATCCGAAACTAGGCGTACCTCTCAAGAACTTGAATAGATTTAAGTGATCTGAGTAAGAATCAACTTATTTAATCGAAATTGGAATTTCCATGCATTCCTCTAACTCCGGTTTTCAATATTATACAATGTCTCAATAACGCTTAGTAATGTTTTGAAAAATCACTGAAAAAATTTATATCGTACACTGAGAAAAAAATAAAAGTGCCATTAACCACCACGCGTAGTTGAAGAATTTATGAATGAATCAACGAATTTTTAGTGGAAATGACTTGGAAATTGTAGACTCAACTACGCCACCTTTCATTGTCTCAAACATATCACTTGATTTTTATGAACCAATGTGTGTCAACGTCAACAAATCACAGAAGAAGTTTCATTCAAAATCTCACGTAGTTGAGTCAACCTCGCAGGCGATCAATCATTCACGTAGTTGACTCAACAGAGTCAGCCAACCTAGGGAATGATTCAATGCAACCTCCAGAGTTGGTTGAACGTATTTAACCTCTTGGCGTAGTTGAGTCGACTACGTTTTCGTTCAGTTCACTAATCCTTTTTCTCAGTGCATAGGATGAATTTGAATCCTCTTGGATTGCCACAAAATTGTAAATCCATGCACTCTCCATGATAAACACGGAGAAAATAGAAATTCGCTGTGATAGCGTAATCTAATTTTGCTAGAGCCAAAAAGTTTCCACTGTGGTAACAAACTTATTAGCTACGACAGCAATTTTTTAGTTGTTGAAGAAAAAAATGCGTTCTCCTTCAGCAAAATTTGTTTGCTATTCTGTATTTAATACCAAAAAAATTTCGTTGAAAATCAATCACATTTTGTTGTTAAGGGTTTCCTTTAAAACGAATACATACCATAATCAAGTTAACGTATATACTGTTATATCGACAGAACATGAAAAAAAAATGATGTGGTTGATATTTGGATAGCTAAAAATTAGCTGTGGCAACAAAATTTATTGCTATAGGAGCTAAAATCCAGCTTTTACAGCAATTTTTTCGCTATCCAAATATCAAATACACAAAATAGCTACCACAGCTAATTCCTGGCTACTACAGTAAATTATTTTTCTCCGTAGAATCAGTTGTTTCAACCGCATGTAGTTGAGTCAACAGTGAGACTCAGTTGGACATATCCAGCGTTATTCTACTGTTGAATCATCAACTATATTCATCTTCCCTGCACAATCTTTTTGTTCAGTGTGGAAATTTGGCTGCTTCAGTTAATCATGTTGCTATCTCAGCAATTCAGTTAGCTGTGGCCGCGAATTTTTAGCTAGGTTAACGAAAAGGTTTGAGAGAAATTTATTGTTGAATTTACTATGGAATTATAGGAATGGGGGAACATACTAACTTCTAATGAAACTTACTATGGCATAACAATAGAAACCTGATCAAATTTACAATGTTTTACAATAAATGTTATTAGAAGTGAATATGTTCCCCCATTCCTTGAAATCCTTCCAGGATCCGAATAGGGTTGAAATCAACCTAACCAAATGTAGGAAAGAAACGAATTTTCGAACGAACAAGACAGAGGGTTCTTTATGTACACGAGATAGCTACGAATCCTGTCTAAAACTCTTCATGAATTGAGCGTTACGTTCCGCATAACGACCGCGATAATTTCTCTTCGAAATCCTCGTGTAAATGAATTTTTTTGTCGACATATTGAAACATGAAACGAGATACTTTAATCAAAACAAAAGATTGAACTCCTCAAAATCAAGATCGAGATCATTTTCATAAGCGTTATAACAAGTTTACACTTAAAAATTCAACAGACAGCGAAGATAATTATTTAAAATGTTTTTACGTAATGGTATTAAGTGGATCCATTAGGGTGAAAAAGATTAAACGTGAGCGACGTGTATCACATCTGAAGTTCACCTTTCGTCTCGGGAATGAAACAAACGCTACACGTTGTCTTGAACTTCTTTCGAGTACAAAGAATTTCATTGTTAAACCACGATCGTACGTTCGATTATTTATTTAACTTCGTAGTCTATTACTCTGTGACGTGAAATTGAATTGTCTAGGAGTATTAAAGCCTTTATGAATCGGTGAAAGGATCATAATCTCATTAGCATTCACTCTCACTCATTCACCGATCTGTTTTTTTCCTTCTTATTATTTCTTTTTTTGAATCATCAACATGATCTTCGATACCCCACAATGGACGTACATCGTACACCGATGTCGCATCAATCATATCTGATCTTTAAATAATTCTAATAAGAAGATTCTCTCTGTCTCTGAGTCATCGCTTTATTAAATATAAACATGCTTGACTGAGGATGCACTGCGATATAAAAATATCCTTTCACAGATTCATATTGTTGATACAGTCGTGAGATGAATTTTGCCTCAAGTCACTTAGAAATAGAGTCGATGACTTTTATATCCCCTGCTGTACCTTCCTTCATTCTGTAAGGTCATGAGCTCTTCTTAGCTTCTAGCTATAAGTCTCAAACTGATAATATCTACCTTGAGATTATCATATACCGCTACGAATGGACATTCGCTCAATAATTATACGCTTTTAAAATCTACAGTCGACTGGAAATTGTTCGAAGATGTTTGAATGGATGGAAAATTGTATCAATATTTATTTATTTGTTTATTCCGATTCTTACTGTCCTTCTAGAATTATTTGATTTCAGAATTATTTATCTTGAAATGAAATATGAAAGATTCACGATAACCTTGTGCGGAGAGCCACGGGGGATTCGACATTCATTTAAACAGAACCACTCGCAACAACAACAAACTTTACAAGCTCAGGGTGATTTTAAAATGCCGTAAGGTAATTTCATATATGATTATATTTTCGTGAGGAACTATAGGCGAATGTCGCAAGTATTCTACACGGTAGATAAACGGTACAAAACTAGCCCATACGATTCTTACAATTTTTCGTGTTCTCGGGTTGACCTACTTTGATTTTAGTGCTCGATTATACGAAAATGACGAAACAACAATGATACCGTGAATGGAAATAAATGAATTAAATCCAAGAAAAGTCAATAATTCGACATCTTAATCTAGAATCGGAGGAGAAAGGGGAATCAATGGTTTCTATGAATAGAATTTCGGATCTTACACTTTGAGAGTTAATCAATCAAACTGGCGTGAAGAGGTATGATTATGTCATAACGGTAGCAACAACTTTGTATACACATACTATTTGTCATACAAATGTAAGTGTTATTGAATAAGTAACGACATCGTCCCACCGTTCAGTAGACCGCAAAGAGGGTAATCAAGTAGTTGAATACATTTCAGTTTGACGATATGCCAATCCCTCTATTGTTCATATCATTACATAAGTAGAAAGATAAAGTGCTAACTCTTTAAGAGGAATATCGCATTTCACACGTTCGGTTATTACGTGTTACGTATTACACGTATGTCGAACGATACCGTATTTTCTTCTTTGGAGAGAAAATAATCATCAACGCACAATCGACATCTTCAACAATGTTCCGAAATGTATCGGGTTCGTGAATTGAATAAATATAAGTATCAATTTTCTATAGAATGCATTTTATGAATCCACTTAACGTGCAGTTCGCATTCGAATTATTAAATTCATATCGCGCATATATTTTTCATTCAAATAGTGGTAATGTATGATAATTATCAATGAGAATATGATACGAGTTTTGAATTTCATTAGTTTATATTTTCCATCCGGAAAGAAAGTTGAATAATTCTGTACGGAAATTGCAAAATGGCCCGTTAGTGGTGCAGTACCAGAACAATTGCCAAGGATGTCAGTATATTGCATTTTAAAACCGTTAATTCCTGATTAGAAATCTATCCCCTGAACTTGATCAGGTTATCCTTGTTAGAAAAACTTTGTCCGCATCAGGGACCGATCAAACATTGCAAACTGGAGTATTCTTGTTAGAATATGAAAATAAAATCCATGAATTACAAAGATGACTCAACCGCGTTTAGTTTATTTGCGTTGTTATATATTCTGGATGACTTTCGCTTCGCTCGCCATCTAATTTTCCAAGTAGCAGATATATTCTTCATTTCTTTCAGTCCAAGGATAAATGTTGAATTCTCAAAACAAATGTATGAAAAACAAGCATGACTGTTAATTTTTCGTGATAATCCCTTTTCCTCTTTCGCGTCATCACGATCGCGTACATTACAATTTCATACATTTAAAGTCACGTGAAATCCTTTCATCATATTTGTTGAACTTTTGCCTCCCTAGTCTTCAACAATGCTATATCATTTGCAAATCTTAGCGTTAGTTTATCTTTTCCCACGGTACCTCGAAGAATCTTTTTCATAATTTTAACGAATACCCAACCATTCATAATTAACTCATTAATTATCCTGCGATGTCGAAGTACCGAATTGTCATCGTCAAATTCAATCCTTCCGTTGCAAAATCGTACCCCTGTGTGTAACAAGCATCGCTTGAAATAGCGAATTTTCATAATCGATTACCGTTTATTTCAGAAAACGTAAGATAATAAACACCCACGGTATAAAATCAATGCTATTAAATAAGTGTCTAAATTCTCACAGAAAACATTATGAAATAATATGTAGAATGGAGTCTGGAAGAAAAATGTTTGTCTTGGCACATAACACCCGTTTGCCAATTTTCCATATGTGAATTGACTGCGAAGATAATCGATATGACGAGATCGAATGCGAATGCAATTTATCTGTCATGTTGATTTCATAGCGTGACTTACCGTTAGCATTCATGTGTATTTTAGTTTTTCCTCGTGTAAATAATCACTGTGTTGGGTGAAGCGCCGAATGCTATGATCAAATGTTAAAGTTGTGACCCGTGACTTCACAGAAGTTCAACTCAAAACTGAAGGAGGAAAAGAAGAATAAGTTCTAATGGAGAATTATGCGTTGAATATTCTCTATGTGAATTGAACGTCTGTTTGGATGAGAGGTTTAGTGTGTTTTTGGACATGTTTCAGATTAATTTTATTATGCATAGTCCATCGGGGCATGTTTAGATCCTGTGTAGACGTTTGAGAACATTTTTTATACCTGAAAGATACCTGATATAGATATTCTTTGAATATGGAATGTGCTTTCAACGGAATAAAAACGGTGTACTCTCTAAATCTGAAAGAGTGAAAAATCACGTGTTTCACTCCACTGAGTCTCAGAAGTGAGCCAGTCCGCTTCGAGTGGCTGTCAGTTTCTAACTTCAAACCTTAGAATATCACTCCAAAAGAGTGGAAATTTCACTCAAAATTCCAACAGGCTCACTTTTGGCTGGCTGAAGAGTGAAATCTCATTCTAAAAATTTTAGAGAGTAAATTTGTACATTAAATTTGATGCAGAATGTATATTAACCTGATTTCATGTACGTAATTGAAAAAAACTTCCAGATATTTCTGACAGTGTATTAGTCGACGAAAATTTGGATCACTAATTTTTTCTGTGTAGGATGGGGCCTGTGCTGGGTGAGGGTGGGCCCCATGGTACATACATGCTAGGGTATGGTAAATATCACCATTCTCTTCTCTCCGTGTATGTTTCTATAAAATATACATCTAGTTTTGATACATTTTATGAAATTTTGATAGAAATTTGATACATATTTCATACAGAAATATTGATAAGATTTTTCGTCCATATTTTCGTATGACTTGCATAAGTTATGCATCATTCATACATCTTCTTTTGAAGGTCAGGGTCCTAGAAGGTGAATTTTCTCTCAACTGGATTAACTGTTTCGAATTTGGGGAGCTTTTATACGCGGAGAAAAGCAATATGTCAAAAAGTCTCATGATTTATTGAAGATTAGCATCAATCGGTGACGAATATAGTTATTATGCGATTTTTGAAGCTATATACAGGGGAATAATCTCATTTGTCATCTACTAGCGCCAATACTCAATAAATTATAAAACTTTTGAAAACATGTTTTCCAATGTTTATGAACGTCTCCCACGTTTTAACCTGAACAGCAGAAAAAGTTGGATGAAATCGTCTCATGTGTTGTGTCTAACTTATTCAATATATTATTGATATATTACTTCATTTGTTTCTCGATTGAGAGAAAGATTTAATCATAGTTACCAGTATTTGGTAATAGTTCCGAAATCCCACATTTGAATGTATGTGGAAATAAATGTTTAGTCATCATCAACGACATACAGATTCACTGTAAACAATAATCGGAATTTTCCTATACGCAACAACCAAAAAATTCGGATCATGCGATAGGAAATCAATTTCCGACAAAAGTATATGAAATTTCCCATAAATTTGACTAAAAATTCCAAATTTTATGGGATTCTTACTATCATTTTCTAGTAAATTTCCGGTAAAATACGGAGGATTCCTAACGCATGTATGTGTTAATTACTCCCGAATATTCATGTGAAGTTTCCCATAGAAATTTTTTACAGTGTTCATAGCTGAGATCTTTGGTTATAGTTATCGAACTTCAGTGATTGTTACCAAATCTAGGTAATAACAAACCAATCATATGTTTGGGAAAAACAACCAAATCCATTTGATAACCTTAACTAGGTTCTTTTTTGTCGGCGTAGACTGAAAAAATAATTCAGTTCCCATAACTAAAGACGACATTGGATAGAAAATTGATCTCATTGAGACAAGTGAATTTTTATTTGGGGTAGTATTTAACTGAATTTTTAGTGACGACAATTGAACATTTCACACTCAATGTATACGATAAGTTTCATCCGTTTTGAAGGAACTATACTCTCGGTACGCGATTTTAAACAAAATGTATGAAATAACGTACAAGTTATGGACTATTTTGATCCTATCCAGGATAAATTACGTAAAAGCACCGTCATTTTTGCAAGAAAGAAATAATGATATGCAATTAGATTCAATTAAATGTGCTGATATATCATTCATACTCCATCTGATATAAGTTAATTAATATTAGATTGTATCATGATAGAAAGAGGGTGAATCCAAGTATTTTTTCTCGAGTGAAAGTATCAGAGAGAAGTACTCCTGCCCGTAAATATAATCGCTTATATACGAATTATATAGAAGCTATATCCAATTCTGTATCATAGGACGATCTTGTTAGATTTATACAGACTTTTATAGACTGCATTGATGATATATAAGTATATGCCGGCTGTTTAAGAATTCCTCATCCAGAATTCTGAGGCATATTAGTCGCTGCAGCTACTTAGTAGTCAGGACAAGTAACTCGATAGTTGCACTAACTAACGTAAATACCTGAGGTATTTTAAATTAGTTGAGACAGCTAACGTGTTACTTGTTCTGACTATCAAGTAGCTGCAACAACTACTTAAGTAGATGGTCGAAAATCGACTATTTGAGTAGTTGCTGCAACTATTCTTTTTTTCCATTAAAGTGCAATACCTTTTCTTTCTGGGAAAATTTAATTTGAGGCTCGATTCTCGTGACATGCATCCAGGGAAATGATTTATTTGAATATGAACTCTTCTAGACATTTCATTGCAGCCAATAAAATTTTACTTGATTCAAGTGAATGTTATTTGGGATGAATAAAAACTTATTTGAATGAAATAATATTTAATCCAACTAAAACTCTGGTAGGTTCATATTGAAATAGGAATTTAGTTGATTCGAATGAAGTTTAGTCAATCCAAATAAATCCAAATATGAAATTTTCTCATTTTCATTCGGGAAGTTGAAAAACGACAGATGTCTAGAAACGAATTGGAGTGTCCTATTATCATCTTTCAATTCCAATTTGTAGCCATTTGAGATTTTTGAGATTCCAACTAATCAGGATTTAGCAACTCCAAATTATTATAACTCTGAATCAAAAATGTACCGTGTGTGAACTCAATGAATGGTGTTGTGAAATTGAATATTGCCAAATAGAAAAGTTATTGCGTCTTAGCTGCAAAATATTCCTAAGAAATCCGGATGACGAATTCCAAAAAACTCTGTATATTTTGTGCATTCACTGTATAGAAATCATATATAGATTTGATAGATTTATGGTTTTCGTGCAAAATTTCATAACATTCTTGTAAAATTCTGCTACTCCTCTATGATTGTCCAATCCTCTTTTATATTTCAAAATATGAAGTGATATCATAATCAAAGAAAATCCAAGCTAGAAGTTACCGGATAATTTGTCCAACAATCAATAATCCTTCTTGAAAACTCTAATCAGAACAATCTTCCACCTCCAAAGTTTCTTCGAACAAGTCACCCTTGAAAAATACCCGGGTCGAAAAATTTGAACGGTTTTTGTCCTCTTATTCCATTTTTAAGTTGATTTCGCCCTGATTGTTGAGTAATGCGGGCAAAAACAGTACTTTTTCATGATTGTAATCTGAATGTATCCTCCACCGAACAAAAATGATTGAACAAAAATTCAGACCAAAATCATCAAAAAGTACTGTTTTTGTCCGCATTATTTACAAACAATCATGACAAAATCACTCTAAAAACGAAATATGAGGATAAAAACCGTCTAAATTCTTCGACTCGGGTACGTATGAGCCTCCAGAAAATACTCTCATTCCTCTGAATCTCTCCATAATCCCCAGATAACATTTAATCTTGTCATAAGCTTGCCAGACTTGTCATTCGATTGTTTTTGACTTGTTATTAACAACCTTGTCAGTGTAAGGCTGCTACAACTCTGCTGCAAGGGTTTTGTAAGCTTGTACCATTGTCGTGTGTCAACTAGGAGGCTTATGTCAACCTTGTCACAAGCTTGCCTGACAACATTGCAGCAAGGTTAAATTGCTATCTGGGTCCCCTTTTCCTCTAATTATTCTCACACATTCTCAATCCCACAACTTACGGTAACTCATTTTTAATTATCGGTAATAGGTTCTAGAGCATTATTCCCATCAATATGAAGTTTGGCACTGATCTCACCATCTTTGTTCAGTCTTTGGCTGCGGTGTGCGTCAATTCGTACTATTCTTCTTACTTCCCGTGAATTGGTTCCCATTCCATCTCTTTTTTTCTTCTTTTTTTTTGGGGGAATTTTCAGATTACACCTTTTTCTCTTCAACTTTTTGACAATTATTTCTATTGTATTTGAAATTTGATATAAACGTTCTATTTTGCATATGGGAAAAAATGAACTGTTACTTCAACCGCAGCTCCGGTGACTATGCGAACAGCGAAGAATATCTGTTATCTACATCAGAATTCTTAAATTTACTGGAACCTTGGACAATTCAACAAGAATTCCAGTCAAGGTGGCAGAGATTCCTCGCTGTCTATTGCATATAATAACTGAAACTCTGGTTGAATTAACAGTTAATTTTTGTCTGTGTATACTCTGTTCTGGGGCCTTCTGATAGTGCTGAATTTCAATTCTCAATTCTTGTATCTTGTCCTTAGAAGGCACTGCCCTAGGTCATAATGAATACGTCAATCGATCAATCATAATTCTGAATACTCTTCAGACAGTTGCAATGCAGATTCTAAGAGATTTAGAAAACATGGAGGATTCAAAAACCTCAAAGTTTCCTGAGTTACTCTGATTTCCATTACTTTTCTCTATGTCGTCCTAGAACTCCCAACACTGTGAAAAGCAAGTCTTGCCTTGGTAGAAATTTGTCTGGGCGTTCCGTTTACGACCCACGTGGAGGCAACCGGATAACACATTTCAGCCCATCTGACTTTGGTGCCTAAACATTTAGTTGGTTTATGTAGATTTTTCATGCGTTAACTGCTCGTACAATAACATCATTGGTCGTCAGAGGAATTAAAGGGAAGCCCAAACGTTTCAATTTGTCACTCGGGATTATTTTATGGAAATAAATTCAAAAGCAACATTTCTTGACTTGAGATTGCATGTCAAAATACATTGTTACCTTATTCATAGGTGTGATTTTACAGAAAACACATGATTTCGCATTTCTAATTACCAGTTTGAACATCATTCTAGCAATTCCCTGGGACATCTGGATGGGCACAGGCTAGAAAGTGCGTTACAAAACTAACTAGAAACCAACCCAACATCTGGGAAAACTAGCTGGGGCCCATCTAATTCCCAATCATAATTTCTACTAGGGTGAATCCAGCTTATTTCATGACTGAATCTACACGGAGAAAAATTATCTATTATAAATTACTAGACTCGCTAGTATATTGAGGATATACTTGCATTTTGAAGTTATATATCAAACATTCTCTTGAAAAATACCAGACTTTCTGTGAGTTAATGGTAGAATAATAACATTTTATAATAGAAAATCTGGTTACTTTCCAAGAGAATGTTTGGGATATAACTTCAAAATGCAAGTATATCCTCAATATACCAGCGAGTCTGGTAATTCATAATAGATGATTTTTCTCAGTGTATGATGCAAACAAATTAAGCCAAAAAAAAAAACAATCGCCAACATAATGGGAAAAGCATTGTCTGAAATTGAGATGCAGACAGATTAAGACTTTCTTTCCATTGTGAAATCCGTTACATTTGATTTTCCAAAATCCTGCAATTCTTCCAGAACCCCTCAAAATCACTCGGTATCTCAGCAACTGTTTCTAGCTTCCTCTGAACGTCCGAGAATTCACCAAACGATATTTCTTTGAAAATTCCTCTCAGTGAACTGAATTTCCCAAACTTTTTCTGTTGTCCTCTTTTGGACCCTTTTGAATGTCATTGAAGTTTTTCACATACGTGGCACTGATCAAGCTGTAATTCATTCAGAAAATTTCACGGTAATAGTTTTCCTCGCTAATGCTAATAATAATAATCGGAATTCATGGCATTTTTCCTTGAAGAAGCTCATTCAGCAGTCCACATATTGTCGAAGAATGATCGTCCGTTCAATTTATACATAAATTATCCACAACCTCTGTACACAATAAATCTCTGTAATAAATAGTCTCGATCTCGTATTACTGTCATTACGTTCAACTCCTTGCGATTGGATTCACTATTTTTGTATCGGTGAGAAGTTCTTTTTTTCTGAAAACACATTTACCATTGTCTCGAATGGAATAAGATGAGTTGGCTGCAGCGGAAAGAGAAAAACAAGAAATTTTTGTAGTAAAGAACAAAATATGTATCATGTGTCGCGCAAACTTTAATGAAGGAAGACAAAAATTTTCAGCTTCATATATATATATAAAGGAGAAGAAATTGGAGAGAAAATAATGAGTATTGAAGACGAGACGGGCCGAGACAAGAAGAGAGACAACGAGGCGACTATTCTGCGACCAAAGATGCAATTATCTCCTTCAACAGCGCAGCATGGTAGTGTATAGACAGAAAATGCCAGACCGATCCCAGTGTAGGAGAGACGGCACTATTGCTCGTCTCTTGGATGGTTGGTACTTTCTCGTCGTGCACCGTGTCGTTACGTTGTGACGTAAAGGAAGTAATCACCCGCACCGATTACGAAAAGCCAACAACCGACACGCTGCTCATCTTTCTTTCCCACTTTCTCACTTTTTCTTCAATTCATCGAATAACTGTGACTGCACATGTTTACAAATGTTTTGATATAACAACAACACTAACAAACTGTTGTTAACATATCAATTATAATGATAATTATGTTTATTCTCTTGAATATAAATTTTTCACCTTGTAGGCGAAATCTTCAATTTTCCGTAGTAACTCTCACGTTCTGTTCAAACAAAATAACCTGGAGTGTTTATTTTCGATTGTTCAGTTCATCAATTATTCGAAACAGTGGACCCCTCCTTCTAATCTTAGTCAAATAAAATTATATGAATATGCTCCGTATAAAATGATTGAAATTTATCCATGTATACAGTGGTCTGCAAATTAATAGACTTGGAACTGATTTTCTTTTTGATTTCTACCTTTCTGGAAATTTTTAGATCTGTAAATTCAGATGAAGGAATCGAACAGAGTAGATTTGCATGGGATTTAAATCAACAAGTTTGATAGATTGCAATTCTTTCCATGAGTCAAATAATTTGCACTTGTGTAAACGTCAATAATTATTTATAGGGCATAGGGAAGTGTGTAATGAAGAATCGACAAGGCAAGAATAATAGTGCTCTCAAGAGGTGAGGTTTTAATCAAGTTCCGATGAAAGGGAAAAAGATAGATCTCCTTTGTACATCAATCATCAATGTATCATCGTTAATATATCAATGGTGATAGAATAGAAGATCCCGACCAGGTTCTGATCATATTACGTGATTAAATTCTCCATTACTATGTGGCGTACCTATCGATTCAAAGTATTCGACTTTTATCATAATGAATGTTTCTTCGAAACGAAAAGTGGATCAGAGGAGGGCTGAACTTTGTAAGATTTTTCCATTTTTTCAGAATCCCTAAAATCCACGGATTCGAGATCACTTTATCATCTTTTGAATAAAAAAAGCTTGTTAACATTGTCACCGGAATGTTAGAATATGATATGAATTTTATGCATGCAAAGAAAAATTCTTGCTGAAAAAGCGATCCCGAAAAATCTGCTTTGCTAAATTAGCAAAACAGTTGTTGTTACACGGATCCCATTATTTATTGAGGATCAGCGCCTATCTGTGACAGATAAAGTTTTTACTTGAATTTACTATTCACAAGTCCCATAATTAGATGTATTTCTATAAGAAATTATGGTACTTTTGAAGCTATATTCAGGTAAATAATTTCATTCATCACAGACTGGCGCTGATCCTCCATAAATTATAGGACTTTCTAAAATATATTTTGCTATTTTAGCAAGATATTGACTAATTCAGCGAAATTTTTTAGCCGTATTTATATATCTACAATTCCGGATTGCTTAATGGCAAGCGCTTGTTAAAAGAGCAAGATTTTTGCTGTAATAGCAAATTTTTTGCCATATCAGTGAAGCAAATTTTCGAGTATGGATCATTTTAATAACGGTGAATATGTCTAAATTAATATTATTGCGTGATTTTTAAGTATACAGTTGTTATAAAGTTTTGCACATCAGCTATCAGAAGCTGATCCAGTCTCCGTTCGATCTCTGGTGACGAATAAGGACGAAACTAGCAAAACCTCGCCATTTGACGAACCTCCAGACACCTGAAATTGTTATTGACAAATTCAATAATCGTTCGTCAAACTTCGAGCCAGCGGATTCCTTCTGCACGTTATTTCAGAGCAGTTCCTATCCTCATTTTGATTTAATCGCTTCATCATTGGTTCAACTCAGCTTACAGTACTTTAGGATGATGTAAATCGAACGAATCCATTGCTTACGAAGGTCTATTGAAGACTCTTTCCCATGAATAAACGTAGACTGAATCTGTATCTATCTTTCAAAGAGAACAATTTCTAATTTTCTATTTATTTTCGTGTTTGGGAGCATCATAATTCAAAGATGAATCTTGAGATAGCTTGAGTATTGCTCATAACAATTGTGCACATAATCTGCGCGATTTGGATGCATAACCTACTTTCTTTCGAAAACACGGCAGGAAGTACATTGTTCAAAAACCTGGCGTTTGATTGAACGAGAATGATTGCAGGAATTCAAACGATATATATATATATATATATATTTCGTGAGATTATAGTCAATGTCGATTGACAAACATTAATTTCGATAGAAAAGCTGAACGAGGAAGGGAGGAAAAAAAGAATTTATCGAGAAGTTAATTAATTTTTTTCCCTTTGAAGCGCGGAGAACAATAGTTGAAACTTCAGGTAATGGTATCTTTAATAGAATTATGGAATATTTCAGCATTATTCAAACAATAAGTTATTACGAACATTATTAAATTGCTTTATGCGCTGAAAGCGAATGTGTGAATGAAACGTAACTTCACTTCCCCCCCACTTCTAATGGACTTGGAAAGCACGGTTTACCTCGAATACTTTGCAATTACGTTAAGTATCATGAAGTGCGTTTAAAATGAGACTCTTCCCAAGTGCATTCAGAGATTCGCTTTTGAAGATTTGTTTCACACAGTACTTTCTACAAAACGTATTCGTTGCGATCGTTTCAAACAAATGAAGTTTATTTTCAAGATAATGAACAACGGGAGGAAGTCGATCAAATTAAAAAGATTTTTCACGTACATATTTGATTCGTCGATTAAATGAACTCTTTGTATCAAATATTAATATTGCTTGGATGCTATTATTTTTTTTTTATTATTATTACAAAAGGTCTGGAACATTTTTCATATGAATTGTGCCGTATAAAAAGTTATATAATGATCGTATGAGGAGGTATGAGTTCATGTAACAATGACATAAATCTTATCACGTGAGCCACGTTGTGTAACTACGATGTTATAGAATTTTAAATTGTAAGTCAACTTATTTTATATTGCTTACAAAGTTTAATGCTGTATCGTTTGGATCAATTTTATTTACCACCCATCTAGAAATCGCGAAGTGGCTTGCCAGAGTTGATACTTTCAGAAACACCACAATGTGAACAAAATTTCGGTAAATTTACCCGATCACAATGGGTAAAAATTCTTAGATGTTTGGTCAATTTATCGCTTTTTTCAGTAGAATGACCGAAAAATCGGTATATTTACCACATTTTACCGGAAAATTGATACATTTACCCAATTTTTTTGGCATAACTACCAAACTATCGATAATTTTGACGAGGCTTCCTTCAGGTTAATTGCTGCTTGAATTAAAGTGGCAGTTACTGTATCAGAACGACAAAACCCGGTATCGGAATTTCAATCTTACATCGGTACTATAATTTCAAGCTTGGCAGTACTGGCATTCCAATTTTTCCAGCACTTAAACTCTGTTTGTACCGCTCAACCATAAACTCAAAATTTCCCAAAAAATATTGAACCTTTTCGAATTTTTATTGATATTTATAAAACAATTAGAAAAAATCCAACGACAATTTTTTCCACAAGAGAGTTTTTACAATTTTTAACAACAATTACAAATCTTGTATAGGATTTTACAAGCCTCAAAGTTTTTAAATTTCTCACAATACTTGGAATTCATCTTGAAAACCCTTGCAGGAACCCACCTGACAATCTCCGAGACAAGAATAATTGAAAAATTCCAGAATCACGCGTTACGTAAACCACACAAAAGATGATAGAAAATAATCGCCAGTTGTTTAATACAACTCCGAGAGTAATCTTGGTTAGTAAATTTTTAAGGTTACGAGTTATCAAATTGCAGAATTAAATGATGTATTGGGGTTTGAAGAATTGCAACACTTTACTTTTTCTTCCACAAAGATGCATGGGAACGAATATTGTGTGCATCACTTGCTCAATTCGTTCATTGTATTCGCGCTTTGAAATTCTCTTTATAGCCACACTCGTGGCACTCATGGTCATTGATAGAATAATAAGGATATTTTCAAGAACTAAAAACCCACACGTGATGAGCAAATACGCCCTTTGAACGTCCAGAAATGGTCAGGACAAAAAAACACTTCATTCGATTTGCAACAATTCAAGTTGAATGTTGAAGAATGTTGAAACTACTACCTAGTGGTGGTAGTCGTATGAACATAGAAAATACGTAGTTGCAGTTATCGATATCTCGAAACTCGTAGAAATGATTGAAGAGTACATTATAAATTAAGTTTGATGTAGTTGAATGATTGGTGAACCTTTTACCCTCGAATAACTTTTATTGAACTATTGTTCAATAAAAACGATTCGTAGTGATTACATATCGAGTATGATAAATCGTCTGGGAGGTAATTATATGCTGAGGAATACAAGTTATAGCTCAAACATTCTTTGGTGTATTGTGAAAATAAAGAAAGTAATCACACGGGAGAAGAGTTTTTGTAATGAAAAGTAGTTTTTAAATTGTAAATCATGTATTTCGCACATCTCTGACACGATATTTTATATTTATTTCTTGAACAATCCTAAAACAATAAGATTTATCGAGAATTCAAATCGTTGATATGGAAAATTGTATTTGTGGTTTCAATTCCTAAAGAAATACGCATGAAATATAGAGAATGTGCATAAATTACATAAATCAGTCGGTAAAGGAACTGTCGATTATGGATGGAAAACAGCTGGTCCATTGGGAAATGTTTTCCATACTCGCAGTGTCTTCGAAGGAACAACGAATGAAAGAATACTATCGCCATCACCGTAATGCAACGTGCGTGAAATTCATCGTATCCATAGCTGATGAATCATGTGGTTACATCTATGCTTTTAACCATATAAAATTCTCTTTCACAAATATATCAAACAATACGGGATCAGATGAACATGTCTACTTTCTAATGTAATCACGGTGATATAGCAACAAATGGTATCAGTAAAGGTACTTTCATCGACGGAATTGCTTCCAGCGTTCATGCAGAATTATTCGGAAAATATTGAAAGGGTCTCGCTCGAATCATCTATGGTGTTGGGATTTTCTAATGAAAAATCAAATATTATGTTCTCTTCGTAATCTTGAAGGTTCTCAAGAGAACACGAAGCTTTGAAAATCCTTCAATCGGTGTTCATAAATTTCCTACCGCTGACGACTGTGTACAAAAATCCGTAGATGTCAACTTTTTCCCTCCATCAAATTTTCTACCTGGTTTTGTCCGAAATTAAAGAATCCGTGTAGAAATTTTTCTGGCTTATATTGGGTATCCAAACTCAGAATGTCCTAACCTTAGCCACTGAGGGGCCTTAGTTGGATTGCTGATATTTAGCCTGATTTCTCTAAGTCAGGGACATTCATATAAAGCCTATATGGAGCCACACTGCATTACCAACGTTTTCCCCGTTTTGAAAATCTGAATGCACCCAACTACAGCCCACATAGAGCCTTGCTCTTATATTAATTCATTTTTTGAATATAAACCTGCTTTAAAAAGCAAATTTACTAAAATCGTATTGGTAATTTCGACTTTTTGCGGTGTATGCCCCCGAAAGAATATTTCATCCATGATTGCTGTGTTCACACCATCGGTGAACAATGTCAAAAAATCGGAAAAAACATCAGTGTATGGTTAATTCCAAGACCGAATGAGGCTTGTGGAATACCCGAAAAGAAATTGGAATCGACTCATTCCAGGCCCTGTCTTGACTCAAGTCGAAGTGGTTTGGGTACAGATAGGGCCTTGGATAGCCCAATTTTCAATCGAGAAAGTTTCCCCTTCGCAATATTCATTCAATTTGATGATATTCGCAACAATTTATTATCCTTTTAAAGCTCCTAGTTTCATCGCCTACATTAGCTTCATCGTGGGTGTCTTACATAGGCCCAAGTTGGGAATACTATGCAGGCCCCGAAGATGAGTGCGTGACAATCCTGTCTAGGGCCTATAAGGGTCACCAAAACAGAGCCTGAAATAAAAAGAGGATGCCTAGTTTGGCCCAAACTGCCGCCAAGAATTAATTTCCACATAAGAATAATTGGAATACCCTGTCACATCTGAGAGGGAAGTTTTCTATTAGATTCACAGTCTGTAAATTCAAAACAGAACCCAATTTCCGGATGAAATCGGATAGGAATTGTCAGTTTTTGACCGAAGTTTTGAGAACACAGACCACTCAAAGCCCAACAACAATTTTTTACCCTGCTTTGCCTAGCATTTGTTCAACAGAGTTTAGTACCCCTCTATCACTACGCAGCGCTATGAAGTAAATTCTCTAGTTCGAAACGTTGTAAACATTGAATATAATGGAATTTTAATTCATCATTCCAGGAAATCATTAAATTACTGGATAATCAAGCGGGTTGATGAACAAGAGTGGTTCATTTTACCCCACTCTCCCGCATTTGGAAATTCTCTAGAGTTTCATCGCTAAAAGACTTATAAAATCGAACTCGAGGGTATTGAAATTTTAACAAACTGTTCCTATACGGATACGCATAAATCTATTCAGATCTGATTGCAAAATAATGAGTAAACATCCTCCTCTCTCAACAAATGACTTTCAGTTATTTGATGAGTCAAAGACCATCGTAGAGAGTTGGAAATGATTGAGAATCGCTCCTGTATAATTTCCACTTGATGCAGATGAAAGTGAGTTGAAGAGAATTTTCTATGGAAGTTATGATACCGTATGGTGATTAAAATAAGAATCTATCGTCAGCTCTTATATTTATTCATTCAATGAATAACGATAGCTGTAATCCTTGAATTATTATATCGTCTAATAACGTTTAATTTTAGAATGTATCACCATTCCATTACCAATATCTCTGACGATTGAAATTCTCAATTGATACTCCAAATACCGATTATTACGTTGATTTATAGCATATAATCTATGCTTATGCAACATATAATGGTACGTCTTGTGAAAACAAAATCAACGTGAACTTTTTCGATGAAGGATATGTTTGCCGTGCATTAAAAATCAAAGATTCATTCATTTATCACGATTGGAAAAACGTAACAGAAGTACCATTCGATCACAAGAATAAGGAAATATAATGTCGTGATTGTTTGTGTAACGTTGAAAAAACAATCATATTGACGAGACAAAATAAATAATTACTGGTCTAGTTCTCATCGGTACTCACTCGTTGAAAGAATATAGACCATAAATAAAAGTACTTCTTATTATCAGGAATGTTTCACTTCGCCATTTGCTTGCCAGTTGAACTTTTTATTTCATGTCCGTTAATGCCATTGCAGGGAGAAATTATGTCGGTGAGTGATCGAAAGAACGGAGGAGGTCAACTTTGTTGTCAAGAAACATCAATCTCTCGGTTTGAACTCTTCATCGAAAGTGTATAATTTCACTCATAAGTTTTTACATGAATTTTTGTATTGCTCGCAAAAAATTCATTTAGAAAGTTTTTTTTTTCTATAAGAATGTTGACAGTTGACAATTCTTTTTTTTCATTCATCATCAACGTAAACGAATCCAATGAAAAATCCTAATTGAATCGAGCACAGAGATATATCAATTGATTTTCAATTTGAGAAATTTCAAAGAATACTTTTATAGAAGACAAAGAAGTTGTTGTGTTTAGATGAATATGGAGAATACAATGAATTTGCCTTATCTGAGGATAATAGCAGTAGTAGAGGTGTTATATGGATCAGGGAAAGTATTTCAAAGTGGCGCTTGAAACGTATCATATAATTTGAATGGGTACTTAATACATTCATCATTCTTATTCATCCATCAAATTAACAACAGTGTGGTGACCTAGGCACCTAGACACGATTTAAGAGACTTTCTCTTGCTGTAGAATTGGTTTTACATTGATGCATTATATAGTTGAATTACGTAAAAGTCCTCGAACAATTTCATCCATTTGCAATCACATATATATGTACCGCGAATGATTGATCGAACATTTGAGATCTCATAAAATTCAATGAATCCTGTATTTTCTTTGATACACTCCAATCTTCATTGCTCAACTCCTTTACATATATCGTGGTAGTTCCAGACTGATTTGAGGACAAAAAGCTTGTAGTGAACATAAATTACTGACGCGTTATAGTTCCCAAAGTCGTCAGTGCTGGCAGTAGTGGTTCATTATTACCTGCCTGCCAAATTGAATGATCCCTTCATTCGCAATTCAGTACCGATACAATATCATGTTTAGAAAGATAAGTTAAACCCTGACTGACTCTCTACCAATCAATTCCGTAATGAAACAAAGTTGCGTCCATGCTGGGGCAGTATCTTTTTCTCGGTCTTTTTTTCCACATGTCATCATTTTACCAATTCCGGTTCGTCACTGGCACAATTTTGCTTCTCTACAAACTGCATTTTCTCCAAACAGTACTGATTCATTACCGGTGAACAATGATGGCTCTAAATAAAAACGGTTATTTTAGCCAAAGTCTCGCAAAAAACACAATCTTGCCAATACAACTGCTCGACAAACACTTCAGTTCAAACTGAACTACATCTTATTGAAATCATATTTTTGAGTAAGCAATAATTATTGATCCCACATCTTCCGCGTTTATAACAGAAACACTTCCTTCTTTTATAATATCGTTACATGAAAACACACAGGGAACAAAGATCGCTTATAGTTTGAATTCTTGCCATGAAATTCATATCGATTGAGAAACATATGAAAAACAAAACTTTCATATAAAATCTGTGTTATAATTTTCTTTGTAAATAACTACCTTCCATAAAGCTGATCAAGTTAATCGAGTGCAATAATTGCTTTCATGTCTCGAGCTCTAGTTAAAAACACTTCACAAGATCGATTACAGCATAGAGTCAAGCATTGAATTAATGAAACATAGACCATTATATTTACGTACAGTGCACATTGTTTAAACGTAGATAAATACTTGAATATATATTTTGTTGATCTTAGATATTCAGATACACATCAATTAAAATCAACATTGATATACCACGCCTGTTCGGTTTTCGATTGCAACTATGTTTAATATTCTGATCTTACATGGAGTACCGTGAATGGATTTATTGATCAGTGTACGAAGAGGTTGATGTTTCGAAACGATGATGGATTGAAAATAAAACACTTTAGAAAATGTATTGTACGTACGAAAGGAAGTGTTTTTCGGGCACTGAATCGGAAAAAGGCTCTGAAAAACAGTTTAGGATGCAAACAGTTATTGTTCTTCGTATGGATTCTGTACTTCAAAAATGAGATATGAATTCTACTGGGTTGAATTAGCGGTATTGTGTATTTGTTTTATTGACTTTTCAATTCGTCCTTACTACCCTGGTTAAGAACCAGTGTTGCGAATAAATCCTACTAGACGATGATTACACAGGTCTACAATGATTTTGGTGCCGCTAAAACTAAAGCAGATTTTGAGGATATTCGATACCCTGACTCTGGAAATATACTTATTTTTTTAATGCTACGTGTAGTTTTCAAGAAATCGCAGGTGTAAAATAAAATGAAAATGCACGATTTTGAAACGTTTTATTCAATTATTCCACACTTTAAGAACATTTTATCAAATTATTCTTCAAATTATCTCAAAATATGAGTCATTCTCTTCCAAATGCGATTAGGTTTGTTCAAATATCTTTTTTTTTCTCTGAGATACGACAGTTTGAAAATTGTGTTATTTCACCTATTCACTAAATCCATGAACACACAAATTTCAAATTGTCGTGTCACAGTAAAAAAAAAGATATTCGAGCAAACTCAACGGCATTCGGAAGGGGATGGATTATATTTTGAGGTGCATCTACTAGTTTCATGAGAAAAAATTACATTCTGACGTCACGTAATCTCAAATATGTCGAAAAACGGTGTTTTTCACACTTTGACGTTAAAATATCTCAAAAACCACACGTAATAATGCAATTTTGAAGCCAGATTCGGATTCAGCGCGCCAAAATACTTCGGAAAAGTATGATACAGTTGTTGCACCAAACAAAAAGTTCAATTTTGTAGGCCTGTGTAATCTATAGTTTTTTCAGAGCCAACCAATCTTATTTGCTTCTCCATAGGAATTGATCAATCAGTTAAATGTGACGGCCAGATTTTGTTAAGAATCCATACGTGGTGAACATTTTGTGGCTTGAGATATCTTGTAGACAGATTTTAGATCACTTGCACAACACTTGTAGACAAGTTTTAGACAAGATTGCTCTAGAATTCATCTAAAAGTGTTCTCTAAGACATATAAAACCCGTTTAAAAGATATCGCAAGACACGAAATATTTACTGGGTACAACGTTGCCAGCCTCCTGCTTTTTTCCGATGGATCAGCTGCTGAATGGAACGACCAATGACGGAAGTAGAAAAAAGCAGGAGCTGGCATCCCTGACTGGGTACGAACTTTGCAACGGTAAGTGACCATTGAAACTCATTCGGACAATTCGAAAGCCGGTTTTTATCAGGTTTGAATAGTTTTGAGTGGTGTTTTACACGGAAGACAACGAGTAATCCAAATTTTCGTTGAATACATAGTATGTTACTTTTGGACGAAGCACAATCACGAAAAAAATCCAATAACTCGTTGACTCTTCCCATTAATAAAACAATGGACAAATTCAACAAATTATTAAGATCCAGGGTACAAATTCTTCTCGAATTTATTGAGTGCTACGTCCAAAAGTGACATACTAGTCAACGAAAATCTTCATCACTAATTTTTCTCGCCTCCCATTGCAAAATTTGCAATTAATTCTAATTATCTAAGAGATTTCATGGGAATGTTTAAACAGGATGTTCAGAATTGAGCCATTAACGATAAGAAACATTGTTATCGTTTTTCACTCGCGAATCATGTTATTAAGAATTAAAGACTATATTCTTCACCTCGAAAAATTAATGATTTTTGTAACGTAGGAATTTTTTCTCTGTATAAACAGCAGCCTGCCAATTTCTCTGCCAGTCACGATTTATGAAACGTAACCCAGTGAACTAGTGAAGAAAGTATCCGATGTGACTGATAAACTGTGATAAACTGGTGCCTGCTGTGGTTAACATACGTGGATAGTAAATAGGATAATATTGGAAATAATGGACTTCAATTAGATTTTACAGAACTATATAATTTGATTGTATACTCTTAATTCATTCGGTCACGGCAACAAATGGGATTCATCAACAACGGTTCATGATTCATGTACAAAATCATATATGTGAAGGTGAAGGTTCAACTACAGCTACCACTTATGTTTTATAAATTTGAGTGAGGTAAGAAAAAGTATTGCGATTGAACTGTACCGATCAACTGACCGTTCGTATCCAAACATGAGAAGCAACATTTTAATCGTACCAATTATATTAATTATATGCAATGAATCTGGAGGACCCACCTTAATTTAATTCTGAATGTTCTTCGACAAGGCAATATGTTTTCAAAAATTTTTCCGTTCTAAATACTCAAGGTATTTTGGGTAGAAAGAAACCTATTGAATCTTGTACGATGTTCCAGTTGAAAGCAAATTGAAAATTTCCAATGAAATGTGGTTGGATTCAATGAAAAATTTATTGAATCTTGCAAAATCTTATAGAAACCTGTGGTACAATGTTCTTGTCAAACCCTATTAGATTTAATTTCAGTGGATTTTATGGATTCCCTTGTGGAAATTGCTGGAGTTGACAAATGACCTGGTATTAACGAGGTTTTATTCGCCAGATTCCGACAGAAACAATTGTTTCTATCCAGGGTCATTACTATTTTTCAACTGGTATTGTAACTGTTGGTTTGCGGAGACAAACAATCTTGGATCAATATCAAACCAACACTACTTAAACAGGGTTGGAATACCAGAGTGCTACCATAGTAGTTGTGCTAACTCTCATAGCTCTGAGCTTTGGATTCGCCAGTACTGACAACTCTGGCATCGATACTGAACAAGTATTGGCTCGTGTATCATCCCTTTCTCCATGGGTCTGATGGGTCTCATGAACTAGGGTGCTCTCAAGCCATTTTTCATAACAATCCGAAATTCATGAACCATACCGTGGTATTTACCAAACCACCCATGGAAATCAAAATCATTATTACACTCATCTTCTATCAAGATAGCCTTTCATGAACATCCTATCGTATCAAATTGAAGCAACAGAATTACAACATATCCCAAGACGTAATGAATGTCACATAACGTGCGACATAAGAACATTGAGATCTATACGATTAATATGAATATTCTCAAGAGAAAAGTATAATCATGACTCATCAGCATAATCATTCGATTCCTCGAAACTTTTGGTAGCTCTTGAAACTAAATTAAAAGTGTGAATACTAAACCAGTTCGCATTCTATGCAAGAATTTATGCGAGAGTTTGGAAATAGAGTTAGAGGTGTATATAAACCGTTGTTCGAGGGAGAGTGTTGGAATTTGCATAATATGGGAATTGCTTCTGAGGCCAAGCCATTGTTCGGATCCGTTTGTGCGCGTGGATTAGTAGTATGTGAAAAGATTTCAAGGAGCGGAAGAACATCCGAATACGTAACCCAGCGATAATAATTACATTCCTGTTCTGTGTATCTGCCGTAGCTTGAGCAACTATCTCTTTCCCTTTTGCCCTTGCTTTTGTACCCTTGATGAAAAGATTCGGAAGAATTTTTGAAGTTTTGTCAACAACGAGAGATAAGGGATTCAAATATTTCACACGCGATGAGATCAGTTTGAAAATCACGATACGATCGCGATCCGTTACCTGCTGGCAATGTATCAATAAAATGAGTTTATTACATTGTAGAGAATTTATAGAGGATGAGACTCAGTGAAAGTTAGATTCAACTCCTTTTTCCTCCTCTTCTTATCCTCTTCAGACGGTTATATTAATATTTTCTATACCAGGTACAAAGCACTTGAACTTCGATACAAAATTAATTTCATATTCTCTATAATATTTTTGAGTATAAAAACAAAATTGATCTTGTTCCGGTATTTGAATTCGCTCGAGGGAATGTAGGAAACGATGAATTAATTTTGTACTTTCTTCTCGTATAAAGTTCATATTTTTCAAATTGACGGAGATAACAATTCTCATGTATATACAAGTTTTACTTCTTTTCGATTGGGGTCGTAAAAATGAAAGGGAAGAACACACAGTTGAACTAATGACATTGAAATCAGTGAAATTTTTCGCATGGTATATGAAGTTATATTTTTATATATAATGAGGTGAATCGACACTGTTTCTGAATCATAGAAAGATCATTGTCTCATGAAAAATCGAGATCTTCGATATAGTTGAGAGAAGAAAAAAGAGATATATTTCAATATCAATCTTTTATTTTATCTAGCCGAAATACGGTGTTCTTTTTTCGTGTGTGTGTGTGTGAATATTCATACCTATAATATCAAGTCAAATGAGAAAACTTTGACGTGTGACGAGGATAAGACAATGCACACCTCGCACGTAACATAACCACTTGCGTAATTATAAAAAGGGAGTAAGTAAGAGGAATTTTATAGTTTTGTGTGTGAAAAGATCTTTCAGTTAGATGATACACGAAGTGTAAGAAATTATGAACAAATTTTTTTTTCTCATAATTTTCCTGGAATCATTGTACACAAGGTGGCACACATGGAAAATTTCATAATTTGGAAAATTTCTCAATGCAGTTGTAATTGAAAAGAAAAAAGAAGAATGAAAAAAATGAATTTCATTTTGATGACATATTAATTCGATGTTGAAGAAACGTGATAAAAATCACTTTTGACATTCAGTTTTGTTTGGAAGGTGTATTAGAACTTTCATTCGGACGAAAAATCCATTCAACGACACGTTCTCGTCACATACAGAGTTTCTTATTCGGTACTTACGGGCTTATATAATAAGTTCATTTCAATAATGTTGCACGATAATGGTTGTAACTAGATAATAATTGTAAGACGAAACGACAGGAACGAAATCGGACAATATCAAAATGAATTCGATTTCTTTATGCTTCGAAGTTCCTATTCTCGAAGGACCATTGAAGTTTACGATTGTTAAAATGTTACGCACGTCAGAATTCTTTTGAACGAATTCGGTGAACGAAAAGGAAGCCTTCGTATGAATTGTATGTTCAAAAAGGAAAGAGAAAGAAGAGATCATTGAATATTTTTGTTTTGAATGATTGAATGAAAATATAATAATTTTAACAAAAAAAGAATTTTGTGAGAGTGAGAAATTGAACAGTAGATAAGAAATCTAGCAATATTTTTTTTCACAATCCTACGCAGAAAAGATGGTTTATGTAGATAATTTTTTATCCCGAAGGATGAAATTCAAATTCGAAATGATACTAATATGCGATCCAGGATAGCGTTTTTTAATACACTTGCAAAATAATTGGAAGCTCTCTTTTGACTCGAACCCAGATAGCAATTTAACCTTGCTGCAATGTTGTCAGGCAAGCTTGTGACAAGGTTGATATAAGCCTCCTAGTTGACACACGACAAGGGTACAAACTTACAAAACCCTTGCAGCAGGGCTGTAGCAGCCTTACATTGACAAGGTTGTCAAGAACAAGCCAAAAACAATCGAATGACAAGTGCGACAGGGTTATGACAAGCCTACATGTTATCTGGGAACTCATCATGGGTTGAACCAGTATTTCATGAAGAATTGACGAGATTTTTATCTAAAATCAGGCGTAACTCTGAAGGATTTGATAAGGATTGAATATGAATATTTTTAGGAAAAATAAATCTATTCGATTTTATTATACAAAAGCTTTGAAAATTCCACGCCAACTTGGCAGCTATTGGAATGAATTGAGAAGTAACACTATTCTGTCAATAATAGTTGAAGCAGAGTTCTTCCATGAATAATAAACACCTACTGATTTAGTGAATTTTTCCCTCACACAACTGGATTTTATATGAATACAGATCAATAAGAAATTTACTGTGATTTTTGTTCTGTCGTTGCAACAAAATTTCTTATGAAAGGGGATTATTTTATTCTTCCATTTGTTCAATGCCCTACGAGTTATAATCTTCTTAATAAGCTTGTAAAGTGATGTGAAAATATTTTCCACAAACTGTACCATCTATTAATTGCATCAATTGATACTCACTCGACTTAGACAAAAAATATATATCAAAAAACATCTCTCATCGTAACTTGGTGCTGCGTAATACGGGACTTTCTAAAAAAGCAGTTACCCGTGAAAGTCAAGATTGAAGGATAATCAACCTCAAATTATCAATGATTATAAGCATTCTAAAGACAGAAATGGCAAAGATGAACACCGTATGTGGAACATTTTTTAAATTCAATCACTTTGTATATTTCTACACATTTATTTGAAAGGGAAGTGCATAGAGGAAAATGCTGCTCGAAAATATAAGACTTTTTCTTATCATTCTTAGTGAACTTTCTGGTTTACAGGAAACAGGGAGGTTCGTAAAATGAACTTTCACATGGAAATACGAAATATTAGACACGGATGCTGTGAAAAGAAAATAATAGGGAGAATTCAAATTTTATGAAAGCGTATAGCAAAATAAAAAAAAGTCTTATATTTTCGAAAGTAGAATTTTGAAAAATTTTGAATTTATCCTGGTTAACAGAATCCATTGAATCTGACAAATGAAATTCAATGAGATTTGGTTAGAACATTGTCCAAGTTTAATCGTAATTCAGTGAGATTTGGCCAGATTCAACGAGATTCATATGAAAGTTCTGATCAAATCTTATTGAAAAATCACCGGTGAGACTTGGTCGGAACATTGTCCACGTTTAATTGTAATTTGATGAGAATTGGTCAGAATCAATGGGTTCTTTTAACCAGGGTACTGCCGAATGTACACCAACGAAGAAGAAGAAGAAGGGTCCATTAAAGCGGATTTTCAGCCGCTTTTAAGAAGTCATAGAAATGTATGGAGTCCGCTTTATGGAACCTTAAAAACAATTTCAAGTTGATCACTTCCTAAACGAATGCATAAATATTTATAAATAAGTAAATAAAAAAATGAATATCTCTTATTCTCTCACCATAAATAGCGAAAGTTCGTAAACTGCATTGAAAACGACTGCTATATACAAGATGTATACAATTTATGCATCATTTTTATAGTTCGTAAATAATAATAAGTGGAATCCATATATTTTACGTTGATACGAGTCTTCGTGAGTTGTCTAAACGCATTTGTCAGTATACGAAAATACGAGCCACAGACAAACAATCGATATGAAAAGATAGTGTATGTACATTTCACACAGAAAAATTGCATGGTTGTTTCAACAAACTGTACGTAGATTTATAATCAAATTTAATGATAAATAGTGTTCGTAGTGGTGTGCGCCCTCAAAACAGAAGTAAAGAAGTCCGTAAATCGAGCAAAGGGTGCGTTTAATTGCCTTGAAAAGGCCTAGAACCTGGGTGAAACGTTGGAGTTGCATTGGACGTATTACTTTGCTTGAAAATTCAACTAATTTTTTTTTTATTAAATTTTTTACTCAAAAACTATAGACTTTCTGGAAAAATTCATAAGAACAAAAAAGTTTTGAAATTTGCTAAAGAACACTCTCAAATTTTTTCAGAATTTTTCGAGTCAATTTTCAAATTCATGGAAAATGGAAATTTTCAAAATATGCCCAAAGAAATTCTGAAAATTTGAATTTGAGCGTATTCTGTGACTCATTTTAAGACTTTTGTATTCTTATAAATTTTTCGATTAAGTCCATGGTTTTCAAGTAAGAAATTCGCAAAGTTGAAACAAAAAGTTTTTCCTTGCGGACGCCGTTTTGTGTCCGCCATTTTGAATTTCGGAAAAATTCCAACGGGATTTGAAAGAGCAGACATCTATAACACCGTTTATAATGATTGCAATGGTCTGTGCCAATTTCTTCCATCTCAAAATATACTTTTTTTAATTTAAAAAAAAAGTGAAAAATTTGTGAATTTTTTGGAAAAACAGCCTACAATTTTTCCGGCTTACGATTTAGGTGAATTTTCTCAACGGTATTCGAAAGAAGAGGTCAAAATCTGTAAGAAATGATGTTTTATAAATTTTTTATACGACTTTGTCATTAAAAGATATGAAGTCGAAAGTTAAGAAAAAATTTGTGTTATTCAGAACGAAAAGGGTTAAGGAACATAACTGTGAATTGCACATGCAAAAAAATGAAAGAGCTGTGGTAACCATTCACTTTTTGAGTACTCTTTTTCCATTGCTATAGCTAAAATAATTGCAGCTCTAACTATTTTTTAGCTACCAAAGTACACTTAGAACTCAATTTCTTGAACTTGAAGAAAATTTATTTGCCTCCATTCTGAGGAATCTTATTTATTATTATTATTTATTTTATGAATATTTATATATTTATTATTAGATTATATTTCTGCTTCAATTCCAGAATTTTTCGTTTTAATCTGATGAAAACTTTTTCTGTTTGATTGATTTTTTCTTCCATTGAAAAAAAGATTTATTAGAATGGGATCAAAGAAAAGTTTCTTTCAGTCTAAGAAAAAATTGGGTTCTGAGTGTAGGAAACAGTAGCTGCAACAACAAAGGTTTCGTGGTTTATATTTGAATAGCCAAATAATTTGGTTGTTGGATTTTCGTTGCGGCAGCTAAATTTCTTGCTGCTAACGCCAAGTGAGTAGCTGTGACAGCTAAAAAATAGCTCCAGTAGCTAATTTCTAGCTATCCAAATAGCAGCTGATTTTTTAATTAAGACACTCGATTTGCTCGATGGCTGTTACTAACCCAGAATCCTTGATAATTCTAGAACGAATTCCAGTCAGAGATGGAATATAGGCGGAAACAAATGATGTTGATATTTGGATAGCTGAAAATTAGCTATGGTAGTTATTTTTTAGCTGCAGCCACAGAAGTTATTGCTGAAGCAGCTAACATTCAGCTGTTGCTGCAATACTGTTGGCTACTCAAATATCAAATACGCGAAGTAGCTACCGCAGCTAATTTCCAGCTATCATGGCGAATTATTTTTTTCCGTGTACTCGAGTCATATAACAGGGAATTAATCGTTGGCGTTCAAGTATAGCTGTACATCAACTCATTATCAGACAGATCCATTGATGGATTACTTTGTCACGCAGTGATGGACCATATATTTGTATCAATGACTAGAAATATGTTGTCCAATCGTTGACTGTGTTGAAATTCTCTCAGAGTAAAAACCCTCAGAGTTTGTACATACAATTCCAGTTTTGATATTCCAATTAAGATGTCTCTACTCTTCAACAAAACAGATTCTTTTCACACACGCAGAGAATTTTGTAGTATCGATTACTATAATTCTTTTGTAATGTTGGACTATACTGACACTGTGACCGAAATCACTCAACGTTGATTTTTGAATACTTCGCGAGCATCTCTTTTCACGGAAGGAAAATTGTAATTCTTCTTTGTTTTCATTATCATAGCAATATTCATCGTAATGTCAGTATGGTCCAACTTTACAAAAACATAGTAATATTCAATACATTTTTGTTACAATTTATACCACAAAATTTTTTCTGTGTAATATTCCCTCAGATATATTCATTATTTTTGATGATTATAATTCCATGGCCAAAAATTCACATTCACACCCAGAGAAAAATTCTTGCTGAAATAGTGATATTTAAAAATCTGCTTTGCTAATTCAGTAAATTTTCTAGCAGTCTGTGTAACTGCAATGCCGAATTGCTGGATCAGCAAGTGCTTGCGAGAAGAGCAAGATTTTTGCTGTAAGAGCAAAGCAGTAAGCAAATATCAACAAAGTAAATTCTTTTTTCCTCAGTGCAGGTTGTTCACACCCATGCAATAAAGTGTACATACATTTCATAAGGTATAATTTATCAATTCTACGCTCGTTATAAATCTACAAAGACGTTAATTGTTCTAGATGACTAGCAATAAGATCAAATTGAATTAAAATCATTCCTCCTTTGAAAACATACGAGTTTACTCCATGTTAATGAGATCAAAAATCACTGTGTACATGTAATTAAATGAGTTCATTACAATGAGGAGATGAAAACAAATTCTTGTTTTTTTTTTCTATTTAATTGAACAAAATTAAGATATTTCACAATTGCCTTACATAATTCACAAAGCATTATGAAATATGATATAAGCGATGAGATCATTCCAAACGTACTCCAAAGATACAGAGATAGAACATTCTCATTTGCCTTATTTTGTACCAAAAGTTTGAAACGGAAGATTCAAAATCCTAATCATCGTTAAGGGGTAACACCACAGTGACCTCTCCAGAAATAACGCTTTTTCAGATTTCTTTTCGAAAATTAGAAAGTTTCTATTCAAATTGAACTACATGAAGGTGTTCCGCTACTATTAAAGTACGAAATAATTTTTGTGTGGAATTTTATTGTGAAAAATGACGGCTTGACAGGTGAATGACTGTGGAGCACTGTGAAAATTCATGGTCGTGCGGGGGGATAAATAACTCAGTCCAGAATTAACGTAGAACACAGAATCAAAAATAATTATTTTCTGTAATCCAAAAGCTAGTGAAATACGTATCCGTTTTGAAAAATGTGCATTTCCCACGAAATGGCATCGGTTTGAAGAAAAAAGTAGAATTTTCACCCTAAATTTCGTTACTTAATGTTGAATAAAAAACGCAAACATCAATATTTCGAAAAACCCGTACGTATTTCACTAGATAATCATATCACGAATACAATAAAAAAACCCCGAGGTGATTGATTGAAAATCGGCGGAGCTAGAACTCCCACCGACTTTCGACATACTGTTTTGAAATAAACGCGTTTATAGTTTTTGTAACAGTTGAGTCGTGCGTGTTTAGTCGGACCTATGTTTGTAGCTTACGGTATATCATTTTCGGGTCCTCAAAGAGTACTTTAAGCCAAAAACAAATTTTTTGTTTTTTTTTTAAATTCCACTGTGGTGTTACTCCTTAAACCATTCACAATCAGAAGATCGAGGTTCAATTCCCGTTACAGAACGCACATTTCCTCTCCAATCATGTTCTTCAGATTCGCGATCTTGATAAGATTCAATATACATAGAATTTTGTTTCTCGAATATCGGAAACGACTCCAAGAAGCCGATGTGTAATGACCCCACACACAGGGGAAGAAATAAGAAAAATGTGAATGAAATTTGATAATGATTATATTTCTAATCGTAAACCTGGGTTATGCAAATGTAAATACAAATGCAAAATACCTCTGAGATGTTGAGCTCAAAAATAGATTTTTCGAAAGAAGCTTCATAATTTCGACCAGAAATGATTACCATACGTATCCTATTTGCATAGGTCTCGTGATAAAACACGTTCTCCAACTTGGAATAAAATCAAATTATCATTCGTAATAGTGTGAAGATCTGGACTTATCTAACACAGTACGCAAGTATCTCTTTCTTTCTCTTAACGACATGAAATGAGAGAATACTGTACGGTATACTTGATGAGTTTAGATACTTTCAGCATATAATTTATCACTCGTGTTCCATGTTATTTGTTTTAAATTACGGATTCTCTCCGAGATCCTCTGGATACTGTTTCTATAATGAGCACTTCGATATTATTCTTTCAACAGAGGTGTGAATAAAACTTGGAAATCTCAATAAAAAAACCGTCCTATTGACATTTCCGATTATAAGGACAACAAAAGTAGCAATGGATATCATCCTACTGGGGTTCGCATTGATGTTGCGAATCCTTGAATTTAAGATGCAAATGTTCGGATGAAATTTATCACAGCGCGATGAATGCAATTCGTTATTACTCTTCTTATTCTCGAAATTTAACATATCGGAAAGAATAAGTGGCATATTCTCTCGTTTCTTGATATATCAACACGAGATGTAGAATTCTGGAGGAATGCGATGTAAATATAGCATTCAGAGGTATATAATGAGAAACAATTGTTATGTTTTCTTTGTTCACGTGTGATACAGTGGTACAGAATTTTGAATGATTTTGAATCGTGGAGAAATTTGCTTCATTGTGGATATCTTTGGATCTAAAAGACAGAAGTATAATTCTCATCGTGGGATTCTGAAACCTGACAATGATACAATGCAGAGGTTGACAAGATTTATGTTCATTTAAATAGGAAAATTCGAATATTTGAAAGAAAATTCAATGAAATTCAATGAGTGGATAAAAACATATCTGAGGGGAAGATTTTTTGCCAAGTTCACATTCTCCTGTTTAAAATATTCCCTAGAATTCCATTGAATCATAGGAAATTGAATATATTTTGATAAAATTCAATAATATTCGATCAGAAATTTTACAAGATGTTTGCCCCAGTAATTTGAAAGAAAAATCTTTGGGTCTAAGCAGTGCCGTCTTTCTGCATAAGCTTTGTAGGCTCGGGCCTAGGGCCCCACGCTGATGGGGGTCCCCGACACCTTGAACCACAATTCTTTTAATCCTATAAGAAAAAGATTTTTTATAATAAAAGGAGTAAAACATGAGCTATGGATATCCAAATTGCACAGCCAAACGAACATATTGATATATATTCATAATTGATTGAAATTTGCAAAAAGATATTACTATATATAAGTAAAAAAATTCGGCACTGGATCTAAGACTCTGCATTCAGCCAAGATAATGCCTCAGATGATCTAATTTTCAGAAAACGAGATTTTTAGCTAAGATACATCCCTCATCCTTTTTCTCAACTTAAAATTTGTACAATCAATTCATTTGCATATATCATTCTACTTTCGAATGCCCTTTACCTCTGAACTGTAACCAAAGATCCATAAAAAAATTTCTCTCCTCAACACAACCAGTCACATACAATTATGATTTCAATAAACTTCACAATCACCTTTTATGAACTTGGGGTTTCGAGATACCATTTCTCCGTATAACCGAAAAATTGTTACATCATGTTGATACCTCTTCCATTTCCTCATGAGTAATATAATTCTGAAAAACTCTCATAGTATATACACACCGGAACGTTTTTGTTACACTTGATGAGAATCTACAAAAAAGTTAATGAGGTCCCGAGGAAGATATCGAATGATGTCTAAAACATCAGATCGCTCTGTGTGCTCTCTCTTGAATTCATCAAAAAGAATACAAGGCCTAATTAAGAGTTACGAATGTTACAGTGATTCCATTTTTAAACATCTACTGGAGGTTTTGAATCTGAGCTATATCAGTTTCTCACATCATTTCGTATATCATAAAGTACGTAACAACACGAGGGGAATGTTTTATCGAGGATTTGCATTCCGCGTAATTTCATTCTCCCAAAAAGATCATCCGTTCTCGAGTTATGTAAATCCTTCGGCATTTTCAACATCTAAGAACAGAAATTCGGTACTCAAATTTCTAATGTGAAGTTTTTGTTTAGAATTGTATACAACGCATTGAAGAATCCATGTATCACATACAAAAAAAACGTGAGAAAGTAAAAATATATTGTATGTATACACTGTTTCGTGTGTCTTTATTTTCATTGTTCAAAGGACGATATCTCTTGACCCATTGAGATCCTTTAGAAAAGAAATATGATATTTTTGATGAAAGTCTTTCTTTTATGTCTTGTTTTCATTTCAAGTGCGATTAGTGATGGTAATTGAGTCGTGTATCATTCACTCAATTTTTATATACGCCTGTTGTGAAATAGTATCTTCAATTTCGAGAACATTTAGTTCGAAAATATAATCGGAATTTATTCAATTCAATTCATATCGGTTTATTCTATTGTTATGAAAAAGAGGATATGCGATGCACACGATCTGGACGAAGGGAGGGGATGATTTGATCCTGATTGGAAATTGATCCCCCCGGGACCTGATCAAGTTCACTTCGATTTTGTTTTGTCCGGGGAAGGATTGCATGACATCGGAACTTAGTTGAGGACATTTTGTTTGAATCGAGACTCAATAAAAGATTGCGAATCAAGATATAGAAAAATAAAATTGAATTAGTTTTAGAACAAACTATACATTCATGAAAATCATTATCTAAACGAAGAAAAAAGAAATTCGCTGTACAAGCAAAATCTGATTTTGTTGGATACCTTTCGCTGGAACAGCAAATTTTCCGCCTTGACAGCAATCTATTTGCTATCACAGGAATTTGTTAGCGACGAAAACATTCTTTGTTTTTGTAGCTATGACAATAAAAAATGTCGATTCCTCCAGCAAAATTTGTTTACTACTCTTTATATTCACGGAAAGATCAACTTCATTCATAATGAACAGTTGATTTTTAATATGTGGAAAAATGACTATCAATTCAAGGAAAAAGAGGATCGTCTTAAAAATAAAAGTGACCATTGGCATGAGATGGGCGCAACCCTGCCGCAAGATTGCTACAGCGTTGGCTCATCCTTGGCGAACAAATTTTTGTATGGTCTGCCAATGACGGCATATGCTATCACAACCCTGTTTCCAGTGTTGGGTCTTGATTGTGGAAACAAATGGGCTGAGGCTGGAATGATGTTATCATTTCAGAGTTGCGCCATGCCTGGTAGCCTAGGCTCGGCCCATCTTGGTGAGCCTTGCGGCAACCTAGCGCCCATGGTCAATTTTTACCTGGAATACGGAAAATTCCGATCATGGGATGGGAAATCAATTTCCGATACATGTATATGAAATTTCCCATAAATTTAACTGAGAATTTCAAACTTTATAGGATTTTTACTATCATTTTGCAGTAAATTTCCGGTAAAATACGGAAAATTCCTAACACATGTATGTGTTAATTACTTCCGAACATTTACATTTTACAGTCTATGGATATTCTTCAATGATCCTCTTTTTCCTTAGATTGACAGTCATTTTTTTAAACATTAATGAACTTGATCTTCCCGAGTAATACAGTAGACTCTCTAAATGTGTCCTCCGACCTCTCTTTTCCACTTTCCGTCATGTGGAATGTTGAAAAGAGAGGTCGGTGGACACATTCGGAGAGTCTACTGTATTGAAAAGTTGACTAGTCCGGCAAAATATTTTACTGCTTGAGTTAATTATGTTGCTCCCTCAGCAATCTACTTAGCTGTAGCAGCGGATTTTTATCTAGGTTAGCGAAGAGATTTGCTATTTTATAAATAATACCTCGAGTTGCTGTGCCAGCAAATGTTTCCTGCGTATATCAGCCGATAGAAACTTCTTTATGCGCGAGAAAATATTTCATTCCTTCAATGACTCTCTGCGGATTCAATTGCGATCTATCACGAAATGCAAGCGGAGCAAACTCAACTCAAATCATAAAAATACACTGTAAAAAAATTTCACCGGAAAATTCCAGTACATGTACTGGAAGTCATTAACCTGTACATGTACCGGAAAATTTCAGCACATTTGTACTGCAAAAATTCAGTGCAAACGTTATGGAATTTCCGCATCAAAACTGGAAATTTTCTGAGCCTCGGTACTGGAATTTTTCAGTACACGAGCTGGACTTTTCCAGGACATGTACTGGAAAATTAATGCTGAAAATATCCATGAAAATTGAAAAAAAATTGCTCACGCAAAGTGATTTTGCAGGGTCCTTGTGTTCCAAGATGATTGAGAAACTTTTGATCGTTCATTTGGATGGACAGAAACTCATGTCTACCTAACAGGATTTGAACCCACACTTTTCTACCTGCCTACCAACTGAAACCTAAGACCTAACCGATGAGCTATAGCGCGACATGTTGGGAGGCCAGCTTGGGTTACTACATATGCTTCATATCTAGAACACAAGAGGATAAGTCTTGGAAAAACCTCATATATCAATTTCATTGGCTACAATTACAATTATTATTCAAAATCTCAATCAGGAAATTTTTAATATAAAGACTTGAAATTTTTCCTGCCAGAAATGACGAAGTCCAATAGAAGTGGAAAATTTCAGTGCAACAGTGATTAAATTCCGTTGCATAGCAACTGGAAAATTCCATCACACGACCTGAAAATTGCAGTTCAAAACCTGTATAATTCAATTGCATAGTAACTGGAAAATTCCATCACAAAACCTGAGAATTGCAGTTAAAAACCTGTATAATTCCAGTATACCAACGATTAGGTTTTTTTTTCTAAATTCCAAATTTTTTCTCAAGTCCTTTTTGAGGGAATATTTTTTTTTGGTGCACAAGAACTATAAAATTGTAGTACGAGCCGGTAAAATTTTCGCGAAATCATGGCAAAATTTCAGTACATCATCTCAAACTTGAAAATTCCAGTACAATGACTGAATTTTCAGTTATGCTTGGTAAATTTTCAGTAACGTAACAACAAAATCTCTGTACATGTACTGGAATATCCATATTCCAGTACTAGCACTGGAAATTTCCAGTCCAGTTGCACAGTAAATTTCCAGTTTTTTTTTACAGTGTACGAGCATATCGCAAGCCCCGTTTGGATGATGTTAATGCGAGTGAGACACGTCTCGTTCATTTTGTAAGAATAAAGATTCTTTTGATTGTTGATCATTTTTTTGCACTCCAACATGTTCATCCTCATTCACAACGGAAAAAGTGTGTGGTTGGAAGAACAAAATATTTGAATCAATATGAGAACAATCAAAACTTTTTCCCGAGTAGAAATCACTCTGGTCGTTCTCTAGGCAATTACAAGGCCTTACGAGGCCTTGCAACTCCTCACAAGGGCCTGGTGAGGCCTCGCAAGACCTATAGAATTACTAGAGTGATTTCTCCTAGGGTTGTTACTTCGACCAAGTGTTTGTTGTGCCAACAAAATTATTTGAGTACTAAATTTTTGACAAAAATATTGTGTTGGAGCATCAATAATATTTCATATGAAGTACAAAATATTTTTGTGAAAGATTTAGTAACAAAACAATTTTATTGGAAGGATAAAAACTCGGAGTAACAAAAGCTTTTGATTGTTTATATATTAATCGTATGTTCCAAAAAAATTCTCCTATTAAAATCAACAGCGTCAAAGTTTGTCCAAAAGTTTCAGAGTTTTTCACGAGTCAAAAAAAAAATGCATGAAAATCCTCATTCAAAACGAACCAGCTTATTTTCACCAAAATCATCCTCATCGGGTCTTTGATGGACAGATACGGCAGATTCTGGATAATTTTGTTAGGTTTCTACGAAATGTCCCATGCAGCTGACGTTAATTTAGTCAGGGTACAGTTTATACATGATTTATACATAATTTCATGCATAATTATGAATTTTCTCCACAGAAATTTCCATAAGTTGAGCACAAAATACTGATAAATATACATAAACTGTGTGCAAAATGCACGTAATTCACATTACTCATTTCCATAACTCGGTTATACGTAGTTAATGTATGATATTCTCCCATGGTATTACAAGGTACTGTTCGCCTAGATGTATTTAGAGACTATACATACGTAAATATATGAACAGTTCATGAGCTCACTAACCAGGATTGAATTTCTATTTTCACAGATATTGAATTCCCGCGTACGGAACACTGTAAAAAAAAAACTGGAAATTTACTGTGCAACTGGACTGGAAATTTCCAGTGCTAGTACTGGAATATGGATATTCCAGTACATGTACAGAGATTTTGTTGTTACGTTACTGAAAATTTACCAAGCATAACTGAAAATTCAGTCATTGTACTGGAATTTTCAAGTTTGAGATGATGTACTGAAATTTTGCCATGATTTCGCGAAAATTTTACCGGCTCGTACTACAATTTTATAGTTCTTGTGCACCAAAAAAAAATATTCCCTCAAAAAGAACTTGAGAAAAAATTTGGAATTTAGAAAAAAAAACCTAATCGTTGGTATACTGGAATTATACAGGTTTTTAACTGCAATTCTCAGGTTTTGTGATGGAATTTTCCAGTTACTATGCAATTGAATTATACAGGTTTTGAACTGCAATTTTCAGGTCGTGTGATGGAATTTTCCAGTTGCTATGCAACGGAATTTAATCACTGTTGCACTGAAATTTTCCACTTCTATTGGACTTCGTCATTTCTGGCAGGAAAAATTTCAAGTCTTTATATTAAAAATTTCCTGATTGAGATTTTGAATAATAATTGTAATTGTAGCCAATGAAATTGATATATGAGGTTTTTCCAAGACTTATCCTCTTGTGTTCTAGATATGAAGCATATGTAGTAACCCAAGCTGGCCTTCCAACATGTCGCGCTATAGCTCATCGGTTAGGTCTTAGGTTTCAGTTGGTAGGCAGGTAGAAAAGTGTGGGTTCAAATCCTGTTAGGTAGACATGAGTTTCTGTCCATCCAAATGAACGATCAAAAGTTTCTCAATCATCTTGGAACACAAGGACCCTGCAAAATCACTTTGCGTGAGCAATTTTTTTTCAATTTTCATGGATATTTTCAGCATTAATTTTCCAGTACATGTCCTGGAAAAGTCCAGCTCGTGTACTGAAAAATTCCAGTACCGAGGCTCAGAAAATTTCCAGTTTTGATGCGGAAATTCCATAACGTTTGCACTGAATTTTTGCAGTACAAATGTGCTGAAATTTTCCGGTACATGTACAGGTTAATGACTTCCAGTACATGTACTGGAATTTTCCGGTGAAATTTTTTTACAGTGAATGCAATGTTTTTTGTTCGATCTTTATTATAAACAGAATGTTATACATGCAGCAGTACTTCGAATTCAAGGATTCCGTTTGGGAACACTCATTGTTCAAGGGAGGGAGTTTAAAGTCAATTTAGTATAACAAAAACCATATTTTCGATAATTTTTTTTTGACGACGGAAGTAGTATATGCGGCATTTCACGCTAAATTTACGTATCAAATAACTTTAAACAACTCTTTGATTTGTTTCCAATTTTTGGACGGTACAGTACAGTACCCACTGGGAGGAATCTTGTTGTCAATTTTTATATTTTGATTTCTAGCCATTCAAAAAATATGAACTTTTCATGAAGAGAGACTTTTGTTTTCAAATGGTTATATTTTCACGGAAAATTGATCTTTCCTCATGATTTTGTTTTTTGAAATTCTTATTTTTGAATGCAGTGCACGAGGAGGAATGAAAAAACACTACCATGAGCGTTGTTACTACGCGTTTTTCATTTTTTCTTTCATTCAATTCATTTTCAGTTGGAAAATTTGTTCTCTCATTCATCTCTCAACATTGTAAACATTCAAATTCGTCTATCACCTGGTAAATATTGAGTGGTTAGTTATTTGATAGGTAAATTTCGCATAGAATGCTCCATATATTGATTTTCATAATGATTAGATAACAAAGCGACATTTGAAGAATGCTCTGTGAAATTTTTATCACTTTTTATGAAGGAATAAACCATTAACAGCAACCCTCCACTGACATCTAAACACGAAGAACGTTTCATTGCGATGCCCCTCATAACTCACACTGTGAAGAATGATTGCGGAATTTCCCTTCAGAAAATGGTGGTAGCAAAGCTCCCCCATAGATAGGAAATTATTAACCTTAATTCTCAGAACTTTTCCTGATTTGTAGAGAATTCAGCACTCAAAAAACAAAATCATTGCTGAAGGAGTAGTGGAAAACTCCTTCATTTCTGATGAAAAAACAATTCCCCCACGATGAGGAGATGAAATCCAGCAGTAGCGTAAAGAAAAACTTTCCGCATTTTTCACAGCGCATCACTGGATCATCTGAAATCAAGAAACCAAAATGATTTTATTAGTTGATAAGTTTTTTCAGGAAATGACTTAGTGTTTTTTGTTGATCTTTTAAGTTTTCACAGCACTCAGAAGTCAAAATACTGGTTTTTCATTTGAAAAATAGACAACTTTTCTATTTTAAAAAATGTTAAAATTTTGAGAAAACCTACAGAATTTTATCAACTAATGAAACCCTTTTGATTTTGTTTTATTTCAGATGATCCAATGATGCGTTCTGAAAGGCGACGCAATGGAATTTATTTTTAGAAGCTTGCGCAGAGCTGCTGTCAATGCACTGTTAAAAAAATTCTTCAATTCAATAGGAAATTCTTTATGAAATATCATATTTCCATGTTGAATTTGAAGATAGTGCAGCTTAAATTCAATATTGATTGTGAAATTTCGAAATTTCTTTCTAAAATGGAACAATTGTTTATTAAATCTTCTCAATATGTTATTAAAATTGAGAAGAAAATTCTTAAAATTGAGAATTACATTACTGAATTCAATATTTTATTATGAAATTTAATAAACTGTTCATGTAAAAAACTTCATAATATTCTTATAAAGTTTCAGGCAGATTTATCCAACAGTGTGGCTCATTTCTTCATAAAAACTAATAAAAATGTCACAGAGTATTCTTCAAAAGTTACTTCATTATATAGAAATTATAGAAATAAATATATATTAAGTGGATCGTCAAAAAAAAAATTATCATAAATATGCTGTTTCTTTGTACATCGAAAAAACATTTCTCCCAATCAAATAAATATTCATTTGTCCTGTGCCAAAGAAATATTGATTAAAATTACCAAAATATTCTTTGGAACCAAAATAATTTATTGGATTAAACGATTACAACCATCCAATTGATTCAAATGAATTATTTTGATCTCAAAGAATATTTTGTTAATTCTAATAAATATTTCTTTGGTACGGGACAAATAAATATTCATTTGACTGGAAGAGATTTTTCTTTCAGTATATTGAAAGAAGCTTATTGGCAAAACTGTGGGTTGATAGAAACTTTTGAACCAAACTACACGTTCAATCAACCAATGTTGAATCAATTTTCGCTTCCCGTAGTTTTAATACAATCCAGTTGAAGTTTAAAGCTCCCCACAGCTCGTTTCGCGGCTCGTGGCGACACTGCAAATGATTCCTCCTGGATATATTAAATAATTTATTGATCCATCAACATTTACGAATGGACCATACAATATGTCACAATTTTATCTCTTCATATTCCTATCCACTCACTATTATTCCTATGTTGAAATCACTAATTATTTAGAACCTAGAATCAGAGCCTGTTTATGGGGATAATTCATCCAACATCGACATTATTGTCATTTCACGTCTGACCTACATAAGATCGCCAGGCATCATATGAAAGCAGTGCGAATGACAATCATATTTCTTGACTGGATCTATTATAAGACAACATAAAATATGGTGTGTAAATAATACAAGTCTTTGTCTGTAACCGCGATGAGCAAGTGTAATTATGAAAGTACTTGGAGTAATCGGAATAGAATACATTTGTTGTTTTTCTCGTAACTGAACAGCTCATAAGAAGTGTTTATAGATATCTTGTATACATTATAGTTCGAGAGGAACTAATAGAAAATTTCATTCATATTTTCAAATATAAACCACATTCTCAAATTGTACTTCGAATGAAAAATAATAAGTTCTAACGTGAGAAGATTAATATCCACATGAGAGTTAAGATTGGTGAAAATTCCAGACAGCACATGTTTTGAGAGGTGGCCCACCTTTCAATGAAACAGAATAGGCAAATTTTGGGATTTGTTTTTCAAGGGATGATGAGACGAATCGAAATTCTGTGAACGGACATACGAATATTTTTTTGTAGTCATTGAAAGATACAATATCCCTACGAACAATGATTACTGGCGTTTCAATGGGCCGCTGATGGTCCGGCAATGCCGTGGAAGAGCCATCACTGGTCCTTTAAAACGCCAGCAGTCGTGTTTGCTGGGATTCTTTCGTTGATGAACTTTTTGAAAAAGGTTAAATAGACAGATCAGCATCCCCGATAGTTTTTCATTTTGAAAGATACCTGAATTCTTCTCCATCATGCATTTGAACAGGGTTAGAGGAGTGAGAAGAATCCCTTTGAAATATTAGCTTTTACCAAAATGACATGTTGCAAGGAAAAATCGTTGAAGAATTGTTCGTAAGAAGAAAACAAAAATTACACAATATATCGACAAAATCATCCATACTTTTCCATAGAATCCAGCTTTGATGAAGTTAGGCACTTGACATGCTATGCGAAATTTGTGTACTTGAGAATTTTGTTCACCTATCATATTTTGGTGCATTAAAATTACAATTTTTTGAAAATTCCAAAGTGACTTACCCTTTCAATTAATCATAATTTGATTGACAAAAACCATTACTGATATATTTTTTGCATTACTCTTACGAAATCATATTTGAATTGAAAATTAAGACTTTTATTTACCATTCTTTCGAAATTCAAGTCAAGTTTTCACTTGAACATGTATAAAATTGGGGAATACTTTTGATTCACTGTCAAAATTCTGACTGATGTGAGAATATCATGTGATTTTCGTTGCAAAAAGAGATACCGTTAACAATTTCCTTCTATCCTGCATCTTTTAATTGAATGATTGAATATTTAGTTATCTGCGATACCGAAATACGTCACGAAACACAACGAATAGCTATAAATTCATTCACCCGAACATTGTTTCACGGTTGAATATATTATATATTATGATATAAACTTTCATGGAACCCCTAATAGCCACTTTCTAAGATGATCGATACGTCAGAATGTAATATCTCTATTCAAAGAAGAATCGATAGAATACAATGAAAAACTGAATGTAATTGAAATCGATTGGTTCCAGTTAGCAGAGATGACTTTCAATTGTTCAAAATTGAGTGACAGTAATCGATTTCGATCAGATCTGATATTTGTTCATCGGAATTCGTGGACTTCAATGACAGTGTGAAACGATGATTATTTTCTCTAGGTCAATTAGGAGACTCGGAGATGTCTCTTTTTTCATTCAAAACTCCATCACCGCTCTCCCTAAATCTCATTCAACATTAGAAATCTCCAAACGACATAAATCTCATACACACGTACCAAGCAATTCTCATTTCTTTCAATTGTGATTTTGAACAAAAACAAAACCATGATAAATGACCAGGACTTCTTCCCAGGATGGTTAAACCGATCATTTCGTTTTGACAATTTTTCAACCTCCAAGCTGTTTCCCATTATTTCAACAAAGCACAAACGACGACCCATTTCTTTCACCTTCCACACAACAATTAATCTTCATCGCAAAATAATCCCTGTCGAGAATACATACTCGAACACTACGTTACGTGTTCCAAATAAACTTGAAAAAAAAAAAAAAACAAAAGTGTAAATGAACGTGAAATCGAAACCCCGCAAAGGGCATCATCGAAACATTTCACTGGAAACTTTGGTGAAACAAGATAACAATGAACCGCGTAAGAGGTAGAACGCCTCTTCCTGTAACGCAGCAGTGGTATATATTATGTTTCCACGTGTGTTTAATGTATCTCTTTTCGTTTGATAATTCAAAAGAGAGGAACGATAAAAGAAGATGAACGACCACGACACGTGGAACGTGCGATAATCGAGTATATAATATAAGACGGTCTTCCTGCTTTCTCGACACGGAACGAAGTGGGAAAAGAGGAACATCGAGTGGGGCGAGGAGAGAAGTGGCTGGGGATTTTGCTTTCTTTCCCATGCGAACGCCTTGAGACAACTAGAATGACGACGATCTGGTTGCACGATTGTACTACGAGACACGTACAACGGGAGATTGAAAAGATCAGATCTAGCTCAACGCAAGTAGTGAAGAATGTGTGGCAACCACAAACTCTAGTTTCGCACTAGTAAAGGTGCTATATAACCGTTGGTAATTTATTCGTCATTCGCGAACGTACGTTGTTGGTTCAGGTCCAGGAAACGATGATCGGTATAACGTCGTCGTCAAATTGCGAAAATCTTTCGTCCGTTTTACGAATACATTGTACTTCCACCACTTTCGTTTCATTCTACTCCCTCGAGATTTATTGTGGAAAATATTTATTTAGATTTTTTACTACTACGAAATTATGCAAACTGTTACTATCGTAGGATGAAAAAAAGTCGTCAGTTTCAATGAGTCTATATTTTTCAGAAAGAAACGTCATTTGTTACATGCATTGAGGCTTCAATATTGTGTCCTTGGGAAGAACTTAATTTTTATTGCTTGATTTTAATTTCACAGCAAGAAATAATGGGACATTGCCGAAGATTTATAAATGGTCCAGTACTGGAGAGGATATATTTGTTAGATTTTGTCAAAAACGAACGAAGGTCGTTTGCAAATCCCAACTAGAAATTTCCTCTTCCAAATACTGGACCATCTTATAATAAGTGATTTACTGAAATCAAGCATACAAGTCATAAAGGGAGAATTCATGAGAGTAATTAATGATTCGCTGAGCAAAGGCATTTGTCCAGAAGAATGGAAAACTTCTACAATAATTCCAATTCCTAAGCTACAAAAACCTAAGAAAGCTAGTGAATATAGACCGATAAACATATTACCAGTTTATGAGAAGGTACTAGAATTGGAAGTGGAAGAACAAATACAGAAGTATTTACAAGACAATGATGTGATACCGGAGCACCAATCAGGTTTTAGGAAAAATCATTCTTGAGAGACAGCGCTACAAACTATTATTGATGAATGGAAATTGATGATTAGTGAGGGGGAAATTGTGGGTGTCATATTTTTGGATTTGAAACGAGCATTCGAGACAGTAGATAGAGAGAGGCTTATAGAAAAACTACATCAGTATGGAATAAGAGGAATGGTACTTGAATGGATTAAATCACACCTTAATAATAGAACCCAAAAAGTTGAGTTTAATAATCAATGGTCGAAATGTATTGCAACGGAGTATGGTGTACCACAAGGATCTGTGCTGGGGCCCCTATTTTCCATATCATATATAAATGACATAATTCAATTCTGTCCAGAAGGACAGTAGTAGTATCAAAATATTCGTAGATGATACAATTATATATGTAAAAGGGGGCAGCAGTGCGGAAGTAGAAATGAAACTGAATGAAGCATTACTTGTAATTGAAAATTAGATGAGTAGAAGCAGATTGAAAATGAATGCTGCTAAAACAAAATATATGTTAATGAGAAGTGTGCGAAAGAAGTTAAAGGAATGTACAACAGTAAGATGCTTAGATGGTACAGAAATAGAACGTGTGGGAAGTGCCAAATATCTTGATGTCATTATCGATAGTAAACTGCGATTTGAAACTTACGGTTTATAAAACGATAATAGCACACCTCATTTTGAATATTGTGCGACATTGGTGGTGGGATTCGGTGAGACACAGTTGACAAAATTACAGATAGCGCAGAACCGGGCTATGAGAGTCATATTACAATGCGATAGATATACTATAAGGTAGAAGGGATGTTAGAAGCGTTGGAATTTATGTCAGTAAGGCAACGTTTGTATTATAACGTATGTATTTTTATCTTCAAAATGTTGAATGGGATCGTATCCCATTATCCCAATTAGCTACTGAATTGAAATTAGTAGGGGGTCGGACTAGGCAAGCTGGAAATGTGACAATACAATTTAGGAGGACTAAGAATGCGCAGAAAAGCTTGTTTTATGAAGGTGTCAAAATGTACAATGCTATACCAGCTGAGATAAAACGGAGTGATAGTCTTGCTATATTTAAACGTGAGTTGAAAGAATTTATTAGATTGTCAGTTCCTGAAATGTAAATGTAGAAGACTCGAATTGGGGCAAAAACAGGATCTTAGATCCAAAGAGTTGGATTCTTAGCAAGGATCAAAGACGACGCAGAAAAGTGTCTCTTTGGAACATAGTATATTGTAAAAAATGTGGGGGAATCGATTTCCCATAAAAATTGACAGACTTCTCCACCACTTTGAGGAATTATTTTGTTTTTTAGGTGTTGAATCCTCTCCAAATGAATGCTGGAGGAACTTTGCTGCCACCATTTTTTGGAGGAAAATTCCACAAATTATTTCTTACAGTGTAGTGTTTGTAGTTTACATTTGATATAGGAAAAAATGTTTATAATATATTTTCAGTAGCATGAGCTATGTACTTGCCTGATTATGTGATGTGAATTTATGTGTCTACAAATTAAAATTCGACATAATATAATTGACCATGTCAGATACCAGGGGCGGCTCTTTTCTCCGTGAACGCTGGATCTTGAAAACAGCTTAAAACAGCTTTGTGATGATATTGAATCAATGCTGGAATACCTACGCCATAAATTATTCGATATCACAAACAGACGGCAATGCACCGGCATTATTCGCGTGGTTGTGGTCTAATATTTCATCCGCGTATTCCGCGATATCGGCTTTCTTTATCTTCTTAATGGATTGAGAATAGATGAATACTTCATTTTCGTGCCGATATCTCACGGTGCGAAGATGAAGTATTGAAACAAAGCTATGAATGCGTAGGAGGTAATAGCCGGAGCTAAGTTTCAAACACTTCGCTTACGCACAGTCATAACTCGTTAATTGTAGTTTAGGTGAGACTCCTCTATCATAATTTCAGACTTTCCCCCTCAAATACTAATGACAATACAGGTTCACATAAACTCACAATCCGAGGAGTATATTGTCATTTCAGTACCAGACTTTGTTATCGTTTCGATGCAGTGTCAATACTGGCGAATTAACTAGTCAATTTCTACTTGTAAATATTTGAAAGATTGAAAAATTTCACAAATATCGTTGGATCACAAGAGACTCTGATATTAAAAAGAAAGTGATCAATATTAAATCCTCTAATGCTGAATCAATCGATCATTTATTTTACAGGAGCACTAAAACACCAAGTTCGAGGAGATCAACGTTTTCGGAGGCTACTTTGTCAAGATGGTGGATTGATCCACCCTCGCAAAGCATCATTAAGGATTTTTGGTAAGCATTACCGTACATTTTCATCCAAAATACATGATTTGATATTCCTTACATACATTCCAATACAAATCATTGACTCTTGAAATTTGCACCACGAATTGTTATTCGCCAGTGATACAATTCAATCTCTTTCCAACGTTAACACTTTTTAGAATTGAAAACAATTTTGTTAGAATATAAATCTAAAACAATCTATAATCATTGCACAGCGGACGCTTAGCTTTAATGATGATCGCGTGATACCGTAGCATGAAGAGGTGGAGAAGTTTCAGAAATCTTTAATAATAGTTTTACAAGTCGTGACTAGGAAAGATGAATTCCCCGCCTATAGCTTTAGCAAGTTTGCGGTCCAGTTTGATTCTATCGTTATCTCAAGATTCACTCAATTTAATTTGACTTAGCTTTCTTTCCTCTGAATCACATGAGAGATCTTACTTCTCGTCTGAAATTACATTTGAATTAGTTTAATTATTCTGAAATACTTCGGTAGCGTAGTACTTGTACCGTAATTTCATACAATTAAGGATCCATTTTGATTCTAATGCGTATTTAATAATGTACTTTGAAGTCAAATAAAATAATGGATTAATATACATTGTTGCGCATTGTCTTGTATTTTATTTGTATGTTTGTTGAAAGTTGAGAGTCAATTAATAGAGAAATGGAATTTTCATCTCTGTGGATTCGAATGGAACTTTAACACTTTGATTCAGTACTTAATTGTCAACGATTAAAGTTTAGAAAATGTTTTTTTCTGTTCACGTCGATTCTTTATAGTGACAAACAAGATTCAGAGGGGAAAAATTACTCTCTGAAATTGATAACTTATCATTCTTTTGAGAGTAATAAGATATATTTGATGTCTATTCTGCGGAAAATGTCAGCCAACTCCGATTTTTCTAATATTTTTATAGTAAATTTTTATCGCGGTGCAATTAATTTCTCTCTGTTAAAATTTATATATTAATCATTCAAAAATAATATTTATTCGCAATAGGTTCAAAACCAGCCATTTGAAGGTTTTTGATTAAGTATCTCGATAAAATGGAATTCAATGGATGTCTTTAACCAAAGGTATTCATCAATTTCACATCTTCGGATATCTTTTAATGAAGTTCAAGATGTTTTACGCAATAAAATCGAAGATGTATCATCGTTTCTAATATTTATAAAGAAGTAAATTTGCATATAATTCATTGAAATCACATCAAAGGAATGTATTAATCATCCGGATGATAAGTAACTTTATAATATAATTAACGCATTAGCCAATTCATTTTCTCAAAAACCCACAAAGAATCATCTTTCGTACCAATTAGGCTGATTCCAAGGATTGACGCGCTTTGATGATATCTGTTCTTAAGAAAGCAATAACCCAGAGAGTAATCATTGCGGAAATTATTGACTCTTGGCATTTTCATTGTGCTACGCAATTTTACGTTTAACTGTTAGTTCATTCGTTGATTCATTCCTTCGGTTGGTTGTTCGTTCGTTCGAGTAAACCGCAATAAGTATTATAATATATAACTCCTACTTTCAGCTGATAAACATGAGATGATGATGTATCTCTATCTCATCTCTGACTCAAGATATTTCCATTTCTGACACTGTGTTTTTTTTCCCTGCGTTCGTTAAAACCTTCCATCACTGAATATCAACTTCCCAACGAGTCTTCCTCCATTCTCATCATCAATATTGAAAATAGAAAAACGCGCTGTTTCAAATGAACCGCTCGGTGTCTTCTTTATGTGAGTTGTTCTAGATTGAGAAATGATTGCATTCTTTCAGGCGTCATCGATACAATTGAAAGCAGAATTTCATGTACAGGAAGGACTGGTTCAAATTCTATTGGGGAACGAAAAATAAATAATGATTACGTTTTATACGTGAACTCATTGCAATCCCATGATCAATCACACATCGTATAACTTCACAAATGTGGAATTATGTAACAAATATAAATGCAATCACCTAGAAAAGATTCGTACGAAATTATATGGAGTCAAATGAGGGGAAGGAAATCATGCGATTATGTGTGTAAATTATATGAAGTTTATATAAATATTCAATCCAATTTCATAGATCAAATACCACAAATTTGAATTTAAATCTATTCCTGAATTCTTCGGGAATAATGAATCTTTCAATGATATTTCACGGTAGGTGGATGCGCGATCGTATTTATCAACCAAACTCGCTTAACCAAGACAGCACAAGCATACTCCCCCGAGTGGGAAAATTCCCAAAATCATGTATAAATTGTATATAACTTATATATAATCTGAAAAATTTTTCCACTCTGGTAATAAATTGATAAGAATTTGTTTGATGTTCTTAGAGAAATCCTCATTACGGCCACCCGAATGAACGTCTCATGAATTTATAGTATTCAGAATAAATTCCTTATGAATTCTTAAAGTGTTGATTTGATGCGACCGGAACGGAAGTTCGTTCAGAGCTATGGTGTGCTGTTTGTGAAATTATGCAGGATCAAAAAATATTTTCTAGAAGTTTTTGAGACACTTAAAAGAGTGTTGCAGAGGTTGAAAGCGAATGTACACACAGTCATTTCACGCTTTTCGAGTATGAAAGTGACGAACTTGCACTAAATTTTTGTTTCTTTCCCATCAAAAGTCAATTGTTCGGGCAATGCAATTTTTGAAAAAAAGCAAAAAAACAACCCGGAAATACAATTCTCACACTCGAATACAGATATCCATTCAAGGTGCTAAGGGGCTAACAGCTCAACAGTGAACAGTTTCACAGGTAATTTGAGAATAATGTTGGGATTGGAATGCAGGATGTACAGTTCCATTTGAGGATTTATGAATGACTCGGTTGGAATTATAACGTACAAAGTAGGTAATTTGCATAAAAATACATCAACAGACACAACGATTGTTGGTATTTCAAAGATCTGTTAACCGAACTTTACCGGTACGGTTCATTATTGATCCGTTAAAACGTCGATCACTGGTATTTGCAGAGGATTTGAATGCGCAATGAGGAAATGAAATTTTCATTGTAATAAATAAGAAAAAGAGAAGCAGCATATTATGATGGGATATTATGTGATTTAATAAATTGGTGACATTTGAGGACTGTGATTCGAAGAAACATAGAAAGAAATAAAGAGAGAGTATCTTTTAACCAACAACAAATAGATATATCTTCGCAGGGATCTAGGCAATATATATAAGTATATATACATATACATATTCGTCTTTGTTACACAGATGTGCGAACGTGACTTTCTACCTAATACTTTTTCTATGTTATGTTAAAGGTTACTTCAAGATGAGACACCGACGTCGGATCATTGTTAAAATACGTCATCCCGAATTTTTACAAAATCAACTTGAGAACATGTATTATCGGATATTTATTTACAAAAGTACTTAATTATGTATATGGGTACTTTGATGAATCTCTGTAATATCTGTGGAAAAGATCAGCTCTATGACAATAGAACACAGGGTTTGCACACTTAGCCGGGAAAGTGTGATGCGGAATGTCGTGTTTTCAAGATTTATCATTCTTTCAGAAGAAAATATATAATAATTAAATCGTGGTAAGCTACATCGTGAAATTGAAAATTCAAGCCGTATGGAAAAATGTTGTTGATGCGAAGAAAAACAAATGAAAAGGGCAATGCATTTGCTGATTAACATCAATTTTTGAAATGTGCGTTGTGCAACCGCACGAGGTACTTTAACGCACTAAAATAAAATAACTCAAGTTTGTATAAAGAAATCTGACATCGAAAACATGTGAAATGTGTGATTTCGGAAAAATGTATTAAAAATGTTCAGTGTAGAGAAAAGTAAGTAATGTTACAGCGAACTCACGGCTATGCGAATTTAGTCTGCGACGCTGATTCCTGTTTCCGAGTGATTCCGGCCTTGGCTTTGGCGGTTCAGTTTGTTACTACACAGAAAAAAAAATAATTCGAATTTTTTATCGCTTTCATGTCAGTTGTGGACGAAAGAACAAATTCCGGAAGAATTCGTACACTAGATCTTTGCTAGAAGATAATTTGTTGGCTTTTTCAATTATTTCGAGGGTGGAAATAAAAAGAGAATTCCATTGTTGACGTAATAGAATAAGTCGATGAATTCCCTAACTCCAATATACAAATTCTTTTCGAATTTGTACTTTTTACTTTTATGAATTTTGATTTGTAATTGTAGGAGCACATTCTTCAGACATTGAGTGAACTTTAAAGCCTTTCATGCTCTGAGCAGTCTTAATTGAAGTTTCGGGAAGGAATGGATTAGATTTGAAGTAATCTAAATCAATTCAATCAGCTCTCTGCAGATTCAAAATATGATGTGATACAAAACTAGTTGGAACTAAAGAAACCTATTTAAATTTAAGTAGACTTACATGAAACAACATCTACCAAAGTTTAACAAAATTTCTTCCTCATCGGAGGAAAGTTTTTTTCCTGTTTTGAAATGTTTGACGCAAAATATTCCAGTATTATTTCCAATTGGAATCCACCGCACGGAGAAAACAATTTACTAGATTTAAGTTTGATCTTTTGCTCGAAAAACAGATATTTTGCTAGTGTAGCAAATAGTTTTCAGTATTGGATATAGAATACAATACAAACAAACTCAGCTGGAAAAGTCATCATGTATTATATGACGCGATCATGCATTATAATTATTTTAACTTGGCCTCCCTCTCATTCAAATATTGTTTCTTATTATTTTCTTTTTTTATGTTACAGAGATCGATGGACTGTAAAATACCCAAAAAAATGAAGTTCAGAATAATCTTCCTACTTTGTAAGTGTGACATTTTTCAACTCATTTTCTGAATTATAATATATAAATATGAACCTTCAATTTACTGGGAGTATGAAAAAAATCATTAAACTGATGTATTCCCCTATCGTGAGAATTTTTTTCTGAATTAAATCACTGCTGCATCCCCAATTTATGGGGCCAACAGACCTTGGTGTATCAAAATAAACGGATGCAATTTTGCTATTTTTCACTCTTTGAACAATTAAATAATAATTGGAAATTTTCAATATCCAGCAATGAAATCCACCACTAGGATTGCGTTACGAATACAAATCCAAACTAGGAAGTAATTTTTCTACACAAGGAAACAAGTTTATAGAAATTATCAACATTTGTGGATTTTTATATTCATTCATGTAGAAAAAATGTCAAAATTATGTATAATTTATATATAAATCAATATAGCCCATATATAAGTTAAATAAAAAGTATATATAATTTTACAAATTTTTCAACGTGGTTACAATCATTTGCATAATTTTCAGGGATCATTTATAATTTCAATTAGAAGTTCAGAATTCAATCATAGCAATGTGTTTTATCACTGAATATTAGAAATCTTAAGTTATTCGGAAAGTGCATAGCTAAATTTCATGTCTCTTATGAGACTGGATGGTCCTTGACTGCCAATGGAAGAAATTCGTGGCGTTGCTGACTCGAGTCTAAGTCGGCCACGCTGCGCTTGAAATCGAAAGGGAATGGGATAACTTAGTACAAAGAAATAAGTCAAATTTCGTTGAATTACGATGAGAAATATAGCAGATATATAGAGATAGATAATTGAAAGCTAATTAATAGTTCAATAAAATTGTTTCGAAAAATCAGTAGTGCTGTGAACACTGAGAACTGAAAGAAAGTTTTCTTTGCCCTCATCCTCTTGAATCCTTCTGTCAATGAGAAAAAAAATTCAGTTCCATGGATGAAGTTTCCATTAGATTGAAAGGAAAAATTGAAACAGAAAAATATCCCTTTTTGTATTCGAATAATGTATTTTTTCCATAGAAAAACAAGATCTCTCAGAATGAGGGCAAAGAAATTTTCTTCAAGTCTAAAAAATTAGCTTCTCAATGGACGTTGATTCAAAAGTGTCAACTATCAGCTACTGGTTTCAGTTTCATCGGAAATAATCAGACCTACAAGAATTAAGATTCAACTAAGCGCTTCGAGAATCTAACCATGAATTCGTCGAATTTCATAAATTTTAGTGATAAAAAAGGAAAATCAGCTTTCTAAATTTGAATCAATAAATAGTACTCGGAAACTGTGGAATTTTACAGCACTTTTCACTGATTTAGAATCACGAAGAAGTTTGCAATGAAGAATACTCAATCTACACGGAAAGACCGAATCTATTATTATTCAGAAAGAATTTATCAACGTTTGGAAAAATGACTGTCAATTTAGGGAAAAAGGGGATCGCTGAAGAATATTCGTAGTGAGTCTACCAAAAATTCGTAGTCAAAATATTAACAGTCGATATTTTCATTGGTATTTCTCACAATACATTAAATAGACTCACTATGAATATTTTTCAGCGATCCTGGTTTTCCCTAAATTGAAAATAATTTTTCTAAATAATAATAGACCCGGTCTTTCCGTGTATGTAACCCATTTCCACGAATTTGAATAATTTTTTTTTATTCTATACTTTCAGCTCAAGAGCAATCTTGGGTTAACCAATCAATTAAAAAATTGTCAGATAACAGAGCATAAAGTTAGAACACGAAGACATCACAGAAAACAATGAATAAAACTGAAGCTACACGGAGAGAAATTCAGAGGACTCATGCCGTGAAAATTTCGCATGCTTCTATCGCTCAAAGTATTCCAGAATAATCGCGGAGTTCCGAGTGTTGATCGCAATGCGTCAACCTTCAAACGCATAAAACCACGCATTTATTGCGTGTTATGATCCATACTCCAAACACGTGTCTAGTTTCACGGCATTAGGCCTCCAAATTTCTCTCCGTGTAGGGACCAAAAATTAACACCCCGATGGATGTAACTCTGGATAGAATCGTTTTTATCCAACACTTAAATAGCTAAACCGCATAATTAGGACCCCCTCTTTCAATTCTGATATGAAAAATACTCGAATCAAGTTTCACTTTCGTAAATAACTAGTCCAGCATTGAAATAACACAAAGAACTCATGTTTTCAGATTTGGTGAGCATATTCCTTTTGGGCCGATGTGAAAAAATGGTAAATTTCGAATTCTTATCTCACTGAAAATAGAACTAGAATGAATTTTAATTTCCCAACCCGTACTTTTTATTACAGACATTTCATCCGAACACAAATGTGACAATAGGGGATTTGTCGGAATCGGAAACAAAAGATTTCACATCTTCACACCAAAATGGAACGTTGAAAAAAATTGTTAAACGTTTTTCTCCAGACAACAGTGGTGAGTTACAAAGATTTCATTATTTTAAATAGAGGACAAGATGATTAATTCGAGATTTGGGGCAAAATAACATTATCGATACCCAATCAGAAAAAACCGAAGTATGCCAATGTTGACAAGAGGCGGAGTACAGTGCCAGTATTGGGCCCCCAAGAGTCGGCTAGCACGTACCCAGTATGGAAAAGCGTTATCATTTCGGACAAATGCCAGTACTGCTGCAGTGCAGACCACCAGTACCCCGCCAGTGTTAGCCGGTACTGGCGCAGTACTGCGCCAGTTGTTGAATTCTGATTGGGTAGTTGAAATTTCGAAGAGGAAAATGCTGTACGATATGCAATATAACTTTTTCAGTTTTGTCGGATGCGGATGGTACCCTGGAAAATATTTCTATGTGAAATTATAATACAGGTTTCATAAAATTCATAGTAAATTTTAAAATATGCATCATGCAGAATTTCTTGTTGCTACATGTAGGAGAATGTAGATGATTCTTCACGATGAATGAAGAAAGCGGAGACGACAAATCTTAATGATAGATGAATCATTGTTAATCTTGTTTTGATGTCAAGAGTTTCTCTATTCATCATTTTTTAGGTAGAATGAACAACAAAAAGTGACTGAAAATAGCATCCGATTTGGAGGAAAAATGTTCCATTTATGAAAGAATTTTGCTAGCATCATTGTTTATGAGAAGAATTTCTTTATTCCCCTCTCAATGTTTAGATATCATATAATTACTTTGAAAATAAAATTATTATTTTATAATCTCTAAAGTATAAGAAAATGTGGAATAATTTTACTGATTTGAATCAAATTCATCCACAGTGGTACCGGCAACAGGGCAACCTGGAGTAGACTTCCCTTCTCTCACGACAATTCCAGTTACCTCTTTCAGTTGTCGTGGACTCAGAGGTGGATATTACGCTGATCTAGAAACAAACTGCCAGGTGAGAGAGAAAGTTTAATTATGTAGAATAATAAAGTTGAATTCTTTGATATGATTTTCATCAAAAGTCTTTTGATCCGCAAACTCCTCTGAACGAATTCTTATTTCATATTATTTTCCACAATACTTACGCTTTGAGAGTGAAACTATCTTGTTTTTTATTCATCATAAATTCGTGATGAATAATTTTCAATAATGGATTGTGAATATTTCAGGTATTCCATATCTGCGACAATGGGCGGAAGATTTCGTTTCTCTGTCCAAACGGTACAATATTTCAACAATCTCAATTGATTTGCGATTGGTGGTTCAAAGTAGACTGCAGCAAATCCACGGAATTGTACGAACAAAGCGCAGAACAATTAGCACACGAAGAAAAACAGAGAGCCGATGTGAGGAAGATGAATTCGGAATTCCACCGGTCTTCGGACTATAATAATAATAATTATAATAATAATAATAATAATAATCAAAATTATGATAATAATGAAAGCACAGATTACGATGGAATACAAAATGCCAGATCGAATCCTTACGGGCAGTCTGCGAGGCAGAATCAAATATCGGACTCTGCTAAACCGACTACAGCAACGTTCAATCCAAATCAAATTTATCAGCAATCAACTACTAAATATGATAACAAATTTTCACAGAGTAATGTAAACAGAAATGAATATCAGAATAATGAGAGAAATGGTCAACAATTCAATTCAAATGACGTGAATTCACAACAACAACAAAGACCGCCACCTCGTAACTATCAATCCATAAAAAGACTACAAAATCAAATCGCGAATCAAAACAATAAACAAAATCAGTATTCGAATTATGAACAAAACGAAGATAAATATCAAAGATTAAGAAACAATCAAAAAGATGTGGTAACGCAAAAATCTTTGGCTTCTCCCGATTATCAAGATTCCTCTTTTAGAAATACAAACCAACAAAAAACGACATCGCAAAAATTTCCTCAGAGGAATTCAAAATTAAAGAATTCCCAATCGCAAGACGATTATGATAACTTCAGCACCGTACCTCAAAGAACATCGTTTTATACGGAGACAACGATATTTAGAACGACCACGCCTAATCCTCCATCTCATGCTCAAGAATATCAACACGTTGCCGAAAGTGCGGCATTCGTTTCCAATCGAGGAAATCGATACAACGGTAGAATATTCAGCATAAATCCTTACAACAATCAAAATTACGACAAAAGAAATAAAAATGCACCGCAAGAGCAGAGATCGACTTTCCAGCCCAATTATACTTCGAAAACAAATCAGAATAAGAATCAAAACTATCAAAATAAGAATCAAGTATCTTCCACGGCAGCTCCCACAACTAAATTCGGGATTCCCAAATTCCCAGGTCCCACTTTTGCTCCCATTTACAAACCTCGAACAACCACGTATGTTTATCAAACCACAACGCAACCTACCACCCCACCCACGACAACGACAACTCAAAGTAACTCTCAGTACACTACCGATTATTACGAACAAGAAAATTCATACGAATCAGCTTATTCCAGTGCCGAATTCAGTACCGAGGATTCTTATTATTCAACCAATCAAGATTATTACAGTACGGATCGAAATCTTAATTATCAATCCACTGCAAAAGATTACGATTATGGATCAACGACCGAGGGATATTTCAATCAAGAACCAGATCCAATACCAACTTCGACCGAAACCTATGGAAATACAATAACAGAGAATTACAACAATCATTTGAATACCGGCGTTGTGAGAGAATCTCAATCGAGTACAGAACCAACTACTACTAGCGACGACTTTTATCTATCCACGTCATCAAAATATGTAGAAGATACTTCCAAACCAAACATTATGAGTACAACAATTTCTCCCAGCACGATATACGATATAGAAAATCATAAGATCTCAAATGAAAGTAAAGATACCGAGGATTATCAAAGAGACGCCGGAATGACGGAAAAGCCAACGAGAAGCATAAATAATACAGTTACAAAGAAATCACAAAAACCTTCACCGAATCTACCCTTTGCGCAAATTAAATCAACAACAACTCCTTACATTCCTTTCACGAAAAATTATGTACATTCGAGGATACCGAGTACGACGTTGAGGCCGCCCGTGTACACACCTACGATACCAAGTTACAGTTCAACTTCTTCGAATTTAGTTGTTCCGAAAATCAAACCATCCAACAATCAAAGACCATTGTTGGATACAAGACCCACGGTTGAACGCGAACACGCTCTCAGTATGCTCCACTCTCTTCAAGGTTTGAAAAATTACATGCCTTTCGATCGGCAACTCTCACGACAACAACTCCCACCTATCAATAAGAATAGTAATAATCAAGCTTCGGCCACCGGACCTTCGATGCTTCATTCATTAGCTTTGTACTTTGCGACCGCCAATGAAAATTCTGAATCAGATGAGACTAAAGATTTGGCAGTTAGTATTCAAAACGATCAGAGACAAAAAGCTCCTTCTCAACAAATACAAGAAATGCCTTCGAATCCAAATGTCAACCTTCCAACGAATCTTTTGACTCATTACACGTTGAGTTCTTACGCGGATTTATTCAATTTGAATAACGCTCTCGAAGATAAAAATTTATTCAATATCGAGGACGATAGCTCGCAAGAGGAAGAATCCGACGAAGTTTTGGATATCCAGCAGAGTCAAGGACCTCTAAATGCCGCGAAAAAATCTAACGATACGAAGCTTCGAGAATTGGCACAAATTTTCACTCACGCTTTGTCAGCTTATCTTCAAGATCCTAATACCTTCAAAAAGATCCTCGCGGAAATCAGACCCACCGAACCGCCGACGGACGTTTCATCTTCCGAAGAAGAAACCACGGATCAATATCCAACGACGATCGATTTCCCATCGGTTACCAAAGAGAAAGAAGAAGTCTTAGATTTTTCAGACGATATCAATGGAACAAGAAGAAGAATCATTTCTACGGTTTATCCAACCACCCTATCTTTCATCGAACCTAAAGATTATTCCTATGAATCTTCCACAAACGATTATACATCCACTTCGGAAACAACTTCGTATCCAGAGATTTCAACACGAATCAACGAGCCGGTGACTGAAAATGTAGAATTTTCAACTCAACCATCCGGTAACACGATTGCGGTACAAGTGAATCGTGCTCTGGGTACCAACAGTATCAACGATCCCAATAACAAGAATAAAGAAGCTATTAGAGAAATCAATAAAAATCACAATTCCAAACAACAAAAAGTTTACGAAGATTACTTTCCTGTAAAGTACAATCTTAACAACAGAAATGGAATATCTGGATTTCAAAATAATACCTCGAGTACCTATGCTCCTTACGGAAAAGACGTGAGACCAGCCAACGCAACGCCTATAGTTCATTATTCCCCGACTAGTTCCACACCTGCCAATTGGGCACAGTATTCGGATAGAGATGTGATATATACGAATAAAAATCCAGGGCAGGAGCTGACTCCCCCAGCGTTCCACAAAACTTACAAAAGCACGTTTAATTTTGCACAATCGAGTAATTTTTATTCCCCAAAGGACAATCAGAGGACTCATTCCCAAAACAATAACAAAGTTCCTACCTCCACCCATTTGCCGAATACGCGATACAATTTCAACGAGATCTCGTCCACGAGTCAACCGTTTAGAGCTAGTTCTTACGAATCAACCGCAAAATACAACACTGACAAAACTGCAACTGGAGATAAGAAAAAATTCAAAGTGAATCAAGTACGATCCACGACACAATCTCCGGCATCCATGATGATAGCGTCACCAAAAACTCTTGATCCGGTCATTACGATGAGCGTGGACGATTATAACGCTCAACGACAAACTCCACGCGCTACTTCGAATAATACCAACGACAGTAAGTATTCTAAGAATTCGATTCCCGATCAATCAGAGAAAAATGCGAATCCAGTAAAGAACGATCACTGGACGTCATCTCCCACGGTGACCCAATTATGGGAAACGACGGTTTTCATCGATCCACAGCATATAAATCACGGTTTGGTGTCGAATTCTAATAATGCTCCACCAACCAATTATCAACCATCTACGGATACGGTGACGGAAAGAATGAGTCGTAGCACCAGTACCACCGAATTTCCCTGGCAAGATTATAACGGATTGATAACCGATTCTCAACGGCAGAACAACAAAGATCAATCAACAACGTGGAAATGGATACCGAACGAAAATGATTCCCCGACCGCATTTACTTTGCTCCCAACAACAGCTTTGGTAACCAACGGCGGGGAAAATGCAGCTACACCCACGGCTACCTATACAACTCATTCTAGTATAAAAACCACGATCACCTCTTCCGTTACCGCAACGAGCGCTCTGCCCAAATCCAAAGACTCGATAACTCCGCGTAATACAATAGAATCCAACTCGATCAACAATGTTACCGAAAACGAGATGATAAAAGCAAAACAAATGTTTGGAAAGCTGAACGCTACGAGTACCAATACTCTGATGAAGGTGATGGAGCAAGCAGAAAACAACGAAACTGTAAGACAATTAGTTCTACTGTTGATTACCCACTGCAATGGACCGATGAACAAAACGATGGAAGAGGAGAAGGAGCAACTGCTGAATGCGTTATTGAAAATGCCAGTAGATAAATTTACCTCTGAGGAATCGAGAGATATAATCGAAGGTATCAACAAGCTACATCTACCTATCGGCAACTACCGTTTGGTGGCCAGAACTAACTCCAGTGGCGTGAAAAATTATAAATCCACGACAACCTCTCCCCAACCTTCTATAACTACTTTCAGCGGTAGAAAGAGTCGGAAATACAAATCGGAATCCAACAACGTGTCAACGAGATCCTCCACGTTATTGGAAACTTTCAAAACTTTTGAAACCAAAAATAATCCAACGACCAACCGACCTGAGAGATCTGAAGAATTTCAAACTTCGGAAACGAGAAGTGCACTTTCGGCGGATGAAAATTCCTTGTCAGATGCTAGAGCGCTGGAACTTCTTAGATCTCTTTACACAATAGCCGCCAAGTGGGGGTGAAAGAGTTCTCTCGACGGTGTTGACATAAAATCAGCTAAGTTATAGCTGGGTTCCTATACCGATTGGAATTCCAACGAAAATCAGTTATAAACTACATAGTAGATATCCTACGAAAGTCTTGAAGCGGTTATCAAGATTTTGAAAACAGAGGGTTTGAAGTTTTGTGTTGAGTGATTTAAAGAGACACAACACTTCATTCGTCTATTTTCCTACTTTTCTAATTGAATCATAAGCAAGATTTATTTGAATTTTGAAAGTTTGTTCAGACGTTGTATGGTACTGTATCGACATAGATCATCGCACAGTGAAAATATAATCAAATCATCAATAATAGAGGAACATTATTCTGAGAAATGTGTTTGATTGATTTAAGAACAATACTTTCATTCGTCAAATCTTTTATTGATACCTAGAGAAGACTACATTTGGGAATGATTTTGATTCTAAGATTTTTCACAAGATATCATAGATGCGAATGATTATAATTTATCCTGAAGTCTAAATCGTGTAAATGAATTATGAAATTTTTCGAGCATCTTCGCCTTATGGGATGCTGTGCAGACATAACATGGGGTCATTCTGATCCACATTGAGATTAGGTTTGAAGATACTTAGGATATTTTCCAATGGAAGTAGTAGAAAGAGATAGTATCATTGAGTAATTGAATACAGTCATTTTTTATCAAGAAAAATTATGATTGTCGATGGATGGATATTTTTTCATTTAAAAGCCATCAATTTCAGCTCTGATAAAAATGACCTGTGAATCGAGCATCATTTAAAGGCTTATTCTTGAATAAATTCGATATTACGTGCATTGAGATTCGAGGGAAACGCTAGGAGTGGAACTATAAAAATGTAAAACATTTGAATGAAATGCATTTTGTGAGCGTAATAAAAACGTGTTGAAGAAACAAACGTTTAAAAAATGTATCAGAATATAGTGGTTAATATTGTGCCATAAAGGCATTCTGTAATTCGCAGCACGTTTGATGAATGTAGTTTTTACGTTTTTTATTTCACTGCTCCTTCCTCATGGGACCAAGTAAGATATATTATTAGAATTCCATTGTTCTATCCTATTTTGATTTCTTTTTTTGTATTCTTTCTTGCTGGAAGTAATCAATCTAATTTGTTCCCGGCGAGTCGATCAAATAAGAATTCATGACAATATATTACTCACAGTACGGCGGAACTGATTTTAGATCCATTCTAATTATAAAATAAAAAACTATGATGAAAGATTGAAGAATATAACAGATTTTCTCTATGAAAAATATAGTGTCATTTTATGCATTAGGATATAAGAAATGGACATACGAACCCTCTCCTCTTGAAATTATACGATTTTGATTTTGATGAAATTTTGTTGGAGTATGCAAGAAAAAGTGCAAAAAGGGAATGCATTTATATACAAAATTCTTGTTCGAACAATTCAACTGAGACTAAACGATACTTCCAAAAGAATTTTCATACAATTCGCATAAGAATCTTGCAGAAAATACATAGAGAAACATGATTATAGTTACTTTTATGAGGAATGTATGATTCAAACTTGGGGGGAAAAAAACCGACAGCTGTAATTTTATGATGGCTTGATAAATTACTGGAGCATGTCGTTTTTATTAATTCAATAATTATTTTATAGTAAAACCTATTCAGGAAGAATAATAAAACTGAACGGTGTTGGTGACCTATTATCGTTTATAAATTTCCGAATATATGAATTTTATATTTAAATTTGATTTACGACAAACTTTCAGAGCAAACTTACGAATTCTGAATCACTGTGAACAACATATTTAGTTTGTAGATAATTATCAATAGTATATGTAAAATATGTTTGTACAGAACGTAATTGAATAAATAAGAGCCTTGTTTAATCAGTGTCCTTACTCTTACCTGAGTCCTAATATTTATTTATTTATTCAACATTGTGTACAGTCATTGGGGAGAATATGAAAAATGAAAAACAATGTCTACAAAGATTTCACTGGTGTCTTTTATCAATTCTTTCGAATAGTTTCTGATCAATTGAAGGGTTGAATTTCCAATAGTTCTCATTCATAACAAAATATGCAGCTGCCATAGTTCGAAAGTGACTGGTGTTGACACGTACATAGCACGTAAGTGAATACGTACATTGTCTGTTTTTTCAAACACAAAACAGCAGAACCAAATGATGAACGAAAAATACGTTCACAATTTAGTTTTGTATTATACAAAAATCAAAAGTTCATGGATTCACAATTAATCCAGGAAACCAAGCAGAAGGCGAAAATTGAAATTAATACGTAATAGACGCTTTCGGACAGATTTCAGCGCCACCATACAGGGAACAAATGTTCTTATGAAGAAGTGTACGCAGATGTTGGTTTGCGAAATCAGAACTGATGGCGCTGTAACTCGTATTTCGAATTTTCCAGCGATCTCAGTGGAGCACAGAAGAGTTGCATCATACCTTGGAACCCGTGGTGAAATATTAGACCGTTAGACTTTGGACAAGTTGAGACAAGATACAACCTGAACACGAGGATCATGTATGCTGCATCCAAGAGCACATCAATTGAGTTTTATAGAAACGGTATTCCGAAGAGAGTCACACGAAGATGCCAATTGGTAAGTAACATTTTGCAGAGAGTCCTGAATCCTTCCAAATTTCCTTAATTGATTCAATTCAATCGTTCCCCAATAAACTGACTATTACAACATGGTAATGGTTCCCTTAAGGTGATACCAGAGCACGACCAAGCAGTTTCATTAAGATGAGACTATGTTTCAATATTGAACAAAGAATCCCTGCTCACTTCTATTCTTCAAAATCAATGGAATGGCGGTGTAAAAAGAGTTCTTTGAAATAGTATAGCTTACTTATTATCTGATTCTAATTTGTTTTTGTCTAGACGCTGGTATCACCATGATCAATCTATTCAATTAGACCTAATTCAGTGAAATAGATTTCTATTCAGACTTGTAAAAGATCATGTATTGTGTTTCAGATCGTCATGGATAAGCCACGGCCATCCGTGAAATTATTTCACAAGTGTCAGATTACAGTTAAAGTATGGAAACAATTTCTTCCATTAATCATCATTTTAATCTTTTTTTTTTGTTGATTTTCCCTTTTCTTTTTCAGAACAATAATATTGGCCTGATTTATGTCACCAATGGAGTTAAGGAGTTGGTGGATGTGTTGAGGCATAACCCGCCCAACACATCGACTTCTCGACGTGATGTATGTTGAAATCTTGCAGTTTCCACTCTTCTTACTTATCTTGAGGTGGTACTATTGGTGTGGCAGCAGCCAAATCGTTTGTAACAAACTACAAGCCAACATTTCATATTAATTACAATATAGGTCTGTACAGCGCTTATACATGAATCAGAGAAGTGCTGGACAGAACGATATTTCGATTAAAACGCAGCAGTTGGCCATAACTCGTCATGAATGATTTGGCAGCTGCCATGCCGCTAGTGTCCCCTTTATTCAATTATTTTGGTTCTCAGTTATCTCTAAAATCGTGATATTGTTCTTTCCAGGTCAACGATTCACCCCTGGAGACCCCGCAAGCTGCGTCGACTCCCAAAAGTGAACAAGACGAGGTATGTTGGATACTCACTCGATGACCAATGTGCGATGAAACATATGTTCTTTGCATTGATTTTCAACGTGCTGACATCAGTGTACAAAGTTAATACATTAGTTATTGGTGTATTACGCACTGAAAATCAATGTGAGAAATATGCTCCTTTGTTGTCATTGACGATCATTATTTTCTCATGACAAGTTCTTCATATACTGCCAACATTTTTGTTATACTTATATTCAAATGATGTAACCCATTTTTCTCATGAATGTATGGTTGCTGGGCTCACAAATTATACATAGAGCAATCATATCTTCGTTTCATAATAAAAAATCTGTTTATTTGTATTTTCATTTCGAAATAAGTATTATATTTAATTCCAATTATTGTAGATATTGTTTAATACATAACATGTTTTTTTTTTTTTGACAGGCTGCACTTGTCACGGATGGCCCTGAGGGACGAGCCATATCCCAGATCTCCAGGGACCCTTCATCGGTGGTCGATTCTACCACCTTTTTCACTACAGGGGTGGACGTGGATGAGAGGGTGATGCATTTCGCACCCCCACCAGAGATTCGCTCTACACCTCATCATCCACGTCCTAAACGGCCCCGTCGATTGTGAAAAAAAAAATTTTTTTTTTAATTTAAAATATAATGTAAAATAATATTCATAAGAATCCAATATACTTGTCGTTACTCACTAGGTTCGTACCTTACCCTGAATACTCCTGCTATTGTCTCAGCAGAATGCAATTTTACTAGGTCCTCTGGAGTAATATTTCCACATACGCGTAATCTTCACAAAAAAGACATTATTCTACACCGAGAGAAAAAGCATGACACACTTCAATGCTTCTAACGCATTTGTTACAACCTACTTCTAACGCTCGGGACTCGTGCAGTTAACGCACGAGACCATGCTTTTTGGGTGTGTCACATGCTTTCTAAGCATGGGTACCGAGCGTTGGAAGCACGTTATGACAAATGCATTAGAAATTTTAGTGAGCCAATACTTCTGCAGTATGCTTTTTCTCTCGGTGTATTCATTTTGGTTACCAAGTTTCCGAGAATATTTGTAGAATTAGACATATGAAATTTGTCGTCTTTTTCAAAAGTGCTAGATAACGTTTTGAGAATCAAGGTGCGGGGTCAGGTCACACCTGATCATTTCGGGTACTTCATTGTTTTTTTCTTCCTTAAGAGCAATATATGATGATTATGATCATCCCAATAATATTGTTTCGTTAGTTGGACTCACGGTCTTCCCGTATGGAAGTATCTAGCTGAAATAATCATGATGAATTTCTGAGAAACATCGCATTTTCTCTGGAACAACTGAGAATCTCTGAAATTTTTATGAAAAATCTGATACATTTGGAGAGTTTTGTACAGTTTTTTCACTATTTTTCAAATAATCACGAACGAAATCACACTGAAAAAAGTCTGACGAAACTGATGAATTTCTAAGATTTTCCTGACTACTGAAAAATGTTTGAATTCTTTCAACACATTCACGGGCTTTATTCAAATATCACGTGTGAAAAAGTTCTTGAAAATTGAAAAATGTGTTTCCACAGCAGGCCCCCGACAATCCCGTATTTCACCTGTCTAAAACTTGTCCTGAGGGCGCTGGCTGTGCCATCGCTAACTCTGGCAAGAAATTTTCAATACATCCAATGAACACTTCTCACGTAAGCGTATGAAATTACGTACGAGCGAATAGAGGATATCGAGGGGTAGGGGTCAATAGGCCCGAAAGTAAATAGTCCCGGCAATTTTTCCATAATAATGAAATCCCCCCGAATGAAAAATTAAAAAAAAACACGTTTTTCCAGCCGCTCTCCAGTCCGTAATAGTTTTCAATTTGTTTTTTGGGCTAATTCATTTCGGACTATTTTCATATGGACAATTTCTTTTTTCTCTATTGATATCGAGGATATGAATCTGGTAAACACCCGTTAGGCCGAAACGGTAGAGTATCATAATACCGAATGCTCATAAAGCCGAATGTGCATAGTCCCGAATAGAAAAATTGACCATTTCTGTCATAAAAAATTGATCGTTCCCACATGATACGCGTAAACGAATCATTTTTCATCACGGAAGTGGCGGATTGTTGGATTCATTTCAAAATTTATATTTTTTTATTCGGGACTATGCACATTCTGTCTTATGAGCATTCGGGAATATGAACATTCAGTATTATGGTACTCTACCTCAATGTAGGTAATAAAATTCACTACACTCAGCGTGAACAATTTACAAACTTGTGTAATATTCCTACTCTGAGCCTCAGACTCTTCGAAAAAGAAATTTATTTCTTCTACGTTGAGTGTAAGACTTTTATAATAAAAATGTATCCCTTCTACACTGAATGTAGTGCTTTCACAGAAAATTCTGATTTTCCAATTCATATATGGATTAGTTGTTCATCAGATATGGATAATTTACAAAAGATATTTTTTACAGTGCCTATGAATCTAGTGAAAAATCATCGAAGCGTCAGGAGCCTGGTTTCACCTGTCACAAAAATGTTGGACGTTTTCAGAGCGCAATTTCGCAAGTGATTTGTGAATCTGGAGAAAATTACCAGAAGTTCTTAGCTCTCTCCAAATAGCCAAAGACTTCACTGGTTTCGGGTAAATGGTCTTTCAGGAACTTGCTACACTGGGTGCTCTTAGGTTAACCTCCCATGGACCGGAATTCGTTCCGGCGGAATGACTTTAAACCAATCGCTTTTACAATTTCTTTTAGAGCGTTCTATCAGAAATCTATAAAAAATTTCCTCTTTTTTCTTCTAATTATGTCGCGCGCGACAGTCACCAGCATGACCCTGATAACACACGAAGAATTCTTTTTCGAAAACAAGAATAGAATTCTTCAAGAACTCTTTTCGAACTGATGAATTCACAAAGAGCTCTGGAGGAGTTCAATCTTTGGGACATTCACGAGTTCTTCGAGAATGCTGAAAGTATTGTGTTAGTACTCTTGAAAAACTCGTTAATGTCCCAAAGATTGAACTCCTCCAGAGCTCTATATGAATTCATTAATTCGAAAAGAGTTCTTGAAGAGTTCTATTCTTGCCTTTGAAAAAGAATTCTTCGTGTGTTATCTGGGGAGTCTCCAGCCTAACCCCGGGTACTCATGCTAGCGACTGTCGCGCGCGACATCATTGGAAGAAAAAAGAGATCCGAGTTGAAAACATCTTTCCTCTTTTTTCTTCTAATGATGTCGCGCGCGACAGTCGCTAGCATGAGTACCCGGGGTAACGCACACTGAATTGTACCTATCCTTTAGGGTCTAGACACACAAGCTACGTAAACGTAAGAATGGATGCGCAGAAACCTCATACGAGATCTGCGCGGCCTTCCGTTCCTTCCGTTCACGTTTACGTGACTTGTATGTCTAGGCCTTTATTGCGAATAAAGGTGTGGAAGAGATGACGACAAAAAGCTCCAACTTCTCTTTGATTGGTGATTTCTTTCAAAATCGGAAATATCATCGGTCAGTTATATAAGAAACAGCCAATCACTGGAGTTGGCGCTATTTGTCTGACAACTCTGAGTGCAAGTGCATGAAGTGATGCAAGTTCACGTCAGTGCTGTCAGTATCGTCAAGTATCGTCAGTGTAAATTTCGAACTGTTATTGTTATTGAAAAATCAATACAAGAGTTTGCAAAATAAAACGCAATGGCTTCATTAAGAAATTTACCCGCTGTTCTCAGTAGTACATCCAAAACAATTTTGTCCAGAGTTCCATCTGCGTCTTATCATCCGAATGTAAATATTATCCTTCACATTTTCCGCATACCGTCATAACCTATACTTTAATATATTTATCGATTACGTTATAGTTTATGTATTTTCAATTAAATATCATGTCGATTAATTCCAATCGAAGAACAAAAAAATATCAATTCTGCAATTCAGTAAACTATTACACTCCTAAGTACAGTGTTTTATAATTTATTTATCATTTTTATTACTTCTGTATATCGATCAATTTCATTACGTTCATACATATATATTTCAATATTTTCCTTGCATCGACTCATATTTCCTAGAATTCGTGCATATAGTTATCTTCCACTTGTTTTTATAAATAAAGCAAGTCACATGTGCTATTTCATACGACGTCTAAGTCATCATGTTCTTTGAAGTCATAGATTAATATATATGTACACAACCTATTACTCTTATTGCAAAATTTATCATCCATTCTTTATCCCCCTCAGCTAATGAAATTTCAAAAAGGATCATTGCCAAGTCCTTGAAACAATTATCTATTGAGATTTTTTTGAGTCAATCAAAGATATAATATGAATGTTCTTGTATTTTTTCACAACTTTGATATTTATGAAGTTTTTCCCTCCTCGATGATTACATTCATGATATCATTACAGGTTATCGATCATTATGAAAAGCCTAGAAATGTAGGATCATTAGACAAAAATGATCGTCAAGTTGGTACAGGACTCGTTGGTGCGCCAGCATGTGGAGATGTCATGAAACTTCAAATCAAAGTCGATGATGATGGAAAAATTGTTGATGCAAAATTCAAAACTTTTGGATGTGGTTCTGCTATCGCCTCTAGCTCATTGGCAACCGAATGGGTCAAAGGAAAAACTGTAAGACAATAAATTCTATTGTTATATTGATTTTTTGATACTTAAAACATGAATTCAAGAAAGAATTTTTCTTCCTCTGTCTCTTTCAAGAGCAATATAGAATTTTGTTGAATCTTCAAACTACAATACTCTCAAAATTGATTACATTGATCAAACGATTATTATAATATATATGATGGAATGTATTATAGTTGAATATAAAAACCGAGATATGAAATATAATTCAATTTTTTTCAGGTTGACGAGGCATTGAAACTAAAAAATACTGATATCGCTAAAGAGCTTTGTCTTCCACCAGTCAAGCTGCACTGTTCGAGTAAGTAATTAACATTGTGTAAGGCGAAATGTCATTGACATTAGAATCATTTATTGAAACGAATTTGTAATTTATTACAAAAATATTCAAACACGTTTGCCTTTGCTTTTTCTGGATCATGTCCAACTAGTATTTGTTATCAAGAAAAATTGGGTCTTGAACAGTCATATATTCAGACCTATTTGCTGCCATATTCTATACCAAATTCGTCTTGATTAATGATTTAAATTTTAATGACAAAAGCCTGGAACATGCCTATGGAAGAAAATTGAAAATTTTTGTGATTGAATAATTTTTTTCAGTGCTTGCGGAGGATGCAATCAAAGCTGCTTTATCAGATTACCGGATCAAACAACAGTCTAAACAAAAGACTAGTCAGGAACAATGATTTTGAGTGATATTTTGTGAATACTAGATTCTAAATCCATAGAAAAGTGCAATTGTACTCCTCATTGCACTAGATGTTGTATTTATTCATGTTGAAATATCATGTAAAATATTTTTCACATTTTTAGATTGTTCTATAATTAGTCAAAGAATATAATAAAAATATTCTTGATCGGTATCAGAGACAGTCAAGTATTTTTCTGTATATGAATTAATAAAAAAATGTAGGTAAAACTCCAATCGTAAATTAATTCCGACTCAGCCAGTTAAATTTATCCAACTAATATTCTTTCATGTCATTCAATATAGTAGAACCGAGTCATCTAAATGTTTATGGTTAATTTGAACATGTCAGAGTAGACTTCCGCTGGTATAAAATTCTGTGTTTTCCCATATTAATCAAACCAAAACCACAATTTCTTGTGTTCTTACCAAAATAAGAAAGATTTTTCTACAAATTATACAGATTTGTAGTATATCTGCTACGATTTAGCCTTTAGAAAAACGGTGCATGAAATAATACATGTAATTTTGTGCAGTTTTCATATCAGGCTTTTAAATTCTTTTTGGAAGTTTCTCCAAACGAACCAATAGACCATACAAGTTTTCATTGAAGAAACTTCAGGGAATGAAGAAATATTTTGCTATTGGAAGGGACTTATATGAATTTACGCCGCTTTATTTCGTATCACTCGATCCGAAAATTAAAATAGTTTGATATTCAAGGATTTTACAAATTTTTCATCTTTCAAGTTGCTCGCAAGATCGAAAATATGAATTTACTTCATTTTCATTAGTAGCACTGCTGTACTTATACAAAACCCTTTAACAGGCTTGAAAACACTGAAAACTGGCATTTCAATGAGCCACTGAGGGTTCAACAATGCCAATTGAAATCCATAAATGGTCCTTTGAGACGTGTTCAGTTTTGTCGATTGGAAGAGAAGTCTCAAAATTAAACTCTCCATGTAAATGAATTTCACATAGACAATTTTAATGACGTTTTCAAATCATTCTTACTTGATTGAATTTTGACATCGTTTTAATAAATTTGTTTTCAGTGGGGTTTTGTGTAATCATGGATCACTAGTAATTACCTTATCGGATCAGATTCCTCAAATCTCACTATAAAATAAACAAGTAACAGAAAATAATTGAAAATAGAGTGTACTTTTGTCAGTGCATTCATTATTTCCTATTATTTATCATCGTTTTGTTGTTTTATAATATAATTTACGAAGTCTTCTTTGCCAGGATAATGTACTTTATTCGATATAAAAATTGCTTTAATAAATTCAGTCCTCCGATGAAAAAATTCCATAGAATTTGGTCACCACATTGTTTAATTTTCAGTAAAATTTGATAAGAATCAATGGGTTTTCCAATGTAGCCCATTGAATCCAGTCAAATCTAATTTTCAGAAGATTCGACAGCAGACTTCGTAGCTTTGAATTTTCTATACCAGAAATAGATTGAGTAGCTTTCATTCGTGTATTTTCTCTGCTGAGAATGCCAGGTAAAACCTGACAAAAGCCGGACAGAATATCGGAGTGTGTCTGGAATTTTCAACAGCAGTTGATTTCAGTTTCAAGGTTCGAATACTATATTTGTAGAATCGTTATCGATTCTAGGAATAAACCAAACAAAATGTAAATACATATAGTAAATAATTCCAAGTCACGAGGGGTCTACACTGTACGATTACACGTTAAGAGTTCAAATTGCGCTCTCAAATCTTGGGCACGGCAATAAAAAAGAACGAAGACAAGATTACTTCGTGGAATTGTTTTCATAGAAAGACAGATAATCGGTAAGCATGATCACTATATGTATAAGATGTCATCATGACACCAATTGATGTCAAACACGAATAAATTCGAACCCTCGTGTTCCATCTTCTTCGTCTGACAATTGCTCGCTTTAAGTTAATTAACGAATAGAAGCAATTAATTTGTTGATGCATCATGTCGGCTTCTGCTTTATATATGCACATGCTCGTAACTTCGTTTGCGATGGATGATAAACTGGGTGTTGAAAGGATGTCAAATTGATTGACAATGATATTGTTGTTGACTTTTTCTTATCGATACTCTGGTAATTGAGAAATCACACGTGGAGTGTGTTTTTCTAAAGCAAAATTAACGAAATGCGCATGAGGTCGAATTATTGCGTGAATCATAAATTGATAAGAATATACATATATGAATGATATGATTAGCGTGTAACTCATTGCCGATGACGTAATAACATCATTGCTGGCGATGCAACACAAATATTTTCGTCCATATCTTGGATCTAATTGATGAATGGATATATCTCTTTCTTTTTTTGCGTCTATATCAGTGGAAACGTATCGCAGTGTCTGGTTGATTGAGAAATTGCATATACGGTGAGACTTCAAGACATGATAAGCGACAAAAGTTTTGTAGTACGCATTTGATGTATTTTTTACTCGAATTTGAGTATTTTAAAAACACTGTGGAATACATTTTGATAACAATAGTTTACTTTGATCAGTTTTGAAGGAATGATTTTCCATAAACGTGGAGTATTGTTTTGAGGCATTGTGCATATTGAAATAAAATGATATTACAGGTTGTGATATTTCAAATTTGCATAAATCTTATCAATAATATTCATTGACGTTTAAATAGAAAAAAAAATCGATGGTTGATTGATTTTGGAATATTCTAAATATTATTAATGGATATCTATTCTTTTCACAGAGGCTGAATCCACAACTGGACAAACAAACCCAGACATTGAATTTCGCTAAATCTCATTGCAGTTGAACAAAGGATCTTCACTGTGAAAAGAAATTCTTAAATTTAGCTCATTTCATGACTGAATCTATGATGCAAACAAATTAAGCCGAAAAAACAATTGCCGACTCAATGGAAAAAGCATTATCTAAAATTAAAATGCAGACAGATTAAGACTTTAAATGGTATTTAATCATTTGTCAGTCAGATTTGGGGAAGTTCAATGGAAGAATTAACAACGTTCTCGCTAAAATAACTATCAATGATCTCTGACAAACTCTGAGAAATTCTGAAATTTTGATGAAAAATCTAATATTTTTGGAACATTCTGTACGGACTTTTTTCAGGGTTTTGCAGAATTTTTCAGTTTTTCTTCAAATAAAAACGAAATTGCACTCTGGAAAAATTCTGACAAAACCCTGAAAAAGTTCTAACCGTTGAAAATTATCAAAATAATATAAATACATTCATATTCTATATTCAAATATCATATGTGAAAAAGTATTTGAAAATAAAAAAAATTTTTTCCAATCATCAGAAAAATGTGAAAAATTCTTCAGAGTTTTGTCAGGATTTTTATGAAGTGCAATCTCGTTTCTATTCATTTGAAAAAACACTGAAGAACCCTGACAAGCTCTGAAAAAAGTCCGTACAGAATGTTTCAAGAATATTAAATGTTTCATAAAAATTTCAGAAATTCTCAGAGTTTGTCAGAGATTATTCATGGTTATTTTAGCGAAATATTTTCGTACAGGGAGACATTTCAAGCATGTGATATTTTTCTCTTAGAAGAGAAAAGTATATTAATTCTGTATGCAAAATATTTGTTTCGAGTTGAAATCTCGAGTAGGTGAACGAATCATGTGGAAAAGCTTACAGAATTATATATAATTTGTATCGAATGTTACATGAATTATGCATAATTTCGAAACACATCCACTCAATGTACTGCTAAATGAATAATACTGCAAAATATTGTATGAATTTGTTCTCAACATATTTTTTTGAACATTGAACAGATTATATTTCCATTTAAACTCACAAAGCGTTGACGAACGAAATAACAAATATGATTTGTTTCACAGGGAAAAATTTGAAAAAAAAAGCCAAATCACAGTTGTACAAACTATACAGAATATTTATTTTGAATCACCCTATACGGAATAGGGAATTCGAAAGTTGAAATAAAACATTTCTGACTGACTGACGGAGTTACGTAATCTACTCTCTGTTTTTGACAGTCATTGTCGAACTGTTATTTTCATCATTACACGAAATATTTTGTATTCCTGAGTTATTGACCTTTCCAAATCAATCTATAATACTCATACATTCAACATTCAATGATTTTTCAAAGAAACTTCAACACGTAACTATAATTTTTTGTTCATAATATTTTTTCTCACGATTACATTTGATTTTGGAAATGATATTCGTATAACAAATGACACGTGTGATGCCAGTACTGCGAGTAATTGTTCGACTGAAAATGAAACTTTGCTCATTTGTCAAGATTTTTATACTTACATCTAATATCCAGGTGTACATCAATTATCGAGTATACATGAATCGCGATTGATTATAACAGATCAGGGTCAAGCATTACTCAGATTCACAGCTGAGTTATGCGGAAAAGGAAAAAGTCAAGCGAAACATTCTAGTCGGCAATTTTTTGTCTTTGTCACAACTTTTTATCATTATCGATCATAGTATGCGTGTGCCTAATTTGCTAAAAAATTCCAATGGAAATTCATTCTTTCCATTATTTTTCTCAATGATTGGTTTGTTCTGATGCATCATCTTTGATGCCGTGAACTTGAATTTTGCACAGTGGATCAGGCAAGCAGTATAAGGATTGTATGGAATATGAGAAGTTATACATAAGTTTTTTATAAAATATTTTTAAAATTGATAAAAATGATGAGAAAAAAAAGTTTCCGGAAATAATGAAATATTCAATTGAATAGTCCCGAAGAAATATTCAGCCGATTCAAATAAATATCTATTGAATGAATCAACCATATTTTTAATATTCAACAAAATGTTTTATCAATCATCGTGATGATTATTCAATAACGCTTTGCTTGGATTAATCAAGTATTTTCCAACTACGATCATTTCTCGTTATAATCACCGTATGTGTCCTTGTTCTACTCGATATTCAATCTCATGCGAGAAAAAGACGCAGATGGTGCTTATAGTAAAAATCTACTGTATTCAAGTGTATATTATTTCTTGACATTTTTTTTCTCACTGAATACAATACAATATTTGCGATAGTTGAACAATTAAATTTCATTTCATGTACAATTTGTATGGAAGTGTGTAAAAATTCACATGTATCGCGATTTGATTTCAACATGAGATTCAATTTGGAGAACTTATACATTAATTGTATACAAATCAATGTTGTTGAAGTTCGAATCGTTTATAGAAACGAAACGAAAACTTAAACTCACAAAATCTAGCGAGTTATTATTATTGATCTTCTCAAATTAATTCCTCGGAATTCGGAACTTCGTTTAAAGAATATACTACAAGATTGTCGGTCTTTCACAGCCGAATATTTCGCCAATCGTTTCAATAAACGATTCAAACTTCGGCAACATCAAAAATCATCCTTAATTCAACAATATAAAATAAAAAATTACAAACAAAAACGTAAAGAAATAAACAAGAACAAAATTTAAAATCAAATGCAATTCGATTAAATTGAAAAAGAAAATTAAAAATAGACGTGAAAGAATAAAATTTATAAACAATTGAGAGATTTATAGAAAAAAAATTTTGTAATGATTAAAGGTTTAAATTTACATACTATTTACACTCATAAAAGATATAAACCGCATTAAAATCGTGTGAACGTTCCATTTAAATTCTATAAAATCATTTTTCAAGACAAATAACACAGAACAACGAAAAAAATTTGGCTCTTTGGTTCCTGAGGTTTCGGAACTGATTCAGGGTGGTTTTGGTATGCATAATACAAAAATAATGTCAAATTTGTTGGATTTTTATATACCAGGTGTTTTAAAATTCATCATTCGCATTTCTGAGGCATATTTTATAGTCAAAATGCAATAATTTCTCCTTTGGAAGATGTTTTCTGGATACTTCGTTTTTGAGATATGAGCATTCGCTTCCTCGAAAAGAGGAAGCTTAGTGATCGTTTTGAGGACCCACAAATTTTTTTTCCCCAATATCAAAATTTCTTACACCAAACGACTCCCCAAAACTTGGAAAACAATTTTGGTTTCACGTGCAATGCCTGTCTGTCTGTCTGGCGTTTGTATGTCAACATTTACACGAATGCGCATATTTTCCGTTTGAATTATCCAATCGTCACGAAATTTTTATCACAGTTGTAGGCATGGGCGTATCTAGCCCCCAACGCTCCAACCCTGGAGACCCCGTAAGCTGCGTCGACTCCCAAAAGTGAGCAAGATGAGGTATGTTGAATACTCACTCGATGACCAATGTGCAATAAAACATATGTTCTTTGCATTGATTTTCAACATGACATCAGTGTACAAAGTTAATACATTAGTTATTGGTGTATTACGCACTGACAATCAATGTGAAAAATATGCTTCTTTGTTGACATTGACAATCATTATTATGCCAGACTTCGTTATCTGCATGACAATTTCTCCATGTACTGCCCACGTTTTTGTTATACTCATATTCAAAACGATGTAACCCATTTTTTTCATGAATGTATGGTTGCTGGGCTCACAAATTATACACAGAGCAATCATATCTTCGTTTCATAATAAAAAATCTGTTGATTTGTATTTTCATTTGGAAATAAGTATTATATTCAATTCCAATTGTTGTAGATATTGTTTAATACGTAACATGTTTTTTTTTTGTTTTGACAGGTTGCACTTCTCACGGATGGCCCTGAGGGACACGCCATACCTCAGATCTTCAGGGAACCTTCATCGGTGGTTGATGTCAACACTTTCTTCACTACAGGGGTGGATGTGGATGAGAAGGTGATGCATCTCGCACCTTCAACAGAGATTTGCTCTACACTTCATTATCCACGTCCCAAACGACCTCGTCAATTGTGAAAACAAAAAATTAAAAAATAATGTAAAATATAATTTAACATAATGTTCATAACAATACAATCAGTGTACAAAGTTACTAAATTAGTTATTGGTCTATCACGCACTGACAATCAATGTGGAAAATATGCTTCTTTGCTGACATTGACGATCATTGTGCAAGACTTGGTTATCCGCATGACAATTCCTCCATGTACTGCCAACTTTTGTGGCATATATTTAAATGATGTGACTCATTTTTGATAAAATGTATGGTCGCTGTTCTTACAAACGATCACTGAGAGAGAGAGAGAGTAACCATATCTTTGGTAATAACAAGAAATGCATTGATTTGTATTTCCAGTTGGAAATAGGCATTCAGTTCCAATTATCGTAGGTATTGTGCAATACATAGGATGTTTCTTTGATTTTTTAACAAGTTGCATTTCTAATTTTTACCAGAGGAGACATTTTAACACCTCAAGTTTCGAATGAACATCCATCAGCGGTTGTCGATGTAGACATTTTCTTCAATACGGGAGTTGATGTGGATGAAAGCATGATCCACTCTGCATCTTCTGCAGAAATTTGCTCTGCACCTCACCACGCCCACCCCGAAAGACTTCGAAAACTGTATAATAACATGAAAAATTGAAAATTGTGTAAAGTATAATTATGATAATTTAAAATAATATTTACAACAATATCATTAATATGCTTGTCATTAGTCATTCAGTTCGTACCTTGCCCTGAATACTCCTGCTATTGTCTTAGTTCGATAAGTAATATGCGCTAACTATGCGCAGATTATGCATAAAACATGTAGAATACGCAGAAAATGCATAAAACATTGTAAAATCAATTCCGACTTGAAATTCAAAACTCAGAATATATGAAATAGATATTTATGAGTGTTGAAATTGTAAACAATTCATAGTTTTAAAATTATAACCCAACTTGACCATAAAAAAAGATGATGCAGGAAACCCCCTTTAGTTATCTGCATTATCTGCATGGATTTTATGCGTACATTATTCCTTGCATAAAATTTATTACGTATTATGCGCATCCAACCCTGGGTACTAGCCCAGATAGCACAGAGTTCGTGAAGAATTCTTCAAGAACATCATTTGAAGTCTAGAGTTCTAAAAAAGTTCTTCAAGAATTCATCGACCAACTCTGTGCTGTCTTTGAGTCATCTGTTAATTCTATTCAAAGTTACTAAAATTCTTACAAAATGTTGACTGCGAAGGCATGTAAGTTTCTCCATCAGATTAATACAATCTGGCAACAAATTTTCAATTTTGAGATTCCAATTTTGCAAAAATCTCATAGATGCCCAAATACCGCTATAAAATCTCATACATTCTCATAAGGTTTTATCAGATTCTACAGTGGTAATTGGATACCCGTTCATCAGATTTTATGAGCCGTATGAGTTTTTATGATATTTGTTCCAATCGGTATTATTGACACGAAACGTTTTCGAATCGATACCTGAAGGCAAATTCAACATGTTATTGATGTCACGCCAAATTGCGAGAACGGGCATCGATTTTTCAACAATCTTCCACATTTTACAAAAAATCACGGTGCTGAATGGTTCGACTGATGTTCATAAAACGGAGTGTAAAATTTGTATTTAAAAATTCATCTCAAATGATTCGTCATGAGGATTAATTGCGTATTGTATTTCATATCGCATCTCGTTAACGGTAATGCGAATCTGCATCAACGATTTATAAAAATTCATTCTGAACTGGGAGAAATGATGAAACAGGCGATCAAACAGTTGAAAATTGGAGGAAGTATTCTTATAATTGATAGCAGTGTGACCAAAGAAGAGATTTTATGTGCAATTAACGACATATCCAAACAGATCGCACAGAGGTCACCTACTTTCTTGATCGATTCGAAAGAAGATTTGAGTGCAGTAAAATTGAATGAGTGGAAAAGAAACGATCCTCTGATCGTGTACGTTATCGATGATATACAAAATTTGAATGATGAATTCAAAATGACGAGCCTTATAGACGATATCGCCGGCATACAGTTCTTTTTATAAAATCTTTCATAAATTTTTTTCTATGAACTCATATAATCCGTTCAAAAATATTATTCTCAGGAATAAAGTGCGTTCGAAGAAAATGAGGAAATATTTCGCGAACAAGATGAAAAATTTGCACAGATATTCTATAAATGTTACATTGAATCCTTGTTCGCCAACAGCAATTCGAACTTTCAGTACCTGCATGGAGGAAGACTTCACCGCACCTCATGTGAATCATATGAAATTAATAACATTGGCAGATATTATGAACATGACAACAAATGTTATATTCACGGGTGATGAAGTTCAATCGTCGGTTGAACCATACACGGCAACCATGAAAGACAGCATGAAGATTGATAGTGCGCAAATTATGTTGAACAGATGCTCGTCTTCGATGCAATATTTCCACGTATCAAATCCACTACATCGTTTGAATCTGTGAAAATCCGTTTGGCGATTCCAGTTTTATATAAGAATAGTTTGAAAGCAGCATTATCAAGATTCTTGATTCTCCTCGCAATAATGAATGCTTTGATTTTCATGTTCTGAATGATTAGCAAATTATTTCGATTAAAAAATCGAGTATGGAATATATCTACCGTTATAAGAGCTTTATTAGGAATATCATGGCCTGTTGGACCGAGTACTAAAGCAGAATGGGTTCTTTATATCGCGATGATCGCAGGATCCACTAGATTTACATTCCATTTGTACGAAGAACTGCTCAGAGCGGTACAAAATTTTCAAGAAGAATACAAGCTAAAAACCTTCGAAGACATTGAGAGATCTGAATCGGTACCTATGATAACACAGTTTCCCTGGAAATGGTTTAAAGACTCCTCGGAAGACGTGATACATAAACTCATAAACAAAGCAATAGTAATGAACAAAGTAGACGATTGTTTATCTATGTTGATCACTTTTAGAAACATCACTTGTTTTGTACCTGACTTTATGCTGGAAACATGGATGGTGACCACTTCAGGCAATCCAGAGACTAGCTTGACATTAACGGATGATGCCCTCGCAATCATTCCTTGTGGTCATTACTTGAATCCTCGTTCGCCGTATTTAGAGCGAGTAAATTATATTTTGTGGAGATTCAATGCTGGAGGCTTGATGAAGAAATGGATCATGGATTACAGATACCATCTCCGATAATGCTTCACCTGTAAAATACGATATTATTCCTGAGATTAGATATTGTTTTATTGGTTACCTAGTTGCCTTGATTGTGTTTATTCTAGAACACCTCGTACACCATGTTCGTATAAAAATGAATGGTATTGGTGTTATTTTTTTGTGAGAATGTTGTGTGAATTTTCAATTCTAATGAATGTTCATTATTTTTCAGTGAATCAAAGAGAACAATATTTGAAGAGTCCAAGTGCAAAATTGGGAATTCCAAAATATGTCAAGCAGTTTTCAAATGATTTCCAATGTAAATATTCTGTGTGTGTAAGAGGATTAGATATCTTGCATTTATGTTGAATCAATTCTGAAACGTTTGCTGTGTTTTCATATTCAAAATTGTACGGAAACATTCAATTCAATGTACAGACAAATGAAAATCCTAGGATTTATTTGAATAAATCGCACTTCACAAGAATAAATATGACCAACGCCAAGTATGAATTATCTCAGTATATAAAGTACAACCTCTTTTCTGATGGGGAATGTGAAACGAATAAATCTATACTCTCTGTGAATCTAATCATGGTTTCAGAAAATGAGAAAGGAATGAAGTACAACGCAGGGAATGATCAGGGTGCTGAGAGTGCAATATATGATGATTGATATAATGATGATACATCCCCATCCATATATTCTTTTCAAAAAAAAAAAAAGTCTAAAAAAAGACTTAAAAAAGAAAAAGTTCTTAAGAAACATTGCTGAAGGCTTTGAGAGTGAATATGCCATAGGGAAAACCGAAATAAATTGTTTGTTAAGAACTGTTCGCATAAATTTTTCCAAGTTCCAGATTGCATGACAAGTACGTATATGTTGATATATTCATAGGTGTATGATGTATCTTTCGAGGAAATATCTGACATGTGTGCTGATGTTTATGGATCAACACGAATTTTTCTCTAACACATGAACAAGGAAAACATGGAAAAATATCAAGCGCAATTATGAGTCACGATAGTTCGATGAATTCAAAATGATTGTTATGTTGAAACCTTGGAAAAATTGAATTGATAAATTGTTGAGAAGCACTTGAACGGTAATTATTAGACTTGTTTCAATCTATAAAATTATCTTTCAGTGAATTCTCTTGCAGTTGGTGTTGTTTTAAGTAAATACATTGACAAATGACGAATTGAATTCGATGAAGAGAAATATGAAATTGAATTTTCAATTGCCATACTCCGCTGAAATGGGAGAAGAGAATAAAATATTAGCAAAGTTTCATAGTTGATGAAAACAAAAATAAACAATGATTACTTTCCACGTAACAATCCGTTGAAATCCATGGAAAAAAATGACGTGATTGACATTTGAATAGCTAAAAATTAGCTGTGGTAGCTATTTTTTAGCTGTGTCAACGAAAGTTATTGCTACAGGAGCTAAAATTTAGCTTTTGAAGCAATTCTTTTCGCTACCCAAATATCAAATACATTGTGATGGGTGAATCCTAAGCCCATTCACAAAGGCGTAAGATGAATTGAGCGCCTCCACAATCCCCGTTGTAGATATTTATAATGAATGGTGGGACCTGAAATATATTGAAAAACAGCAAGTAATATGTTCACGATAGTTTTGGAGGGGTCAAGGGACAAGGAAAAGCTCAAGGAGAAGGGGTGGGTTGATTTTAATTGACCAAACGATGAAATATGAGAATAGGGGTCAACACGTGTCACCACGTATATATGTTTTAAATTCAATGATTTCACAGTATGCACGACCATGTCATGATAAGAAAACATATGTACAAACGATCAGAGTTTATTAGATTAACCAGGGGAACACAGGGGAATGAGAGAAAACACGGAGAGCACGATCGCGAGGGGAAACTCTGCACGGACAAAGCCGTTTACATCAATCAAACAAAAGAGGATGCGAGGAAACCGCGACCATAAAATTTTATTCGAGGGAGGGCTAATGCAAACGAAGGGGATGAATCTAGAGTGCAAACATAAAGGGTGAAGGGAAAATCAAAAAGGAATCACGTGGAGGAGGCCACGAGAAGAGGACTTTTCCACAACAACCAACACCGAATTACACCGCACGATCACTCTCACACCGGAGAAAACCCTGACAGATGCGATGTGTTACCAATAAATTTTGTCCGGGCCCCGATGGTATTTCATATACTCACCGTATTCCAAGTTTTTTACGAAGAAAGATTCTTGTGAACGTAGGTGTTACTCGGTCACACAAGAAGTGACAGGTAAGATGGCTACTTCCTTCTTCTTCACCGACGGGTGAGTTCGTAAAATCACACACGAAACCCCATCGGTGACTTTCCGTTAGAGCTCATACTTTTGAGCTCTTTTATGGGTTCTGGTGACGCTGGTCTCCAAATAATCGTTGAGTGAGTGTGTGTGAATGCGTGGCGGGGGTTCTCCGGGGGCGGGTGTTTCCGTCTTTTTCTAATCCTTGTGGGACCAGGTGAATGGGCACGAAATGGTCGGACTGGTCCCTTCCACTCTACCGCTTGTCCTTCCAAGGAGTGACGCTTCCGTGGACGGCGCATCCTCTGCTCCCCTCTTTCGGGAACCTGAGGTTGGAGAGAGAGCAATATCCACGGGTTGTTCTCGGTCTCCCGGTAGGCTGCCGAGAGAGGTACGGCCGGAATGGTGTTAAGCTGTGATTTCATGGGGCGTCGAGCATCAAGCGTCAACATTAGAAAGAAAGAGAGGTCACACAGTTCTTCTCTTTCCTTGTAATGTTGACGCTCGATGCCTCGACGCCCCATGAAATTATAGTTAATGGTTCATGATGGCGTCGAGCTCAAGTCGTCAATAAGGAAAGAAGAAGAAAGTGTGTGACTCTTTCTCTCTTTCTGATGTTGACGATGATCGCTTTAGAGTCGTCTCCTGGCGTCGGACCAATCCTTCCTCGTGCTCGTGGTGCAGGTGGTGCTGCCTCCTAGGGACGGGAACCCTCGACAGATCATAAAAGGACAGGGATTAGAGGAGGACAGGACTAGTTAAGGAGGGGAAATGTGTTCCCGATTCTCGTGTAAGCGAGGGACAACTGTGTTTTCTTGCGCGAACTAATGTGTTCTCAAATCACACGACCACCTTTGATAGGGGTCATGCGCGGTGCCATCTCGCGACTGTTTTTGTGACAATGTATCACGTCACAACATTAAATGGCTACCACAACCAATTCCAAGCTACCATAGTGAATTTTTTTGCCGTGTAAGATTGTAGATTCATTAAACTGAGGTTTTTCTTGAAGATATCTCCAGAAAAGTTTCAAAACACTAAAACATATACCCGAGCAAGCGTTATATCTAGTGTTTCGGACGAGACTGGTCTCGGTATCACCTCCGAGATCGAGACGAACAATTATTCTTCGGGATCGAGACGATACCGAGAATTCCGGCGAAACGTATAATGTAATGTAGAGACCGAAAATCTCGACTTGAGACCGAGACGATACCCGAAGGGAACATGAAGCTCCGACAAATGTTCAGAATGAAGCTCTGTTGGAGCTCAAGTTGAAGATTCGTAAACGTTCGACGAAGGTCCGATGAACGAAATGTCCACTTGAAAATAGGAACGTTTACTAAAGGTTCGTCGAGTTGCAAACCTTCATTCAAGCTATTTTCAAGCGGGACATTTCACGTTCATCGGACCTTCGTCGAACGTTTCCGAATCTAAACTTGAGCTCCAACAAGTCAGTCTACTGATTTCTTCGAGACAAAAGCGAGACCAGGACGAGATTATAAATTCCGAGATTAAATCGAGATCGAGACCCGGTCAGTTTCGGCGAGACGAGATCGAGACCCGGCCAGTTTCGGCGGGAGGAGACGAGACCGAAAAACATTAGTTATATCAGCACTCGTTAGACCGTTACAAGCTTCCCCCTAGCCACTAGACTTTCGCTGTCTTGTGGCTAGATTTTCGTGAGGGTTTGAGAAGTTCCATGAATGGGGTTGCTGGGGTATCTATTGTAGATATTCAAAACAATTCTTATTCCTAAACAATTGATAAATGACATCTACAAAAGATTTCTCCCTGGAAGATAGTTTTTGGATCTTGTAGTTTATGCACTGAGAGGAAATCTGATTCTCATAATGAAAAGATGTAATTGATTTTTGCTTTCCCTTAGGGAAAATTTACTTCATTCTGATGAAAACGTTTCATTTTCCCTCCAACTTTTTGAAGAAAAAATGAAGGTCAAATATGCAGAAGTGTGACTGCTGGGGAAACGGCGTTTTCCCGGAGCCTTCTTTGCAAAAATAGTTTCCATCCAAGCCCACTGAATTGTTCAAATGGGGGGAGCTACAAAAAGCTTGCGAACAGATCATTAAAAGCTCATAAACAGCCCCTCCGTAGGCCGGGGCCTGGAATTCGTAAATTTCGGGATTCTTTCTGTACGTTTGGCTTTCATTCAATCGTGTAAAACTATATCGATCAGCAGACAGTAGGAAACGCCCGCAAACAGCTCATGAATGGCATTTACATCTGAATTCATTACATGTAAATACATCACACGACAAGTCAAGCATTCTGAACTCTCTCATGATTCAATGAACCATGTTGCTGAAGTTTGAATCGTTTACAGAAACGAAACGAAAATTTCCATTCACAAAATCTAATGAATGATCGTTATTTAACTCTGGAAATTAACGCTTTGGAACTGAAAACACCACACTGAGAACAGAGAACAGTAATGGCTACTGTGAATCACAATAATCCACTGAAAAAATAAATGTATGCCACGCAGTACTGCATTTCGCAGTACTCCCCACACAGCACAAAATGTCTATACAATGTGTGAAATAAGTGTGGTAATATTGTCTATATGCATAAAATATTTAAAATATATCATACGAACAATATTCATAAAAGTACATGCATCAATATTCTATACATATATTGGAAATGTTCATATTTTGTACATGTATGGGGATTAGGTGGATACAATATTTTTAAATGTACGTCAAACGAAGATGATCAATATTTTATTACATTGTATAAATATTCACGTAATTGATGGATCACATATATGCGCGTATATCATGCGCGTGCAAATTGTTGAGAAAAGGTTATGTATCAAACAATGAATACTCCACTGGATTTTTTTGATATTAGTGAACGGCATTGCATCGGGATCCAATTTTCTAATCTTGGATTAAGGTATGTATGTGAATAACTCAATTTACTTTTTTTCAATATTGTAGATGCCTATTCGGGGCATTCTGTTTGAGCAAGAATATTGAAAAGTATAAACATAACCAATTTTTTCACCATAACCTCAAAGTTTTCATTACCTGAAATACTAATTAGAAATCATCCGGTGATTCGTTCGAGTATCCCTGGTAAAAATATGAAGTACGTTCGTGTAAGGGACTGTAATTTTACATTCAAAAATGCGCGAAACTCCGCTCGGTGTACATTCGCATTCGATTTTCGTAACAATTCGTTGCATCGTTGACACTTTATTTTCACCAGGGATGTAATGTTCATCGCTTTACTTTCATTAATATTATTCATTATGCGTTATGACAAGTGTGTGTGAATTCAATGTCCAAATTTCCCTGATAATGATTTTGAATGAAAGTTATGTTGATATTTTCAGATTAGAATCAAAATCAAACTCCAAAGATCATGCCACAAAATAAGGTTGAATATGAAACAAGAAAGATATTGAAAAAATTAGCGACTTCGTTAACCGTAATTGAAAATCCTTCAAATGCCTCTACTGCAGTTAATGTACATAATGAAGTATTAGAAAACGTTCCACTCGATGATGAAAATTCAGATTCAATTAAAATGTTACCACCGGATAATCAGAATGATACGTTGGGAATGGGAGCTGTTGCATCGAATGATTTATATGGCACCATTGATTTGAACTTGCATGATACGAGATCTGTTTTATATGATAATGATAATTCTCATCTCCAAAGTACTCCTAATCTTGATATAGCGGGAACAAAATGTGATTCAACTTTGATGTTGGGACAAAAACTATCAGCTTGGGCGCTTCAAAATAATATTTTATACCTCAGAGTCATTCCATGTCAGTTCATCTAGCCATGACACCCACCACCTCGGATTTCTATGAAATCCAAAGCCGTTTTTTCTTTAAATCCCATACTTTTCGAGTTATAAAATAATAAAGTTCCGCGAAATCGCGTATCAACGCTCTCCGACAGACCACGCGCCACGTGACAAAAATTCCAATAACTTTTGATCCAAATGGTATTTCATGCTCAAAATTATATGAGAGTCTCCTGGGGATATTTAGATTCGGAAAATACGCGTTTCATCACTTTGGATTCATTGTGAGGGGGTTCTCAACGCAGACTTGATGAACTTTTGACCATCTGGACGAGTAATTTGCAAATTCATATTTCGAGGTGAGGCGCAGCAGCTACAGGACTGTTTTTTTTTCAAATGAAAGCTAAAGATGCCCGCTTTGAGAACACGAACAGAAAAATCTGATTTTTTGATCGCATCCATGGTTTTTGTAATTTTTCATCATTTTGCGTCATGATTTACGTTTTGATATTGTGCGATCACCTGTTTCTTATCCACGAACCTGGAAAACGATCGTATATTTCGAATATTAACGTATACAAGGGTTATTAGCAAATTTGAATACGATTTCAAAATGGAAAATCCAAAAATGACGAAGCAAATATAACAAAAAAAATTAATAAAGTGAGAGAAAAATCCGCACAGTTTAGGAGGTCAAAATTCGATAATCCGTGTACGAGTTCTGAAGATTTCAAAAAGATTGTCTAAGAGGTCAAACATCATTTTCAGCAGGAGCCTTGATACGATTCAGTTTGAAATTAATAATAGATGTCGTGTGATATGAAAAATAAACTGATGTTGTGCATTTAATTGTAGAAAACAAGTTTTATTATGAACCATACAATTTTCACTTTCTACAATCAAGGTACGATCGATTCAATGTTGCTTCTAAAGATATCACAAATCAATTCCGCAATTACGATATTGAGATGTGGTTTCATTTCTTCATGTGTTGCTGAATACCATAAAATTGTGAGAAATTCGAAAAAATCACATTCGTCTGGCACGATTTGAACTTCATTTTCGTACATTGAAACCTGGTTATTTGGAAACTTTGAATCTTCGGTGGACTCGGTAAATCAACTGTTCAAACACGAACACGATGGAAGCGAGCAAGTACCCTAAGAAACAATATTTGATGATAATAGTTCCAGAGTCGACATTCTGAATCGCAGGATCATAATTCGTGACATTATTTTCTAATCGAATATGACGTACAAAATCGTCAGCCCATTTATCGACAAGACCTCTACCCTCAAATCGTAATAGGAGATCATTTACACGATGGACGTAAGGCGAGCGAGCATTCATATAATTTCCCGTGGGAATCGTTCCAAGACAAGCGTTTGTAACTTTGATTCGCGACTTTGCATCGATTCCATTACGTTTCATCCAGTTTTGTGTATATTGAACAGATTCGAAGCAAGAAACATTCCCAAAATTACTCATCATGAATAAACAATATTTCATGTCATCCACTTTGATCGCTTTCTCTAAAAATGACCTAGTCACGCCTTCGGTGGTGTTAACGAACCACGAGTAAACCGTCCGTGGCATATAATAAATGAATCTGGATCGGAGGACATCTTCGAAAGTATCGATTTTGTACTCTTGTTGAGAATAAGCTATTGCGTCGATCAAGTCCGTGTAAATATTCAAAGTGAATCTAGTGAGTCCTATGATCATGAAAATATAAAGAACTTTGTCAGTTGGTGTAATTGGACCAATCGACCAAGAAATTCCAAATAGAGCCCTAATCACGTTCGTCATTTTCCACAATCTCTTATGTAATCGCAATATTTTAGCTACCAACCAGATCAGTAGAACAAAAGCACACGTTGTAGCAAGGAGGAACGTTAGTTTCCACAATAACGTTTCGATGCTATTTGTGTATGATTTTGGTATAATCAGACAAAATCTTAAGAGACGAATGGGCGTGACGTATTTGAAACCACCTGAATATAAATGACCATCCAGATAAGATGACATGGTCAGGAAAACTTGTCCACCGCATTTACCAAGAGCATCTTCTATGGTGAGTGCCCGGTTTTCCACTGTTAATTCAGATTTTTCATCCAAGTACGTCATCGCTGGTGTCATATTCATCCCATCCGCTAGTGCCATTAATTTCATATAATCGGAATGTGGGGCAATAAAATCTTCTACCGAGTGACGTTCGAGAGGGATGGTTCCTGTTGGTACGTCAACTCTGGTAGAAACGCGAACTTGATGTTTATGTAAGTTCTGGAGTTTGTTTGGAAACCATACTTGCATCCTCCCTGGTCTCACCTCTTCTTGATGAATGATTTTTGTGAATGGGTTGAAAGAATTCATCAAACATTCACCATTCTTCAATATTTTCATAATTGTCAAATTCAAAAGATCCTTAGACCAAGCGTATTTCAACGCATCGTTTATCAAATCCACATCATTCTGTTCCTTGAAAAATACCATCATAAAAATCCTGGATCTTTCTCTGTTGTCAAACTGCAAACTTGCAATATCATCTATAACACTTTTCATGTTAGTGGTATTGAAATTTTCTGTGCTTTCAATGTAAATGATCAAAGGATTGGTCCTCTTCCATTTAACGGTCTTTACTTCTTCCAAATTTTCTGTTCTAAAAAATAGTGTAGGTGTTGTTTTCACTATTTCGATAGATATATTGTCAATCACATACGATAAGTTAATATCGTTCATTACTTTAGATTTGATCATAAGAATACTCTCTTCCACTTTTGATTTTATTATAATGTCTCTCACAATTTCTCCCAATTGCAAGGTCTCCTGAACTATATTTTCATTCAAATTTCCGATAACAATTACAATGACAGACGCGAAATAAAATATTTGCTTGATACTCATGATGAGTTTTTTTTGTGTTTAAAAGTTTGAATACAACTGACGTGACTTGTTAGAATCATTAAGGTTGTTGTATATTATTGCCACGCACGGAGTTGTTTGGATGAATTCGTGTTCACATTTGAATAGCGGGGAACATGTCACGAGAAACATTAATTTATCTAGATCGAAATGATGTACTCATTTTCTCTTTCTTCCACCCACATTCCTTGCAGTATTGCAAATTCCAGCGGTGTTTCAGTGATTATATTCATGTCTGAGACTCTCTTCACGAATCAAGAGGAACATCCCTAGCAAAAATCACTCTAGTTATTCTCTGGGGCCCATGTGAGGGACTTGCGAGGCCTGGTAAGGCCTTGTAACCTTGACATCCAGCAGGGTTCTTGATTCGTACTCTCCACACTGAGAAAACAGATATCTTGAAAAATACCATAATTTATAGATTTTTGGCGTTGGTCTGACCCGAGTGAAAATATTTACGTGAACGAACCTCTAAAAGTCCCATAATTTCTTGGACTTTTATAAAGAAGTATGGTACCTTCCTTATAAAAGTCCAAGCCATTATGGTACTTTTAGAGGTATCTTCACGTAAATATTGTGACTCGGGTTGGACCAACGCCAAAAATCCATAAATTATGATATTTTTCAAGATACCTTTTTCTCCATGCAGTACTTTTTTTGTCCTCTTTTCATGGAATGAATTATATCTACGTTCTGTTACTGAAGAAAGTATACCCGAGTAGTGAAAATCTCTTCCCAATCACATTCGTTGATAAATGACGAAATCTCACATCATTGTTTCGCATGTATCGTTTCATTCGATGGTTCCCACTGTAAGTTCTCGAAATGTTTTAGAAACGTTTTAATTGTTTAGTGACTTCTAATTAGGGGCCGTCCATAAATTACGTAAGACAATTTTGGCATTTTTTCACCCCCCTCCCCCCCCCCTTGTAAGACATCGTAAGATTTCATTAAACCCCTCCCCCTCCCCCATGTGGTAAGGTAATATAATACAGAAGTGTACAGAAATTATAAATGACTCAATTATGGTATAACATTGATGATTATTAACTTACTAAAATTGACTATCCAAGGATACTTGATTACAGAACATCATCTTTGTAAAATCTTTGAAAAAGTTGAAGGAAATATGTGTTTTTCGAAATCAGTTGAAATTGAATTTCTTAATATTTAGTTACATCCATCTTACGTAAGATTTTGGTGCAACCCCTCCCCCTCCCCCTTTGTAAGATCTGGTAAGAATTCCATGAACCCCCTCCCCCCCCTTAAACGTCTTACGTAATTTATGGACGACCCCTTACAACAAATACGATTTGAAAACATTTTTGAGACCTCCATTGTCAAAATATTCATACATTTTCCTATGCATTCTGGACCCTATTTTTCACTAAATCTATCATCTCATTAGTTTATACATATAATTTATTATACATAATATTATTTTATTTTAATATGATCGATTTAATATCAGTGTTGTTAACCTATTATTTTTTTCAGATGGATCAACCCATGGCAAACGATATTTGATCAAAAACACCAATAGGGACTTTCCAAAACGTAATAGATTAAAAACTATGTTTAATATCTGTTTCAAATGAAGATACCTGCAGAAATGTTATTAATTGAATGATTGATAAAAACGGATTCAAAATGTGCCAGTAACATTTTGTAAAAATGTCAATGAAATAAACCGAGCCTTGCGCAAATGATCTCATGATTCTTCATAAAAATCCCAATTCCTAGAGAAATTATGAGGGTCGTCATCTCGGATGGACTCAGATAGATTCGGTTGAGTTCCCGGAAGTTGTTTGGGTTCTATCCGAATTTTAACTGCAATCCATGAGATTAATCCTGAGGGAGACCCGGACGGATCTGAGCAAGGCTGACCTTAGGCCACCCGAGACCCAGTTTCCAATCTTTTTGTGGGACCCCTCAGTACAGACAAGCAAAAAGAAACGTAATATTTCCATATTAGAAATGGAAAAATGATGGTCACCCAAGTAGAAAAATTTTCAAAACTATATGTTATTTATACATAAATTATATAATTGAATAATAATAAACACTTTAATTTATATATAAACTGTATTGAAATATGTCTAAATTGAATATAATGTTGGAAATTTTTTTACTCTGGCAATTGAACGCAGTGCCCGATTTGAGGGAATTGGTCCAATTGGTTTAAAGCCGGTTCTGGCTCCGAGTAAAATTCGGACACATAAACCGGATCATTCACTGTATAGGACTGGGTGAGTTCCGTTATGATTTGTATCTTAACTGGATTCTGCACAGTTATTGAAGCACGGAACTATGGAACCCACCACAATTTATTTCGTTTGTTCAAATTTCGTCTTCATGTGGTTTATTTTCCCTGTTCAATCATATTTTTGAATTTCAATCATTCATTACACGGAAAAAAACACGAGTTGAAGTAACTATTCAACTTGTAAGCGCATATGGAATCATTTTTTTTCGTTAGAATAACAATTTTTTTTTTTAGTAAATCATGTTAAAAAGAGGTTCATATGCGCTTACAAGTTAAATAGTTATTTCAACTAATTTTCTTTTCTCGTGTAAGACTGTAGAATCCTTGGAGCAGTTAATTTTAGAAACACATAATTTTTCTGAAGAAGGAGATGAGGTCAACATATTTGTATGTAACTTTTTTCTGTTTTGGTCGCGATTATTCGAAGAATGTTATAAAACTCTTGCATACAATAAAAGAACACAACGATACGTCAGTGAAGAATATTACATCTTGATATTGATTTTGCTATATTCACTTGGGAATTACATCTCCTGTTTAGAATTCAATGTCTACTTGTCACGAGAAAATCTACCCGATGTGAATGAATTATGAATACAATCAATGCCGAATATAAAGTTGCTTGAACAGATTCCTTTGGCTTATGTTTATTGGATAATTGACATCATTGTTAATGTTGATGTTTTGAAATATCTTTTGACACTTTGTCCCTAGTGAAGAAATTCGATTGGAATCCATTGATTAACCCTCAGCCTGAAAACTTCGAATTCACCTATTTTTTCGCACACACAATGTAACATAAACTTGCATTTTTTCACTTACTAATCCATCAATTCACACATAAGTTCCAAATACTCACTGGTCTAGCTAGAAATTGGACCATCTAAGGTACTATCTCACCCAAAATAGGGCCTGAGATGCCAAAGAGTTACAGTTCTAACTGGGGGGTTACGCTAACCTTATTTATAGACTGAGGATTAATGAAATTCAACACCAAGTTTGCAACGGTAAATGACTATTCAAACCTGTTGAATTTCCACTGGATATCACACTGAGAAAAAAGTTGTAAAATTTACATCTTAATGACTATATATATGGACGATTCAGAATATGTGACCTGGCGTACAAAAAGGGGGCTTAGGTGTGAAAAAATCATTTTTCACTTTTTTGGCGATTTGGATGGAGTACAATATGCTCTTTCGAATGGCGCAAACCAGAAGTTTCTAACTGGTAGGGAAGTTTGCTAAAAATGTACAAAAAGAAAAGCAGAAATGATTGAAAATGAAAAAAATTTGGAGATTAAATTATAAAATAATAGACATCATTTTTTTGACTTAATAGACTTCAAAAAATTTCATTTCAAGGCAAAACCACGTCATTTTACATAAAAATTCACAAATTTACAATTAGAACATTAGAAGCGAACAACTAAAGCGAAACTGATAAAATGACTTGTTTATCTTCAACAGCTGTTTTCTCGGAAACTTGTTTTCACACCTAAGCCCCCTTTTCGTAGACCAGGTCACATAGTTCGAGCTACCACAATTTTGGTTGATTTTACACTGCATATACCAGAGCTGATATACCCGCTGTGAAATCAATTGAAATTGTGTGAGTTGAAACTGTATTTTGAATCATCCACATTTGTACTTTACCAAGACGTGAATTTTACGACTTCTTTTTCTTAGTGCGTCAATTAAACCCGTCCCAATGGACTTTAGCGGGAGACATCTTTGAGATAATTATTAAATATCTTCTAGGTAATGCTCTAAAAGATGTTTAACGCAAAACTTTCAGACAAGTTTTGGATGTTATGTTTATTGGGTTTATTGAAAAAAAAAAAACATTTTCTAACAAGAAAAAGTATTTTGGATTTCTGAAATTTATTTAGAATACATTATGCATTGTTGAAGAAGTACACTGTAAAAAATTTCTATGGGAATCTTCACATAAATATTCGAAAGTAATTAACACATACATGTGTTAGGAATTTACTGCAAAATCATAGTAAAAATACCATAAACTTTGGAATTTTTAGTTAAATTGATGGCAAATTTCATATACATTTATCAGAAATTGATTTCCTACTGCATGCACTGAGAGCAATTTTTGAGGTTACTGTAACTAAAACGTCTCAACCAAATACTCTTAGTAAAAGGCTACTGGAAATTTGATTAATTCAACCAAAAAAATATTGTTGATACAACTAACTGATGAATCAACTATACTTTTTTTGGTTGAATCAACAAAATTTTTAGTAGCTCTCATTAGGAATGTTCAGTCGAGATGTTTTAGTTACGGCGACTATATAAATTTCTCTCAGTGTGATCGGAATCTTTCGGTTGTTGCGTATAGGAAAATTCCGATGATTTCTTACAGCGTTTGACTTGTTTTTATGCCCTCCAAACGGAGTCGCATTGTCTGAAAATTCTTCTCTCAATTATTCAGGTTATGTGTTGAAGGAAAGTCACGAAGAGTACACAAATAAATCTCGAACTGTCTTTCTACCACTGTAATATTCCATTCAGTCTCTAGTCTGAAGACCGTACGGCGAAACAGCAAATCAATTATTATCCAAGTACCCAATACTGAAGGTTAAAGACCTCGCTTACACATCGACGTGGATATTCATACACGGTATATAGATTTGTTTTTATGCTCTTTCAGGGTTAATATTTATGTGACTTACAATTATGATTCATTATCTGTAATTCGGTATGGTATTCACGTGTCATTTTGAAGTGAAACAATCGAGTAAGAAACACTTCCTTAATCACTCTCTCTCTCTCTCGAATCACGTCGATTACTGGAGATTTTAATTCTCATTCGAATGCTTGAAAATCCTGTTATTCAAATACACTCGGAGAAATAATTGCGTTATTTCTCATCCAAAAATCGTTGCAGTGAAGTCTAGAATTGGGTGAATTTTTTCCTCACTCTTTTGGTGGGGAATGCACAATTTAGATGAGGAAAATTCAATTATAATTTTTACGATATATTATTGGGATCGAAATAGCGGTGTTTCGAATGAAACCATTGTTTATTTCTCTGAAATTACCCCACAAAAACACAAGACAAATACATCAGGTTTAGATTGATTTTAGATTAATTCACATTCAACGAGCGTTCAATGATCTTTCAAATGTTCATAGCTTCATTTGAGGTTCAACGAACGTTCGTTGAACGTTTCTGTTCTCTTGGGGAAAAGGATGTATAAAAATATTCTATAGTATTCTAAAGATTCTCTGTGTAAAACAGTCTATTGAAGACAAGTTCAATGCAATCGTTATATTTTTTTTACAAAAATTGTTTTTGAATGAAGTCATCTTGTTCGATCATAGTTTTGTTGAAGACGAATTTCAGATAACGTAGAGCGGATTTGAGATAAAAAATATCATAAATACAAACATTTCACAGGTATCTTCGAGCAATCTATTAGATATCTTCACGATCCTCCACGAGATCTTCAACAATTATGAAATACAGTAATCATTGAATGTCTCTCAATTATTTTGTGGGGATATTCTCATAAGATGTAAAAGATATCTAAACAATTCCTGAAGATTTTTCGAAAGCACTATTTTAAATATGTATAAAGTATTTATAAAACGTTCTCAGAACACCCATAATGTTCAATAAAGTATCTCACGAATAATATCTTGGAAATATTCTATTTTCGTATGTTTTATATACTGTAAAACATATCCCAGCACTTTCCTAAACAATTTTTATCGATTGACAAGGATTGTTTGGAAATTCACTAAAACAAAATTTTTGAACTCTTTTCACATGCAAAACACTGTAGAAACAAGAGCTTGGATTTCACAAATTCTGATGTTCTTGTTTTCAATGCACATGAAATGATTGCATTGAAAAAAGGAACATCACAACAACTGAAATTTAAACTCTTGTTTTTACAATGAAGATATTGAGCAAATTGATATTTATCTATCTTGTCCATATGAAATGTATGGGATTTCACTGATTCCACATGAATTCCAAGTAATTACGTCTAAATATTCGCAGAACGTTAATCAATCATTCGAAAATTCGCTGAAAAATGTATTCGAGATGGAAAATTTCGTCTCTGAACAATTTTCATATAATTCATCGTTCCGTGAAAATGCTGTCATTCCCAAAGTCAACAGAACGAGGAGAATCGATAAGATGTCAAAATCCCCCTGCAAGTATGAATGACACAATACCCTATCCAATATTGAAACACAGCTGCTCGTTGTTTATTTGAATATGATAGGAAAAATACATACCGTCTGTCATGACCAGGTATTCATATCCGATAATATGGAGAAATAATATCAATACTGTGTAGATCTAGAACGTAAAGATATTGTCTTGCGAACAACGGATATCTACATAGCCGACGACGTAAACATTATTTATTGGTGATAAAGAGTGAACGATAAATAAGATTTCGAATCGTTCTTATTTCGAGTTCAATCAAACGAAGCTTTAGGGAGAAATATGAGAAGCTCTTCTTTCGAAGAAAACACTTCTTGGAAAAATGATTCAACTGGAAGAACGTTCATGATATAATAATCATTTTGAGGATGACATGAATGCACCCAGAACTCGCAGTGTAATCATTAGGAATGAAATTTCTGATTATTATGCTGTGGTGATATGTTTGAAAAAGAAAAAAAAAACAAGTAATCAGCACAAAAAATCTAACAAATAAATTTATGCTCATGAAGAGTTTCAGATATAATGAATCATCAAACACATACACGGTTCGAATTTCTCGAATCCAAGCAGTACTGATAATAAAGTTTGTTGTACTACTTTGTTGCTGATGAATCCCCCTTGAATTGGTTAATGCGGAATGGCACGTAATGTTTCTAGAATATTCGTGCACATTTCCAGAGAAATTTCAGCAGAGAAAGGGATTTTTCACCCTTTTGTCGATTGAGAAAATACCTGTTTGATTCCTCCAATCATATTCTTAGAAAATAGAACTATGATTTTTGAGTTTTCAAAAGCATTCCTCTCTTTTTCTCTTCTTTCAACACAATTATTCGTACAGTTCTGGCGCGTTGTACTGAATCATGAATTTTCTGAAGCTATTCAAAATGATATACTCTCATATCAAAATATACCTCTACTCTACATTTTTTTAAGCATTTCATAAATGCCCCAGTGGTACGTCGTACTGTCTAGGAAGTTCCATCAACGTTGTTGTATGTTGTGGATAAACTATCACTTTGATACATTGAACAAGAAGAATGTGTAGATTGCAATTTAGATCCTGGACAAGTTTATGCATATCAAATGAAACTGTAATTGTCGCATACCAAGCAGAATATTTCTTCATACAATTTAACAATTTTATTGCAACACGAGTGTAAATATCTCTACAAAATCCTGTAACAGCCTACAATGTTCTATTGTATAATAGTTGATAATAACCATGTCGTGCGGAATTAAAATCGTACTCCGAATTACTGGAATGTCGACTCAAACCCACATGTATTCATTATCGTTTGAAATAAAATGTTGCTCTCTTAATGATATCTTTCAAAACCTTGTATTATCATTTTTTTTTTCATATAATGGAAGTTAGAATCCTTCATCTGTTCAACTATCCCTAACATTAACACCCAAACAGCACCACAATCCCTCCTGAATTCGCAGAGAATTCACAGAAAACTTTCAGAAATCTTTTTTGAAAATTCATCATGTATTCTTAAAGACTTTAAAAAGAATTCTTACTGCATAAATATCATGCTTCGCAAAGCATTTGTCAAGAATACATACAGTATTCTAAAAGAACACCAATTACGAGACAAAAATTAGAGTTCTTATAGAAGTTCAAGATGTATTCTGAGTTTGCCCAAATGAAGACAAAATGAAAATTATATCTTGAATTGTTTCTGAAGTCATGTAATATTCATTGAAATGTCACAAGATATTTAGAAATATCCATATTCACAGTCTGGAATTGTTAAATTGAATTCATATGTCCATTTATGAAAAGTGATAGATGATGAACCACCACAATGTATTAGTAGTTGACTTTATTGTATACACTGAGAAAACAGATATCCTGAAAATTACCATAATTTATGGATTTTCAGCGCTGGTCTGACCCGAGTCGGAATATTTACTTGCACGAATATCTAAAAGTACCATCATTTCTTGGACTTTTCAGAATAAGTATGGTACCTTCCTTATAAAAGTCCCAGATATTATGGTACTTTTAGAGGTTTGTTCAGGTAAATATTGAGACTCGGGTCAGACCAGCGCTAAAAATCCATAAATTATGGTACTTTTTAAGATACCTTTTTCTCCGTGTATAATACACGGAAAAAATAATTTAGCTGCAGCAGCTAAGTAGCTAGCACGGACACGAACAGCCATTAAATTAGCTCCTGCAGCTAAATTTTAGCTGTTACCGCAAATAAATTAACTACAAATGCCAATTTTTTTGCTGTCACAGCTAAAATTTAGCTGCAGGAGCCAATTTAATGGCTGTCCGTGTCCGTGCTAGCTACTTAGCTGCTGCAGCTACATTATTTTTCCCGTGTAACATGCAATAAATAGAACAGTACAATAATGAAACATTTTGGAAATATTTCAAAGTTAGAATTTGTTGTGGTTGTGATTATGCATGCAAAATGTATTCAAATTCGAATGCTTTAATTGCATTCATTATGAATCGCTCTGAGTAGATTGGTTGTTCTTTTTGAACTTCCAACTTTTGAATATGTTTTCATGTTTTGTCTCAGAACAGATGTGGATTTTGTTATCTTTTGGAATTCATTTGAATGATTCTGAACATTCAAAATGAAGTCTTTCAAAAACTGTGGTATTCTAAATGTTTCCTTTGAGAATTTTTCGCGAATTGGTGGTGCTGCCTGGGACGCAATACCCAAAAAGTATATGAACTTGAATTGTTTCACTGAACTATCGAGCAAATGTTCCTCCAAACATGATATCACTTGAATTTGTGAGTTTAATGATTGTTTTCGAATATACGAATGTGTGCAAAGAACACATGCGGAGAAAACAAAACAGGAATGATGAGCATGAAGATAACATTCTATGCGTGCAAAGCTTGAGCCTGAGAAGCCGCAACAACATCGGTCATGCGGTTTGTGAGTGTTGTGTCTGTGAATCACAATGTGGCTCGTGAACTGCACGCAAATAGCGATTCACGTTCACGCGTGAGTGTGATGGCCTGCAGTTCTGTCAACACGAAACGTCGTATGAGGAGTCAAGAAAGTATCTTCTTATTGCAGATATACATGAATTCTTATACAGGGTGAGCCGCTATTGTACTCACTGATTTCTTATAAAACTTTGAACAGATTTTGTTTTTTGCCAAATTTTACTTCAAGCTTTGAGGTTTGAAAATGAAAACGAATATCTCGAAGATAATGTCTCTTAGACATTCAATTCAAAAACCTTGAATTGTATTGTCGAGATATTCGTTCCTTCAGTTTCGAAATGTTTATATCTTATAATTTAGGACTCGAATTCAAATTTATCCACAGAAAAACCGATTCGGAATTTCATAAGGAATTCGCGTATGCAATAGTGCCTTGGCGAATTAGATCACCCTGTACAATCGTATAACAAATTTTCAAACATTTATACCAAAATTATATACTTATTATACATAATTTTTATATAATATATATATATTGAATCTTGGCCCTCCCTTATTCCGAGCAATTAACTGTCGAAAATTGAACTAAAAACTGAGCCCAATGCCATGCACGGTGAAAGGTTTCATGTGCAATTAGCATATGAGTGTATGAAGTTGACATTAAAGATGTTCGGTGTTATTTTCCACTACTTTCAAATGGTTGTCTTTAACATGAAATCATTCGGTTCTTCAAACTTTGGAAGGGTTGAAATCTCCCTTCTGGTTTACCAATCCAACTTCCACTTACGTAATGAATCATTTATTACATAATTTATAATGTAGTGGAATAATTTGATTGCATAATTGTGCATACTTTTTTATATTCTATTGAAAATAATGCGCCACGTAATGAATTATCTATTGACATTGATGATATTGTACATAGCTTGTCATGCAATTTATTAGATATTATCCTACAACCGGGCATAAATCTGACTTTGATTCCGAGTTAATGTGTCTATTCATGCATGAATGGTTCATATGCGGGTGCACATTGCCGCTCTGATAACAAAACAAAGGACTGTTGAGTATTTTTTCATTTCTACAGCTGTGATTCTCCGTATTCGGAGGAAAAAATTGTTAGATCTGAAAGCGTGATCGCAAAAAAAGCATCGGTTCTGTCAAGGATCTGTCGATTTATCTCCAAAACCGGTGTTATGCTGACTGGGGAATGGTATTCCTTTGTATTTTTCATAATGCATTTTAACCTGAGAACTAGGCGATATTTGTGGTCACTCTTCGTTTATATTTCATCAAATTTGATGAAGTCTGGATAGATCTAGTCATATCTGGATCGGTCTGCACGTGGCAAAGCGAATTTTCTGATCTCAAAGTGTGTATTGAATTGAATTAAAAACCGATTAGAATTTTGGTTTCAAATCAAACTAATGATTTCAATTAATCTCCCATGGAATACTGGCTAGATTCGAACTAATCTATTTGAGTCTGAACAAAATTACAATTTTTGCTGATATTTGTTCAAATTGTTCATCAAGTCTAACCTTTTACCGAAAGAATTTTGTCGTAAAAATTACCCTGAAATTTCAGTAATCGAAGGTCAAGTGAAAATTCTTCAAAAAATTACTGTGCAGCTTGCAAAAATGGATGACTATCTAAACAGTTGAAAGTAATATTTTCTACGAGTTCTACAGAATGCACAGTAATATTAAAAAAAAATTTCTACTCGTCCCGTCTCTCGATCACTGAATGAAATTCTTTCAGTGTTATTGCAGTTTAACTAATATTAAATCTCCCTTTCAGGACAGCAAAACTGGAGTATCTGTTTGAAATTTTGCATTCTCTTGTGTCCAGTATATGAATTTTAGTACCTGTATGAATATTTCATTACAAAGTGACGTCTCAGGTGGGAAAACTTTTATCCTCCTATTTGAGTTTTAGACTGATTTCATCCTGATATTTGAATATCGCTGCCAAATTCAATTCATATAGAATAGATAGTTTATTTCACTTCAGTATTTGCTCCGATCTGATCTTGTTTTACATTTCCTGATGATAACCCGAGTAGAAATGAAAAACGGTCCATTCAAGGCCCTGGTCGGGCCCAAGTTGGATTGGTTTAGGCCCAGGCAGGGTCATGGATGGCCCACTCTTTAACCAAGGAGATTTCTACCCGGGAACCCTCAATCAACCCTAGTTCCTCTCCGATTACTACGCTCCTGATCCTCGCACATATATCTGAGTCACTTCGATTCTCCTCTTTTACTTTTCCTCCCTCCAATCATCTCTAACATTCACACAAAGGGAATAAGGACGGAGCGAGGAACAAGAGAATGGAAAATTTGTGAAAGATATGTACACGAACTCACACTTGCACGTGATTAGAAAAGCACGAGCAATGATTTTGACCTCGGACAGACCATCATTGGTAGCCCATTTGGGGAGAGAATTTGATATTCATAACCAAACAGGATTATCATCATTGATTAATGAATTGAGTAGTCGTAATATATATTCTATGTACTTCCATGGCCTGGAATGTTTTGAGATTCAAAATATTCGCAGCTGCGTTAAATGGTTTTGATTTTATGTGGCGATGATAATCAAACTATGAGAAAATTATGTATGAAAATATAAGTATTAACATAAATTATGTCTTTCTCATGCAATCTTAACATTTAAGAGAAAGAATAACGTCTGCGCACACTCTACTTGATATAATATTTGTTTACAGTCATCGCTGAGAGGATTGTCATTTGAGATTCTATGAAGATTCGGAGTTCGCATTATTCGAGTTCAAATACAATAATAATATCTGATTTCATTGACACTTTAAACTTATTGAGATACGTTAATTATTGATGATTTTCTGATGTTGTTTCTGGACTGATAGATGTCTGAAACGGAAGTACTCGATTTTCGAAAATAATTAAAATTCAAAGTCAATGTGATTTTATTGAGTAAAGTCAAGTATATTCATCTATCAATCTTCGATATACAACGTACATTCGGCCACGTTGCTGGTCTTTTTCAAAGCAAACAAAAAACAAAAATTGTAAGACGGAGGAGCCCCCTCCGTACTGACGCATTTTCTCCATTGAATAGGGTCAAGAATCAATGTCGATGGGAAGTACTCGATTCTCGGAGAAATCAAACTTCAATTCAGTTGGATTGACTTTGAATTTTAAGTGATTTTTGCCAAAATGGAATGTTTTTTAAGAAAATTCGAAAAAACGAAAAACAAAAATCGCTCGAAAATCGTGAATGAAAATTGAACTATGCAGTATGAAAAAAAAACATTCCCACTTACTGCTGTAGCTAATATCATATAAAATGGAAATTTCCTGAGCTTATGATTGTATCTTCAAACTTGTAGGAGTTATTTATCCGGCCACAAAAAAAGATGTCCAAAGAAAAACATTGAGAAGCCACCATTTTGTTGTTTACAGCTCCGAAAAAATTTAAAAACACGCTCCAATAGTTATATAATAAAGAACTTTTCACCAAATTTTGATATGTTATTTGGTTTCTTTTAATAAAAATTCCTGAAATTTTCTTCTTGTTTCGACCCCTAGAGTGGTTTACTATTTGGATAATCCTTGGGAAAAAAAAATCATACAAAACGATTAGAAGGTTCAAAAACCGCATAAAATGCGGTATTGACTCTTTCAATCGTTTTCTATGGTTTCCTTTTACCAGGGATTCTTCTTTTCAAATGTTCGTGAAAAAATTCTCAAGAGATCTAAGAGGAAAGTGTGATTCTCTGGCCAAAAACAAAAAACCTAGTCCGCATAGTAATGCGGTGAACTGTTGCTCACTAGGTCTGAAGGATAGAAAAATTGATAATGGTTTCAAAAGTAATGTCGATAAATCACTTTTTATTGCAATATTTCTTGACAAAAACACCCTAAAAATCATGTTATTCCTCTTCTCATGTTAATGCAACATTCTTTTATATCAAAATCATCTTCAAATGCAAATAGTCTGAACACTATGGATTGCGTGTGATCCAGATCTCGAATGATCATAATATGTGAATAAACACTCCACACGCAGCAATAAGGCAAATAATGAAATGGTGAGAAGTGATAATGACTCAAATCAACAATCAATTTGTCTGTGACTTAAATCGATTGATTTATGTGGACAGGCACTTCAAATAAAATAGATAACATGCATGATCTGCAATAAGCGACATCGGGATATTATCAGTGTCAATTAGAACAATGTTTATTTCACGCTCACGAGATTCTCTAGTAACCGCATTTTATTGATGCAATCTTCACAAGATGAAACTTCTTGAATCACCATTAGTACATCAAAATTCAAAATGAAACTACAAAAAATGTTTGGTTGTGGCATAAAGACAAACGTAATTTTTTTTGTTGCACACTAATTTGAAGAAGTCAGTTTGGAGAAAAAAGCGTTCACAATTGAATGAATTCTGAATGAAAATTTGAGTGTCTCATCTATTCGGGAATTTTCAGCTGAAGATAAAATATTCATGTGAAATACCTAATTCTGTCCCTCAGAATGTGTAATCCATTCATTCATGAGCGTCAATGAGGTAATCAATTTTCAGAGGTTTAGTAAAGACTTAATAGAAGGCACTGGATTGAAAGAAAAATATTCAGTTTTTGGAATAATGCATGGAAATCCAAATTCAGATAAGATAAATTTATTTTCATTCCGATCTGTCGAATCTAATTTTAATTAAGATTGCTTAAAAGGGGTTACCGACCGAGCAAGTAGGTTAGCAAAAATTCGTCTTGCGTGAAAGAAAAAAGGATTCTAGTTAACATTGGTATCCAACACCTGATTCCGGAATCCCTTTTCAGGTCTTTATGGCAGATCAGATCAACCTAATGAGAATTTTTACTCGAGATAATGGATTCGCAGTAGAAAAGTTTGAAAATATGAATTACTAACAACTTGTGAAAACTCTTTTGATTGAAAAATTTTTCCTCCTATTTGTTCATCTTTTGATTTTTATTTCAGTTTTAATTGCAGAACGAAAGTCACCTTGAGTTAAAATTTCAAACCTGTTCTTCGTCTTGAATATTCTAAAACTGACTTCCAGATGATTCGGGAATTGGAATAGATTCGATAAATCCTGTTTTGAGCCCCAAAAATAAAGGTGAGTTAATTGGCATTGGCTCTTTCGAACTCAGTCACGCTACACAAGGTTTCTCTAGAATTGCACAACAATATCGCACGTTTTGAAATTTCAGTGTTGATTCCGAATGTTTTTTTTCTGCATCTTGGACTGATTACCAATTGTTCTGTGAATGATATATGGCCCCGATGAGATGAAGATATAAACATATATTTGTATTTCATGTCAATTCATCTGTCAAGTCATTCAACCACATTAGCATTTTCATTATTATCTTTTGTTTTCAATTAAATCGCTTACTATGAGCAAGAGAACTGCTTCGACTTCGATAATCTGTTGAATAATGTTAAAAAAACCCACACACGATTTCAACTTCGAATCAAATAGAAAAAATGGATTGGATTAGGTTTCATCAAGGTCTTTTCGCTATCACTTCATATGTAATTCATCATCGCTTTACTGAATCATTCTTCTTTTTCACTAAGTAAATCAATTGGATTCGTACTTGGCACGTACACATCAATTCCACCGACGTTTGTAGTTTGAAATTCATCATGTTTCGTGGTAATTATCACTTATACGAGAAAATAAACCATATATTTATGTACATTTTTATGAAATTTTTACTCTGTGAATAATTTTTCAAATAATTCTTCGGAGCATGTGTGAAATTCTGTAGATTGAAATGAGATATTTTTTTGTATTATTTCAAAGGAAATTTTCATTCAAAATTATGATTTATTCTTTTTTTTTCAACTCTATCTTAGTATTTTGATTTTTCCCAGCAAAGAACATCAAGGCAGAGCATATTCAATACATGACCTTTCTTGTGAATAATTATGGCTTTCACGTATTTTTCTTGTGGCAAGTTGTCATTATTGCCTGTAATTCATTTGAATGTGCATAAAATATCGCTTGTAGTTAGAATTCCGACAAGTAATAAATGGTTATATAATTTTTATGAAAATGATTCATTTTACTTAATAGAATCAACTGTTGATGAGAATTTATGAGATCAGTTTCTGTTAGGCTATCTATGAAAATTCTGTAAAAATTCATAGTATAACGCGACAACCCTTCGTTTCGAGCCTCTAAATTGACATTTTGACAATATAAATCATCGTCTATATTCCTCACCTCACAGAACTTCAAAAAGAGTTATTTGGAATTCATATATCGAATTCCTGAAACCTCAGATAAGTGGTTTATGAATTCTTTCTAATCTAGAATATTGGACGAAATGAACACAGAATTATTTGTTTTTCCTCCACAAAAATTGTAATTTTCCCCCATCCATAATAGCGTAAAGTTTACAATTCATATTTCGAAGTGTGCAGTTATCATTCAACACGATGAATTTCATCATCTTCCTCTTTCCATACAGTATTTCCAAAGTATAACAATAAGTACAGTTATGAAAAAAACTATATCATAATCCATATAAACTGATATCGAAATCCCAGCGTGCGTACAAATCCAAATTCAAATAGTTGCAGCCTATCGATCCAGTTCAATTCGCAATTTACAGAAAACATCCGATACGAACCGGTTTGAAATATTTCTTATTTTGCTTTCATTTAACACTTTGAACTGAGTTATCAGGGTTTCCGACCTTTATAGGACATTCTACATAGAAAATATATTTCCATGTGCGTGACGTTTCGTAAACATCGCATAATGAAAGCAATAACATAAGACCTGCATGTGTCATCATCCCGATTATGTTTTATTTATATTGTCAGAGTATCACATGCTAATTGCATATTTCATTCAGCTTCTCTCCGCTATTGATTATAATGCGTTCAACGTGACCATTAATTCGGTATGTTGCATATACGATGATGCACTCTGATGCACTCAAACCAGCTCTAATACAAATGGTATACGAACAAACGTCATCGTGACTTGGAATAATGTTGAAACGATTGAAAATCAGGAAATTTTTTATGCTGCGCCACGCTGGATTGAGGACCCTCAAGCATCAGGAAGAGCGGATAAAATTTTGCGCCAACTTTTTTCATAAATTACTTCATAAAATTGAATTTAAAATCGATAAGAATTAAGTACATACCTGAAATTGGACTCTGAATATCACTTGAGGTTTCTTCATGGTTTGCAAGTATTGAAAAACAAATTTACGAAAAATTTTGGACAGTTGGACGTTATTACTTTTGAAATCCTCTTATACTACTCGCCAGAAAATCAGAAAAAGACTGAAACTTCACTTTAGAGTCTAATCCTAGTCGTGGATTTTATTATCATCCATTGAAAATTTCCGTTGAACGCATAATTTATACAAAATATTGGCACAAAATTTGGCTCGCTTTTGTTGGTACTTGAGTGCCTTTAAAGGTTTGTTTCAAATCATTGAGCATGAATTTTTACTACACTGTGTTGTGAAAATGATATTATTTCATTCATCCTGCAGGAAGGAAAATATGCGTGGTTGCAGTAATCAATTCGTTGGTTGATCCAACTGCATTTTTTTACACAGAAAAAAAAACTATCTTGTATCAAGACAATATTGTTTACGTTATATATGAAACACGGATTGTCTCAGTTCAATGCAATTTGCTTTGAATCAAAAACGGGAAAAAACGAAATTCTTGATTCAAAGCAAATTGCATTGAACTGAGACAATCCGTGTTTCATATATAACGAAAACAATATTTTCTTGATACAAGATAGTTTTTTTTTCTGTGTACGTGATCATCAGAACTAACTAAACTGATCGCGATAGCCACATAGTTGATTGAGATGACCAATTAATCGGCTAAACTCTAATAATCAATTGGTTTGCAACCATCCATTTTTCTTCGTGTGCTGCTTTGGTACAAAATGTAGTAATATTTAAAACTCCATATTTCCCCGTGTGAAAATGAAACGAATTCTCCTAAGACTCACCGTGACATTCTATGCACGAAAAGAATAATTTAGCTGCACAATGAAAAAGTGTATAGTTGTCGCGACTACAAATTTTAGTTAAATACGACCTCAATTAAAAATTTAGTTGCCTTAACTAAATATTAGGATAGTTATAGTCCCTACAACTGAAAACTTTTTTTGCCACAAACAGTATTTTAGTTCAGGCAAATTAAATTGCTTCGTCGTTAGACGGAAGCTTTGTGACCGCTTCGAAGGACCGACAATTTTTTTATCCCGGAACTCAAAATCTCTTAGGCCAAAATGTTCCTCTAAACTCGGGCAAAATTTTTGGTTTTGCGACCGCGCATATCTTCCGTTCCTATTATCCGATAGTTATGAAATTTTTACAACAGTCATATGTACTGTTAATAGTGGTCCCATATAAGTTTCAACCTGATCCTTAAAGAAGAATCGGAGAGGTGAGGAAAAATGTAAAAATAAATTGTGATATTGCGCCCGCATGTATCTCTGCTTCGTATTATCCGATTGAGATGAAACTTATCCCACGTTCTGAACATGATCCACTAGTGGTCCTATATGAGTTTCATTCTAATCGGTTGAAAACTGTGGAAAAGTTTTTTTGTCATCCGCGTTATTTGACAATATTTTAAAAGCATGCCTTCCGTGTGTTCGTATCATCTGAATGTCATGGAATTTTGAATGTATTCAATTCACGAGGTGTTAAATACACGGTACGACTTCCAAACAAATCGCACGCGAAGGGAGGAAATTTTGAGCAATAAGCTTCGAAAGAAAATTTGAAAATGTCGTACATGCCACTGTCAAGTGGATATCTTCCGTTTCTATCATCCGATCGTTATGAAATTGTTACCAGAATTTTATGCAGTGCCGATAGTGGTCCCATATAAGTTTCAACCCGATCTTCAAAAGGAAATAGGAGACAAAAAGGAAACATGTTATCAGAAAAATTGTGATTTTTGGACAAGGGCATGTTTTCGCTTCCTGTTATCCAATTGCAATGAAATTTATACTCTCTAAATTCCTTGGAGTGGAAAATTGACTCTCGAAGAGTAAAATACTGCAAGTCCAGGAAAAGTAAGATCCCACTCTTAAAGAGTGACTTTTAAATCCAGAAGAATGAATTCTCACTCCAAGAGGGTGAATTTTTAACTTGTTTTAAGGAGTGAAATTTCACCTTCTTTCAAAAGTGAAATCCTCATTCCAAGAGAGTGAAAATTCATTCTTATGGAGTGAAAACTCACTCTTATTGAACTTGCAGTATTTTCACTCCAAGAAATTCAAAGAGTACCGCGTTCTAGTTCTGATCCGATAGTAAATGCTTCCGATTGCGAAAGCCCTTGACCCCAAGGGCCATGAATTAACCTATGGGAGTTCATTATCAAAGCCCCAGGGGTTATGAATGTCTGCAATCGGAAACACCAAGTGTACCCACATGAGTTTCACCCCAATCAGTTGAAAACTGCGAAAAATATTTCTTTGCGATCTGCATTATTTGACACAAACGAGGAAGCCATGTGCCAATTGGCAGAGTTTCGTTTGTATAAACGAACATCAATATTATGGATTTATATTGATAAGTGAAATATTTACGATCGCAATCGACAACCATAATATATACGGTATTCGTTAATACTTCATTACACTTTTGATGATTATTTTTCACACATGGCACTTGCAGAGAACAATCGGCATCATAAAATCCACTTCTATAGATTTATTATTCCCCAAATAAAAAGTAGAAGTAATATATTATTCATAATTCTGTAGCTTGTTAACAACATCATCCGTCATTACTGCATTCATATTATCACTATATCTGCGCATGCGCTGCTCATCAGTCTTTCTACAAACTTTGTACTACTGATATGTATCATAACCACGAGGTAAGATAAAAGGAGACTCATCTCCGTAAAACTGAAGCGGCACATTTTTTTGGGAAGTATTGCAAGTCAAATCTCGTAACTCGTGGCGCTGTTGTTCCCAGTAACCCTACGAAAATATATATAATGTATATTTTCGTAGGGTCACTGGCAGGGTTGAGTAGGTATCAAATTGACGTATTAATACGTAGTGAATGTTACGTATCATACCGTGTAACAAACCCCTCTTCCAGGGTCTTCTCACGTAATAAATGTAATTCATGTATTGATACGTACGTATCATACTCGCGTAATAAATGTAACAAACCCTCCAGTGACGCGCCATTACCCAACCCTGGTTACTGGGAACAACAGCGCCACGAGTGGCGAGATTTGACTTGCAATGGTTCCCAAAAAAATGTGCCACTTTTTCGATTCAATTCCATAAGAGATTCGTCTCCTTTTATCTTACTTCGTGATCATAACTGGACGAGCATGCGATTCCAACAGTGGCTCTAATTCAGTCCTCTCTGACTGTCTCCTGTAGAACTCCTGTTCACAAAGCGAACGGAAAGTTGTAGAGGGCTCTGCGTGTTGATTGGCCTATCAATTTTGCGAAAACAAATCATTCAGTACAAAAATTCAAGAGAAAACGACAAATAACAACTAATAATACTATTACATCTGTAAGCTTTTGATCTTCACGAAACCACACTTTGCGACAAGTTTAATCAGTTCATTCAGATTGATGGATGAATGATTGATTGGAGTTGCATTTGCATCCCCCTGTGTGAACAAGCGTTTAGTAAGAATGATCGAGTGATGATGGTTGGTTCGAGTCCATAAAATAAAGAAATATGTCATCAGTAATATTGAATGAGAACAAAAAAACTAATCATATGTATTTTGTTTTTCACTCGTGTAAATTACAAACATTTTGGCATTCATCGATACTGAAAGTTTCAATGATTGATTTGGTATGATCAATTTTGTAGGTTATATTTTCAAAAAGTGCCTGAACTTCAATATTTTCTGTTAATTGAATGATCGTTCGATAGATAAAAGCTTGATGAACGTAGAAGATCAGACGAATCAATCATTGAATAATTATCCATATACACCTAATATGTTAGAATGATTTTTATATTTGATAAACACGAGTTCCGTGAGAGTTCTTTAATCATTCATGTCAAGAGTTCGCAACGACTCCTGTCAATTAATGGACCGAACTCGTCAAGAGTTGTATCGACAGAACATTAACGACTCCTTAGGGTAATTGAGAAGAACCCTTGTCGATTACGTTAGAATTCTTGATGAATGCTTTTTACAAATGCCGAGTTCTTCAGGAACTCTTCAAGAATCTCTTGTGTTATCTGGGAACGTTGGAATATTCTAGAAACGTTCGAAGAATATTTGACCCGTGTTGTTGTTACGGAATGCATACAAAGCAACTTCTTCCTCCCGAACCATGTGAAGTGTGGAATTGATTCATAAACCAGCATTCATATCGATTATAAATCAATTTATACAACCTTTAATTTGTATACACAATTTATATGTATAAATTTTATAGAAATCATTTATACTCCTAGTTTCAAACTCATGGACCAGAAAATATAACCTCTCTATAAAATAATCATGAATGCAAGAATTATTTGAATCATGATTGTAATAACAAACGAAAGCAGACGAAAAGAATTGATCGAAGATTAATCGTTATTCAACAACACTACTAACCTTTTACTACCATGCTGAAACATTCCATCGGGAAAAGACCGATCACCTGATTCGGGATTACGTAGAAACAAGCAACCAAAAAAAAAATATGAGGAGAAAAAAACCTTGGCCTGGTGTTGTTGGGACTTAACGCGTAAGGGCACTTGAAATTCTCGAGTCGGAAGTGGGTGAAGGTGGCGTTGGTGGGTCGAGGAAAGGGGGCGTCGTACTCGTAGTGGGGTGTTTAGGCTCATGGAAGGGGAAAGACGCCCCTGCGTCCAATACAAAGACAGCTGATCGTCAGTCGTCGGCTCTCTGCGCGACACAAAAACGGTAGAGAAAAATAGTTTTTTCCGTCTTTTCATTATTTTTTTTAACCATCCTTATTTCAAATTTCGACCACGTATGTTGCCGTTGGGAACTCGTTGTCAGTGCTGTGATGTTAAACTACTATTTAGCGAGCACAACGTTGACTGTCGTAATCGATATATGACCAGAAAAAAGAACACGGAAGTTATCCGTATGAATGAGCCATTGTCTGCTTCTTTTGGTGGATTATTTCATTCACTGGAAAAAACTTCACCTCAATTCGAGGAGATCAAAGAATCCCAGAAGGAATAAGAAATAAAACAACAGCGGTGAATATACAAAACCAAATTTGTCCAGTGTGCGCGCATCTCTTCATCATCGTTAACTCGAAGAATGTCTACCGTGTAAAATTCGATCAAATTCATTTTCATCGCGGTAAGATACATGAATTCTGCTTTTTATCACTGAAAAAAACGGTCTATGATTCTGGTCGTAGACGAAGAAGACGGCGACGGTGACGGTGACAGTGACAGTGACAGTGATACAGTGGCAATGAATGTACATGCTTGGAAAAATTGTTCATCCGAGGAGAATTGATATAAGGATATAAAGATAACGACACGGAGTTTGCGTTGTTAAATATCCATTTACGTGGTACAACTGTCAAGGAAAAGTGATTCAACTGGTTTCGGGTCCTTTTTTTTTGTGAGTGCATACATAATTGTGCTTTGCGCGTGCTGTTGTTACTGCCGTTAGTGTGAAAGTCGGAGGAAAAAGGTCGATGACAATGCCACGAGTCCAAGATCAGGATAATGGAATCAACATTAAATTTAACAGTAGTAACAGCGATAGTGATGATAAACAAAGGAGGAAGAAGGGCGATTATAGGCTCGTCGCCCAACAATCCGACAGGAATAAACAAAATAAACAATTCCATATCAAAAATGGGACCAACAAAAGTACGTATTATGTGTATTGTTTTCATCCATTTACACATAAACTGAGTATATGAAAAAGAATTTAACCCCAACCCTTGACACAGTTTATATATTATGTTGTTTTGTTTTGTTGTTGTTTTTTTTCAATATGTAAGGGTTAGAAAATTGACATCTTTCTTCTAAATTCCAATTTTCAATCATAAAAAGTAATGTTTATAAATTTTGTATTTTTAGCTAAGTACGGTAAAATGGAAGAAAGAGAATTGATACCTCCCGATGGAGGTTGGGGCTGGCTCGTGCTCATTGCTTCGGTTATGGTCAACTTCCTGATCCCAGGAGCTATCAAATCATTCGGAGTCTTGTTCAAAGAGTTCCTAAAGATCTTTGATTCTTCACCTGCAGCAGCCTCTTCGATAGCTGCTATATGTTATTTTCTATACAGTTCCCTGGGTGAGTTGAATCTTCGTTATGAATTTTATAACCCCTAAATTCTCGAAATGCTCTCAGTTTCATCACCGGCTCAGTACATTCACTACTTTTTTTTAGTATAGTTTCGATGAATCATTCACTTTATTTAGATTTCCTACTGGAAGCGCTTGAAAATCATTCTATAGCATCGAATAAGAAAACCAGGAACATATGTAGCGCCAAATGCTCTATATAAACAAAAAAACATCTGGATTTATTTCTGAATTCTATGACATTTGTTTGGACAAAGATGTAGGAAGAATTTCACAGGTGTTAATAATAGCATACTATTATTTGAAATGAATTGATTCTTTCATTTCTTTCTAGTTCTTCATGACGATGATTCTTTGTATCTTAGAGTGTCATTTTAGATACCAGTGTGAGAAATACGTGAAAGGAAAACTATTCTAACAATGGAAGGAAATTTTCGATGAATTTTCTCAGGGACATTATATCACTCGTCGCTCTATCAATTTAAAAATCGTAAATTGAAGATCGTAGACACGAGTTCCGATTACTCACAAAACTTTTGTATGATAATGAATTCGATGATGAAAACATTCATTAGCTTTGTTTGATATTCATCGTCAGTTGACTTTGTCTCCTAGTTTCAGCTTCACAGCTTGGATACTTACTTGAGTTATACTCGCAAAAAGGATGAAAATCACGTCTATCTGTCTTTCTGTTCGTACAAACGTACTAATCTTCAGAATCATGAAATGGATTGTTATAAAATTTTCACCATTCATTAGAGCACATCACGAAGAAAGCTAATTGTCTTAATTTGAGACGCCAACGCGTTGTTTAGATTGCATTTTTTAGATGTAAAAAAATCCATATAATCCCGTTGAATGGGATGTAACAGGAACTATTGAATCCGATTTGGGGATAAATGCGAATGAAGCGAGTTCCATTTATTGTACAATGACTATTTTATCAGCTCTGTAACGTTGATCAAATTATTTTTATACAGCTTACAGATATTCGGCGATTAACCACATTTTTATGATTTCACTCCATTGGAAAATATTAATTTGTAAAAACTCAATGCGGTTGGTGACATGCTGTTGGTGTTCTTTTAACATTTCGAGCTACTTACGTCAATTAATTCTATTATCACGTTCAAATAATGTAGAAGAAATTGATTTTTTTTCCAAAACATTGTCCTTCTTAAGTTCTCGTGAAATTGATGATAACATAATTATACGGGGTTGGAATAAAGTATAATGTGAAAATTCAAATAAATTAGTCATAATATTTTCATGTTTTCACAGTTCACAAAAAGATTTAACGTGTCAAGAACATTTTATGTATTATTCTCAGAATCACATCTTTTCTTGAAATCATTTTCTTTATTTCAGAGCTGTAGAAATCAAAACTGTGTGTTATCAACGCATGCTTTGCTTCCACCGCAAGTTTAAAAAGCTCTTAGTAGCAGGTTTTTTCACTGATGCGATGTTCTCTATTTTTAACTTCATTTCATAGTGGAAATATCTTTCAACTGAACATTAAACAACTCCCAGAATCCTTTGAGATCTTTATTATTCCTTGTTTGAAATAATTCTTTGTTGCAAAGGGAGATTTTTATAAAGCTCGACCAAAGAATCGATGATTTTTTTTTCATTTTTGAACTATCGTTTCGTTTGTCATGTGCGGGAGATGTTCTACAAACGGTTTGGCGGGAATAAATTGTATATTCCACAGGAATGGAAATCTTGAAACGCGTTCCCTCAGAAACTATGTTTTTTTAAATTAGGTGCCACTATAACCCAAAAACTACACCATGGATCGCCTTTGTTACATTGAACGTATTGTATATTATATCAACGCGTAGATATATTTTGCTGTTTTTCATTTTCCATAGTAGTTTAAAAAGCGAAAAAATAGTGAAAAATCGGGATTAAAAATTCATGTTATGTACCCCATTTAACTGATTTTCGACTTTTCATTGGTATATTTTTAGTATATGAAAAAGAAAATTATCTCATTTTCGGGTTGCTCGATTTAAAGCTCTGCTTAAAAGACAAATTAAAACCTTTTCTACCTGATACCGTTGCAATTTTCTCATCCCGTCTCGTTATCCCCGCTAGAAAATTATGAATTTTACGAATCCTATCATCCTTTTTCATCGCAATGATAGGGATACAGAAAAACTATGGTGCTGAAACTAGCAGCCAGTTCGTATAACTTTTGATTAAACGATGTTGAGGCCTTGCTTATACCAGGAACTGATCAAGTAGCATCCCAGATCCTTAAATCTTCAATAAACGTTTAATGTGAAAAATGATGATAATCGGCTGCTAGCTTTACGTCTGCCAGTTTCAGCTTCATACAGAAAAACTTTCAGTACAAAATAACAAACGCTTACGCATAAACATTGAAATGAATTCCAGGTTCTTTCTGTGAAAAGGTTAAAGAACAATTGACACTTCAATCACATGGAACATGTGTTGATTTGTCAGCTAATAGCTTCAACGCGGAATCAGGGGAAAATAAAACAACCGAAACAAATACGTATAAATATGAAAAGAGATTGATCGAATTAGATATTCAAATACGCACAAGTTCAATTTCATCCTTCATTCATCGTGTACGGTTAATCGAACATGTGAGTTTAAATTTTCCATTTTATCAATTGATATAGTATTTCGATCTCACATATAATCTCGGGAGAATCAAAACATACCTGAGAATTCACTTGAATTCATAATCGATGAATGGAAAAGTGATGACGTATTGGCAGTTATTTGTCATTATTACATCAAACTAATCCTCGACCAGTCATAGATAACGATGTACCGTCTCGCTTGTTTTCATTCACTTTACCAGAACGAATAACATATTTAATGAATATTTCGACAGTTTTTCAAAGAATCTCTATTCTGGTATCGCGGAAAAGTATTTCTTGTTCAAATTATTACAAAAATTATTGAAAATTGTACCGATGATTTGCACGAACATTTGATATTTTTACATTTGAACTTTGATAAAAGGATTTATGCCGCTCATTGAATTTACAATAACGCGTCAAAGCACGTGTTTCGACTTGGTAATTCATTGTCTAAATCATTTGAACGATTTTCGTTTAGTCATCTTTTTTTTTATTTTGTCAGTAACTGTGTGGCGCAAGAAAAATCTCAAAATCGAACATCGTGAAGTAACATAGACAAATTTTATTGTAGAAAATTTGAAATATGTATTTTTACATATAAAAGGATGTATAAGAATCGAAACAAATTCAACTCAGATGAGGCAGCGTCGAATTTTTTTATCGATCGGAAGTGTTTTCGCGTTTTTGAGAGATTGTTATTTCATTCCTAATTTGTAACAAAATAAACGAATGAAAATCCTATTTCAATCGTATGGATCGATTCCATCCTGAGACCTAATGCAGTGAGATTATTAGATTTCCATTCTTTGAAACATTCGAAGTGATTGATACAACACCTGCAATGCTCAATTGATTTTCCGATGTGTTGGAAACTGAACGACCAAAGAGAATTCTAGGTTTACACGTTTTAAATCCGTTTTTATTGTATTCTTCGTTGTTCAGTTCGAAACAACTTCAATCATATAATCGGTGTTGATTCACGGAAAAAGAAAATTAGTTGAAATAATTATCCAACTTGTAAGCGCGTGTGAACTCATTCACGGAGAGAAAAAATTTGCTGACGCAGCAAATCGAGGTATTATATATAGAATAGCAAAAATTTTTGCTGACCTAGCTAAAAATTTGCTATAACAACAATCGTGTTAGCTACGACAGCAACTTTTTAGCTGTGGCAGCAAAAAATGTTTGCTCCGCCAGCAAATTTTCAGTATTATATACAGAATAGCAAACATTTTTTGCTGCCACAGCTAAAAATTCGCTGTCGCAGCTAACAAGATTGCTGGAACAGCAAATAGTTTGCTGTTATAGCAAAAAATTTGCTGCTTTGGCAAAAGGAACCCAGCAAAAGTAGATTTCGCTGCCACAGCGAATTCCTTTTTCTCCGTGTTTTCTTTTTCGTTGGAATAACCATTTTTTATCATTGATTTAACTAATTAAACGAATGAATTATTACAAATTTGCTGAAATCAATCAAAAATGTGTTATTCTAAAGAAAAATATTATAAATTCTCTCTTACTTGAACAAACCTGGGAAGAATTTCAACGCTACTTTTGGCCAAAATTCAGATTTCTTTAATGAATTTTGTAACTGTCTATTGAATTTTAGTTAATCATTCTTCGTATCAGAAATCGATTGAGTAAGTTGCAATTACGAGTTTCAGTCGCTTGAATCTGTGATGGAATCTTTTTAAAAAAAGTGACATATCAATCGTTTTACTGATCAACGAAGCTGGAAATAGCGACCAAAAGCTAGCCATCGATTCATGTAACTTTTAATAGGAATGTTCCATCAAATATTCAAGTCGTCGAACCGCATAATTGAAAATCACTCGATCAGTTTTTGATATGGAAAAAATTCAAATCGAATTCAATCAGGAATTGTGACAATCATTTGCTGAAGTGTGGCCGCCAGACTTGTACTTTCAATGAGACCTTCAAAAGAGATATTTATCAGAAACGTGACATGCCGAAGTTGCTTCTTTTTGAAATACGTCAGAGTTTAACTCTTACGAGGCCCATAGAAGTGCAGTTCAAGATCTTTTTGATGAAATTTTCTGATATCAGAATCAAAACAATGTCCTCTTTATGAAATCTTGTAGAGTGGAAAACACAAAAATTCAACTATCGATTTACGTTAATTGATAACAGAATAATTTTTGTCCACTGGAGAATTTATTTGAATATACATTGAAGTTGTTTATATTCAAATTGGATTCAAAAACGGACGATAGAACTGATGAACTAATCTAATAAGTTTGAATAATGTATTGACTGCCCCACGCATTTACTTTCTTATCATCGAGCATTTCACGATCGGCCAATTTACTATCGACTAGATGACTAATAAAAATGATGAAACAAAGATATTGAAAATTGCTGCATAAAGGCAAGCTAGAGTAACGAATGAGATACATCATATTGAAAGTTCGATTCCGGGAGTCAGACGATGTATGAGGATATTTTTCCGTTTTGTTAATTAATTTCTTACCAACGACTAGAATGAAAATACAGCATTTCGGAACCTTCAAAATATGTTCATCAGCATTGATACGATTTTTCAGAATTTGTCGAAGCTAAAATACGAATTAGAATTGTTTTCGCAACACTGAGAGAAAGGCACCTGGGTGCGGCAACTAAAATTTAGTTGGCGTAAATAAAAGTCTAGTTGTCTGAAATATGAATACGACAGTTGATACAATGTAAATGAAAACTTTAGCTGTGATGAAGAAAATTGATTTGGCCCAACTAAATTTTTATTTACAGTAGCTAAGATTTCTAACTGTCTAATATTCAACTAAACCTTTTTTCTCAGTGGAGGTTTCAAAGAAAAATCAGTAGGTTGACGGATCTATCTATAAAATATATAAAATATTTGAAACTCTCTTAGTTTGAAAAGGGGGCTTAGGTGTGAAAAAATCATTTTTCACTTATTTGGCGATTTGGATGGAGTAAAATATGCTCTTTCGAATGGCGCGAACCAGAAGTTTCTAACTGGTAGGGAAGTTTGCTAAAAATGCACAAAAAGAAGAGCAGAAATGATTGAAAATGGAACAAATTTGGAGATTGAATTATAAAACTAAGCAAAACCACGAAATTATGCGATCAAATACGATAGTATTCGAAACAGAAACAACACTGTATGTCCTAGAACAGAGTGGGATGCAGGGAGAAGCGAACAACTAAAGCGACACTGATAAAATGACTTGTTTATCTTTAACAGCTGTTTTCTCGAAAACTTGTTTTCACACCTAAGCCCCCTTTTCTAAAGCAGGTCACATATGGGTAATTCTCATTTCGGAGGTAGGAAATAATTGATGATTTAATGAAAACGTCTTTTCATTGTAAATTATAGTGGATTTTTCAAGTTTAGATCTTACTCTATAAGAAGAAAGTATATAGTCGCTGAGTTCGCAACCCCGGCAGCCCTCAATTAGAGGGGGTTGAAAAAAGATGTCTCCCATAGAAATGACCTCTTATCCATGGAAGTGATGTAACAATTAGACTGTATGATTCAATTTTGAATGATACCCTGTAAGTTTTCACTTGATCAGTTTTATAGGAACTGAATAAAAACTTCATTATCACTTTGCTTACATCTATTGATTTCCTTAATTCAATCATTGCATCTCTTATAGAGTCTCACTGTAATCAAATAAAATCTGTACGAATACCACAAACTCAAAATAAGCATTCAATGAAGCCATGCTGATATATTGTAAATTTGACACTTCCATAGATATATTTTCCATCCACGGAGGCATGGAAGTGACTTTTTATGTATTGAAATTTAAAAAATACAACCTCTCAATCAGATATGTAGTTGATGACTTGACTCCCTGTGTATCTTGCGGAAATGCAAATAAATCACACATTTGAAGTTGATTTAACGGAAATTACATATTTCAAAATAGCTGCCACGGTTGTGACCGTTATGATCAATGAGTGATGAGAATAAAATTTGAATTTGAATTTTGTTGTTGTGATTACAACACTGATATAAACAGACCACTGGCTTAAGATGGTGCTTCAGTACCGGGTCTACAGCCTTTTGAAGTTTGTTCCCCGCGCAATAATTTGAAAAATAAGAGGGGTGTGACATAAGTCCATGGAAGTGACAAAGAAACTGATCACAAACTTTAATATGAAGGTTCATATAAAAATCTGTGTAAGATATTATACTCTACTACGTAATGAGTTATTCATCGTAGTTGATGTTGGCTCACTTGAAAAGTGAATATTATACAGAAATAAAGAGTTCTGATTTTTTGTTATTGTGGAAGCGAGGTGATCACATTTATGGAAGTGACATTTTTCACGCTTATTAAAAAATTTAGCGTGAGAGAATAGTATTTCATCTATTATTTACTTTGAAAAATCAGTAATTAGGTACTACAGATTAGAAAAATGGTGTTCACACTGATTTTTTTCAAAAATGAGAATTAACCATATAGCAACAAGGTGCACTACTAGGATTTGGCTCTAAATATGAATCCAAAGCCCAAAACATATTCCTAAGTATGAGAAAACAAGTTATAAAAATTATTGGCATTTGTAGGTTAATGTGTTTACAATCGTTTGCATGATTCTTAGGAATCATTTGCAGTTCTAATTTCATATTCAAAGCTCTATTTTAGTAATTCATCACTGTGGATTAAAAATTTGTATTTATCGCTGAATCGATTAGAAAATACGTAGCAAAATTTTGCTCATTCCTTGAAGGACTTCATGGTCCTTAATTCAAATGTTTCTTCACAATACTCAACTTGTAGAGATGATAAGAACGTTTGGATGAATTTTCATCTATAGTCGAGTTTCCTTTTACTCAATCAATCAGATTTTAAACCTCGCCTAAATTTCACTAAGTCGCCCGTTTTACTCAACTTTGAGTAATCTTTCGTGAATACATTTTCTCCGTGTGCACGATCATCTCAAAGAGATTCTGTATGGAAAACTATGATCTCGTTGCTGTGAAATTTAAAAGAATCATTAGGAATTTTATATTTCCAATTTTTATGTTACGTTTAACAAAGAACTATTGAAAAATTACGTGAGTTTATTCGGGAGATATGATGTTTTATCTTTTGAAGTTGTCGGAGTATTGGTGGATTATTGAAATGTCGTTGTATTTCCTTTTATTTTGTATATCCCCCTACGTGCGGGAATTTTCAAGGGAAATATGTGATTATTTTTATGATATTCGAAAGTTTTATTGATGATTCAATAATATTGTAGAATTGGTCAAAGTATTTTGCACACTTGCAGTAGAATTCTGCTTTTCTCTTCTAAAAATAGTATTTCCGGGTCATATAATATTCATTCGAATAGGTAGATCATTGGACTACTCGAAACCTACTGCTAGAAACCCAAATACACAAGACATTTTATCTTATCAGATAAATGTTTGATGAGTTCGTAATACAATGCCGACTTCATACTTCGATATACGATAAATTTTAGTAATATGTTTCCTGTGTATTATTAAAATGAATATATAGATAATACAATAATGTAACGTGGAATGATATTAACTTATTAACGTAATCCCTGGACCCTGGATAGTCAACAAACATGAAATATAGAAACCAGCGTATTGTAATTTTGATAATTTACCGTTTGATCAAACGTTTATTTTCATAGTAGTTTTTCATTTTCTTATGTTTTACTGAAAAAAAATCTTTCTGCATGAATGTTTGTTTCGTCAAGTAATTATTCGTCCCTTGAATGTATTCATCACATCTCCTTGAGTGAATTATGAGATTGACCTTATATTTTCTTGTTTTCTGAAATGCCCTTGTATTGTGGCAGATATTTGAGAATGACAGAAGCATTATTGAATCTAAAAACTTGAATCTCTGTTACTTAACTTATATGTCAATTTAAGAGAAAGGTATATAATTTTGGAAATTGTGAGTAGAGGTTTCTGAGTACTTGGAAAATCAATTCTGGTTATATACCATCTCATGCTCGAACAAAGAACCGATTTTTTAAATATTAATAAAGCTCATTGTTAATTTGGAGAAAGAAGAGGTTCAGTGGTCATTATTACAAGCGTGACTCCTTGAAATGAATCTTTTCTTTACTACTACTTTGAGTGAGACGATTTTTTTTGTTTGCTGCATATTTTCTTCTACCTTACCTGCACAATTTCCATATTTGATTATTCCTTTTTGCCCTCCATTATATGCAACATTGATAAAAACTAATAGGAAAAGATCATCCTAGCTAGAATTTTCAGATATGGCATAATGTAACAACATTCATCGAAATTCTGATCACAAATTCAACATCGAAAATTTATAATTACAGTAATCAAAGAGTAGTGCAGAGTAATTCCATTGTCAAAGAAATTTATAAATTTACGAAGAAATTCTTTAGTAATTCATGCGACATTCAATCCGAAAAGGAATTCAAAAAAATTACTGAAATATTCATAATTATTCCCAAAAAGAAATGGTCAGTGTTCTAATTTTTCGATAACTCCACCAAAATATACAGTAAATCTATTAACTATTTGAAAATATCGTTCAGCATACAGAGAGTAATGTATAATAAGAATAGAGAGATATAACAATAATTTTATAATGAGGCTTATCAAATATATAATGGAGATTATCATAAAGATCCCTACAATGTATATAATACTTTTTATTATGTATCTAATAAGTTTCATTATAAAATTATTGCTATCCCCATTTGTATTATACATTTCTCTCTGTGCAGTTTTAAATGAACTTACTGATAATTCCTGTATAGTATTTTTCGTTTTGTTGGGATTAGGTTTGAATCTTTCCTTTTTCTTCAAAAAATCTTCACTGCCCCTACTATTTGACCCCAGAAATTTATAATTCGGAGCTGCAACATGATTAGATTGAATCCAATCCCACTTGTCTCCCATTGGAACTTCATCAAGAAAACCTCGCTTCAATCAGGACTCAATAAAAGATTTGAAATTCCCAAGAGGGAATTCCAGATAATATTCATACAATTGTGATTTAGTTCTCCCAGGAAGAATTTATTAGCCGTCAAAAACATCACATGATATTGCTCAATCTTGAATAAATTTCTTGTAAAAAGAAGCAAAATGATATTACGAAATAAACATTAATGTCACTCTATCTAATTGCCTGTTTATTCAGTGCAAACAAAATCCTTTCTCAATGTATTATCAACCCATCATCTCCTTGATCTGCTTACCGGCCTTGTTCCGTTATTTCTATCGGAAAAAACTTTGAAAGTTGATCTTTCTCCTCCCATTTATGTGACATGTTTTGTCCATCGCGATTGACATATTGATGTTTCATCACTTTAACTGTATCGGAATTCGAATATAATCTATATATAATTATCTCTGTATTTATCAAAGGACTAAATATTTGGCTCAATATTACACGTTCAATTAATTTTGAGTGATCAATCGTTATAATTAAAAACTAACGAGAGTATAATATACGCGGTTAAATTTGAAACGAATTAAGAATTGAAGAAGTTCCTGACATGGTATTTATTTATAAATTAGGAACAAGAATTTTGGAATGTATCTTTTTGAGAATTTGTCATGTACAAATCGAATTATTGAAAAGAAAATCTAAGGCAATGAAAGAATATAACTCTGTTACTCAAGCTCTGCCTGAACGACGCAACATAGCATTGTTTTGTTAAATTATTGACCTTTTGAGGACGCTTGTATATCAGAATTCTTGTAGCTTCAAGAGGATCTCGTAGATCCTGCATGAAGAAAATCTTGTAGTAACTTTCATGAATTGAAATCAGCGGTCAAAAGTGAGCAGCTGATTTATGTAATTCTTGGTAGAGAAGTCTCATCATGGATTGAAATTACTGAAACCCTCGCTTGGGGAGCTACTCCATCAATGTTTTTGTATAAAAGAGTCGCAAACAAGTTTTGAGTCAACAGTTATGACGATCAACCGGTAGTTCTTTGGCAACCAGTAGTTCTACAACTCGTTCTCATGTTTCAATGTACCTTCTAAGATCCTCATTTTTAGTTAATTTCTTTGAAAATATGTCTCTCTGCTGTTTTGCAATTGACCTTATTAATCACAAAAAATTAACTTATTGCTAAGAACATATTTTCTTGATCTGAGAATATGAATTTTTTTCTTATGTAAAAAAGATATGTACTTGGGGTAAGGAATTTTTCTCCATATCACGCTGCATAACTTCAATCTGAGTAAATGTTTTCATCGTTTGAAGAAAGTTTTCTTGATTCAAGAAAATATCGGATTGGACTCAGTCAATCCAATATTTTCTGGGTTTGAGATTTGTTTTCTCTCAGTGTAATGCCTCAAATTCGTTCTAACTTTCCATTCATATCTCTGCATATATGTTAATATACTCCCTATTGAGACGTTCTACATCTCTCAATTCTGCTTTTGAATATTTATTTCTAATATAATTTCCTTCACTACTTTTAATTCAAAGTTCAATCCTTGAGGGATTATATCTGTTTGAAGCCTAAAAATAAGAGGGTTTTCTGTGAATTTTTTGTGACTCTGCAAATGGAACGATCAATATAAGGTTTCGAGGATTTATTATAAATATCTTGAGGTTAAAAAAAAATTCTTTATTTTAATATTGAGGACAACATGGTGGCTCAGTTGTATATACAAAAGAAGCGTATTTTTCGAAGGCGCTCCACGGTTGACATCAGAAGTCTCGTACGTCTGCAGCTAGAACAATAAACAAAATTTTTTCTTAATCTACATGAATGCTGCGATAGAAGTACGTAGGATTATTGAGAAATATTGCTTTTTGCAATTTTGGCATCAATTTGAAGAAAAAAATCGCATTTTCGACGAAAAAATCGACTATAATTTGTTTATAAAAACCGTAATTGTTCATCAATCGTAAAAATCCTATGTACTTCGATGGATAATCTATCCGTAAAGCTAGTTAAATTTTCAAGTTAATCGGATAAAAATTACTCGAGTTCCGATGTCGGCCAATTTTGAAAAAATGGTTTCGAGACAAACGTGTTTGAAGTTTGAGAATGAGTTTACGATAGGAAATTCTTCAAATAAAAGCTTGGTGATTTTTTTACCTTTAGTCTGCGATCCCAGCACCATATAACTGTCGTTCCAAGTTCAAGTAACTCTTCTTCAGCTCTTTCTTGGATGATTTAGCGATTTTTGGTAACATTCCAAATCGCTACATGATTGAGAAAGTCAGAATTTGTCATTTCGAACCGCCCCGAGTTTTCCAAAGTATTTTCATTAATGTTGTTTGATATTATTCTTGAGATGTATTTACATCATTTAAGCCAATAAAAAAAATTGGAAAAGAAAAAATTTCAAACAAATATAACCCCTTAACACAAATTCAATTTATTCCATATCACGACCCAAATTGAGATCTCTTTGATTTTGTTACCTTGATATCGTCGTTCTTCAAAATTTATCTTCCGTCTCACCAGCATTAACAAATAGTTTCAATTGTGATTAATTCAAATTCATTCTTTTCATTCTGTACATCATGAAAAATATGCCTGATCATTCAAATTATATAAAAATAAGATTCTCAGAAATTCTCTACTGTGTAAACAAATTTTTCCTAAGCGAATAAACATCGGTTCATTCTCTCTTCAAAAAATATCCACGAGCATAAATCAGATATTCGATTAGATACAATGCAAAAATAACATAGACTTCGTTCAAAAGTTCTTGACGAATATTTTCATAAACTTCATGTCTCTCAAGATCGCAAAGTGGTTATTTATGTCGAGTGAATCAGTGACGCTGATCAACAATTCATTTATCATAAATAGATGGATTTTTACGATTCGGTTGAACATGAATTGATATCCTGAAAATTTTTTCATAAAAAATTGAGTTTATGTCAAAATATTCCTAAATAATTCTCTTGTCGGATGTTCGAATTTATTTCTTCTCTCAAAAATCGATATTCTTCTCAATTCGAATTATTCAATTCTATATTTCTATTATTCAAAAAATTCTGATCGTGTGATGTATTTCGAATATATCGACGGGCAGAATTTATGAACCCGTCAAATTCGAAACAACAACCTTGGAATAATTCATTGATCCTTGGTGTAAAAGAGTACAACACTGTTTTGGATTCAGTAAGACGTGAATCCATTTTTGATTACGAAATAGGAGAGATGACGTGTGTGAGTATCGGTATGATGAAAATACTGATATTAGTTTCAGACACCAATGACAAATATCCTGAAATGGAATTAAATAATTGATAAATATTAACCGTTTGGACTTTAATCTTCAATTTGTATTGTATATCTGAAATATTAGTAGATATTTATTGTCTAATATTTTGAATATAACACTATAAAACTTTGAAAATTTTTGAAAAATTCTGCAAAACTCTTGCTCATGGACACGTTTTTCCACTGAAAATTTCTCTGAATATCCATGAATATCTCTGAAAAACTCTGGATTTATCCAAAGAACACCGAAACTCTCTAAAAAATTATGAACACCTCTGAAGTCCTCTGAAAAACTCTTTATTGAATACCTCTGAAATTTCCAGAGATTTTCAGTAAAATTTTTCAATCAGGGTTGTTATCGATATATATACTGGAAAAATGAATGGTGCTGATAACAATAGTATAGAAATTACGACATTTTTCTTACAATTTTTTCAAGGAAAAATGAAGCGTTTTGGTCAAAATGGCTTAAATCTTCCTGAGCAGAATAATGTTAACGACAGCTCTATGTTCAATATGGTCCGATTGGACAGTGATCAGGCAATATTCTTCATTTTGGCCGGTCAAATCTGGCTCTTGTGATGCTATGATTCGGGGGCACCTAATTAGGTTTGGTCAGATCTGAACTTGATAAGTTTGTCATTTGTTCATGCGTGCAGTCTGTGACTTCCTAACTTCTCTTTGCGTGCAAAAAGCCTCCATAGTAGATGGAGATGAAAGAAACAAGAACATCATTCATTCTCGTTTGAAAAATACTCAGGAATCAGCAATGATATAGCAAACCACATTTGCCCCATATATGGTTAGCCCATGCATGACTGCAGCTGAGAAATCATGCATGAGTCAGATAGGGTTTGCCACATCAGGCTCTGATTCAACGATGCGTTATATTCAGCCTCTGATCTCTCAGTACTTTCCACAACAGAACCTCATTCGAGATAGACCTTTCCAGATCTAGTCCTGATCGAACACCTGATATAAATTTCTGTTCAGGATGTTATGATGATAAAAGCTCATTAGATTCTTGTAGATAAGCAACTTCATTCAATACCCAAACACGAAACATTGTTCTTAAATAAACGTTGGTTAACCAAACATTCAATCTTCTTAAGTTTTTGGATGGAGGCATCCTCCCGTGGCATCCGTGGACTATATTCAGAGAGATTATTTATATTTAAAATCACTACGAGAGCATAGCAGGCACACGAGTTGGAATCGTGTGTAATCATTAGACTTTGCTTCGCTCTGTAACATTGTGAAAATACGCATCAATCTCGATACTTGAGCAAATTACAATGTATATACAAAAGTCTCTTTGTATTTATTTTTGTGGTCGGACATTGTAGTATTTCGTTAAAATATTTTCAGTCATTCTTTGGATATACTTCGATTCAATGCATTTACCGATGTCAATGATGTGGCAACCGTCGTGTCGTAATGATAATTTCTAACGAATAAGAAATCATATCTCATAATTGATTATATCATTCCGATAAAGCACTCCACAGCTGATATGGAACGTCATTTCGAAGCGAATTTATCTATCAGTAATACTGATCCATTATTATAATTCTCGGGGATGAGAAATCATAGTTTTACCACAAACATTTGTTATCTAGAATCCTCTATTGATAAGTCACTCATAAAATGAATGAAATATTTGAGTTGAAGTGTAGACTTTACAGTTGGACTAATTAATCCATTGAAGATGATTATCGCTAATCTCGAGTTGATCAATGAACACCCCAAAGAAAAAAACAAAAAAAAACCCAGCTCTGATCTGTAATTAAACAGAATTACGGGACTCTTTAACTGGGTGATTTTATGACTTGATAAAGAATGCAAATAATGCAAAGAATGCAAGTGTCATTTAATACAACGAATATCAAACTTCTGGTGTGAAAATTGCAAAATAGCCCGTTGCTGGTGCAGTACTGTTATAGTTAAAATCTTTGAATCCATCTTACAACCGAAAGAAAAACTTTGTACCATGAAATTTCTCTGATTACGCGGAGCTATTTAATCGAAAGAATTAGTTTTTGCACGTTCAAACTTCACAATGGATATTATAATTTAATATTCCTGAGGTTTGAAACGAATTAGTAATCAAATCATGCAATATTCACACAGCGAAAAATTTTGTGTCACAGGAGGTCCACTCATAGTTTGTGTTGAAAACAACATATCAAATTCTGAAATTCATAGATTTTCAGTGTAAATTTAACACTTTTGTGTTGATTTCATACATTTTTTGTGTTAATATTTCACATAAACTGCGAGTGGACCTCCTGGAACATACACGTGTGTTAAAAATACACCAAATTTTTCACCGTGCAGCTATGGAAAATCCAAAATGTTATAGTACATCCTTTGAACGATGTGTCCAGTTCCAAGGAATTAATTCTAGAAGATAAATACCGAGAATTTAGTAGATCTTATGAGTTTCAATGTTCGTTTCGTTTCTATAAACGATTCAATGAAGCTGAAACTAGCAGATTTGAGCTAACAGACTTACACTCTATCTTATCGTAGAATTGTTGTAGGATGATGAAACCGACACTAATGAGATTTTTGAATCGTAATGTTTGAAAATATGTATTTTGAAAAACGATTCAAACTTCAAGCACATTGTGATTTATGAAAAACGAAGTGGATGTGAAATATAGTACATTCATAAACAGATTTCATAGATAATATATTCAGTTACAATTATTTTGCATGTATCTATTGAGAAATAACACAAAAACCAGTAACAATATCCTTTATTTGTTTCAGGGCCGCTTTCCAGCGTACTGTCAGTTAGATATTCATATCGAACTGTAACGCTTCTGGGCGGAACCTTTGCAGCAGTAGGAATGATGTTGAGCTATTTCGCAAATTCTGTGGCATTTTTGTGTGTCAGGTAATTGCTATCATGAAATTATTTCTAATTATCATAGATAAAAACTATGTGTGTAGTAATTTATGTTAATTGTTAAAACGAAACTACTGTACTACAGGAAACGGGTATTTGATATAATTGCGTTGGAAATTCTAGATATATTATATTGAAGTTGTATTAAAACCTTACGTAGTAGGTATAAAGACATCTTTCGGTAGATAAATGTAAATTTGTATTTATTAATCGATAAAAGGAAGTTTCATGTCTATCGTTGCAAGAATAGAGATCATTAACAACGATTACCATATTCATGATATCCTTCAATTCATTTATATGGTAATAATGTGGTAACTCATTTTCTTGGGAGCAGATTATGAAATGACCATATGAATTTCTCATTCTGAACGTAATATGGTAGAAATTTTGATCTCTATGAACTCGGTTCATGTGGAATTGAGGTTTTTTCATGATCTTTATGGAACCATTGGAAATTTTGCCTCAATTTCTAGGCATTCGAGTGTTGGTACGAAATTTGGTATCAGAAGGTGGCAAATTATTAAGTTTGCTTGTATCTACATAGTTTTTGCTACTCTCGTGTCTCTATAATTTATACGAAGCCCGAACTAAATTATAGTTGTCGCAGCTATGAGCTTTCTCCTCGGCGTTCAAGGCTACTGACAAGTGTTTCCAAGTGCTGCCCTACCCCATGTCGGAACCATCGTTCTGAATTTCGAAAAACTGCACGCAGAAAATAGAACTCAAAAATATAATAACGTTCATAAAAATTGGAGACTCTTTCTCAGTTTTTTTGATAAAGAATAGAATTAGAAAATTGATTCTAAATGAAAATACAATTGAAATTTAAAATGCTGAATGTTGAAAATTTGACTGTTCAACATTGTGAATTTATTGAACCGTGTTCGTTAATTTTCTCTTTGGATTCATAATCTTTCATATTTTGGAATAGAAATCCGTAAACCTTACCGTTTATGTGGTTCATTGAAAAACCTAGAAAAAGTCTCAAATTATTATAACAATTATTTCATTCTGGAGTTCATTTTCTCCGTGTGACCTTTGATTCGTCAACAGCAACTCAAAAAAACTTGAGATACTAATTTTCAGAAAAATTCAGATATCAGTCAATGTAGGAAATGATCTCCTAATGACGGTTTCAGAATTTCTTCCCACATGGAGATCAGTCAGAAAGGGCTTAGCTAAGAATCCCGTCAACTGAATTAATTGAATTCATCATAACGAAACTCTCAGCTGGCCAGGCTCTCACCGTTTCCTTTAAACACTTGCTTCCTTCTACATCTGTAATTGTCCAATGACTACTTCAAATACTGAGAGAATCTTTTATTCAACGTGTTCTATACACATATGATGTTTTTGGACCTCTCACACAATCTAACAGCCTGTCTTGAGAAATTATTGAAATCGAATACTAAATAAACAAAAGATATCGTTTCCACGAATCATTAAATTTCGCAAATTCGTCATCAAAAGAGAATTGACAAGGAAAAATGATAAGAAAAACATAGCACATATGTGAAACTGTTTCTCCTCCTTGTGTTTCTTTTTATCAACACAATAACATTACTCAACGTAACATTTCTCAATATGTCACGCTAAAGGTTCTCAGATTTTTGTATCTTCCAGAAATTCATAACATACGATGGTGATTCACAATCACGTCAATCATTCCAGATGATAAGAATAATCATGAACTCGTGTATTCAGATGTTTCATCCACATCAACAGTTTCGTGTTCTAAACGACGGGAAATAATCAGTTTTTGTTGTATCCGTATAACACAATCATTCTAATTCAATTTTCCAAAAATGGGTATCACATGGAATTTTGGTACTCTCACATGTACTATAATAATTGAATTTAAATTGTATTCATAAGCGTGAAAAATTAGAATATTACTCTCAATGTCCACTCTAAGTTCATGAGAGAAATCTTCCATCAAAGCGTTCTAGAGTGAAATCAAAGGATTTCAATAATACAAGTTGATCTCTCAAGAAAATGTACCTCATTTCGAGCAAAAAGCTCCTTTCAGAAAAGGAGAATGTTTGCATCGGAATAAAATATTTTAATCTTTATTCCCATTCAAAAAAATCCGAATTATGCCAATGTTGACAACACTCTCTCAAATTTGTAGAATGAGATTTCCCTCTTTAGGCAGCCAGAAGTAAGCTTGTCGAAATTCCCAGTGGAATTCCCACTTTTTCAGAGTGGAAATCTAAGGTTTAAGGCTAGAAACTCACAGCCACTCCAATTTTAGAGTAAACTTTCCGGTCTAAAAGAGCGAGGGTTCACTCGAAACGAGTGAAAATTCCACTCAAAGCGGACTGGCTCACTTCTGAGACTTAGTGGAGTGAAACGCGTGATTTTTCACTCTTTCAGATTTAGGAAGCAGGTGCAGTACAGTGGCAGTATTGGGTCTCCAACACTTGGTTAACACCTACGAGATGAGTACTGGATATATAGAAATACAGTACTGAGGGTTTAATGTCAGCGAGGTACCGATCCAGTACAGGCACTGCACTAATTGCGAAAGATAGTATTAGTACCAAATTTCTAGTACAGAAAAGCGTTATCATTCCAGACAAATGCCAGTCTTGGCCAGTACTGGTGCAGTACTGTGCCTGTTGTAAATTGCTGGTTGGGTTGCGATTCAAAATCAATGAAAACGTACATATGAATATTAAACGTGAATTTCAGTTATGGAGTGTTGGTTGGAGCAGGAGCGGGATTGGCTTTTCCACCAACCGTTTACATAGTGACATCTTATTTCGTACGATTACGAGGGCTCGCCAACGGCTTATGCATATCCGGCAGCGCTCTTGGCTCAATATTCCTTCCACCTATCCTCGAGCTTCTACTAACGGAATATGGATTCAGGTATGTTCGCAATATTTTGTTTTTCGTTTTGTTCCTGAAACATGCATTTCACTGACTTTACGTAAGACCGTAGGTAAAGTATAATTAATTCTGACATTTAAACATATGGTATTCCGCGCGAACATCGATTACGAAGAGAATAAAGCGGCAATCCATTCACAATACAAAGTATGAAGTTGTTGGTACGTTTTCAGGTTGTAGAAAATATGATGAATAACAAGAATGATCTTTATTTGACATTAACGTTAATATACATGATATCTACAGTTTTTTAAATTATTTTAATACTGATCTCGAGTATAGAACTAAAAGATCAGAGGTGAATCAAAATAATAAAATTCTAATGATCTTAGAATGATCGAAACGCAAAATCAAAATGGATCCTGTATCGTACTGAAAAGGGATTGGATCATCAATTTATTGAATTTGCGTGCTCTAGTTCATCATTTCTAATTTCCATGAAGTTTAAATCAACGGCGGAGTGATGTAACGTTTGATAGGATCGTTTCATCGAATATTCACGTAGCTACGCTGCTTAATTGATAGCCACCTAATCAACTTTGGATACAAAAAATACTCGAATCTAATTTCGGTTTCATTAATTTACAAAGGAAAATTGGTTGGTTGTCCGAAGAATAAAATCTCCAATCGTATGATCATTTATTTTAGTTCATAGGCCAGAGAAGTGAAAGATTCTGACCGTAACTACTCTCGATTCTTAATCATTTTTACCGTCCGTGATGAAAGTAGTGAGTCATAGGGTAGCTTTCTACCTATCGTTGATATGGTGAAAATGATTATTCATGCGTTCACAAATATCGAATCAAATTCAAATCAATTGGCAACCTAATTGGGGCTAAGAGTAAATTGAAACTCAACATCCCTGAAACTGAAGAAAAGAAATAGAAGTTTATATACAATAACATTTTTTCCAGGATATTATCGTTTTTATTCAATGAGAATTTACATTTTCACATTGAAACCTATTGAATATAACAATAACCGACGGAGATTTTCGTTTGTGTGAAAATCAAACATGCTTTTCCCATTTCTCGATGTCCGATAAAATTCTTCTTCCTCCGTTCTCGACCACGATACATAATTCATAACGCACCGAGAATAAAAATTGATAACATATACTTTCCCTTCCCCCACACATTTTTTTTTATTATTAAACACATGAGTATCCGACTCGTTCATTACCTTTACGAATTATCTGAACGTGATGCAAATGTATCGACTCCCATTATATTGAACGTTGCAATCTAATTTTCTGCGCATTTGTTATATCACAGAATACAATTTAAAGCGTGGTTCATTTCATTTAGTGTGTATAATCGTATTCGATCGTTTGAGTTTACACACAATTGAGTAAGTACAAAGTCATAATTTATGATCATAGTATGGAAGAGTACACTGAAAAAAAAATTTATTCCAGTCAAATAAATATTTATTAGAATTAACAAAATATTCTTTGGAACCAAAATAATTTATTTGAATTAAATAGATGGTTTTAATCGTTCATTTGATTCCAATAAATTATTTTGGTTCCAAAGGATATTTTGTTAATTCTAATGAATATTTCTTTGGTACAGAACAAATAAATATTTATTTAACTGGAATAAATTTGTTTTTCAGTGTAACGAAAGGTGTTTCTAATATATTGAATATATACCTATTTTCATTGACCAAATATTTTCAGCCAAGTCGAAGCTTATCGTAAGAGAAGAATGTGATGAAGGTGAGTATCTATATATACACTTCTCAAATTATTGTCACATTCCATGATACTTCGTCACCGAAAGGAATATTACACGAGTATGAAAAACAATATACGTAAAAATATCGAATTATCATATATCTTTGGATTGAGTTTCAATCGCAAACCTCGAAACAAAATCTTTGTGCATTTCAAAATATTCACATGGGCGTTGAATCCTATAAATAAATGATGAAAAAAAAAGATGTATCTTTTTTAGACCTTGCGCGTGACTCGCGTCCGGTTTGAGGTAAACTTAAAGCTCTGTAATAGTTTCTTTAATACGTATTTATAATGTGCTTTTAACAAAAATCAGGTGATTTTTAGCGCGTGAGATGAGTTTTACTTGTGTTTTGAATATTTTCGATCACACGGGGGGTTCATGTTCGTCGATTCAAGGACGAAAGGGATGTTTCGACTACTCTCTTCTATTCCTTTCACAACGATCACATGAATTTGTTAGTAATTTACATAACTACTTTCTTTTCATTTTCATAAGAAAATGCTTTTACCAATTTTTTGCTATTGGTTCTGACCCAATATAAGTCAAAATTGACCCAAGATAGAACTAAGCTTGAACCATTTGTTAATCCCTATCTGGAGTGTAGTTGCAACAGCAAAAATTCCACAGCTACAATCTATATATCAACCACAAAACTTCCGTAAAAATCACTTTAGCCATTCTTTGAGCTATTCCAAGATCTTGGCAAGCCTTGTGAGTCCCTCATAGGAAATCTGTACACTTCAAGTTACGATTTTTTTTACTGTGGTAGCTAATAATCAGCTATAGTTTCGATTATTTTAGTTGTAGCTGCGAAAAACGTGAGGAACTGCCACAGCTAATTCTGTTTGTTTGCTTTATACATCGATTTGAAATTCTTTCGAATGAGTTGGAAATTTTATTCAAATTTTTAGACTAAGCTGTGTACTTTTCATTCCAACTATTTTTGTTTTCTTTCTTTTGTGCGCTTCGAATTGCTCCTATCTTCCATTCGAATCGTTGTTTGGATTTTTCACATGGAGATCAAATGAGTCCAAAGCTGGAACTCAATCGTGCTTGCATGTTACGAAAATAGAACTTGAGTGATTTGACTTTTATACCATGAATTCAAGAAATTATCCATGAGTCAAGAGCATTAAATTCATGGTTTAATCGCGTGGACTCGGAGTTCGAATTCCACGAGCACAGTAGAGGGAGCGAAATGCTACACAACGTTTGGAAAACGTTCATAGATATTTCGCTGTTATTTGGTGATAACTGTAAGGAACTAGACAACAGCTTTAAAGTACCCTAACTAGAGTTCTTTCCATGCATCATCTCGTATGCTACACTATATGGCTTACACTTTATTATCATCAAGAAAGCATTTATATAGAAAAAGATTTAGCGTTCAGCATTGAATATTCCACGAGTTTTTTTGCGTATGAACAAGAATTCTCTCGATAATTATTCTTTTTTCAAAAAATACAGCTGTGGCGACCGCAATGCATAGCGATGAACAATGTATAAATATAAAAGTATTTTCAGCAGAACTCATTGTATTGCATTTCGATTGTACTTAACAGGAACCAAATGTCAACCATTCACTCGTATCTCGAATAAAAAATGATATATAATTATTATGGAAGCGATTGTCATAACTGTTCTTTGTTATTTGTTATGCTGAAGATATTCCAAACATTCGCAATCGTACAGCTCTAAGAGATACATGAAAGCAATTTCAGATAGTTTAAATTATACTTTTATGTATATTTCTACGATTTGTAATTTCTTCGGAATTAGAATTCATCCATGAAGATAATTACACTGAAAAAAAACAATGTCTTCCAACCAAATAAATAGTTTATTTGTCCTCTCTCCATAAAATATTTCTTAGGATTAATGAGATATTTAATCGAATCAAATAATGGAATGTTTGCCCCAAATAAATAATTTATTCGCCGCGAGTAATCAGTTTTTGCATCTAATTGGATATTTAATTCCTACAAATAAATATTTTTTTCAGGGTATTGTGATTTCTGAAAGAGTTGAACTAGATTCTCCAAATTGAAGTGAATATTCTCTTGTACACAGTTGGACTTTTGTTTTATAATTGGTCAACTGTTCTCACATAGCGGAAAATTTTGTGTTATAGGAGGTCCACTCACAGTTTGTGTTGATTTGATAAATTTTTTGTGTTAATATTCAACATGGATTGCGAGTGGACCTGCTGCACTGAGAAAAAGGATTAGTGAACTGAACGAAAACGTAGTTGACTCAACTACGCCAGGAGGTTAAATACATTCAACCAACTCTGGAGGTTGCATTGAATCATTTCCTAGGTTGACCAGCTCTGTTGAGTCAACCACGTGAATGATTGGGACAATGAAAAATAGTTTCCGTCAAGTATCCATATACATTTGACACAAAATAACGAAGCATTGATCGCCTGCGAGGTTGACTCAACTACGTGAGATTTTGAATGAAACTTCTTCTGTGATTTGTTAACGTTGACACACATTGGTTCATAAAATCAAGTGATATGTTTGAGACAATGAAAGGTGGCGTAGTTGAGTCTACAATTTCCAAGTCATTTCAACTAAAAATTCGTTGATTCATTCATAAATTCTTCAACTACGCGTGGTGGTTAATATGGCACTTTTATTTTTTTCTCAGTGTGGGACATACACGTGTGTTGAAAGTAAACAAGGTTTTCACTGTGCACACTGTTTACTGAATACGTGCTTTTACACGGAGAGACTGTACTACGGTTTTTGTTATCGGCTTCTATTTTGTTGTCATTCGGAACTAATTTCCACATAAATGTTTCGATACATATGTTGAATTAATGAGTCCAAGTATTGACAACGGGGTCTCGATAGTTTCTCTTCAAGACAACCATATCTATCCTTCATTTTGGGTTTCATGGGATCATAGATGGAAGGTGAATGAATAGTAGACGTGGATGTGAGGTGAATTCAACGTTGAAGCAACAAAGATAAGATCATTATTCAAGGAATTCATGCACTGAGAGAAAACATTTCCGGAAGCAATGAAATATTTAGTTGAATAGTCGCAATAAAATACTTAATTGATTTGAATAAACTTCCATTGACTCGATTCATTCAATCAAACAAATATTTAATATGCTATGAAATATTTAATCAATTGAAACAGTTATTTAATTGAGTCAATGAAAGTTTATTCAAATCAATTAAACATTTTATGGCGACTATTCAAGTAAATGTTTTATTGTTCCCGGAAATTTTGTCTCTCAGTGTGTGTATATAGATTCAAAAGTTCTGCTTGTTCGGAAAATACAGTATCAAATTTCTTAAATTTTCAAACATCCTCCCTCCGTTCATTTTATATCCACGGCTCTGATTTATTAACCCATTGTTCCTCTATAATTCACCAAATCTCAGAATAAAGATTAGTGTTGAGTTTTCTGTACAGTAAAGTCTCTGGGGTGACATGTTCAAATTATTGGAAATGAGCTTACTAATTCTAGATGATGAAAATATTCACATTCTTAGTTCACAAAAATTCTATAATTATCACTGATAGTTTTTTGGTTGGTTTTTGAAACATTTAAATGCGGCAGATTGAAAGAATATTAATCATTGATTTCAGAATGATTCATTAGAAACCATCGCACCACGGGATAGATTTGGTAATAAATCACTCTCTTGTAAATGCATAAAATAGGCGATGTCGTTGAGTGTGGAATTGATTTAGTGTTTGATAGTGAATGATAGTTTTCTTTAAGGTGCGAATCAAGTTAATAATGACAATTCAAACGAGCATATGATTATTTTTCAAGTGACCAGGTGTATGCGAAATCCCTAGGCCAACGTCAATAAACCTCGTTCAAAGTGTTGTTGTACTTTGGTTTATTTGTTAAAAATATTGGACTTTTGCCCGTGTTCAGGATTTATAGCTGTCGGTAGTACATTATCTACGCGAATTCCCATCAACATAAATCTCAATTATTGTATTGAAACAATGTATCGTTGCAACATTAATTTCGATCCATTATGATCGTTCATTAAATGAAACTTCGCCACTTCCCCTCGAACAATTGCTCTCTTTTTCTCTTTCTTCATTTCGTTTCATCCGTTCAACGGAACAAACGCGGCAATGAATTAAATGTTCCGTTTCAATGTATCAACTTCCCGTATAAATATAATAAATATAAGACTCTCTGTGTCGAGAGTTCGATGTTATTCGAAAATTTCTTTTTCGTTTCAATTCTTGTAACAAATATTTTCAAGATTCTGATTATTATTATTATCATCCTCGTCATCGTAAACGAGATTCAAGCTTTCGACTTCCGCCTTCTCAATGTTGCCAATTCATCGGCTATTTTTGGAAAAGTTGGAAACTTAAGGATATTATACGCAAATCAATTTCCTCTTTCAAACGTATCAAGAGTGGGCTCTGTTTTATGTAGTTGTTTTATGTTCTCACTTTCAAGTTCATGTATCTTTAAATCTTGAGGTTGTTTTGTATTTGAATTTTAACAATTGAAAGTGCATTTTTTCTTCTTTATTGTGTGGGATGTTGGGATGTTCTGTTAATTAGTTGCCAGGAGGGGATAAGAAATATCGAATAACTTATTATCTGATATGTAGAATTTTTATACGAGTTTTTTTTGTATTATGTTCTTTTTTTGGAGAGAGAAAAATTAGGACTTTCAGTCGTTCTAACGTAACGAAATTAACTCTGAGAGAGGAAATGAATAAATGCGTTCATTGTTGTAAATTTATTAACCACATTTTTGGAAATTCATACGTTATTTGAGCTGGAATCGTCTGCACATTCCAGAAAAATTGATTTTAGGTGTCTTTTGGGCGCCCGAATAAATCTAAGGATTTTCGAAGATATCTCCTCTTTGATATCAGGCGTAATGAAATTTGAATAGCAGATGGAGGGTTCTTAAAATGGGTGTTGTGATTTGTGCGAATTTGAAATTTTATTGAACCATTTTGATAAACTCGACACCGCAGGTAATGTTGTTTTTTTTTGTTTATAAAACAATCCCTGATTAAAAAATCCCATTAATTCCGATCAAACATGCAGAATTCCAGTTGAATTCGATGATTAACCGTCAGATTTCAATCGGAATCCTGCACGGAATTCATCGGGGTGAATATGAATATATATTTACCGATATACTTTCAATATAACACCGTTTCTATGAACAATAAATTACTTCTTCTATAATGAACATCTTGAACACCCACGACGATTTATTATCTGATTTTAGACGATCAAGGTATAGATAGAAAATATGAAAATGAACAATCGTGTATCAATTTCCAGGAATATGTGAATACATTTTCAATTCGTAGCGAGTTGAAGACACTGTTATCACTTTATCTCTTGTCTGTACTGGTGAGACAGCTGGTGATGCTAAGACCGGCAATATTGGTAAGTCTGGCAGCAGCACTGTGCCAAGAGGGAGCCATGTTGCAATTTTCACATGAGTGGTCATGTTGAAACTGCCGAGATTGGAAATCATGGAATAAATCGCCGATTTTCCGAGATGACCATATAACGAATCAGGTTTTCTTGTCATGTTTCACTTCAAACGAGTAATAAATTATATCAGCCTTTGTTTCACGTTTGGATTTCATCGTTGTTCGTTTTACCAAGACATACTTCCTAAATTCGGATGGTCACAAATTAGAATAATAAATCAAATATCTGAATAATGATATATCCCAGGTGAAGTGCAAAAAATATTATACACTTGATTTATGAATCAGTTCAGAGGCTTAAAGACTCTCATTTGCTTTTATCGGGTATCCAACTAAGGATGAGCAGTCTGGGAATACTTTTGTACTCCCCTAGTATTTCCAATGAGGATTACTTTTTGTTACCCTCATATAAAAATCTCATATTCACAAGGGATGAGAAGTACTCTTCGCTAAAAGTACTACTCCCGTGCTGTTCATTCCTGATAAGAACACTTTGGAAAAAAAATTAGCTCCCCCTACTCCAAATTAATTCCAGCAATGACCTTGGTAGAAATCAACACCGGATCAACGTTGTTTCCAGCCATCCAAACTCGGAACAATGTCGATCCGGTATTAATTCCTACTAGGGTAGAGTAGATCCAGTTGTTGGCTCAACTGCATTCAAATGTGATTTCGCTTTTACTAATTTGAAGTTCCCTTTACTACTGTTGTTACTACCGACTTCTTCTACTCTTTTATTACTGGAAATTAATTCTTACAACTAACATTGCGGTTCATTATTTTGAATGAATTATTTTTTCCGATGCAGAATCATTCCAAGTTCGTCGCATTTTCAATCTAAATTTTTTCCTTCATACTGCGCAGGATACCTTTTCATACTTTTCTTCCCTCCAAATTCAATGCGAAATTACATTCAATACAGAAGAATGGAAGCGAACAATTCATCATGTCAGATACTCTATTTCTTTGTTATCTAAGCGATTTGATCTGTTTTCTTTGTTACAGAATGAAGCAACCTGGAAAAGAAGAGGAAAATAATATAAAAGTGAAGTTTCCAAACAGATGAAATTCATAAAAAAAATGAATACATTGAAAAGAATGATTGTGATTGAATTTTGTTTGTTCGAATTTTCTACCGAAACAATATTTTTTGAGGAATTATATCATGAATGGTAGTTCTTTGGATGTACAAGTTGATAAACATGACTTTATGAACAGTGTACGGGTTACTTCACTAAAAGAAGAATGTGGAGTTATTGTTATAGAGTAAGTGTGCTAATATGTAAAGCTTGGATTTTTAATAAAAAAAAAAACAATCCGATTACTCTTGTTTTTCTCTGTGAACGAACACTTTTTTACATTCTTTAATAGAACCATTCATAAAACTATCTCTCTTCACTGAATTCTCAGAAACTTCCACTACCTTTCGGAGCGTATTCTAAAAATTCAGTCAAGTTTCTTGAGGTTCAGAAAGAATTTTTTTATAGTTGAATTCAATGTATCGCTCTTGATGCATCCCCACAAACATTGATCGAGGACTACTAATTTGATATTTTTCTGGCATAAATTTCGGTTCCTTGCTGGAAATATATCAAGTTCCCACACTCACCTCCGAACATCATTTTGTGATCTCAATCGAATAATAATGACTTTATTTTCAAAGTTCCTACTAGAAATGTGGCGAAAAAACTGTAATTATTTGCTACCAGAGTATAGGTAAATACTAATTCCTTTGTACTTTATTTTGAACTTGACTGATCTCGAGTTTATTTGTTCAAATGTATAAAATATGATAACCGCTTGATGAATGTTCCTCGACATTTTTTTTCTTTTACGCATAAAGCAGAAGGTCGTTGAAGAAAGAGGTTGGGGAACATTTATGAAGCAGCTACTGCAAGACAATGAGGAATGAGTTTGAATCGTCAAACAGAATTGTAATCGATAATTGAAAGAGTATTGTGCGAAACGAATCCAGAGCATGCTCTTAGAGTGGGTTGTATAATATACATTTTTGTTTTTAATACAACAGCATCGTGATATACACGCATAAAGATTCTACTGTGTTACAGAAGTTCTGAAATTTCGAGGCTTTCGGTACATGTATTCTGTATCTTTGATATCCCTACACAAAGAAAAGAAAAAAAGCGAATAGTGGGAATCAGCTTCATTGGCATCCGAAGGATTATTGCATTGCTGCAATGTTTTAGAGTTTGTTTCAAAAGTAATACACTGAGAAAAGTGAACTGTAACCATTAACATACGAAAATGGTAGTTGTATGACAGAATCTCTAAGTTAATGATGTTGACTATGTTATTTGGTATCCATCTTCATGTAAATGGTAACCATTCGCATGTGCATGAACGTTGCTACGATTCTCCATAGTATCCGAAACCAAATTCGCGAAGCTGTCCTCCAATTACTATTTGTACATGGTAATGATTACATTCCACTTCTCTCAGTGTACATTTTGAATTTTCAAAATAGTTTTCACGCAAAAAAATGAAATCTTTGTGGCAGCTAGTCACTTTTTTAACTCCCTTTTTTCCACTGCTATGGTTGAAATAATTGTAGCTATAGCTACTTATTAACTCCACAGGTTTTGCGGTTGATATTTGGGTGATCAAATAGTTCGGCTGTGAAATTTTTGCTGCGATAGTTATATTTCTTGCTATTACGGCTAAGTGTAAAATAGCTCTCACAGATCATTTTGAGCTATTCAAATAATACCTAATGATTTTTTTCCACGTTTGCCCCGCATCTAACATTCCTAGTTCAACAGATCGATTGAATCCCGTCAAATCTCGTTGAAATTGGCCCAAGTTTTAATCCAATCCTACCTGACCATTTGTTGACACGATTCGGTAAGATCCGATGAATATTTCCAATGAACAACTCATTGGATCTGTCGGAAATGCTTATATAAAACGGACAAGGTTCTCAGTTCAATTTCATCCGATATGATTTAATCAGATTCTATGGGTTCGTTTATGCAAGGATTGCTGCTAATATCGATAACAGCTCTAGAGGTCTTCATCAAAGACGCTCATCCAAGGTTCTTGCTACAGCAGATTGAATAACTTTTTTGATGTCTCTCAAAATGGTGTCCGTTCAGGTCAATTTTGATGTGAGAAAATGCAAAAACAAAACAATCCCGCACGATCTTTTTCTCTCAAAGGGTTGAGTATTTAAATGTAAAAACTGCGTTCATCGTTTTTCCGGTTCGTACAAGTTCTTGGTGGATTTTGAAGAGTATCCAGAAAGTTGTGCATCTTTGAAGACTTCATGATAACGGAAAACTTGAGCCTCTTCTTTTCCACCAGTTGGCCGAATATTGCATTGCATTCTCCATTAAAACAGCGTTTGAACTAATCAGCGATTTACATTTTGTAGCTACCTGTACACTCCCTTTCATACCATAAAAATGAGTGAACGTTCACAATTGAAAATAATTTTATATTCATCATCAATACATAATTGCGTAATTTTATACAATTTGTGTAATTCGGCACGTTATTTCCAGAAAGAGGATATCTTCCCTGCGTGGGTGAGTGTTTTATCTACTTTGGACTTTGAAGACCAATTATGATAATCAAAAAACATTTAAAACCCAGGTTTTTTGAATGAGGGAGTACTCTCAATGCCTTCTAAAAATTTACATTACTCGCTAATGATAATTGAGGAGAAAAATTATGGAATTGATATAGGAATTGACGCTCTTTTAGGATAAAATCTACACCGAAAGAAATAATTTATTTGAACGAATGAACTGAAGATAGTTGTGAAAATTAGTTCCGAGTAATAAAAGAATGAAGGCCGGTAATAAACGCTGTAATGGAGGCAACTCCAAATTAGTAACAGCAACTCAAATAAGAAAAATATCAACAACTGTATCTAGTTGTTGAAACTTATTTGGAGTAAGGATAACCAATTATTTTCTGCGGTGTATATACGTCTGAAGTTCCTAACTGAAGTGGATGTATTTTTTTTTATATGCGATGCACAAAATGGATCTCTTGGGTGGGCTCTTTCTGTAATTATTTCTCATCATAGGTCTTTTATAAGTATAATGCAGATGAATATTATTCAACCTCATCAGTTTGGTTTCCAGAATGTCATTTCTATTTTTCAGCTGCTAATTTGATTGTTATATTCCCAGAAAGACCAATGGCCTCATTGACCATTTGAAATTATGTCATAACTATCGTCGCTAACGTTTCGAAGTTGTGAATCACATCTTTAAGCACCGAATATTAACTCTTATCTAAATCTACGCTTCTTTTCTGTTTCTCTAAAATGTATTGATGTGCAATTAATATTATCTCCTAGATAATTGTTTGAAGTTTATATTAGAATTAATTTATTCAACTATTTACAGTCATATCTCGAGGAATTTATTCACAACCATCGTACGACAAGTACATTCTTTTTGTGCCCTCGTATCTATCGACTTGGAACGCATAAAAAGATAAGTCATGATTTTTCTCACGTCGGTGAGAATCGATGCTGATACGAGAAAAAATGTCTTCACTTCGTCAGATAACATAGATATATAGGTATAAAGATTTCATAGAAAGAATTTCAAATTTATCATAAATTCACTGTGATAGAATAACTTGAGACTCAATATCGTTTGTTGTATAAATAAAATACTTGAAATCAATTTGAGGATATGTGTGTGTTTTTCAATTCATTCGAACACTCTGCATAACGGGGTTATCGTGGAAATTTGATGATTTTGTTTGTCATATTCAGTCTTGAGTTTCCATCCTCAAACGAGAGAAGGATGAAAAGAATAAAATCAGGACACGGCATTGACTGTCTCTGCAAGCGTCTTTCTTCGTGAAATCTTATTTCAACGGTTCAAGATATGAATTGTGTAAAAATATACCGTTAAGATATGATTCTATAGAATTTTTATGAAATCCTCTTCGTGTTGATCTTCGACATAGTGTTCCTTTTAACAACTGATTTTCTTATGTAACTATTTTTATAGCTCGGTGATGAAGGAATGTTTTCCCTGGCCATCATATCTGATCATTTTTGTCTATCGACAGATTGTTACTGTATTGATTCGCCTCGATAATGAAGCCTGAGAGACACCTTGAAACGTTGACATGCTCGTGTTACAAAGGTCTAGTACTCTGAAATCTGTTCAGCTTTACTTGACGAGGATTTATCGAATTAACTCGAATTTCATGAGGACCTGACAAAGTTTTCCAGAATTAGATATGGATATCACTTGAGCGCTTTCAGAGTTGTTTCAAGGGGTTAAGATTACCCTGACTGGAAATTCAGTCGCATTTAATCGGATTTATTCGGCGTTTGATTGGGACCTGATCAGGACCTGGTGGAGTCGATTGAATTCCTAGTCGGGACAATGCCAGGTGCTTTTTCAAGAATTCATTCCGGAGTGAATGCTCATAAAATACCAGTTATTTTTTTGATTATTATGTTCTATCTACATTGAAAAACGTGTCCAAATTTTCGCTCCAAAAAAACTTTGAAACTCACAGAGGTACGCTGTTTCGCGCATCCTTACACTCAGAGAAAAACGGTTGCTAAAACAGCAAACCTCGAAGATTTGCTTCAAAGAATCTTGCTCTTTTAACAAGCGCTTGCCATTTAGCAATCTGGAATTGTAGATATACAGACGGCTAGAAAATTTTTCTGAATTAGCAAATATCTTGCTAAAATAGCAGTATCTTTTCTGCAACAGCAACCGTTTTGCTAATTTTGCAAAGCAGATTTTTCGAAATCGCTTTTCCAGCAAGAATTTTTTTCTGCGTGTATGATTTTCACGGCTGATCGGATGGTGTACGTTATTTCGCGGAAACCAATTGTTCGACACAAAGATAAAAAATATGCTCATTATCTGTATTGTATTGGCGCATTTTATTTTATTTTTTTCTCCATTTCCGATGACGAGAGAAGAAATTCCTGAATTTTCGGTGCAATTTTTAGGCTCAAATTACATGTTATTATTAATCATAATTATTAAAACAAAACATGATATTGAGAAAATCGCCCGCCACGCGAAAAACACGGAATGGTCCTTAGAACTAATAATGTACCGAATTTCAAGTCAATTCATTAATTAAATGTTGAGGTATCTCTTACACCGTTTTGAAAACTGTAGTTCTCAGAAAAGTGCGTGTAAAGTTTAGATACACTGAGAGAAGAATATAGCTGAAATCGAGCCCATCTCCATGTTCGAATTTACAGTCACCATTCTCGTATTGGATACTTCGCCGACAAGTTCCTACAAAACCATGAATAATCTCTTAAAAACATCGCATTCTTTTTTAAAAGAAACTCTGTAGTTTTCATGAAAAATCTATTAAATTGGGGACATTCTGTACAGATTGTTGTCAGAGTGTTTCAGGGTGGTTTCATTTTTTGCAGACAAATAGGAACGGAATGAAAAACATTCTAACGAAGCTCTGATGAATTGTTGACAGTTTTCTATTGACAGTTGACTATTGGGAAGAAATTAAACAATTTTCAAACACTCTTCCACGTATGATATTTGAATATAGCATATGAATGTATTTATAGGATTTCAAAATTTTCCTAGAATCTGAAAAATGTAAACAATTTTTCAGAATTTTGTCATAATTTTTTCAAAGCTCAATTTCGTTCCTATTTGTCTAAAAAAATTTCTGAGAAAGGTTTGTGCAAAATGGCCCAAATTCATAAAATTTTTCATCAAAATTTCAGATTTTTGCAGTGGAAATGCGATATTCTTTAGAGATTATTCATGGTTTTGCAGGAATTTGTCAGCGAAATATTCCCATATGTAGAGATGGGAACTTGATGTTTTTTTGAAAGGAGATTCATGCTTTCAAAATACAGTCTTTTATGCTGCAATTATGCTCTTGGTTGTCTAACATTATGCTCATACTTGCTCTGTCATTTTCGATCACAATGGTATTTCCATTTCCATTCCATGGTATTCAAGCGATGGTGTTATTTTCCAGTTATACCAATATAATAATTGTCACATAATATCATCATCCATTTTATTCACCCTCAACTTCACTTTGTTTGGAGCTTTGCAGGCAAAAGGCCTGATATTAATGTCAAAGAAGAAAAATCTTTCTGAATCTCTATGGAATTTTTTTCAGAGTAATTCAGAGAAATTTAGAGTCTGATCATCAGGTATTCTGATTCTCTCTGAATTTATGGCGAGATTTAAAAATTCCTCGGAATTCTTCGAAATCTCTAAACCTCTCTGACTTGCTCAGAATTTCAATTATTTCGATTTCAAAGATTTATTTTTCTGAATCCTTCTGAATTTGATTTATTTAGAGTCCAAAGCACTCTCCAAATCCATTTGAGTCTCTTCGAATCCTTGTGAATTTCCTTTGTGAATCTCTTTAAAGCGGTCTGAGGCTTTCAGAATTTCATTTTATTCACCTTTCCAAATTTTTTCTCCAAGTTTTTCTGAATCTTATCTTTTCGAATTCCTGTAAGTTTCTTTGAATCATTTAAACTAAGTTGCTAAAATTTTCCTAGAATTTCTCTCAATTTCTTTGAATGCCTTTCCAGAGATTAACTCACAATTTTCCTCCATTTATTTGTCTATGAATCACACTGATTCTCCCTGAATCCCTTTGGCATTATTCCTGATGGGAAAATCTCTCTGAATTTCTCGACACTTTGAGACATTGTTTTAAGGGATTTAGAATTCGTCAGAAGAAGGGATTTCAATCCCTTGCAATTTTTCTCAACGAGATTTGAAAATTTGTTTTTGAATTCCTCGTGATCTTTGTGAATTATTCTGAATCTCTCAGAATATCAAGTATGTAGGATTCAAAGCTTTCTTTGGATTCGTCTGAGTTTCTGTAAATTCCTCTGAATGGCTCAGAGTTTTGTTTATACAAATTTAACAGTTTTCTCTGAATTGGTCTGGATCTCCTCACATTCCTCTGAATTTCTCTAAATTTCCCTGGCTCGTTCAGAATTTCATTCATTTAGACTTCAAAGCTCTCCGGATTTGTCTAATTTCCTTTGATTTTTTCTAAATTAGTCGAACTGAGTTTCAAAAAGTTTTCAGAATTCCTCAATATTTCCAAGAATTTAAAGAGGAAAGATTTTACTAAAATTTTTCCTCTCTGAGTTTTCTTGAATTCTTTTAAATCCCTCTGAAAAGTTTAACGCACAATCTTCTCCAATACCCCTGTCTCTGAATTCTCCTGAATCACCGTAATGTACGCAGATATGAAAGAAGTAATCACTATAAATAATTCCTCACCGCTGAAAAATATGACAAAATTCTTTAAATTATAGGATGAACTGAAAATTGCAAAATTCTGCGACCCTTCTACCACTTCTCAGATGATTATGCAGCATATATGCTGGAAGTACATTATGCTGCTTCGAGCCGGTAATTATGCTTTATTATGCTCTCAAATGTCGGTCTCAATTCAATTGCGTAGTCTAGGATATTAGCGATATTAAGCTCAAATCGCCTGATCTGAATTTATGCTTCTATGCTTTAAGCATAAAGTTCTTATCTCTACCCATACGGGTCTAAAAAAATGTAGTTGGACTCAAATTCAGCTACATTGTTTGTTCTCAGTTTATTAGTAACATTTTGCTTTGGTAGCTCGAAATTCCAATAAAAAAGAGTCGAGTGGGTGTGAGAGCTTTCATTCATAATTCTAGAGGGGTCAAAGGATTTTTTTAGCCAATAAAAAAAATTATTTGTCAAAAATTTCACAGCGATCTAATATTAAATGATCTAAACTATTATTCTCAATTATCAAAGATGATCCTTCTCCTTCCAATGATAATAACCGATCTTTCATAATTCCATTCAGTCGCACGTGTAATTATAGAACATATAGCAATAGGAATTATTAAACAACGGAAACAATTACTAATACAATGTTTTTACTCAACACGTTCCGCATCATAAGGTTTTCATAGAACACGGAACACTTTGTTATCTGTCAGTCTTGTGCGTACCTGGCACAAATCTTTATGGTATCTAGCAATAGAATTCAACTACTGTCTTCCTTGTTCCTAGGTAAATATTCCACATATTTTTATTTTCTCTTTCAGGATTTAGCGGTTAGTCAAGGTCAGAAGAGTTTTTCTTGTAAGATATAATAAAAATAGTAGGTGACGGGGATTTAATGAAATAATAGCAATAAGTATCTGTTCTTCAAGTTTATTGATTCGCAGTCGCACGAGTGAGAACGAATTGATTATGTATTTGATAAACTGTGAGTAATCTAATCAAGATGAAATTGTATTTGCATATGACTCTAAATGCTATTGTCTGAATTATTGAATATTTGATCTAAGAAAGCTTCATTTATCCCGTCTATTTCCCCTAACAACTCACCCACGTTGTACCCTCATGAACTTCACGTGGATGAACATGAGGAGGTGGAGGTCATAGAGATGTGACGTAAAGACATCGGTGAGTGAGTTGTTGGGGTTTGTTTCATATAACCTCGCACGGGAGAATATCTCTAAAAGGAGACATTTTATGGAATAATATTTTCGATCAAAGTTGCTTGATTCTAAAGGTGATAACATTGAATTTACTTTTTTTAATAAACTTTTATAAAATTATTTGAATGAATATTTGTAATTTTCTCTTCAGATTCATATTTTACAAAATCAATCGAGAGTTCGAAAATTCACTCATTTTTACAGGCTGTACAGTAATTCTTTCAACAATTTTCACTTGTCCTCCAATTACTGGAATTTCACGATAATTTTTACAACAAAATTCTTTCAATGTGGTAGATGTGATGGTAAAAATCGAGATTAATTTGGATTTTTACCATCAAGTGATGTTATAAGTTATTGTCTGATTTTTCCGAATAGTTCTAATGTACAAATAGAATGGTAATCTTTCAAAACAAATTTCTCTATGTGCATTTTCAGAATTTAATGCGTACTACTGGATAATAACGTGGATACAATGATGTCGGTAAATAACCGATCACTGATTACGGCTATAATTTTAATTCATAGTGTTTGAACGTGGCCCATTAATGACATATTAATGATAATTATTTGCTTTATTGGGAAAAATCGTTGGAATATCACACACGCGAGCGCCAAGTTTATGGGGCTCGCGAAGCCCGTGCTTCCTCAACTGATTCGTTAGTGGGATTAAGCCACCCTAAAACTAATTAACTGATTTTTTTTGAAACTGGGAACTGCGGTATTCGGTTCATTCGAGAACCATTACCAATTCTCGGAGTTTTAAAATAAATTTCAACCAATCGATAATATTGATCCAATCGTTGACCATCTAGCATCGATGGACTATACTTGTGCCAGGAACAGGAAATCCATCATTGGCCGTTCAACAAGATCCATACAACAGCCAATTATTGGGGGTGTTTATATCGCTGGGCTTCCTATACGGGACAACAGCTTATCCCAGTTATTTCAATGTCCATCAGATTAAAGACTCTTGTGGTGACATGAGACTTCAACTGTCGTCTTACCGATCTCGTCTATCTTTTGTGTTATCTTAAATGTCTTATTCAATTTGGTATACATGTAATCTCACAACGTAATGGATTAGATATTCATTTGAAGAACATATTTAACATACCATATTATATTGAACATATTTGATTTAGATAATTCCAAACCTGAAGGAATACTTGTTTTCTGAATGCATTAATTCATGAAATTACTGTCTTCTCCACAGCATTTTGATCGTTGGAAATCCTTTGATTTGATACTGCATGTACGTAAAAAAGAGAATCCCTTTCGATGCAATAAATTGTCATTCGACTAGAGGTAGGGTTCGAAGTGACGGAAAGAAAAACATGAACAAAACGGGGAAAAACGGTTTTTTTCGGGAATTTTCCCGACGTATTTTTCAAGGAAAATATCGAAGAATAAAAATCTCCCCTTAGTATCCAGAACATGAACAAATGTATTTTTTTCCTCCATTAGAACATAACTTAATGTCATAGAAACAAAAATCTACATTACTCCATGTGTTTTGGTGCATTAAATGTATTCTTATCAATGAAAATAAAAAAAGAAAATAAAATGTACGTGATTTTTTAGTATTCATTTGATATTAGTGTAGTATAATTAAATCTTGATCTGTAAAATTAAAATAAGTTAGCATCACAATTGAATCACAGTACGTATCTAAAAATGTATATAATGATTCATAATTTAAAACAAACAATAGAACTTCGATTTCTCACATACAATTCTTCCATATAACAAGAATGTGACTCATATTATCACAGACCAGTTAACTTTGGCAGAATCAAGATGAGGATTACTTCTTAAATTGCGAAGTGTTTGTAATCTAATTGATCTTAGTCGAAATCTGAATCATAATCTGAACACGAGTCATTGACATCTTCGATGGTGTTGTCTTCATTACTATTTGTTTCTTTTGACTTGGGATTTTTTGCGTCAATGGCATTACACGAGTAGCGCAAATTCTGCTTCATGGCTTTAACTTCATGACTTCTGCATATAATTTCTAAAGAATATGTTCTATCTAAAAACATACGAATTTTGCGTTTTGCGACAGCAGTATTCATAATACAATAAGTTCGTATTTTTTCACATTTTGACCCCATAAATGACGGAAACCTCTTTAGAACGTTCAGAGAATAATATTGATCGGTAGATGCATGTACCTATTTGAACAAGTAGTATGTTCGCAAAATCGTTTATTCACATTAAATAATCGTGAAAACGTGACATGATTTTTTTTACGTTAAATGATTTCTTTTAACGTAATATATAACGTTGAATGATTAGTCAATCACTTCTCGAAAAATCTACAAAATTTCAACGATATCAAGACAATATTTTTTGAGAAAATGTATGCACCGACTTCAAAAACATAATTCCGAAACATATGCATTTAATGTTTTGAGTATGCATAAAAGACAGTGAAGGGGAAGGGGCATTTTAAAAGTCTCTCCCTCCTAGACATTTATTCCGATTGATTTGGAATTTTTGGGAAATATTCATGAAAAGTTCCACTATCACATAAAGAAATGAAGTAGTTGTCGAACTACAGTAAATAAAAAATACTCGACCCATTAAATTTCAGAAATCTGCTTCAATGAAATATATATTAACAGATTTGTTTCAAAATCATTTTTTTCGTTTTTTACAAAATATATTTTTCCTGAAAATTTAGAACTCTAACTAAAGGGAAATAAGATACCTATTTATTTCAATTGAGTTCAAACAATCCGGCATCAATTTGATATTTGTGCGAGATAAAGACATCGTCTTTCGAAATGAATATCTCAATGTTATTTCAATTATTCGGGACAATTATTCGTGGCGACGCCACTATCTAATTTTTATATAAAACTTATATGTAAAATATATTGAATTATATATAATTTTGACGATTTTTCCTCTCGGGGAGAGGCAGCATATATCTGACCTGGGGCTGGAGAATTTCCAAATCTGCCCTAGAGTAGCTCAATTTAAATGATTCGATCCATCTATTTTCGAAGAGATTGAGATGAAATTTAGAATAATTTTCAACTACCGTAAATTTTGAGAACTCTCAATTTATATTCCATATTTTTTGTTCACAGAGGTGCAGTATTAATAATGGGTGCTGTTACGTTGAACGTATGGGCGAGTGCATTGTTGTACGAGCCAGTCGAGAAACACATGATACCAGCTCCGATCGCAGACGAAGAAGAGGATCAGGATAATTTAGAAACTCTATCCATAACGGTTACTAGTCCCGAGGATGAGAAAAAACCAAATAGTTTAATCTCGTCGAATTCTAGCGAAAAAGCAGCTCCTATCGTACCGAAAAGTGCATCGAGCGTGGCTTTAGAGCATTACAGAAACACTCCAGTCCAAGGTAGAACACGCAAAATTAGCATGCCGACTGGAAGAGAGATAACAGGCCAGATGCACAGCACGCCAGCGTTGCACGCTGTTCCCGAACGTGGGGGATTCGAGTCGGGAAGATTGGCTAAAAGAAAATCACCCATCAGGTCTCCTAGTAATTCGTCGTTTCATTATATCAGTACTCCTTATCACGGTAGTACACTTTCCGCGTTGAATCCCGAACGAGCATCCACGTTGACGCTGAATGCCATATCGAGTACATTTGCGAAAAAAACTCAAGAGCCTATAGTTAAGAATAAAGAAAAACCGCAGAATAAGTTCTTCGATTGTAGTTTACTTAAGGATCCTATATATCTTGTAATATTAATTTCAAATTCAACCAACGCTGTAAGTTATACGAATTTTATCGTTGTTTTGCCAAATTATGGTACCTCGTTGGGATTCGATTCGAATTTGTCTTCGCTTCTTCTCTCTACCGTATCAGTATTGGATCTGATCGGGCGTATCGGTGGATCAGCTTTATCAGATATATCGATAATACCAAAGCACTGGTACTTTGTTGGAGGTCTTTTCGTCTCTGGGATATCTCTGGCAATTTTACCCACCGCCAAGACTTACACAATGTTATCGGTATATTGTGGTATATTTGGTTTGGCGTCGGGAATTTACGTTGGCGTTACCGCTGTTATTATGGCGGATATGCTTGGGACGGAAAAATTGACTTCCTCCTACGGGATATCATTATTCGTGAACGGACTGATACAACTGGTGGGACCACCAATTTGTGGTACAATTTACGAACAAATAGGCAGTTACGGACCCATATTCAGCGTTCTTGGCTTGATCTTGGTTTGTGGCGCATCCTTGTGGGGATTCGTTCCATTTATCAGACGGAGACAGCGCAAAGAACTTAACCAAATTGAAAAATTATAGCACTTGAAGTAACGATTCAGGAGATATAAAAAAATAAATATTATTCACACTCGAAGGGCACATGAGCTTAATTTGTATAAAAAGATTATTTGAGGAAAGTGTGAATGTATATGGAGAGAACATTTGAAATATTGTGTATTATAAGTATGAATGTTGATCGATTTTTAGCGAGTAATGGCACTGTGATGATGTATATAGTTCACATGCACAACACTGTATCAATTAAAAATAGAGGAAATAATTTTTCAAAATGGAGTTTTCCAAATGAGAAAGTTTGAATGGAAATGAGATGAGATAAAATAAAATGAAATGAAAAAGAGTCTTTTCGACGTAAGTTTAAATACAAAAACAATCCTGCCTTGTATGTATTTCACAAATGAAAGTAAAGTACTCTGTTCGAACTCTCTTATATAGTGGCTTGCAATGTTGATCCTACGAGATCTCTATGCCTGTCTTTCAAATTTCATTCGAATTAGCGGTCAACGTGTTGACACAATTTATTATTGGTGCTATTTTTTTTGTGTTATTGCATTGAATTAATGCATACTTCCAATTGTGCACATAGCATTTTCTAGAACATATATGTACTATATGTATACGTGCATACATATATATGAAAATATATGCACGCACGCATACACTCTTGTAAAGGACTTCTGATATTTTGTTCCATTTTCGATTTGCTTCTACTTCAGGTTCCAAAGACTATACCCTGTGTATTAGAATCGATCCGAACAACCAATTCAGAGCAATTGTTTATTGTTTTTCAGAAAAAAAAAAGAAAACAAAAAAAGATCATCCAGTTCGAGGAAACAATGCCTTAAAAAGAATAGATAGTAAGTAATTTGTAATTACTATATATTGAATTTATAATTCTGTACTATACATGAAATATACATAATGGAAAATCGATAATTTTCATTCAATTTCAAATAGGCATCATAAAACCTTACATTACTTAATGAATAAATAAACGAGTACCATTATTATATTCAAAAATAAAAGATGAGAGAAAAATTGAAATTCTATTTATTACGATTCGATCTAACATTTACTTGAGTTTTGGAAAGGCTTCGGTTTTGGGTGGGGTATTTTTAAAATTAGGGAATTGTTCCCAAGGTGCGGATAAGTCGAATTTACGAAATTCTTGGGCTAATTCTACTGGTTCGCATACAACTCTCTTCAGCTCGTCGTCGTAACGCACCTACAAAGAAAATCCACAACAAACAAATGTATAAATGTTTAGAGTGAATGTAAGATAATTAATATCGATATATGAATAAAATATTTTATACCTCAACATATCCACTTAATGGGAAATCTTTTCTGAAAGGATGCCCTTCGAAGCCGTAATCCGTAAGAATCCTACGAAGATCTGGATTTCCACTGAAATAAACTCCAAACAAGTCCCATATTTCACGTTCGTACCATTCTGCTCCTTTATATACCGGGACAATGGAATCTATTGGGGTCAACTCATCCGTGTATGTTTTCACTCTGATGCGATTGTTGTATCGTATCGATAACATCATGTAGATGAGCTGTAAATGTAAAAGGATATGTCATTTAGCAATATATTGATTGTTCAGAAGGTAGGTATTGCGATAATTGAATTATATAAGTTTGATTCGATAATAGAATCAGGGGAGGAATTTTTAATTCCTTGTGAACTGTTAAGAGAATAGTAGCAAGTTAATAATCTTTCGTGAGATGATTATAGTATATTTTTATGAAGCTGAAACTAGCAGCCGATTGTTCCAACTTTCGATTACACATTGTTCAAGTTCTGTTTATATCTGACATCGATGAAGCAATATTCCACTATATGTTTCAGATGGTTCAAGTTTTTGTAGAAAAAGTTATGACAATCGGCTGCTAGTTTCAGCTTCATTATATTTTGTACAAAATACGTTGAATGTAATGAAAGTACATATAATAAACTTTTATCAAGAATTCTGATATTCACTATTAATCGAATCATTCCTTTTTCTTTACTATATTTTACGCTCAACGCGAGACTCTCCGATCTAAACATTTTTCATCTATAGTCAGTGACAAACAAACAATGTTTTTTACTTATTTTTCTTTATGTATGGGTTTATTCGAATTCTTGCATATTTCTATGGGACAAGGAAATTTGATACCTCAAATCTGTATGGTCTACTCGGCACATCTATCGCAGTGATATCCGTTATGACATTAAATTGGAGATGATGATGATTTTTAAGCAAAGAAATCGTTAAAAAGACTCCTTCAGGTGCTACAAGTATTTCAAATTCATCGCCAGCAGTCATCTGTAGTTTTTGCACGTACATAGGTAGACATTCTTTCACATACTGTCCAATTTCTATCAATTGCTTGGTATCTACCAGCGATGATGTTGGCACGAGAGCTAGAAAACAATAGAACAGTTTCAGCGTCCAAGTAAATGTAAACATGTTAATTATAAATTCATAATTTGATGGGTGGAGTGAAATAAATTGAAAAAAACGACATACAGTTTTCAGAATTGTTTTCAATGATAAAATTCTTTTTGAATTGATCAAATGTATGTAACTGTGTTTTCCTAATTTTTGATTTGATTAATTATTAGTACTCAAAGCGTAAAATTGATTATTTCGTTAGTTACAACAAGGGAGTCGTTTGTGCACAATTCTGATACAGAATTTATAGATAATAGTAACTTTAAGAGTGATGTAATCAAGTAAAACTTCATCCCAAGTACATCTTAATGATGAACAAATTTAAGAAAAATAATTTGATCAATGATGGGTATAAGCATTAATATGTTGTTTTAATCATTTATGGATCGTTACGAAGATTGGATCAATCATTATTAAATGTGGGGAATCTACCACAGGGTTTTTGGTGATTTTGTTATTGACATTCAGTTCTCAATCATTTTGTAACAATCCTTCAGATTGCAATAACAATGATATTAGAATCCATTTGGATCCCTGAAGAAATTAATACTATGTGATTATCTGTTATTCTAAAGCTCTCGGTGTACTCTCGCTGTGATTTGGCGCATATATTCATATTTGATGATAACGTTACTAAAGAGAATATGAAATCTTCTCAAGAACAAAAAAAGAATTTTAAACAAAACCATAGTTTTATCCATGCGCGTTCAAGTATACACACATCATTCATTATTTTTGCATCTGAAAATTGTGATATTACCCACAGTATCGGAATAACATATTCGATACGTATTGAATAAACAATGAAAATACTCTCACAAGGAAGCATAATACTCACGTCGAGTTTCAGTTTTGTCACCAGCAGTTGTAGAACAAAATCTTATTAGAGGAAGAGTTTTCGCATAACCTAAAAATCAACTCAATTTCATTACGTAATTCAATGAATATGAATGATACAAAATAATTGATATAATTTCAATTACTTCTCGGTGACGAAGCAGGAATATTTCGTGCAATTTTACACAAATTTCTCAAGAGTGACGTCATTTTTTAGAGGAAAACACTGAATTGTCAGTGTTTCTGAATATGTGAATGAACTGGATATGCTCACGTATGTTAACGCGCACCCACACACACACACAACACAATTTCAAACAAGTTTCCAGTTCCAAGAGAAGTTTAAAACACTGTATTAGAAAGAGATGAAATTGTTTTCACGTACGCCATTTTGAATGTTACTAGCAGTGCTACCACTAGTATTTTAATATTGTAAACATTGAAAGAATACAAAAGTCTGTACTGATCAATCTTGGTGGGTCTGGAAAATGTATCGAACGATAAAAAATGAGGTGAATATAACAATGAATCATTGTATATTCAATGTATATAATGCAAAAGGAAATAACTTAGAGTTAGTCCACTCGTTTGTATAGGGATTTTAACTGTCAAAAATAGGATATTTTACATGTAAACATGCAGACATACAGACCATTCAATAAGATAAATTTTTATTAAAATGTAATTAAAATTGTATAAAGATTAATGTGATACAATGGCACTGTGAATATGTTTAAAAGCACTGTTTTGTTCGATAGTTTGTATCTCCACAAGAATATTTGCTATGGCGTGTCTCAATTGATGAAACTTTGTGAGAGACAATTGAAATACTTTATGCTCTCCGGTGTCGAATATCCATTCCATTATAATGTTAGGTTCTAGGACTTTATTCACTGAACTGTAAAATAATTGTATTAAACGTCAGATCTTTTTTTCTTGTAGTATTTCTATAATTGACATACCTGGAAGCAATAATTATATCTATTCGCCATCTGCATAACATCAAACGAGGATAAAACTTGGTTTTTTGATTGATTCCTGCAAGTAGATCTATTTGTTTTGGACCATAAGCAACTGCTGATAAATCTTCTATACATTCGTTAGATAATCTGTAAAGAAATAATGAGATTTAGATCTTTGAAGTTTGAAAGACTCAACGTGTGTCATGTTCTTCTCAGGTCTTCTCTAATAAACCATTCGAACTTCAACAATTTAATTCTGGTTTAGCGATAGAAACTTACTTCAATTCTTGTAAACATTGTTTAAAATCTGCAGGTTTTATAGATTGAGGTGATGTACGTAGAAAAGTTTTTAAAATTGTATAAATCGCAGAATAGTATTCATCCACGTCCTCTTGTGGTATATTATATTTGTTACTAATTCTATCTAATATACCTTCTTCTATGTGTTCTTGTTCTATAACTCTGACAGCCACTATACGGTGAAAGAATCATCATTAGAAAAAACAATTAATATGTACTTTCTTAGATTTATATAAGTTTTGCTTACATTGTATCAACGGTCGTACAAATGTTTTCTTAAATTCTGAAAGAATGTCTGTTTTATTACCTAAGGCACAGATTATTTGTGTTTGAAAAGATTTTGACATGCTTTTGAATTTATACTTGACAGATGGCCAATGTTTTTAATACTGCTCCTTGAACTAGAAAGTTATATTCCAGTATTTTATGTGCTCGTACTATGAATAAGTATTGAAGTTCTTTTTCTTCGTATATTCGATGGATTGAGGCAAATTACGGACGGACGAATCGACACAAGTTGTCATAAATTTTGTATCACTTTTCCTTCGTGTAAGTATAATGTTATCTTCTTCTTGCGATTAATGAAGTTAGAAAAAAAGCATGATTATTTTGTTTTTCATTTTAATGTGATATAGTAATGTAATATTATCCTGCAGATCGTAAAGTACGTTTTATGTATGCGTGAAATGTCAAAATCTAATCGAACAGATGATCACTGAGTATTTAAATTTAAATGGCGGTCAATGCAGGACCGCTTCAAGATCGTGTGAATTCTCCCGATGTGTTATAAGCTCGAATCACTCGAGAGTTTTTTATTTTAAGAACAAAGATTGAATTAAAAGAAGAGGAAAACGAACGAATAAAGAATCCGTATGAAATGTTTCTCTTTCCACTCTTTGGAACATAAAAATTCAAAATTGTAGTTTTTCATGTTTGTTTTGAGACGGCACTGGTTATATGAATAACCTAAAATGTGTCGATCAGCAGACCTTGGAATAATTGTGGATAGAATTTCACGAGTGTGATATATCTTATTACCACTGTTATATCGGCTATATACTTCATTCCTCAATAAAATGATCATAAAAAATGTTCCGAGAATTCAACAGCGTCTTTGTTTATAGTTTTAAGAATGGAAATAAGTATTTTCGTGATAAATCATCAAGAAATAGATGAAGATGTTAGTAAACTAGTTTAAAAGCGAGTGTTCTCAACTGACCGTGTGGCCTAATGGATAAGGCGTCGGACTTCGGATCCGAAGATTGCAGGTTCGAGTCCTGTCACGGTCGTAAATTTCTATTTTGTTACATTTTACAATGTATGTATGAGAACAAATCATCTTCAAATCTTTTTTAAGAGGGTATGATATTTGTTTCATAATTTTTCTTTTATCATTTTGTTCTGTGCATGCATTGATACAAAAAATTTTTTTGAATCAATCATAAATAAATGAACAGGTTTCAGCAAATTTTCCCTATTCCAAATGTCCGACAGATAATTTTCTGTCAGGATTTGGTCGGTTTTTGTCCCAGGCATGATGATTTCCGACGGAACCAGACAGAATTTTTACCGGAATTTGTCAGGATCTGTCGGACATTTTTAATAGGGTTTCCTTTAATTTATTGAACATGAATTCAAATTACCAACATGCTGATTATAAATAATTTTTTCATTACGGAGGAAAAAATTGTAATTTCTGAATTTTTATTCACTTTCATGGATAAATCATAAGGCGTATTGGGACGCACCCTGCTTGAAAGATCCGATTTAAACCTATTGACTGGTCAATCAGTATAAATCAGAATTTGTTCAAGAGTTGTCCTATTCAATCTTATTCAAATCTAATTGGTTTGAATAGGAAATTTTTACTCAATGAGATATAATGAGGAAATTCGGATCACGTACATTCGAATTTACTGATTAAATCCCATTGAATAGAAATTTCCTATTCAAACCGATTATATTTGAATGAAATCAAATAGGAAAATTCCCGGACAAAAATCTGATTCAAACCGATTGACGAGTTAATAAGTTTGAATCGGATTTTTGAAGCAGGCCAGCCTGCCATCAAACTCTTTCCAACTTCCCTCCCTTCCCTTTATTTGATAAAAACCTCATCGAAACTATTTTTCTTGGTTGCCAGAAGCTAATTTGGTCCTCTGGTGTACACGGCAATAAATGTTTATTTAAGTATTGAAATTTAAGTATTATAAACCAGTGCAGTAAATTGGAAATTCTAGTACATTCTCAGAAGTATTCCAGCACAAAAGATTGGAGTTTTGCGAAACAAAATATGTGAAATTGCAGGGAAATTAGTAGACTGCTGGTTAATTTTTACAATGTAAACGTAGCCATTATCGGCCGATTTCTAATCAAACAATCAGACCGGTTCCTGTGCACTGGGAGAAAAACACTCATTTAGCCTGGAAATAATGTTACATTGGCATTAGCACGCAATGTAGTCAATTTCATGCAACCGAACATACTCGAGCGGAAAAATTGTCCAAATTAAATATAATTGTGCAAATTCTTCCACTTGAAGCGGATACAAGCGCATAGATGGCTCCATCTGGTGACATTTTTTTCAGACAAAAATACTCAAAATTGGACTCATAAATCTGCCGTACAAAGCAAGAAAGCCGTAACTCAATTTTTTTTGGAAAAAATTCTTTTATCTCATTCGATGCACTGAAATTTTCTGAATCGAATGGTACATGAATCTCATTTTCGACAAAAAATTGAGTCACGGCCTTTTTGCTTTGTACGGCAGAAATAGGCTTGCCAGAAAAAACCCGCCCAACTCTGATGATTGGCTGCTTCTTGTATAACCAACCAATCGTATTTTTGATTTCAAAAGAATTCACCTATGATCAAAGTTTGGGCGATTTTTTCTGGCAACCTTCATCTCAAGCAGGGTAACACAATAGGTTCGTTCGTTCTGCGTGCTCTGAGTTGCTTCAACTTGTACCTAACCAATCATCTCGTTGCTTGAACTGGACGTAGCAAATCCACAATACTTGGAACGAGTTGGGGTATATAACTTGAGACATCGGTAAACGAACTTAGCTAATGATTACGCACCTCGTGACAAAAGTTCAGATGCTTCAACTCCTATTGAATGCTATTACGGTCAGAACTCATCTGTAACTTTGATCTGGAGCCTTTTATAATCCATCGATCAATTGTTTTCATCTTTATGTTTCAACCGTGCAAGAAGGTCATCTTGTGGCTCATGAGAGAAGCTTCAGATTTCATCGAGCATGCGCATTTTCAGATTGACATTACGGCTCTAATTCCAATAAAAACCAAATCGCCATTGAAATGGGACAATTCTGAAAGTACATCAGGTATTTCCTATACAAACCATACCATTTCAAATTTAATGACTTTATTTCCATTCGTCTCTGTAAATGGACATCATGAAACATTTCAATGAAAACCGATTCACCGAATGAAGAAATTCCTCAATTTGAATGGAATATTTCATACACAAATGGATTGGAAATTTAGATTTAAAAACTTTCATATTCCCATACAGCACCGGGAGGTTTTCTGGACGTTCCGAAAACGTGCTTGGTTACACAGAGAACGTGGAAATAACGTCTCATGTATGTCGCAGGAACATGCAAATGTCCCGTTTAGTTCTATTCATGTCTTCTTGCAATGTTCTTTGGACGTATTCAAGGAAAGGTTTTCACAACGTTCCGCGGCGTTGCACATATGTTTTTAAAAGGTTACTTTTCATGGAAGCACGTTTAGAAAACGCGGAAAGAACGTCCCGTAGTATATGAAAAGAACGTGCTCGGTACGTATTCATGTGCATCAAAAGCGAAGGTACTTCAAACATTTGGAAAATATGTGCCTTGGGCACCAACACACGCGGAACCAAGATTATGTTTATAGAACATCCAGAGAACTTTCTGTGCTGTCTGGGTTATTTCCAGCAGATCTGGATTCCAAAACAATCAAATCAAAATCAACTGATCCATAAAATGCATGGGTTTTCAAATCAAATTGCGTATTTGCCATACATACTTGTTAAATATTCGTATCTATAAACTGTACACTGAGAAAAAGAAACATAATTGTGCAGCGTCCAGACAATGATAATTCATGTCCAAAATAAATTTCAAATTAGCCATCACTAGATGCTGGCCAGACATAAACTATTCGCATCCAAGGCATTACTGAGTACGTTCTGGACGCAAATAGGTGATCTATCTAGGTCTGGCGAGCATCTAGTGAGGACTAATTTGAAATTTCTTTTGGACATGAATTATCACTGTCTGAGCGCTGCACAGTCATGTTTCTTTTTCTCAGTGTACCACTCTGATTGGTTAATAAAACAAAAAACCTCCAATTATATCATATATTTCTTATAGACAGTGATAGAATATATCACATGCCATTAAACTTCCAATCAAATAGATACATATTTTATGTACGGGCGAATTCAGGATTCAATTCCACGGATGATTGATTTTGCTTCATTCTCATTAATCTTCAATAGACAATTTAGGCATTCCAATGACCCCCATTCAATGCGATTGAATTTGAATCGCCCTCTATTCCTCTCGACTGGATTCTATCAAATGACCAATAAAATCTACACTTTCTAAAATCGTATTGGATATTCCCCATAGAAACCAAATGAATCCTCAATTTTATCAACTTTTAAATTAGTTCCGATAGATCGAGATTACAGGAAATTCCGATAAAAACCGATTGTCCGATGTAAGAAAAAAATTCTAAAATTGAATTGGATATTTCCCATAACAACCCAAAAAACACACACACGTTATTTCAACGTTGAAAGAACGTTAGACTGTCAAAAGGACGTCAGTCGTTGATTTCATAACGTTGATTTTCAGTTGAAATTTGATAGGGAAATAGACGACTAGAAATTACGTTTTGATGACGTGTGATTTAAACTAATATTCAAAAATAACCATCAAACGACGTCCTCAAAAAACGTGTTTTGAACGGGTTTGAATCACGCGTTCAAAATGTGTTTATAACACCTTGTGTTTGTAACTTCAATTGAAGATATTCTGCTAAAAATGTCGATAACGATAAAAATAAAACGAAATCGAACAATGGTTAAATTTTCAACAAAGAGCAAGATAGTAAATAGTGTGACATACTTTCCAAATTTTATCATACTCAGGAATACTATTGTTCTCGATATTGAATGAAAAGTTTTCAAAATAATTTGTTGGATTCAATTCACGTTTTAAAACCGTCATTAGGACACGTCAATATTTGACGTCTTTTAAACGATGTTCAAACTGTTGATATGACGTTATTTTATGGTTGAAAAACACGTGATCTGCCGCGACATTTTTACGTTGAATCAACGCAAGAATATTACTAATTCACAACGTGTGGTTATTGACTGTTTTTGACGTTTTTAAAACGTGCGTGTGTTTACTGGGAACTCATAGAATATTAGGATCTGGATTATTCCTGATAAATTGAAATTATTTAATTAATTGATCTATGGCATCCATACATTGTAAAAGTGAATTGGATATTTCTTATAGAAATCCACAAAATCTCCAATTTCATTAACTTTCCCAAGAATTCCAATAGATTGAGATTATCAAAAATTCGGATGAAAATCAATTTTTTCAATGAAACGTAACAAATTTCAAAACTGAATTGGATATTCATCATACAAATCTATTGAATATTCAGATATGTAAACATTCTTATCATTACGAATAAATTCAAATGTTGGAATGATCCAACTGAAATCCATCGATGAATAAAATCCATACATTGTAGAATTGCATTGGATATTCCCCATACAAATCCATTACCGATTCAATTAAAAAATTTTCCCCTTCAGTTCCAATGGATCGAGATTACCCTGCTTGAAAAATCCGATTCAAACCTATTAACTGGTCAATCAGTATGAATCAGATTTTTGTCCAGGAATTTTCCTATTTGATCTTATTCAAATCTAATCGGTTTGAATAGGAAATTTTTACTCAATGAGACATAATCACACTGAGAACCCAATTTCTTAGATTCAAAGATAATTTTCTTTGCCCTCATTCTAATAAATCTTTTTTTCAATGGATGAAAATTCAGTTCAATGGAGAAAAGTTTCATCAAACTACAACCAAGAATTTTCAAATTGAAACAAAAATATATTCTTTCCTAAATTCGAAGAATATAATTTCAATTCAATGGGAAATTTTTCCATTTCAATGAATAATGTTTTTCATTGAAAACAAGATTTATCAGAATGAGGGCAAAGAAATTTTCTTTGAACCTAAGAAATTGGGTCCTCAGTGCAGGAAATTCGGATCATGTACATTCGAATTTACTGATTATATTCCATTGAGTAAAAATTTCCTATTCAAACCGATTAGATTTTAATAAGATCGAATAGGAACATTCCTGGACAAAAATCTGATTCATACTGATTGACCAGTTCATAGGTTTCAATCGGATTTTTGACGCAGGGTAAAGCAACTTCCGATGAAAACCGTCTGCCTCATGAGATGAAAAAAATTTCAACCGCTAGATATATATAGCGTCAAGTCCTATTAATGGGTAAATCCCCGATTCAATCCTACAGATAACAAGTTCTAATTGCGTCCTATTCATTTTGAATCGGTACTTGAGGCTTTCCAATTGACCCTATTCATTCCGATTAATTTTGAATCGGTTTTCTATTGGATCCTATAGGATTTTCGAAATTAATTATTTTTTTAGCTGTGGTAACAAAATTTATAGCTATAGAAGCTAAAATTGAACTGTCGCAAAAATATTTTTGGCTATCCAAATATCAAATCCACATAAAGTAACCTCGACAGCTAATTCCTAACCATCATAGCGAATTATTATTGTTTTCTCCCATCACTTGGAATTCTTTTCCACATCCTAATCGATTCCGTCGATTTGAATTGTACTATGATTTTATGTACTTACTCATCAAAAATACGATGAAATATATTTTCATCGCGTTATATGATTTATATAATGGATACAAATAAATGAATTGAATTCAAACAGATAGATAAAAAACAGCAGGGATAAAATATTCATTCAATTCCAAATAAAAAATATATGAGAATTATAATATCCCTGGTGAGAATATTTTTTTGGGAATTTCTGAGAGTCTCTGAAAAACTCTCAAAATTGGACAATTCTCTGTAAATCTCTGCAAGTCTCTATAAAATTTAGAATAATTCTGAAAATCTCTGAAAATATTCTGAGAAGTTCTGAAAAACTCAAAATTGGAATTTCCACTAGGGATCAAAATAACAAAAAAAATTTCCTTCGAGCCGGATTTGAACCAGCGACCTATGGATGTCCATTTTTCAAATCTTGCCAACTACAGTCCACCGCTCTACCAACTGAGCTATCGAAGGATTATGGTAAAACAGAGAATTAAGCACGTATATAAGTTAAACACCTCAGTAACCAGCCTATATTGGAAAATTTATAGTTTCATCGACTATTGTTCTTTGGCTCGAATTTAATTTCAGATTTATATTATTGTTTAAAATCATTAATGGTAAGCGAAACTAACTTTTAGTATTCAATATTTTTATACGTATTCCGAATATCTCGATACAACGCTTTCGATACTTTTGACGGAACGAACGAGCGAATGAATAAATCAACGGAAGTACGATTTAACCTCTCACAAAATGTTTCTTTCGTATGAATTTTCAAATTCACATTCGAATGAAATACTATTCAATAAAAAGTATGCAAACAAGGGTCGAAGAAATCACTCGGAAAACTTCAGAAATCCGTAACGAAAAACTTGGGTAAAATCATAGTAAGTTTTTGGTTAGTTGGTGAATCAATATCATAAATAAAGCGGTGATAAATTAACGAATATCATCCTTTCAATATTAAATTGAATTTCAATTATATGTAAGTCCAAAGTGTGATTTTTATACATCACTTATATCTATACAAAACATCACAAATCATTAATTCATTTTTATATTCCGATATTGTAATGAATTGTTGTACTTATTTCATCGTATTGGTAATCCACTTACATATAGTATATAAAATCAATTTATTTATTCATATGCTTTGTTTACATACAACACAAGTAGTAATGAAGAATTCGATAATAAAATCTATATCAATTTCATTTTTCAGATCAGTATCGTATAAAGCGAGGATGATTAATACATCGATTCATCATGAGTCTTACATGAATACTTGTAATACTCCCAACTTCCAGGATTGAATTGAGGTCATGATATTTGAACTATGGCTACAAAATTGTGTTATAAGAATGAACACCATTGAGTCATGATAGGTAGATACTTGTAAAAATTCATGAAGAATAATTTGATGTTAGGGACCGTCCACATATTACGTCACACTTTTTTTCTGTCTTGCCTTGTTGTACCAACTCCAGACACGATGAGCAAGATAGAGAAGGGAATAGTGAATCGTGTGACGTAATATATGGACGGTTCCTTATAATCAACTATCTGAAAAATGCTATGACATTTGATTGATATATTTTAGCTAGCAGAGAATTTCTGTTGTAACAAAAGTGATGCCTCTTAGCACAACCCGAACACAATTTATGGAAAATTGCTGGTTAAGCGATCGAATGGAAATCAAACTATAATTATTGATATAAAATGTATTACCAGGTAATACAAAGGCTGGTCAGAGACTGCTCAGGTAATGCTTGTAATAATCTTCCCGAAATTTTTCATTCGAATTTGTATCAAAAGGTGATGACCCAAACTTTTGAGCTGTTGTTTGTTTTTCTCAAGATTGGAAGCAACGAGTGATAGCAATGGAAGAAGAATTTACTATCCGGATCAGCTGCAAAATTTTTAGAGCGCACGCTTCTTACATATACGTGATAACTTTGCAATTACAATAAACAGAACTGAATGTGGAAGCTTGGATCATTTATTGAAATGAATTCACAACCAAATGTTGGAAAATCGATTTTGAAATTGATTTAATTCAGTTTATATTGTTTTCGAACATCATCAATTTGTTCTAATCAACCATTCGAGGTTCTGCAACATTACATTTTACTTGTTTTTGGATACAGTTGGTAATTTGTTTCAGTAAAAAATTCAAACTCCAATGGAATAAATTATGTGCATTTTCTGATTTGTTATCCGATCTTGCACCATACTGGTTCTGATTTCAATAGTAGTATATCAATATACCTATATAGGTATTCTTATTCAACTAATCTTTAATGTTAAATATATGTAAAAGTGTTTTTTCATGCAGTAATCAAAATGCTTTGTATTCAAAATATATTTCATTGTGTTTCAGAACTTGTTGCTGCTTTGATATATCAGGATTGAATGAATTAACCAGAAATTACTGAATACCTATACATTCTGGAAAGCAATCCACACCAATAAGAATGTGATTGAACTGTATCAAGTGCATTGATGTACGAATTAATATTGAAAGTAATAAATTGAAGAGATAATGATTTCAGTATTCCAAAACCATTGATTTATGGAATAAAGAAACCCACATTGATAGCAACATAAGCGGTATTACGGATTTCATTTATTTTTCGTGGCTTGGACTCGACTCACATTATTACCATGCCCAGTGAAACAGGAGAATCAAGGAAAAATTAGAGAGTTAGTTCATGTGTCAGAAATCAGGGTCGAATCTGGGAATCATGTTTTTCAAATATCCAACTGTCCGATGAAAAAGAATTTGCTTAAATTTCTATGCCATGTGGTGGTGGAAAACCTTGACCTACATTTGAGTCAGTCTGCATTGAAGAATGGTGCAAACATCACTGAATAATTATCTTTCTGTTGAACCATTTCTCAGTGACTTTCGGGACTGTATGTTTGAAAAAATACAAGAACGCGAGAAGAGTGTACAAAAATGGGGAGAGTCAAAGACAGAGCCAAGAAGAGACAAGAACAATGGTATAGAATGGAACTATGATATTCAATCAAATACTGACAATTTTCTGGTCAGGTTTTAAATGGATATTTCAATTTGGAAATTCCAAGCGAAGACACTTGAAACATCAGCCACTTTTTGAACGAATTTTGAAATACGAAAACCGGTTGAAGTCGGACAAGAATTTTTTTTCTATCTGGGTTTTCTAGCAGGAATATTGATTAATTTTTAAACTACTATATGTTATTTATTGTCATAAAATCTCACATGATGGGGGGCAATATGAATACGAATTATTTATGCTAGGATTCATCGTTTTAGTTTACCTTGTAAATTAATCGACGAAAATTCAATTGATCCATTGCCTTGAATTTTATGAACGCCTGATCGATAGTTCAAGATATCAGTGAATAGAGCTTCAGATAAGATTGCTTACTCGAATCTTGATATAATCGACTTTGTATATCATGTTTACAAAATGTTTTACAAAGGTTTGATCTACAATATTTTTTAGGTTTCTTTTTACAACACAACAAAAACAACAAATGTATTACTAAGAAAAAAAAAAATTCTTGGTTGATTGGTCCATTTTAAAAGGTTATATACATAGATATGTGCGTTCGAAAGAATTGAATTTCATGAAAATAATTCAAAATCAATTTTAAGATAATAAGATAATAAAATAGTATATTGTCACTCTCCTTAATATTTTGAGTTTTCTCCCTACTGTTTCTTCATAATAATTTGAAACAATAATATTCTTGTCAAATTGAAGACCCAATAACTTCAGTCTTCTTTAGAATGAAATTCTGTGAAATTCTATCACAATGAATTTCTACAGTTATCAAATTTTCATGTCGTGATTTCAACAAGGAAGCATTTGCAGTTCAACAAGTGTTTGATTGAAATTTGGTTTGAATTACATATATTGATTTGTTTCAATGTTTAGGGATGTAATGAGGTTGAGGGAGTGGAAAGATGAACAAAGATATCTGTAACCTCGATCGCAAGGTCATTTTCTGAACCATTTGTTCCTAATCAAATGGAAAGCATTATCATTTTTGTATCCTTTTTTTTGAGATCTTTTTTACCTGCAAGAGGCTTGGCGAATGAACATGATTATTCGGCAATTTACTAATTGAAACTGGTAATCAAATAGGTGAACAAGAGAAGTCAATGTTTTGTCACATACGTTCATGCTATTCTTCATTGTTGGGCGGTTATCGCTTGCTTCGCGGAGTCGATTCTGCGGCGGAAGAAGAGGACTCTTGACGTGAGAGCCTATGCTGGAGCTGGAAGGGTCACGTGAGGCCCGAAGGACAGGGCATCCTCCTTGAAGTAATGTATTCAACAGTCTCGGAGGAATCATGCTTGATTAAGAGGACACTAGCGCCTGGACGCTGATAAAATCCTTCTATGGACATTCAAGAAATGTTTTGTACAGCGATATTTTGAAAATATATCAAGTGTCTCAGTGCGAGTATCTCTTATTTCGGTTCCTGAGGATGTTTTAGTGGGTAAACTGCGACAGTCAATCACAATTATCAACCATAGGATAGTTCTACACGCTAAGGAGCAATCCAGCTGCCTGATGGTGCATAAAGCGGCTTCTGTCAAGGAATTCCATTTATGTCGGATTCAATAGATTTCTCTATCTAGGGCAAAACGTGCAGAATTCCAATTGAAGCCGATTAATACCTATTAGATTTGAATCGGAATTCTTCACTCATAATAGGAATTATTAGGGATGAATAGGATTTGTTGAACAGGGCAAACTCACCTCTGTGTCTCACCATGACATTCCATGGTATATGGGTTCCGATGTTTTCTTGCTAGGTAGGATTTTACCCATCTAGCAACTTAATTTCAACTCGCCGATCAATGTGGACTCTGTCTCTTGGTGATCTGTTTTTTTTTGCTGGCCTGTAGAGGCCTTCAACCTTACTTCACTGCTATGTTCCACCTCGAGATTCCTTCCCTGTTACAAATAATCTATGAAATCTCATTGACGAATAGAAGAATGAATGAGTTTTAATAAAATTCAATTATATTCAATCAGAAATTTCACCATTCGTAATAGAATTCAATAGAATATTTCCACCTGGGTTGGTATCTAGGCGTCCATGATCTTGCGTTAGATGGGATGTTCCGGATCCAAAAACACAATTTCGACTCATTGATGGACACCGTAATAGTGATGCACGATATTTTACCATATCGATATGTTTCATATCAACTTTGTCGAGTTTATATTAAATTTCGCAAAATATTGTGAAATATCGTGCATCACTATCCCATTCGGACCGTTTGTTGATCCGATTTTTTGGCTGATTTCTACTATCCTTTAAACTCGCTACTGTAATGCACTATGGTATATCATGGTATCTGGGCTCCGATTATTTTGTGCTAGATGGGATGTTTTTCATTTAGCAACTCAATTTTGACTCACCGAACAATTTGAAATCTATCTCTTGGTCATTTGATTTTTTTGCTCGCCTTTAGATCAATTATTATCATCAATTAATGTTTCAACGAATTTTGATATTTAATCAATTGACAGTTTTAAGAATAGAATGTTATACTAACATCAATAAGCGTTTATAATAAAAATACATTACTATAGATTTCTAATGGAAGGAAACAATAGAGACTGATCGGACGAGTCACAAACTGCTTAGAAAACGATTCAGGGTTGATCTTGTTCATATTTGTACTTATCTGCTCTTATGGGGATTTCGCTCCTTTTAATCGATTTCTATCGCTTCCTCTTTCCAGGGATGCCTGATGTACGGCATTGATCCTACTGTAAGTCTTCGCGTGGAAATTTTGCATATCGTGAGGAGGATGTTTTGATTTTGTCCAAAAAACATCTTCAGAATAATTTTTTTACATATCCTTTGTATTTCATCAGAACATTATAAAAATGTTCCTTCTTCCCATTTTACCAGAAACAGGGCCGTCTTTCATTGCTTGAAGGCCCTGTGCCTACTTAGAATGGAGGCCCATGTAAGGAGACGTAAAATCTTGAAATTTTTAGAAAGCGATATGAGAAATTCAATGACCGAGTCGAGGCTGAACAATTTATCTATTATGTGCATCGAATCAGATTTATTAAAAGAAATAGATTTTGATGATTTGATTAATGACTTTTTGGCTAAAAAATGTCGTAAAAAACTGTTCAATCAAAGTGCAAAATAAATTTCAAAACGAATATATATATGTATGTATTAGTTTCATTTTAAAAATAACTTGATTTTATTTCGTTTAAGTAATCTTTTTAAAAAAATATATAAAAATCTTAACGATTCTCTACGAAGAGGCCCTCCTTTTGCAGGAGACTCTGGGCTCGGGCCCGGTGTGCCCTGCCTTAAAGACGGCCCTGACCAGAAGATCCCTAGAATATCCTATGCTGCATGAATGATAGCCATACTTGGAAAAAGAACACTTAAATTCACAATTTCCTCCCAACCCAAGTGGGAGGACAAAAATTAATTAACTAGCCCTGGTTCCAAAAAATCCAGAGAATCTGACGAAATGAAATTGAATGGAATTTGGTCAGAACATTGTGCAAGATTCAATCAGAATCACATTGACAAAATACACTCATCTGATTTAATCTAATTAAAAATAGTTGAATAGGATTTGGTCAGAACATTGTGCAAGATTCAATGAAATTTTGCGAGAACCAATGGGTTTTTCCAACCACACTGAGAACCCGATTTTTTAGATTGAAAGAAAATTTCTTTATCCTCATTCTGATAAATCTTGTTGTCAATGTAAAAGATAGTTCATTCCAATGAGAGAATTTTTCGTTGAATTGAAATTATATTCTTCGAATTCAAGAAGGAATATATTTCTGTCTCAATTTGAAAATTTTTTGTTTCAACCTGATGAAGAATTTTTTCGTTGGACAAAATATTTATTAGAATGAGGGCAAAGGAAATTTTCTTTCAATCTAAAAAATTGGGTTTTCAGTGCAGGGTTTATTATACTATGGTAAGCAACGTTGTTCTCAATGTTTCTTATTTTTCTCCGCGGTTTCATAAGCCATCTATAGAACTTCTACAAAATCCGTAGCAGGACTTTGTCGAATTCATCCGAAACTGTGCTATTGGAACATCTCAACATATCTCTACAGGATATCTGGGTACGTAATTTGGACCATTCGTAAACCTCTGCTACGTTGGTTGCTGATGTGACAGTTCCGTCTTTTCCTAGGTGGTTGAATCATTGATTCGTTTGTTGAGGAGTTAGTTTCTTTTTTGCGATAGTATATTCCGCTGCAAGGCACGGCACTGAATATATCTAAGTAGGATAAAATGCTCTTCGATTTCCCCCAAGATCCTTTGCACCTTCGTTCTCGTGTCTACTAGTCGCACCCAAATTAGTGTTGTCCTAAAAAAGTTCATACCTTCCATTGCATGAATCTTATTTCCTGGATTGTTGGTGTATCGATTTCATTTTGCAGTCATTTCAATCACGTGGATTGAGGGGAAAACAATCTTGAGGAGGAAACAGTGTATTTGAGTACTGTTTTTAATATAAAATATCCGTCGTGCACAATTTGTATACAATTTATGTGCAATTTTCAACATTTTTTCCACATGTGTAAGTTGATTGAAATTGCCCCAAGTGTGTATTAACAGCGGGCCCAATCTAAGCCCAGGGTGGGTGCCCATGCTGCCCAACGTGGGGTCAATTCTGAGATGATAACATCGTTCCCAGCTTGGCTGTATTGCTTTGCCCGGGGATTGGTAACACCATGGGCCCAGCATGAACTCAGACTAGGCAATCAATACTGCCCCTTCCTTTTCTTGAAATTGGAAAATTGCTTTGAATTTTACCCCAACGGGCATGAATTTCAGCCCCATTTTGACCCAGTCTTGGGCGTAGTGTTGAGCCCCATCGTGCCTATATGGGCCCAAAACTGGACCAAAGTTGGACCAAGATTCATACACGCTGAGGATTGTACGCACACGCTCGGGATATAAATTCACCCCAATCTTGGCCTAACGCTGGTCCAAATTGAGGCCAAGTTCAAATGTGCCTGCACTAAGATTCATTATTTTCATTTTCTACCAACCATAATTGTATGGGAAAGCACAACAGGGCCAAGATTGAGCCTGGGGCCCATTGTCATTATAGACAATACACGCTTGGGTGTAGTAATCACGAATAATTAACGATTAGCTCGCAATAGTTCAGATCGCTTAAAGGGAACGGAGAGCCTCTCGCATGTAGAAACTTGTTTGTCAATTATTTATGCCATATCATTAATCAATCTTTAGTTATTCGCGATGTTTTAACCGTACTTAGTTCCCCCTGTTTTACTGATATTTCAACTTAATTGGTTGCAGATTCATCAACATTTATTATTGACGAAATAATCAAGGGAAATACCTTGAAAGAGCAAAACGTGTTTTCAACTCCTCCTAAATCTCCATCAGGTGAGTTTTTATATGATCCTTGTATAGAATTTTTATAGAATTTGTATATAATTTATATGCAGAATACCTTCTCAATTGGTAAATCTCTTACAAAGTATTCGCAAATGACAAAATATCTCTGTAGATTTCTGCGAGTACCGCAAAATGATCAATTCATTTGAATACATTTTTCTAATGTTTCAGAAATATTTCACAAATTGAACGATTATGAATTTCCCTGCGATTTTATCCAATGCAAAGTTAATACACTTCAATCTTCGTCAAGAGGTAAAGTCTTTCGTTGTAAACATTGAGAGTACATATACCTGGTGTGTATGTCTGATAAGTCGCGTGTATCTACGGTATAATGAGTGATACGCTGTGGAGGAAAGCCAAATATGAATCTTGGAGTAAAAAGAGAAGGAGAGGACGCAGTCGCAGTAAGCTCTTCCTTCCTTCTTCGTTTTCTCATCAGTTAGCTAGTCATCAGTTGTTGTCTGTTCGTGACATTATTGAATACTAGTTTGTGTTCTCGTGACCTATCTGTTATCAAATAAAAAAACCCAACAATTTCAATTAAAGAGGGTGAAAACCCAGCATATGTTAGAACATTCATAAACGCAGCTGTAGTTTTTACTGAGTTTTCGTATGTTATTCGATGGCGTGATGAAACTCCCATTTCTTTCTCTGCAGTACTCAATTGCTCCGTCTTTTCAAATATACAGTAGAATTTCTGGAAACAAACTTTATCACAGAGATATGGATTGAACTGATTCAAAATGATTATCAGAGAATCTTATTCGTGAAATCGTGTCGTTCTGAAATTGCATGAAATTAAAATTCATTGTGCATGATATCATAGATAACACAGAGGAATTAAATAATTCTCCTTCTTACGAGACTATCAAAATCATCCCTTAAACTGTTCATCCCTCATATTTATCTAAACGGCATTGAAATTCAATGTTTCCTAGTGGTGAGAATTGGAACTTTTGTGAAGAAAAGAAAATACACAAATAACATCGAACGTAAAGGACACAACTTTGAAATGATATCACAAAAGATTCACAAATTCTTCCAATGAACTCTTATGTTTGAATTTTGTTTTTGAATTTGAATTTTCAATTCCAGCATTTCAGGAAATTCAATACTTCTCTTCATGCACGATATCTGAAAGAAAAAATATATTCCTTATTCATGAAATTCGTATTTCAGTGTTTGAAATTCTGACTACACTTCCATCGTCCTTGTGGAATTCCTAAGAGGGATGATCCGTTTTTCTCCAAATTAAAAACGAACAAAAAAAAAACATTACGTAGTCAGCAACGCCACCTGCTGCCTGTAGTTTTTACGATACATATAACATAGGATATTTCGCGCTGCTGCTGTATTCGTTAATTATACGCGGATATTCGGGAATAAAAATTAAAATTCGATAAATAATGTGATGAATTAATGAATTCTAACTTTAGGAATATTTGAAAAGGCGTTTGATATTTTTTGTCACATCAACCGCTGCTGAAATTCTTCAAAGAATCAAAAACAGGAAGAATCGAAGAGAATATATTCTTACAAATGTGTTATAACTTTTCCAGAGTGTGACTCTGGATTTGGTCGAAAATCGGAATTTATGTATATTCTAGCGAATAGAATCGTCTAGATTTCGCCCCTCAGTGAAATTTTGCTCAGATAAAGTACTATTTTTGAAACACAAATTGGGGGTGAGTAATAATAAAAAGTGGAATAAAGTGATTATTTCTGAAGTGTTAGATTGTTATCTATTGATTTATTCATCGTTCGTTCTGTGAAATTGAAAAACAAAAACAAAACAAAGTGAGAGTACAAGTGTGCAATTTTTCGATCAAGTGAATGGATGAAATATTAAAATAAGAGGCAAACTTCCTGACGTGAATCCTTCTTGGTCTTTTGGTGTCCATCCAGCCCGGTGCGTTGTGCGGATCGATTCTCGCAAGAGAGTGGGGCGTTTGAAGGAAATGTATATACATGTATACACACGTAGAGTATAACAAGGAACCAAAATGGGAGCAGGAACCGAAGCAATGTGAGTTTTTCTTATTTGACGTACGTGATTAATTTTTGTCATGGATGACGAGGGAGCGAGATAACGTATATACACACATATACATATATATATATATATATATGTACACCACCACCCTTTACAATTTATCTCATACAAATATTATTGCACACATATATCAATGTGGAGTTACGTACCATACGAACAGTGCTGAAGTTTACAGTGGAAAAGTATATGTTGAAAACTTGCAACTTAAATCGTGAAAACTTTGTCCAACGTCGTCTTATCTTTTCTCGAACCTTTTATTGATTTATTTCTATATATTCTTGTGGTTCAACAAAGCGCAGGGAAAATTCATGCCGAAGAATGAAATTTCGTTCTCAAATCCGTTCGGTGAATCTCATGTCGATATCTATTGAATATTTAAATACGGATATCTCGCGTTCAAAGCTGTTCCTGATTTATGACATTTCTCATTTGATTTTGATGATGTTTTCAGTGGATGAAAGTAACTCGGGGGACTTAACTCTCTCATGGAGAGGAAATTTTTAAAGGTCAATGATGGTATCGTAGCATCATTGTTCGATCGTTAGTCCAGAAAAGTCTGGAAAAACTACCCCCTTGGATCAAATCTTCTAAGTTGAGGGGAGGTTCTCATTTAGCAACCCCAAAATAAGGTGATTTTCTCGAAGTAAATAAAGAATTTGGGGGTTTCCTCACTTGTTAATTGAGTCTTTAATTAAGAACATAAAAGAAGTTTTTCCAGCAAAAAATGATGCTATGGGGATTGTTGATAGACGTGTTGAAAAATAACCACCTAAAAACAACAGTAATCAATCCGGCGCCACTATAGCACTTACAAAAATGATCAGAAATCAAAAATCCAAAAATTTTTATGAAATATATTATATTTGTTGGAGGTTGTACCAATAAAACCAATGAAAAGTCTGAAATTAAAAAAATTACAAACATGTAAACTTTTGTTAGCGTTTTTTCACCTTTTTTTCGCTCTTTAAAGTGCTATAAAAAGATAAAAAAAAAGGCAAATGTCATCTCTATTTAGGTTCATCCTCCAATAAATTCAATCAGCTTCACAATAAAGAAAAAGGAGCGATCCGTTCAGTAGTTTTTGAAATATCGTGGACCCAAACTTAAAAAACATGGTTTCGAGAAATTAATGAGTTTCAAATAACTCGAGTTTTTAATTTACTTCCTTCTTCAGAAAAAAAATTCGAGAAAATCACCTTATTTTGAAATTCGCTCGATGAGAACCTCCCCTTAATACTATTCTCCAATATTCTGAATATCTCTGAATATCTTCATCATGTCTATTTTATTATTTCTTGAGAGTACATTTACTTATCATCCATAAAACTACCATATCGAAGACATTGGTTAAACTTTATAGCGATTGAGGGAGTCATTTGGAAGAGTTACGGTGTTACGGTAATAAATTCCCGACCCTTATTTCAGCTTTCCATCACCATAGAACGTTACAGAACAATCCAGTTTCAATTTATGTTTTTAGGCTAAAAAATATCGGTTGATGTGTTCTTCCTTCAGAGACCGTTCGTTACCTTCGCATAACAAATTAGGTTGACTATAAAATCATTTGATGATGGCGGGATGAAGTGAAATTTTGACTGAATTTTCGAATTTTTTATGTCGGGGTAAAGATAATTTGGTACTAAACATAAAATGTACCCAATGCGAAGGAAAATCGAATCCTATTATGTGCAGAGCATTGAAACCTTTTACGAAGAGTAGTACACAGTTTACCGGATGTAACTAAGACTAGTGTAGATCGTGGACTTTAACGAAGAATAAGTATGGCTCGTCAGCTTTTCACGAAGATGAGCACTGCTTTCACGATCTTCCTTGTGGATTGTGCTAGTTTTGGTGTGAACTTTATAAACTGTTCTACTCTTCGCAAGGAGCTAGACTGTAAGCTATGTTAGTTTCCAACGACCGAGTTTTTGCTGGAGTAGAGTCGAGTTTTGAAACCTAGCTTTGCTGCATTCTAATACTTTAGCTTCGTATTCTGAATTCGAAATTAGTAGGTGAAAGCTAGCGACCGATTGTTGTAATTCTCTTCATTGTACTTGATGCGAATATTTTTCATATCAGAAATTGATTTAGTGTGGTTTTCGAGTAAGCGGTTCGTTACTCAAATACTTACTGAGAGAATAATCCCATGCAGGTATTGCCAAGACTGAAAAAAACCCAAGCTTGTCCCAAGGTTGGCACATGTGTCAGAAACAAACCTCCGTGAAGAACAATTGGCCTAATATTGTTCCATGATTGTCCCGTTGTTCCCAATGGATAGTCAGTCATGGTACATTTGTTAATATTTTTGAAATGGTCACTACATTTGGTACAAGCTCGGCACGAGCGTACCAATTGTGCCAATATTGCCCACATGAGTGGCAAAATGTTCATAAATATTGACTGAATTTTGAATTTACAATGGCTGAAGACTTGGGGATAACCATCGGGTCAGGGCTGGCCCGATTTTCCTGCCATAATTAATCTTACACACTAGTTTTACACACCAAGCGGAATTTTATTGATCTAAGTAAGGATAGAACTTCACTTAATGGTAATAGGATACTTTTAAATGTAATCATACACGGAGATCAACTGATTTTGAAGAACGTTCTTCAATAATTCATGTTTTAAGATAACTTATGTACGGTATTCTGAGGGAGAAAGTCATGAACTGAAATGTGAATCAATTACTTTTTTCATCCATATCTGCGATCAAAGTAGCATTGGTTGATGCTTGGTCAATGAGTTGAACCGGGCCTGGCAAAACCATTGGCCCAAGTTTGTCCTGATCTTATCATTCCCAAGCCTGGCCGAGTTTGGTCAATTGTTCAAGACAAGTCTCGGCAGGTCTCATGCCAGGCTTGGTCTATACCTACATGAGATTCTATTCAAAGTTGCATCAATTGACATTTTGGAGTGCAGAAGTGAAGTATTTGTATCGGTATATTGTCGTTATTATCGAGGAATTCGATTATTCACTTTCATCAAGTATCGGCACGATTTAGATTCATCAAGAATTTTGCTAGAATTGATTCAATATCGATAAGAATTTGGCCATTTTCAAGACTCAGTGTTGTTCGATATCTATAGTACAACGATCGAATTGTTTTGACCAGAATACAGCAAATGATGTCTCGTCAGCACTGGACCGTATCCCAGTTAGGCTCAATGTTTCCATTTCACCGTTGGACGGGACTATCGGCCCAGCATGAGTCCATTATGAGCCAAGTATATGGATCTACGATGTGCGATAAACAATAATTCTGCTTCAATTTTATCTAAAATCCTGACTATAACGGAATTTAATATGACAAAAGGAAGGTTTTGAAACAAATTACAAATTTTTCTGTTCAATTCAATTCAAGAAATTGCATTCGAAATTTATTGAGAGTATCTCTGGAGAAGATGTTTGAACTTGAATGTAAGAAACTACGATCATTTTCCCAAAGTGCACGTAGAAAATTGTGAATTCCAAAAGAGGTAAACATTACGTGAGAGAATATTTCTGATGTTATTCAAGCCGGAAATAAATTATTAAACAGAAGGAAGTAACTTATTTCCGAAGTTTTTCGATACCTATCTTTTCTTGATACACGGAAAAAAGAAAACAGCAATGGTTACTGTGAATCACAAAAATACATTGAAACTCAAATTCATTCCATGCAGTACTGCGTTTTTCAGTCCTCATTACTGTCCAGTCAGCACTGGCGAATTTCAATACAATACCCATCACTGTGATCGCGCTAATCCTCATTATCCAAGCGTGTTTTGATTTGTTTTTCAACCGATCGCTGTCATTCACAGTAACCAGTAATGTTTTCTTTTTTCCGTGTAGTCAACTTAAGTTTATAACAGATTTATAATTCATAAATGAGTTTTGATCCATGTGGAGACTTCACAGTTTCCAAATGGCACGGTATTGGTAGAGCTTTATTTGCCAAACAACGGCAAAAAAGGTGTTCATATTTAGAGCCATCCCGGGAAAAATTGATTTGGATCTAATGGATTAGATCTACGCAGATTTAAAAAAAGGGAAAATCCAAGTCGACTTAGATCCATTTGAATGTATGAAGATCTCATTATTTCTTCCCAAAAATACTGAATTCTTATAAACGTGAAGGATTTAAGAGTGAAGGAAATAGTTGGTTATTGTATGCAAATTGTAATGAATTAAGGTAGAATTTTTGTTGATTTTGTTCTACTTGGATCCAACTAGATCTACTCAGATCTAAATAGATCTACATTATCAATTTTTTCAGATCTAGTAAGATCTAATTGAATCTACGTAGATCTAAATCATTTTTTTCCGGAATTACATTGTGAAAAACGCATAGGATACAGGGAGAGAAACCCTAAGTTGTATCTACACTGAGAGAAGAGTTTGTTTGTAACAAAGAAAGCTTATAAATCGTGAGAAAACGGTCAAATAAAATTTATTAATAGTTAAAAAACCACATTTGATTGGAATAAATTTGGGATACTTTTTTCTCAGTGTATAAAATTCATTTTAATGGATGAAATTGTTCTTCAGTTGATGATTACTTCATGCGGTCAAGCACCATTTTATTTATCAGGATTATATTCAACTGGTTCAAAGAAATATTTTACACATACCATTGAATAAAATATTTTCTCGTCTCAATGACTTTTTTCACTCAATGTAGATCCTCGTACTAATTATTAATAAGCGCTTTGGAGCAAACAAGTGTTTATGAACAATTCTTCTCTAAGTTGTGGTAATTTTTTGAAAAATCATAACCGTCAAAAGGAAGTATCAATCGTCAAAGATTGGCTGACCTTGGTTCAGCATTGACATCATGGATTTGAAAATTCGACTCCTGTACCGCAAATTTACTGAGAGGAGAGTTTATTTATATTCAATCAATCTTGTTTTGGATACGGCAAAATAAATATTAACAGGTAAGGTTTATTAACAGTTCAGAAATTTCATGTAATGAACTTTGTTTATAAGTAATGAGATATGCTTATGTGGGAAAAATATTTCTTTCGTTGTATCCAAAACAAACTTTATTGCATACAAATAAACTCTTAACGGAGAAAAAAGATCTGCTAAAAAGTACCATACTTTATAGTGTTCGAGCATCAGTCTTGTCCAGATCAAATTATGTACATGAGAATATCTACAAAAGTAGTATACTTCTTCAGGGAAGTCCAAGCGAGTATGGTACTTTTAGAGGTATTTTCACGTAAATAATTTGATCTGGACAAGACTGATGCTCAGACACTATAAAGTTTGGTGCTTCTTAGCAGACCTTTTTTCCCCGTGTTCCCTCGGTGTAAGTTGAAAAGGTTGCTAACGATATCTGAAAGCCATGCTCCAATTTCTGATTAGTGGTATCACGTTTTTCGTTTATCGTTTCATATTGATAGGCTCAGAAGAAAAATTCAACCAATCCCATTTGACCATAATTTTTGAAAAAAAGAAGGTGATTCAGCCCATAATTTGACTATTACATTACAAACTGCGACAATAGAGAGCAAAAGTTGGAAAAATCATTGGCACGGAGAAAGATGTCGCCCAACAATATAAGATTTTGTATTTTTCTTAGGAAGCCAAAAACAGGAAAGTTTGTAAAATTGATTTTTACATAAAAATATGGAGTATCGCGAATGCTGTAGAAAAAATGATAAGTAGGATTGAAATTTTCAACACTTTTGTTGAATTTTAAAAACCGTATAGTAAAATTTTGCCCCTCAGTATTTCGTATTTTCATTTAAAAATTCACTTTGCAAACCTTCCCTCGTCCCTGGTTAGCTGAAAAAAAAACAAGAAAACGTCTTGTATCTTCGAACGAGCAAATTCGAATCCTGTTCAAAGGATTTAAAATCGCCTCAAGAAAAACAGAACAGCTGTTGAATTTTTCTTCTTCAGAAACATCAACCACAACTATCTTATATTATTCACGTTCGTTTTATTCAATTCTCTCTTCTACAGCAGTGAAATAACTATGAGAAATTTGCATTGATTTCAACGAATATAGAAAGTCATAGAATAAGTTATACAATCCGAAATGATGTTCCTTGGATTGCATTCTCAAAAGAAGCCTTACAATGAATGGAGCTCGCTTTGTTCACATATTCCACAATATCAATGATACTGTCGGTCCACAAAACATTTCTTCACCTGAATTTTCATGTAATTGTATGAAAATAGCATATAATTGAGATTTTTATAAATTTTATAGAATTTGTATACAATTTTTATATATTTCATATCTGCTTTGTACAAAAATTGTATGGAAGTTCCGTAATATTATTGTTAAGAACAACACTTTGTGTAATTGCTGCGAAGTTTGTTTATGAACATTTCAAATTAGCTCCTGTGTGCAACAACATCGAGCCAATTTCAGCACATTTCTTGGAAAATACTGGCCAATTTCACGCCAGGAGAAAGCTGGAGTTGGCTCAATGTTTGTTCACACATGCAAGTATATTTCAAAAAGCCCCATAATTTATTGAGGATCAGCGCCAGTCTGCGAAGGATAAAATATTATTGAGCTGAATATAGCGTCCCATGTGTGTATGGAACAATGATCCAATCATGGACTAAGCCTGCCACAAGACCTGCCGAGACTCGTCTGGAACAATTCAATAAGATCAGGACAAGCTTGTGCCAATGGTTCGTTCCAGCCTAGTCCAAATGATTCGTCAAGCATCAATTAATGCTTCTTTCATCACAGATATCGATGAGAAGAGTAATTTGATCCGTATTTCAGCTCAAAGTTCTCCCTCAGAATACCGTACATGAATCATCTTAAAATGATAGATTAAATGTGCCAAGACTGGGACGAGCTTGGGTTTTACCGAGTCTTGTTAACCCCTGCATGGGAAAGACATCTTGAAATCCTGTAGAGAGTTTTTAAGGTCAGTTGATTTCCGTGTATGATCATATTTAAAAGTAGCCTATTACCATTGTGTCAAGTTTTATTCTTATTTAGATCTAATATATCTATCTTAGTGTGTGAAACTGGAGTATGGGGCCAATCATAGGGAGGAGATTGGACTGGTTTTGGCCCGATAGTTATGCACAAGTCTTTATCTATTGTGAAATAATTGAAAACACTGTGCCATTTATGTGGACAACATCGGCTTGTGCCAAGCTTGTACCAAGTGCAATGGCCATTCCAAAGGAACGAACAAATGTGCCATGACTAACTATCCATTGGAAACAGCGGGACAATCATGGAACCAATCATCATGGGTCCAATTATTTTTAACGGAGGTTTGTTTCTGATACACGTGCCAATCCTGGGACAAGCTTGGATGTTTGTCCCAGTCCTGTCGATACCTGCATGGGGTCAAAGTACCATAATTTCTTGTAGAAATACATCTAATTATGGTACTGTTGGAAGTAAATTCAGGCAAATAAATCTATCCATCACAGACTGGCGCTGATCATTAACAAATTATGGGACTTTCCAACACATTTGTTTCCTCCGTATGGGAAATTTCACGCAAAGGAATACTTTTTTGATTATTGCATTTCAATAAAAGAAGAGAAAGTGGAAAGAAATTATTCTAAAATGAAAAAGAAAGTACAACTATCAATAACTCATAGTCACTTCTTCGTGAACAGCATTTAATGAATGATCGGGAAAGATTTTAAGATACATCGAAAAGTCATTAGATATTCGATATCGTTTCACAGGAGTGCATTTGAAACTGTCAACACACATTTCAATTCATCAAACGTATTATTATCGATATTTATGTACCTCTTGAATATTATCCAGAACAAAAACAAGCAAATTTATATCATCCCTTTAATTATGAATCAAGCATTAAATAAACGAACATTATTCAATCCAATGATTTTCAATTCTAAGAATTCAGAGGTGTGAGATAGGAACCGAATGAAGTTACGCAATTCCTCTCCTAGAAATTCTCTCGATTCTTCCCATGTGGAAATTGCCGGAGTTGACAAATCGCCCAGTACTGGAAAGGTTGTATTTGCCAGACTTCGGCAAAAACAACTGTTCCTGTTCAGGCCCATTACTGTTTTTCAACTGACTGTACATGTTCGACGGAGTTGAGACGGTATTGGTTGGCGTGGACAGACAGTGTTGGGCCAGTAATGAATCAATACTGGCCGGAAAATACACGGATCGTAGTGTAACGGAGCCACGCCAGTACTGTGCCAGAGTTGGGATAACCATTCAATATATCCAATAGGCGATCGAGTGCCAGGATCGGTAGGGCAATGGCTAACTACAAAATCGGTAGTCGAACTGCGTTAAAATTATGTCTATGGAAATCCGGCTGTTATGGTAAACCAAAGCGGCGCCAGTACTGAGCCAGAGTTGGGATTACCATTTCATATATTTGATAGCCGACTATATGCCAGTATCAATATGGCACTGGCTGACTACGAAATCGATGTTGTATTGTCGTTAAAATCAATTCATTATGACAAATGGCGTGGTACTGGCGAGGTTGTATTTGCCAAAGTTCGGCAAAAACAACTGTGCCTGTTCAGAATCATTACCGTTTTTCAACTGTCGCCGAACATTCGCAAAATTTCAGCCGGTATTGGCTCGCGTGGACAGACGGTATAGGGTCAGTATCGAATGAATACTGTCTGGAAAATACCCAGGATTTCGAGAAACGGTACCGCGCCAGTATGCAGCTAGAGTCGGTATTATCATTCCATATGTACAACAGACGGCAATATGCCAGTAATGATATGACTCTGACTGACTACAAAATCGATAGTCGATTGATGGTGCAATTATGATCCTCCCAACTCGGCTGTTGTGGTCAGCCGGAGTCGCGCCAGTATTGAGCCAGAGTTGGTATTATGATTCAATATGTTCGATAGACGACATGGTACCAGTATCGGTGGGACTCTGGTTGACTACGGAATCGGTAGTCGATTGACATTAAAATCACGATCTTGGCAACTTGATTTTTGTAGTGAGCCGGAGTCGCGCCAGTATCAAGACAGAGTTGGTATGATCATTCAATACGTTCGATAGAGAACAATGAACCAATATTGGTAGAATCTTGTTTCACTACGGAGTCTATGGTAAATTGCGTGACTTCAAGGGAATTGGTGCAATAAATGGGAATTTAAGTGGTCCCTTGTCAACTCGGAGATTAGCTGATGTGATAGAGACTCTGTTTCTCACTCGCAGGTCCCGGGTTCAATCCTTGCCCAGTGAACTTTCACGAAACCACTTCCAAAGCGTCTTTCTCAGATAACGGTGATGAGAAAAATAGATTCAGAAAGTTTTGAAAGTTCAAATTCAATGTATTTTTTTTTACTTGAAATATAACTCCGGGGATCTCTAATTACCAGCACTGTGCCAGTACTGGGTCAGGTCTGAATTCCTACGTAGGATATATTATTTTGACCCTCTACCACTTCTTATCCAGTACTGGCCGAACAACTGATTCTGTTGCAATGCCAGAGTTCCACCATAGCAGGCACACACCAAATATCGCTACCGACGCGGTGGTAAATGTTTTACTGGCCCTTATGTAAAATGATGTTATCATTCCGACTCCTTGCCAGTACCGTCCAAACCACTGGCCCCATAAGGGCAAGGTTGGATTTGCCAGTACTGGCAACTCTGGCAACAGTACCGCGCCAGTAGCGGCCCGTGTGTACATTCCCACATGGGTTCCTATGATGATTCCTGTTAAAGAGCGTTTCTCATTTTCCGATTCTCGGAAATGCAACTTTCAAGACTTCTGTGTAAAGATTGAGCGTGTTTATTAAGAGACAAATCATTTCTGAAGTACTTCATACGGAGAAAAGCATCGGAGAAAAATAATAGAAAGTGGGGAATAAAAGTCATTATTAATTTTTTCAGAATAAATGTATCATGAAATAGAATCTAATCGTGAATCCAAATCACGTGGGAAATATGTGCATAGAGAGAAAGATTTATTTATGATTAACTAATGTATATTTGGTTGACAATCATGTTTTATCAAGTATTAACAAACATTTATTTCTACCAAATATAATTTGTTTATTATTAACGGGGTAGATTTGATTCAAATGAAGATTGATTTTGCTATAAGCAAATATAGGTACGTTTGTTAACTATAAATGAACAACACTTTTAGCGAGAGAGGATGTAAACTTCTAATGAATAAAAGTGTCGTAAAGATCTAAGAAGACTATGAAATTTTAGTGATTGTTCTTGGGATTATCCCTTAAACTGTTCACGCGTTCATTTAACGTCTTTTTACTGTCGTATGCTCTTTGAGTGAGTACTTAAGCAGCTCGAGTATATCATGACGTCTTATGAATGTTTGTAACACATACGAATGGCATAAAGAAAGAACATATTTGTATCCTATCGAACTATATAAAACACTAATACTTACACGTTTTCGTCTTCTTAGTATACTCACGTTATGTAAAGATATTTATACAGTGTTTTAATCCTCTCGTAATACTTGAGTGATAAAAAGAAACATATTATTTCGCACAAAAGATTTAAAAATCAACTTAAATTCAAATAATTAATTCCTTGAAAACAGATTTTTTCATAAATGAAAAATATTGGGAGTTTTATTTGTATTTGTTCAATACATTTTATTGAAATATACTTATCTGATTTTTCATAGAGTATCGGAACGTGTTTTTATCTTTCCACGATTTGTCTCTTTATATCTCATGTGTACTGCGAGGAAATGCTATGAAATTCTCATGCAGTTATTCTACGAATTTTATGAGATTAAATAATTTTTGAGTTCTTCATTCATTTTAGAACTATTTTGACAGCAAAAGAACGTCCCCATGAGAAAATTGAAACCAAATCTCATACTCCCACGGAAAAAAAGGAATAGTTGCAGCAACTAGTTAAATAGTCGATTTTCGACCATCTACTCAAGTAGTTGCTGCTGCAGCTACTCTGTAGTTAGAACAAGTACCCTGGTAGAAATTTTCGCTAGTGAATAATGAAGCACTTACGAGTTTATCTCTTCTACTCATGAGGCACTAGGGAGGAAAACTCACAAGGCACTCACTAGAATTTAACACTCCAACTAACTAGATTTCATTTATCAAAACTAGTGAAACAGTCATCATGATCTAACGAGGAACTTATTAGAAACTAACATGGCACTTGTGAGAATAATTAGGGTAAAAATGAAAACTTATTATTGAATTTATAATTGATTCAGATATATTCTTAGTTTGAACAAATTTGCTTCAACTCAGAGAAGTTTTTCATTCGAGAATTTTGTTCTCTGGTAGTAACATTGTTTTCTTGCATCAAAAGAACACTGTCTGGAGAGGATTCTATTTTCAGAATAAAGAGACATGTTTTCAATTTGATTAATTATTTTTTTTTTAGTGTACATGCATGAAACATTTTTTTACCAGTCATCCAGAAAAATTAATTAATCCAAATATGAATTTAATAAATATTTGGCAAATCTAATGAATAATATCGATCTAATAAATGAAACTGCTTATTAATAATTTTAGTTAATAATGTATGAATCTAATCTTAGTAATGTGTGGATTAACCTTGCAAGAAATTCACAAGTTTTATCCAAACATCACTAGTCAGATAAGATTTACAAGTGATTCATTAGTCGCTCCCTAGTTTTATTTTAATAGGTTTTTCCCTGCGAATAACTAATGAGTCATGAGGAAGAATCCCACCCAAAACAGTTTGTCACAGCGACGTAACAGCGACAAACAGTTTTGTTACTGGTAATGTAACCTGTTCGTTGCAGGCAACGTCCTGGTTAGTAGTAATTTCCCACTCAAAGAATGTAACCAAGATGTAACCACCACAACACAGATGTAACATTATTATATATCTGCAATGTTGGTGTTACGTAACACGTGATTTTCTAAAATTACTACAACATCTCAGTGATAAAGTTTGTAACATTCGAATTTCATACAAAATTTACGAATATAAATACGAATAATTGTTTTTTATAATAGTTTAGAAAACATATTTTAGGGAAAATTAAGGTTCTCATAGCAAAATTTTGTGAAATATTTCATCAATTCATTATTCAATGTTATTGGCGAATATGAATCTCGTCCTCCAACGCGGAAAGGGCATCATGGCGCTAACCAAATTATTTTTGTAAGATTATTACATGTTACGTAACACCAGCATCGCAGAGACATAACGACATCCCATCTACGATGTGGTGGTTACATCCTGGTTACATTCGTTTAGTGGGAAATTACTACCAACCAGGAAATTGCCCGTAACAAACAGGTTACATCACCAGTAACAAAACTGTTTGTCGCCGTTACGTTGCTGTGACAAACTGTGTTGGGTGGGAACTTGTGATATTTCTACTAGGGTAATACGTTAGCTGCCTCAATTAATTCGATAGGTGCGCTAAGGGGTCGTCCATAAACTAAGAGGACAGTGAAGGGGGAGGGAGGGGTAAGGTGAAATGCTATGCTGGGCTACATGGGGGATCGGGGGGTTTGGTTCCAAGCTACGTGGTTTTTCATTAATCTTGTACTTGGAAGGAAATTCCATTTTATATTAGGGTCATATTTTGAATATGAATTCATTTGATTGAAATTAATTTAATTGAACGTGAAAAACTACGTTCCTACGTAGGGGGAGTGGGGAGGTTAAGAGAAAACCCACAGTAGAGCTACATGGGGGGAGGGGAGGGGGTAAAAAAGTTGCAAAAACAGGGCTACGTAGTTTATGGACGGCCCCTAACCAACGTGAATACCTGAGGTATTTTGAATTAGTTGAGGCAGCTAACTTGTTACTTGTCCTCGCTACTAAGTAGCTGCAGCAACTACTCAAGTAAATGGTCGAAAATCGACTGTTCAAGTAGTTGCTGCAACTATTTCTTTTTTCTCCATGCGCGCAGCCCGTGTGGACATTTTTCCGGACGCCCTGTGTTGAATGTAGGCTCCGTATGGGCTTATATTGGGTATCCAAACTTAAGATGTCCTAACCTTAGCCACTAAGGGACCTAGTCGGGTTGCTGATATTCAGCCTAATTTCTTCAAGTCAGGGACACCCATATAAAGCCCCTATGGGGCCACGCTGTATTACCAATTTTTTCCTCGGTTTTAAAAATCTAGGCACATCAACTACAGCCTTACTAGGGTCTTGCAAAGCTTCCCGTACTCTCCCAAGGATCTTGATTAAAGCATACCTGTATACAACCCATGTAGGGTCAAGCCGTATTCCCAACGTTTTCCCCGTTTTGAAAATCTGAATGCACTCAACTACAGCCTGGACTCAAGTGCTCTGGGTACAGATAGGGCCTTGGATAGCCCAATTTTCAATCGAGGAAGTTTTCTTCTTGCAATATTTATTCAATTTGATGATATTCGCAACGATTTATTATCCTTTTAAAGGTCCTAGTTTCATCGCCTACATTAGCTTCATCATAGGTTTCCTACATAGGCTGGTACCTGGTAGGTGGTCCTACATAGGCAATATGATTGCTGGAGTTGCCCGTGCTGACAAATTCGCATAACTTTCATAGGTCCAATGCTGTTGGATATCCGTCAAACAAGTAACACTCATTGCAAATCAGTAATAGCGCAGTAACGGAACAATTGTTCTTGCCATAATCTCTGTGAATACTGGGTCTTTTGTGCATTTTACACACGGGTTTCCGACTAGGAAAAATTTCAAAATTGTATATGATTTATACACTGAGGGAAACAATTCCCGGAAACAATGAGCCCAGATAACATTTAAGTTGGTAACATCATAAGGTTGTCAGACTTGTCATTCTATTGTTTTGACTTGTTATTGACAATCTTTTCAGTGTAAGGTTGCTACAACTCTGCTTCAAGGGTTTTGTAAGCTTGTACCCTTCTCGTGTGTCAGCCAGGAAGCTTATGAAAACCTTGTCACAAGCTGGCCTGACAATATTAGCAGCAAGGTTAAATTGCTATCTGGAAAATATCTAGTTGAATAGTCCATATAACATACTTGAGGGGAGGTTCTCATCAAGCGAATTCCGAAATAAAGTAAATTAAGACCTCAAGTTATTTGAAACTCATTAAATGGGTCTCAAAGTACATGAGAAAAATGGTCTCAAGTTAGAGGATTCGTATCCCGAAACTTCAAAGGCGTTTTTCTCGAAACCATGTTTTTCAAGTTTGGCTCCACGATATCTCAAAAACTACTGAGCAGATCGCTCTTTTTTTTTTATTTTGAAGCTGATTGAATTCATTTGAGGATGAACCTAAATGGAGATGACATTTGGCTTTTTTATTTCTTTTTATAGCACTTTGAAGGGTGGAAAAAAGGTGAAAAAACGCTCCCAAAAATTTGCATGTTTGTCATTTTTTTAATTTCAGACTTTTCATTGGTTTTATTGGTATATTGGTATATTATGTAGCCAAAATGCAATAATTTCCCGTTTGAAAAACATTTTTTCGACGCTTAGTTTTGGAGATATGAGCATTTTTAGATTTTTCTTCAAATCTAAATCATTCAAAGGCACTGTATGCTACATACTTGGGCTTAACACCATTCGCTAAGTTGGAAAACGGCGGATTTGTGGAAAAAAATTTAACTATTTTATCATTGATAGTTCCAAGGCTAGAGCGATTTGAAGTTGCTGAATTCTGATTGGCTGAAAGCTGAAAAATTTCAAATCGCTATAGCTTCGGAACTATCAATGATAAAATAGTTTAATTTTTTTTCACAAATCCACCGTTTTCCAACTTAGCGAATGGTGTTAAGCTCAAGTATGTAGCACACAGTGTTTTTGAATGATTTGGATTTGAAAAAAAATCTAAAAATGCTCATATCTCCAAAACTAAGAGTCGAAAAAATTTTTTTCAAACGGGAAATTATTGCATTTCGGCTGCAGAATATACCTGTGAAATCCGGTCCGCGAATTCTGGGACACCCTGTATGACTTATATATAAATTATATTGAATCATATATAAATTAAATATAATACAACAAATTTTTCGATTCGATTTGTGATAGTTTTTGCACAAAGTGCTAACGATTCTAAGTTCGGTTCAAAATATAGTCTTTATTTCGGTCCTTATCAACGAAACATGCTTTTCAAAATTATCTATGGATCATTCACAAAGTATATAACGTATAATTGAATGTGTTGATGTCATAATGTGAGAGTTGATGCTCGAAATGTGTACCTTCCTGTTGAGTCACAAAGTTCTATAAATCTTATATCAAATGTTGCCAATCTGAAGTCTCCCTGTTGTATTTCAATAGGCTTTAATGGAAAATTCACAATTCTAATATGAAATATGTGAACAAAGATTTTGTATACAGATTATATTTAGTGCATAATCTTGTCGCTTAGATGCAGAGATGATAAAGGTATATCAAGCTTTTTCATTTGTAACACGTATTCCGTGACTTTTAACTGTTAATGTTTCTATTCGTAACCCATACACCAAGAATAAATCGTTGAATCTATAAATACCATCACACATATATAATGTTCTTGTAAGTAGGATTTAGATTTCAACGTCGTCTAAGGTTTCTATGTACAGTCAAATGATAGACAATTGGGTTTGGAAGAATACAATGTCGTGAAAAAATGGGTGCAGCGATGATATTGATTAAACATCACTGTGACAAATACAATCTGTGTCACTATCGGGTCCTGTGTAGACAAAAATCATAAGAAGCGAATGTAGTATGAATATCGGAAGGTGTCATTATAAATTATGCTCTTTCTTGTATCAAGTTCCAAGGTGCGTACCATTGTGGATCCAAAAAGCATCTCTCCGCGTTGGATTTGATTTGCAGAATTTATATATCAACTATACTGCGTGTTTCGGAATTCATCATTCGGATTCCTGTGGTGTATTCTGCAGCCAAAATGCAATAATTTCCCGTTTAAAACAAATTTTTGGAGGCTCAGTTTTTGAGCTACACGGAAAGACCGGGTCTATTAATATTTAGGAAAAATTCATCAACGTTTAGAAAAATGATTGTCAATTTAGGGGAAAAGAGGGTCGCTGAAAAATATTCGTAGTGAGTCTACCAAAACTTCGTAGTCAAAATATTAACAGTTGATAATTGATTGGTAGTTTTCACAGTGAAACTATCAATTGTTAATACATCGACTACGAATATTTCTCAGCAATCCTCATTTTTCTAAATAATAATAGACCCTGTCTTCCCGTGTATGAGCATTTTTAGGTTTTTCTTCAAATCCAAATAACTCAACAGCATTGTGTTCTACATTCTTGAACCTAACATCATTCTCCGAGTCGGAAAACGCGGGATCTCTGGGAAAAAATTCAATTATCCTATCATCCTTTGTTTCGGAGCTACAGCGATTTGAAATTTTTTGGCTTTCAGCCAACCAGAATTCAGCAACTTTAAATTACTATAGCTTCAAAACAAAGAATGATAGGATAATTGAATTTTTTTCCAGAGATCTGGCGTTTTCCAACTTAGAAAATGATGTTAAGGTCAAGAATGTAGAACACAATGTTGTTAAGTTATTTGGATTTGAAAAAAAATGTTTCCAAATGCCTCCAAAGAATTTGTTTTAAAACGGGAAATACACCACGGAAATTCGAATGATGAATTCTGAAACACCCAGTATATAAATAAATCTCGTCTTCAAAAGTGATGTTATACAATTCATATATAATTCTTTTGAAAAAGAAATATATAATGTATAAAGTAGAGGACAGAATTGCAATTTTTTGTACATTTGTATAAAAATCCACGTGGAGAGATAATATTCTGACCTCTTGCATCGAGCATTGTATGGTGTATCTCTTCTGTATTGATTTTGATCTTGCAGTGAATATTTACCTATTCTCATTTCTTCGAAAGGAATCCGTAACTGTTTTCGTGAACTGTATACCGAGAAAAATTCGTTGAATGAATGTAATCATAGATAAGAAATATCAACATGTTGTGCAATAAATTTGATCCGTTCATAATGGAATTTTATAATCTTGAAATCACAATTCACTTGGATAAGTATTGTACTTTTATAGAAATATCGAGTAGTTGGATTCGAAATTTTGGATGTGTTTATATTTTGTAGAACGTAACCCAAATAGAAATAGATTTCAAATTAGATTTATGTAATTGATGTGGAATTCGTCATAGTTTTTATATAATTTATATACAATTTTTCAATATATGAATTATGTATAATTTTGGAAATTCATCCATTCGGAAACAACACGCAATCTTGAAACATAGAAAGAAGCACTGGAATTGGAAATTCACGAACCACGACCACGAATCGATTGTGAACAAACTTTCAGTTTAGTTTTTTCTGATAATAATCAGATTCATTCTAAATATATTTAGAATCATCCACTATAAATTGATATAATAATTATATATAATCATAGTGGATCGATAGTTGTCAATTGTGATGGTAATTTCAATAAATCTACCATTTTTTTTTCTTCACCGTTGTCACTAAATTCTCACCTGAAGTACACTGTGACAGAAAAATTGCAAAGGAACATTTAAAAGCTTATTACCCAACATTTTTTAGTCAATTCACGAACAATTTTTGTCAATTGACAAACATTTTTTGAAAATTCATAAAAAATTTGTGAATTCACAAATCCACATGTTTTTCATCATACTTTTCTTCTTGGAAATTGACAAATATTTTTCAAATTTTAGAGGGTTCACTAGAGGGTTACTTTCCAAATATCCTTTTAATTATTGATGACAGTTAAGGCCATCGGTCTGAATTTAGCTGCATGTTAAATTAAGTCTTTTTCATTGTGTCGACATTTGTTTTTGTTGCTCACTTTTAGTTGAAACAGGGCTAGTTTTGGTGGCATCTTAAAATCAGCTAATATTGAAGATGGGAGTAAGTTTTACTTTCTACAGTGTATTTGAGGCGCTGTTTTGGTTGTCCTTATAAAACAAGATTGTCGCGCACTCGTTTTCAGAGCAGGGTTGGCAAAAACCCGGGTTTTTCCTCTGAAAATTCAACCCACTGGGTTTTTGTGGGTTTTTGCGGGTTTTATAGGACTTTATTGGGTTTTTCCGGGGTTTTCTGGGTTTTATTACATTGACTCTATTTATTAATTTATAAAAGAATTTTTTGTTCAACAAATTATTTTTAATCATTTGAATGAAAATCATTTGTTTAATCGTAGATTTTTTCAGGAAGGAAACAATTATAAGTCTCAATGCACTATTCTCAGTTTCAGTTTAGTAATGTTTTGATTAAACTTGATTCGACTGATTTTTATATCAGAAATTGATTGAATGGCTCTCAAGAATATTTCATAGAGTAACTATCAAGAATTACATCATTCAATCACTAACCTTTGGCGTCTAATTTCAATATTGTCAAGACATTGGCAATTGAAAAAAATTGTTCACAGTGAATGATTGGAATTGGATTGATCTGGATTCAAAATCGAATGGATTAATTCATCAACTTCATGTTGTTATTTTTCTGGAATTATTAAATTATATTTGGCATATAAAAAGTCATTATACAGTCGAGAATTTTCATTATGTTTAAATTCACATATTCAACATGTCTCAAACAGTTCAACCAAATGTTTTTATTATCTTAACATAATGCTTCTATGTTGAACTGTAACATCACTGTTAAAAATTTCTTGAAATTTCATTCATTTTTCAAGTGCACTTGTAAATGAGATTTCATATTTTTATTTATTGAATAAGGAATTCAGTTACATCTAATTGAATTTTTAAATCTTTACTGCATTATATATTATATTATCCATAGCAGTATAGTTTATTAATTGAATTTTCATTCATATGTAATTGAAATGTCAGTCACCACCCTATACTATTATGAGCAATGGAATGTAGTGAAAATTGAAAAATCAATAACATGTTACTGAATTCTTAATTCAATCACCAAGAGTTGGAAATTTAATTTACAAGTGTACTTGAAAAAGATGTATAATTTAATAATGGTTTTCTTCTCATGGCATTTATTCAATTCCAATGTAGAAATTCGAATATAATTGATATAATGAATGTGTGCAATAATTTCATAGTATTGAATTCTTCAACACAATCATTTTTTGAACAAATATGTATGAAGATACAATAAATGCTTGAATAAAAGTTTGCAATTATATTACTTTTATTGAATTCATTTTCCTCGTATAAAGTGGGTTTTTCACGGGTTTTTCATGGGTTTTTTCAACGTGGGTTTACCCGAAAAAACCCAGTGGGGACAATTGGGTTGGGCCCATTAGTGCCAATCCTGTTTCAGAGCCTGTACTGTATTTTTAGCTTGGGCCTGTGTAAGATACCCTCGATCGGGAAAAATATGCAAACTCTGAAACTAGAACCTTTGAAAATATAACAAATTGTTACGAACCCTGGTGAAAATGAACTGTCAAAGTGCAACGCGAGGTTCATCCGAATATATAAAAAGCGATATTTCGTGCCGTGAAAGGCATCGCAAAGGTGTATAGAATGAAATAATTCATGCTGCGAATTCACACTTCATTTTCACCAGAGAAGATTCTTGAATCAACCTATCTTTTAAATAGATATATTCGTCATCAACATATGTCTCACAAAATGTCTAAGAAGAATATATTTGCATGAAATGTCCTGGACTCAATACGAAATGGAAAATTTATTGAATTTCATTCCTGTGCTTGGGTTTAAGGCTATTTACATTTTAATTGTTATTTACCGTGATAATGTATGTATAATTATAACAATCCATCATCAGGTGTTTTCAGAGTTTGGATTAAATGATGAAATTTCAATGAATCGATTGATATAACCATCCACGATTAGCCAACCTCAGATCGATCAATAATTTCTCAAGAAAAATTCTTTTCTTCATTCATAGCGAAAAAGTCGATTACGGCAATTGAATGGTTTCATAATAATATAAAAAATATCCCTCCTCGATGTCTCCTTGTATATTGATGAATATTCATAGTTCTATGAATTTTATATCTTTATCGGCAATACCGATACCTTTACACAGCTGCAGTCGTTGTCCAATATTAATACCAAACTCAACCAAGTTAAAGAACGGAAAAACACTTCATTAGACTATACTGTGTCAGTATCATCGGGTGACAATCGAATTACACGTGTTTCAAACTTACTTTTGTTGATTATTTTCCCTACAAAGTATAATTTCAATTTCTGTGGTGGATACAGTTCACGGAATAATAATTTTAAGTGTTTGAATTTTCTTCATCCCAGTGAGAAAATTTTTGTTTTGAAAAATTTCTGCATACTTTTATGGATTGAGGGGAAAACAAAATCAATTCTTCACAAAACTTCACGTGAGTTGGTTAAAAATTGTGATTTGTTTACTGTATACAATTTGAAGAAAACATCAATGTTGGAATAAACGTGTTTGAAATCTGACATCGTCACGAGTGGAATGAGTTTCAAAATTATATATAGTTGATAAATAACTTATTTATAAACTATATTTAATTATTTATTCGGTATATCGAATGAAAGGATGAAAAAATGATCGATGGATTCCAATTCCTGTATCGTACAGTTGTTCTACAGACATACAGCTAATTAACGCAGGATTTCTACACCAGACCATGCGATACAATGCGATCCAACTCCAGCTGGTCCGATGATTTTTCAAAATTTCAGAACGTCGAGTACCTGAATTTCTCATTGAACTTCAGCCAAGAGTGCTTTGATAACGACTCGATGTTCATGCACAAATGATGCCTACACTGTTAGAGAAGTTATGAAGTTTTTTTCATAAATAGTTTATTAAACAAAACTCATAATGGATTATTGAATACAATAAGATAATTTTTAATGCTAAGAATTTTATTCTTAATGTTAAGAATTTTCTTCCTAATTTTAATAACATACTTGTGAAATTTAATAAATATTATAATTATTACATTTCAGTCAAAAATTGTGAAATTTCATCACTCATATTGAATTTAAGAATCAATATTAAGATATTTTATAAAGAATTTCGTATTATTCGGTGTACAATGCGGTGTACAACTTCGCTTCCGCCGTTTACAATGCATGGTTGCGTCGGTAGGTGGCGGTCGAAATAGGTTAGCTAATGAATACAGTAAGGTTGGAAATGTGTCAGCATAACAACATTGTCATATAAGTGAATTTTTGATTACATCATAAATTTTTACTCGCTCGAAGATGTCAGTTTTTGAGCCGAATTCTCGTCATTTGCGGTAAGTTCTGATTTTCTGCTTTCATTCGAAGAAAACTGCGGCTGAGGCTCATCGAATGCTCTCAAGTACTCACGGTGAGGCTGCTTTGAGTGGAAGAACGTGTCGTGAATGGTTTCAACGTTTCAAGAAGGGTGATTTTAATGTCGAGGACCGACATGGCGGTGGAAGAGAAAATTTTTGAAGATTCCGAATTGGAGGCATTACTTGATGAAGACTCGTGCCAAACGCAAGAAGAATTGGCAGAATCATTGGGAGTAACTCAACAAACCATTTCGAAACGCTTCAGAGCCATGGGAATGATTCAGAAACAGGGGAATTGGATTCCGTACGAATTGAAGCCACGAGATCTTCAACCACGTTTCTTTACTTGCGAACAGCTGCTTCAAAGTAGAATCGAAAGGGGTTTTTACACTGCATTGTGACCGGTGACGAAAAATGGGTCCACTACGATAATCCCAAACGCAGAAAATCTTGGGAATGCCCGGACATGTCCCCACGGCGGCAGTTAAACCAAATATTCATGTTGCCAAGGTTATGTTCTGCATTTGGAGGGGTCAGCTCGGTGTCGTGTATTATGAGCTATCGAAACCGAGTGAAACCATTACAGGGGATCGATATGGAACGCAGTTGATGCGTTTGAGCCGAGCATTGAAGGAGAAACGGCCACAGTACCAAGAAAGACACGATAAAGTTATCCTCCGACATGATAATGCTCGGCCACATGTCTCTAAACTGGTCAAGAAATATTTGGAAACACTAAAATGGGAAGTCTTACCCCATCCGCCGTACTCTCCAAACATGGCTCCTTCCGACTACCATTTATTTCGATCGATGGCACACGGCCTGAGTGATCAGCATTTTCATTCTTATGAAGAAGTTGAAGAATGAATCGATTCGTAGATCGTCTCAAAAGATGTACAGTTTTTTCCAAGATGGGATCCGACAATTGCCAAACAGATGGGAAAAAGTAGTGGCTAGCGGCAGGCAGTACTTCGAATCATAAGTACGTATTTACTTTTCGAGACTAAAGCCTCAAATTTTGGGAAAAAACGGCGGAAGCACAGTTGTACACCTAATAAATTTGAGAACTTTTCTAACAGTGTATACAAATTCTTTCTCTTTCAAGTGAAAAATCTTTGAAGAATGGAAAACAATGTTCACTGTGAATTAGATATTCATTGTTTCCGAGAAAACAATTTTCATTTCGATTAGTCGAAAAAATTCAATGTCTTCAAATACTTCGAATTTTGTAAGTTCTTTAGTTGAATCTTATTTTCAAGAATCCAAACAATCATCGTGACGAAAAAAATCTTCTTAGTCCCTGAAACCATCCAAGAAATATGCTACAGTCATAGTGACATCATAATGACATCATCGTAATGACGTCCCTATGACCTCACCATAATCGCATTAGGAGTCAAATTATGTTATTAGAATATATAATCGTGTTCTTCGGGAGTGCCTTTTCTTATACTCCCCCACAAAACTTGACTTTGAACACTTGATAATGAGATTCCAATTAGTTTTGAACATTCCATTAGTCTTTTTCGAACATCTCCAACTTGTGAGTTTATGCCCATTGACACGCTAATTCATCTCGACCTAATATTTCTCATTAAATTTCCACAAGCATCATTTCTTAGATCTACTAGAGAACATCTAAAGTTCTACCAGGGACAATTTTTATGTTAAGTAAAATGTTTCTTCCAAAGAATCATCTAATTGGCAGAGACCCGGAGAGAGCACCGGGAGTGCTCTTACGTAGTCTCTAGTTTGTCTACATTGCGAGTTCGTTCTTTAATCGCGTGTTTTTCACTTCAATTTGATATAAAGAAATTAGAATCTCTTTTTCTTGTTTTTGCTCTGAGCTAGAATATTCTGGACTTGATATGTCAACAATGGGACATCTTCAGTTAAATATTGCTAGGCTCAGCCCATTATTGGTGTAGTATTGACTAATTTGAAGTAATTAAACTCGCGTCAACGTTGTTTATTACATGGTGGAACTATTGTTTTGAACCTCGATTCATGTAAAAACAATAACGATAAAAGTTCCGAATTTTTCAAAGATTTTCGAATGAGTTTTTGCATGTCTCATGCAACATTTTTACACGTTTTTTTGGGTGTTGAAGTATTTCTTCAATTCAATATATCTTTACAAAATATACAACAGTGTTCTGACAATGTGATTCTCGAAACTTAACATTTTATCTATAAGGGGTGATGTTTGAATTTTATTCTCTACCTTGGATTGGTGGAACTTTTATTGAAAACTTGCACAAATAATATCACCATATTTTTATAAAATTTTTCGTATCATTGTGTTATGTCTCTCCTGGTGGAAAAATGTTTCTAAAAAATATCTAAACTCTACACAGCTTCTTTCACTGTTATAATATAATCTTGCCACACAATAGACACAAGTGTTAATGTCTCTGCACTCAATTTCGAGTATATTTGCTTTGAAGAAAATTCTCTATTATATAAATTCGAATGAATGATAGAAATATTTCATAACATCACATTACCTCAGGTGTTCATATAAATTTCTGAACGCCACATTTCAAAACAATTTTTTCATTAATTCTTTTCAGTTCCCAAGTATCCACACTGAGAGAACGAATTTCCGGGAACAATAAAACATTTAGTTGAATAGTCGCCATGAAATACTTAATTGGTTTGAATAAACTTTCATTGACTCAATTAAATAACTGTTTCAATTGATGAAATATTTCATAGCATATTAAATATTTGTTTAATTGAATGAATATTTAATCGAGTCAATGAAAGTTTATTCAAATCAATTAAGTATTTTATGGCGACTATTCAACTAAATATTTCATTACTCCTGGAAATTTTTTCTCTCAGTGCAGTTTGAATTGTACAGCAACACAACCCTCAAGAATTCTTTATCAAATATTCTCAATTCGTTTCTCAGCATGTAATCACAACCATCAATCTTGTGATTTCACTGATTCATCTCGCACACCCCCGTCGTATATTCATCCTCAGTGGAATCCGAATCACCCAGGCACGTTGTAAATTCAGAGACAGTATAAATCATTCTCAATGATTTCTATTCACTTTACATTCCCTATTATTTTCATGATTGTCCATATTGTTATCCCTCGCATCATCAAGTTACATTGTTTTCCGCGTCCTTTTCTTTAATTTGATTTGTTTGTGCGTTAAGTATTTATCTCAAATCAATTCAATTGAACATCTTTTTGTTGGTAATTATTATCGGAATTACGAAACTGTGATGGAAAAGTTTTATTGGAATTTGCTGGTGTTGTTGGATTATTATGCGTTATTCGCGTTGAAGTTTGCATGGGAAAAATTATTCATGTGTATTTATTTGTGGGAATGAATAATTTGATTGAATTTATTCAGAAATGTACCATGGAACGTAGGTGTGGAGACTCGATTGCCTGATGCTTCTCAATATTTTGCATAGTATAAAGAATTCATTCCTTATCGGCTTATGCTTCACTTGCATTTTGATGATCCAACAGCGCATAGTCGCATGTAGTTTTATTTTCCAAAGGGTCATCTTCTTTTTATCTGTAATGAAGGCGAATATGAAAATAATCCAAGTTCAAGTACAGATGTATTTTAAAAACTCAGTCACATCCCTACAAACAATGATTATTGGCATGTGAATGGTCCTGCAATGCCGATGAAGGGCCATTACTGAGCCTCTAAAACTCTTGTAGTTGTGTTTGCTGGGATGAGTTTTATACGCTGTTATAATGAAATGAATATAATTATTCTCCAGATTAATGAGAATTATTAATCTTGGACACGTAGAGGTCATCTCAAGTGTAATATAGAACAAAAAAATATAATTTGATACTTATCAGTGTTACGAACATATTTTATGTTGTTTTATACGGAAAATTGGTTACGAAATACGTGCGTGTCTTTATCAATTTGATATTGTTGGTTTATTTATCAGATCTTGAAACTACGTATCTATGTAATGGATAAATGAAACGGGAAATTTCGAACATTGATTTACAAACTATTGTATTGAAAATATGTGAATAATTTATCAAAGTTTGAAATATCTTTTTGTTGATCAATAGAATGAGTGGATTTTCCGGTACCGTAAGCGTTGAAAAATGTATGTTAATAATGCATTTCAGGTAGGAAGTCAAAAGTTACAAAAACTTGTTTGGTCCACAAGACTTTTTGTCCACTAGTTCTTAGGTCCACTTGAATTCCAATTAGCCGTTTGTCCAATAGTTTTTGGTACCACTTGAATTCTGTTCACATTATAGAATTTTGGATTGGAGTATCCTTGGCAACAAGTCAACATGATATAAAAATTAAACAACACAACGCTGGACGCCAAAAGCTGTCAAGAACGAATATAACGTGTCTGAGGGATGGCATAATCGTTTCCAAATCGTTGTAGAGCGTTATCATCCAAGTTTATATAATTTTTCTACTGAATTACAAAAAGAGTAAGCAGATAGTGAGAGTATTTTGCGACAACTTGGCCTCGGCTAGAAAATAAAGAAGGCTCGTGCACCTACTCGACAAAAAACAGATGAATGAATTTTCAACATAGTTTCTAATTATGAAGAATATGTTGAACAAGATGAGATCATTGTCTGTTTGAGAACGATTGGATATAATTTGCATTTCTGACTACTAATCTTCTTTTGGATCTTTTATAGCGTTAGAGAATATGTACTTTTGTAGAAATATATCATGGAAACTATTGTTTATTGGAACTTTCTCCTTGGAACTATGGGGTTGGATCAAATATTTTAAACTCTTGTACCCCAATCGCTCATTCAGCGAAATATATTAATCTCAGTACCTCAGTGTTTACACTGCTGTAGCTGTATCTATTCAATATCTGCCACAGCTAGAATTCGTAGCTGTAAAAGCACAAATTCACCGCTTCATATCTGGATAGCGAGACAATTGAGCTATGAAAACAAATGAATTTGGATCCGGATAAACTCTGTTCAAATTCGTTAGATACAAGCATCTCAAAGGATTTTCACGTGGCAAAATTCTTTTGTTTTCATTGCTCTCAGACACTGCTTATACAATTCAAACCAAATGAATTCAAAAAGCCCTACGGAAACAAAAGATTATTATTGTAAATGGTATGTAAAGGAAACAGTGAAACTCGAGGATGAATTATTCATTGTCATCAACTTATTCAGAATTAATACCGGATGGATATTCTTTTCACGTAAAGGAGATAAGTTTCAACCATTCCTTTCTCATCTCACGGAAAAATTGTATGAAAATCGAATGCAGAATTGGATTACCATACCGAGACTCTTTGGATTCAGATCAATATCTTTTCATCTGCTTCCTTTACAAGATTTTTATAATATCGAAATTCTACTTTGTGCATTCTAGCTGGGGTATTTCCAACAGAAAATTCACCTGGAACCATGAACCCAGAAGGGGAGTTTTTATGTGAATGATCATTCCAATGACTGGTACTGGAATAGTTTACGAACATTGAAACTGAAAAATCGAATATCGTATTCCAGATGAAAATTAACCGTGGATATTCGACTGGAGGAAATATCATCACCTTGACAGCACACCTACTGACGTTTTTGTGGCATTTCCGTAGCCTGCAGGTGGAGGATATCTAACTCCGTGAAATCTACTTAGAGGTGACGGAAAAATCGATGGTGATGCTGTTGGGAGCTCATTTTTTCTCCAATTTTTTTCCTGAAGAAAAATGAGACGTTCTGGCCAGACTTGGATGAATTTTTCCAAGAGTAGGCTACACCCTAACAGCACAATATGTCTCTGGGACGTTTTTTGAACGTGCAGGAAACCTCCCCTACGTTCTATAAACCTTCCGTTACAGTGACACGTTGTGCTGTCTGGACAAAGCTGAAGAGTTCCACATTGTGAAAAATCTCTTTTTGGATTTACAAACATTTCCTTTGGTGGATCCCTCAACAAAATTTGGAGGAAATAAAACATTTGTGTGTATTAACTTTTGATATTTCTGATTTTCTCCAAATTTTGTCGAGGAATCCACCAGGGAAAATGTTTGTGTAAAAAACTCCCAAATTGTTTTTTGTAAATCTACAAAGAAATTTTTCACAGTGTGAAAAATTTTCATTGTCTTGTAACTTCAATTGTATTTTATTCTGGTAGCCAAATGTCGTAGTTTTGTCAGAACCCAAGCAGAATCCAAACTTTGCTGAAGTTTGAATCATTTATTGAAATCAAATACACTGTTTAAAAAATTTTTAAATTTATTGGAAAAATTTCGTGTGAAATTCGGTATTCCCATATTAAATTTGATAAAGTTCTCAAATTTAATATAGATGTTGAAATTTTAGAATTTCTTATCAAAATATAAAAAATTAATTATTATATTTACAAATATTTTATTGAAATTAGGAAGAAAATTCCTAAGGATTATATCATTAAAATTAATATCACATTATGAAGTTTCATAGATTGCGCACTGAACCCCAATTTTTTAGATTAAAAGAAAATTTTCTTTGCTCTCATTCTAATAAATCTTTCTTCCAATGGACGAAAATTCAGTTCATCAAACTAAAACCAAGAATTTCCAAATTGAGACAAAAATCTATTCTTTCCTAAATTCGAAGAATATTATTTCAATTCAATGGTAAATTTTTCCACTCCAATGAATTATTTTTTCCATTGAAAACAAGATTTATCATAATGAGGGCGAAGAAATTTTCTTCGAATCTAAGAAATTGGGTCCTCAGTGTATTATGTAAAAAGTTTCATAATATGTTCATGAGATTTAAGGCAGATTTTCTTCCACAGTGTAACGCAATACTCAGCTGTCAAAGACCTAAAATCTCGCAGTATATTCTTTGATTGATGTTTTCAGTTGCAAAAAATCACAATGAATTGATTCGAGAAGATAAATACTGACGATTCATCAGATCCTGTCAGTTGGAATGGTCGTTTCGTTTCTATAAACGATTCAAACTTCAACAACATGAATTCAAGGGATTAATTTCTAGTTGCAAATGCGCGGATTTGAGCTAATTGTTACGTTGTATACTAACGAATACTGAAAATCAGCTTAGTCACCCATTATTGTCTTCACTGAATTTTCAGCTCTTCCCACGCACATTGCAATTAAAAAAGGACAGAATTAATGACACATCTCCCACATAACAATTCATGTCTTAGGATATCTTTTAGACGATTTTAAGATGTCTTTAGTCTGCAACGTATTTAGATATTTTGTAGACGTTTAAAATATGTCTTACTTTCTTAAAAAACGTACTTTAGATCTCAAAAAAATATTCAAACACGTCGACATAAATGAAATTCTCAAAAGGGTTTCTATAACGAAATGTTTTACGGAAATTCTTTCCCAGACAGCACAAATGACCATTTTGAATTCACAAAACCTTCTGAAATCACTTCTTGAACAGTCCCCGGTATGACAGTAAAAATGAATTCAATATGAGCTCAATGAATTAAAAATGAATACATGTTGAATGCTTGAATAGTTCTTTATGAATTCTTTCTAAAGATTAAGTTATTCATCAAGAGTTCATTTCGAATTCAAACTATTCATAATTAATTCATGTTTACTGTCATAACGGGAACTCTTTGCGGGGACTTTTGTGCTGTATGATATAAAATTCTTTGTTTGTTCCATGAATTCATAGAGTAGTCAGAAATCAAACATTCGAGTACGATGCGCAAACGTCTCGTTACTTCCTCATTCACTTTTTGTTGGAGGTTCATCGAAATTGATACTCGTACCAACTCTAGAAATATTCGATATCGTTTGGATACTTTCTCTATTTTATGAAATATATATAAAGCCTTTGTTCAGTACAATAGAACAATACGTTTTCAACGTATTTAGATTCGTCTCTTTATGCTACTCGATAGGTTCATTATTCTCCGAATAAATAATATCTTGAATACAAATACGATCCATATACGAGTTCTCTCTCTATTCATACGATATACACACGCGTTTATGAAAATAATAGATTTCGTATCAAACATGAAACATAATACAACGTTTTCCCTAAAAGTATTTTAGATTCATATCGGGAATTTTTGCACGTGTTCGAATATGGATTTAACAGGACCCGAGTATAACTCATTTTTCCCGAGCACAATTATCACGTTGGAGTATAAAAGGATCGATATCTATGAATCGTAGTGAAACAGATCAAGGATTTCAAGGTGCTGAGATTGGTTTGTAGCACGATACCGAATCTTTACAGTCATGCTTCCTCCACTCCCATTCGAATTGCCTAAAGATAACTTCGGGGTGCGTTCAAGGAGTGGTGTCATTAATTACGTAACCCGATTTTTCGGGTAAAAGAAAAATTTCGGTGCTGAATGTCCATGAAATTCCAGAATTCTCTGATATTCATGAAAGCTTCTGAATTTTATAGTTATCGCAAACTACTCGTCAATCGCTTTGCTTACAAACGAGAAAACTTTCTAAAATTTCTTCAACTTGAATTGAAGTTACTAAAACTTTGTATCCATGAATTGTTTTTCATCGAAGAAACCTTACGAACCATCCAAGACTTTACAAACATATTTCATACCTACATGATACGTATTCGATGCTTGAGAGGTCATTGCGACCATCGTTCGTGTATCCACCGTTCAAGCTGAAGTTTTTATGGGGAGGTTCCATTGGCGACACTGGGTCTAAACGAGGGTTCTCGCATCACGATCAGCAACCCCTACCGTGGGATTGCATACAGGGTGATGACCGCTACCTGAACAATGCATCGATATTGGCCTTCGCACTGCTATTTGCTAGTTTCTTTGTCCCTTGATGTGTTATCCGTTATAAGTATTCCAGTATATTCTCTACGTATTTAATAGCATAATGATAAGGGTATAACAATGAATGTGTTTTTTGAAAGCTTCAATTGAGTCACCTACATAAAAAAAAAACAACGACAAATTGTGTACCAAACACGAGAAACTAGAATTGAGCTTGAGTTCAAAAAAGTCTATTTTCAAGTAAAATGCATGTGACTGTTTTTGAGGGTAAGTGATTCGAATAACGTGCTATCGGTGTACACTGATCTTCACGTGTACGTGCATAAAACGTGCTGGATATGTCATATCTCTACGGATGTAGAAATTTATTGATTAATACGTAGGTTTCTTGGTATTAAAGCTTCATTCGATTTCATTGAAAAGCTTGATTAATTTAGAATAATATTTCAATGCGGGTATTGACGTATTTTTATATACAATCTGATGAATGCATGTGTATACATTGATTTATTCATTTGTTTCAATAACAAATGACAGGATATCCATGAAAATTCATAAACACACCTCAACTCCTCTTTGAAATCGACTATCGATTTTAATCAAATCTCATTGATGGCTTATAATTGGACTCCCATTAGATTTGATCGTACTCCATGACAACCAATAGACAAGATTTCATGTATTAGATCTAGTACCAATAGTATTAGATTGGATGAGCAATTATGTCCGTCAGGGAATTATGAACGGAATTTCATTCACTTTGAATGGGATTCATGAAGATTTGAGTAAAAATGTTTCTGCAGTTTGAATCGTTTATTGAATCAAATTAATCATCGGATGGCGGAATATTAAACTGTTAAGGATCCTAAATCTTATGATGCATTCATTGAACGATCTTTCAAGTTCCAAAGAGTTGAGATTAGAGGAGATAAATAACGATGATTCGCCAGATTTTTTGGATTTGGATTTGAATTTTCGTTTCGTTTCTATAAACGTTTCAAACTTCAATAACATTGAGTAGACATGCTAACCTTCTAGATTATCTTGTTATATCCAGTCAGGTTTTATCTAAGCTCCCATTTATGCAAAAAAAAAATGAATCAGCTGTGGCAACTATTTATAAGCCACCACAGTAGAAAATCGTAGCTGTAACAGCACAGATTTTGTGGTTGATATTTGGGTAACCAAAACCTTACCAATTTACCTCTAAAATTTTTGTTGTAGTAGCTAAAAAATAGCCCCCGCAAGCAATTTTTAGTCATCCAAATTAGAGCTAATTTGTTTTCCGTGTTCCACCCCTTAGGAAAATTTTTTAGAAAATTTCCCCATTCTTCCCTCAAACCATGGAGAATAATATGAAAATGAACAGAGAAAACGTAGAATTTTCTACGGGACCTGGTGAAAAATTTTCAACTGAACAGAAGGTCGCTGAAATTTGAATCGTTTATTAAAATGAATCAGTAATGAATAAATAACGAAGCACTCAATTATCAGGACTTCAAATTTTGCAGAACTTCTTTTAAGCGATGTTTTCAGTTTCAAAAAGTTAATTTGGAAAGTTAAATAACGATCATTTATGAGATTTTGTTCAAACGATTCAAACTTCAGCAGCATCTGAAAACCTGCCAACAATTCAATCATATTGACGCTGTAAAAGAGGCACCCTTCATGAATTTCATCGTACTTTTGCATCGTCAATTCGCGATTGAATAAAGTAAACAATTTTTCGGCCAACATTGGAAACTTTCATGATGTTATTTAAAAGATGTCGAAATGGTCCCCGATGCGATTTCTGCTATCGGTTTTGATGTCTCCTCGAGACTTGTTAATGCTATCTAAAAGTTATTCGTAATATCCTTTGATGTCGTCAGTTTATCAGTGCCGTATTTCTGCATAGGCTTTGTAGGCTCGGGTCTAGGGCTCTACGCTGATGGGGGCCCCCGACTCCTTGAACCAGAATTTTCTTTGAATTCTTTTTTAAGAAACGAATTTTTCATACCAAAAGAAGTAAAACATGAGCTATGGATATTCAAATTGCACAGCCAAACGAACATATTCATGTATTCATAATTGATTAAAATTTCCAAACGAATATTACTATATATAAGTAAAAAAAATTCCCTTACATAGGCCCCCGAGCATTCTGAGCCTAGGGCCCCTTAACTATGAAAGACGGCACTGCAGTTTATCATTAACACTGCAAATTCAAACAGTGTTGTGATATTCATCGAGCTGGGAAATCGCAGCTTGGTCACGTGACTACGTTTTGTACTGACACATGTGAGCGCTCTTATGGGTGAACCGCTCACCGACAAGAACACATACATGTGTTGGTGCAAAACGTAGTCACGTGACCGAGTTGCGATTTCCCAGCTCGACGAATATCACAACCAGAGTGACCAACTATGCATGATTTATGTGGATTTATGCACTTTTTCCGTTAGATCAACCGATCACAGTGTTTTATTAAAAAGAATAACCAATGAGAAAAGTTGAGAAATTTGAGAATTGGTCACCGTGATCACAACACTGAAATTCAAATGTTGTATTTCAATACATTCAGACCCATGCAGAAATTGACGAACGACCCAGTACTGAAATAACGTTATTTGCCAACTGCCAACTGTTGGCAAACAACGTTGGAATAAACCCGGAATGATAACGCTGATCAACACTGGTACGGCGTTGTTCAATCATCCGTCGGTTGAATATAATAATCTATGAGCCTGTGTGAAAATTGCAGTTCGGTTGACAGATGTGAGGTTAAATTTATGTGATCAAAAAATGGATGAATTATTTTTGTGAAATGTGTGGTGGTTATTTCTTGAATAATGTGTATCAAAAAATCTGTTAGCAAGTGCAAAATGAATTAGTAAATCATAGCTGTTGTAACATGTCAAAAAATCGTAATTTGTTGATGCAGTGAAAATGAATTTTCTTCAAATACTTACATCAGTACTTCTAGGCAAAAACTCTGAGATCATATTAATTTTGTGATAAATATGAGTCATGAAGAACTCATTTGATCAAAAATATGTCAAAAAAATGTTCAAAATGAATTGCAAAAAACTTGGATTATTCACTTGCAGCTCGACGGATGGTTTTACTTTTCAAATTGAAGAGTACTCTTCATGTTGAAATTTTCAAATTTGAGGAAAAAGCCTTATTTTTTGAGTTGGATTCGTTGTTAGGGTGATGATAAACTTGTGGGAAGAGTTTGAAAGTTAGGTGGAATCTATATTGATCAGGAAAGTCCAAATTGTGTGGTAAAAGTTAGAAAATCTGTCAACTTAGCTCACGGCACGTGGGTATTCTATCAGCTTTTCTTCACTAAACGAAATCTAGGCAGGAGAAATGTATCAACATTTAGTAAAATCAAGTTGGTACAGAGTAAGAGAGGACAGATATATTCATTGAATTTTATTGGTTATTATAAAAATGTTGATAAATACGTAAAGGCTATGTATGACTCAATTTATCGTCTCTCAATATTTTTGGTCAATGATTTTGTATTGTGTGCATTTTTGTATCTTTTCACTAGTAGGTTGAGGAAACATGTGTTTTGAACCTGTTTCATAAATATAATAACATTCATTTGTAGGAATATGCTACAACATTATTGGAACAAAAATATTAAAAGACGACACATTGGATCTTCTATAGCCTTTCCTTATTTATCAACATTTTTATAATAACCAATAAAATTCAATGAATATATCTGTCCTCTCTTACTCTGTACCAACTTGATTTTACTAAATTTTGATACATTTCTCCTGCCTAGATTTCGTTTAGTGAAGAAAAACTGATAGAATACCCATGTGCCGTGAGCTGAGTTGACAGATTTTCTAACTTTTGCCACACGATTTGGACTTTCCTGATCAATATAGATTCCACCCAACTTTCCAACTCTTCCTACAAGTTTATCATCACCCTAACAACAAATTCAACTCATCAATATCGAAAGTAAAAAATATAACACATCTGTTCGCATGTTGCTGAAGTTTGAATCGTTTCTTGAAACGAATGAATAATCCGAAAACATGTGAAGAAGTCAATTCGAGAACATGAATAATACCGTATTAAACCACACATAATGAACAACGTTGAACGAGTTTTAAATCAACGTTGGCAAATCAGCATTGACTATCGGCGTTACAACAACATTGTACTGGTTGTTACTTCAACCACGTTACAACGTTGGCAACCAACCCTGGTAATCAGTGTTGTACCAGTACTGTTTCGATTGTTATGGTTGGTTGGAAGTCGGTATTTTCTGCATGGGGAGTGTTCAAATCGTGTAGCCACTTTCAAAACACTCAAAAGTGTGTAAATATGTCAATAACTCATTTTTATTAATTTGTATTGCTTGGTTACTATGGGAAATTAATTATTTTCGTTTTTAATGTTTCAGAAGGAATTCTCAAGGATGATTCCATCATGCGTTACACCAAAATGTAAATGGATGAGATGACCAAGAAGAAATTCATATAAATTTCCGGCGAATCCAGGAAGAAATATCTAAATCCAGATACAGAAAGAAGATATAAATTTGATTCGATTTCGAGTCGTTCCAAGAGCCAAATATGGCGCGGAGCGGCTGCAAAGTTGTAGAAAAATACGGGAGGACTTTCGGAAATTATTATGGACAACGCAATGTCACTGTTCCTGTTTCTGACAACAAGTCGATTGTTGGTAACAAAAATAGTGACAATAACAGTGGTAATAGCAGTAGTAACAACGGTAATAGCTCTACTGGTGATTCAAAAAACGATAGTAATAGTGAACTCGATCAAGGTGAAGCATCTATTCACTAGAAGTCCAGCTGTTTTGAATAGTCGACGTGGGAAGTTTGTAATTATTGTAAGTCATGCTTTTTGTTTGTTACATTTATGCACTTTCCTGGTAGAAAAACTGAACAATTATTGGCCAAAAACCAGTCATTTTTTATGGGATTTGCTCAGAAATTGGCTGACGATTATAACTGTTTTTTGAAGGGTATTTAACAGACCAGTTCTTTTATGTACAAAGTACACCACTGGATGTTTTGGTGGTGTTTCATCCAGTTTCAATAAGCAGATTATCGCTGACAATTGTCTAGCTCTTCTCGATAATCAATAGTCCATCGGGTTCTCGTAACCGCTATCTTTGGTCCAGTTTTTGCACTGGGACAATGACAAATGACAAATTCAGCAAGCGATTGCTGATCCAGCAATTCCGTTTTCCAAATCTTATCGTTCCTAGTCTATTAAAAAACTAAGAAGTCTCAGATTTTCATTTCGAATTGTTTCATTTTTCCCTGTGCATTGATAAAAATGCTAGACATTGATACAGTTGGCGTATGAGCCAGACAAAATTCGATGAAACTTGTCAAATTTTGTTGAAAATCTTCTCTGCTTTTGTCAGGAATAAGACACAAACCAAACAAAATCCGAAAGAAAATTTGTTGTCCAGTTTTATTTAAAATATTTTTAGCAAACTATGGACTGAAGACTGAATAGATTTTTTGAACCATACAAATCGATGATTTTTGTATTAGATTTAAACTTCGAACAATTATTAATGGATAGTTTTTTCTTCTAAACGAATCATTCTCACCAACTTTTCGCGAAACCTAAAGTTTTACGGAGAATTATTAAACTTTGATGCTTTTTGAATTAAAAATCATTGGATTTGAAAAATTTCTCTCTCAGCTAATTGCAATATTATTTATTAAAATCTCAACGTCTTGACTCAGAGGAGTTTCTATCTCTCCAAGAAACTTAAAATATTCAGCACTTATGTTTGCGCTCTAAAATGTATATATATGATAAGCCATCGTTTTAACATCATCTTCCGGATTTTGTAGTTCATTCTCAGGGATGTCGATACGAAAAACAATTAAGATAGCCAAGATGAAGGAAGAACTTATTTTAATAACCGATTGTAGGAATAGTTCTTCTACCCTCAGCGTGTCAATTATTTTTCATACAATTTAAAGCTTTTTAACAAACTTGGACCGTTTTCTGCAACCTAGTAGCACAGAATATTTATAAATCGTTCTGAGAATGTTCATAGCATATTAAATATTTTATGCACATCCATCGAACACTCTCCGTATATTCGTGTTACTTGGAACAACTAAACAAAAATTGGAACATCTAAACCCTTATCTTGGCCCAGACCACCTCAAGGCAGGGTTTCAGATCCCAAGAATTTCATTTCTAGTAGAGAGTGGTATGAAAGTCAGATCATACTCAGGTCATTTGTTAATTCTTGCCTAGGATGAGAAGATGTGTTTCAAGATAATAAAAAAACAACAAAAATACTCGTTCTTAATGACATTAATCAAGTTTTGGACTCATTGCATGGGGAAATGCATTAGAAGAGTGTTTACAGGATTCCAAGTGAATGTTCGCAAATTTTTGAAAGAGAAAAAGAAAAACAAAGTTCACATGGAGAAAAAACCAACAATAATATTGCTGAATCGACAATAAAATATTGTTATATATCAACCCACAATAAAATCGTAAAAATATCGTTTGAGATTTTTGAATTGGCAGTTTTATTGTCAACAAGACAACTATGCGTTGTTAGGAAAACCAAAATTATTGTACACCCAACAATAAAATTTCAATAATTCACTTATTGCTAGTCTCAGTGCAAAGTTTCAGTGTCCCAAAAGTATACCAAAAAATGGATGTTTATTTTTGTGTTCATGTTGCTTGTTAATAATGCACATGTTTTGGAATATAGAAATTCAAAACATACCCTGCTAAAAATATTATAGTGTCAACGATACCACCAAGCGTCATAAAACTTGAATGCAAATGTAAACCGAGAAGAGATTTGTGCATTTTGAAGTATAAAATCACCCTCCCTTTCGCGAACGTACATCATATTTTATTAAGGAGGAGAATTTTCAAGAAAGAACCTTTTCCAAGAAATTTTGAGCGAGGAAAATGTATATTCCAGAATTCTGTCAAACTTACTATTTGTCATATTAAACCATCAGATATGAATATTGAATATCATTGATCAATTTATTTCATTTTTACAGCAACCGAGCGAACGTGGTCGAGATTTCAGACGATGGGGTCCTGCTATTTTTCTCAATTACGAGCGATGCTCGTTAGGAATTTACTCCTGAAGAAACGTGATACAAGGAAGACCATTGCTGTAAGTTGAAAACCTACAGATCCCTGCATTTGTTCGATTTAAATGTTTTAAATCTCACACGTAGAGTGTTGGATTTGAAATTTCTCAATCAAATTTCTCGTTGAACGAACACACAAGGTTGATTTGAATGATCGAAGTTGAATCGAGTGATGAGTGTAAACTACTCTTAATGCATTGAATATTATAAATGAATTGTGTACCTAGATGAAGGGATGAATGAATGAAGAATTCATAATTGGGCTATTCCATGTACCGCATTCGATGATACTCAGCGTTAAACGTATAGAGCGAAGAAAGACGCATCGCAATTCTATGTAAATCTATACTTCGATACATGTTATAAAATTGATATAGTTTTGCCAAGTAGGACAGCGATCGAAGCGAGCTCTTCTCGATATTGTTTTTATGCCGATTCCATAATCTGTGGAGTATCATTATTCATACCGTCGAAATATAGTCCATGAATTTCAGAAATATGTATCGTAGATATATCTGTATACAGACGCGTCATGCATTTATATGCGTACTTGAAAGTTCAGGGTGAGATCTCATACGGATCATCCTACAAGACAAACGTGGGATAAGAGAAAAATCTCTACAAGAGATTTCGTATACTGGATTCCAAATATTTCATGCCGGTGTATTTATGTGTACTAATGCAGTTGTTGGTCCTTGGGCCAAGTCCAAAAATCTTGCATTCCACGTATCCAAAGGTCTGTTTAAATCATCTGGTCTTCTTCTCTCACGCTGAGTAATCAGGGAAATGATTTCGGAGTTCTGAGTTGAGAACAAGGAGTCAGACTTTGTACATACCTTGATTTCAGTACAGTACATTTATTCTGGAACATCTTCCAAAGAGAGAGAGGGGAGATTCATGAGAATCGTTCTATATCGAAAAGTGCTGATAAATTTATTCTTCCAAAGCCGTTAGCAGTTGAATAACATACTGATCGCAGATAGGGTGATTTCGAATGCGGTTTCAAATCCAGAACATGTATTAGAATCATTCTATTCAAAGATACCCTTTCATTCTGCAATGAAGTCTTCATCGTTCGCGTAATCTGTACGATGAAAAATTCAGTGTATAATGCCAGCAGGAACTGATCGATCATCGTATGGAGCTCTGTACTCACGTAGATGAGATTTTCCCCTATCGGAGAGGATTTTATTTTTCTGTACCATTGAAATATGGATACAAACACTGTTGTTCCTGAATGCTTGCACAGAGGGGAATAATTAAGCAGTGATGGCGGAATTTAATTTTGCTATTCAACTTTCGCTGAGATGAAGAATTTTTTTTAGTTCGACACATCATTTGATACTTTCAGCTATGAATTTAGCTGTGGCTGCGAATTATTTGCGAAGATAACTAAGTTTTGAATTCATATGTATAGAATAGCAGGCGAATTTGAATGGTCGGATCCTTTTGTATATAAAAAATATATAATTTTAATAGATCTTGATAAAAATTCGATATTTTTTTTAAATAAAATAGGGTCGATCTGTTTCAAAGATCTCCATCACTAGTCGAATCGGATAATCAGTTCTGCACGTGACCTTTCGCTTTTGTTTAGTGCACCTGGAAGTAGGCAACCAACGCTAATCGTGTCTTAGGGTTCATGCGAATCAAAAAAATTTGTAATGGGAACATTGTTGTAGATATACAACGACATCGTGAATACAGCATTATAAATTGTTTGTTTTGCTTAATTTCATGTCAATTTATGGGATCGATTGACTGATGTATGATAAATTCATGGAATATGAGGATAAACATCTGTGAATAAATCTGATTAAATCCAATTGTATTTGGTACAGTTTTCTAGTTAAAATCAAATTACACAACTGTAATTGCATTTGAGTCTCAAGAAGAAACCAATTGGATCTTGTCAAATCTCATTGAAAACTGGAAAACTATCTTCCCGTGAAAAAATTGTCCACTCTTGCTCACGCTTGATCAGGGTTGAGATGACTAAAGCCTAATCAGGCGTGATCAGACCTCAATTTTGTTCCCACGTGATGAGGACTACTCATGCCCAATTACGCCCAATCACGCTTGATTATGCTCCATTATATTTGAGAAATTCATACGAAATCAGTAAGTTTTCTGTAAGGAATGAAACTATAACAATTTTATCAAACACCAATTTATTGTCAATCATTTCTATTTATTGTGCTTATGCAGTTTCCATATTCTAGTTTCCTTTCTCAGGCATGATCATGCGTGATCAGGCGTACGCACATGGGTTTGGGGCCGATTCAGCATGTATATTCGTGATAAAAAAATCAGCACAGAGTCATTTTGTATAAATACTTCTTAGTCGTTAAGATTTTGCATGATCACGAGCGAGAATGGGTTCTCTGGCATGATCGCAGGCGGTTAGGTTTGATCACGGGTTTTCACGTGGGTACAAAATTGGAGCATTTTTAGTGATGACGAAGCTGATGAAATGAACGACCAGGCGTAGTCAGGCCCAAATACGCGTAGACAGTATTGAACATGAATAATTTCGCCGGAAAATGTCTATGATCAGGCCTGAACACGCTTAATCAGACCTGAACGATTTTCTCACGGGTTACCAAATTTAATTTGATTTAAGTCATTCGAGTGGGTCTACAGATTATTACATCAATTTAATGTTAAAATATATAATCATTGATGAGATATCTTAATTCAGATCTCTATCATTGAGGGCACTCAAGCACCAAAAGAAGCGAGTCAAATTTTGCAACAACTTTTTTCGTAAATTATGCATTCAACGGAAACTTCCAGTGAATAATAATGATAATTGAATCCACGATTATGATAAGATTCTGAACACAAGTTCCAATTTTTCCCTGATTTTCTGGCGAATATAAGATGATTTCAAAACTAAAAACCTCCAACTGTCAAATAATTTTTTGTAATTTCATTTCCCAATATCCGCGAACCTCGAAGAAACCAATCTCATCTATTATCGATTCCAAATTTGATTTTATCAAGTAATTGATGGAAAAAATTGGCGTAAAACTTTAACCGCTTCTCCGGATGCTTGAGTGTTCCGAATAAGGAGAGAATTAACAATGGATGAATTTATCAAAATGATGATGTCTCTCATCATGAAGGAACTCTCTTCTCCTTAACTGACCTCGATATTCTATGCACAAAGTTTTGAATTATTCTATATCTGGTGTCAAATTACTTTGGAAGTCACCTCGAATTATTCAAACAGACAATTATGCCTAGCATAACTGAGTTTGTTATTAGCTGCGGCCTCGTGAGACTAGGAACGACGGTGGGGACACTGTACTTATTTCCTCCTCACCGTACCTTTCTGGAACAAATTATAAAAGTGCACGGGCAAACAAAATAATTACATATTCAGCGACCAGATGAATTATCTTATGCTGCCATCCTGTATCACGTAGCACGGAACAGATGAGAAGATAGCAAAAAGTTACACGTGAAATGCGTCATATTTTCGGTTACTTCCTTGATCCTTTGAGAAGATTCTATTACTCGTGTTACGCTTTTAAATTCACACTCCCATCCATTTCAAAAACTTATTCAAAAGTTGTGTTGAAGACAAGTTTGAGATGTGAAACATGTTCAAGTTTAAACAATAATTGGTCTCAGACTCATGTATAGATAAGTGATATATCAGTGTTGCGCAAGTTTGTTTTTAATGTTCTAAAGATATTGATTACCCTGTTAGAAATAATTTATAAAATCTCATCAACGGGTGGGAAAATGAATGGGTTTCAATGAAATTCAATGGTATTCAATCAGAAAATTCACCATTCGTACTAGGGTTCAATAGAATGTTTCTACCTGGCTGGAAAATTAGGTCCTTAATCATTTCTGGCACATTTCAAAACACTTTACAATATAGGGAAAAATCCTATTAATTGATTAACCCACTAAGACCCATGGTGAATTCAGCGGAGATCGAGAAGAGATTTTTAGTGGGATGAGATCATGTGGTCAAAAGATGGTTTCTCATTGAAAGAAACATTTTCCTTCATTGTTCAGTCAATCATGTTAGAAATTAATGATAGGTGAAATCCATTTACGTCATTCGATTTCACGGAAGAAATAACAAGGAAATCATGTCTTAGAAAATTCATCCCCTTCCCCGAATTATCAATGAAAAATCAGCAAACAATTTCAAAACGTAAAGACACTTTTGACTTATTACACTCACAGACACGTTTTCTTATTGTAACAAAAATTTCATTCTTAGGAAAAAATTTTTTCCTCAGCACAAGGACAATCCTAATTTTTCTTCTGATAAGAAAAAAATTCTCTCGCCTCAAGTGAAATTTGATAATCTTAGCGTTAGAATAATGAATCTTGGATTTCATTAAAGGTAATGAAATCTTCCTTCTTACCCAGTTAACATTTTGTATCTTGCGATATATTTTAGCCAGGCTTTAAATGTCTTATGTAACACTTTGAAATAAGTGTCAGATCAATTATTGTTCCAAACTCGTCTGAGAGATATTTAAAAGTGTTGTACAAGACATCTAAAACCAAGATATCGCAAGACACAAAATGTTCAATGGTTACAATAATTGATGTATCACTTGGGACGGTATTTGGCACACGGTACACTGTTTTATTTGATTATCACCGTTTCGAAATTTATAATTACTATTCCATTTGACAACACGATACATTGGAATCAATTATGAAAACTCTATTACTCTGCTGCCAATCATGGGGAGGGGAGCGTATCGTTAAGCGTCGTCTTTAAGAATATTCATCTAGTTTCAGCATAAGAACATTTTTCTCACCACAAGAAGCGATGGTTCTCACAAGAAATGGAGATTCTTACGTTGAATCAAAGTCATAAATCATAATTTTTCCTACTAACAAGCCACGATACGATTATTTTTAAACAAAACCGCTTTTTGGTCGAACACTTATTTGTTTCCGGTGAAGAAAATCGATATCAAGAATGAAATTATGGTAACAACAAGAAATCATTTCTGTGAATGTAGGATGCCGTGATGAATATCCTAGATGTCTTTAAGGAGATTAAATCATTTGGTCAAAAGATGGTTTCTCATGGAAAAAACATTTTTGTTTATAAACAAAACTGTTCGAACAATTGTACTAAAAATTGAAGATATGTGAAACCCATTTAGGCCATTCGGTTTTACGGAAAAATTGACAAAGTAATTTCCTAAGACATTCTTTTTTCTTGTATATAATTGAATGGCGTAAATAATTGATAATAATAAATTGAGTAATTCTTCATATAAATAATGTAAAAGATCTGCTTTTTCAATGAAAAGTCATCCCTTGCGTAAATGATTGCATCCCAAGATACAACTCTTTCCATTCTTCGCTCAGTTAGCTACGTGCTATATAATGAATCAATCTTGATATATTTTCTTGTGGAAACTTCTATTCGTGACTGATAAATGAATTTTCTGTACAGAAGTTGGAAAATGTACTTATTGTTTTGTGTTAGAAGAATTCAAATTGGTCTAAAATATTCGTTTAGGAGTCCGTAATAGCGGAATAAACACGAAGTTCAAGAATTTTATCATTATTTCGTTGAAATTCACTGAGTTTGCGGGTGTACACCCTCCCAGGAGAAATGAAACCTTTACTGACTCACGTACAAGGTAATGGAATCTCTCAACAATATGGTAATCATATCAGGGAAACTTTTGCTAACGTAGAATTGTCACCTCTGCTTCCATAGCATTGCTATCAGATGGAGAAGGTGTGAGAGAAACGGGCTGATTAGTTAGACGTTTTAACCCTCATGTCTGTCGGACATCCATTCCTCAAGTTTATCACACTAACTTTCTCTCTGACCATGAAATCGAATTTTCATTGACACTCACCAATCCCCTGTTTTTCACCAATTCCCCATGTGGAAATTGCCGAAGTCGACAAACGCCCTGGTACTGGCAAAGTTATATTTGCCAAACTTTGGCGAGAACAATTGTTTCTATCCAGAATCATTATTATTTTCCAATTGGCACCACCTATTCAACGAATTTCGAAAGGTATTGATTTGAGTGAACAGACAGTCTTGGATCAGTATTAAATTACTACGAAAGAACAGTACTGACACGGTTGTAAATGTTGTTATCATGCCGATTTCTTGCCAGTTTTGATAGCTTTATATCGGCCCGTGTTTCCCTTTCCCCATGGGTCACCTGTTCCCTGCACCGTCATAAGATACTTATCTGTATTAGATAAACAACGAAAACTTTTTGTAACGAATAGTTTTTTAGGAAATATGGTGACAGCAAAATTCTTCCATTAATCTGTAGTCAAGATTACTCCACTCTATTGATTTTACATAAAAGTAAGTGTTAGAAATACAAAGGAAGTTGCTTCATATGTAATGATGTTACTTTTTCCGGATGTTTTTTTGCTTGCCATCTTGTCCTTTGAATATAGAGGGATCGATGATATTAGTCGGACCCTCGTTCCAAAGGGTAGAAGATACACTTTCCGTCAATTCAACCGTATTCGGTAACAGATGAGGTCCTACCAGCAAATACACATGTTCTATCCAAGTTGGAAAGGGCAGTCCGACGACGCAGCATTGCCAAAGTGGTAAGCCTAGATGGACCAACATCATTCGGAAGTATATTGTAAAACTATCCGCTAAATGATACCATCGATCGGTTTCTTCTTGATGTAACCAAATACCGGACAATTGTTGTTGCTGATCGGGTCTCATCCGATACACTAGATGAACTTTGCAATTGTCGATATTCGGAAAACAAGTCGCAAGTTCGAAAATTTTGCAAGTTTCGATGGATGGTGTCAACGCATCCTCTTCTTCCGAACAATTCGCACGAGGAGTTGGAATGATTTGCACTTCAGGTTTTGCTGGTTCACAAGTTGTTTCGTCTTCGATCTCCTGTTCGGGTGTTCGTTTCTCTTTATTTTTATCGAAATATCTTTTTAAAGATGACAAACCGTTGACTTCCATCCGTCCAACTGAAAATTCTTCTCCTGGAAGTAGAATTGAGTTATCTTGGTTGTATGCTCTTCGAAATTACCTGCTGCATGTCTTTGTGAATGTTTATTTCAGTATTGAAAATTTTATTCATATTACACTCATTCACTGAGAGCCCAATTTTTTAGATTGGAAGAAATTTTTCTTTGTCCTCATTCCAATAAATATTTTCTTCAATCAGAGAAAATTCAGTTGGGAGGAAAAAGTTTTCATTGAACTGAAACAAAGAATTTTCAAATTGGAACAAAAATATACTCCCACTTAAATTTGAAAAAAATTACTTCAATTCAATTAAAAATTTTTTGATTGAAATGAATTATTTTTCCCATTGAAAACAAGATTTACCAGAATGAGGGGAAAGGAGTTTTCTTCCAATCTAAGAAATTGGATTCTCAGTGTTGATGAGAATTGTATTGACGCTGGAAGGAACACTTCCCTGATATTTGAATGGCTAAAAGTCAACTGATTGTTTCGTTTTCCAAATATCACACATCGAGATTGCACTGTTTTTGCTGTGATGGATAATGAATGACTATATTTGTAATTTTTGACGGTACAACAAGAAAGTGGGTAGCTACCACAGCAAATTCACGTATTCTGCGCATTCACTGAATCTGACTTTGAAGTTCTTTGAATGACTCTCACACGTTGATGAAGACCTGTTGATTTTCTTTTTCGAATTGCTATGATTCATGTAATTCCCTTTGCATGTATGTAATTACTCTCGCGTTCAATAATTTTGCAACGTCAACGACTGCGTCTAATGAATTGATTCTGTGTTTAACCCGTCTAGCGGATGTCTTTTGTACTAAAATTGCAACGTATTCATATTTATAAACGAAATCAATTGTTCAATTATTCGAAACTAGGACATTTTATCAACGTATTCTGTAAATTTGACTGTTTTTGTTACATCAATATCCTTTAAAAGAAAAGGAAAAAAATTGCAAAAGTCGTGTTCTTTTTCATTCAACAACAGGTGAGAAACAAAAGAAATTGCACGGAGAAAACTGGAATAGTGAGGTTCACCATTATCGTTTAGTAGAACTTTGTTTCGTTGAAAGCACTAAGCAATCAATTTATTCTACTAAATATAATTCAGTAAAGATTCGTGATTTCAACAAAACGGTGCAGTAGTCCATGTATGATCAATATTACGGATGGTGTAGTTAGTTTGACTGACTCAATTGCCTTTACTACGCTGTTTAGTAATAATAACTATTTGATTCGCGCTCGAGCGGAGTGAACCGAAACGAGTCGAACATAACCGAATATACGAACTCTCCTCGCTCACCGACACTGTTTTGTTTATAAACGATTTTTTTCTCTCATAAATGTGTTAATGGCAGGAAAGGAGTTCAACACTTCACAAAATCAATTTATTTAGAAAATCCAAAATTGTTTCAACAGTATCCTCTAATCATAAGTTCTCCAAACACTTATAAGAGATACGCAAAGCTAGGAAAATCATATGTTCAGTTTAGCTCAAGTGGTATACGCGTTAGGTGTAGGTAGGTAGGTAGATAGGTAGGATGTTGAGGTTCGATTCCCGTTTTCAGCACCCTGAATTTCATGTGCAATCGATGTTCGATGCTACAACTTCACGCTCAACTAAACAGTAATGAATGTCAAGCAATCAAAATTTTTGCTGCTTTGGGAAATTATTTCTAAAGACAACATTAACAACCTTCAGAATATAACAAAAACTTTTTTATTGTTGAATCGAATTCATATTGTTGTTTAGTAAAAATGATCATGCCCATTCCGCGGAATAGATGATTTGTGTGGTGGAATCAATTATGCGACCATTCACTGTTTGGTACGAATAACAATGCTTGGGTAATCGAATGAAATACAAGTTTAAAAAAATTAATTTGACTTGTTATGGTGACATGAACTGTATGTGCATTCGGTTTCTAATACTAAACATTCGGTCTGTCCATATTTCACTAAATCGTTAAGTACGAGATACCATTGGTTTGATTGATATCACTATTCAGTTTTCTCCGTGTGAAATCGATGGTCTAGCGCACATAACCAATGAAAAATTCGTTAGCAATACAGAATTCTTTCCCCCATATTATCCTGGTTGAAGAAATCTATTGAATCTTGTACAACGTTCTAGTTTAAGTCAATTCGAGATTCTTCTGTTGAATTAAGTTCGATTTAACCCTCTGCTCCAATAAGAGAACTTGTTGAATCTTGCTGAATCCCATTCATGTTGTTATGGATTCGTTCAATCAGGGGATGATGATGATTCTGAATTTTTGATTGACAATGAAGGTAGATGTGAAACAACTCACCTGCTATTTCGAGATTCCAAACAAGCAAGAATCCATCAACAGATGCGTAAAAGTTCCTCATATCTTCAGGTAAATTACAACAATGCTTTTGTTCCCAACTGGAAATAGAATTCGTTTCACAGCCATTCCTTCTTTCGATTCGTACATTTTTCACGTAACTTGTATTTTCAAGAATTTTCACTACTCCTAAAGTTAGATTCTCGTAAAAAGAATCTTCAGTGACGATATCCACGAAGAAAGACATTTTTCACTCGACATGAATTTTTTAAATTTCAGACAAGAGTCAAAGAACAATGCAAAGGTTCGTAAAAGATGTTGCTGGATCGTAGAATGTTGAAATGTATTGAACAGGAGGACGAACAGGTATTACTTTTCCTTGTTTGTTGCCATGGTAACTTGTCAAATGTACCTCTTCGCGGAGGAATACTTTTTACTTTGGATACATTCATCAACAGAATTGTTCAGTGGGAATACTATAATTTCCATTACCTCATGTTGACATTACGGTAATTGATTCTGGAGTCAGTTTGTTATATTTTTCATCCGCAAATGAATTTTAGTAATTTTAATGAGTGTTGTTGCGTGTTAATGCATTCGTATGAAAAATGGGATGGGAAGTTTCATTCAATTAGGAGAATACGAAAATTGCATCCTTTTTTCCTATTCAATGTTACAGTGTGAAAAAGAATTCAGTTCGCACTTCATGAGAATATTATGAAGTGTTTTACGTGGAGAGTTTTTTAAATTTCATGATAAAGTATTCAATCCAGAAATATAATTCTCAACGTTGAGAATTTTTTTTTCAATTTCAATAACATATTTGTAAAATTTAATAAATAATTGTTACATTTCCGTGAGACATAAAAAAATTTCATCACTAATAGTAAATTTGAGAACTGTCATTAAATTGAATACGGAAATATCATGTTTCATTAAGGATTTCCGTATTAAATTTCACAATTCTTCTAACAGTGTACGGAATTGATTGAATAAAAATTTTCCTACATCAGATATTGTAAAATTTTGATTGTTGTGTTGAAGTTGACTTTTTCGATCCATGTATTTGAAATTCTTCATGTTGTACTCAAAAATGTCTGACTCCTTCCCAATATTCCCTTAAAGCTGTAGGATTATGGTCAACAAATCGCAATTTTATCATTAGTTTTGAGAGTTGCCATAAAAGCCAGAACAAATGGTACATAATGAATGCCATAGACTTTTTCCCGTGTACCTGTACAGAAATGTACCATTGGAACTAGCATGGCGCGACGTAGATAAAGTATGACCGAAGCTTGGCAATCAAGCATGCCGCACCACTAAAATGATAACATCATTTTATGATTCATCAATGTGTTTTTCCAATTGAGCTCCATCATTGATGCAGAAATGGCAAACAATGGAAAAATTTGTTCATCATTGTTGCGCCAATGATAAAACTGTATTAAGTGTGCAAGTTGAAACTCGGCTTTTTTTTGTCAAATTCAATTTTATTAAAAAAATACTTATTTCAAGAATTATCATACGGAAAAAAATGAACTGTTAATTTTCCCAGAATTCCGGTTACTATATGGACTTCTTGTTAAATTTACCGGAGCCCTTGTTAAATTTGCCGGAGACTTGATTCATTTAACTAGAATTCCGGTTAAAATAGCAGTAATTCTTGCTGTCCGTATATTAACCGGAGTATTTTTTTCCGTGCAATTAAAATATTCGTCGTTGTTATCTACAGTCTCTTGTCATTTATCGGGTAGTAGATAAATGCCTTCACGATAGAAACTTGGTGGTTTTGAAACAAAATAATTACCCAGCCATTTCCGGACATCTTCGATATTCATGAAGTACTGCTCCTTCAAATATGACGACATTGATCTAAATAAGTGATAATCAGACGGAGCTGAGTGTGGTGAATATGCCGCATGAGGTACAACTTCCCAGCCTAAATTGAAGATGAGTTCCTGGGTTGGTTTTGCTGTATGTGGACGTGCATTATCATGCAGGAGCATCACTTTTCGCCTTCCTTGCCTCGTAAATGGTCTTCTTCCCTCCAGAGCATCACTTACTTTGATCAGCTGGGCCCGGTAATGCTCAGCTGTAATAGTTTGGCCAGGTTCGAGAAGCTCGTAGTAAATGATTCCTTTCCAATCCCACCAGACACAGAGTCAAACTTTCTTTGCATGAATATTCGGATTTTCAACTGATGTAGATGGCTGGCCCGGATCAACTTGTGCTTTTCTACGTTTAGGATTGTCGTACAAAATCCATTTTTCATCACTCGTAATGATTTTATGCAGAAAATTCTTCTTCTTGAACCGAGAAAACAAATTCATGCAAATGGCAACTCTTTGTCTTTTATTTTCTTCCGTCAGTTTACGAGGAACCCATTTTCCTTCCTTCTGTATTTCTCCCAATGCATGCAATCAAAGTGAAATTGCTTGACGAGTAACTCCTGACCGTTCTGCAAGCTCTTCTTGAGTTTGACATGGATTTTCATCCAGTAAAACTTCAAGTTCTTCATCCTCAAATTTTTTGATTGCACCTGGACGTGGATCGTCCTCAAGACTGAAATTTCCATTACGAAATCTTGTAAACCACTTTTTCACTGTTGAATGGCTCACAGAATGTTAACCCAATGTCGTATTAATCAATTCCATAGCTTGAGCAGCATTTTTATTCGTCTGAAAACAGAATAGAATACAATGAGGTAAATGTTGCTTATCGAAATCCATCTCATAAAATTGATACACAGGAAATTACTGCTTGAAAATGACTGATATGACAACTGCAATGTCCACGCTACATATATCAAAAATGGCGGACGAATTGGATGCGTTCAAATATTTTGTTTCATGCAAACAACATGAAGCCGAGTTCCAACTTGCACACCTAATAAAAAATAATGAACCCAAAAACATATGAAAAGTATGCGCATTTCACAATTTCTGATATACATTATGTAGGATCTTATTGTGTTTTCCCCATTTATCAGTAAACAACTCGGTGTCTTTTGTCGCTAAAGTTTGCCAAGAGAAGTACACACAATATGGATCAGCGGTAGGAGCCCTCTAGTGTAACCTGTAACAAAGAACGATTGACTGTTCTTCCAGAGAATTATTTGAATCTTATATATTCCTTTTATATATCTCTCACTACTCGCGAGAAATACTCGATCGTTAATTTAGGCATCAAAAGTTACAATTAAGGAGCATGCCAATATTGAGCCATGCTATTACCAATGATCGGCGCTACACTAAAAACTAATTTTCATCCAGACTGGACCGAAGTTTGTAGTAATATTCGACCACGTCCCAAATCACCCTCACTTCCAATAGAATCTATCGTTCAGTCAATGTTGGAACAAGGGTGAACCTAGCAAGCGCCAAGCCTGGTGGAATTATGAATCAATGGTAGGCTGGAAACCGAAATTCGTTGAACACCGATATCGGTGCAACATTATATTCGTTGGTAATCAACATTGAATATTTATGGATTGCCAAGCCTCGCCTATCAACATTGCGTCAAGCTATATTTCATTGTCAGCATTGGTGGAACCTAAAAATTTTTATATGGGTAGGTGTTAGAATCGTATTCGGTACCAGTTAAAAAATTGTAACATGACTCTGAGTGGGAACAATTTTGTTGTTGTTGAAATCTGGCATATGCAACCTTACCAAAATCAGGCCATCTATTCGTGAGATCTCATCACAGCGAACTAAAAAATAAATTGTTATCAGCGTTTCAGCGGATAATCTTTCTTGGCAAAACTATCTGTGTTTCAATTTCAATTTTCCAACCATCCGAATTGAATTGTAAATAAAAATTATTGACTTGTGTATTTCCACTGATTGAATGAAAAATTTGTCTTTTGAATTTGCAGGAAATCTTTCTACCTCTTTATATTCTGGGTATTCTGATAGTGGTTAAAGTTTTGATACCAAATCCAAATTATCCAGCTATAACGACGGAAAGATCGGAGAAGTATTTATTCAGTAAATTTAATGGCAAAGAAAATCACACAATAGCCGTGGTGCCTAACTCTACGGAAACCCTTGTAAGTAATATTTCATTATCTTTCAGTTCAAATCTCTCTGTTATGAATTGTTCAAATGTCTTTTGTATCTTTGATAAGGTGAACGTTCTAAAGACGGACACTGACTCAGGATTGAATATTTACTTACATTTTTAGTATTATTAGCTCATGATTGATTGAGCCTTTAGTTTTTGTCTTTATTATAAAAAAGTGCGTCGATCTCTGGGACATTTACCTTATTGTAGATTTTTCAAACAAACTTTTAAGGAATAATAATAGAGTAAATGCACATAGCAAGATTGCGATTTCAATGCGGTTTAACTCTTTGGAATTGAAAGGATACCAATGCCGTGAGGTTAGCTAAGATTTTCTGTAAGATTTTGCCAAAATGGTGAAATTGAATTGAAATATCTCGATGTACCTCCATTTTTTGCCACTGGAAGGATGAGGATACAATCCATCATTTCAATAATTCAATCCATCTATTTTTCGTGAAAGTTGAAGACTTTGGATTTGATACAGATTTGAGATCTTATAACTTTTCTATAAATTTCGGACGCTTATTCGATGAATAATCAATTATATCTTGCTCTGGGCTGTTTTTCCTCTGTTCAAAATTATGCTTATCAAATATTATATCATCAACCTACCTAATCTTTTATATTCTCTTCGATTTAGGCTTTTATAAATTCCATGAACACTGTATGGCTGTCATTATGGGATCCGCCGAACGTCCTTCCCTTAAATTTTATAGTATTCGATTCGACGGACGATCTACAAGCCGCATATTGGAGAGATCCCTACAAAATACACTTGGCAGTGATTTTCGAGAACCCCTTGCCAATATCACAACGTCTTTTGTAAGTTTAACTATTTATTTAATTATTTATCAATGTTCCAGTATTTTATACTGGATATTTCTGCGATATATTGCAAGTGTGGATATTTCTGTTCCATTTCTATGTGACTTCTCGTTCTAAAAAAGGCTCAAAACGCCTGTCAGAATCTGTTAGAGAATTTCAACAAGTTTCTGAACAGTTTTTGTAATGACAATCGCTGACAATACTGCCGTCTTGAGCCAAAAGGTCGTATGTGAACAAAATTTTTCTCCAGTTCTTACATATTCATGTTCGAATAGCTTTTTTATGTGCGTTTCAATTCAAAAAATCTTTACTCCAATGAAAACTACGTGAAAAGCTGATTTAGACATCATGGCATTTGTATCATTTAACATCTACAAGTTGAAATAAAATGCTTGATATTCCAAAACATTCAAATTTTGACATATGGCTTTTTAGCTTACAATTAGGACAGCAGAATAAGTCTCAGAAACTCCACTAGGTTCAGTGAAGCTATGAAAGGCACGGAAAACCAGTCAGAAGCTTTTATACAGTTTTGTATCCGTTTCTATAAGTTTTTTGTATCACATAAAAAACTTATTGAACCAGAAACAAAACTTTTTGAGAATTCCTGACTGGTTTCCCGTACCTCTTGAAATCCTGCTGAACTTGGTGAAATTTCTGAGAGTTTCTGTCAGCAATTGAAGGGTCGGATCGAATAATCGGTTGTGCGCTCAAGCCCAAAGCGTTAAAAAAATTTTTTTCATACGGGAAACTCTTGCACTTTGGCTGCAAAATATGCCCTTCAGGGACTATACCACTGTGAACGCTTAAAACTTGGGTGATTTTTCGGAATTTTTTGAAAGAAAAGTATTCCATCGAATGTTCTGAAACTTTGAGGATATATTGACTTATAACTTGACTCTATTATATAATTTTTTGGTACAAAAATATCGACATACGAGCGACTTATGCGCTGCCTTCGGAGGCGTAAAAAAACAAAGTTCCCCAACTGCTGCCACCATACCGGTCGCTCGAGTGGTTGAAATGAAAAAAAAAAACAAAAATGACGTTAAACTAGAAGGTATGCTCTGTACGGTGAACCAGGATTTTTGAAAAACATCGAAATCTGACAAAATGGCAGTGTTTTGAAAAAAAAAACCAGTGTTTTTTTGCCTAAAAAATGGTCGTTTGTCCGATGTCAAATCGACAATTATTATCAAATCAAAAAGATCGTGGTTCACCGTAGAAGAAATACACCCGAGAACATTTAGTTAAAATTTCAAGTCAATCGGTTGATTGCTCTTCGAGTTATGATGGCAGCAAATTTGAAAAATTCCATTTCGAGAAAAACTCGTTTGAAGTTTTCACTATCGATTCACACTTCGGGACACTTTCTATTAATATTCCAAACAAAATGTGGTGATTTCAACTAAATTAGAGTACATTCGATGTCAATTGCAGTAAATTACACTCCAAAATTGTCTCTGTCCCAAATTTCATTCCAAATTGTGGTAACTACAACAAGTAATTTTTTTGCGTGTAAATTTGAGAGGCAACCATTTGCTCTTTAGCAGGCTGGCATTCGGATAATATTTGAGATACGGCCTTGGAATTTTGACAGGATATTCTTAAGGGTACAAACTGTTGAAAAAGGTGAAAAAATCGATTTTTTGAAGTGTCACAGTGGTATAGCCCCTTAAAATATAATCTACCCGACTCGCGTCATCCTGTATGAATGAATATTTTTGGAGTAGAAGTTACTCCATTGGAACACTTTTTACCGATTTTCAAGAAAGATTTACTTTATAGGTTTACTTTGTAAACCATACTGACAATACAGTAGGAGCTACCAAAAAATGTTGACTAATTGTATGGAGTACAATATAATCCTTTATTTTTCTTCGTCCATGTCATTTACGTTTCAACAACAATATTTCAAAACAACACTGTGAAAAATTTTTATGGGAAATTTTACATACATGTATGTGAAGTAATTAACGCATACATGTATAGGAAATTTCCTGTAAATTTGGGGAAAAAATCCTATAAATTTACAGTGAAAATTCTGTAAAAACAGTAATTTTGATATATTTTTATATGAAAATTCTTGGACGTGTACAGGAATTCGCTTTTCTCGTACAAGTATATGAAATTTCCTTCACATAGTTATGGGAAAATCCCGAATATTTTTTACAGTGAATATATTGCATTTTCAGGTACACAATAAGGACAAATCCGTCATATATAACTCCGCCATCGCCAACACAGTTGTATTCTTCTTCAGTTACTTGTCGAAGAGACACACGGCATTGGATGAGTGGCGTTTTGTCAATAGAAACTGGAGGCTCCTGTCCTGTTGACGATTATTTACACTCTGGTTTCTTAGCACTACAAACTATCATAGATTTTACAAAAATCAAAGTAAGTATACAGACATTGAAATCTCGTTTTCTGGATTCGATGAACTTTTGGTTCTGGAAATTTGAATTGTGTTTTAAGAAATGATCAGTCCTGATTTAAATCCAGGTTCAAAACGTTAGATTCCTATAAATTGCTTCAAACTGCATTGAACGCTTTTCATAATTTATCACATATTTATTTGGGTTTTTGTTGTTTCTGATATGTCAGTGGTTCCTTGGCTATATCATCCCATATAGCACAAATGTCTCGGTAATATCTTCAGAATATTTTGCAACATTCTAGAGATATTGTAATATTGTCGGAATATCCTGGACATATTACTGAGACAATTGTGCTATGTAGGATAATACTGTTTCAATACTGAATTGTGTAATCTTTGATGAATCTCAGTAATATTACGTATCAAAAATTTTTTCGATTGTACAACTTATTCAAAAATATACTCTGAACCGGAAATTAGCATATAGTCGAAAACTAGAACAATTAAATCTTATTTGGTCGATTCTTGCTTAGGTTTGGAAACATAATTGAAGTCTGTTAGGAATACAGTGTACTTTCTAAAAAAACAATCAATTCAGACCTAATGGATTAGATTCGTGTAGATCTGCAGAATGGAAGAATCTAAGCCCACTCAGCACAAATATTGCTGTGATATCCCAGACCCCTGGCGAGAATGAAGCGAGCTCTAAGCGTGCATATCCGCCAAATTACTCTCTAGAGATTATCCATCCCTTCTCACCAGACATATACGAAAAGAGATAGATAACCTCTGAAGAGTAATTTGGCGGGTATCCACGCTTAGAGCACGCTTCATTTTCGCCAGGGACAGCAAAAAGCTCTGAAAGCTAGTTGCTCTGAGAGAAAACATATATGTTATCTTTTAGAGCTTTGTGTTGTCTGGGATTATTTCAATACTATGTGTTATCGGGAGTTGACTTTGATCAATTTAGATCTATGGAGACCCTGGTAAAAGAATCTCTCTGAATCTCTCTGAAAATTTCACGTTTCGGAGAGATTCAGAAAGAATCAGAGAAATTCAGAGCGATTCAGCGTGGTTCAGAGGATTTCAGAGACTAGTGGATTGAGAGAACTTGTGCTTCGAACTTTTCAGAAGGATTCAGAAAAATTCAGAGGAACTCAGAGAGATGCAGAGAAATTCTGGGAAATTCAGAGAGGAACAAATTCAGTAAAATTCTTGGTCCTGCATTTTAGAGGCGTTCAAGGAGTGTCAAACGCTTTCAGAGATAGATGAATTCAGAAAGATTGTGCGTAGAACTTTTCAGAAATATTCAGAGGAATTTAGAAAGATTCAGAGTAATTCAGAGAGATTTAGAGGAATTCAGAGAAATTCAGAGAGGAATTAATTCAGTAAAATTTTGGGTTCAGGATTTCAGAAGTATTCAGGGAATGTCAGAGACTCACAGAGACAGGTGAATTGGGAAAATTGTGTGTGGGATTTTTCAGAAAAATTCAGAGAGATTCAGAGGAATTTAGAGAGATCCGGGGGGGGGTCTGGGAAATTCAGAGAGGAATGAATTCAGTACAATTCTTGGTCCTGCATGTCGGAGGCTTTCTGGAAGTTTCAGAGACTTCCAGAGGAAGATAAATTAAGAAAAATTGTGCGTGGAATTTTTTAGAAATATTCGGAGGAATTTAGAAAGATTCAGAGTAATCCAGAGAGATTCAGAGAGATTCAGAGAAATTCAGAGAAATTCAGAGGAATTCAGAGGAAGCTTTGAAATCTGAATACATTAAATTCCGGGATATTTAGAGGAATTCAGAGAGATTCAGAGGAATTCAGAGGAAGCTTTGAAATCTGAATACATTAGATGCCGGGAGATTTAAAGAAATTTAGAGATATTCAGGTAAATTCAGAGGGAGGTTTGAAATTTAAATATATAAAATTCTGAGGGATTCAGTGATATGCGGAGAGATCCAGAGGAAGTTGAAGAATTCGGAACGTATCACTATCGGAAAAGTCTCTAATTTCCTCTGAATTACTCTGGAATTACTCTGAATCTCTCTGAAATTTGTCCCAAAATATAGAGAGATTCAGAGAAATTCAGAGAGATTTCAGAGAGATTCAGAGAGATTTTTTTTACCAGGGGATCTAATAAATTTTTTCCCAAAAATACTCAAGTTTTACACCTGAACAAAGTAATTTGGAAATCAGAGGAAAAATCCCTCTCAATCAGAATAGATATTTCACTTCTGTCATCTTGAATTGAGAATATGCCTCTACGATTGGGAGTTTTTCAAACAAATGAACATTCTTCCACTACAAAGACTAATCATCTCAAATGGAGAGGAATACTTTTGATACTGTATACATTTGATACCAGAGAATAAATTACATCAAAATGAGAGGGATACTGTTATTTTCATATTTTTTTTGGGTGTAGAACCGACAGCGCTGGCCCGAGAACCGTTTCTTCAATCGACGTGAAATAGAGGCGGCCGCAGTCCTTCGTTTCACATCGATTAAAGAAGGAAGAAAAATTTCTCGGGTCGGCGTTGAAAACCGATCCAAAAGTGGAGGAAATAGGCAGTTGATCCGCGTAAATCGCGATTGATTAACGTGAAATTTTTATTGATTTAGATTTACATAGATTCAACTAAATCTATTCAGATCTAAATAAATCTAAGTAAGTAGATCTACGTAGATCTAAATCATTCTTCCTCGGGTTCTCTATCCGATCCCCAATTTCTTCAGTTGAAAAGAGGCAAACTGAAATTAAGTACAGTCAACTGGGGTGAAGACAATCATTCATTTTTAATGCTGCAATCGACATTTATCCCTGAAAAAATGCTGTATCCTGAAAATCGCCTCCACCCCATAGTGATCGGCTTTACCCCAGTTTACGGTAACGACTAGATGTAAGATATCAAGCATTACACTGAGAGAAAGGGTCCATTCAAATATTCCACAGCTAGGAAATTTAGTCACCTCTCTAAAATCTTTGCAGTGAGATTTCACTCTTTAGCCAGCCAGAAGTGAGTGAAATTTCCACTCTTTTAGAGTGATATTCTAAGGTTTGAGGTTAGAAATTCACAACCACTTCGACGCTAGAGTGGATTTTTCACTCTAAAAGAGTGAGAGGTCACTCGAAACAAGTGAAAATTCCACTCGAAGCGGACAGGCTCACTTCTGACACTTAGTGGAGTGAAACGTGCGATTTTTCACTCTTTCAGATTTAGAGAGACTGTGAATGAAAATTTAGTTGCACTAACTAAATGTTATTTGTTACGACCAAATTCTTCATTTCCATTGAATTTTGAACGATTTTATTCATATTTCAGACAACTAGACTTTTATTCACCCCAACTAGAGTCTAGTTAGCGTGAATAAAAATCTAGCGGCGGCAACTAACATTTAGTTATCCCAACTAGGTACCTTTCTCTCAGGGTAATGTTCAAATGGGTTATTAAAATCTACCAAATTAAAACCGTTAATTCTGTTTATCCAGTTGGATGCAGGAACTAGTGAAATTTATATACCTGATATGCAGTTTCAACTTTTTCCGAAAGAAGCCTACACTGCAGGTATGAATTTTCCTACTTTTGCAAGTCTCAAGTTTACAATTAGGCTTTACCATATAAACTCGGATACAATTTTCAGATTGGATGTTGGTGTTCAGAGTTGTCGTTCCTCTCTACATGGTCTTAGCTCTCTCACAATTCATAACGTATCTCTTAATTCTAATAGTAGGAGAAAAAGAGAATAAGATCAAAGAGGGAATGAAAATCATGGGCCTGAAAGATTCAGTATTTTGGTAAGCGAATGTTACATGATTTTCGAAATTGACGAAGAGAACTCATCCTTCTGAGGTGTAACAAATATTTCTTCTTTTCAGGTTGTCGTGGTTCATCATTTACAGTATTTTTGTCTTTCTACTTTCCGCCGTTGCGGTAGTGTTGTTGTTTACTTTACAAATGTTCCAACATACTCATTTTTTACCAATATTCTTATTGGTTGTATTGTATAGTTTCTCCGTTATCATGTTGGCGTTCATGATAACACCTTTTTTTGACAAATCACGTGTAAGTATATCCAATTCATTCAATCAATTCAATAATGAAATGATTTTTCAAAATTGAACGTAATATTCTGATTGTAATCGTTTGAATCATTCTCCATTTCAGACCGCTGGGGTGTTAGGGAACTTCGCGGTGACGATATTGAGTTTAATGTATTTCATTCAAGTCTTCGTGGATGATTCTAGTTCAATTTCATACTGGATAGTGTCTATCCTTAGCCCTTCAGGAGTTGCTTTAGCGATGGACAAAGTAAGTTAAATTTTTGACAAATTCATATTGCTATAAGGTCATATGTATATCCTGTGGTGATGGGCATTGTTAAAAATAGTCATTAAACTGATAAGTTAGAATAAAAATCACAGAAGATTCAATGGAAGATGAGTGTGCAACATTGACATCAATTGAATAAAGGTGAATTCCAATCCTAAAATAAAGAGACGCTGAAGTGGTCTTTCTGGTTAAGTTTTTGAAGAAAAAATTTCTTTTTCCAACATTTTTTTTCATAGAAAAAATCAAGATATCGTTTTGAAAATTTGTAGGTATGTTTATTGGACCTTAGATATTACAAAAAAATTTTGTTCAGATTAAAACATATTTTCTTTTCGTTATACTAATTTAAACAACAAAAACACTAAAAAATCACGGTGGGAGTGATTTGGGACGACCGAATGATCGGAAAAAGAAACAAAACAAAAGGCAAATTATTCCTTGTTCAAGTGGTTATCGCATGGACTTATAGAATATTTTTGATTGATCAAAAACTGTCCGATTTGCAACCGATTTTCCAATTTCAAAAATCGACTTTTTTCGGAAAATGGCAGCTATTTTGTTATTTTTTTGAAGAAACAAAAATATCCTACTCCATGCGATAGGCACTTTGACGAGCAATGATTTGCCATTTTTTAAAATTTTTTCTGATCATCCGGTCGCCTCAAATCACTTCCAAGGTCATTTTCTACTGGTTTTGTTGTTTAAACACGGAAAGAATTAGTGATCCAAATTTTCGTTGACTAGTATGTTACTTTTGAACGGAGCACAAATTCGAGAAGAATTCGTAAACTGGGTTTGAATAATTCGTTGACTTCTCATTTCGATCGTCGGAATAATGGAAAGAATCAACGAATTATTAAAACCCAGTTTACGAATTCTTCTCGAATTTCTGCTCCGTTCAAAAGTAACATACTAGTCAACGAAAATTTGGATCACTAATTTTTTCCGTGAATTAGTATAACAAGAGAGAATTTTTTTTTCTAATCTGGAACAAACATTTGTGTAATATTCAATGTTTAATAAACATACCTATAAATTTTCAAAATGATATCTCAATGTTTTCTCGAAGGAAAAAATGATTGAAAAAACAATTCTCCTTGAAAATCACAACCAGAAAGACCCCTTGAGCAAAAAAGAAACAATCCTGTATCAGTCAGGAAACGTAGATCAGTAAATTCATTCATACGGGATTTAGTCAAGATTCAACACAGAAAAAAATGTGTCCGTGGAATACAAAAGTGATAAAACTTCTTCAAAATTTTCCAAAAAGTTTCACAAAAGTACAGTAACAAGTTCAACAATTCCGAATATCGGGTCGGCCTAAAGAGGGGTTGTGAAAGTTCGCTCAGAAACCTCACTTTCGTACAGAACGTATTTGAAAGATGGTAAAAAATGTAAATTCTAAAAGTTTCACAATTATTTCTCTTTCTGATTTATCATACAAAGTTTATCTTCTGCATGAAATATGCGCTGGTTGCCAAAATTATACTTTTTTCTATATTTAGAAATTTACCAAGTTTGCGGAATCCTTTAAATTGACATTTCTAGATCAATGCGTATTCTTTTCTCTTTTTCCTTGTCACTTGAGATGTTTATCAAGAATAAATTCATTTTGACCGGATTTCATGTTACAAAAATCATTCGAAACTTGGAACTTTCAGCAATGCCACCACACTGCGTATTTTTCACAAATGTTTTCCATTATTTACAGGCTCTCGTTTTGGATTTACAAGGCGAAGGAGTGAATTTTGATAATCTCTGGTCTGGTCCGGGGATGCCATTTGGTGGAAGTTTATTAATGATGATGTTAGACATCGTTTTATATGGTTGGTTAGCATATTACCTCGATTCAGTTGTACCAAGTGAGTAATTTATGATTCGTTTTTTTTTCGAAAGCTTTTTGAATTTTCTTTAGCATAACTTCCGATCCGTGAATATTTATGCACTATTTCTTCGCAAAGTTTCAACATCACCATAGAATTGTGCTAAAAATTAATTCCAATCTCCTCTCAAACGCTTTGAATTTTTCATGAAAAGCTTTCAAAAATTCCTAATTGTTTTTATCTAGAATTTTCAGTTGAAAAAAAACTGTTCCTCCATAGTAGCTAGAACAATTTTCACTTGTATCCAATTGAGGGTTATCAAACCTGACACGATTATAATGTTTTCAGGTGAATATGGAATCAAAAGGCCCCTTTTATTCTGTTTCTCTCCAGAATTTTGGTGGACGAAGAAAGTCCAAAGGGTGAGTGTGAAAAATGAGGTAGACTGTCAATTCCTTGAAAAATCCTTCGATGAATCATTTGCCATGCGGGATAAAGTTGTAAGAAAGATCCCAGACAGCAAAAGTTGCCGTGTAACTGTTGCTTCATCAGTTTGTGCTGTATTGTTGGAGGATTATTTGATCTAAACATCTTCGCAACATCACGATAACAATTTTCAAGTTTCCTGCACGTTGCTACACATTTGGCGACCTCTCAGCAACTTCCCAACAACAGTTGCTCCGTGATGTTGGGACTTTGTTGCCAATTTTTCTAGCGCTTTGCTGTCTGGGGAGTTTTGATATATTTGGTACACAATAGATGCATGAAGATACCGAATCTTTTCAAATCAATCGCCCCAGACAGCGAAGTGCTAGAAAACTTCGCAACAACTTCCCAACATCACGGAGCAATTGTTGTTGGGAATTTGCTGGGAGGTTACGTCGCCAAATGCGCAGCAACATACAGCAAACTTGAAAATTGTTGTCATGGTACTGCGAAGATGGTTGGATACATGGAGCTATGACACGTGAGATCAAATAATCCTCCAACAACAAACCACAAACCACAAACTGGTGGAGCAACACTGAAGCAATAGTTGCACTGCAACTTTTGCTGTCAGGGGCGAGTATTTTTCGATACTCGCTTCATTTTCATCAGAGTGGCAAACAGTGTTTCCACGAAGGGATTTCTCTCTTCATTTGATTGGGCTATCTAGTTAATGCAAGGTCGTGATTGGTCAATTCTCTTAGAAAGAGGGATCATGTGGAAACACTGGTGGCAAACCCTGGTGAAAATGGAAGCGATAAGGAAGAGTAAACGAAGCTTATACTGGGAGGTAACAGAAACGTTGATGCAAAGTATACGAAGCTTGAATGGAAAGGATACAAAGAGTATGTGGAACGGGAATTGAAACAAAGGAAGCGTATAAAATTAAAGAAAATAAAATTAAAAAATTGAATCCCATAGTGAGAATCGAACCAATGGTCTTCACCGTGGAGGACGAGAGGCTTATCCATTGAGCCATAGAATCCTCTTAAAAATATTATTTGAAGTCAGAATAGGTAGGTTTCGCATACGCTTGATGTAACTCACTATTACGTTACATAGAGCGTGTGTGAAACGGGATCGAGAGCTGATCAAGCGTATAAGGAACGTATGATATCGTCACTCCACAGCAAGCGGGCATCACACGTTTGAGGAAGAAGGAATTGAAATGTTTTTCGATCCGTATACGCTTCCTTCGCTCTTTGTATATACGCTCCATTTTCACCAGGGAAGATTCTGCATGCACATTCTATTTCTCAATTTGAACAATGAGTTAAATTATTCACAACATAGTCTTCATTCAGAGATAGTTGAATATCTTGAGATTTAATCCTATAAAAGGCATCTTCGTCCAACGGGGAGTCCAATTCTTTTGTTCCTGGAGAAGACGCGAATCGAGACGTGGAGCCCGTGGTGAGGGAAATGAAAGGTCGCGAAGCGATTAAAATAGTCGATCTCTACAAGTCCTATCAAAAATGTCGTAAACCGGAAGTGAAGGCAGTGAATGGGATCAACTTGACCATCTACGAGGGACAAATCACTGCGATCCTAGGGCACAACGGTGCAGGCAAAACAACTTTGTTCAACATTCTGACGGGTCTAACCGCACCCACCTCGGGAACCGCTCTGATTTTTGGTTACGACGTACGGGATTCGAACGATATGCAAATGATCAGGAGCATGACTGGGGTTTGTCCTCAACATGACATTCTTTTCGATTCGCTAACTCCGCGCGAACATCTGGAGTTCTTCGCTGCAGTCAGAGGAATCCCCAAGGCCATTACCGAACACGAAGTATCGTTGTTTCACTCATTTACACTTTTGTTTTATTTTTATCAATCAAATGAGTTGAAAACTCATCCTTGTTTCAGGTGAAGAAGACCTTGAAAGATATCGATTTGACTGAAAAAGCAGATACTTTCGCGAAATACCTGAGTGGTGGACAAAAAAGAAAATTATCAGTTGGGATAGCAATTATCGGCGATCCGAAGATTATTATTTTAGACGAGCCAACGGCTGGTGTCGATCCCTACTCGCGAAGACAGTTATGGTCCTTATTACAGTCTAGAAGACACGGCAAAGTGATCCTTTTGACCACACATTTTATGGACGAAGCCGACATATTGGCGGATCGAAAAGCGGTTATCAGCAAAGGAAGATTGAGATGTTGTGGCAGTTCGTTGTTTTTGAAAAACAAATTTGGCATTGGGTACCATTTAACGTAAGCTTGAACACCATCAAATATTTCTTCAAACACTTGAATGGTTTATAACGGGTACCGAATTTTGTATACATCTTGTAATAAACCTCTCGATAATTCACCAAGATTTTAATTTTAATTACAAGAAATTTTTCATTCAATTCGAAAAGTTATTTTATTGTTTCATCGTTTGTTTTTTGAGACTACTCTGTGATATTGGTGGTAACTTGATTGTTTAGATGACAAATGTTCAAATAGATCGCGTGATAGTCAACGGTGTGGTATTTTTATTAAATTTTAATTAGTATATCAAATTAAACCTGTGCTTTATAATATTCTATTGTACCCATTTGTTTCGTGTTGGAGATGGTGCGATATTTCGTTCCAAATAATGGAAAGCTGAAACTGATTGATAAATTCTATGTGTCGCGATATATTCGAATAGATAAATCTCTGTTTTCTAATGCAAAGGAAGTATATCTTCTCTCTAGTCATTCAGAGTATCAACTATACAAATAAACTATCGAAATATATCGTCAATATTTTCTCAGACACAAACTTAACTCTCGAAAACATATTATATTGACTTCCAGAATGAAAAGTGGGCTGTATTATGATCGATGTAATGTATCTGATGTACATGGGAACATTTTGTTTAGTATTTAATTCATCAATGATGGTTGATAAAGGGTGAATTTTTCTCAAAAAGCAAGATACATTGATCGCATGAATAATACAATATCAATTTTCTGATGAAGTTTTGATCAAACTTCGAGCGTTCACACAAATCCTTTTATACTTCAATCAATATTTTCTACGGTGTTCAATGATTAATAATAGAAACAATCTTTTCACTGTTTCATCAAAATCATCGTAGTCTCGTTTTGGAAGGAAATGCTCGGGAACACGCCATCGCTCGTTTGGTATCATCTCACGTGGCCAAAGCTGAGAAGGCCCGACGGCACGGACGCGAATTGAGCTTTATTCTACCTCACAATTCTGTAGATAATTTCGCCCCGCTGTTTTCGGCGATCGAACACGAAATCCTAACTAAAACGAACAGGCTTGGTATTAGCAGTTACGGAGTATCTATGACTACTCTCGAAGAGGTGTTCTTGCATTTGGAGAAAAATGAAGAGACCGAGTGTACGATGGATAATTTGTCGAAAAAAATGGTACGCAATCGTGCACTCAGTAGATCATTATCTTTGCAATCCAAGAGCACTTCTTATCAAAGTCTACAGAACGAAGGAGTCACTATTCAAAATGATGGACAGACCAAAGGTAAATTATTTGATTTATTCTAATATCCTTATGCATTTTCGACTAATCTGAGCGATTGTTACAACAAGGTGCGACTGAGGTACCGGATGGCGCTCAAAACGATCACATATCTCCAGTTCTTGGCCTTGGATTGGATCCTATTAAAATTCGGCCTAACTTTATTCAAACGCTTTACGCTATGTTACGTTTAAGAATACTTCGACTGTTTAGGAATCTTCAATTACTCTACTTTACGATTGTCGCACCACTCGCCCTCATCTCTCTTGGTCTTTTCTTACACAGTATTCAGAGTTCAGAGATCAAGATGCAGTCACTCGAACTTAATACCGGTGAGATTAACGTGATTCCTGCTACTGGGAAGGTTTTATAACGATCCATGTAATTTATACAGATACTTACGGAAGAGAAACAGCAATTTTATATCTCAATAACACTCAACACGACGTTACTCCTCTCTTGGATCGACTGAGTTTGGATATAAGCCATATCGACGAGTACGATGGAAACTTCGGGAATTTGTTGAATATTGCTCCACACATGGCAGCTTTGAAAATTCATGAGTTCGATAATCTAAATATCAACTTGACAGTTATATATAATGACACCATGCAGCATTCGCTACCCATATTGATAAATAGTTTATCAAACGCTTACTACAGGTATGGATTGTATGGTTTCCAACACGAATCATTGCTTCTTCATCACACTTCGAAGTTGATGACAAATTTTCTAGCTTACAATTCTTCTATTTATAATTCAATTATTGTTAAGAATGATCGTGTAGATAGATACTTAATCAAAATAATCCACAATTTTTAGTTGTATCGGCAGGACGGGAGGAGATGTAAACAAATATCTTTTTTCTTCTTAGATATGTTTCGATTGATGTTTGTTCCTGCTGTACGTGTGTAGATTACGAACAATGCTTTTTATCAGGGGTGGACTGGCCACGTGGAGAATGTAGAAAATTCCACATGGATCGTTGTATTTTTAGACTTTGGACCGCAAAACTCTTATATCGTTTCTTTTGATGTGTCAAAAGCTAATCAGCATGGTTTCCAAACCATTTTAGGAGCCAGTCCGTCCTTGTTTTTTGTAGAAACTCCCATTCCGTTATCTCTCATTGTGCTGCAGTAATTTAATTGAATTTTTGTCAATTTGAATAGGTTAATGTCTGGCACCGATAGTGTAGAACCAATTGAGGTGAAGACACATCCCTTTCAACAGACATCTCAACCGCAAGAATTCAATATAGGTACAGCCAGTTCATCCATTTTCATGGGAATGGATATTGTATTGGTACCGATAACATTGGCTGTGGATATGGTTTATGATCGAGAGGTGAGTTACATCATCTTGGAAAAAAGTACAACATGCCACTGGAACGTTCATGTGAAGGATTGTATATATTTCAATTGGATATCCCGGCCAGCAAAGAGCTCCTAAATTTGCGGTTATGCTACTAGCAGTGCCACGGCAGCAACGTAGTAGCTTTCCCAGGATTTTGGCACTACAAACTACCATAGCATACATATAATGCAAACTATAACATAGCACTAGCTCAGTGCTACCAGTATTACCAGGGAGTGCTATCAAGTAGTGCTTCCATTTCCATACATAAATCAAGTACTGTATGTACAAAAATGCTTTTGAATGTATAAGTGGATGGTAGCGACGCTGCTAGAAGCGCTGCCTTGATTTTGCTGGCTGGGTATCTGAATTATACAGGTATTACCCTGTAACCATTTACTCAAAAATTAGCGAATGATATGAGTATATTCCGTGCTACTCAAAATGTTGAACAAATTCGGAAGAAATTTGAACAGAAGCCGCCACGAACCCCGAAGAAACGACTGTTTTTTTTTCAGTTTCGTGGCAGTTTTTGTCCCAACCATTCCGGATATCTCCGACATTTTCAATAGGGTGACTTTGGTCCAATCTAGCCCTTAGGAAAGTTCATCTTTTTCCTCAAAACATGGAAAAAAATATGGAAATTTTACGAGTTTGTGGAAATAGACAGGGAAAACTTTCGATTGGACTCAGATTGGTCCATGGTTTTTCAAATGAAGACGTAGATATATTTTTTCACAAGGGCATCAGGGAGTTTCTCGATTTAATATAATTTGAAAAATAGTTAACAAAGCGTTATGTTGTTTTTAAAATGAGAACAATCCATAAGACCATTTATACGTTTTTTTCAGATAAAAGCAAAGAATCAACTGCGAGTAAATGGTTTATCATTCTCCATGTACTTCCTCACATATTTCATCGTCCTAATTGGATTGATGGGGTTCATCTGTATGTGCATGCTCGGTATTATATTCCTCTTCGATGTGCCTTCACTTCAAGAACCACCAGCCCTCATCACGCTTGGTGGTTTACTGATGCTCTATTGCCCATCATCGATTCTATTCTCAACGTGTTTGAATTATATTTTCGACAAAACGGATTCCGCGCAAAGCATATTACCCAATATCGCTACATTCTTTGGTTTGGGACCGTTCATTCTAGTTATGATACTCGACATGTTAGGTCTTGGTGAGTAGCTTCAATTTTAGATTGATAAAAGGAAATTGAATTAATCAAATAAATGATGTTGTGTGGTGATGCGTGTTGTAAGTAATATGCAATGATTTGATTCCTAATAATGAAAATGAAGAATAGGAATTTAATTGTATTGAATTCCTGCTCAGCTTTATGCAACGATTTTAGCATAGAGTTGAAGTGTTGAGTAGAGTCATCATCAATTATAACAAAGATAGCAAAAATATTATAGGAGATGTGATTTTTCTTTCAGGAGAACCAGCAGCTTTTGCGCTCCATGTTGTTTTTTCCTTGGTGAACACAGCTTACATACCGTATGCGGCTGTATATTACGTCGAACGTGTTCATTTGATGTGCTCGATGAATAGAGCTTGTCATCATCTCACCATATCGGATTATGTCACTAAAGAGATTGTGGTGATGGCATTGAGCGTCCTCGTGCATTGTCCATTGTGGTTCTTTGCCCTTCTTATATTTGATATATTGAAGAGCGGAGGGAATATTAATAATGTTTTTAAATATTTTTTGGTAAGAATTATGAGTTGTTTATTTTTCAATGAGCGCATATCAACATCTCTTACGAAGAGTATGCCCGAGATCTAAGTAGATCTCATCAGATCTAAATTTTGGCAAAAATCTCCACAAATCTGTTCATAACTCCTTACTTCTGAACATCTCACCGTAGGTAACAATTTTTGGAGTTTTCTGGTATCCACTCACTCCCAAAGATTCTAATTTTGCAAGGAATTCAAAAAGATTTCTGAAGATCTCTGGAGATCTCTGTGGATCTCCGTGGATCTTTTTTTGCCGAAATTCAGATCTGAAGAGATCTACCCTGTTACAAAAATCCAGCTAGGATTCCAGATCCGAAATTTAACTGCGTTGCTAGCTGAGACTCCACCTGGGATCAGGAATCCCAACTGGATTCCATGTGAGATTTCCAATTCTAACTGAGATTCCACCTGGGAACAGAAATTCCAACTGAAATCCCACGTTGGAGTTGTAATTCTAGCTGGGATTCCACCTGGAAATAGGAATCCCAGCTAAGATGCCACAATTAAGCAATCAGGAACAATTTATGGAGAATTTAATTCAATCGACCAACACGGTTTATAATACGGAGACTAATTCGGATATACCAGCCGTAATAGTCTTCGTTATATTCTCTAAACTATGCTACATACTCTTCATAAGAGAAGAAGATATGATAAAATAAAACTCAATCCAGAATGCTCGAGGAATTGAGCGACAATGTCCAATAGATTGTTGTCGAGTGCGATTTATGGATCATATAATTTCAATAATCTTATGAATTACTCTTCCAGCGCGACGGTAGTTCTATAAGCGAAGAAATTGTAGAAAATTCAGATGTTGGGGAGCACGAAGATACGGATGTCAAAAATGAACGACAAAGGGTCTTCAATCTAGTCAATTCTCCCCCAGTCCAAGAACCACCCGTTGTTTTAGTTCAGGTAGGGGACATTTGCAAATGTTCACTTTCAAATAATATTATACCATATATACTCTAAAATGTCCGTAGACAGCACAATGTTTGTTTCCGGACAATGCTGGGACGTTTATGGAATGTTTACAAACATTGGATACTCAATTTTTAGAAGGACAGGAAAAAACCCTGGTAAAAAAATTTCTCTGAATCTCTTTACATTTCGGGATATTTTTCGGAGTAATTCAGGGGAAGTTAGAGACACGTCAGATGGTGATACATCCTGGAGCTCTCCAACTTTTTTTTTGAATATTTTTGAATCTCTCTGAATCCTTGAGAGTTCTATTTATTCAGATTCCACAGCTTTCTTTGGATTTGTCCAAATCTCCCTGAATCCTTCTGAATTCCTCTGAAAAGTTCAACGTACATTTTTTCCTAATTTACCTGTCTCCAAATCTCCACGAAATACCCCAGATTTCCCTGGAATTTTGAACCAAAAATCTTACCGAATTTATTTCGCTCCGAATTTCCCTGAATACCTCTGAATCTTTATAAAAAGTTTAAGACCCAATTTTTCCCAACCCGCCAGTCTCTGAATTCTTCCGAATCTTCATGAATCACTGCGAATTCCTCTGAATCTCTCTGAATTTTTCTGAAACGTGAAATCCCCAGAGAGATTCAGAGAGATTTTTTTACCAGTGGAATTTAATTGGAAAAACTTTCAACATAATTTATATATAAGTTATATTAGAGATGTGCCATTGTACTAACCGTTTTGAAGTTCTGAAACTAACTCTTTGGTTAGGACTGACTCTTAAATTATGCCCTGTGAAAGACGTAGAAGAGGTGTTCCGAACGTTCTGGAACGTCCCAGAGACACGTTGTGCTGTCAAGACAGTACCTCATAGAATGTAACTTTTTGACTGAGTCTCATTGAATTACATTGAAAGGAATTCTATGGGTTGACTCAATTAGGGTAGGTTGATTAGGAAAATCATTTTAATCACACAAACTTGACTGAACTTTACAGAATCTTAGGAAAGAATACCGGCAACGAACGCTTGGATCTTGTGGATGTTGTTCCAAACGTGAAGAGGAAGATACTTCTTCACAACTACAAAAGAAAGTGGCTGTGCGAAATCTTTCTCTTGCGGTTGAACCAGGAGAAGTTTTTGGCCTTCTAGGTCATAATGGAGCAGGGAAAACTAGTACTATGAAGATTATTATAGCCGAAGAGGCTGCTACCAGAGGACGAGTGTACATAGGTGGTCATAATATAAATTCTAGTTTGAGCGAAGCGTTCATGCAAATGGGGTATTGTCCACAGCACGATGCTCAGTGGAAGAATATCACCGTCAGGGAACATCTTGAATGTTATGCAGCTATTCGTGGTGTGCCATGGGGAGAAATAGAAAGGTATGATTTGATCTATTTACATGAACTTTTTCTTGCTCAAACCAGTCGTTTATTTGCATTTTTTGGTGGTTCTTGTTCTAGTTCCTTTCGATAGGAACTAGATTGAAATGCGTTGAATTGAAAAATCAAAATGAAGCATCAACATGTTTGTTACAGGATCGTAGATCTTTATCTCACTGGTCTGCAAATTCATGAACACGCTGATAAACAAACTCAACAATGTTCCGGTGGGACTAGAAGAAAATTGAGTTTCGCCATGGCCATGGTGGGAGGTCCAAAAGTGGTGTTGATGGACGAACCTAGTACTGGCATGGATCCAAGATCAAAACGGTTTCTGTGGGATACAATTCTTGCAAGTTTCCAGGTGAGATGTCATGTCAAAATATCTTTGTCATGGTTTATTTTATAAAGTGAGATACATTATTATTATCGAAAATATAGTAGGCGAATTTTCATTCCTATCGATTATTGTTAAAATATTAAACAGTTGACACATCAACAGGAATTGAAGTAGATATACCCTAGTAGAAATCACTCTAGTCATTCTCTCGGCTCTTGCAGGGACTTGCGAGGCCTTAAATATTAAAGCCTTTTAATATCCTGGGCAATGACTATCATAGCATTCCTCTATTATTTCAAATTGATATTGAACAAATTTATGAATCCAGGGAGGACGAGGAGCTATTTTGACAACACATTCTATGGAAGAAGCAGACGCTCTTTGTTCGAGAGTGGGTATAATGGTCAAAGGTGAACTCAGGTGTCTTGGATCAACTCAGCATCTGAAAAATCTTTACGGAGCTGGATATACTCTTGAAATGAAACTTCATGGAGGTGACTGTACACCTACCACGCCTTCCGGTGACAGAATCTCGGAACTGAAAGAATTTGTCGCTGATCTGTTTCCGGATGCTACCTTAGAAGAAAGTTTCGCCGATAGATTGGTATTCGCGGTACCACAACATTCTGTAACTTCTCTGGCAGAGTGTTTTACACAATTGGAAAAAGGTAAGACGTATTTGGATTAGATTTGACAAGTAAGTTTCCCAAGGCTGTCAATCGGGTTAATATTGCTCAATATTTGATTGCAACATAAATCATTGAATAATTCTTAACAAAGGAGTCCTAAACGAAATATTTTGTTTTGTTTACAGCTAAGTTGGAATTAGACATCGAAGAGTATAGTTTCAGTCAAACCACGTTAGAACAAGTGTTCCTCAAATTCTCTCATTACGACGAAGTGAATGGTGCGGAATAACTATAATCTACATCATGACCGCTATAGGAGTCCAGAAAAATTGTCAAGTTGAACGTACAAAGTGAACCGATTTGATCTCAATAAATTATCCATCGGGCAATGACATACAGAATATATAAGTGAACTTTATTTCCCGTGGAATAATTGAAATTCGAAGATCGGCCATCATCGGAAGGGTGATGTTGATAAATCTATTGTGGATACTCATTCTCTCTTTTGTATAAGCAACCACGATCATGTGAGAAAACCGAATAGTGTGTTCGAAATACCTCCTTCCCTTCTTTTAAAGAAAATGCGACAATCGCAAATGTCATTATAAATTGTTAAATGGTTGAGTGCACTGAAATTTGTAACGTGTATAATGATGAGTTGAAAACCCAATAGCACAAGGATACATTTGAAATATTATATAGTTTAAGTGACCCGTTCAAATTCCAAGAATACAAGTTAGAAATTTTGTATACATCCGCAGTATATTTTATATATAAAATTCGATAACAAACATTCTATATAATTAAATAAGATGAATAGAGCAAAAATATAAAAGCAAACGTTTTAACGTTCTCCGAATTTTCGCGAGATGTATACGATGTTTAAGAGATGAAATCACGAGGGACTTTGAAACGTCTGTTTTTAGGTTGATGTTTTATCCAAGGTACTTTTAACGTTCATTCTGCTACTTGAATAGTTAATCGGTAGCGTTTTTTCTTATCGCTTTCTTTCATCGGAGAACGTAATTCATTGAAGCGTATTTTTAAAAGAAAAATACGAATCACTCTTATTTTCTGTAATTCTCCAACCCTTGGGGATTTCATGTTCATTATTCATACACAGCTAATGAAAGATTGTTCATTTTATTCTCTTGTATGTGTGGATCACTGAATCACATTATCATTGTAAATAACATCGATATAGTTGATGCACTTTCTGTTTCAAATGAGTATTGTGATGAATAGTTGGAAATTTGTAGTGATCGTGAAAAAAAAAACAATGATCATGGGAATAAGTCGTCGAAGATTAATCGCTTCAAATGTACAGATGATATGGAAAACCATTGTTTTAAAAATTTTTCTATAAATCTTATTTCCTGGTGGAAAAGCGTCTTTCGAATCGCATTGAATACCGCGAACTTTGCAACAATAAAGAACCATTAAAATCAATAGAAACTACTCAAAGTATTATGAATAAGTTTCAATCAGTTTGAATGATAATTTATCATTGCAATGTTTTGTATTAAATCTCATTACTCAACGGGATTCGCAGAACATTTTGACCAGGTTTGTGATCAGTTTCGTGAGAATTTCTTCAATTATCTTAGTTCGATTCTATTGCCGCTATATCACATTATTGGAAAATTAAATCCTGTCGCAATTTTGTTGAAGCTACAAAGGAATATATTACATTCGAAGGATGTTGGTTTTAACTCATTCGCACAATTCAGTTCAAAGCATTACGGAAAACACTGTATCAACAGTTTTACGAGCTTGGCTTTATAGTGATGAGAATTGTTATTTATGAAGTCTATATAGATTGTATACAATTCTAATTCATTTGACTTTTTCGAAGAAAAGTTATTCAAACGTTACTTGTAACATTAAATCCATCGAATTAATGAAAAGAGGATTCAATTTGCATCAGAAATGACGCATGAATAATTTTCCAGAATGTGAGAAACTCCTCTATCAAACAGCAGCTTTTGTAAAATAAATTTATACGGTGGTGTTTTATACTCGCGGATCGATATTGCATTATTCATCGAAACTTCATAGATTTATCATGAATTATCGATACAACTGTCAATGAAATCCAAATCATCTAACAGCGATCTCAAAGATCATTATAGTTTCAAGTTTTCAGAGACTTATTTAAATCCTGTTGAATCATTTCGGCTAAAAGATTTGAGGGGAACATTTTCGGAATTATGTATTGTTATTTCAGAAAAGAAACACAGATGTTTTATTAATAAATCACTTATATTGAATATCTATTGAGAAGTTGAATCAAGTAAATTCTATATCTTTGATACAGTATTGGGGAAATTTTATAAAGTGTTTTGTCGATAAATTTTCAAAATTATTATACGACATTTTAAAATTCAATTCTTCATGTGATAAGTTGATGTAGCGCAAAATTATAGCATTTGTGAAAGAATTGTACTCATTATTAGCAATTATTTCACAAATTATTCAATAAAATCTCACAAAACATATGTATTAAGATTCATAAGTATTTAATATGTTATTAGCTTGATTATATATGTAAAATTAATGTAAATTGATATGTAATTCCGTATTGATAATTCATAACATCAATAGGATGAAGTCAAATAAAAATAAAACTAGGAATAAAATTATGTGCTGAGATAAAATGTATGCTTTAACTTTTTGAATAAGTTATTAAATATTATTTTTTAGTCTTGAATTGAACATTAAACTGTGATTAAAGTACATATGTATTTAAATGATGGCGTACTTTTTCATGGAATATATTCAGCTATAAAAAATCTCCTGTGATATATGGTGTCATATATTTGCAATATTACCGTCCTAATTTGAAGGAGCATCGTTTCTTGTCAGATAATTCAATCGCTTGTGATTGAATCAATCAATATTTCTCTGATAATTTGTCATTCTTAATGTAAATCTTATTCAAAATGGATTGAAGTTCGATTCAACCGTAAATTCGGTGAAAATTCATTCAATCCAGCGATCCGATTGGAAACTCAACAATGTTTTTGCTAAATCTCATTCGATTCGATTTGATCAGATTCTGAGTCTTGCTGAAACATGACCCACCCAGCACAAATATTGCAGTAATATCGCTGAAATATTACTGCGATATTTCAATATTGCTGTAATATTACTGTAATATTATGTGCTGGGTCATTCAACTGTGATTTTAAACTAGTTTATTTATTCTCTTTCTTTCATTATACATTCTATCGAATTAAAAAATCCCTAGAATTCAAATGTCAATTGCCTGATCGGTTAATATGGCTATACTTGCAACGCGTTTCAGGCGATCAACATAGAGATTTGTTTAATCACGATATTTTCCTCATGGAACTACACACTACATTGAAAGAATTTTATTTAAAAAATTCCTGTGAAATTTGATCGATCGAGAAAAAAGTGGGAATTCTTGTAAAAATTACTGTACATTCTGTAGAATTTGTAAGAAGGACAAAGAGTAAATGGAACAGATTCGAAGAGTATTTGAAGCGAAGTTTGGAACAAAGGGAGCGTATAAAAATCAACGCTCCATGAAGAGTATGAGCAATATAAGAGGATAAAAATTTAAACCACTCGACGAGATTCGAACCTATGATTTTTATCATTGTAATCCAGCGTCGTACCTACTCAGCCATGGACTGCTATGATATGATTCCTGACAGTTTAAAACCGATACTCGAAGTCTGTATGGAATGATCCGCATTACCTTTCATGGAATGTAACAGTACTCTTCCCAAAACGGCATTGAACGTTTATAAAGCGTATTGATAACGTATAATTTCAATGCTTCACACCAAGCAATTATTATACGTTTCGGCGAGAGGAGGTTGGAACCTCTTTACGATTCTTGTCAGCTTCGAGTGTGCTTACTACGAGCGTATATTTTCACCAGGAAGAAATTCAAAGTATATACGAAATGGAAAGAATAAGTTCGTAGAATTTACGAATGAAATACGAAGAACATATGATGAAAGTTCATGGCATATTCGAATGAGACTGTTTTAAATATACTTAGAACGTACATAGTACATTCGAAATGTACGATATTCATTCAATCAACGTTCGATTAGCGTACCGTCGTATATTCGATTACATACGTTCGATGAATATAGCACCTATGAAACGGTCTCTGGGAATGTACATAGAACATATTCCGAATATTTCAAGAACGTTGATAGTATATTCTGGTGCTACTTGGGTAGTTGGGATGATCGCTTGGTGTGAAACAGGTAAAATTGGCTTCTGGTGTCAATTATGGTGTGAAAAATTCACAAACACCCCAGAGAACCACGGTGTTGAATTGATGTATTTGATTCCATTAGAGAACGGAAATCACACCCACGAAATTTAATAAATCACCCTGGTTGAAAAATCCGATTGAATTCCCAAGTAGCACAAGAATGTTTGGAATATTCTATGAACATGCACAGAATATATTTTGATACGTTTCGAATGTCCTATGAACATCCATAGAATATTTTTACATATTTGAATGTTCTATGAACATCTATAGGATATTCCAAACATCCTTGTACTACTATGGTTCTGATTGCACTGATTGATTCCTATCGATTCTCATGCAAAAACTCAATTCAAACCGATAAGAACGATCGAATGAATGGGTTCGAATCGTGTTCTTGCATCGGAATCAATCTGCCCAATGGGATTCTTTAACCAGAGCATCGTTATTTATCTTCTCGAATCAACTCTTTGCAACTAGAAACATCATTTGGAGAATGTACATGTAGAGAAATTTCCAGCTGTATCAGCTAAATTGTAGCTATTACAGCTGAATATTCTAGCACCCACAGGATACCTCATTTTTCAGCAACATTAGCTAAAATTTAGTTGACCACGCTGAGAATTTACCTATTGGAGTGAAACAAATACCTATACATCTCACAGTTATTTACTTTCTTCTCCCTGGTAAAAAAGCCGGATAGGAACCCGGACTGAGTCCGGATAGGATTCTCGGGTCTTCATCCGGGTGTATCTGGGTGCGTATACGGATTTTGCGGTGGTTCTTAATTCGGTTCTATCCGGATCCTATCCGGATTTCAGTACTGAATATTTTCGGAAATCCCCCATGAAATTTGGATAGAATTCATTCGGCTGTTTGTTCGAGTTTCATTTCGGATTTTGAAAAATATCTGTACCAAAGACCCGTATAGGATCCGGATGGAACCGGATAAAGAATCCCTGGTTTAAAAAAACCATTGATTCTCGCCAAATCTCACTAAATTACAGTTGAACTTGGACAATGTTCTGGCCGAATCTCATCCAGCAAATGTCAATGAGATTTGGTCAGAAAGAACAGTCGATTCTCGCCAAATCTCATTGATTCTCGGACAATGTTCTGGCCAAATCTCATTTAATTTCATTTTTCAGAAGTAATGGATTCTTTTAACCAGGGATCACCGCAAAATCCGTATACGCACCCGGATACACCAGGATGGAATCCCAGAAGTTGCGTACAGGTTTGATTCGGATCATTATCCGGATTTCATCCGGTTTTTCTACCAGGGCTGTGTACTGCAAGATTTCTCTAGTCGAAAAATGGAAATAAACTTGAAATAAGGTAAGAGACCCTATACCCGATCAGGGACTAGAACCCGATCATTTTCATTATCACATGAATTTACGCGTAAGTAATTTAGCTAGAAGTTTTAAATGAGAAAGTTAATTCTCGATCCATTAATTACAAAAAGTGTTTTGGTTGAAGAATTTTTGCACAACTAAACCACAAAAACCTAGTATATAAGGACTGATCTGGTATAGGATTTCTTACCTTATTTCGGAAGTTTCCATTGTTTTACGATCGGGAACTTTTGGAAACAACATACTTTCGAATATTTTCCGTTTGTTTCCACTTTTCGACTAGGGCTTTGAGCGACAATAGTTGAATACTGTGTTATACGGATACCAATTCAGCAACATTAACAATTATTTGAGAATTAAGAAAACAGGCAGCTAATGTATGTAAATTTAGATCGATTTACGTGAAATCTTTTCTCGTACATCCACGTAGATCTACTTAGATTGAAATCATCTTTCGTCGGGTTTATATCGAGACATAGCGATCCAATTTTCAAACAATTTGAAACTGCACCGCAAAGAAGCGGCAGGTGCAAACTCGGTTGACCCTTATTGCGTTAAATGAGAAGTCTCTGGTAGGGTATACGATTGATCGTTAAAACACCAATCAACTCTGTTGAAAGTACACGTTCTGCTCGCGTGCAATGTCCAAACGTTCAATTGTACGAGCCCTCTCGATCCCTTTGACGATTCCTTTATGCCCATCGAGGTTGCCATGACATTCAACTACAAACGTAGTTAAACGTTACCTTCACGTTCCACCTTGTACGGGACTAACGTCAAATGATTTTTATATTGTTGTTTGTGAAACATACAGTTTTAACCTAAAATGTGCCTTTGAAAATAACCAATCATTCTCTCATTAAGGAAGATGGTAGCTGGAAATATAGATCTGGTGTTGAGCGAGCTTGGATGGGAGAATGGATTCCGAATTCCAGTTGCAAATGAAGAGAATAAAAGACTCGAGGAGGAAGTAAGGATTATAGGATATATGTGTTCGGTTATTTATGCGGAATTACTTAAAAAATATAATGTTTCACTGTTGCATTTTTGGGTGTAAAATGATATTTGATGCACCTTACAGGTATTTTTTCTATAAAATAAACATGTATCAAATAATTTTCAATGATACAAAATCTTTGTTCACAACATTCTACATTCATAATATGTTTCATTTCTCTCAAATGAGTTTCAATGAGTGGTAATAAATCTCCAATGATACGACATTGATTCATGTTTGAAAAATCTCATTGAATTCATTCTGAACTTGTTCAAAAACCGTGATAACCCAGGGAAAAAAGTTTAGATCTGACCAGATCTGAACAGATTCATTCAGATCTGAAAAACTGAAATTTTAGCTTGCATCCCAGATAACATGTAAGCTTGTTACAAGCTTGCCATACTTGTCATTCGAGGCTGCTACGACTCTGCTGCAAGCCCTACAAACAATGATTAATGGCGGTTCAATGGCCCGCTGATGGCCCTGCGATGTCGGTGAAGAGCCGTTACTGGGCCTTTGAAACGCCTACAGTCGTGTTTGCTGGGAGGGTTTTGTAAGCTTGCACCATTGCCCTGTGTCAACGAGGAGGCTTATGTCAACCTTGTCAAAAACTTGCCTGACAACATTGCAACAAGGTTAAATTTATATCTGGGATGTGTCAACACACGTGTTCAAATTTAAATTCATACATAAGGACATATCAGAAAATTTTTGGTAATCGAACAATCACTCACACAGCATTCCAATTCTAAAAGATATCTCAAGCCAAATTTAAGAGATCTTATGCAACATGAAAAGATATCTTTAAGAGATCTAAAACAGTTCTTATTTCTAAAAGATTTCTATAAGATGTCTAAAAGATATAATCTCGGGAGAAAAGTTTTAGATCTTTTAAAAAATGTCTTTTAGATGTCTCTTAGAAGTGAGAACTGTTTTAGACATCTTAAGGATATCTTTCCATGTTACATAAGACTTGCTCAACTTTGCTGAACAGTTCCTCAAGATATCTTGGAGACCAGAAGTGCTGTGTGGGCAATTGTGCATCAAAATTAAATGAGATTTTCAATTCAAATCTATTAGATCTGTCAAGACTTAGTCAGACCTATTGAGATCTGGATCTGATCAGATCTAAGCTTTTTTCCCCGGGTAACAAGTGCTTACTTGAAATGTTCTTGGGTTGAACTCGAGTTATCCGTACTGGACAACCATCGATGTTTTATTTTCGACTTCTGTGAATTATAAATGGCAGATGAAGGGAGGGATAAAAGATGTGTATATGAGATAGAGATGGAAAACGAAGAACTGTCGTATTCTCGTTGCAACCCTGTTGCAAAAACCCAGCTGGGTTCCAGCTAGGTCCGACCATGCTGGGTAGGACCAGTAGGAATTTGGTTACATGGTCGAACCATGTCAGGTAGGACCAAGCTGCGTAGGATCAACCTACAGGAGATCAGGTTGGTCCCACCTGGGCTGGTACTATCTAATATAAATTCTTGTACGATTTATCCAAAGACAAACACTTTTCTTGATATTTTGGAATGAGGCAGATTTTACGATTCGGTCATAAGACTTCCAGGCTGTTTGCACTTACAGTACACTTACATTGGTTGATATTTTTCTTATCACGTTTTTCAATTAATCCTGGTATAAGAAAAACGTGCATCATGTTGGTTTTTCAAAATCACTCTGATATCGGTGCACTTGAAATGAGTCAAGTTTGAGTTGGTAAAATTGGAATCAGGCCAGTCTAGCTGGAACTAAGTTGATCCTATATTGGTTGTTAAGTCAGCCGACATGGCCTGTAACTAGTCCCAGTTGCAAGCAAGTTGGTCGCATATCGGACCCGGTTGGAACCAAGTTGATTTCATATTGGTTGTTCGGCCAACCATCGTGGTCTGTAACTGGCACCAGCTGATACCAAGTTGGCCCAGCTGGGACCAAGTTGGTTCCTTGTTGGACCATGCTGAGTTTTTTCAACAGGGACCAACGTCGAATCTTCCCTGCATCCATCTGTTTCCACCGAATCCAAATGGTTGTCTTGCACGAGTGGTTTTCAGACAAACATTCACTAAACTTTCACATCAGTTACAAAATCATCCACCGACAATTATTGTCTTATAAAATCTGATTTAGATCGCGCGGAAAACGGAGAAAAGGGTGGCGTTGAATGAAAAATTAGCAGTCCTCGAAGAAAGAGTCAAAAACATTGAAAAATTCAATAAGACTATTATCGAGCATCAAGATTCAAATCAAAAGTTTCTCGCGATTCATTCCGGACAACTAAAATCGGAGGATCATCTTTATCGTTTGAGTGACAATATTGAATCGAATCTTCGTCAGGAGATGCGTCGATTCGAAAAAGAATGGCAGGAGATCAATGAAAGAACCACAAATTTACAAAAAGATTATGAAAATACAAAGAAGAAATTAGCGAAAACACAAGAGGCGATTAAACTCGATAAACATTTTTTAGCCAAGTTAGAGGAAATTCTCAATCAAAAGGAAAATGATTCTCAGCTCATAAAGTCTTGGTTGAAAGAAGATAGTAAAAAGTTTCAGGTTCGTATCATTCTTCTCTGTGTCTCCATTCTTTGATAGATAAGACGATTATTATTGCTGCGAAAAAGGATACCAAGAACACGAACGCATCCATGTGGAAATTGCAGTTACTCCTGTATTAGCTGTTTCCAAATTGCCAGGTGTTTCGCCAAGGCAAAAAGAAGACTTGTCTCGCGTAAGGCTTTGTGTCGGAATTTCAATCTTCCGGTACTGGTAAATCATTTCCTTCTCACCCTCGCTCGTTACTGCTTTTAAAAGGTCGAACCTTGGAGATTCTTTAATAGATAGCTCATAATTCTTATCAGGAATTATATAGCGACAGATCACTTTTATTTGTAGGAGTGAATTTAATCGGAACAATTAACTTGAATTGCCTTTTTCTCAATGCAATCCAGAAAAGCATTTCATAGACACTAAAATTACTACACGAAAAAGAAAATACAAGACACTCTCTTATTTTTCTTGTTGAACCACAAACAGGAAGATTTGCGACATGAATTTCAACATGAACAGCCGAATTTTACATTGTGGAAAATGTGAGGAGTTTTTCTTCACACCGTTGGTGGATAACACCGGTGAGGAATTGTTTTTCCATGAAATATGAGGGATTTTTCCACCACTTTGAGGAATTTTTTGGGTGTTGAATCCTCCACAAATGAAGGAAGAGTCTACTAAATTATGGTGAAAAATTCCTCATCTCCGGGGGAACTTTGCTGCCACCATTTTTTGGGGTGAAATTCCACGATCATTTTTTACAGTGTACTGTACGCTTTATAAAATTGAATTTCAATTTTGCCTATTACTACTTCTACAGTATTCGTAATCTTCCTGTTTCTGTTTCACGAAGAGAAAGATGGGAGAAAGTCTTATTTCTTCCAGCTGCATTTTCCTCTGTGCAAATGTGAGCCAAGAACTTGGGAATAATTCGATAAAATGATGAAAATTAACCAATTAGATCTTATTCCGTATCAAAAGGAAATCTGGCTGGTTGATTTTTCACATTTCTTTGAATTATTCTTGATTATTTTGCGAAGAGAGATCTAGTTTTGGTAATTCCAAGGTCTACATGATGCTCTTAAATGCTGTAATTTGAAAAAATTCTCAAATTAATCCTCCCTTAAATGCAATCTTATTGATTTTGATCGATATAAATCACGAGATTCAGAGCTTCCAGTTATTCCTCATCACCATTTATATATTTATTCATTCATATTTTACACTAGAATTGAAATAACTGATATGCGCTTATGACCCAATTTTCTGAGGAAGGGATAAACGTATAATTTCATGTTCAGGAATTGGAATTAGAGCGACAAAAATTGAGCGTTGAATTTGAAATGCATCGTCGTGCTGTAATTCAAGCTATCACTCAAGTGCAAGAAATGGAAATCGTACATAAACGAACACGAAAACTGTATCAAGAAGCTCAAGAGGAATACCATGGGATGATAAATCAATGGATGCAAAGCGTGGAAGTATTTCAACAAAAACACGATAACTTACAGAATACTTTGAGGGTAAGAAAAAACTGCATTTACAAATTCCATAATTCAGGATTATTCGAATATTCTCTTTATTTTTGTGGAAAAAATTATTGAATAAGGAAAACCATAATTTTCATTCAAGAATCGAAGAATCATTCGTCTCTGATTTTTCTTGCTAGGAAATTGATTCGTTGCGTGAGATAATCAAGGATAAAAGGAATGATGTACAAGAAACGGAAAGTTTCTTGAAAGATCAAATCAATAATAATAAACAACTGGAAGACAATATCAAACAATCGGAGAAGAAGTATGCTTTTTTGAAGAACGATCAGAAAAAACTTACGGAAACCACAAATTTGTATATTATCGAGGTAAGATGATCATTTATATCTTGATGGAAATTTTAATCGGAAATACTCTCATTGATTTATAAAAATAAATCCTCGAGATTGAATAGGATTCTCGTTGATGAAGTCCATAAAATCTAATCAAATGGAAAATTTGAAATTTTTTAATCAGCTTTACCTACAAGATTCAATCAATTTATTTGATGGATGAATATTCCTGCCATATTCTTGAAATTGAAGATTTCTCATTTTTTCCCAGATTTTTTCGGAGTTTTAAAAGAATTCTTCTGATATTGGGAAAACTCTTTACTATTATTATTTATGCTCCATACACAGGTTAATGCGCAAAAGAAAAATGTTGAACAAATAGCTCGACGTACCGAGCAATGCAGAACCGAGACAAAACGTAAAAAAGCGGATATACAACAGAAGTACATGAAATTAGAAGATTGGAAGAAAAGAATCAACGATCTAAATAAGACTCTGGAAGAAATAAGTCATCAGAAATTGAATGTGAAGGATAAAACTAAGCAGTTGGAGCAAATGATTGAAGTATGATTCAAATTATTATCTTTTTTTCTTCACATTAATTTAGTTATTCCCAATATTTACTATTCACTCCTACTTATTCGAACAACGTTGAAAATTTGTGGATGATTTTGTAGAACACCCTAATAAATAACTCAAAACTCCAGCGATAACATATTTTATTTTATGAAAAAACAGCAAGAGGAGAAACGCAAATCCCTGAACAAGAAGGAATTGAAACGTCTTGAAAATTCAACTTTGCGAATCAACAATCAGATTTTGAGATTGAACAACGAAAAAAAGATTTTAGAACTGCAGTGCCAAGCTGAAAAGAAAAAAGTGGAATCATTGGATACGCAGTACTCGAGAGTGGAGAAAATTGTCGATGAGAAGAGAGAATTGTCCTATCAAGTGGATTACAATGTTAAAACATGTGAATTGAAATTGAGAAATCTAAGAGGTAATCTTAGAACCAAGGAGGAAATCGAGGAAGATGAAAAGAGAATTGCGGAACTGCAAAATTTGTTGGCCGAAAAGACTGCTGTTTCTAAATTATTACAAAATCAAATTCATAATTTGGAGGTACCAATATTTTTCTTTCAGTTCGCATGATTATTTATATAATCTACATCACAATCCGTGTGATTTCTAACGATTCCCTCCAACAGCACAATATGAAGAAGATTTCCAATAACTTAGCCAATGACGATAACGAATTAAAACGTTTGAGGAACAAAAAAGAAGATTTGATTCTCCTGGTCGAAGCAGGTGAGAAGAAATTAAGGATGGAACAGAATCGTAACGAGGAAAAACAAGTGGAAGAGAATTTAATGCGTCTTCGAGTTTCTCAAATGAAACGAATGCTCAGCAAATTCGGTGATAAAGTGTACAATTTGGAGAAATATCGCCTTCAGTTGGACGCGGTAAGTGGAATTTTCGGTGTTCAATCTAATACATGAGATATATTTTTCAAAATGATTTCCTCGTTGTATATTTTATGGACGTCGATTTAATCAACTCGTTGAAGGGCTACTTTAATCTTGGTGTTTCCTCTTAAGGTGCGTGACGACCCTGAAGGCATTTTGCTCGACTATACCCACCTCTTCGAGAATACTATTATCTTTGCATGCGACAATCATCGTATCCTATATTAAAGGGATAAGAACGACGAGGTGGCGTTATCTGGCAAAACTTTCTGGTATATCACATTACTTTGGATTAAACTCATGAAGAATTATAAAATTCTCAGAGATGAGGCTCCGATATCTTATCTATCAACGCGTGAAACTTGAATTTGAATCATGAAAAGAGTTATTCTCCGAATCACAAAGCATTGTTTTTTGAAATTTTTTTGTGACCAGAGGATGTGTTGAAGATATTCAACACTGTTGAATACATCATAATGTTATCTAATGCGTTAGTTTGTAAAAGCTTCGGGACATTTTATGTGTGAGGTCTCGAATGTCTTCTAAAACGGTTTATGTAATCATAAAGTGTCATATACAAGATCTCTACAGGAGTTCTCCAACTGACGCGTTAGATAACATCATAATGGCTTGAAGAAGCTTCCAAAGGAGCTCTTTGAAATTATTTACCTACATAATTAACGATATTCTCGTGGTATTGCTGCAATAGTATTGCTTATAGTAATTTTCTTTATGAGAGGTGAGGCTGTTGTAGTTTACAGTGGATTTGGAAACGAAAGAGAATAGAGATTTTTGTACTCAACAACCTGTATTCAATCCAATACTTCTGTAGTTGAAATCAACCAATAATTACGGTCCTCGAACTCTTGCTTTTCCTCAGTTTCTTTCAACATCGTCTCCCTGGTGAAAATTATTATAGACCTCCACAATAAAGCTGCTCACCCGAAACAGCTTAAACATGAACTAATAGATGGCTGGAATTATTCCCAGTAGAACTGCAGTCGTGTTCTTCTGGTTCTAAGTGCATCAGGAGCATAGACAGATATCTATTTGGCATGGATTTGCTTCTAATGAAACTAATCGGAGTATATATCACGAGAAATGTGAGGGGTTCTTGTTTATACAAAATGAATTCTAAGACAGCATCTGGAATTCAAAAATCCAAGACGTACACAGTACTGGTTGTCTAAAAGATATCTTCAGAAACAATTAAGAACAATGCGAGAAGTCTTATGCAACATGAATAGATATCTTTTAGAAGTCTTAAACTGTTCTTACTTCTAAAACATGCCTATTCATGTTGCATAAGACAACGAGTGTTGTGTGGGGTCACGTTCCTTAATTTAATTCATTTCAGTGCTGATACATCATAGGTTTGATTTCCCTTAGAAAAATCATAATTCCTTGGACCACTCTCCTCTACCTATGGGTAGAGACGAACACAATTAGATAAAAATAATTAAATCAGTGTTCATGATGTTTTCTTCCACATTGTAACAAGATATGTGAAGGAAAAGGTGTTCTCCAAACACAATCCAGCGATTGAATTATTATGTATTTGATCTCTGGATGGTTGAACAAGCAAAGATTTAATGAAGGTGTGATACTTTTATATCTCGAATATAACGTCTTAGCGTGAAAAGGTCCATAATATTTGATCTCATAGCGGAAACAACAAAAGAATACACATGGATGAAGATTCAATTATGAAAATGTGATATTAGTTGAAACTCGGCTTTAAGTTGGTTGCATGGAACAAAATATTTGAACGCATCCAATTCGTTCACCATTTTTGAATATATGTAGCGTGGACATTGCAGTTGTCATGTCAGTCATTTTCAAGTAGTAATTTCCTGTGTATCAATTTTATGAGATGGATTTCGATAAGCAACATTTACACCATTGTATTCTATTCTGTTTTCAAATGAATAAAAATGCTACTCAAGCTATGGAATTGATTAATACGACATTGGGTCAACATTCCGTGAGCCATTCAACCGTGAAAAAGTGGTTTACAAGATATCGTGATGGAAATTTCAGTCTTGAGGACGATCCACGTCCAGGTGCAATCCAAAAATTTGAGGATGAAGAACTTGAAGTTTTACTGAATGAAAATCCATGTCAAACTCAAGAAGAGCTTGCAGAACGGTTAGGAGTTACTCGTCAAGCAATTTCACTTCGATTGCATGCATTGGGAAAAATACAGCAGGAAGGAAAATGAGTTCCTCATGAACTGACGGAAGAAAATAAAAGACAAAGGGTTGCCATTTGCATGAATTTGTTTTCTCGGTTTGAGAAGCATTTTCTGCATAAAATCATTACGAGTGATGAAAAATGGATTTTGTACGACAATCCTAAACGTAGAAAAGCATGGGTTGATCCGGGCCAGCCATCTACATCAGTTGAAAAACCGAATATTCATGCAAAGAAAGTTTTACTCTGTGTCTGGTGGGATTGGGAAGGAATCGTTTACTACGAGCTTCTCGAACCTGGCCAAACTATTACAGCTGAGCGTTACCGGGCCCAGCTGATCAGAGTAAGTGATGCTCTGGAGGAAAAAAGACCATTTACGGGGCAAGGAAGGCGAAAAGTGATGCTCCTGCATGATAATGCACGTCCACATACAGCAAAACCAACCCAGGAACTCATCTTCAATTTAGGCTGGGAAGTTGTACCTCATGCGGCATATTCACCAGACTCAGCTCCTTCTGATTATCACTTATTTAGATCAATGTCGTCATATTTGAAGGAGCAGCACTTCATGAATATCGAAGATGTCCGGAAATGGTTGGATAACTATTTTGTTTCAAAACCACCAAGTTTCTATCGTGAAGGCATTTATCTACTACCCGATAAATGGCAAGAGAATGTAGATAATAACGGCGAATATTTTAATTGATAATTCTTGAAAGAAGTATTCTTTCAATAAAATTGAATTTAACACAAAAAAGCCGAGTTCCAACTTGCACACCTAATATATTCAGGAACACCAATCGCGGGATAAGTTAGAAAAATTATTATTCGTTAATTTGAGAGAATGAGAAGAGAATGCAAATGAAATTATTTTTCACGGAAATAACGTTTAGCAGCTCTTTCATTCCGTTGAAATGAGTACATATCAGTTCTGAGAATATAAAATCAATTGCAATAAACGTACATTGGGCCAAATATTTCTCCGAATTTGTTAATGATCCGTTTGGTATTCGATAAACTCAGTTTGTATCGATTCAATTATTGTTCCAGTATAATTTTCCCTCCCCTACAGGATATCATCAAAGTTATTCACAAGCAATTCACATCATTCTTCATAACAATTCCAATGAATTTCAATCAACGATAGGAAGATTCGATGTGTATTTTTTATTGATTATTTGAAACCGATATTCGCGTTTTTCAATGAATATCATATTATTAGTCCAGTGATTTTCATAAGCAATTATTCTTCTTTCTTCTTTCGCTTCCATTTGCTTTGATCGAATTGTTGTTTTGTTTGTAAAGAACAGCAAAAACAAAAGAATCTCTAACTTCGTGAATTACCAAATCTTATACACAAAGAGAAATAATTGAAGTGGAACTAAAACAACTATTGCTATTACTGCTATTGCTATGGATATATCGTATCCAGGAAAAAGAATGGAGTATTACATTTCTGCAGAAATATTACGAAAGAAAAAGATTGTACATCCGTGTAAGCCGAAATACAAAGGAACACGAATGAAATTAGAATCAAATGTCGGAAGACAAATTTCTTTATGAAAATACAAGATTTCTTCGTGATTCTATCTAAAGGGGAATAAAATGCTCCTCTTGGAGGACGAGATAGAGAAAAGAAGGTCGAATTCTATTAAGGTTTTCATGTTTTAAGATGTCTCAAAGGTTGTTATTGAAATGTATTTGTAAAAACATTAACATCCCTTCACCAGTTTCAAGGACTGAAAATTGGTGATCATTTCGATAGCTTCACTGTAAAAAATAATCGGAATTTTCCTATACGCAGCATTCGGAAAATTCTGGTTATGGGATGGGAAATCAATTTCCGATACATGTATATGAAATTTTCCATAAATTTAACTGAAAATTCCAAACTTTATGGGATTTTTACTATCATTTTGCAGTAAATTTCCGGTGAAATACGGAAAATTCCTAACGTATGTATGTGTCAATTACTTCCGAACATTTATGTAAAGTTTTCCATAGAAATTTTTTCCAGTGTTTCTGATAGAACAATATCTTCCATATAAGAGACAAATTTTGTATTCATTTTTTACAGAAGTTAAATATAAATTCTACAATTTGAGTGTGCAAAATATTTGACAATTATATAAAAATTCATTACCCTGTGGAATTCTTTTTAGTCTTCCTGGAACGCTAGAGGATGAAATTAATTTTCTCGAATAACGAAAGGATTTTACTGCCCTGGCACAGTTTCCAATATCGACAGCACTCATAACATCCATTCCGCAAGTTTATTAGTTTTTTCTCTTTTATATGAGAATCATTGTAATATAAAACCTCAATAAATGTCTTGAAATGCCATCAAAGTTCCACTCATGGTATTTGTCCAACCTCGATTCGGTGTTAACGTATTTTCCAATTTTTGTAACGAATATCTAATATCTCGGAATCGAATTTTTGACTATTTACAAAAAATCCGGCGATTCAGCGAAAAGTGACACTGCTACCACTTCCCCGCAAATAATAAATTCACGCTTCGTGGAATTCAACCAAGATACTTTCCTCTCGAAATTGGAGATATATATAATTTTTTTTGTCAATGCCTTGATTTGCCACATTTCTGTGAACATAGAAAGAAGAGAAGAAATGTCCTAAAGTGGAAGAGCTAACATCAATGCAATCGTTTTTCCAGACTTTACGCGAACGTGAAGCAGAAATTGCAGTGCAAAGGGAATCGCTCAACATCCAACACAGAGTAGCTGCGAGCGAATGTTCGGAAGTCAGATGTGCCATAAACGAGAGGAAAAATCGAATAAAGCAATTGCAAGCACGTTACGAGACTGCAGTTGCCGCTTTGGGTCAAGCACCCGATGGCGAACCAATGTCTTCGACGTACTTAACCATTCAGAGTACTCAAGAAAAGTACATGCTCCGAGAACAAGGTGATAAACTTGACGAGACCATTAGAAAAACAGAACAAGAAATACAGTGTATGGAGAATACACTGAGGATTGTCAATGCCTGCAACGACAAGTATAAAGTCAATACGAGCGCCATCGATCCCAATGGACCGGAAATGAAACAACAGAAGGAACTTGAAGAAGAAATACATCGGGTTCAACGAATATTGAAAGAAAAGCGGAATGATTTGCAACGAGTTATAAAAGAACTTCAAGTATCGTGTGTTTTATTTGTTCTTTCGGTTGACATAGCGATTGTTTGTCACTTTGTGAAAGTATCCATCTGTTTATGAAATTTATTGAATAATATCAATATTTTTGCAGAAGGTGCAAAACGATTGCGAAATTTTGCGCGATGATATCAATAGAATGAAAGAAGAGAGGGAGGATAGAGAACGAATTCTGATGAATTTGGAACATCAGCAAGCTGAACAGAAAGAAAAAATATCAAGGGCGGAGAAGAATCTTCGCAGAGCTTATAAAGATGTTAAATCCATGTGCCAGTGTAGAGATGATAACATTATACAGTTGCAAGAGGTATGAGAGCATTTAAGAATCAGGTAGTTTCAAGTGGGATTTGCAAAATGGTCCACCACTGGCGCATGACATTTTCTTCTATTCGACACATTCCATGATCCATCCAACTCTGTCTTATCTCCTCGAAGTAATCCCAGCAAACCCTGCACTGATGGCCCTTTACTGGGTCTTCGATAGATGCCAGCGATAGCTTTGACGGTCCTCCATTGGCAGCCTTTGATGGCCCAGCGCGTATATGTCCCATCAGCCAGCATTCGGCCACATAACATTCAACCACACCGTACGCCTTCATTGAATCACCAAACTTTATCCACTGATTGAATATGAATGTCAAGACACGAATTCATTATGAATTCAATATTATTTTTTGAACAAGAATCAAAAACGATGAATTCATTGAAGATTATAAAATGAAAAAAAACAATTTATTGGATGAATGGCATTCATCCGCAATGATTTTCTTATCCTCAAACATGTCGTTGTAATCCAACGTGAAAGAATCCTGAGAAATTCTTTGTGTCCACGGTCACCCATCCAAACTTCCACCCCTCCTGGGAATGCTGCACATTCATGATCACGTTCACAATTCATTGACGTTGATTCAAAAATTATTGAAAATATATCCTGATCATAAATCTACGGTACTTGAAACCACACACTGATTCATTCATACTTTTACACTGAATCAAATGTTGGGAAGAATATCTTCTTCACGAACAAGTTTTTTGTCGGGTAAAGACGTCCTATTAAAAATGTCCGACAGATCCTGACAAATTCCGGTTAAAATTCTGTCTGGTTCCGTCGGAAATCATCATGCCTGGGACAAAAACCGACCAAATCCTGACAGAAACTTATCTGTCGGACATTTGGAATAGGGCGTCTATACAACTCAAAGTTTGATGAAATGTTCTCATGTGTTGTTATTGAATAGTGAATCACGTAACCTAATCACTTTGTTTATTCACATCACCTCACAATATATTCCAATAAAATAAAACCTGCATGATTCACTCGATACAGGATATTAGGTATGATTTTATTTTCAATTTAAAATATAGAAATTCGTTCTCGAATGAATGAAGAATTCTCACAAAATATTAATTCAATGGGATGGGTTTGATCATCTGTTATAAAACCAACAACAAAGTTCATAAGAATCGCAACAGACGGCAGTACGGGTCATTACAATTCTGCCGTAATTTCCTGGCATCAGAAATGAACGTGATGCCATTATTGGCCTTCCGATGCAGAACAATGTATCGAGTGTCATTGCACATCCTGTAAAGGCCCAATACGTATTCACCAATGCCAGCATTTCAACGGCACTGCCAATGTTGGTCCTTCAAAGAACCTGACCACAGTGTTTGCTGGGATCATGTTGTCGGTCCATTACCAATTCCTTGTTGTATCGATATTGACGTAGTATCCCAAGTAGCACACGCACATTCTGAGAACGTTCTAAGAATATACGTTGAGGATATTCGAATATTCTATGGAGAATCTTATTAGGTGCGAATATATTCTACGCATATTCTCAGAATATTTGAATGAGACTGTTTAAAATATTCTCAGAATATTTGACACGAATATTACAGGAATATTCAAAAACATTTTATGAAAACTGAAATTTCCATCAGTATAAAACTACTGCACTTAATGAGGAACTAATTTACGATAAATTTTCTTAGTTATTATGTTTCTTAGATCACAAATTCCCAGCAACATTGTGGATTTATAACGATAGGAAAAATACATATGCTCTCAATCGAGAATCATAATATACGCGGTATTTCTTCAAACTTTATTACACTTTTGACGATAATTTTTCACACATGGCACTTACAAAGAGAATTTAGCATAGTAAAATACGCTGATGTAATTTTATTATCCTCCAAATACGAATTTAAATCATATATTGTCCTTGCGTCTGTAGCCTGTTAACAACATTATCCGCCATTACTGAATTCATGTCATCACGATACTTGCGCATGCGCTGCTCATCAATCTCCCTGCAAACTTTGTACGCATATTGTACGAATATTCCTAGAATATTCGAAACAGTCTCATTCAAATATTCTGAGAATCTTCTATGAATATTTACGAATCTTCTATGCTCTTTGTGAGAACATTCGATACAGTATATTTTACGGATGCTGTGAGAATATTCTCAGAATATTCTGTGTCACTTGGGATCGTTTTTTTGTCCATTTAAATCGGTTTCTATTCAAATTTATGAACCGGACATCCTCGTTCAAGACTGTCCATGCAAAGCAGTATTATTTGAAATTCGTCAAACGAATGACATCAGTTCAAAAACGGTGACTCCCATACAGCACAATGTGCCACTGGAACGTTTATGGAAGGTTTATAGAACGTTCGGAAAACGTCCCAGAGACACATTGTGTTGTTAGGGAGTAACCCTTGAATACGTGGAAAAGAATAAACAGTAACCGTTACTGCGAGTGGCAGTAATGGGTTGAGAAACAAATCCCGGATAGCATCGGGAGGTTTTCCGAACGTTTATGAAACGTACTTGCTCTCACAGAAAACGTCCAAATAAAATCCCAGGACGTTCTAAAAACGTCGCATGTACGTCCCAAGAACATACAAATGTTCCGTAATGTTCTATTTATCTTCACCAAGCGACGTTTTGGGGATGTGTTCAATAAAGGTGTCAATGACGTTCTGCGATACTACACATGTGTTTGTAAAGATTAGTTTCCATAAAAGTACGTTTGGGAAACGTAACGAGAACGTCCTGTGGTAAATGAAAAATACGTACTGGGAACGTATTCAGGTGCATCAAAAATGAACGTCCTCTGAATGTACTTAAACCTACTCCCCGGAGACGAAGTGCGCAAAACTAAGGTTATGTTTCTAAAACGTCCACGGGACATTCAATGCTGTCTGGGATGAAGATACAGTTGGATAGTGAAGATTATCTCAATCACCGTCATAGCTACTGCAATGAAATTTGTCATTACTGGCTGGACAGTAACGAGCACTGCGAAACGCAATATTGTATAACTGCACTGGAAAAAGAACCCAGTTATAGTTACCAAAGTGATTTGGTTGCCTCAAATATGTATCAATTGGTTTATTATTACCAAGATTTGGTAACTATCACCAGGATTTGGTAATAATAACTCAAGTTTGGAAACTATAACCAGAGGTCTTAGTTGTGAATCTGTATGTCGGTAATTGTAACTAAATATTCAATTTGCCATATCCAACTATCCCAGATAGCATTGAAAGTCCTCCGGACGTTTTAGAAACATAACCTTAGTTCTGCGCACTTCGTCTCCAGGGAGTGGGTTTAATTACATTCAGAGGACGTTCATTTTTGATGCACCTGAATACGTTCCCAGTACGTATTTTTCATTTACCACGGGACGTTCTCGTTACGTTTCCCAAACGTACTTTCATGGAAACTAACCTTTACAAACACATGTGTAGTATCGCAGAACGTCATTGACACCTTTATTGAACACATCTCCAAAACGTCGCTTGGTGAAGATAAATAGAACATTACGGAACATTTGTATGTCCCTGGGACGTACATGCGACGTTCTTAGAACGTTCTGGGATCTCATTTGAACGTTCTCTGCGTGGGCAAGTACGTTTTGTGAATGTTTAGAAAACCTCCCGATGCTATCCGGGATGAGATTTGGTAACTATAACTAACCCAGATAGAAAAATGTCTCCATAATGCCATCATAATGGTGACATGCACGTCAAGAAATGTTCGCATCATGGCGCCAAGGTGTTTCTGCATAAAGCATTGTTATTGGTAGCAAAACGAGGTAATGGCACCATAATTGAAACATAATGTTTACATTCTATGCATCATTGCAAGCTGTGCGGAGTTCATGATAGTATGTTTACTGCACGTTATGTTACAAAACATTCACAGCATGCTTTTCTATCTGGGTGAATCCTTCTCTCAGTGTGCCTCCAATTTTTTGATAATTACCGTCATTGGCAGTAACGTTTACTGTTCAATTTTCTCCGTGTAGGACGTGTGTTGTTTTTGTCAACATTGTGAAAAAATTCCTCCTGGAAATTCAGGAAATGTGACGGTAATTATTTACAGCCACTTTTTTTGTGAATTTTAAGAGACTCAAACTGAATTTCGCAGCATATTCTGAAAATTCAATAAAATTTTTTCTGGAAATTCAGGAAAAAGTGGCTGTGAAAAAGTTGTAGTCACATTTTCTGAACTTTCAAAAGGAATTTACAGTGAATTCCTGATGAATACAACCTTGCCAGCACTAGGCCATTAATCCACTCTCGCAATTTTCGCATCGATTATTGCACATTTTTAAGGGATTACACCTATTTGAACGGTCTGAAAAATCGCCTTCTTTGAGGAATGTTTTTCGTTGTGATAAAATAAATCAATGGAAATAAAATTTTGCAGGTTTATCATAAATATATTGAAGTATACAAAATAATTTTTTTCCAATTCCATTCTTCAAAATGGGGGATTTACAAATACTTTAAAAGAACGTGTTTTTTTTTGGAGTGGTCTGCGGCAGGACAAATAACTCCCAGAAAACAAAACGAACGAGTCCACGATCGCTCAATCTGATGGACATAATGATGCATCAACAATTGACCAATGGTTGTACTATCAGAATGGATAATGCGTGAATACTATCAATTATTGTACAATCATTGATGCACAACAGTTGCAGTAGTCTTCAATGCATGCATCATTGGTCAATAATGTGTTAACTTATCATATAGTTAATTGAAAAATCGTGAACGACTTCAAAGTGTCCATGATTGTACAATCATTGAACCACTTTGTTTTCTGGGCTCTTTCAATTTTTATTCAATCGACATGAAATTTCAACTGTAGCTTTTTAGATAGATTTTACAGAGGATTACACACGATTTTTGAGATTCATGGATGAATGTTTTGACTTCGAACTCGTGTCAAATTGCAAAAAATATTTGTTTTCCAATAATCGTGTGTACTTCTCTGATAAATTCAATGTAAATTATGAGAAAGATTTTTTTTTGTCCTAGGTGCAGGAATAAAGATGGGATTTGTCCTGTCGCAGACCACTCCGAAAAAAAACACGTTCTTTTAAAGTATTTGTAAATCCTCCATTTTGAAGAATGGGATTGAAACAAAAAATTATTTTGTATACTTCAATATATGTATAATAAACTTGCAAAATTTTATTTCCATTGATTTATTTGATCACAACGAAAAAAATTTCTCAAAGAAGGCTTTGTTTCAGACCGTTCGAATAGGTGTAACCTCTTAACTGCTGGGTTCAAAAATCTGATCAGTTCTCCTCGTAAACGTATAAGATATATGTATACAGATTGTGTGCTGTTTAGAATTCATACAGAAATTTTCTGTATAATTCTATGGAAAAATATATAGAATCTCATAGCTCGTGCCAAATAAAAGCAGGCATGAATATCTTTCACTATTGAACACGATTTACAGATGGAAGTAACATTGAATGAACTTCAAGAACAAAATGCTCTAGCGCTTCAAGATATAGCGGAGTTCACGATACGTCATATAGAAGTTGAAGTTTATGTAAAGAGGTTATTATCCGCCAAGAATATACATTTGCCAAGCGTGCCGTCGTCGAGACAATCGCCAATGCCGAGTCCATGTGGAAGTACAGAATTCACGTCCAGAAATGGAGTTGGAAGTTCAACAGGGAATTCAGTAAAAAGCACAGGACGTAGCATGATGGGTTCAATGGATTGTATACCGGAAAGTCAACAAGATGATACCAGCTCAGAAGAACAACGGGCAGGGAAACAAATGGGTGAGGGTGAATAACGTAACAATGGATGAATGCAAGAGTAGAATTATTGAACCTTCATGTAATTCCAAGTGGATATTGTGGAATATCGTATGAAATTTCTCCGAAAAGTTTTAGAGTTGTTGATGTTAGCCCATGCTGGACCGATGTTTACCCACGCTTTTGATTGAAAATTAATATTTGATACGCTTTCTACGAAGGTCTAAGTTGGACCTGCCTTCGAATTCAACCTCACTATTATTGAGAGTACCACAATATACAGATTGATATCATTCAGGTTTTTGACAGTATCGTAAAAATTGGTGATCGTATAAAGTTTTGAGATTAATGAATCCGTTGAAGTAATTTAGAAATATTTCAAAAGTTTCGATAATATTGGAGGATAATTCAACATTGAAGGTGGTAAACTCGTTTCTTCTGAGCTGATAGGTATTGATCCGTGGTGAATTCTATCGAATAGAGTAAATTCAAGTCCAAACAAAATTGGACGAAGGGTCATTGATATCTTCTTGGAAGCAGGGAATCTTTCACGGATGATTTGAGAAGAAGATGTAGAAGCATATAGAGTTATGTAAATGGGAGAAGGGGATTTATTCGTTTACCAATCTTGTGTTTCTATTCATGATATCGGTTCATTAATTCCTACATTTCGATAGAATAGAGAGAAAAAGTTGCTGAAACGGCAAATCTCAAAAATTGGTAAAACTTGTTGTTGAATCAGCAAAAAATTTACTATTACAGTGAAAATCTTGCTCTTTTAACAAGCACTTGCCATTCGGCAATCCGGCATTGTAGATATACAGATGGCTAGAAAATTTTGCTGAATTAGCAATATTTTTGCTGTAACAGCAACCGTTTTGCTAATTTAGCAAAGCAGATTTTTCGGAATCGCTTTTTCAGCAAGAATTTTACTCTGTGTGAATTTCATGTAATCGGAAACAATGAAGATTTTGTATCAATGTTTCTGTTCTCACAATGAAATTCACGGATCATTTATTTGCAAAATATTATGCATATATTATGGATTACGCAATATATTGTTCAATTCTTTACACAGCTGTGACTACTGATACCGGTAGGAAAAGTCAAAGGAGTATAAGCAGTCAACGTTTAGTAAAGTGCACAAGTTTCAGCAGTTCCATATCCAGTAGCAAGAAATAATTCTTCAATCGTCATAAATTATTGTTCCCTGTACACTTAAGAATGTATTCTCTCCGATAACAGGTTGACACAATAAAAAAATTCACAAACTTCATCTGTAATTTATTTTTTTGTATGAAACTTCTGAAGAACGATACCTTTCAATTTTATGACACGATATCAGGATACCACAGCTGTTATTGACAAAAGTTTATTATCGAAATCTTCTGCGATTGATCCTCGTATATAAGTATTACAAACGAAAAGATCAAACGAGTGGAGATGAAACATGTCAATTTTTTACTTAAAGTCTTCTTTCCTTCCACGAAGAACAAAGAACAGGCGCTTTTCCACTGACAGCGTTGGGTGATTTTTCATCGATTCCTTCTTGTTATGCTCTTCTTCGTTTTAAATTAATCCTCGCACTCAGGGGTTTTCGGTAAAAGTATTCATAAGTGAATATACAAGTATTACATGGAACGCTAGGAATAAAATATGAAGTTCTACTTGGGTTTGGAGATTTTATTTCATGACGATTTTCCAAGTCTTCAAGTTTTGTTGAGGATAATTTATAAATCACTGTATTGGAATAAGAAATTTAAAGTCTTTTGAAAGGTATTCAAAGTAAAGTGGGGCGGAGAAGTTCAAAGTTATTCGCTTGGAATGGAATAGCGTGGAAAAGTTAGAGGAGAGAGGAATTTTCAATAGGGTTGGTGTGGATCGGATAAATCTGCGTGGTTATTGTCGAGTGTACAACCTCACACACCTGTTCGAAGGAATCAAACAGGGTTACGCGGAAAAAAATAATTCGCTGTGGTAGCTAGTTCGTGTTTTTGATATTTGGATAGCAAAAAATATTGCTGCAGTAGCTAAATTTTAGTTACTATAGCAATCACTTTTGTTTCAATAGCCAAACGAAAAGATATCATCCTTCGAATCACGATTCTGAAATCGGGAAACAGGGATTGTCAAATATTAGAGATAACTTTCTTTTTTAGGAGTGAACATCGTAATATTCAACATGATTCAACCAAAAAACAGTACGATTCACGATGTTACATTTTGAATACACTAATTCCGTACATAAAGTCCTCCACTACACGGAGAAAAGAGTATTGCTGGCATAACAAGCAGGTCTGTTACTATAGCGCCTACAAAAGAAACTAGTTGAAAGAGCAAGAAAAATGATTGACACAACTACATTCTTTCGCTGACATGAACAAATCTGTTAACAGAACAACAAACTTCCAGTTTTTCTCCGTGTACAATTCTGACATCGTAATTTATAATATGATATTTTTCTCATGTAACAAATATTTACCATAGCTAATTCTTAGCTCTCCAAATATCAACATCATTGTTCTCCGTGTAGAGACAGCGCCAAACAGAGATTTGATAGCCAATACTTCTGATTTTTGCTCAGATCTACTTTATATTACCACTGATAAGTTCGTATATCCGGGAAATACCTTACCAATTGAGGGGGGGGATCCTGAATTGGACGGTTCGAAAAATCGATGTTTTGGGGAATTTTTTTAGGGTAAAAAAAAGCAAGTCTAGCAAAATTTTTAGATTATTTTATTACATGTCTGAACTAGAGAGCCTCAAGGGAGAGAGTCGCCAACTTGCTGTGCTCTGATTGGCGTAATCGCGAAGAGCTCTTTAAGGAAGACGCCATATTGAAAATTTGACGTCATCGCAGTATTGTAGTTGACGATTTGTTCCCGGATGTCATAACGATAAAATCAGCACACATCAGTTATAGCGAATTGTGAGCTTCATTTCGTTTTGCAACCTGCAAATTCATTTTTATTCACATTCAAAGTTGAATAACATCGGTATGACTGATTACTGATGTTATGGTTATGACAGCCTAAAACAAATTGTAAACTACAGCACTGCGGTGACGTCAAATTTTCAACATGGCGACTCCGTACAGAGTTGTTCGCGATTACGCCAATCAGAGCACAGCAAGTTGGCGACTCTCTTCCTTGAGGCTCTCTAGTCTGAACCAGTGGTCTCAGATTGGACTTGCAAACGTTACGCGCACAGATGCAACTGTATGTCAGTGTGAAAAAAGAGAGGGTATTGTTGCGCGCGCAACCCAGCATGCTTTCTCTTTTGCTCTCCAGTCAACTATCAGATGAACAATGGAGAAAGCATGCTAGGTTGCGCGCGCAACCATACCCTTTCTTTTTATACATCGACGTAAAGTTGCATCTGTGTGCGTAACGTTTGCGAGTCCAATCTGAGACCACTGGTCTGAACATGAGAAAACAATTTTTTTTAAAGAAAAATATTCACAGGCAACCGATTTTTATGCACATTCGTGCAATTGCTGTTTCCAATCAGCGGAACAGATGGAGCTCGTAATTTTCATCTGAAACAAAAAAACCAAAAACCATTTGAATTGTAAGATATTTTTCTTATATATGAACTAAGAAAAACTGAAAAAAATTATGAAATTCAAATGTTTTCTCGGGTTTGAAACAGAAAATGTGCTTTTTGTGAAAAAAAAAATCATTCTGACTTGCTAAAAAAGTTGTTCAGAATTTTTTTTCCGACAATGTTTTTAGTTCAAATAGAAAAGGAAACAATACTGAAGCTAACAAGCTTTGATTTGTTATGATTGGTCGTCTAGTTTTTTTGCAATCACGCCCGCCAATTTAGAAAAATCGTAAAAACGAAAACTCGAGAAAACGGGCTTTAAAGTTTTTGGTCAAGGAAAATGTTATTTTTCGGCTACTGACGGTTATAATACGCTAATCAGCTATCCCTGCGCCATAAAGTAAACCTTCTCCTTCCTCAAGAAACTCGTTTTGATGGAGTTGCTTGAGTCTACGGGCCGTGCGAGCTTCCTTGCTGGAAAAGGACGTACACCGATTTTCCCTCTTGATTCGTTGTGCGTCGATTTCATCCGCAAACATCTTGCAAATTTGGCCAATTCTTAAATCGAGCAGCTGCATAATATTTAAAACTGCAGAATATCCTTCGTTGAATATTCCTGCAGCCATATATGCAGCAATTTCAACGAGTTTTTTGTCAGAATTGGGATGTTTCGGGTTTATGCGCCAGACGGTAGAATTGAAAGATTCGTTCGAATTCGTGGCTTCAGCTTCATCTGTGCTGTATCTTTGGAAATATTTCGAATTAGCCTATATAAATTCGTGTACACATTCTTAGATACATAAGGAATACATGTGAACAATGAAAACAAATTCGATTATTTGGACCTTCTAATTCAGGATCCCCTCTAAACTCAGAAATGTTGTAGGGAGTAATCTAATCTGGGCATCCAATTAGGGGCGGGCCCTGGTGAAAGGGGAGCATATCATAAAGAGTAACCGAAGTGTAAGAATGTTTCAGATTACTTTTCTAATACTTCTCACATGCTTCCTATCCACTCTCCAATTACGCTTCCGTGCATAAAGCCTGATTTCTATGAAATTGGTGTTTCTTCGGATACGCTCCACACACTTCAAATATACGTTCGAAATACTCTTGATGTTCCACTTGACGCTCTGTATATTTTTGACACTTTCTAATACACGCTTCCCTTTCACCAGGGGGGTAAGGTTAATTCGTTGAAAAAAAGCTTGTTCCTAAGATCTTTTTGTGGCGATACAGATGGCCCTGGCCGGTCTAGGTCAACCGACAAGCGACCAAAAATTTTTGTTACATTTTGATGAAAAATCTTGGTTTTGGTAACTTGTTGGTCGTTCAGGACATTTTTTCAACAAAAATTGACCAAAATTCAACAAGAATTCAACCAATCTCAATTTGGTGATCTTTTTTTTATGTTTTGATGATTTTCTGGGGTTTTCCCTTAAAAATACCAAAACGATTCCAAAAACGGACCACATTTTTTGGTGGCAGATTTGTTCGAAGCAACCGCTAGTTTTTGGTCACGAATAGGTCATTATATGGTAAAAACCATCTGGGTAACCATTTTCTGACCAAATTTTTACCAAACCAAAAAATAATCGAAAAAAATTGGTAACTTTGGAATCGCTAGGAGGTGTAAGTTTGAGTCAATTTCAATTTGATAATACAACGTTTGAACAATGTTTTCCTGAATTTTCATTGCAAAATATTGAACATTGAGTGAATGACGGTGAATCTCCGAAGGTGCCTCGAGAAAAAGTTGTTTTGCGGTGTACATCATAACTCGCAACAGGATCATTTAAAACAAAGAAATCAAAATGCATTTGTTCGAGGAGATGTTTTTCGAAGTAACCATGGGGAGAGTTTTTCCGATTTTTTATTAGGTGTACAAATAAGTTTCCGCGGTTTTTTATAAAAAAAATTTAGGATTTATTGTAAAAAAAAACATTACATTTTTTTTTTCAATTTTCATTTTTTTGCACTACTTTTTTTTTGTTTCTGGCAACATTCCATTACCCCCCCCCAAAAAAAAAACTTTCTTTTGACTTTGATCACAAATCTAGCCAATTTTTGGTGTTCATATGATGTGAAGCGAAGCGCTGCTCAGACAGACCCCATCATCCGGAACGAGTGATATAATCAAGGGGCTAAGTCTGGTGAATGAGTGAAGTGGGTGTGGGTGGGAAACTTTCCAAGTTGTTTTTTTATGTTTTTATTTTTGTGCCGCGAGGCATGGACGTGTAAAGAATAATTTTTGTCGTGTCTGTCGTTGTAGGGGAGTTTTTTTTCCTTGGGCGCGTTTTCGCCCTCATCAAATGTCATCAATAGAGTAGAGTAGAAATAATGGTTTCGCTTGGTTTCAGTTCATAATACATACATACGACAATCCCACCAAATACAAGCACACAGTTTTTTTTTTTAATATTATTTATAGCTGTCGATGTTGATGTTTATGGCTCGCCGCCCTTAACTTTCTTTTCTCTTCTCTTTCTTATCTCAGTGAATCCATTTTTTCATATTTACGATATAAAAAAACTTTTTTTTTTTATTTTTAAGCAGCAGCATTTCATTTCGCATAATCACTAATCGGCGTCTCTCGTCTTTATATCATTCCCAATTATTTTTTTTTTTTTTTGTTTTTTTTTTTTTTTTTTAATTTAAATGATGTGAAATGTGATGTCTTGTAGAGTAAGTGCAAAGTTCTTTTTGCGTTTTTGCGTTTTTTTCCTTCCATTCTTATTCTTCCTCCATCCATTCCTTCCATTCTCTTCCTTCCACCTTTTTCTTTTTTCTTTAACTTCAAACTCTTTCTTCTTAAACTTTTGAAACCATTCCTCACCTTCTCTCACTTAACAGCTTCTCCATATGCTTCTTCTTCAGCAATCGATGCGCCCTCAGCTGCATTTTTTTTACATTAAAGAAAAAAAAAGTAAAAAAAATGAAAAAATTCGGAATAAAAAAACATTTTGCAAAAAAAATTTTGCACGAAATAAATACGGATGCTGATACTTGATACGTTAGGTTATGGTGTTGCCAGATGACTAAGCTTATTATATTACGTTTTACCAATTTCGTTTCTCCAACAACCTTCTGGTAACTCCATTATAATTTTTGTAGCACTTGGAAGCAAAAAACCGATTTTCGTTGAAAACTATCAGCTCATTTGGTGTTGTCAAATCAATGATTATTCAAATAAAAAGCTCTCGATGATAATTGGTGGATTATGTGAGAAAGTGCTGTGCAAAATTTCAAAACGATTGGTCTAGTGAACAGTAGTGGACTGTAATCTACGCCAAGAACTCCATAGCGTAGGGGCGGCAGGCCGTAAAAGGGCGTAAAAGGCAACCGTGCTGAAAAAATTTCTGTTAAAATTCTAATAAGTGAGAAATAATTTTTAGGAGAATAATGAATTTTAAGCAATAAAACAACATTTTTTGGTAATGGAGATTTTTGAATTTCTTGAAAAATTTATTTTTGCTGCCTTTTTGCCATTTTGAATTCACAAAACTTCTGAAAGAACTTCTTGAACAGTCCCCGTTATGACAGTAAAATGAATTCAATATGAACTCAATGAATTCAAAATGCACACACGTTGAATGCCTGAATAGTTCTTTATGAATTCGTGTTATGAATTCTTTCTGAAGGTTAGGTTATTCATCGAGAGTTCATTTTGGATTCAAACTATTCATGATGAATTCATGTTTACTGTCATAACGGGAGCTCTTTGCAGGGGCTTTTGTGCTGTATGGGAATGGCGTAGGGGCGGTAAAAACATAAGGCCGTCCCTGCCAGTAGATTTTGAGTCATAATGCACATGGCGAAACAACTTTTTTTCGGGGTGTCTCCGGAGATTCACTCTCACAATTTTCAACGTTTTGCACTGAAAATTTGGGAAAACATTGTTCAAATGTTGCATCATTAACTGAGGATTGACTGGATAAGTTCACACTATCTGCATCGCCAGAAAAAAATCCTCAAAACATACTTTTTCTTCACCGAATCAACCTCATCCCGCCTTTAAATGCCTGTGAAGGGGCTGTAATAGGTCCACCCAAGTGGAATTTCAACAATAATATCTCATTTTCATGTATTATATATAAGTTGTATATAAACTGTATTGAGTTATATATAAATTATACATGAATATGAAAATCTTTTCATTCGAATAATTGGGAATCTCTGATTCTTTAAGGGGGGAAATACATGTGAACGTACTGTTCTTTTTTAGAGAATGTATTACGAAAAATTGAGTGAGGATTCATTGATGAAATAACGCACGGAGAAAAAAGTCTTGCTGGCATAACAAGTAGGTCTGTTACTATAGAGCCTACAAAAAAACTAGCTGGAAGAGCGAGAAAAATGATTGGCACGACTACATTTTTTGCTGACATAAACAAATTTGTTAACAGAACTAACGTCTTAGCTGCTAGAGTGAATATTTTTGCAAGAACAACAAATTTCTTTGTAGGCGCTATAGTAGCAAACCAATCTTTTCTCCGTGCCCACATCTTGAAATCTACGTTTCAAACTATCTTTATAATTTTGTTGAGAGAAAAATATTCCAAAATGGTGGAGCTACAGCTGCTAGAAGTTGGTCCCTTGTTTTTGCGCCGTGCAGCCCACAGGCCTCAATTTTTTTCTAACATCTGAATTCACCAAAATTCTATCGTTATAATATGTGCAAACGCACAACTTGACGGAGTCAAAACAAATGAAAATTTGAAAATTGAAAAAAGCAATGTAAATAAATTTCATTTTTTGTTTTTCTCTTCGTCAAGTTGTGCGTTTTGATTTACTTCGAGGATGGGATTTTGGTTTCTTGATTATAGATAAAAATTGAGACCTGTAGGGTGCGCAAAAATGAGGTACCAACTCGTAGCTCCGCCATTTTGGAATATTTTTCTTTCAAAAAAATTGTAAACACAGTTTTGAACGTATATTTTAAGGTGCGCTCGATTTCATGATCGTATCTTTAACCAATGAATTGTAATAAATCCCTCAAAAAAGGTACATACATTTGCTTGTATTTTCTCCCTTAATATTTCTCCATTAGATAATTTAATACTGTGATTTATTATTATGTCCCAATTATATATAGATTGTATCGAAATGATATTCATAATACACAACATTGTTCCCAATATGACTTTTGACTTGCGAATTAAATACATCATTGGACGAACGATCACGTGTTCCTTGATTTTCCACACTCCCTTGCTCTCAAATTACTTCCACGAGAATAACGGAATGCGAAAAACGGAAGACATAGAGAGAAATAACACGGTTTTCAAGGCACGGGAGTATTACAACATCAGCCGCAATGTGCAGTTTTGAAGAAACGCGGTTCTTTTACATCACCTGTCGCATCTCTTCACGTTTCGTACTTTTTCTCTCGATTTCTATTTTAACCCACACGATGTGTTGCGATCTCCAAATAGTTTTGAAGCACAAACGCATCGACATTTTCTCTTGCAATAATGTTGATTCGATCAAAAATTTCCCGAGTTGTGAACAATAAGCCCTCCCTTGGAAACTCCTGGATTTCAGAATGACAGGTGAATTACTTTAGTTTTCACAATTTCAAACCCGTTCAACCGTGGAAAAAGTTTCTACGATACAATGTATCGAATCTGTTACTGTGATGTGAATATACATTCACATTTTATGAGGGGTTACAATTTATTATCAAATCAAAAGAATTTATGATTAGAATTCGAAGTGATAATAAAACGTTGAACAATTACGTTGAAGATTGCTACGGAAATCTAATTTTGCTGGAGCAGTAAACGTTTTGCTGTGACAGCGGACTATTTATTTATCAGCACAGCAATCTTGTCAGCTACACTGTTAAAAATGTCTTTAAATTTAATATATTTTTCATGTATACATTTGTAAATGACATTTCCAATTCTTGATGATTGAAATGAGAATTCATTTGCACGCAACATAATTTTAAATTTTTGCTATATTATATCATATATTAATATATATTGTCGTCACTGGAATTTTTGCTTCCATTCGCTTAATTGGAAGTTCAATCAGAAATTTCTAACAGTGTACAACAGTGATTTCTTAGCGGTGGCAGCAAAGAATGTTTGCTCCTCTAGCAAATTTTGTTATCACTTATCACATATAGAATAGTAAACATTTTTTGCTGCTATAGCTAACAAGATTGCTGTGGTAGCAAATAAATCGCTGTCACAGTGAAGTTTTTCCTCCGTGCTGAATCTCAAAATATTAAAAAACTGGATGATTCGTCAACCTTGACTCCCTGTCAAAAGTCCGACTGAAAGTGGCTGCATCTTGCTTGAAAATTTGACTGAAATTCAGTCTTTTCTATTGTGTCGGCATTTGTTTTCGGTACGTACTTTCGGTTGAAAGAGGACTAGTTTTGGCTGCATCTTAGAATAAGCTGATATTGAGGTTGGAAGTTAGTTTTACTTTTCACTGTGCTGTCAATATATGAGACACTCTTAGATCTCTGCAAAATATTCTATCCAACTCATCTTTGTAGATATCAAATCAGTATCCAGATACAAATAACAAAAGAAACGAAATGATTTGTTACATTTGGAGTTTCGATATATCATACACGCCAGAGATGAATTCGATTCAGTTGAATTCGGAACGATTCGAAAGTAGTTTGCGCGAGTTGTTTTGTTTTTGAAAGTTTAATGAGAAAACGCCCGTCTCACGTACGTTAAACGTACACGCAAGAACAGCAGCGTTCAATGCTTCGCGCTTATCTACAAGAAGATGGTGAAGAAATCGACAAAAATGGGTGTTTGAGGAGGGCAAGGAGGGTGCAAAGGGAAACGAGGTGTATTCCAGGAGCGTGTTGCAAAGGGAAGTAAAGTTTAACCTGTTGCGGCGCACGCATATTCCTATCCATCCACCTCATTCCCCTCCAGCCCTCGTCCTGCCACCCTCTAACATGGTTCCTGCACCATCCCATCGCCTGCTCCAGCGCTATTGCTACCACCACCCTTGCTCCATCACCACCACCACCACCACCACCACTACTTTTCGAGCAGCTACGATTTGGTTGTTCTCTGGTGGCAGCATACGAGCCCTGGGTACGTCGCGCGGTGGTTACCCGATCTAGTCTACCAACATCAATCTCATACAGTGATTTCCCAGTGATATTATAATTGTCTTTGATGTAGAATTTCCTTTTCGCGTGTATGCCACTCAATTCTCTCTTCTACTCGATTTCAATCCGATCGCATTAGCTTGATACAATATTCATGCAGTGATCCTATCATCTTGAGGAGAAAATCTGTTTCTGTGTTTTGAACCTCTTTGAACTACCTGTGGAACGTTGTATCGGAACGAAGATTGGTAATATGAAGAAGGAGGGAATTTTATGTTCTCACCAAACACTCTCCACTTCTTTCCAATTTTTTTCATGTTTATCGTTAAGCGATTTTTATTTCCAATCAATCGAGTTATATGATTTATCCTTGCTAAATTTTAGCTATTGAATATGTACGACACAATGTCACAGGATGGATCTTGAGTCGCATGATACAAATCTACCGATCCACAAGTGGGATTGTTGAATTAGAATACAAACGGAACATCCATCATCATCGGCGATCACAGAAACTATTCGAGTTAAAGCTGCGAAATTGAGTGCTCGATGTTCGCTATTATTGGAAAGTCATTTTCTTTCTAGGTGAAAATGAATGTACACAAGGTGACAGGCATTTAGTTTGCTCTTTACACGATTTGCCGTTTATGCTTTTAGCGAAACATGGCAAACGTTCATTGAAAACACCTACAAGTTTTTTCATGGTTATAGATAACATATATTGATCCATTTTTTATCTTCAATGTCTAGATATAATCGCGAAGAAAAGTATCTACATCGATGAATCGATTAATCCAACATACTTGGTCTCACGTTTCAATTATTGGCATCTATCGATTCAACGTCGGTATCAATTGTCCACTGTTCTTACAAAATGCATGTCTTACGCTCGCATGAAAATATTCGAGATTCGTTGAACCACGTAACTGAGAGATTTAAATTTGCTGCGAGGTTTGGGAATCTTACAACGACAAGATCGTCATTATCGTTGAATATTGTATTGAAAATGTCAATCACTCGTCCGCTAGTTACAATCAAATTATTGGATTCCCCATCTGTATCATCCATTTCATGCACCGAATCTTCCACGTGATTGGACATTGATATCCAATTCATGATAATCCATTCAAATTTTTCCCCGAACGACATGTCAAATATTTGGAACTTGAATGACAATGAAGGGATTCATTTGTGATGGGAAAAAATTTGTTTCATTAGAATCATTCATTTCTTTGTGATAATAATTGATTGAATTCCCAGGGGAATTTTTATTGATCGCTCTTGGGATAAAAACTTGTTCAAAAAGGTTTTTTTGTTGATTAACAATGATTGTTTTTTCATTATTTTGAATATCAAAATATATTTAGGACTTTTTAGTTGGTTCAAATAATCAATAAACATTTGAATATGTCTTGCAATAATTGTTGAAATATAGATGAGTTTTCAACTGAATATTGTTCGAAACGAATGTGAAAGACAACTTCGATATGTCTTATTTTTGATGATAAATTGATTAAATCGTGATCATAGGACGTGACACTACTGAAGCGAGGGAAAATTTTCAAATGTGTTTTGAATAAATCTTAGACAAAAACTGACTTAAAACTTATGTAAATGTGTTGCGTAAAACATTAAAAACCTGTCTGATTATAGTCATACGGAAAATAAAACCCTTATGCAATGATTATTTGTGCACGTTTAATTGATTGACATAGAAATTGTACACGAAATATTTTACAAGCTTTAAAAATGTAATCAACAAAAATTGTACACATATCGTTTATGCACGATCAGAAAATCAAATTAATTAATTATTGTACTCCTCATCTAATTATTCAATAAAACGAAAAAAATTTCTCATATGAATTTCATTAGGTGTAAAATCATCATACGCTAATTAGTTACATGTTTTGTCCGTGCATAAAAACATGTGTACGATTTTTGTGAATCACTTTGTTTTTCAAGCATGAAAAATATTGAGTGTACAATTTTCTTATCGAATAATTTTACGTGCACCAAAGCTTATGTGTTAAATATGAGGGATTAAATGAAAAATTATTAGTATAAATGCTTTTGGGTTTTATTTTTCGTGTAAAATTAATAAGTGTATGATTCTTACGTGCTTTCGTATTCGCGTCTGACTATATTCGTCTTATTCTACTAATTTTTTAATTCATGCGTCTTCACTTCGTTGTTGAACGCTTCGATGAATCCCTATCAAGTCATATCACAAACAAAAATTAATTTGGAATTATGGATGAAGGGATAAACGCATCAACTTTTTCCAATTATTGTTTTCTTAATGAGGAAAATTCGATACATGAGATTGAAAAACATACTATAGTTTTTTATTTTTTTCTCTAGAAATAGGGTTTGTAACGTATTTTTCATCAGCGACACAATTTATAATTTGTATTTCATATCATCATCATCATCTTTGAAAGCCTCTATTTTTGTCCCTTTACGGGAAAGAAAATCTGATAAGAAGTCCTGTAATGTACTGAAAGATGGCACTATATTGTTGTAACGTATAAAATAATTCGCCAGAGAAAAGCTCCGAAAGTCCTTCAATTCATGGTATAAATTCAACAAACCTAAAGTACGAGACTTTCAAAGATCTTTCCGATATTATCAATCATTTTTTACCAATCAAATTCTCCTTGTGATTAGCAAAAATATAAAGGCAATACTTGTCTTCCGTAGAATGCAATATTCAAAATCATGTGATACTTCCAGCTGCGTGTTAAGAGCAGTGCATTACAAGGATTGATTAAATGAATCGATTTCATTATTTCAACAATTAGCTACTTACACGCGAGATTATAATTTTGATTCAAGAACGTACACATGTAATAACAAATTCTATTACAATATATCACTTCTCTTGATACAGAACGAGAAAAATAGTTCATCAAATAGATCTTTCATTCGATTCTACGACATGCAAGATTGATTGATTGATTGATTAATTGTCGTTCGGTATGTTGGCGAGGTGGGTGCTTGAATTGGGGTTAATGTTTTCTTAGTTAATGGATCGAAGGAGAACTTGTGATCGACGAATGAATTCATTTTTCTAAGGAACGTCAAAGGAATAATAATGAAATCCTTGATTTCAATAAATTTTATTGGTGTCGGTACTTGAATTTTCACTCATCTTATTGTTCACTTACATTGAATAATTGAATAATAATAGCTTCTTTGTTATCATGAATTCAATTACTGAAAGTAATTATTGAAAGGAATGGAATAAGGAATGCCGAGGAAGTGTCGTACTGAATCCAAATGCTACTCACGTATCTTTGTGAATTTATAATTATTACAACTTGGTGAGAATTTTCAAAGCTAATTTCGTCCTGTTATTCACATTTTTAGTGCCCTCTGATAAATAATCTCTTGAATATTTTCATTGAATTTTGACGAATGGGAAAATGAAATAGGTTACAATAAAGTTTCATAATATTCAATCAAAAATTCCACCATAGGCAATTTCCAGGTAATTTTTCAAATAAAATTCTCTCAGTGCGTAGAATATCTCTACCTGGCTGGAAGTTCCCGCATTTTATGGAATTATTATCATATTCTCTAGTATTCATCCAGTATCAGAAATAGGATTCAAGATAAAAACTAACAGAATCACTCACCAGTAAAGAAAATTCTTTTGAACATTTCTGGAAATTTATTTGAAATTTGCTGCGAAATTCTAAATTTTATTAAAAAACTCTGAAGAACTCTGAAAAAACCTAAAGGAATCTGGAACATCCTGAAAACCTGTCACTTATTGAGCACATTTTTCTACTGAAAATTTTTTTGAAAATCATTCAAACTGTCTTCCACCGGGGCCATATTAACTCTTGAAGTGAAAAAACTGCAATTCAATCTTCTGTAACATCCATTAAATTGAAGAAACACTTCTCATCTTTGTATAGATTAACGCCAAGTAAGGATCAGAAAATTCAATTCAGGTTGAGAAATCTGCATTAAAAAAAAATAGATCCAATAATACAAGGATTTCACCCGAGAAATAATGAAACGGAATGGAAAATCCTGAATTCGAAATTCTAAGAGTGTTTTCAGAACTATTAACCTACAAAGCACTCCAGAAACTTCAGAATTCTTCCAGATGGTATTGGAAAAAGTTCAAAAAGCCTTACGCAGTACCAAACGAAAGATCTCTCAGATATCTCGAATATTTCTTATACGCGACACAGAAAGAATTCTCGGACTGAAAGAAAAATACATCATTCTGAGCTCATTATCTGAAACTTTGATCAAGGGAAACTCTAACTGAGTTTCGATAAAATGCTTGCACTTCGATTTTTATGCGGAACAGCAACGGAAGAATCTTGGTAAAAGAATAACAACATTGGGTTTTGGTGGATCTTGGGTGGAAAGTAGGTGGATGAATGAAAGACATGGGGATAAGGAGGATGGGGGAAGATGTGACGTTGAAGCAAGGAACATACAACGGACACATCCCATTCCCTCCTTATAGCACACTCTCGAAGGATCCTTGAGGACTCTTCGAACGCTTTTCGAGCGAGTTTGCCACATTCTGATAGTTTGAAACACACAATTTCAAATGTATTTCATGGATTTTCAAACATTTGTTACATGTTCGTTGGGATATGTAAGTTTGCTTCTAAACATCACATAACTATAATGTTGTTATTACATAACATTTGTAATATACCATTGTTACTACCTTGTTATACAAATTCAACGTTATGAGTTCGTTGGGTTCCTTCATCCACCTCTAGGGCTGGACTCGAGACTCTCGAGCAAAATCAACAAAACTCAATTTTACCAGTTCTAATGCAAAATTCGTTGGGTCAATGTATGAATATTTGAAGAATGAAATGGGAGGGAATTCTTGAAAATTTGTGTTTAATTTTGGATATTGAGGTTTATCCAAAAACTGTTGCAGTCTCGAAAGAGGTCTTTGTCTTGTCTTGGCTTGGTCTTTAGTGGTAAACAACTGCTTTATGTCCTGGATGCACTCAATATCAGCCTCCCAGACCTCCCCACACAGCATTTCAGTTCTTAAAGATATCTCAAACCAAATTTAAGAAGTCTTATGCAACATGAAAAGATATCTTTGAGAGATCTAAAACAGTTCTTACTTCTAAAAGATTTCTATAAGATGTCTAAAAGATATAATCTCGGAAGAAGAGTTTTAGATCTTCTAAAAGATATCTTTTAGAACTGTTTGAGACATCTTGAGGATATTTTTTCATGTTGCATAAGACTTCTTCAACTTTTCTGAACAGTTTCTCAAGATATCTTGAACACCAAAAGTGCTGTGTGGGGTGTTATATCGAACTAATACATACCCACACTTGACTTGATGTAGAAATTTGTCTTCAACGCTTATAAAATTGAATGATATTTACTATTTATAAGTTTTGTTCAAGAGTGCCGAGTCCACCTCTATCCATCTCTCCCATTTATTCGCTCACTTCTCATCAAAAATTCATCAAAATCCGAAGTGAAGGATCGATGGTTGTCGATCTTGACAGATAAATTACGAATGAACAGAATTCATTCTTTTCGTTTAAATCTTCATTTTTTATATCGACTTAATTTTTTAACTGTCCAACACTTCGGTATTTGATCCTTTCTCCGATAGCACGACCACTCCTCCGGCTACAATTTTAGTGGGATAGAGATAAAATCTTGGTGGGAAAACGAAAAACGTGAGAGAGTCTCTGTTAATATTACGAAGAGGCACTGGGGAGTTATTCGTGTCTTCTAAAAACTCCGTATAAAACCATCCATTGTATGTTTGTAAAAATTTCAATATGTAAATTCAGCAAAATGAATTGATTTCAAAATTCAGTCGGTGGATATTTTTCCGTTGTCTCTTTGTTGCATCAAGGGAGAATCTCTTTGATTTTTTTTCTACTTTTCACAGCTCTGATTTCTCTACTTCTGGAGAACTTTAGCATTCTCCATTTCAATTCCACTGTAGTCCAAATGATGAGAAGATTCAATGTGTTGTCGATCAGGAAAAATATTTGAAATTCAAAAGAAACATCACGATTCCATACTTCAAATAAATTTCCTTCCGAGAAGTTTGAAAGGCTGCTGAAAATTTGAAATGATAGAGATATGAAATATTTATTGATTCATGTTGGAATGAATACTGTGATAACATTAAACCTAATTATAACTATTAATAACTTACGTTATTTACGTCCATGCATCGATCTCTTTCAAATATAACGATACGAAATTGATCTTCCTGTGAACCAAAAAAACAAAGGAAACAAAATAAGATGATTTGTAATGTTTGGCACATAAAATCCTGGGAAGATTTGTTGATCATTATAGTTGGTCCCTTCTTTTCCCATCCAAACAGCAGCAACAGCAGCAGCTCTTTTATTTCTCTCTTAGTGTGTTTTCATGTGACTCTGTGACGTAAGAGGAAATAATGTGCTGATCGATAAAAGAATAATTGATGTGGTTTTCTTCTCGATTCTCCCCGTATAATCTTGATATTTTGTAACTGAGAGGTCCCAGATGGAATGCGAATGAGAGAAGATTTGAACATCTTCTTTCTTTTTGTGTTATAAACTTTCATTCTACGTGGATGCTAAAATAACCGTGTATTTTCACGTGTATGTACATGAGTCCGAGGTTCCAGAACAAAGCTACTCCATGTCACTTTGCTGCCCATGTTTCCCGAACATCGCAGTTCGTAACACAACTATGATTAAGTCATTCTGGAGGCTTGAACTATTAATTCAGAGTAAAGTCACGGTAGAGAAGGTAATGCAAAGTCACTTGAATCTTTGATCGTTATCATAAGCCCATTGTTGGGCATTCAATGTTTAATTATCTTGTATTCACGTTGTACAGGAAGTCATTGATAATTTATTCGATAATACCGCAGAAGAAGATCAAGGGAAATGTGGGAAGAGGGAATGAAAATTTACTAAAAAGATTTTGGAACTCACCTTCTTTTTACACTGCATAGACAGAGAAATGTGCTACAGTTATCGCAATTGACGAATAAAATTGAGAACAGATACAATCTGGAGTAGTATTCACCGCAATCACTGTAATGATCTCATTCAAACGATAATCGAATGTTGTGGAAATAATTACTATTTGAGATAAATAATACAGGGAATTTTACCACAAAGGGTTGTTGGGGTTAACTCCTCGGGTGAAAAAGATTTTTAACAATAAAAGAGCATGTAAATGGTACTTGTATGATAAAAGTATTGATTATTTAGAGATTTCAGCTCACAATGTTGAAAAGTTGATTGACAAATTTTGAATTATTACACAGTTGGGAATTTTGTGTTAAATTCAACACATTCAACATGTTCCAAGCGGTCAAATTTTTGTGTCGATTCAACATAATGTGTCTTTGTTAGCTAATAACCAAAGCTTGATGTAAATAATATGACACAAAAGGATACTGATTAAGTTTTTATTCGAATTTCCGATCGTGTAATTCAACAGTTGAAAAGTGTAATTTATGGATTTTTTTTTACGTCAATTAAATGTGAAAATTGCGATTTTCTTCATGTTGAAACAATGCATAGGAATGAATCGAAAAAAAAATAGTCTTCAATGAGAATTGAACACGGGTCGTCGAGACCGAACATTGAAGCTCTATCACTTCCCTAGTAGAAATTTTGATATGGAAAAAATATCAGGTCCAGATCAGGCATGCCTGATTTCTGTTCAGGGCCTGACTTGAGTATCTGATAAGGCCCTGACAAAAATGTAACGCAGGGAAAAGACAAGGTACTGATCAGGAAAACCAAACGTTTCCCAATCAGGACCTGATCCGGGTGGTAGCAGCATTCCCAATCACGATTTCATCTACGCTATATTCTAACATTCAATTTAATCTTCCATGGAATTCACTTTTCATACAATTTCTTGAAACTCCCCCAACAGAAGAAATCTTACTGATGATCCAAATAGACCTCAGTTGAACATTTAAAAAAGACAGGTGAATTTCTAATGAGTCCTGTGAAAATTCTGGATAATTTGATACATTCATCGTTCTGAATTGATCAGGTCCTGATTTGGCTGTCTTGTCGGTTATCACACGATTGCAATATGGATGAGCCAGGGCAATCCTGATCAGGTCCTGATCAAGATATCTTAACAGTTACCTCACAATTCAAATACGGATGAGTCAAGGCAATCGTGATCAGTTTCTGATAGGAATACCATGTCTGAGTTATCGAAAGGGAAAGTCTTACTGAGACCTGTCAACAACCTTGCGTTAAATTGTTGTGAGGTCCTAAAGAGGATGCCAAGTCAGGACCTGATAAGGTAATCAAAAGTTTTCCTTAATTAGGAGTTCCCTATTGCAGCCTTACGAGGGCCATTCTTCTAATAGGGAATTCCCTGTCAAATTTCTACTAGGGTTGGATTCTTTGCGTATATCAACTTGCAGTTGATCTTCAGATTTGCATATCTAGAAAACTAAGCCCCATTAGAGTGGGAGCTGAAACCAAAATCAATGACGAGTACCAAAGTTACGCGTATATGGATCTTTCATCAAAAAGTAGCACCCACCACTGGCGATCTCCTCCTCGTCATTGAGAATAACACAATTCTTATGTTTAATCTTGAATTGAATAAAATTTGTGTCATTTTGACACTTTTCTCCACTTGTTTGAATGATTTTGCACTATAAATCAGTTGAGATCTGATGACACAAGGAGCGTCTGTAGAAGTTCCACATGTTTGTGTTGAATATTTAACACAAAATTCATAGCACACGGATTTTCTAACAGATTTACACAAAATTTCCAACCGTGTATGATTAATTTTGAATTTGCATTATCCTTTGTGTGTTCATTTTGATCCTTCAAATATTTGACTTGAGCAGATAATTTTTCAATGTCTCGACTAGAAATTATCACCAAATCCATTCCAGATTCCATTAGAACCTGACAAGGTTACTCTAGCGAAGATGAAGTGTTCATTCGCGGCATAAATTACATCCTGCGCAAAGTTACAACGCACTTCATGGCATGTAACAGCGTTTGAGGTAAATTTCGCATTGCACTTTATATTTGATTAAAATTTGTTCAGACGTTGATATCAATTTTTGTTTCATTTCAGTACGCTTTTCAAGTTGAAAAAAATAATGACCAATTCTAAGAACAGCGTATATAGAATAAAATGAAAATTCAAGTTCATAGTCCTTTTGTTTTCCACGACAAATGTATACGTGGACAAGCTTCTCTTGTTCTAGTCGTATGAATTTCTTTCTGGAAACATTGCGACGCAGGCATGTGCTTCATCAGGGATAATCATATTTGATACGTGACTTCGATATTAACACAACAATTTACATAAATTCGTATGATTTCGCTCATCGTGTAACTCCATGGATACATATAAAGCGTTTTATTATCTCTCTTACGTTCCACATGTGTACACTGAGAAAAAAAGATTGTGAACTCAAAGACGGTTTAGCTCTTTCAACTACATCGTGGGCTTAAATACGGCGAATCTCACGGAATAGTTCCGTCAACTACATCGTATGTTTGTAAAGATTGATTCCCATCAACTACAGATGTAGTTGACAGAACTAAATGGTAATTTGATCAAATACATCATTCTTTTAACATAAAAATGATACTTATTACAATCAATTGTACCGTATTTCATTAGATTCAATAATTATTCCAATCAATTCAATAGAAGAATCCGTTCAAGGTTACAAAATGTTTAATTCAAGACTATTTCATTTCAAATCATAAATATATTTATGTAAAAAAAATGTGTAAATCAAAAAGTTAATCTTCATTTGTTTACTGTTCAATCTCTGAAATGCTTCGATATCTCACCATGATGATACCAGTAAGTGTATATATCAAATCTCATTTGAGGGGAATCGAACCTACCTATCTTGAGTTTACCTACCTATCTGAGACACTAACGTCCTAACCGTTTCTCTACAGCGCGCTTCGCATTTTGCTCTTGCAAAAGTTGTTAATGTACTACATACCCTGTATTCTACCATCTCCGATCAGGTGATTTTCAAATAATTATTTCTTTATTACAACTAAAAATGCGTTCAATTACATTTCTCCCACAATTGTTTCAACTAACGAAATGAATTGATTCAACTACAACGATAACTCCAGTGAATGACATTGATGTTTGAACAAAATGAACGTTGATGATACTATAACAGTGTGATGTAGTTGGCTGAACGTCATCAGCGTAATTTTGTGTGATTGCCTCAACGAAATTATGTTTAGTTCAAATACAATTCCTTCGTGGTAACTATATACAGTCCAAATACACGCTTAAGTTGAGCTCACTTCATTTTTCTCTCAGTGTAATGTCATATACCGCATAGAAGTAATGAAATGCCTCTTCCAACGCCCCTGTAACATGTAATAATGAAATATAGGTTTATCACTTTCTATATCGAGTCGCGTATTTCACAAGTGAACTTATATATCTTGAAGTTACAATTGATCTATTAAAAATTACGATTAAAGCCATTCTTGAGCATTTTACGATTTGCCTGCATCGTTAGAAAAGTTATGAAGTTTTTTTTTCATCAACTATTTATTAAACAGAACACTGAGAAAAGTATTTATTGATAGTGAATAAGATTTGTTAATAGTTAACAAATCCTATATTTGCTTATGGGGAAATAAATATTGAGTTGTTATCATCCAGCGTCATATTTGAGATCATTTTTTGTATTAAATCCATATTTGTTAACTATTAACAAACCGTGTTTTTGTGCGAAATTCCTGTTTTATAATTCTAAAACTTGGGAATGTACATCAAAGCATTATTAGATTGCCTGAATGTGATATGAGGTTGAGAAAATTGTCGCATAATTTGCTTTGAATATTCGTGAGAATAAATTAAATCAAACAAAATTGGAATAACACTCTGGAATTAATCAAATGAAATGATGAATTATGCGGGAGAATATTATCACTGTTAGAGAAATATGTCTTAAATTTAATGATAATTATTATAACATTCTTTACAGAATATTATTATTAGATTTAACAATGTATTTTATAATAAGAATTGTGTATTAAATTCAATAACTGTTACGAATTTTTGCCAAAATACAAAAAAAACTTCAGATTGGAAATCTGATTTATCACCAAATTTCTTCACGCTTCGTGAATTTTATGTTCTCGAGATTCCTCTAAAGTGAGTTTGTAATCATCAATGTAAGTCAAGCAATTGAAACACAAAGTTTTGGGACCTAACGGGGAATCGAACCTGCTTTCCTACCTAACCTAACCTATTACGACCTAACGCTTCAACCACCTTGACTACATCACGATTGAAGAAACCGATTGAGAAATACGATGTGGTTTTAGATATCATATATGCTGACGTCATAACATCATACATGTAATAGAATTCTATCACAAAAAATTCATGAAAAAGTGAAATTTCATTAAAAAAGTTGTAAATCCCAGAATATTATTGATTTTGAAATGCACTTATGAAATTTCATAAGAGTTCTTATATTAAATTCAAGAAATTTTCTAACAGTGATTAGACTCGAGAGTCGAATCAAATTCAAGGTGTTCATGTCAAATCAAATTTCTTAATTATTAACAAATCTGTGTTTGAGAGGAAAGAATCGTATACACATTGGGAAACTGAATTCTTGTGTTGCAATTTAATTTGAAATTTGAGTCAATCAACCATTCTTTGCTTCATATCCTTAGTTTACTAGTATTTATCTAATGAAAATCTCGTACTTATCAAACCGTCTATTTGTAAATTAGGAATCGTTTATTACTTGAGGGAAAAATAAAATCATTCACATGAAATAAATGGACTAAATGAACGATTTGTTTGTTCCGAATGTCACATAAAATCAATCGTATGAATGCCAACTATGATATTTATTGACAACCCAGACAGCACTGGGACGTTTTGAAAACATTCTCAAAACGTGGTTGGTAACATAGAAAACATGCCAAAAACGTCCCAGGATGTTTTCAAAACGTCACATGTATGTTTTGAAAACGTGAAAATGTCCTAGAACGTTTTATTTTCGTTTTCGTGGGAGGTGATGGAAACATTTTATTGTGAATGTTTTGAAAACGTCGCATGAATGATTTCCTCGTCTTTTTCAGTCACTAAAATTCATATTATTCCTTGGAGAATTGGAATATTCCAAACACATTTTCAAAACATAGCAATGTGTCACACAGATGTCCACAAAAAAGTCCTGCAATGATATCATTCGGAACGTGAGAATTTAATGATATTGAACTATTTACGTGAAATATTTGAATGTTGAGCGAGTTTAAGTGAAAGTGAGTTGATTTTTTATTGAATAAAGTGCAGTTTTGATCAAATTAAATTCTTGGTTATTAACACATCAAAATGCTCAAATCCATGATTTTTATTATTTTTGAAAGATTCATTATTTATACATGTTAAAGAAATAGAGGAAATTATAAAATTTTCAAAACAATCCTTCAATTCTCTATGATGATTTGATTAAATATAATTGTGCATAAATTATATTGAAGTTGATGTTTCCAGTCTCATTTCAAAGTATTATGCAAACATATTACGAATACCCATTTGGTTTAATATTTCAGAAACGTTTCAAAAATGACCTAAGAACATGAGAATAACATTTTCAAAATCTTGCGGAATGCATGAAAAAAAACGTTTTCAAAACATCTAGAATATGATGTTTTCAGAATCAAATCTCGAAAACTATGGACACGTTTCTAAAACGTCCCGAGAACTTTCGGTGCTGTCTGGGAATTACCATATTTATTCATAATTAATGAATATTTTTGAACAGACGCCAAATAAATATATTCATTTAATATAAGTAAACTCTCTTCTCTCAGTGTATAAGTCATTCCCCTGGTAACACAAAATCTTCGTCAAACGTTCTGAAAATGTTTGCAGGATGTTTAAATATTCTAGGAATGTTCTGAGAATATTTGACGCACATTGGTGTTACTTGGGCCTCTTCCAAATGCCGTTGAGTTTACTCAAATATCTTTTTTTTTCATTGAGATACGACAATTATTTGAAATTTGTGCGCTCATGTATTCAATAAATAGGTGGAGACACAATTTTCAAACTGTCGTAACTCAATGAAAGAAAAAGATATTTGAGCAAACTCAACAGCATTTGGAAGGGGATGACTTATACTTTGAGGTGCATCTATCATTTTTGTGGACAAAAATTACCCTTCGACTTTACGTAATCTCAAATATGTCAAAAAATAGTGTTTTCCACATTTTTAGGTCGAAATATCTCAAAAACCTGACGTGATAGAGCAATTCTGCAGCCAGATTCGAATTCAGCGCATGCTTCGGAAAAAGACATCATTGTTCGAGGGGGGATAAAAAGTCATATTTCGCAGGCCTGTGTAATTGATCCATCTCAGTACACTGAGAAAAGTGAACTGTGACCATTACCATGCGAAAATGGTAGTTGAATCACAGAATCGCTAGATTGATGATGGCGACTACGTTATTTGGTACCCATCTTCACGTGAAGAATGGTAACAATTCCATGTGCATGAACATTGCTACGATTCTCCAGAGTATTCGAAACCAAAATTGCGAAGCTATCCTCCAATTACTATTTGTATATGGTAATCATTACATTTCACTTCTCTCGGTGTAAGAAATTGTGGAATTTCATCACTCATATTAAATTTGAGAATCAGTATTGAATTTAACCCGTTGACTGCATCTGTCTACTACAGTGGACACGTAATTCATCATGCCAAAAAAACTATCAATGATCTTTCAAATTAATCGGTGCGATGAAAATGTTTCAAACGACATCTGTAGAGTACGAAAATATCAGTAGTACGGAAATCGGTTTGTTATTATCTATATTTGGGACGATTTTGTTGTGTCGAATCAACAAATTCATTACTTCATCAAATCTACATTCACAGAGCATCGTGTTGAAAATTGCCGTATTGATATTTTAAGGTGCCTCCTGTTCCTGCGATTGTTTGCAATCAATTTGAGGAGGGAAACATGATTTCTTCTCAGTATTTTCACTTGAGAAAAATTTTTAAGTTACGCGGAAACCACTACATCGTCCACTGCAGTGAACAGTTCATTGCAGCCTGTTATAACGTTCCCTGATACCAATAGTTCGTTAAAATGTTCCAGAATTATGACTTTTCTTTAGTTTTATGCAGGAAAATTTTTTTGTAAAAGCAGCAAAAAAGATGCAGTGAACGGGTTAATATGAAAATATGATATTTCATGAAGAATTTCGTATCAAATTCGAGAAACTTTTCTAATAGTGTGTTTTTCATGGAGAAAAAGTTGAGAAAGAATTTTCAGCATTCTCCGAGGAGTATTTTCAGATTCTTGCGCTTGATATAATGTAGGAATATAACAAAAACATAGCATTTTAGTGTGAATGAATATTCATTCCATTTCGATCCGGTCTCCTTATGTCCGAATAATTTGAGGCGGGAACCTGTGTCCTTCCACACTGTAAAAAAATTTCACCGGAAAATTCCAGTACATGTACTGGAAGTCATTAACCTGTACATGTACCGGAAAATTTCAGCACATTTGTACTGCAAAAATTCAGTGCAAACGTTATGGAATTTCCGCATCAAAACTGGAAATTTTCTGAGCCTCGGTACTGGAATTTTTCAGTACACGAGCTGGACTTTTCCAGGACATGTACTGGAAAATTAATGCTGAAAATATCCATGAAAATTGAAAAAAAATTGCTCACGCAAAGTGATTTTGCAGGGTCCTTGTGTTCCAAGATGATTGAGAAACTTTTGATCGTTCATTTGGATGGACAGAAACTCATGTCTACCTAACAGGATTTGAACCCACACTTTTCTACCTGCCTACCAACTGAAACCTAAGACCTAACCGATGAGCTATAGCGCGACATGTTGGAAGGCCAGCTTGGGTTACTACATATGCTTCATATCTAGAACACAAGAGGATAAGTCTTGGAAAAACCTCATATATCAATTTCATTGGCTACAATTACAATTATTATTCAAAATCTCAATCAGGAAATTTTTAATATAAAGACTTGAAATTTTTCCTGCCAGAAATGACGAAGTCCAATAGAAGTGGAACATTTCAGTGCAACAGTGATTAAATTCCGTTGCATAGCAACTGGAAAATTCCATCACACGACCTGAAAATTGCAGTTCAAAACCTGTATAATTCAATTGCATAGTAACTGGAAAATTCCATCACAAAACCTGAGAATTGCAGTTAAAAACCTGTATAATTCCAGTATACCAACGATTAGGTTTTTTCTAAATTCCAAATTTTTCTCAAGTCCTTTTGAGGAATATTTTTTTGGTGCACAAGAACTATAAAATTGTAGGACGAGCCGGTAAAATTTTCGCGAAATCATGGCAAAATTTCAGTACATCATCTCAAACTTGAAAATTCCAGTACAATGACTGAATTTTCAGTTATGCTTGGTAAATTTTCAGTAACGTAACAACAAAATCTCTGTACATGTACTGGAATATCCATATTCCAGTACTAGCACTGGAAATTTCCAGTCCAGTTGCACAGTAAATTTCCAGTTTTTTTTTACAGTGCAAGCAGAAAACTGAATACGCATGCGAGTTTTTGAGAATTCCATTCAAGGGGAAAATACAAGCAAATGTACCTTTTTTGGAGGGTTTATTACAACCCGAGTGGAAAAATTTTCTAAATTATATATAATGTTGATTTAATTCAATATAATTTATATATAATTCATATAAAATTTGACATAAATTATATATAATTTTGAACATTTTTCCACTCGGAAATTCATTGGTTTAATATACGATCATGAAATCGAGCGCACCTTAAAATATACGTTCAAAACTATGTTTACAATTTTTTTCAGAGAAAAATATTTCAAAATGGCAGAGCTACGGGTTGGTACCTCATTTTTGCGCAGCCTACAGGTCTCAATTTTTATCTAAAATCAAAAAACCAAAATCCTATCGTTGAAGTAAATCAAAACGCACAAGTTGACGAGAAGAAAAACAAAAAATGGAATTTATTTACATTGATTTTTTCAATTTTCAAATTACAAACGAAGGTATGTTCTCTTCAAAACGCTCCCGAATTTCCAATTTTTCATTTTCATCTGTTTTGACACCATCAAGTTGTGCGTTTTCAAATATTTTAACGTTAGAATTTTGGTTCTTAGATTTTAGACAAAAATTGAGGCCTGTAGGGCTGCACGGTGCAAAAACGAGGGACCAACTTCTAGCAGCTGTAGCTCTGCCATTTTGAAATATTTCTATCTCAACGAAATCACAGAGATAGTTGGAAACGTAGATTTCAAGATGTGCGTTGTTTCATTGATGGATCCTCAGCCAATTTTTCGTAATGAATTCTCAAAAAACGGTACGTTCACATGTATTTCCGCTGAGAGGTTTGTTAGATTTTGAAGTGAAGACCAGTGATTTTTGATGCAAAGATGCTAGGTCGACAACTAGATGCAAATTTAATCTCACGTTCAACATCAAATTTTTTGTATATTACAACTACAACTTGGATTATTATTCCATATTATTATTCAGTTCCGGAGGTGTTAATGCACAGTTAACAATTCAATTTCATGTAGTTATTAAATTCCTAAAGATAGGAAGATGTTTTTCATGTATCTATGGAATTTTTGTAGATTCTATAGATACGCGGAAGCAATTACTGTTGAAGTTTGTATCGTTACACCCGATAATCAATTTAAATAACAATTGTTCTGTAATGAATGAACAGAGCATGTGATGTACTTTAATCGATGTTTAATAACTCCAGAAATATGAGATTCTATGTGTTGATATAACCAGCAAGTGCAATCAATATCATCAAATTTCAATTATGAAAAATGAAAATTAGCAGGTTCAAGGAATGTCAAGTGGGGAATCAGTAGAAAAATCTTCATATAGTCAGACATACACGGAGAGAAATGTATAGTAATATTTACCATGCTAACATAGTATTCGTTCTTATTTTATTGAAAATCGTAAATGTTACTATGTGAGAATAGAATCCTTCGCCATTTTTCTGGTAATGATTACTATACTACATAGAAATCAGACAAATAGAACTCAAAGCAATGTAAAATGGTACTGATTACCATGTTACAATAGCTGTCATTCCAGTTAATGAAAATATGCACGCTGTGGGCAATATCGACACGACGTGTATAGACATACATATATTATACGTATTATTACGGTCGTCAGCCCACTATTAATAGTCAAGTAAAAACATAGTTATTATTTAGAAGACTGATACCCTAGTAACACACAATCTTCGTCAAACGTTCTGAGAATGTTTGCAGGACGTTTAAATATTCTAGGAACGTTCGAAGAATATTTCACGCACATTGGTGTTACTTGGGTTTAATTTGTTTCTGACTGTATGCTTCCTTTTCTTTCTATTAACCATTTCATAACCTAATTTATTCATTTATAACCTCATTCACTGAAAAGCCTTGTGTGTATATACATGTCAATAGTTTAATTTAGGTTAAAATCAATGAAAAAATCATGGTCAATATTACTTTATAGCATTGGATTCATGTTTAGTTGCATAGTACTGTCTCCAATGTAACATGGTGATCATTACTATGTTAACAGGGCTAATGTTACCACATAAAATCGGGAGCATCACTATGTCAGTTGACTCGCACCATCTAAAAATTTTCGTCACCATGTAACATAGTAATCATTCCCATGCTACATTGAGAATATAACTATTCTTTTCTCTCCGTGTATGAAGTTGATTCTTTGTCGGCAAGATAGGACTCATGGGCGGTAGCCGATTTCATCACCGCAGGAAATTTTTATGCGAAACTTCACAAAAATGTTCGGGAGTGATCAACACATAGATGCGTAGGATTACCAGACGTCCTCATTTTAGTTGACATGCCCTCATTTATATCAGTTGCAGGTCGTGTCCTCTTTTTTCGGCCAGTGTCCTCATTTTTATGAATTTTCCATAAAAATTTTCAATCTTCCCACCGTTGTTTTGCGACGACCAATGGACCAATATGAAAAGCACGGTCTGATTTATACTGGTCTCTTAAAAAAAAAAAAAAGTCATCAGGTATGACAGGGGGGGTGTCCTCATTTCGGCCGCCGGCAATCTGGTAACCCTATAGATGCGTTAGAAATTTTTGTGTATTTCATCGGGAATTCAGTAGAAAATCCCATAAAGTTTGGAATCATCACTTCAATTTATGGAAAATTTCATATACATGTACCGGAAATTGATTTTCTATCCCATGATCGGAATTTTCTGGTTGCTGTGGGGGCAGAACAAGGACTCTATTCTCAAATAACTCTGTTTCAAAATATCTCTATTCTCACAAATCCCTCTGAAAAAATATAAATCATATATAAAAGGATAGAGATATTTGAAAATAGAGACATTTCAGGAATAGAGTTTTTTAAGAATAGGGAGATGAAAAATAGAATTCTTGTTTCATTGCTGGGTATAGAAGAATTCCGATTATTTTTCACAGTATACATGGATAGGAAATCTTTCATAAATATTCTGAGAGATCCGATGAATTCACATTAGAAATCGTATAGGAACAATAATTTTCATGTATTTTTATGGGGAACTTCCTGCGCTGGCGGAAAAAAATTCTTATAATTTCTCTTGACAGTTTTTCATAACTTCTCATAATCTCTCATAATTTATCCTAAAATATCATAATTTCTCTAGGAATTGGGACTGTTCTTCATCCCAAGTATTTCATCATAAAAAGTCATTAATGTCCATACTTTCTCTCATGATTCCTTCAGAAATTCGGACAGTGTTATGAGCAAACTTTCCTGACATTTCCTTATAAATGGTTCATTGATGCAGAGCAAACATATATGTTGTAAGCAGCACATTACGTTTTATTGAAAGTTGAAATTAGTTTGTTACTGGTCAATTAAATATAATCAGTTGGAAGTTTTCTCACTCTTCTTCAGCACTTTTGAACTACTTTGGTTACAATGTGAGGAAATAAAAATGAAAAATATAGTATTTTATGATGAAATTTTATGGAAAATGTTGGTTTCTCGTGCAAATATATTTTCCATACAAACGAATCTGAAACATTATGGAAAATTATGAGGTTTTATGATCACAATTATCAGAAGTTATGACTTCTTATGGAAAAGATTGTTTTCATGAAAACTTTGAAAAATTTAAGTATTGTGTAAAAATATGAAATTTTATGAGGAATTATGATTTTCAATAAGGAAATATTTTTCATAATGACAGTCCCAATTCTTAGAGAAATGATGAAACTTCAAGAGTTTTCATGGAATTTGATGCAAAATTATGAGATTTATGAGGGAATGTGAAAAACTATGGAAAACAATGAGAAACTTTTTCGCCAGGGTATACATGTACCCTGTACATGTACACAGAAATGCTCTTCCTCCGTGCGAGTATGGGAAATTGTCCTTACGCAGGTACAAGGAGAGAATATTATACTTAAAATTACTAGAAAAACATACCAGGGACCAGATTAGCCACATGAGACGAAATTATACTTTAATTTACCATGAAAAATTTCGAAACGAGCATCAATCTTGCCACTAACGCACATGTCAACGATATTTTATAGCTAATTTCACGTTTCTTTTCATTTTTACACGGTATGGTCCTTCGTTACAATTTGTTTCATAGTAATTTATAACACCATACTTTCTCCATACATGGGAAAATTGCGAATATTTTATACAGTGATGATACTGTTCCATAACAAGTATTACGATACATGGATAGCAATCGAATAAACAAAAGTCGATTCAAACATGTTTAGAATGGAATAAATACAGTCAAACATGTAGATTGAATCCCACGTGAAGATAAGAAGTTTACCGATATCGTTGAACCAATTACAAATTCATGAAATAAAAAATAAAGATGTGATAGGAGTTTAAATAGAAATTTTGTAATAATTACAATAAAGAAAAAACAATTTCGATAAATTCACCGAAGCGATCGACCCAATTAAAGAAGGTGAGGATCCCAATTATTTGGTCAATTCATCACATTCTCCAATATAATTACCTAAATTCCGGTAAGTTTTCCAAGTTCTTCTTCAGGTTAATTGCTGCTTGAATTATCGGAGAATTTCTTGGTACATTTACCGATTGTTTCACAGTGTACTACGTTGTTCAGGTAACGTCTAGAATTTGGTAATCATCAATGCATATGGATTTTTGCGATACTGGAAAATTGAAGTAAAAAACATGGAACTTCATGTGAAATACGGAAAAATTCCGGTACAACAGGAATTTTTTCTTATGTGTGGACTGAAAAATTCGTCATGGACAGAAATTTTCCAGTTCCTGGGTACCGGAAAATTCCAGTGTTTTTTTTTAACAGTGCAAAACAGTGCACGGTGAAGAATAATATAGCGAACCAATATTATTTTGTCAAACGTCATTACACGTTGCAATTGAAATTACAGAAACAAGGTGAAAATGTAAGCATGTTGAGATTTGCGGATGACATAGCTATATCAGGTGAGAGTGGTGCTGAGTTAGGAAATATTCTCAACACTATGAAAACAATATTACTAGAAAACTATTGTATGAATATAAATAAGGACAAAACAAAATTCATGATTTGTACAACAGCGAAAACATTAAGAAAAAGAGATATAAGAGCAAGAATAGCACAAGGAAAACAGGTTTTCCATCAAAAGAAACAGTTACTATGTTCGAAGAATATTAGCTCAGCAGTAAGGAAGAAATTCTTGAAGAGTTACATTTGGAGCATGGCATTATATGGTTGCGAAACTTGGACAATTGGAAAAACGGACCAAGGAAGACTTGAAGCTTTTGAAATATGGTGTTATAGAAGGATGCTTAGAGTAAAGTGGATAGAGAAAGTAAAAAATGAAGAAGTACTTGAGAAGGTAAATGAAAAAAGAAGTCTTTTGAGACATGTGAAAAGAAGAAGTAATCTGATAGGACACACATTAAGGCATGATATTTTATTGAAAACAATATTGGAAGGAAAAATGAATGGTAAAACTAGCAAAAGTAGGCCTAGATCAAGTTATATGAAGCAAATTATACAAGATAAGGGTTGTCGTAGACAGAGTTGGAGAATTTCATCAGACCAGTCATAAGACTGATTACTTCATGATGATGATGATGATGTCATTACACGTACTTAACTTTCTCAGATGCTTCTTTGCAGAATGTAGTAAAAATGATTGCAGTTGTGATATTCTACTCCACATTTGAGGAGTACTTCTCAAGCGATGAGACAGAATATTACTGATTCAATATCTTCATTGTATTCTTCTTCTCCGTATGGATTGCGTTTATTAACTCCTGAGTGACGATGGGTGATATTTTTTCAACCAAAAAATCATCAAGTGCCAAGTATAAAATCTATCGATCAAATTTTCTTCACTAGAATCCGACAAATAATTTTCCCCCAGTGCTGGGTCGTTGTTTGTACATCCCGAGCAAAATTCACATGGAAATGCACCATTTCAATGAATATTCCACGAAAGAAAAAATCAATCCATTTCGTAGGTGCGATATCAAATTCCAGGATTCAATACACTGCACGACTTGCTTTTATCACAGTTTAATTGGATTCAACGGAATCATCAGGATATTATAAACAACATGAATATGAGATTCTTCTCAATCACATCCCTTTCAAACAGGCGTATTCGATATTGAATGCGAAATTTGTATAACTACATCCTTTACGTATATGATAAATTCAATTCTCTACAACGGATGCATTGATTCCAGGTGTTGTGATACAGTTTTGAGACGGAACCTTTCTCGCAACGTCAGTCGATGCTTTTCTATTCGAAACTTTTTATTATTCTTCTATTCCATAAGATATGAAATGGATAAGATTTCAGACAAACGAAGGTTAGGATTTGAATTATTTTCCATGAAATAATCGAAAAATCGAGATGGAAGATTGCAAAAGAGAGCAATTATATATAATTTATATTCAGTTCAATATAGTTTATATAGAACTTATATGTGTGCAATTCTATATGAACGATATCGAATTTTGACGATTTTTCTCCTCGGGCCAAAGCAGAGATCGTATGTTTCAGGATAGATTTTCATTATATGAAGATTATTTCCGGTTCAATACCGAAGTATTTTAATAAATTTTCCTCACTGCGTATTTCAAAATGAACCGATTAAATCCGTGAAACATACTTTTCATTGCATACCATAATCCAACGGTTTTGGAAAATTCATTTTGCTCTTTCTCACAACACTACTGGCAATGTGGATTCTTTTTTATACAGAATATTTATTTATTTATTGAATCTCTTACGGGTTCAAACCCAATACAAGAAGAAATATGATTTCTAAAGAGAGAAGTCTCCACTAACCGTGTTGGAAAATACAAAAAATATCGTAAATCACGAAATAAAATCGCAATAAACATACATGACAATAGAGGGACAAGTTAACATCATCTCCGCCATCATAAAGCATTATATTCTCAATAAAGAGAGAAAGCTTCTTTTCTAGTTCGTGTATACTCGTTAGGGTGTTTCATTTTTGGACGAGATTTTTGTTTCATATGTTCTACCGGAGAATTTGATATTTTCTGGAGGAAAAAATATATTCCCTTTGGAAAACAAATTTCAAGCGAATAAGAGGTTTAGCTCATCCAAACATTCAGTTCCCCATTTAAGGGGGGAAACCACATTAGAAGGCTCTTCTTCACTGATTTTTTATGATTTTTTTAGGTGGGAAGGATTAATTGGAATTCAATCAAATTTGAACATCATCTCATTCGTGTTTCGAACAAGATTCGTGGACTTTTTCAAATGATTTGGGTGAAAAATAATGGAGTTACACCTTGTTGTCCGGCTAATATGGTAAAGGATTTTCTCCGACTGCGGGACATGTAGAGGCAAAGGTGGAATAATGGGCCCCTGCTGGTAATATGGGCTCCCTCTGTATCTGATTATGTGAGTCACGAATTATAGCGATGAACACTCAGACTACTGGAACTAGTTCACAAACAACACTGTAGATTACGCTGATCGCTCAGCTGTTATGGTTGATGATATATCAAGCGATGAATTTTGTGCTCGTTATCAAAAGTTTGAAAGGTAAGAGTTGGACCTAATATTACTACAGTTTTTTCATTTCAACCGGTGAAATCAAGTTTGGGTATGTATTTAGTATGCTATAAAGATCGCGTTTCTCATCAAGTAATGTCAATTTATTCATAAAGTCGAGGGTAAACAAATTTTATTCTCCAAGATGGTCAGGGTGGATATACGGGCCCTCTGCACTGCGGGTATTATGGCCCCCGACTCTGAATCTGAACTGTGGGTCAAGTGTGTGGTTTGTGACATGTGGGCTCACAATGATTGTGCTGGTTGCGAAAAAGATGTTTACAATTGTGACTTCTGTAAATGAATTGAAACAAAAATGATTTTTCCAGTTGGTTTATGATAAGTCACTTTTCTTCATTTTGACGCAATATCCAAGCGGACTTTCAATTTATATCTGGATCCAACTCTATTCTATGTGGATTTATGAGTAAATGAACACTTTCCTTTAATTGTTTCATTTCTTTGACAAAAATACCTTGGGGCCCATATTACCCGCACAAATGTTGGTGATGAAAAAATGGGAAACTTTGGAAAAACGATTTTATTCCTTTAATGGCTGCGAAGAATGAAACGGGACTTCGTGCAATCAGTGTTGGGTAGTTCATAGAAGAATTATGATTTATTTTAGATTTTTATGCTGAAAATAGAAGAAGTTATTACAAATAAAGAAAGTGGGGGCCCATATATCCACCCTTACCTCTAGCGGTTCTAATTTTCATTTGAAATCAAGAGGGTTTTTATTTTACTTCATTAACATATTTCCTAAGAATATGAACCTTAATTCAGGTGAAAATAATGGAAATTAAAAATTTGGCAGGTGTTGGGAACATTTTTTTCTATTTTCACCACTTTTTTTCACTAATTATGCAACAAAAAACACCCTTAAAATCATGATATTCCAAAAGTTGGTTCATATTCTTCGTAATTTCATCAAGAATGAGCTTACCAAATTTCCTGATGATCGATTCATTAGTTTTTGAGTGAGAACTCTCGCAGATGTGGAGAAAGTCATTTTGTGAAAAACGCGTTTGAAAAAAAAATTCTCGGAAACTAGAAATTTAAAGAAGTGAACAATAATATGAAGTGCTCACCGATTAATCAGCTATTCTAGCACCATACATCAACCCTCCTTCTTCTTCGTGAGCTTCATTTTGCGCTTGCAGTAGTGCTTTTCGATCTTGTCGACCTTCCTTCGACTCCAATGACTCCAGTGTGTTTGGAAGCCGAAATCAAAGTGCGCTCGATTCTATGCTCATGAAATCTCAACGAATGGGAATTTCGCTTTGAAATTTTGACAGCATATTCTTGGATAGTTGAGCTAACGATTCATGCGATGGCAAAAAAATCGATTTTTTGAACCTCCTAATATGGTTTCCCCCCTTAAATAACACAGGAAACTCATTGAGGCCTTATGTTAGTGTAGATACTTCGAAACGGACTACTTTTTTGGTGATTTTGTTAGGTAGGAACAAATATATTGTTAATAAAACAATGTTCATCACATGTTTACACGTATATTAAGGTACAAATATTTATTTTTTAGATGACAAAATTTTACAAAATGTCGGCACACGGCCGCTGTCAAAAAACTGTGTTTTTCGAATTGGCTTGCAAGATAACTCCCTCAATTTTTATCCGATCGAGTTCAAATTTTAACTGTAGCTTCTTGATTAGATTTCGCAGGGAATGACGTATGCAATTTGCGAAATATAGGAAATTGCCAAAGTTATTAACAAAAAACTGTAATTTTTTCACGAGAAAATCGATTTCTTTTTTTCAAAAGCTTACCATTCTTTCAAAATTCAATATTTTTCGAATTCCGTAGGTCATTCCCTGCGAAATCTGATCAAGAAGCTACAGTTAAAATTTGAACTCGATCGGATAAAAATTGAGAGAGTTATCTTGCAAGTCAATTCGAAAAACATAGTTTTTTGACAGCGGCCGTGTGCCGACATTTTGTAAAATTTTGTGATCTGAAAAATAAACATTTGTACCTTAATATACGTGTAAACATGTGATGAACGTTGTTTTATTAATAATATATTTGTTCCTACTCAATAAAATCACCAAAAAAGTAGTCCGTTTCGAACTATCTGCACTGACATAAGGCCTTAACTCTAGTTCCAACTCGGTTCTTCGATGTTGAACAAATTTTTTTCGAAACAATGAATAAAATACACTGTAAAAAAAAACTGGAAATTTACTGTGCAACTGGACTGGAAATTTCCAGTGCTAGTACTGGAATATGGATATTCCAGTACATGTACAAAGATTTTGTTGTTACGTTACTGAAAATTTACCAAGCATTACTGAAAATTCAGTCATTGTACTGGAATTTTCAAGTTTGAGATGATGTACTGAAATTTTGCCATGATTTCGCGAAAATTTTACCGGCTCGTACTACAATTTTATAGTTCTTGTGCACCAGAAAAAAATATCCCCTCAAAAAGGACTTGAGAAAAAATTTGGAATTTAGAAAAAAAAACCTAATCGTTGGTATACTGGAATTATACAGGTTTTTAATTGCAATTCTCAGGTTTTGTGATGGAATTTTCCAGTTGCTATGCAATTGAATTATACAGGTTTTGAACTGCAATTTTCAAGTCGTGTGATGGAATTTTCCAGTTGCTATGCAACGGAATTTAATCACTGTTGCACTGAAATTTCCCACTTCTATTGAACTTCGTCATTTCTGGCAGGAAAAGTTTCAAGTCTTGATATTAAAAATTTCCTGATTGAGATTTTGAATAATGATTGTAATTGTAGCCAATAAAATTGATATATGAGGTTTTTCCAAGACTTATCCTCTTGTGTATTCTAGATATGAAGCATACGTAGTAACCCAAGCTGGCCTTCCAACATGTCGCGCTACACTGTAAAAAAAACTGGAAATTTACTGTGCAACTGGACTGGAAATTTCCAGTGCTAGTACTGGAATATGGATATTCCAGTACATGTACAGAGATTTTGTTGTTACGTTACTGAAAATTTACCAAGCATAACTGAAAATTCAGTCATTGTACTGGAATTTTCAAGTTTGAGATGATGTACTGAAATTTTGCCATGATTTCGCGAAAATTTTACCGGCTCGTACTACAATTTTATAGTTCTTGTGCACCAAGAAAAAATATTCCCTCAAAAAGGACTTGAGAAAAAATTTGGAATTTAGAAAAAAAAACCTAATCGCTGGTATACTGGAATTATACAGGTTTTTAACTGCAATTCTCAGGTTTTGTGATGGAATTTTCCAGTTACTATGCAATTGAATTATACAGGTTTTGAACTGCAATTTTCAGGTCGTGTGATGGAATTTTCCAGTTGCTATGCAACGGAATTTAATCACTGTTGCACTGAAATTTTCCACTTCTAATGGACTTCGTCATTTCTGGCAGGAAAAATTTCAAGTCTTTATATTAAAAATTTCCTGATTGAGATTTTGAATAATAATTGTAATTGTAGCCAATGAAATTGATATATGAGGTTTTTCCAAGACTTATCCTCTTGTGTTCTAGATATGAAGCATATGTAGTAACCCAAGATGGCCTTCCAACATGTCGCGCTATAGCTCATCGGTTAGGTCTTAGGTTTCAGTTGGTAGGCAGGTAGAAAAGTGTGGGTTCAAATCCTGTTAGGTAGACATGAGTTTCTGTCCATCCAAATGAACGATCAAAAGTTTCTCAATCATCTTGGAACACAAGGACCCTGCAAAATCACTTTGCGTGAGCAATTTTTTTTCAATTTTCATGGATATTTTCAGCATTAATTTTCCAGTACATGTCCTGGAAAAGTCCAGCTCGTGTACTGAAAAATTCCAGTACCGAGGCTCAGAAAATTTCCAGTTTTGATGCGGAAATTCCATAACGTTTGCACTGAATTTTTGCAGTACAAATGTGCTGAAATTTTCCGGTACATGTACAGGTTAATGACTTCCAGTACATGTACTGGAATTTTCCGGTGAAATTTTTTTACAGTGTAGGCTTGGAAGGCATAAAATTTACTACAAAAATGTTTCCATGGAATAGAGCTGTCCAACCAATAATTTTTGGAGTGAACTTTGATCAAACCCTACTTAAAGAATCTCATTGAACCGATTGATTCTAATTGATTCCGATGCAGAAAACTGATTCAAACCCATTGAGAATCAATTTTTAATCAGTCTTTTATTTATTGATCTCACATGCGGAATTAACTTATGATACACTTTATGAGGCTCTGAAATTCATAATCTTAGAAACTACTCATTCAAATACAATAATTGAATGTAAATTTTAATAAATACAAGATTATAGGGGATTCTACACTGTAAAAAAATTTCACCGGAAAATTCCAGTACATGTACTGGAAGTCATTAACCTGTACATGTACCGGAAAATTTCAGCACATTTGTACTGCAAAAATTCAGTGCAAACGTTATGGAATTTCCGCATCAAAACTGGAAATTTTCTGAGCCTCGGTACTGGAATTTTTCAGTACACGAGCTGGACTTTTCCAGGACATGTACTGGAAAATTAATGCTGAAAATATCCATGAAAATTGAAAAAAAATTGCTCACGCAAAGTGATTTTGCAGGGTCCTTGTGTTCCAAGATGATTGAGAAACTTTTGATCGTTCATTTGGATGGACAGAAACTCATGTCTACCTAACAGGATTTGAACCACACTTTTCTACCTGCCTACCAACTGAAACCTAAGACCTGACCGATGAGCTATAGCGCGATATGTTGGAAGGCCAGCTGTTACTACATATGCTTCATATCTAGAACACAAGAGGATAAGTCTTGGAAAAACCTCATATATCAATTTCATTGGCTACAATTACAATTATTATTCAAAATCTCAATCAGGAAATTTTTAATATAAAGACTTGAAATTTTTCCTGCCAGAAATGACGAAGTCCAATAGAAGTGGAAAATTTCAGTGCAACAGTGATTAAATTCCGTTGCATAGCAACTGGAAAATTCCATCACACGACCTGAAAATTGCAGTTCAAAACCTGTATAATTCAATTGCATAGTAACTGGAAAATTCCATCACAAAACCTGAGAATTGCAGTTAAAAACCTGTATAATTCCAGTATACCAACGATTAGGTTTTTTTTTCTAAATTCCAAATTTTTTCTCAAGTCCTTTTTGAGGGAATATTTTTTCTTGGTGCACAAGAACTATAAAATTGTAGTACGAGCCGGTAAAATTTTCGCGAAATCATGGCAAAATTTCAGTACATCATCTCAAACTTGAAAATTCCAGTACAATGACTGAATTTTCAGTTATGCTTGGTAAATTTTCAGTAACGTAACAACAAAATCTCTGTACATGTACTGGAATATCCATATTCCAGTACTAGCACTGGAAATTTCCAGTCCAGTTGCACAGTAAATTTCCAGTTTTTTTTTACAGTGTAGGTCGATTTTTATTAAAATTCACCTTTCAAACTCTGTAACTTCAAAAAAATTGTTCGTATAGTTCTATCCCATGGAAACTCTCTTGCAGCAAATTTTATGCCCTACAAGCCCATCATATTCATTTTTTCGAAAAAATTTGTCCAACACTGAAAAACCGAGTTGAAACCAAAGTTAACGAGTTTCCTGTGCTATTCAAATGGGAAACTGAATTTTTGGATGAACTAAGCCTCCAATTCACTTGGGATTTTTTTTCTTACGGGAATATTTTTTATTTGCCATAAAATATCAAATTTTCAGGTAGGACAGAGAAAGAAAAAGTATCGCCCGAAAATCAAACACCCTAATACTCATGTGAGAAATATCTAGCCATTCCGGACAAGTATTTGAATAAGTACACATTCTGTGTACCGGAGAACGATACCCCAAAGTTCTACTCAAAATAGTAGTGTAAAAAGGATTACTAAGGCAACGCAATAACCTCCTTGTCACATTTAAACCAAATAACAATAACAGATCAATTACTATCGATACAACTATTTCTAATTTTAAATGAAAAAATTCAATCGTTCCTTCTAAGAGAAAGCATTGAATCCTTGATATCTAATAATTCCAATATTCAATCATAATTATGAGCATCGAACTTCATCGGGTAGCCAATACAATAGGATACGCATCTAAGAGATATATGATTTATAGTATTCTCCCCAGTTTGTTCCATTGATACTCCCAAATTGGAAACCAAATTACAGAGCCGTAAGTAACTTGATATCGAGAACGTGAAACTAAAATATAATGACTTGGAAGATTTAACGCTCTCAAACCCTTTACAAAATCTGTTTACATAATCGATCTTCCCAACCGCTGTTACATAAACATAATTTATATGGTAATTAAAACGCAACAAAGAATCAAAGTATATCCCCAGATCTTTTATCATAGAAACCGTTACAATAGTCGAAAAGTCATTAAAAAGCACTTACTCAAATTCAACGATCACCGATTTCTGACAAACTAATTCGAAATAGCATCGATATCCAATAGAAGAAAGATATATGCTTGATAAAAACTATTGATTCTCGCCAAATCTTATTGAATCTTGTACCATATTCTGACCATTGAATCCTATTCAAACATTTGTCAATGAGATTTAATCAGATGAAAGTATTTTTTTCAATGTGATTCTGATTGAATCTTCTGCAATGTTCTGATCAAATACCATTTAATTTTATGTCATCAGTTTCTATGAATTTTACTATACTTGATAATTAAAGAGATCAACACTCACACGGATCAAAAATAGAAGCTGCTCTCTAAAATTGTTAGAGTGGTATTTCACTCTTTAGCCAGCCAAAAGTGAGCCTGTTGAAATTTCGAGTGAAATTTCCACTCTTTTAGAGTGATAATCCAAGGTTTGAGGTTATAAACTCACGGCCACTCCAATTCCAGAGTGAATTTTCCAGTCTAGAAGAATGGGAGTCCACTCGAAACGAGTGAAAATCCCACTCGAAGCGGACTTGCTCACTTCTAAGATTTAGTGGAGTGAAACGAGTGATTTCTCACTCTTCCAGATTTGGAGAATGCCCTATCCTCGACGTAATTTTAAAATCCCACGATTCAAAATTCTTTATTCTTACCCTCTGGATTCTGTTTGAAAAAAAAAGATAACTATCCGAGATTATCCCCTATTATACTGTAACAATGTAATTTTTCCAATAACAATTCAATGGTAACAGTATCGAATGCTTTTGAAAAATCGGTATAAATCGAATCAACGGAATAATCACGATCTATTGCCGAAACAATATCATATAGAAATTTTCAGGTTCCGCCAACGCTGACAATAGAATATAGCTTGGCGGGATCCCGAAATTATTCGAATAATGTCGAATTTATTTTGATCAAAAACCTGGAAAATGGATCTATTTGAACCAAATTTATATTCATATACAGGGTGTTTCATAATTCACTGAAAATACTTCAAAGACGTTATTCTGCAACCAAAATGCAATAATTTCCCGTTTGGAAAAAATTTTTTGGAAGCTTAGTTTTTGAGCTAAGAGCATTTTTAGATTTTCTTTCAAATCCAAGTAACTCGGAAGCATTACCCATACAGCAAAAGAGTCCCCACGAAGAGCTCCCGTTATGACAGTGAACATGAATTCATTATAAATACTTTGAATTCAAATTGAATTCTTGATGAACAACTTACTGTTCAGAAAGAATTCATGTTGTGAGTTCATGAAGAATTCTCTAGGCATTCAACATGTATTCGTTTTGAATTCATTGAATTCATATTGAATCAATTTTCACTGACAATTCGGGGACGGTTCCAAGAACTCATTAAGGAGTCTTCAAGAATTCAAACGGGTTATGTTTGCTGTCTGGGTAAGTTCTATATTCTTGAGCTTAACACCATTCTCTAAGTTGGAAAACGCCGGATCTCTGGGAAAAAATTCAACTATCTTATCATTGTTTGTTTCGAAGCTATAGTAATTGAAAGTAATTTAAAGCTTATAGTAATTTCAAATCGCTGTAGCTCTGAAACAAAGAATGATAGGATAATTGAATTTTTCCTTCAGAGAACCGGCGTTTTCCAACTCAGAGAATGGTGTTAAGCTCAAGAATGGAAAATATAATGCACGAAGAAAAAAGATTCCGTCATTCTAACGAATCCGTCTTCGCTGAACGGATTGAATAATCTCACGATGACATTTCACTGTGTTAATGAGCTCATTCGCTGTATTTACTAACTGATTTGTTATATTTATCAGTCCTTCGCTAATTTCACGAAGCTTGATTCGCTGAAACAACAAATCGCCGTTCACTTCAGCGGACTTGCTTGCTGTCCATATAATAACAAGCGAGTTTCGTTAAGCGAGCGAAATTCTTGCTATTCCAACGAATTTTTTTTCTCCGTGTGCTTTCGAGTTATTGGAATTTGAAAAAAAATCTAAAAATGCTCATAGCTCGGAAAATTTTTTCCAAACGGGAAATTATTGCATTTTGGATGCAGAATAACGCCTCTAAAGTGTTTTCAGCGAATTATAAACCACCCGGTATAGATCTAACTCATTAGACTCATTAGAATTTTTAATAACTCGATACCCCCTCTGCTCCAGATTTGTACCCTCAACGAAGGACACTGTTGAAATCGAGTAAGAAACTAAGATTCGCGAAAAGAAGGAAAAAATACTATTGAAAGTTATCGGGTTACATTAACGAGAGAAGAAAGCGGATTTTTTCTCCGAACTTTTCATAAGTGGTTTTGAATACAATCGTCAAAGTGCCAGATAAATGGTCCGAGGTCTTGGACGATGTTCTGGAGTTAGCATGCGGAGGAAGTGGAACTGGCACTGGAACTGGAGAACGAAGCAGCGCTGCAGATAGAATCGCAGCCGTGACAGGGGTAGCGATAATACGAAACAAATGGACTCGAAACAAAGGCACCCGCTCACCCCTGTCGTCCGTAACGAATACTGACAGCCCCGACAGTGCCACCTCAACAAGTTCAGAGGTGAGTGTGTTCATTTGTTTTCAACTAATCGTCACAAAGTTTACCGTGTATCGTTGAAAATTTATTTCACAACACTCTGAATGAATATGATATGAACTATTTATCTACTTGGCCTGATTATTATTGATCCATTGAATATTCAATTTTAGATAAATTATAATATCTCTTCGTGGTTCTCCTGATAGAAGTAACCACGATTGTAAGTAACTCCGTTGCAACTTATCCATTATATGCTCAAAAACTTTCCGTGAGAGATTTTGCAATGATTTTCATTCTCCTATTGGAACCGCTTATGGACACTTCCAATTCCAGAGAACGCCCGTTAGATGTTTCTCAAAGCTTGCAGTCTCCTGGGGATGTTATGAAACCGATACACACATCGTATGTGGTATGGTTGATTTATTTAGAATCTTGCGATTTATTTTCATTTGATCAAACTTTATTCACAATCCGAATGGATCCATTCTCATAGAACCCGATGGAATTCTATACCAGCTGTATATGTATGGAAAGAATGCGAGCAAAGAAAAATAAATATACAAATCGAACTGATACGTGAAATAGGAATGCGAATTCAACGTTTCTTCCGCGATGATATAGATGGTAAATTGAATTCACATGAATCGTACCGTACCAAATGCGTTATTACGATTCTATCTGATTGGGGAATTGAATCAAAATTCAGATGCTGAGATATATTCCACTGTATTCGTTAATTATAGAATTTTCTTCGAAAGTTGGAATTATATCGATTCGAACGTTTGTTTGACAATATGACGGTGATTCAATTTCGGATAATAATTTTGGATTGTTGTTGGAAGTCTGGTGAAATGCATGTCATATTTTCTTGTGATTCGTATGCATCGGAAGAATAATGAAATTGTCAACTGTGGTATGAATTCATAGCTCCGGATAGGCACCCAAGTAACACAAAAGTGCTAGTAAAGTACTATGAAAATAATCGGAACGTCTTTAGCTGTACCAACTGCAATTTAGAAGAATGTTCTACCAAAGGGTGTATTAACGGTGGGTCCAATCTAAGCCCAGGGTGGGTGCCCATGCTGCCCAACGTGCGGCCAAGCTGGGCAGACAAATGGGGCCAACCCTGAGATGATAACATCGTTCCCAGCTTGACCGTATTGGTTTGCCCGAGGATTGGTAACGCCATGGGCCCAGCATGAACCCAGACTAGGCAATCAATACTGCCCCTTACTTTTCTTTTGAAATTGCAAAATTGCTTTCAGTCCCACTTTGGCCTAATCCTGGGCCTAGTGTTGAGCCCCATCGTGCTTATATGGGCCCAAGACTGGATACACATGCTCGGGATATAAATTCACTCCAATCTTGGCCTGACGTTGATCCAACTTGGGGCCAAGTTCAAATGTGCTCACACTAAGATTCATTATTTCCATTTTCTACCAACCATGATTGTATGCGAAAGCACAACAAGGCCAAGATTGAGCCAACATGGGCCCCATCGTCATTCTCCAATACTGGATTAAAGACAATGGACCCAGCCTGGGGCCCATTGTCATTATAGGCAATACACGCTTGGATATGAATCTTCTATGTACGTGGTTGTGCTGCTTGGGAAATGCCAATACTTACGACTGTTCTGGAGTGTACTAGAATATCTTTCGACACATTTGCAGCAGATTCTGAAAAGGTTTGAATTGGTATTTTACATTCAAAATATATCGTTGGATCCCGTATAGAAATTTCATTGTGCTTTCATAATTTCAATGTTTTTGAAGTTTGAATCATTCACAGGAATGAGACGAAAATCCAAACTGCACCCACAAAAAGAATTTCTTAAAATGAGAGAATTTTTCTTGTCGCTGGGACAAAACTTATTTTTTTCTTGAGCCTAGAAAATTTTAATTAAATCAAGAAAATTTCTTTTGAAATCAAAACGAACTTTTCTTGATTCAAGTAAAATTTTCTAGGCTCAAGAAAAAAATGAGTTTTGTCCCGGCGACAAGAAAAATTTTCTCATTTCAAGAAATCCTTTCTGTGAGTGTGTCAAAATCTGATAGATGATCTTTATTCATCTTCTCAAATTGACCGCTTCTTTTAAAAAACTTTGGATCTCCATAAACTCCAAGTGTTATCTCTAGTTCAAAACGGTTATCGAATCCCATGGATGAATAAGTTTTGATGCAATTAGGATCCATTAGAACCGTTTAAATCAATGAAACTCAATAGGAATTCGATAGGTAGGAATGTTTTTGTTTGCTGTTGTCGAATTTTTATTGAATTTCATGATACGGAAAAAGAGGAAATAGCTGTGGCAGCTATTCACTGTTTGAGCGTCCTTTTTTCACCGCTGTAGCTAAAATAATTGCAACTGTAGTTATTTTTTAGCTAACGTAGTAGGAAATAGTGGCTGTAACTGCACAGGTTTTGTGGTTAATATTTGCCCGTATGGAAATATTTCGCTGAAAAATGTGTGCAAAACTATGAAAAATCTCTGAAAAAAAATGAAAAAACTCTGAGAAACTCTGACAAACTCTGAGAATCTCTGAAATTTTGATGAGAAATCTAATATTTTTGGGACATTCTTTACAGACTTTTTTCAGACTTTTTTCAGAGTTTCTCAGAGTTTTTTCATACTTTTTCAGAGAAATAGTAACGAAATTGCACTCTGAAAAAACTCTGACAAAACTCTAATAAATTGTTGACATTTTTCTGATTATTGAAAAATCCTGAAATTCAATAAATACATTCATATGCCGTATTCAAATATCATGTGTGAAAAAGTGTTTGAAAATTTTTTAATTTTTTTCTAAAAGTCAGAAAAATGTTAGCAATTCATCAGAGTTTTGTCAGAGTTTCTTCAGAGTGCAATTTCGTTACTATTTCTCTGAAAAAAAATGAAAAAACTCTGAGAAACTCTGACAAACTCTGAGAATCTCTGAAATTTTGATGAGAAATCTAATATTTTTGGGACATTCTTTACAGACTTTTTTCAGACTTTTTTCAGAGTTTCTCAGAGTTTTTTCATACTTCTTCAGAGAAATAGTAACGAAATTGCACTCTGAAAAAACTCTGACAAAACTCTAATAAATTGTTGACATTTTTCTGATTATTGAAAAATCCTGAAATTCAATAAATACATTCATATGCCGTATTCAAATATCATGTGTGAAAAAGTGTTTGAAAATTTTTTAATTTTTTTCTAAAAGTCAGAAAAATGTTAGCAATCCATCAGAGTTTTGTCAGAGTTTCTTCAGAGTGCAATTTCGTTACTATTTCTCTGAAAAAGAATGAAAAAACTCTGAGAAACTCTGAAAAAAGTCTGAAAAAAGTCTGAAAAAACTCTGTAAAGAATGTCCCAAAAATATTAGATTTCTTATCAAAATTTCAGAGATTCTCAGAGTTTGTCAGAGTTTCTCAGAATTTTTTCATTTTTTTTCAGAGATTTTTCATAGTTTTACAGACATTTTTCAGCGAAATATTTCCATACGGGTGGATAGTCAAATAATTTAGCTATTCAATTTTTGCTGCGGCAGCAACATTTTTTTGTTGCTGTCGCTGAGTGAGATGCTGTGACAGCTAAAAAATAGCTTCTTCTTCATTAGGGATATGAGTAGTTTAAAGGCAGTTCAACTATCCGAAGATTCGACTGTATATCATCGATTTGAGAGTTCCAAATGGGAAATCATGGTAACTTATGTTAATTGTTCAAGAAGTGAAGGTACACTGTGAAGAATTTCTGATTGAACTTCGAATTACAAGTGATGGAAGCAAAAGTTATTCACATAATTGAAAAATTGATTGACATTTCAATTCCATTTGAATAAAATTCCAGTTAGGAAAATATCTATTAATACATGATATAATATAGCAGAAATTCAAAATTCCCATTTCAATTACCAAAAATTGGGAATTTCATTCACAAATGTACTTGAAAAATATATTGAATTTAAAGACATTTCTAACAGTATAAATTCAATTTAGCACTGGGAGAAAAGGAATTTCTCAAAAATTACTACGTTCCTATGCAAGTTCAGTGAAAATATTCCTGTTATTATCAGACATTGTTCACTATTGAGGAAATCCTGGTGTGGATTTATACAGAAATCTAAATGAATCCCATGTTCTCTTGTAAAAAGTTCGAATGGTTTCCTATGGATTTGCTTGGATCCCATGGTTTCCCATTTGAATTCTTACCAATTTATCCAAATGGGGAATTTTTGTCATGGATTCCCAGGAATTTCAACTGGATTTTCAAGCTTTCTTTGGGGATTTCGGATTGGTTTCTGGATTTTCGCGATGAGGTTATTATAAGAATGATATATGTTCACATAACAATGATCTGGAATTTTGTTCCATCAAAGTATTATACACATGTAGAGGAACGGCGGGTGGTATGGCCCACCACGTGTTTTCAGGATCTGACGCTAGGTGGCAGCACTACGCACTTTTATTCACGGAAAGAATTGTTTCTGTCTATCATGTGTCGTGTTGAGAAAAATCTAACTTTTCCTATTTACTTGTTCTTGGTGTACCGGGTCGGCGAAACTTTGAGACGTTCTGTACTGAAGTAGGTCAGTTCATAAAATAATGTGGCATACTAGTATTAACCCCCCCCCCTCCTCATATATCGAACACATCTCATGAGTTCTGAGCGGTAATGTTTGTTTGTTTGCTTATGAATTAATTTTTTCTTCAAAAATCTCGATCGGGCGGTATGGCCCACATTGATTTCGGATGTTATGGCCCACATTAACCCATTAGAATTCATGCTGAAATAATGGAGGATATAGTCTCGGTCGCCGATGGAATCTTGTAAAACTCATGCTATGCCAAGTGAAGTGAGAAACGGGTGTGAAAAAATTGTTTATAAATAAATTGGTCAAGAAATTGTCCACATTCACATTGCGATCGTTCATTGTTATAAAAACAAATAACAAACTAATACGTGTTTTATTTTTTTATAACGAACAATCGCGATGTCGATTCAGGGTACATGTTTTCTATGTATTTTGTTTTCTGAGAATCGATTGGTGGGATCAGTTTGACCGAAGACTTATTTTTGAAAAAATTGTTCGAACAATTCGTTCATAAACAATGTTTTTATGCATGCGTTTCACATGGAAATTCGTTTCTCGATGCTATGCCAAGATTTCATCGGCGACCATATCCCCCATGGCTCTAATGGGTTAGATTTGGATGGTATGGTTCATATGATGATTTACAAATTATATTATCATTCCGATAGATGTAAATTATCCAGTCCACGGTCTGAGTAAGAGTTGAAAAAACTGTATTCAATGTTTAAAACAAATAATTGTGTGTTAAAAAATATGTTCTCGTTTTAATTTACCGGTTTTTGGATGGTGGGCCATACCACCCGACACCGAAAAATTTTTCATAAATTCATCTATAAACGAAAATTGTTCCTGATCTTTCATTTCACTAATGAAAATTTTTTCTTCAGGATGTATGCGAGAAAAATACTCCAAAAAGTTGTATCCCACACCGTAGCGACATTCTTCTACTCTGGATTGATTTTATCTCAGTTTTTCCCTAAAAGGGCCATACCACCACTCGCTGTTCCCCTAACAAAGTTACATAATTTTTAATTTCCGCTTTTTACATTGCTTGAAGTGTAAACACACTGCGGAGTGAATCTTTGCTCTATTGGCGGGAGAGTTTCACTTTCATAAAAAGGTGAAAAGATTATTTCACTTTGGTAGAGGTCAAATTTAGTCTTATTGAAATTGCAGGTCTTTCAAGACTTGTAAGAATGGGATTCAGACCCTTGTACGAGAATTGGACACAGAAGAGGAATCGCTGTAATTATACAGACGGCATGGCATTCCATAAGAATGAATTCAGCTTTGGGAAATTTTTCGAGAACCATGAAACAGCATGGTCACTGGGTCACAACTTCTCACTCAAAGTATCGATTAGATGACAATTTTCTTCGTTTCCGAGAGTAAATTCATTAAAGAGTTTATGCGAACTTTAGAATTTAATCTTGAAATAAGTTCGTATTCTGTCTCGAAACCAATGAGTACGAATTTTTCGATTGGCTGGATCGACACAAAACAAAATGAAATTTGACAGGTATCCGAATATAAGAAGTGAGTCTTCTTTCGTTTGATGGATGTTATGGAAGGAACGTGGTGATTTTTAAAAACATGGATTCGGTATGCGAGCAACCCAAATAAACATTTCCTGCCTTGGGATATCTTTGAAACAAATTTAAGATGCCTCATGCATTTTTATATCTCCCAGTCTTCTTACGTCTAAGAAATCTTTCAAAGTTTTTGTGAAGATATATCAGGCGTAAGGAGAGTTTGAAACATCTTAGAGGTGTTAAACAGTGGCGCGTAAGATATCTTGAGGTTGTGTGGAAGGTATGAAAAGACACAAAATGTATCATTGGTGATTAATCATGTGTATGCAATCTAATATGTATGCATGCATGCAGCGTAGAGGGATCAATTATCGTGACTTTTTTCTCGTTTTAATTTTATGATTTGAACACATGGGAAAATCTGAGTTTGTTGAACAAAGTTCTTCTTGTGTCGTTTCAAAAGGAATAATAGTACGTTCAGTTCAAACGATAAACTCTCCCTCGCTTTTGTTATGTAGAATAGTATCTTGTTCATGAAAAGACTAGTCTTGGAATCTTTCTTTGTGTTTTATCGATTGTTATCAACAACTGTTTCCGTCTTTTCGAAAGTGACGTCTTTGATAGAATTCTTTTCCTTCGACTCTTGGATGCCATCAGTATTGTCTGGATTAATGTTCTCATGCGAATGAAATCCAGCAAGTTTCTGTTTACATACTGAAAGCTTTTTATTATAAAAATTACCGTGAAATTCCAGTAATCGAAGGACGAGTAAGAATTTGTCAAACAATTACTATGCAGTCTGTAAAAATAAGTGAGTTTTTGAACAGTTGAAAGTGATATATTCTATATAAGTTTTACAAAATGCATAGTAATATTTTTAAAAAATTAACTGAAATTTCACGATCATTTTTCAAATAAAATTCTTTCAGTGCATTAGTTTTTATACAAAATTCTTTCACAGGAGTATGATTTATTCCGTAAGTGACATCATCCTATGAACACTGATTACTGGCGTTTCACTGGGCCGCTAATGGTCCTGCAGTGCCGGTGAAGAACCATTACTGGTCCTCTCAAACGCCTTCAATCGTATTTGTTGGACAATTTAGATTTTAGACTTATATTGTAACTCCCAGTGTGACAAATACACTGACAGAAAAACGACCTGGTTGAAACATTCGTGGTCATAATAACTTGAAATCTGGTTTAGTTCACCAGGAAATGTGATTGTGATGTCCAGAAAAAGTCGCAGACAGCACCGTAAGTTCTCAAAATGTTTTCTACATTTTCAAAACATTCTTAAAACCTACACTGTGAAAATGTTTATTCAATTCATGAAAATTCCCCATTACGTCGATAACCTACACTAACCTACTAATCATTCATTTTCAAAGTTTGACACATGACTGATTCATCAAATAATAGTAAAACCACATTGTTCTTGACATAATCAAGTAAATTTCACTGGAAAACATGAAACACCATGAAAATACACGTACTGTAGAGAATAAAGCGAAGATATTAGAATGCGTTTTAGAGTCGAACTATTTTCCACAAAATCTACCATTCCATAATAGTTGATACATGTAATTTAATACACTCAAGATTGTTTTACTTCAATATATTTGATTTAAGATCCGTTTCAAATGAAAATTCTGCAGAAATGTAATCAATTCAATGATTTACAAAGACCAATTCAATATGTACTAATAACCCAGATAGAAAAGCATGCTCTGAATATTCTGTGACAGAACGTGCCGTAAACGTACTATCATGAACTCTGCTCAGCTTGCGATGATGCATAGAATGTAAACATTATGTCTACATTATGCTGCCATCACCTCGTTTTGCCACCAATAACAATGCTTGATGCGGAAACACCATGGCACCATAATGCGAACATTTCTTGGCGTTCATATCACCATTATGATGGCATTATTGAGACATTTTTCCATCTGGGAACGTTATGTTACAAAATATTTAGGGCATGGTTTTCTATCTGGGTGTGAAAATGTACATAAAACAAATCCGGACATTTTCATGTTTTAAAAACATACATACGACCTTTTTAAAACCTCACAAAACGTTTCTGAAAAATTTCGTGTGTAACGGAGTACGTACGTTTTGTGAATGTTTACAAAACGTCCCAGTGCTGTGTAGGGTGGTTGAAGCCAAAAGTAACTACATATTCTGGTTATTACACCAAGAAAAGAATATGGTTTTTCTAACCTGAAAAATGTAGTTAATTTTTGCCTCAACCATTTTTGCTGGACATCGAAATTACATTTCCTGGTGAGTCGAACCAGATTTCAAGTTATTGCGGCCACGAATGTTTCAACTAGGTCGTTTTTCTGTCAGTGTATGTTTATCACTGAATCATCCGCATGCAAATAAACAACTAAAAAGTGTATATTCACTCAAATTATGATTTTGGTAAAACTATTTTCTTACAATGATTTGAAGACAATGAATTTAAATCCACATAATTGATTAAGTTGATGTTATCAACGTAAAAAGGAGCTTTAGTTGATGAAATTCCTAATAACTTGACGCAAATTCGATGAAAATATAAAAAGAACGAGTCTACGGCTGTTACCACTCATCGGGTATCTCTTTCTTTATGGCAATAGAGCATCATATGCATCAGAGTATTGAGTATTTCCTGGTTGGAAATCCGATTATTGAGTAATTAATAAGAAATCAATATCTTGCGATATCGGTGTTATGGACGTTTCCTTCGTAGGCAAGAGATTGGTTTGAATTCAACAGAAATTTCTTTCATTGTTTATGGACAATGTTTTTTGCCAGAAACAAATTTTGAGGATTTATTATTCATTTTTTTTTATGAAAAAATTTATGGAAAAAATCATTGCTATTGACTCTACATTTTTCATCCTGCTAAATTTCGTTCAAATGTATTCTCTCTACACGGAGAAAATTCTATCTTAGGGATAACTGTAGTCCACACGATTGACTCGTGTTGTGCAAAAAAATCATTTCAACACTACACATTACTGTAGTAACACGAATCAGTCGTGTCTCCGCAGTAGAGAGTCATCTTTCTACATTATTCTCTACAGTGGAGACACGATTGATTCGCGTTACTACAGTAACCATTAGTGTTGAAATGATTTTATTGCATGACACGAGCCAGTCGGGTGAGCTACAGTAACCACTAGTGTAGGATTTTCTCCGTGTATGCTCGAATAATCGATGTTATTTCATTTATTCTAACATATTCAACTGACGTACTATAAAAAATCTGTGTTTGACATTGAAAAATCAACAAATAAGGTAAGTGTGGGTTGTATCGGCCACTTAAGGGGTTACATGGGGTTCAGAGGCCAAAAAAAGCTCATTTTCTTGATTTTTTTTTACACATAAGGAATGCAATTGATTGATCAAATATTTCAGTACCTACGATGTAACTTTTAAACTATTTTTTGCCAAATTTGTACGGTAAAATTCTAAGAATTGAGCCAGTTATAGCCATTTTTCGGAGATATCCCGGAAAAAAGATGGTTCGCGGTTGACAAGATTTTTCGAGAACTGATCGACCGATCTCACTCAAATTTTGCACACTGGTTTATAATAACATTTTCTAGTACTTGAACGGAGGATTTTAAAAAAAATTGAGAATTGAATTTTTGGCAGAGAATTTCACACAAAGTGCATTTTTTCGAGTCAAATTTTCGGTATTTATTATTACCTTATGACATTTTTTGTAATTGAAAGAAGGGGAAATCCTTCGTTCAAGTACCAGAAAATGTGATTACAAAAAAGTGTGCGAAGTTTGAGCGAGGTCGGTCGGTTAGTTTTCGAGAAATCTTGTCAACTGCTTTTTTTCGAGATGTTTCCGACAAATGGCTAAAACTAGCTCACTTTTCGGAATTTTATCGTAAAAATTCCGCAAAATATAGTTTGAAAGTTACTTTATATATACTAAAAATTTCAAGTAATAAATTACACTTCTTATATTTGAAAAAGAATCGAGAAAATGAGATTTTTTTCTGGCTTCTGAAATCCATGTAACCCCTTAAGGACACTTCCTCGTCCATCAAGAATTTTAAATACTCAGTTGCATATTTCAATCATTTAGGATTATAGTGTGATTTCTTATACTTCTTAGTACATTATTATAACAGAATATGCATTTAAATAAACTCTGAATACACAGATTTATTTTTAGTAATCGCTCAAATAAAAGGTTATTTGATGATGCGAACATCGGCCGGTTGCTGATCATTCCAGCCATCATGAGATGGGGTTCTCAGCCGGCAATTGATAAATACATTCCTTATTGGAATATAATGAAATTTATTGATGCAGGATAAATTATTTGGCTGTCTATTTCCATTTTTCTTTAGCATTTTAATTTTTTTAATCATAATAAAATCTTGTAGGGTCGATCGTGGAACATTGAATGATTTGCTTGCTCGTCGTACACGGAGAGAAAAAATTTGCTGATGCAGCAAATCGAGGTATTATATATAGAATAGCAAAATTTTTGCTGACCTAGCTAAAAATTTGCTATAACAGCAATCGTGTTAGCTATGATAGCAATTTTTTAGCTGTGACAGCAAAAAATGTTTGCTCCGCCAGCAAATTGTCAGTATTATATACAGAATGGCAAACAAATTTTGCTGGGATAGCAAACATTTGTTGCTGCCACAGCTAAAATTTCGCTGTCGCAGCTAACAAGATTATTAAAAATTTGCTGCTCTGGCAAAAGGAACCCAGCAAAAGTAGATTTCGCTGCCACAGCGAATTCCTTTTTCTCCGTGTATAGATAATCCATTTTGTACAGTAGCAATAGCTTTTTTCAAATCGTCCATAGAATATTGTAATCTTTTAGATGCCATTTCCTCCAAAACATACATGTTTTATTATCCGTTTTGATTCTTATCAATTGCCAAAAAAACATACGTTTTGAAGTTGAAAATGTAAATCAACACCTGGCCGATACATTCAACGGGTTTACCAGTTTTACGAACTCAAACATTTTTTCATTAATGTGAAACTTTCATTTCGTCAGTGACAAAAAATGATTTGCAGAATGCATTATGTTAAACGGCCTGACTTATTTCATCGTATGTTGATTTGAAAAATTGCCAAAAGCGATCATGATATCTTATTCAAACGTACTCACTTTCCAGTCTTCGAGGTCAAGACCGCTTGTGTTGACAAATTTTTATGTTTAGGGACGCAAGTCACTTTCTTGATAAAAACAATTTTCTATTTAAGCAGGAATACAAGCCATTTATAACTTCTACTTTTATGTTCTTGAAACATCGAAGAGTTATCTTGCGTTGCGTAGTTCGTTATGTGAAGTTCGTAGTATTCAAGAAAAATGTATGAAAATAGTGGCCGATATAATCAACGAGGTCGACAAAGCATTATTCGTTAATACTTTCGTGGAAAGAAACATGAACTGCAATTTATCAACTTCAATAGTATTGGAAGGAATACATTATCTACTATTGAATTCTTCAAGGAAGAAGAAGTTTAACAAATTATATAATTAGAAAAGACATTTTCTTTCTCAACTTGTATACTCCATCTATAAGATTGGTATTCATGAAAGTTTTATGAAAAACAGATAAATTGAGGGGATAAAGTTATGATAATGGCATTCATGAGATACAACTGAAGAGTTGAAAATTCGTGCTTATTTCATAATCGAGGAGTAAAGTTGCGTCTTAATTATGTGTATCAATAATAACATTTACATGTAATCATCATAAAAAGTCAACAACTCTCATTCCAGCGTGGGTTACTTTGAAAATACTATCCAAATCCTGCGCAATGTATGTCTTATCTTTTCAAGTAAATTCAGAATACAACTTACTTGGAGTTCATACTCATTCACTCCATTTTATATATAATGACTTATATTCAAACTATATTGAATTATACAGAAATTATATATAAATTTGAAAACTTTTCCACTCGGAGATTTATGAACCAGTGAATTCAGAATATTCCAATGAAACTCAGAAGTCCCATGATTTTTTTTAGCCTTTGAAACATATAAAACATATAAAACATATAAAATGTTGTTTCCCAGCTGTGCTTTGAAGCTTAATCACTCCTTTGTCAATGCGTTTCAAAAGAACTTTGTTAACACGGCTGAAGAACCTCACGTGGAAATTCCTGAATTTCCCATGTATCGAGAAGATATAACCTTTCAAATAACCAGAAAATTCTATTCATTCGACATTTCAAACAAAATTATTCAAAAAATGCCTTCTTAGAGGGTTTCAACCACAAAATATCCTGAAAGGATCCTCTGTGAAAAGTTGTGCTCAATGGGAGTTCTAAGGTTCTCCTCACAAATTTCCTTATAAGTACCACTGGCGGTATGGAGGAACAATTCGCATAGCGGAAATAACTTGAATCTTTCAGTAGATTCATTTTTCCTCATGCGGGAAGATTCCTTTACGACTTTCTCTTCGTTTTATTACGTTATATGTGGTTGCATTTATCAAACCGATATTATCTTCCGGAAAAAAATTTCTGAAACCCTCAGAAGTTTTATTCGCGTCAACAAGTTGGCTTGAAATTATCATTCATTCGCTGATGCTCACCTAGTTTTCTCGAATTAATTTATCCTTTGCAGCAGTTCATGAATATAATCAAGGGAAACTCGTGACATTCCTATCTAATTCTACCAGAGAATATTCCTAGAGTTGAAACGAAATCTAAACTCAAGGTAGGGAAATATGTGGTTTTTATTCGAACTCTACCAACGAAAAGTTCAATTTCATGCAAAAAGTTTCCAATATATTTGACTGAAAATTATTTAATGTGAGAGGGAATACTCTATGTACTGTGTGTTCATTTCCATGTGATAATAGTAGCATAAACATTCATCGAGAGTAGAATAAAGAACGAAGTAAGAGTTCATACTTGATACGAGTGACGACTTTCAAAGTTTCACTTTAACAGTCACGTAGTGCTGGTACCTACAATGGATTTCCTACAAATATTCGATGTATGCTCTATGCATATGTAGATGAAATGGTGTCATAGGTTCTTCATATATTCGAAGAATACACTCAACCGAGTGATCGATTAAATGTCAGTGGATCAATCACTTTTGAATAGATATCGAATCTTTTGAAAATATACCATGAATTTTCTTTATTAACGTTTGAGAAGGTCACATGATCTTACATGAATGTTTTAAGGATCCTCTTTGTACGTTGAGGATGTCTCAAAAATGAGTTTCATGACCGTTACTTCTTCACAAATATATTTCAAAGCCAAGTATTAATCTTTGAACATATTATTGAATAATTACGCACTCTCATAGCATACTGAAAACAATTCTCAATAGATTCTTTCCGGAATCCTTATTCTTCAAAAAGAATTGAGAAAGAAAAAATGGAATACATAACAGTCAATTCAGAAAGTCCGTAGGATGACACATAGATGGTGTTACTAGAATTTTTTCCATAAGATTCTTATTTCCTTCAAACGATACGTGTGTAATTTTGATTAAGCAATCTGACTATTGATTCGCGAGTTAAATCATTTTGTGTGAACCAACTTTTGTTATTGAAAGAAAATGGAAAAAAATGAATTTCAAGTTTTGATGGAGCATTGCTTTTTGCTGAAAAAAATACAGTGGAAACAAAACAATGGCTTGATAAACATTATCCGGACTCTGCTCCATCGAGACAAATGGTAGAGAAGGGGATTGCTGGATGCAGAGCGCAGTGGACGCCCAAATGAGGCTGTTATTCCAGAAAACATAAAAAAATCCACAAATTGGTTATGAACGATCGCAAATTAAAGTTACACGAGCTAGCTAACACTGTAAAGATATCAAATGGTAGTATTTTTACCATTCTACACGAACATTTGGGTATGCGAAAGCTCTGTGCAAAGTGGGTGCAGCGTGAGCTCACAGTCGACCAAAATCAACAACGAATTGATGCTTCGGAGGAGTGTTTGGTGCTGTTAAACCGCAATAAAATCCAATTCTATCGTCGATATGTGACAATGGATGAAACATGGCTTCACCATTACACACCAGAATCCAAAAGACAATCAGCTGAGTGGACAGCAGTCGACGAATCGAATCCAAAGCGAGCAAAGACGCAACAGTCGACCGGTAAGGCGATGGCGTCTGTATTTTGGGATGCGAATGATATTCACCGACTATCTCCAAAAAGGAACCACCATCAACAGCGACTATTACTGTGCACTTTTGGATCGATTGAAGGCTGATATCGCGAAGAAACGGCCACATTTGCGAAAGAGGAAAAAGTGTTGTTTCACCAACATATTGCACCGTTTCACAAATCTATGGAAACGATGGCAAAATTGAATGAATTGGGCTTCGAGTTGCTTACCCACCCACCGTATTCTCCAGATTTAGTCCCCAGCGACTTCTTCCTGCTTTCAGATCTCAAGAGAATGCTCGCTAGAAAGAAATTTGAGTCCAATGATGAAGTGATCGCTGAAACTGAGGCCTATTTTGAAGAAAAAGAGAAATCGTACTATAAAAGTGGTATCGAAAAGTTGGAAAATCGCTATACTCGTTGTATCGCCCTCGAAGGCAACTATGTTGAATGATAAAACAAGATGATGATCTCTGATAGAATGAATCCATAAAACTCACCTCAATCGAATGGGAAGGGATTCAGCATGACCATTGTACAGTTTTTCATGAGATTTGTTTAGATACCGTGGGTTTTTGATTAGGAAAGTTAATAAAATCTGATTAAAAATTATCCCTCATATTTCGTTACGTAATATTCCGAGACATTGTGAAACAGTTTTCTACTGTATGGGAATTGAAGTGAAGAATCGATAGATATGGTAGATCAGTGAAACAACGGATACTAGATGGAGCAGTGCCGTGGAGGCAATGAAAGAAAGTTCGCATCGAAATCAAGGTCGGGCTTGAATTCTACGTGGGAGCAAGGGACCCCTCATACAACACGTATTTCCTCTCAACATTCATAGGAGATCCTATAAGGACATTGCAATATCTCAAAAATCTCATCAAGAGGTCATCAGGAGATATGTATTTTGTGGGTCATCCAGCGTTATCAGTTTTTTCTGCTGTTTTTTTACATAAATCAGTAGTACACTTGTTGAATGGGAGTTGAGAAAGCAAGGGACTGACATCCCTAGGGGGTCATTCAGGGTTATTTCAAATACAAATAGAGATCGTTGCACTCTGAATTCAAAGGTTTTATTTCAATACGCTCAGAGTGTTTAAATCGTGTAGTCACTTTTTACTGAATTCAGCGGCCAAAAGTTAGCAGCCGATTGTTGTAATTTTTGATGGAACTCAATGCGAATATCTTTCAAATCCAGAACTGATTAAGTGGCTTTTAACTAAGCGATTTTGCTACTGAAATACTTAATAAAATGATTCTATCAAAAGTTGCATCGATTGACTGCCAGGTTTTGACCGCTAGTTTCAGTTTTATTCAAAAGCGTGTGGATATAGTCATAAAATGGAAAAAATGTTTTATTATAAAACACTTCATCTGAAATATCAACCCATGCAGAAAATGCCGACTTCCAACCAACCATAACAATCGAAACAGTACTGGTACAACACTGATTACCAGGGTTGGTTGCCAACGTTGTAACGTGGTTGAAGTAACAACCAGTACAATGTTGTTGTAACGCCGATAGTCAATGCTGATTTGCCAACGTTGATTTAAAACTCGTTCAACGTTGTCCATTATGTGCGGTTTAATACGGCAAAATTTTGAAGAAATTATTATTCATGTTCTCGAATTGACTTCTTCACATGTTTTCGGATTATTCATTCGTTTGAAGAAACGATTCAAACTTCAGCAACATACGAACAGATGTGTTATATTTTTTACTTTCGATATAACCATGAACATTAGCTGAAAATATATAATTATTTTCATTAGCTACGTACAAACTCAATCAGAAAAAACCGAAGTATGCGAATGTTGACAACAGGCGGAGTACAGTGCCAGTATTGGGCCCCCAAGAGTCGGCTAGCACGTACCCAGTATGGAAAAGCGTTATCATTTCGGACAAATGCCAGTACTGCTGCAGTACAGACCACCAGTACCCCGCCAGTCTTAGCCGGTACTGGCGCAGTACAGCGCTAGTTGTGGAATTCTGATTGGGAAGGCTTAAATGGATTACCATCACCGGTTGAAAATCAATTGTCAATGTTGGTATACAATGAAAAACCAGTACTGATTCAGGGTTAATGTTAACGTTGACCCAGTATTGGTGAACAACGCCGTACCAGTGTTGATCAGCGTTATCATTCCGGGTTTATTCCAACGTTGTTTGCCAACAGTTGGCAGTTGGCAAATAACGTTATTCCAGTACTGGGTCGTTCGGCAATTTCTACATGGGAACATATATTAATACACTTGTAAGCGTTTGAAAAGTGGCCACACGATTCAAACACTTTGAGTGCATTGAAATAGAAGAACTTGAATTTACAGTGTAGTTTAAGGGCAGGTTCTCATCTGGCGACCCCAAAATAAGGTGATCTTCACGAATTTTTTTTTCATGGAAGGAAGTAAATAATGGATGCTCTCTTGGAAGTGTAAAAAACAAATTATCACGCTATATCGTTCTCCGTGCGATCGCTGTCACTTTGTAATCACGATTATCACATGATCGCCGAATTCTGTGCGTGGCAAACGTTTCACGTTGGAAACCCTCAGAACAGGAATTAACACCGTCTGCGCAAAAACTTTTTTTCTCAATTTCTCTCAATGAATAGAGAGAATATGAGGAAATTCTTTGAGTTCTGCTCCGAATCTTTTGTACACGGAGAAAAAAGAATTTGCTATGACAGCGAAATCTGATTTTGTTGAGTACTTTTTGTTGTAGCAATCTATTCCCTATTGCAGCAATTTTGTTTGTTGTGACAACAAAAAATGTTTGCTACTCTGTACATAATACTGAAAAATTTGCTATTCCAGTTAAGGGGAGGTTCTCATGTAGCGACTCCAAAATAAAGTGATTTTCTCGAATTTCTTTTCATGGAAGGAAGTAAACAAAGAACTAGGGAGGTTTCATACTTGTTATTTGAGTCTTTAAGTACATAACAAATTTTCATTCAGTAGAAAATAATACCATGGGAAGTGTTGATACGTGTTGAAACATAACCACCTGAAAAAACAGTGATCAATCGGGCGCCATTATAGCACTAACAAAAATTATCAGAAATCAAAAATCCAAAAGTTTTTATGAAATATATTATATTTGTTGGAGGTTGTCCTAATAACACCAATGAAAAGTCCAAAATTAAAAAAATGACAGACATGCAAACTTTTGGGAGCGTTTTTTCACCTGTTTTCGCTCTTTAAAGTGATATAAAAATAAAAAAAAGGCAAATCTGAGCTCCATTTTAGGTTCATCCTCCAATAAATTTAATGAGCTGGAAAATAACAAAAGAAAATGAGCGATCCGTTCAGTAGCTTTTGAGATATCATGGAGCCAAACTTGGGAAACATGGTTTCGAGAAAAACGCCCTTCAAGTTTCGCGATACAAATCCTCCAACTTGAGACAATTTTTTTCATGTACTTTAAGACCCATTTGATGAGTTTTAAAAAAACACGAGTTCTTAATTTATTTTCTTCTTAAGAACAAAAAATTCGAGAAAATCACCTTATTTTGGAATTTGCTTGATGAGAACCTCTCCTTGAGGGGATAAAAGACAAATAATATCTTCTTACCAACGTTTCATTTATCATTTCAGATGTTTAGTATTTCAATCTGATAAAACGTGAGGGTTCTTGTATTTCAATTTTTCATGTTCTTTCCAGTCAAAACTATTTTCAGTCCTGAAACAAAGACCAGAAATATCTCTCCAAGGCCGAATGATCCTCTGAAGGTAAATCTCTTGCACATCAATTTTGAAATCGCCACTGGTATTACTGGTATATTCAATCATCAAATGAAATCATTCCTCTGTTGAGAAAAATTGACAAAATCATCTCTGAGAAATTATACAATCCATTTTCCTCAATCGTATAAATGGAGCTCCAATTCGTGGGATCAGAAATAAAAAAATATCGTCTACTGAATAGATTTCTTTGTCCTCTTTCAGAAGAAATTTCACACCTTCAAACGGAAGAGATATTTCCACACAAAAAATAAATACCAAAGTTCATGGTTTGACAGTAAAACACGCGTATACACTGTAAAAAATATACTTCCTAAACTGCCAAAGAAGTTTGGCAGTTTTTTACACAAACTTTTTTTGTAAATTACCAAACAAAAGTTTGTAAACATTCAAAAAATTTTGTGATTTCACGAAGATATTTGAGAATTCACAAACTTTTGTTCGGCAATTTACAAAAAAGGTTCGGAAATTATATTTCCGAACCAAGTTTGTAAATTTCCAAGCATTTTTGTTTGGAATTCAACAAATTTTTTTTACAGTGTACTTCCCTCGCCATTAGTCGAGAAACCGATCACAGTTCATTTTATTATTCATTGCAATTTAATGAGATATCTCAACGAAAGTGGAAAAAAATACGATATTCAAAATACATTTCACATGATCCAACAAATGCACTGTAGGCGCATCATCATTCGATGTAATATATATAATACCCGGGTTGAATATATATTTCAAGGACCTCATCCGCCGAATGAATTGTTCGTATATTTCAAGTTTCATAAATCGTATTACCGAAACGAATTTCGAGTATCAGATAACTGTTGTCCCATAATAAATATTCCGAAAATTCAATTCTTCGGGTCAACCTTGATCATGAGCAGTCACAAAGAGATGCCAGTTTTTTATTTCAATTGAGGGAATATGAAAAAGTAGAACAAACGATCAGAATGCAAATTATAAATCACATTTCACAAAGAAAATTAAACTCATGAAAAATTAGTTTTGACTTTCTCATTTTCGTTTAAATATTCCTTTGATCGGAAACTGTTGAATTTATTTTCACAAACAATCATTTGGAAAGCTGAGAGAAACAGCAGTTCCGGCTGAGTAATCGATAGCTGTACACCGCAAAGTATGGTATTCCGTTCTTACAGTTTCCCAAGTAATGAGAGAAATTTCCGAACGTTTCGTAGCCAAGTGATTTCAATGATATTACGAATTGTTTGGCGGTACATTGAATTTATCAGCGATTCTACACTCAGTTTTGATATTGTCAAACGGTAAGACACGTTGCTGTACAACACGAGTAATTTAAATGTAATTGATTTAATCGATTGATCCAATCCGAAAAGCAGCGTCTCGAGGAATTAACAATATTCATGCGAAGTACATTACTTGATGCAAATTGAGGAAATCTAATATTCTATGAGATTTCTAAGAGGGATTGCAATCATTTCGTTGATTAGATACCTCTCTTATATCACGTGAGATGTCAGCGCAAAATGTTCGTTGCAATTAAGATCAGAGATTCAACGGTTTTGGTAAGGGTCTTTTGTTGGTTCTCGCTCAAATGATACATTATTTTCTTCCAACGCGAGGAATCATCGTTAAAATTCAAACATCGACAAAGAAAGTATACTCAGCTGAGTATATTTTAGATACCTTCATAATTTCAAGACAATATTTACAGAGGAAAAATGTTTTCTCGGTTCAAAGCTGTGCATCTCTCTACAAAGGTTCTTACACGAATAGTGCACTTCCTGAAGGCAAAACATGGAAATTTCTTCGAGCAACAGCTTTGAAATAAGAAGCTTAGTTTAAGTAAGTACAACATAGAGGTATACACGTATCCAATGTATTGTTGTTCATTCTTATATTCTCAAACGTACAATTCGTCTCTCGACAAAGTGAAATGGTACAGTTTTGGGGAATTTTATCTTCCCGTGTGGAGGAGAAATTATTGACTTTTTTCCTCGCGTAGCATGAATGTCTCGGTAATATGTTCCAAATATTCTGGCAATGTGTTATATTACAATGTATTTTGAATGGTACTGAATATTCTTGGAATATTACTGATATATTTATTCCATGTGATTCAGAAAAGAAACAAATTTTATTAGATTGGTTTTTACTTTATCATTTCAGTTAAATTTGTCCGTAAACGTTTTCTCGGTAACCTCCTTCCGTAAACTACCCATGCAGGTATTGCCAGGACTGAAAAAACCCCAAGCTTGTCCCAAGGTTGGCACATGTGTCAGAAACAAACCTCCGTGAAGAACAATTGGCCCAATATTGTTCCATGATTGTCCCGTTATTCCCAATGGATAGTCAGTCATGGTGAATTGGTTAATATTTTTGAAATGGTGACTACATTTGGTACAAGCTTGGCACAAGTGTAAAAATTGAGCATTCGTTAAGAACAATTGTGCCAATATTGCCCACATGAGTGACACAATGTTTATAAATATTAACTGAATTTTCAATTTACCATGGCTGAACACTTGAGGATCACCATCAGGCCAGGGCTGGCCCGATCTTTCTGCCATAATTAATCCTACACGCTAGTTGCACACGCCAAGCTAGATTTTATTGATCTAAGTAAGGATAGAACTTTACTTAATGGTAATATGATACTTTGATATGTAATCATACATGAAGATCAACTGATTTTGAAGAACTCTGCACAGAATTTTAGGATGTCTGGCTCATTCTGAAGACCATCGATTTTGATGAAACCTAAGCCTGGGCCAAGTTTGGTAAATTGTTCAAGACAAGTCCCGGCAGGTCTTGTGCCAGGCTTGGTCCATCATTGGGCCATTGGTCAATACCCACATGGGTAGGGTCATCTGTGTCCAGCCGTTGTTTAACCAATTTGAAATGATAACAAAAAATTTGAAAAAATTCATTCTGCTCTTTACAAACCTCCAACTTGACATATCAATTATATTATTGTTCAAAATTGAGTAAGAAAAACTGGAAATTTACTGTGCACCTGGACTAGAAATGTCCAGTGTTGATACTGGAATATGGATATTCCAGTACATGTACAGAGATTTTGTTGGTACGGTACTGAAAAATTACCAAGCACAACTGAAAATTCAGTCCTTGTACTGGATTTTTGAAGTTTGAGATTGTGTACTGAAATTTTGCCATGATTTCGCGAAAATTTTACTGGCTCGTACTACAATTTTACAGTTCTTGTGCACCAGAAGGAAGTATCTCCTCGATAAGAACTTGGAAAAAATTTCGAATTTAGAAAAAACAAACTAATCGTTGGTATACTGGAATTATACAGGTTTTGAACTACAATTTTCAGGTTGTGTGATAGAATTTTCCAGTTACTATTCAATTGAATTATACAAGTTTTGAACTGCAATTTTCAGGTCGTGTGATGGAATTTAATCACTGTTGCACTGAAATTTTAGACTTCTATTGGACTTCGTCATTTCTGGCAGGAAAAATGCCAAGTCTTTATATCAAAAATTTCCTGATTGAGATTTTGAATAATAATTGTAATTGTAGCAAATAAAATTGATATATGAGATTTTTCCAAGACTTATCCCTTTGTGTATTCTAAATATGAAGCATATGTAGTAACCCAAGTTGGCCTTCCAGCATGTCGCGCTATAGCTCATCGGTTAGGTCTTAGGTTTCAGTTGGTAGGCAGGTAGAAAAGTGTATGTTCAAATCCCATGAGTTAGATATGACTTTCTGTCCATCCACATGCACTGTAAAAAAAAACTGGAAATTTACTGTGCAACTGGACTGGAAATTTCCAGTGCTAGTACTGGAATATGGATATTCCAGTACATGTACAGAGATTTTGTTGTTACGTTACTGAAAATTTACCAAGCATAACTGAAAATTCAGTCATTGTACTGGAATTTTCAAGTTTGAGATGATGTACTGAAATTTTGCCATGATTTCGCGAAAATTTTACCGGCTCGTACTACAATTTTATAGTTCTTGTGCACCAAGAAAAAATATTCCCTCAAAAAGGACTTGAGAAAAAATTTGGAATTTAGAAAAAAAAACCTAATCGTTGGTATACTGGAATTATACAGGTTTTTAACTGCAATTCTCAGGTTTTGTGATGGAATTTTCCAGTTACTATGCAATTGAATTATACAGGTTTTGAACTGCAATTTTTAGGTCGTGTGATGGAATTTTCCAGTTGCTATGCAACGGAATTTAATCACTGTTGCACTGAAATTTTCCACTTCTATTGGACTTCGTCATTTCTGGCAGGAAAAATTTCAAGTCTTTATATTAAAAATTTCCTGATTGAGATTTTGAATAATAATTGTAATTGTAGCCAATGAAATTGATATATGAGGTTTTTCCAAGACTTATCCTCTTGTGTTCTAGATATGAAGCATATGTAGTAACCCAAGCTGGCCTTCCAACATGTCGCGCTATAGCTCATCGGTTAGGTCTTAGGTTTCAGTTGGTAGGCAGGTAGAAAAGTGTGGGTTCAAATCCTGTTAGGTAGACATGAGTTTCTGTCCATCCAAATGAACGATCAAAAGTTTCTCAATCATCTTGGAACACAGGGACCCTGCAAAATCACTTTGCGTGAGCAATTTTTTTTCAATTTTCATGGATATTTTCAGCATTAATTTTCCAGTACATGTCCTGGAAAAGTCCAGCTCGTGTACTGAAAAATTCCAGTACCGAGGCTCAGAAAATTTCCAGTTTTGATGCGGGAATTCCATAACGTTTGCACTGAATTTTTGCAGTACAAATGTGCTGAAATTTTCCGGTACATGTACAGGTTAATGACTTCCAGTACATGTACTGGAATTTTCCGGTGAAATTTTTTTACAGTGTGAACTATCAAGTTTCTCAATCATCTTGAAACACAAGGAGCGTGCGAAATCACTTTGTGTGAGCAATTTCTTTGCAATTTTCATGAATATTTTCAGCATTAATTTTCCAGTACATGTCCTGGAAAAGTCCAGTTCGTGTACTGAAACATTCCAGTCCTGAGGCTCAGAAAATTTCCACTTTTGATACTGAAATTCCTGAATTTTTGCAGTCCAAATGTGCTAAAATTTTCTTTTATAGTGTTTCGTTTGAAAGATATCAAGCAAGAATTGACCAAAATCGTTTGGGCCCGGACATGAAATACCCTGGTTAACAGACGAAGGGTTGAAAAGAATGCAAGCAGTTGATCCAAACCTCACCTAAGAAGTAACACGGAATACTAATATTGTCATAGCTAATAAAATTACTGAAACAGCACATGGAGACAAATTTATTTGACAAGATTATCATCCTATCCATCCATCTATCAACTCCTAATCATTGCCAGTTGTAATGGGAAGAAATCTAAATTAATCTCGATTGTTACCACCACAGCTGGCAATGATCAGGACTTGAATTCTAAATTATTCTGATACTTCCGAATAGTTCTAGTTTACGAAAGGAATGCAAATTTTTCCAAATAAATCTCTCTCCGTGTGAAAAGTTTAATGTTTCAGCAAAGCGTACTCAGTGGAATTGAAGTGAATTTGTTTGCTTTGTGTAAAACCTCAAATTCCCCGACTGTGTTCGTATTTGCGATCTATTTTCATCTATTATACTTTCCCTCGAAAGAAGTAAGTAGCCTTTCAGTATCGTTACTCCGAGAACGACATTAATCTCGATCTTGATTTGCTCTTACAATTCATGATCTCCTTCTGGGCTTGTACTGGTCTCAAAGATAGATTACAGTGATTAATCACTTGCTTCATTGTTGAGATATATCAAAGGCATCATAGTATACTCGGTTATTAGAGCAAACCGTACTTATTTGTTCTTGACTCCTGGATCAGTTACAAACTATACGTGAATTTGTGCACATGGGAAAGTAATTTCAGCGTTTAGATACAATTGTATATAGAAAATTCCTTCAAGCACGAAATTATTACAAACGTTTGTTCAAATATGTCAACGAGGAAAATTGTTGGTTCCAAGCTAATCCGTTGTTTGAATGAATTTTATCCATGTTGGTCCAAGACTGAGCCAAAGCGACACCGCAATATATACTCTTCCACGCTAGGATACTCACTTTTTTCAAACACTGAATACTAAATGTGGTATTGATTAAATTTTTCCACGAACATCAGTACGAATGTGGAGGAGACTCATGAAAAAATCCAACTGCGAAACGATTGACGACCACGGCTTCGAATTTTTGAAACTTTTAATTCGAGAATATTCGCTTGGAAAGTTGGAAAATTCTATCATTAAATTTAAAATTCCCCTAGTGGTTGCATATTTAAAGACAATTTGAACGCTAACGAGACTGAAAACAGTGACATTTTTTATCCTTTCTTCTACTCATCGATAAATTTTAGAATAAAGTTTCTCTCTTGGATTTTCCTCTGTTTTCCATAGAATTAATCAGTTCAGCACTTTGTTTGGTCACAGAGAAAAATCAAACTCATACGTACATTCGTACGTAGATATTACACACACCCTCATCTCATCGAATGATCTTCTGGTGAAACTGTACTCCTCCGTGATAGGATTGTTATTTGTAGATAGAACTTGAGTCATAGCGAAGCTCCAATGACTGTACTAGAGTTTTATGTCCGTTGCAAACTGTGGAATTGTTATCCAAATAAGATTATATTTCATCTCTCTTCCATGAACAAAACAAACATTTCCTCTTCCCAAGGAGACAATAAATCTATATCAACAATGCTGTTGGATCTCATCGCAGTATCTTTGCCAGGTTTTATGATCACTCTGTACTTGAGTATGATCATTAGATTTTTCTAGAGTGCATTCGAATAATTCTTATTTATATGAAAATATAAATTGATTCCATGCAAAGAGTCTTGTAGAAGGTTATGGAAAATTGTAGATTTTATAACTATTGAGAATGTCAGTACAATTTGCATCGTTAAATCTAAAAAATTCAATATACCATCTTTCTTTTTCCCCCAAGACGACACAGAGCTTCTAAGTTAAATTTACGTTCAATGGACCTTCAAATGCCCGAACGTTGAATAGACCTCTGTTGAACGTTCCTTGAACCTTCCCATGTCGAAATGGAAACACGGGCCGCTACTGGCTCACTACTGTTGCCGAAGGTGCCAATACTGGCAAATCCAAAGCGACCATTATGGCGCCAGTTGGATTGCCAGTACTGGCAAAGGAGTTGAAATAATGACACCATTTTACATAAGGACCAGTATAACATTTACCACCACGGCGATAGCGATATTTGATGTGAGTCTGCTATGGTGAAACTCTGGCATTGCAATAGGATCAGTTGTTTTGCCAGAGCTGGATGAAAAATGACAGGGAGTCGAAATGATGACATCCTATGTGAAAATTCAAACCCGACCCAGTACTGGCACAGTATCGGTAACCGCAGTTACCAGGAGTGATCATATTTCAAGTGAAAAAAAAATACATCAAATTTGAACTTGGAAAATCTGAATGATTCATTGTTCTCATTATCGTCATCGAAGAAAGGCACTTTGGAAGTGATTTCTTGAAAGTTCACTGAGTAAGGATTGAACTCGGGTCCTGCGAGTGAGAAACTGAGTCTCTATCACATCAGCCGATTTCCGAGTTGACGACGAACCACTCAAATTGCCATTTATTGTAATGGGACCGTTGCGGCCATACAATTCACCATAGATTCTGTGGTGGAATAAAGTCCTACCAATGCTGGCACATTGTTGTCTCTCAAGCATATTGAATGATCATAACAACTCTGGCTTAATTTCGGCTCACTACAATAGCTGAATTGCCAAGATCGTGATTCTAACGTCAGTTGACTATCGATTCCATAGTCAGCCAGAGTCCTATCGATACTGGCACATTGTCATCTATCGAACATATTGAATGCTAATACTAACTCTGGCTCAATACTGGCGCAGTATTGTCTCATCAAAGTGACCGTGTTATTGGAAAAATTAGTGGAATCCCTATCCACTATCTATTCCGTATTAGAACAACGTTGCATCGATATTAGTTTTGAATCATCTTTTTGTCGCATTTCACCATCCAACCAACTCTGATTCGGTACTGACGCGGTTCCGTTTCTGTACGGTCTGGGTATTCTCCGAACAGTACTAATTCGATACTGGCTCTAGACCGTCTGACCACGTAAGCCAGGGTCGTTTGAAATCCGGTGAACATTTGGCGCCAGTTGCAAAACTGGTAATGATTCTGAATGGGCACAGTTGTTTTTGCCGAAGTCTGGCAAATACAACTTTGCCAGTACCGCGCCATTTGTCAACTTTGGCTATTTCCACATGGGTCATGTTCTCTTGAGGTGGTTCATAAATATATTTTGGAAAGGTTTATTTTTTTCTTTCATTTTTGGCTTTTTGTGACCTGGAATGAAGATCAGAGTGAGGACTTTTTGGAATAGAGAGGCTCCTGAATGCTGATGTTAGTTTAGTTATAACTGAAAAAATTCTTTTTTTTTCCAGAATTTCCTGAGTTGGAACGCTGTGCTTGTATCTCCCACTCTTTCCCGTTTTATAATGATGAGCCTGTTTTTTACTGTCGTCAATGAAGGCAATTCGATCCTAGGATCATTATTGTTGAGTCCTTATGGAATACTTGAGCGATTCGATGATAATTTGTAGTTCGGTTGGGCAGCAAATGTAACAGCTTAGTGAGTAAAACGGGAAACTTTTATGGAACTCGGATGCCTGGAATTTTTACTAGCGATCACTAGTAAAATCAGGTGAGTTTTCAATAGACTATGCAGCGTAGTCTTGAACGAAAATCACGCGTTCTAATTTTGAATGACACTCTGAAACACTTGAGATGTTACAGCGAATCCTCACAGAAGAAATCCTATCCCCAGCCCGAGTTTCCTGTTCTTATTCAATCTCTAAACAAAGATATACTAACCACCCACAAAGAAATTGACGGATGGTCCAGTACCGGCTTGATACAGGCTGCCAATGTGCAACCGTTGGCGGCCGGTGTCGGTGGGACTACGGAATGATAACGTCAAATAACTCTGATCCATTACCGGTGACCAACATCAACTCAGTACTAGAAATAATTGTGGTTCCGACATTGAGAACTGATACTACTAGTATTCATTGCTATTGTAACTTTGAAAGGTTTTGAAAACATTATCAAAATTTCTGAACTAGGGGGAATTTAAAGTAAAATTTACTATGGTATCATAGGATGCCCGCCAACGGTTGCAAACTGGCAGCCTGTTTCAAGCCAGTACTGGACCATTGGTCAATTTCTACGTCGCCAATCAAGTCTTCTCTTAAAGTACACGAGATATATATTCGCGTTGGTTCGGTACCGAATCAACATTGGAGGCCAACGCTTGCGTACTAAAATTGTGCCGTTGTTAATCCAACATTGGTGGAAAAGTGGTCAATAATGGTTGGTTCAAATACCGAACCAGTACCGACACGAACTTGAAATAGAGGCGGTTAAGTACCGATCCACAATCGGCAGACAATCGTTGGTGACCTTTTCAGTACCGATCTGTTCGTCACCATCGGCTCAGTACCGGAATTTCTACGTGAGGAAGTATGTCGGTTAACAACGATTATTAAGGGCTCCAAGGACCCCAAGTCTAAGCAAGGCTTCAAAAGAGTCCAAAAATGAACGGAGAGATCGAAATGTGGCGCTTAAACTTGAAAAAGTTATAGACAGCAACATTCTCAATGTTTTTGAACCTCCACAAGAAGTTTGTATTGAGCAGATAAACTACCCATATAGAAATTTACAATTGGCGCTAGCATGGTGCAACGTAGATAAAGTATCGCCGAGGCTTGGCAACCAAGCATGGCGCAAACCTGGAATGATAACATCATTTTATGATTGACCAACGTGTTTTTCCAATGAAGTCCCATCATCGATGAAACAATGGCAGTGAAATATACCATCATTGGCAAACAATTGGAAATTTTGTTTGTCAATGCTGCGCCAATGATCAAAGTAAAAAATATTTAACCCAAAAATATATAAAAAGTATGCGCATTTCGCAATTTCTGACATATGTTGTTTGAAGTCTTATTGTTTCCCCCTTATTTGTTTGTGGACAACTCGACGTCTTTTGTCGGTAAATTTTGCCATGAGAAGTAGATACAATGTATGTTAGCTCAGCGGTAGGAGCCCTCTAGCGTGACTCATAGTAAAGAGCGATCGACTGGTCTTCCAAAGACTTACTTAAACCTTATATATTCTTTGTATACGCGTTTCACCACTCGCGAGAAACACTTGATTAGTAACTTAGCAAAAATATTATATAGATTGCCAATATTGAGCCATGCTATTACCAATGATCGGCGCTACATTGAAAGCTAATTTCTACCGAAACTAGGCCAAAGTTTGGGGCAATATTGAACCACATTCTGAATGATCCTGGCGTTAAATGGAATCTATCGTTCAGTCAATGTTGAGCCAAAGATGAGCCAAGCAAAAGCCAAGCTTGGCGTAGTTGTGCCACAATAATAGGCCGACAAACGACATCCGTCGAACACCGACATCGGTGCAACATTGTATTCATTGTTAATCAACATTGAAGATTTATAGATTGCCAAGCCTTGTCTGTCAGCATTGCGCCAAGCTATATTTTATTGTCAGCATTGGCGAAGTCCAAAAATTTTTGTATGGGTATACACACAGCATTTCACCTCTAGCAATTCAACATGCTAGGATCCTTTTTCGAAACAATGCATCGACCCACTGTAAATTCATGACGAGGAGGTTTTTGGTTCAGAAGAGCAATTCAATGTTCCTTCAACCATTTGACAGTCCAGACAGAATGCTGGTACATTAAACCCAACTCCTTTGTTAATTTCCGTTCAGAATGGAGTATCAACTATGGAACTCAGTATTAAATTCGCACCAATAAACGTGTACATCCTGTAAACGGAAGAGCACTGCAACGAATTCAAATATTTGAACAAGTTCCAATTTTGTTTCCTATATTTCAATTCGCGATAGCAAATTATTTCACATTGGAACAAATAGTACAAAAATTTAGTTTGAATTGATTCTCAGATTGGAATGAATAAGAATTATTGATTGAAAAAAAATGAACTGAACGTAGTAAGAAGAATGTTATACATCAACTCCTTTCAATTCCTTCCAGTTTATTGTGTGAACATTCTATTGAGTAGAGAGATATATTTTTTGTTGAGATTGTATATCTCTAAATTATTGAACTATCAAGATTTGAAGGCTTTTTCTAAGCATTCCATGAAATGCTCAAGAAAACAGATGTACGAGATACCGATAGCACTATCATCACGAATGGCAAGGTATATGGATGGCTTGTTGCCAACAAACTTTTTCTGAGTACCTGTTGCTTCATTACCTTCTGTTTTAGCAGTATATGAACCCTCTGTTACATGTACTGCTATGAATAACGATTATCTCTGTGCTTTCTGTGGGGTTCGTCAAAGATTTTTTTCATACGAGTTGAATTCGGGTGGAGCTAATAATCATAATCAACACCACGGATGAGTTGATTCGCGTTTATACTTCAAACGCAATCTAAGGAAGGATAATTGCTCTCATTCATCGAACAGTAAGAATCAAAAATAATGTGAAACCTTTTGCAACCTAGAATTCTACCCAGGGAATGCAACAAGACCGATTGTTTGTTGGTAAAATGATGGCTAGTTGATTATTAATCGCTAGACCAATGAAAGGTTTCGTCATCATCATGTAAGAGAGCGATAATCGTTCCATTGCTGACCCTTTAAGATGGCTTTAAGTCATACCCTGGTAGAAATTTGTCTGGGCGTCCCATTTACCATCCACGTACTAGATGGAACCCACGTGGGGGCAATTTGATAACACATTTCAGCCAATTTGACTTTAGTGCCCAAACATTTAGTCGGTTTATGTAGATTTTTCACGCGTCAACTGATCGTACAGCGCCATTGATAGTCCATCAACACGGTCAGAGGAATAAAAGGAAGCCCCAATGTTTCAATTTATCACTCGGGATTATTTTATGGAAATAAATTCAAAAGCAACGTTCTTCACTGGAGATTACATGACAATATGTGTGATTTTACAGCAAACACATGATTTCACGTTTCTAATTACCAATTTGAGCAACATTCTAGCAATTCCAGATAGACATCTGGATGGGCACAGGCTAGAAAGCGCGTTACAAAAATAGCTAGAAACCAACTTGACTCTAATTCTCAATCATAATTTCTACTAGGTTAGCAACGTGCCTATCAGGGGCATCAGTAATTCGACAATGCCAAAGTTTTACCTCCCATCATCCGACATTGAGGATTTCTGAAGAAGAACTGATCAAGTTTTTGTACAAGAATAAAAAAAAAATCCAACACGCAAAGGATAAATTTTCAAAGATTGTTTCGATCACTTTGGCATAAATTCTGATACAACTTTGAACCGGCTCTTTAGGTATCAAAAGCAACCCACGTTTTTGTTATACTCACACACACCCTTCTTTAGAAGTCTCACTGTGAAAAGGTAGATAAACAAAAAGGTTCTCTATAGACAGATAGTATCCCAGAATTAAGGTAACGATATTGCGCCGACTTCAGTTCGATCTTGGTTCAAGATAGACAGACAGGCTTATCACGATCTAGATTCACTCGTTTGTTAAATATATACTTATCAATCTACTCGCAAAAGAATTCAGAGTTCAATTCATTATGAAATTATAACAATAAAGGAATACACGGACTTTTCAATGGAATTTATTTGAAAACATAATAAAAACTTAATAAATCTTGCTATCTTTCAGTCACCAAATCTCCCTGTGAATTGAACTCTCGGTAATGGTCTTTGGTGTAGGTTGTGAAACGAATATAGATAGATTATAACGAAATCCCAAGAGGTGTTTGTCGAGACTGCGTAAGTTACATCATGCTTTTTTATTTATGGATCATGCAAAACTCGACCATTTGCTCTAGCTTTGAATAAAGTTATGTAATCCATAGAGAATCCCTCGTAAACATTCAAACGAACTATGCATCGCTCGGGATTTGATATATCGTATCGTGATAGGTAAGCAGCACTTTCATCCTTGATTCAACAATGTATCAATCTAGATGGAAATTCAATCGTATCTAACCCTGTGATACTGTGAAGGAAGAACCGATGTCAACCAATGTAAAACGATTCAGATCGATCACTTGCAACGTGATTCAATTAGAGAGATTAAAAAGCTTCCAAGTTGCTCTTGTTTTGTCATTAATATGATCCTGTTTGGAATAGAACTGACCTGATAAGTTGCTTTTTTTCGACCAAAAATTCACAAACAGAATGGAATGAAAACAATCATTTAAGGATATAAAAAGCTTTTTGAAGTAGAGAATAAAATTGATATTAAAAGAAAGAAAAACATTGATTCAGGCATGAAACGAAGGGGAAATGAAGATGAAGAATATTGAAGCATCTCTATTGAAACGAACAGCACAATTACAAATTCCACGGTTTTTTATTCTAAGAAAATGAGAGAAATTTTTTGATTAAATTTTTATTTTTCACTTCCAACTATTCTAGACACATTCAAATTAACTTCATTCGAAACAATTTGAATCTACGGTACACAGTGACATAGAAAGCCATGCAGTTATCATTTTCGATATCCAATCAAAATCTGCACGACATACCACCGATTTCGCTACTATCAACCCTTGAAGAAAATCGATACAAGGGACGTTATTCACGATATATTTGCATTCATCTGTCCAAGTAACTTGAAACTCTGAATTTCGATTATAATCGTTACATTCACAAAACATAGATAACTCAAGACAAGAACAAAGACAATTCATCAACACCAAAGAATTTGGATGTAACTTATCATTCTGTTCAATTCCTCAACATTAAAAAAATCTCAATTTGGAGGTCAAAAATTGTATCGAAATTACATATTACGGGCAAGTTTGTATACAATTCATCAGCAATTTTGTGTTAAAGAGTAATTTCAAAGGACACTCCTCTTTTGACTTACGAATACATAAATCATGTATATTTTTTCATGGATTTACGAAACAGGAATTTTCCACGTGTGTTGTGAAAGTCTCATCTGTGTCTCATCATTAAAATTTATTTCATTCGCATCATTGATATTTAGTTTCATATGGACATACGTATATCAAATACGTGAACTGTAGATAAAAACTTGGAGAGTAAACAGAAAATTCATACAAAGAGAACTGACCTGTTTCATGACCTGAAATTCAACAGTCTTCTCAATTTCACAATCAAAAATGCGAAAATTTAACAACGATTATCATGATGAACACAAATAAATAAATATAGAATAATCATTCAAAGAAGTTGTTATGCACACTGAAGAAAATAATTTTGTTGGAATGTGATCAACAAAAGAATGTTGTTATCCCAACAAAATTTCCGTTGTTTCAACCAAACTTGTGTTGTGTCAACAAAATTCTTTCGTTGAGATGACAACATTCTTTTGTTATTATTCCAACGGAAGGATATTGTTAACACAACACAAGTGTGGTCGAAACAACAACAGAATTTTTTGGAATGTATGTACATGATCCACACAAACCATCGTGTTATAAACATCAACATCCTCCGCTCTTGGATTTACAAATTATCGCACGTAAAATTCATTTATGATACATCATACTTTTGTTTTATATGATTAATATGAAAGGAATGACGATGATGGATATGAATTCTGCACGTCTCTCCAACGCTTGAATTACAATCTATTAAATTCTCATAAGAAGAGGCTTTGCCCGTCTAGTGACCCAACCCTGACCTTGTGGCATTTGCCATCAATTGATTTCAGGGTTTTTTTCTCTATTTCTCAAAGTTCAATAGTTACAATGTTATTAATTTGGCTGAAGTTGCTTTGGTCGCAAAAGTCACTGGGTGAAGGATTTGGATGAAAGTTGGGAGAATTTGGAGTTTGACGGTGTGATGACGACAAGGACGTAGGGATAAGATAAAACAGGGTAGGTAGCTATCCGTAATCAGAGGGGCGAGGTCGCTAGAAGCTGCCTTTCACGGGTCGATACTTTGAACAGTCCCGTCCGCAGGACACATCATGTTTCACTTTCACTCAAGAAACCTGAAATGTCAAGTCCTTATTTTGACACTCATCTGAAAGGACATGGGAAGAATTATATAAACTTGTTTAGTTCTTGTTCATTTATGTTACCTGCATGTTCCTTCAATTATTTATCTTCGTATACTAAATACGTGATGAACGATAATTACATTGAAACTGTATATAATCTGATCAAGTATTATAATCAGGTCAAACAGCACTCGCATTCAGGAAAATGTTCGACAAATTCGTTCCAGTTGAATAATATTTTCTAATTATCGAGGAAACTTATTTGTATCAAATATTAATTGTCAATATTCAACCATTTTTCTCTGAGTATAGGTATCAACGTTACCATGTAGAACGAAAGTTTCAGAAAGCTCCTAATTAGGTGGATATATTCGGTACAGTAAATTATATTACACGCTACGTTTACAGAATATACATTCAGTTGGTCCTTCGTAACGAATACATTAACACGTTTCGTGCTATGTGGTGGCACAAGATACAACTAATTAAGTGAAAATGAATTTATCAAGTTTGATTTCGAATTTTCATACCTCTTAATCTTATATGATTTGAAAAAAAATTTGTTGCTCAAATTATAGCGTGAATTTGGCAAAGTAAAGAGGAAACATGGATCACAAATTATGAAATTTTCAAACTTGAATTAAGATTAACCCTAAAACACAACACTGGGATATATTCGTATCGACCCAGGATCTTGACCATAATTCAGTTGAGAGTTCTAAAAGAGGGGAGAGTCGATGAGGCGCGTCAATTTGCCTTTTGATTGCAACTGTTAACAATGCGAAGTGAGCGTAGGGTACGAAATTACCTCAGTATTTTGGCAACGTCGGTACTTTGTGCGATTGTATGAGAATTAATACTTCAAAATTTGGAGAAAAATTTGGAGTTTGCAGCAGTTTTTGCAGAATTTAAGTTCTCTGTCATTATTAGCAGTGTTTTCATGTTTGAAAAATGTATGAATTAATTTTGTTACCAATGTAACTGATTTTTTTTCTATTTATGAAGTAAATGCGGTCAAAAAGACTGAAAGAAATTGAAAAATGTTTTCTCTACATTTCTCAGTATTTTTCTACCAATGACAGTGCAGTGATGAAAAATTATGTTCTCACATGAATAAATGTTTTCGTAACATTCACATCGACTGCTTCCGTCCTTTTTTGAGGCTCATCAATTTTTCAATTTTCACGTTCTCAGATAAATGTACTTTAAAACAAAAATCAAAATTCTAAAAGTTACAGTCATTTTCTATAAAAAAAATCAAATCGCCATTTTTTGTGATTTATTTTTGCTTCAAACTAATATTTTGCAATTTCTTCATAACATTTTTGCATTGAAATTCATACAATTGTCTTCGCCTTGAAAAAACGAAGAAAATGATGTGTTGCGAAATTTATTTTCCACGATCAATATTTAGTTAATCGCGTTCAAAGGCGTAGGGTACAAAAATACCCCAGTATTCTGTTCAATAGCAAAATAAGTAAGTATTGTGTTCTAGGATTAAGTGGAAACCAGATTCATTAAGAATAATCAAGAAAAAAATCAAATCGGAATCAAGACCCGAAGAGAACATGAAGCTTCAGCGAACGTTCAGATTAGATCTGTATAGATCGGATCGAAGGTTCATGAAAGCTAACTTTTAGATTCACAAACGTTTGTTAAAAGTACTACGAACGTCGTAATGTCCGCCTCAAAATACTTTCAGTAAACATAGATGGAACGTTCATTGAAGGTTCATCGAAGGTTTGAGGAAGCTTCACAAAAATATCTATACTTAGATTAATTTATAATAATTTATGTGTATTAATTAATTCATTTTTCATACAAATTGATCTAAATGAATATAAGTATAGATATTTTTGTGAAGCTTCGTCAAACCTTCGATGAACCTTCAGCGAACGTTCCATCTATGTTTCCTGAACGTATTTCGAGGCGGACATTTCAACGTCCGTAGAACCTTTGTCAAACGTTTGTGAATCTAAAAGTTAGCTCTAATGAACCTTCGGCCCGATCTATACACATCTAATTTGAACGTTCGGTGGAGCTTCATGTTCTGTTCGGGAACTATATAAACAGTTGTGTTAACTTGTTTATAGTAATGAACTATAAAAAGAGTTGGGAAAATTATAATTGAACAGTTGTCCCCTCGCATAGTTGCCATTACTATAGATTTCTCTGAGTGCAATGAGAAATTTTCGTTCATAGTTAAATTTTACGGTAGATTTTGGTGCTTCGATGACCGCTTATTACGGTGATTCACCACAAGCCAAGTTACTAGATCTCTCCCCCTAGTTTTCTCAGTAATCAATTAATAGAATCAATTTTAATGAGCAGGTGCATTTTCTTCGGCTATTGAAAAAAATGCAGCTACTCATTATTTTTCATTTTATGTGTTCGTTTCTGAGAAAACTAGGGGGAGAAATTTGGAATCTAGTAAATTTGCAGGGAGTAATGAATCCCCTTAATGCGCTACGGCTGGATGTAACGGGAAATATCACTCTCATATCATCAATAACTCAGTTGACTAAGAACGGAATATAATGTCTAATGATCAGTAGGATTGTTTAGAGATACGGAAAAAAGAAAATGAAGAAATTTACTTTGTAGGATGACAACGCCTCACTTCGAGTCTTTAAATAGAAATTTTTACAAAATATATTGTGAAATAATTCACATGATAAGAAAAAAATCATCTAAAAAGATAATGGAAAAAAAATGCGTTGTCATCCTACAAAGTAAATTTCTCCGTTGTCTTCTTTCCGTGGATAAACGATATGATGTGCGTGGCGAAAATAGCAATTTTCCCTTGCATGCTAATAGATACAAAAAGGATAGCTTATTCTTGTCAACTCCCTTCCCTAACCAATCTCTAATCTCTAGAGAGATAGCTCACCCCTCGCTTCTTTCGTAAACAACTGCACGGAATGCTAAGGATAACCCATCCGAGACCAAGCGCTATCATCAAGTTAAAGTTTCACAATTCGTCTAGAAAATCCTGCATCGCTTTACGTTTTGAGAAGAAGAGAAAAATTCCATGACACAGCAAATCGAGGTATCATATATAAAATAACAAATACTCCCGCTAATCCAACTAGAAATTCGCTGCCACAACTAACTGGATTGCTGAGAAAGCAACATGATTATTAATTGAAACAGCAAAGTTTCCGCTGAACTGGAGGAGTAAACATCTTTGCTGCCACAGCTAAAAAATCGTTGTCATAGCTAACAAGAATTGCTCTGATGGCAAATGAATTTTTCCCGTATACTCCTTCTGTTGGGTCATAAATTTCAGCTGTCTCCAAAGATTCACAAGTATGAAATTTCTGCTGATCGATAATTGATATCTTGTAAAATTATATTTGGAAGTCATAAGGTTTCAAAAGCGATGATTCTAATAGAACGCAAAAGATGAACCATCTTTCGGGGATTATTAATAACTTCATATGGATGAAGCATCCTATCAAGGCATTGACGTTCACAATATCAGTCTTCTACTTTCCTTCGCAATTATTTCATCGATTTTTCAGTTCTGAATTAAATTCTATATAAAAGGCAAGATTTAATTTCTGGTAACCAAACCATCTAACGACCGAAGGGAACTTTTTAAGAATGAACATGTCCATCTATCTAAATATATCCTCAATATATTAATCAGAACTGAAGAAACAAATGTTGCTACACTGTTAAGAATGTTTTGAAATTTCATAACTTTTTCAATTAACCGTAACTGAAATTTCCAATTCTTGGTATTCGAATTGAGAATTCACTTACACGTGATTGAATTTTCAAATTTTTACTACATTTTATTACGGATTTATGTATATTTTCGTAACTGAAATTTCATACACATGTAACTTAATTTTTCAGTTACGTGATTGGAAATTGCTTCCGTTACGTGTATTTGAAGTTTTGTCCAGAAATTTTTAACAGTTTAAAGCATGGATGTTCTTATTGAATGTATTTGAAGTTTGAATCGTTTATAGAAACGAAACGAAAGAATTTTGAATGAACTCAAAAAATCCGATGAATCATCGGTATTTATCTTCTCCAATGGTTTAAAAAATGTACCACAAGGTTTTCGGTCTTCACAAAAACCCAAAGCTGTTATAACAGCTAAGTAATCCATTATTCAATTATTATCAATTCGTTTCGATAACCGATTCGCACTTTTGCAACATCTTATTGAAACAAATTTGTAATCGAATAAAAAATACTTAGTTGTTGAAGATCCGAAATCTTGCGGTAGATTCTTGAAACAATGTTTCCAGTTCCAAAGAATTGATCCAAGAACAGAATAAATAACGATGATTTAAGAGATTTTGTGAGTTTGAATTCTCATTTTCTCTTTATAAACAAATTCAAACTTCAACAACATCAAATTTTACGCTCCTGTTGTTCTTATTTGAACCCACATAGAACATTTATAGCGAAGGGAGGATCGAAAATAGCCTACAAATCCCTTACAAATCCATAAACCAGGAACAAAAATATCAGTTTGAAAATCAATAAAACATGTATAAATTCGCAGATATAAAATGTAAAAGCTTTTACATTGCCAAGTACATACATGACTTTGAATATTCAGAAGTTATTTGAGAATTTTATACCTTTGTTGACCTTCAATTCACCACGATTATTTGAATTCGACATTTGAAAGAAAAAACTCAAGTAGATTTTTCGCGATGCAACTACGACGTTTTGTGTTCAATGTGCAAATCGGCGCATCAGTTATTCAGAGACGTTGAAGCAAAATTGTTGAAATAATACCCTCATAACGACGAGCTGTTTTTTGCGTAAGTGTTTGATGAACTACATCCGTAATATAATATTTTCGTGGAATTTTTAAGGATTGAATGACCTATAAATGAAAGAATACGTGAATTATTGATTTTTCCATTCGCAGAAGCATGATGATACTCTAGGCCAGGAGTAAAAAGGAGAATAAAAGTTACGATCTCCGAAAGCAAGGTCAAGATATCGCGATAAAACAAAGACAACTATTCATTAACGTCTATGAAAGTCGAAATGGGATGTAATCAGGTTACAACCGTATAAGAGAAGTAATTTTTCTCAACAAGCCGTAAATGATGAAGTTTGATATTCTGTATTATCTTCAGTGTACTAACAAGCGTGGAGATGTTTATTTTATCTTCTTCCAAGTGTAATACACTTTAAATTTGATAGCTTCGAGTTTATGATGAACAAAAAATCGTAACATATACTACACAATATACATGAGCAATATTCAGTAATATTGTTGAGCGTTACAAAACTCGTTAGTAACTAGAGCATTTCTGTTCGGGTAGGAACGTCTTCATTATAGTGGGAAGGAAAATATTGTTTCTATATTGAACAACTCATTGAGAACTCCTTCGGATGAGGGCCCTGCTGAAAATGTCAGACAGAAACTGAAAAAAAAACTTAGAGATGCTATGACAAAAACCTAAGTGGGGATTAACAAATGGCCCAAGCTTGGCCCGATCTTGGCCCCATTATGACTTATATTGGGTCAGAATCCATGAGAAAAAATGGCCCAAGTTTGGTTAAAGCTTGGGATGATCACCTCGTGCCAGGCTTGGTACTCAATATTGGGCCAGAATGCAATGCCAAGCATGGCCCAATGTCTCATGATATATGTATTATGAGTATTTTGGAGCTTGGCTCATACGATTAAACAGGACCTGGTCCAAGTTGTGTATATTAAACATACTTCTTGGAGAGAAAAATGACGTTATTTTTCATGCCATCCCTGCTAAAAATTTCCCATAGAAAACGATAAGATTTTTAGCAGGGATATCGGTACAACTCTGTAAAAATCGCAAACATGGAAATGTGGCATAGGTTCTCAAATAAACATTGGTTGTACATTGGCCCCATATTGGTTCACCATGCTTGACAGTTTAATGTTTTGCCAAACTTCAACCACTTGTTGTAATGACATTCCCTACGAAACGTGGTATAACAAATGGTTTAATATTGGGCCGATGTTGGTTCGCCATGCTTGGCAGCTTGATGTTTTGCCAATCTTGAACCACTTGTTGTACAGGCATTCCTTATGAAACATGGTGTGGGTTCTCAAATAACAAATGGTTTTATATTGGGTTGATATTGGTTCCCCATGTTTGGCAGCCCAATATTTTGCCAAGCTTGCACCAGTTGTCATATTGGCATTTCCTATGAAACCCGGTATGGTTTCTAGAATGAACAACGGTTGTATATTGGACCAATATTGGTTCGCGATGCTTGGCAGCCCAGTATTTTGCCAAGCATGGGCCAGTTGTTAATATTGGCATTTCCTACCTGGGACCAAGCACAATATCGAACCTTGTTTGGTCTCTTTCACAAAAGTCGCAAGGTTTTGTTGGATTCTCGAGTTGAAGATAATGAAATATCTGTTTCAAAGCTTGATTTAATCCGTAATATCCATTGGTTAGAAAAAAACACAACCAAAATTATTCTGACAAATTATTCGAAACTGAAGCAATGAAATCAAAATATCGCCCCATACAGACCTTTTCCAATCAATAAAGACGGTCTGTATAGAGCCTCTTATGAGAAAACCCGAATTTCATCGTTAAATCATTAGTTGTATTAATACTATCCGGAATCTATCGTGTTATCGTAAAAGTCCGATAACAATACGATATCTACGATAATTATCGGGAAATCATCGGCTAGGTGATTGGTTTTATATCGGATAATTATCGTGGACATCGTGTTTTATCGGACTTGTCTGATAATGAAACAACACGATAGATTTCGGATAGTATTAATACAACTAATGATTCAACGATGAAATCCCGATATCAGGTTTTTTCATAAGGGACGATATTTTTATTGTATTGCTTTATTTTCGAATAATTTGCCAGGAAAGATTTGGCTCGGGTTGCATCGTCAAGGGTCGCTTGTATCTCCTCAAAATGCTTGTTAAAATCTGTCAGAAAATTGAAGCCCGAGTCACAGGTAACACAGAATATTCTCACAACATCCGTAAAATGTACTTGATCGAATATTCTCACAAAAAGCGTAGAAGATTCGTGAATATTCATAGAAGATTCTTAGAACATTTGAATGAGACTGTTGGGAATATTCTAGGAACGTTCGTACAATATTCGTACAAGGTTTGTAGGGAGGTTGTGGGGAGATACAAACCCTTGGATAATGTATTATTTTAATTTGTGATTGGGGAATAATAAATTTATGAAAGGTGCATTTTAATATCGCAAATGTTCTCTGAGAGTGCCATGTATGAAAAATAATCCTCAAAAGTGTAATAAAATATCAAAAAATGCCGTATATATTATTATGATTGCATGTTGCGATCATAAGTATCTCATCCATGCATGCATATCCATAATATTGCTAACAATTTATGATGACGGATGTTTAATGATCAAAAAAATTGATTGTGAAGTAGTTTTCGGTGACATGCAGAAGTTTGTATTGACGGGAATTTTTATTTTAACAGCATTTTTTTCTAATATTCCCACAATATTCGTGGCATCATATTCTGAGAATATCTGGAACAGTCTCATTTAAACATTCTGAGAATGTGCGTGAAATATATTCGCACGTAATAAGAATCTCCATAGAATATTCAAATATCCTCAACGTATATTCTCAGAACATTCTCAGAACGTGTGTGTGCTACCTGGGGTTCGACCGGTCTTTATCATAGGAAATGCGGTCAAAAACTGGTAGATTTTTTATCCACTTCACCGTATTAGAAATCAATGTTTTAATATTTCCATGTAACCGTATAGATAGATTTTATAGCTTTTGATTCAGTTCCATGAGTTTTCATCAGGTTTGTTTGATATGAGTATTTGAAACATTATTTGTAAGACTTTATAAGATTTTATAGAGCGTATGAGGTTTGGTAGGATCCAATCTGGCACCTACAACTTCCCTCGTTGAATCCCATTATAGCAGATAAAACCTACAAGTTTATGCGGTTCGATGTGTGTGTATTTGAAACAGGACTGGTGAGATTTTATCTTGATTGATCAGTATTTTAGAACACGCAACAGTGGCGTAGTGGAAGCCCCCGCAGCTCCCGTTCGTTAGGGGCCCACAAGCAGCATCAACAAAAATCCCATGAATTACATGCATCATTTTTTTGGATCAGAAGGGCCCCGTCTCTAGCACTTGTGGGGGGGGGGCCCAAATTCTCCAGTACGCCACTGACACGCAAACTTGAAAGACTACAATGAAAAAAAATTTCAGTTGAAAACAAGTCCAAGTACATTTTTGTAGTTACAGTGGCCATATTTTCGCTGTGATAGTGAAAACTACATTGCTACTGTGACTAAAAACTTTACTTGAGCTCATTCCCAGCTACAGTTGCTTCTCTCAGTGTAATGACCGAAGAAAAATTTGAATAATCATGTTACGTATTCACGTTGGAGTTCTTTTAAATAATTCTTGTTCGTTTCCTTGGTGAAACAAATTTCCCTAAAAAATCTCTGGAAATTTCTTTGAATTTTACTGCAAAATTCTGAATCTCGCCAAGAATTTTTCTGAATAACTCTGAAAAACTTTCAATTTTTTTGAAAATCAATGAAAACTCTCTGACAAACTATGAAGAATCTGATATTTCCTGAAAAACTGTTCCCTGGAAATTTCAGTGATTGAATCTTTCCCCTAAGGTTTCCCGCATATATGTAAATGAATCCCTTGGTCGGTTATCATTCTTCAAAATCCCATCATGGTTTTTCTGCTTCTGCAGCGGGGTTTAATCAAAAGAAGAAGAAAAGAAGGGGATGGGGAGCCCCAACCAACGCCCCCTCCAGTGGGTCGCTACCTACAATAGTCATTGCTGCACCAGTGAAGGGGCACGAGTATCCTCAACTCTGCTGCAGCTCTGACCTTCAGTCAACCCTCCTCAACAGAAAGGAGATAGCAACTCTAGCGTGTATGAACTCTGGCCCAGTATTGGGCCCATATTGGCAGAATGGGGCCTATGGTACATACACGGAAAAAAATGAACTGTTAATTTTACCAGAATTACGGTTACTATATGGACAGCAAGGAATATCTGTGACTTTTACTGGAGTTTTTGTTAAATTTACCAGAGCCCTTGTTAAATTTGCCGGACACTCGATTCATTTAACTAGAATTCCGGTTAAAATGGCAGTAATTCTTGCTGTCCATATATTAACCGGAGTATTTTTTTCAGTGTACATGCTAGGAGAGGGATAAAAAATGGTTGTGTAGAGGAATTACCTGTTATAATCTCATGGGGATTTTGAATGAGGAAGTTAATTTCACTATCATAAACGACTGGTGGTGAAAAAACCCATAGTGAGCTAGTCACTATATGGTAAAAAACCACTAGTCGAAAAATTGGATGAAAAACTGTTTAAGGTAATTCGGCATGGGTTGCCTACTTAAATAGAGTACGGGGAACGAAGAAAAAGGAGATTTGGAAAAAGTAGGAGTAAAATTTCAGAATTTCATAGATATTTATAGGGTCCAGTGGAGACTTCAACAAATAACCTGTAACGGAACTTCTTACGTCAACGGGTCAACGTAGCTTGATTTAATCAATCGGTTTTTGTTTCTTTTCAAACAAATCCTGGAAGACACGTTGAACATTTGAAATCTCAATGTGATTAGTTTTTAAAAAATATCTCAAAAATATTTCAGAATCATAAGTATTGAGACTGGAAAATCCATTAATATTCAATAAAAAAAAAAGAGGTGTGCGCGTAAATTGTAGTTTAATGCACCTGAAAGTAGGCAACCGCTATCAATCGTTTCTGAATTTTTTCATTATTACAAACAGAAAAGAAATTCTCAAGATCAAAAAAACGGTCAGCGGGGAATAAGTTATTGCAGATATAATCAACAACAACTTGACAAATTTTGAACCAGTTTTATATCGTAGGTTGAAAATTATTGCAGATTCAATCATCACAAGTCAGGGCCGTCTTTCATTGTTTGAAGGCCGTGGGCCTACTTAGAGTGGAGGCCCATGTAAGGAGACGTAAAATCTTGAAATTTAAAAAAAATCACCCTAACATTGATCATTATGATTTTTCTCTCAAATAAGTATTAGCTGAATTTTCACTTTTTTATATATCTAGAATTAGTTTCATTTTTAAAATAACTTTATTCCATTTTTTTTAAGTAACCTTTTTAAAAAAATATATAAAAATCTTAACGATTCTCTACGGAGAGGCCCCCCTTTCGCAGGAAGCCCTGGGCTCTGGCCCGGTGTGCCCTGCCTTAAAGACGGCTCTGTCACAAGTCATGTTGCTTGTCAATTAGAATGCAGAAATATTGCTGTTTTTATTGAATCTGTGATGATTTCCCTGGTAGAAAAAGCGCACAGAGAACCGGAAGAAGACCGGATAATGATCCGGATAAAACTCGGATGATAATCTTAATCAAATCCGGCCGGAACTTTCCGTGATTCCATTCGGGTGCATCCGGATTCCAATGCGGATGTCACGGTGATCCTTCATCTGGTTCTATCTGCATGTTATCCGGATTTTTGGATTACATATTTTTTTGAATCCTAAATGGAATACAAACGAAAAATCGAATGAGTTTTATCCACATTTTATGTGTGGTTCCAAAAAATATCTAGTGTTAGATCTAGTGTTAATCCCTATCCGGTTTGTTTACCAGGGTCGTAACCTACAATTTAAAAGTGACTCAAAATCTGTCTAATGGCCGTTGAATACATCTGGAGCTTCTTTCCCACTACTTTTTCACTACTTCTTGCATTTCTTAATCATACAAGAATTTTCAAACACGATTAACGGTGGTTGCCTGCTTTCAGGTGCATTAGACGAAAGGACACCCGCATAACTAATTCGGCGATTCAATTTATCAACATATGCTATGAACAAATATTTGAAGAATTAATTTCCACAGTTGGCGGAAAACATTCTCCCTAGTAATTAGTAACGAACTCTCCCTGCGATGGATAAAATAACCGCCTTCATCATCTATTCTCCATTCAACAAACAACCGCAGAATCACATAATTCTTCGTAACACGTGCATTTTGTAACATGTGGTAGGATGCTGTGAGATTTCGAGTTGGAGGACATAAGATTCATACGTCAAGCATGTATGAACTATGCATATTCCTTCGCTAAACCATTCGTAACCCATACGTTATGCACACACGTAGTTGAAGAACCATTCCATATTATCCAAGACCTGCTAATAACTTATTCTGAATTTCTCACTCGTTTGGAACACAGCGATGATGAGGGAAAAAAGTAATTTGAATCTGCGTAAATTTAAGGAGACTCGGTGGTCTAGCGTTCGTAAAGTTGCCGAATTTTCAGGATATTTTTTTTTTTTAATGAAAATAATGAATAATAGTATTTAAACTTGGCAGACATGTTAAATGACTTCAAAAGTATACAAAAATATTATTCTTCAAGAAAGAAAATTGTTCATTCGGTTTAAACTCATTTGTCTCGAAACTACTTTGTTCTGAACCTTCTGCACGGTGTTGTACAAAAAAAACAAAAAACTACTCGACCGATTCGTCTCGAATTTTAGTATGTTGTTCAGTACTAGGGATCCTTTAATGAGGGATCGGACAATCAACTGCTGATTACGGATTGGTCGGCCGCCATTAGTGGGATAGGTACTGATATTTATGAAAATATTCGAGATACATATTTAAAGTCAGCTTATTCATGTATAATACTTACAATTAAGTGAATCTGAAACATTCTTCGAACAAAGCATGTAAATACATTTGAGAAAAATGATTTTGATAAAATAACATACACTATGCATGCTTAACTAAACTATAGAAAAAACCGGAAGTATCCCACTAATGGCGACTGATTGTCCGATCCCTCATTAAAGGATCCCTAGTTCAGTACACCAGTGATTATCGCAAGAAATAGAATGAAGTTTTCACGTTGAATACTTCCCAGATAACACACGGAGAATTCTTTTTCAAGAGCAAGAATAGAACTCTTCAAGAATTCTTTTCGAACTAATGAATTCATATAGAGCTCTGGAGGAGCTCAATCTGTCGGACGTTAAGAAGCTCTTTGAGAATATCAGAAGTATTGTTTGAGTACTCTCAAAGAACTTGTTAATGTCCGACAGATTGAACTCCTCCAGAGCTCTATATGAATTCATTAGTTCGAAAAGAGTTCTTGAAGAGTTCTATTATTATATTTTTTACATACTAAAAATGATGAAAAAATGTTCTGTTTTCGCAAACTGAATTTCAACGACGCGCAATTTTTGAATTCTTTCATGCTGATTAAGAATTTATTCGGTTTTTTGTTTTCAAATAAGTGAATGAGGTAAAACTTACAGCACCAGCCAGATCCATTTTTTTCAGGAGGGCAACTTCGGTGCCATTTTTACACCAATTGAAAAATTGTTTTTTTCTTTAAGAATAACGTTTTTGTATCATTCAACATATCTGCCAAGTTTAAATACTATTATTCATTATTTTCATTACAAGAAAAATCCTGAAAACCCGTCAAATTTACGGATGCTAGATCACCTTAATGTTACCTTAACAAATGGTAACATTGATACTTTTCAAGTCTACTCATAGATCTATTCAGATCGAAAATTCAAACTTATAAAATTTGATGAACCATCGTTACTTACCTTCTCGAAGCAACCCCTTGGAATTAAAAACACCGCTTGAAGAATGTGTTGCAAGATTTTGGGTTTTTAACAACTGAATATTTCGTTATTCGATTACTAATTCGTTTCAATAAACGATTCAAACTTCAACAACATTTTAGATTCTCGTACATCTGATTGATTTTTCCCCAAAAATACTTCATGCTCAAAAATTATTCGAAAGTAAAGGACATAGGAATCTGATGGGGGTGAATTTAGATTCATTCGCGTGAAATTCTTCTTCACGTTGATTTACGTTGGTGTCGCAAGATTTTTCCTCGGGAATGAACTTGGGATATGGTATAATGAGCGAGGATCGATCCCAACTTATTCCATTCCTTCCGGCAACGCAAATATGGAGCGGGCGAATTCGGCGTCTCTCATCAAGAGAAGTGTCTCTCAACTGCAAGGTGAGAAGAAGGAAGGCATGGGGGGGAGATAACGATGCACTAATGCTTATAATTAGAAGTGAACGTTCCGATCGTTGAATTTATATAAGGAGAAAAATTGAAGCAGGTCAGAAAAGTACGAACTCCCTATCGATGCTGACATAACTAAAGTTATATCACATTTCTCTCTAGAAATTCTCATTTCGATGGATATGTATTCAAGTCTATTTTTTCTGGATGAATGATGCAGCAGTTGGAGGGAATATTCAAGAGAAATATCTGATTGAGAGCATAAAAGAGGATTGTACCCACCTAGACAGCACACAAGTCCCTTTTGAGATCGCAGAGAATTCAGAATGAAGAATACCTATGGAATTCATTTCTCTGAATTCATGGAGTATTCTGAATGAACACATAGAATATCACAAGATTTCTTGAAGAGTTCTGCATGAAGTATTCGTAAAGACTACTCGTTATGACAGTGAATATGAATCTTTATGGAAATTCAAAATCTGTTCTGCCCAAAAGAATTCATAACGAATACCATGAACTTGAATCAACAAGAATTCAATCAGAGTCTTGCTGAATTTGCAAACGTCTTTGAATAAAAGTAATGTCCAAGATACAATTAGCAGTATATTTTCTCTCATAAATTGATTGAATAGGTGCGCGTACGAGATTTTGAGAGTGCTTAACAAAGTGAAGTTGATTATGCAATGTAATAATGAGTTAGTAATTCATTTCGGTGCAAGAAACATATAATAAATGACTATTCGGATGATTGTAAGGTCAATGTTTTGTATACAACAAAGTAATGTAACTCTAAAAAAGAGAAGTGTGTGAACATTCATGAATTATTCGTGGATAACGAAGTAAATTATTTATTAACTCAAAATATGTGAATATTGACTGTAAAAATGTATTCATACAAACGATCTTTCGTGTATGGAAAAACTGATCGATCGTATCGAGTGTGGAAAAAAACTCTTCGATCTCTATCTTTTCCGATAGGAAATTTGTGAAAGACTTGATATTTAATTACAAAGGTTTATTGAATTATGAGAAAGTTCAGAATGCCTGTTTTGTGGTGTGATTTATTTACCCTTAATGAATTCAGATGTAAATGCATTATGAATTATTTTGGGCAGATTACGTGTTCTTTCTGAACTTCTATATGTTTTCATTTCTACTGACATAATGGGCATACTTTTGGAATTGTTTTGGATTGAAATATGAAAAATCATGAATCTGGTTGATATATTAACAAATTACACTGTAAAAATCTGGAAATTCACTACGTCTTGGAACTGAAAAATTTCAGTAAATTCATTTTCGAGTAAATTTGCTAAAATTTGACGGATTTTGTAATACAATTTCAATCCTTGCGATCAAATCCCAGTGATTGCGCTCTGGAATATTTCAGCAAATATATTGGAATTTTCAGTCCAATGTACTGACTAATGACTTCCAGGGAGAATACTAAAATTTCCTACTAAACATTTTTTATAGAATGAACAGAAGGGGTTCATTTATACAGATTAGGCATCTCGGAATTTTCTGGATCTTGGAAAATAGACAATAACTATCAATGATTCTATAATAATTATTCATATTTCTTAATCATCTCACGTGAAGAAACTTGTAATGTACTAGCACACTGACAAGAAAACAATCTGGTTGAAACATTCGTGGTCACAATAACTTGGAATCTGGTTCGTTTCACCAAAAAATGTGATGATGAAGTCCAGAAAAAAATGGTTGAAGGGGGGAGCCTGCTTTAGAGGCTTCAAAAAATCGATTTTTTCGAGAATTATTTTGGAATGGAAAGAAATATCCGATTGAAACGAAACTTTCAGGGTTCATTGTTATATATTTGCACAGTCAAAATCAAATTTTTTCATTAAGATATATGTCATATTATGCTTGGTACAAGCATTTCGCCGAGGCGCCTCGAGTATGCATTGTCGTGCGGCGTGAAAGATGCAGGTCGCAATTTCCATCTGAAACAAAGAACCCAAAAAATTTTTATTTCTCAATCGTATAGCTTCTAGTTAAACCAAGAAAATTCAACAAAAAGTGAAAAATTCAACAATTTTTCGCAAATTGAAAAAATAATTTAATGTTTTGGGAAAAAAAATTCACTTTAGATTGTTTAAAAAGTGGGTTAATCTTAACTTTCTTAAAGTTTTTTAGGTTCAACTAGAAGAGAATTTAATTCCGAGTACATTCCATTTTCTCTTGTTTCGATAGGACGTTTCATTTTCTCCCTATCTTTCCCGCCAATTAGGAAAAATCGCAAAACTGAAAAACCGAGAAATCGCGCGTCAAAGTTTTCATATATAAAAAATCGTAATTTTCTTGAACTTACCGCATTAATATGCTAATCAGCTCCATAACCTGCTCCATAGAGTAGCCCTTCAGACTCTTCAAAAAACTGGTTTTCGCCCAGATGTTCGAGATGTTCGCGCGCGCTCCGAGCGATTCGGCCGCTCGACGCTTGCTCACTATTTCCTCTGTAATTCCTAGAATATTTCGAATTTGCTTCTGAAATTTTATGAACGCATTCTTCGATAGTTTAGGAAGACATTTATCCAAAAAAAAAAATCTATTTTGTGAAGTCTCTAAAGCAGGCTCCCCCCTAAAGCCAAAATTAACCACATATTCTGGTTATCACAGCAAGAAAAAAATCTGATTTTTCTAACCTGGAAAATGTAGTTAATTTTAGCTTCAACCACTTTTTCTGGATGTCACAATCATATTTCCTGGCAAATAGCACCAGATTTTAAGTTATTGCAACTACGGGTGTTCTAACCAGATCATTTTTCTGTCAGTGCATCATCGACCAAATAAATTATATACGTACTAAATATGTATCCTTTACAAGATAAAATTTATATGCAAACCATTGTATGTTCATTTCACTCCGAAACAAGGATACAAATTCCATCATTTGATTTATAACATTTGTTCAATTTACGTAATGAATTATTCGAACAGAGCTCCCGCTGCAATTCCATTGCAACGTTCGAAAGCTATGAAGAGTCCTTCAGAACTTCACATTAATGGTATGAGTTTACAAGTCCGTAACGAGAAAAAATTCCAATAATGAATCCGATAATGAACTTCACATCGAACTTGATGTTGTTTCAATTTACAACGAAAAGAAATTTGAGCTTTGAAACATAAGCAGGGAGTTGGTCAGTACGGAAGAGTAACTATCCTCAGCATAGTTTGTGATTGAATTTTTCAAGGACACAACGAAATCAGATGTTGTATTCGAATGATAATACTTTTTGTGTAGTACCTTGTACTCGATCGATCTGATTAATCAGAACGTGTTAAGAGGGTAGTTCGAGAAGTGCTCGGCCTAACAAAGAAGATGTATAGAAACCAAACACAATCATCTTATAACTCAATACATTTGGACCACATATTGTTTTAATTCGCTGAACGTAATCAGATTTTTTCAACTTTGCGAGGTAAATGGTTGTTCAGTTGCAACTTCATGATTTAAAGTGAATTTTTGTCTATTGAGCTACCCGACTAGAAATTTACCCCATGGACCAGATCAGGTCAACTTTGATCCAGCACAGGTCCTGGTAAAGCAACCACGTCAGGACCTGACAAGTCATGTCACGCTTTACTACCCTACAAACAATGATTACTGGCGTTTCAATGGGCCGCTGATGGTCCGGCAATGCCGTTGAAGAACCGTCACTGGCCCTTTGAAACACCAGCAGTCGTGTTTGCTGGGTAATATATAAGGACCTTATGAGGCAAGACTTGTAACGACTCTATTACAACAATGATTATGAGAATCATGAAAAATTAGGAGAACATGAATTAAAAATAAATATAAAAGGAAATATGAAATTATCTCATCAATAATTTTAATTAGTATTAGTCAACAATGATGAGGTCAAGTTATACAATATGTACTCGATGACAAATGCGACGTTCAGATAACATCATAAATCACTGATGAATATACATTTTTTATAGGAAGAGAAGGAGAGAGATTACAAATAAATATAAATAGTAATTATTGCTTATCTTGGCAACGGAGAACCGCCGTGATGGTGGTAAGGAATCCTCCTTTTAACTTCCTTTTTAGTGAGGCCGGAAATCTTTTATCCAATTCTTCTTCTAGGGCCTTTTCTCCCAACTCTCCAAGAACGCCGACGTACAACTTCAATTTGTATACTGTATGATTGCAATCAACGTCCTTAGATATAGATATATATTATATCGTGTCGAGGGCAACTCTCAAAATTCGTGTGCACACGTTAACGGCTGGTACCAGAGAGACAGCTTTCTTACTTGGCTTCCCAGTCTCTTCTTCTCATCCCTTTCTCCTTCTGGCCCCTCTCCCCTTTCTCTCATACTTAAATCTCTCTCCGCACTTATTATCAATTTTCTTATATTCATGTGTTACAGACTGATAAGGATTTTATGCGGAATCCCATTCCCAGAAAACAAAACGAACGAGTCCACGATCGCTCAATCAAGTCAAATTGACCAATGGTTGTACTATCAGAATGGCTAATGCGTGAATACTATAAATGATTGTACAATGATTGATACACAACAGTTGCAGTAGTCTTCAATGCATGCATCATTGGTCAATAATGTGTTAACTTATCATATAGTTCATTGTAAAATCGTGAATGACTTCAAAGTGTCCATGATTGTACAATCATTGAACCACTTTGTTTTTTGGGTACCAAAACCTCCAGAATAAATTTAAATTAGGATATGAACAGGAAATCTACAATCCAAAAATGTTGTATTTGGCATGGAGAGATCTAACTTGAAAGATATGCACAGTTGACATTTGTTCAGAAATATTTTCCTAATTTAGAGAACATTTATTTCACCAAGGAGTATACAATCTAAAATTAAGACATTTTTGCATTCACTTTATTAAACTATACTTTATAAACATACATGTTCATAATCTCAGGATAACCTAACAAGGTCTTGATGAGATTACAGCGAGGAAGGCCTATTTCAACCTTCTAGGATTATTTAAGGGAAACCTAATTAGGATCAAATGGGCGGCATCCACATCCAACCCTGATTAGGATTTCAGCAGGTATACCGTATGTCGAATGACCTTGTTAGGATGTCCTCACCATATGTCAGGGTGCCCATATGATAATTTCCAGTCGGGATATTTCTTCAGGTTCAAGATCTAGCGAATATAGTGGATGTAGCGGCAATAACGTGACCCACTGAGCATTTCTGTTAGAACCTTGCAAATATTGCAGCGATATTGATGCGATCTTGAAAGTACCTGTCATGAGAATTACAACAGTGATATTACAGAATTCAATTACAAGTAAATTACAGCGATGTTACGTTGTCAAGTAATACTCCAACGATATTTATGTGAGTTACTTTTGTAATATTGCATTTGTAAATTGAAAAACAGTTACTTCCAAGATCGCATCAATACTGCTGCAATATTAATACGAGGTTCTAACGGAAATGCTCAGTGGAAGCACTCTCTTTTTGGCTACATAACGACAATAAAACTAAATATCACCTAATTAACTCAGTACTGAAGCATAGTACTTGCCCACTGCTCCCATGATGGTTCTGTTGTTTTCAGATACATTGAGAAAAAATAATTTGTAAACTTCACATCTTGCGAAGTCAATATTTCACACAGAGAAAAGCGATTCCGGAAAATTGGCTTTACTGAATTAGCAAAACGATTGCTGTTACAGCAAGAATATTGCTATTTTAGCGGGATATTTGCTAATACAGCAGAATTTTCTAGCTGTCTGCATATCTACAATTCCGGGATGTTGAATGTCAAGCACTTGTTAAAAGAGCAGGATTTTTTGCTGATTCAACAACAAGTTTTTCCATATTAGCAAAGCAAATTTTCGAAGTTTACTGTGTCGGGAACTTTTTTTCTCTGTGTGTTGGACGATTTGAAAAATATTTCGAGCTATCACAATCCAAGTTGATTTTGCAGCAGCGAATGTGAGATATACTGCAGCTGATGTAAATCGGACACTCCCCGCTGTAAAATCAACTGAAATTGTAGTAGCTCGAACTATGTTTTGAAATCGTCCAAACATCACCTTCACAAGATGTAACTTTTACTAACTTTTTTTCTCAGTGTAGTCTTTGAGTCAGAGGAAATCAGTGAATTCAACCCTGAATCAGGGCATATTATAAGGGTCAGTTCTTACCAAAAAGTTAGTTCTGAAAGAAAATAATCAGTTTTGAAACGTAAAAACGGTTAGTTCTTAAAAACTGACCTAATTTTTAGTGAAATTTTTTCCTTTTTCTTTTTTTTAATCGAGTATTCAATATTGCCCTTCCTAATTAACCCATTAACGCCCAAACGCCTCGATTTTGTGTCAACTTTTCGACGCGATTATTTGTAATGTTATCGTCTTTGAAAAAATTCAGTTTTCACATATTTTGGTGTGAAATTTTATGCTCTTTCAGGATCCGTGGTCAAAATTATGATTAGACTTCTAGGAAAAAAGATATGGCCAATTTCAACTCAAAAAATGTGAAAAATGAGGAAAAAAAAATGTTCTTGATGTTTTTTCATAATGTTATCGTCAATGATTTGTGCTCTAATTATGGACAAAGGTGGACAAAATGCTTCAGGTTTAAGAGGAGATTTTTGTTATCGAAGTGAAATCGCTTTTTTTACAAAATGGCGGCAGTAACGTAAAAATTTCATGAAAAACGTTACTTTTTTTTCTCGAAAACTATGCACTTAATCAAAAAATTAAAAAGAACAAAAATGTTTTATAATTAGTCGAGGAATACTCAAAAATTTTTTCAAATAGTTTTGGCACGTTTTTGAAAAACCAGATTTTCCGAATTTTCAAAAAAATCTAAATTGTTTCAAAAAATTCTAAAAAAATTTGTGAGCGTTCCTTGACTGATTCTAAGACACTTTTGCTCTCATAAGCTTTTCGATAAAATCTATTTTTCGAGAAAAAAAATAAGTAATGTCTTTCATGAAATTTTTACATTATTGTCGCCATTTTGTAAAAAGAAGCGATTTCACTTCGATAACAAAAATCTCCTCTTAAACCTGAAGCATTTTGTCCACCTAAGTCTAATCATAATTTTGACCACGGATCCTGAGAGAGCATAAAATTTCACGCCAAAATATGTGAAAACTGAATTGTTTCAAACACGATAACATTACAAATAATCGCGTCGAAAAGATGACACAAAATCGAGGCGCTTGGGCGTTAATGGGTTAAACGAACCGATTGATTCTCGCCAAATCCTATTCAACGATTTTCAATGAGATTCAAGTCAGGTTCGTGTGTTCTTTCAATGTTATTTTGATTGAACCTTGCACAATGTTCTGACTAAATCCCATTGAATTTAATTTCGTCAGATTCTATGGATTTTTTCAACAAGGATTGTTCCAGAATGAGCCTTTCGCCTCATATCAAGGGGTTTAGTGAGTTCAGAAGCGATAGCAATTCTAAAAAAAATAAGACTTCATGTCAAAAGTAAAATTAAAGAAGTACTTGTCACACAAATGTTTTCGTTTTTTTTTCGTTTTTTTTTTTTTAGAAATCGAGTGTCCAGCGTTTCGGTTAGTTCTTAAATTTTCTTATAATATGCCCTGCCTTGAATTGTGTAATTTCGATTCCAAATGGACTTCTTGAAGAATGTCGATGTCGTTCATTGTCGATGTCGTTTGGATTCCATACTCCTTACAGTGTAGCATGCTGCACTTTTCTCTGCTCCTATCCACTTTTTGGCCTGCCGTACTCAGGCTTCGGTGTGTACCAGTGAACTCATATTCCATCTACTGCAGTACTGTTATGAAACGTCGAAAGAATTGAACAGAATTGCTTCTAAATAATGCAAAGCATCGAGGATTCATTTCCAATAATGAAAGAGAAGAACTCGAAGCTATCTTTACGGTCGAAAAATGTAATATTTACCAGCAGCTTCTATTTGTAACTGAAAGAAAATTCCAGATATCTAAGGAAAAGGAAGAACTTGTATCAATCTATCAATGCATATCTGCGTACCTGAAATCCAATGCCCTACTCAATTGTATCGGCATGACACAATGAAATTGTAGCCGTTGAAATCGGTTATCGATTTCCAATAAAAAAAAAACAGTGATGGTTTTTATCAGAGCTCGAATATCTAAACTCATTCAATTCATTCGTGAGATATTTGATGCAATTAAAGTGTTCGTCCAATATGAAAAAAGTGTGTTTCGAAAATTAATAAAAATGAGTCTTATATTTTGATAAATAGCTGAAAAACTGATTGGAAATTGCAAATACATCGATGAGTTCATAATTCTCAAACGTCATTAGGTGATTAACAGGTGAATGAACGAATGGATGCTCTCTTGGAGGTGTGAAAAACAAATTATCACGCTATCATTCTCCGTGCGATCGCTGTCACTTCGTAATCACGATTATCACCTGATCGCCGAATTCTGTTCGTGGCAAACGTGTGACATTGACACCGCCTTCGCAAAAACTTTTTTCCTCAATTTCTCTTAATGAATAGAGAGAATATAAGGAAATTCTTTGAGTTCTGTCTCGAATCTGTTGTCAACGTAGAAAAAAAGATTTGTTATGCCAACGAAATCTGATTTTGCATGAGTACTTTCTGGTGTAACAAGTTTTTTTTTTTGCTTTAACAGCAATCTATTCCATATTGCAGCGGTTTTGTTTGTTGTGACAATAAAAAATGTTTGCTACTCTGTATATAATACTGAAAAATTTGCTATTTCAGTTAAGGGGAGGTTCTTATGTAGCGACCCCAAAATAAGGTGATTTTCTCGAATTTTTTTTTCATGGAAGGAAGTGGACAAAGGATTCAGGGGTTTTCACATTTGTTACTTGAGTCTTTAAGTACATGAAAACATTTTTTTCAGTGGAAAATAATGCAATGAGAATTGTTGATACGTGTTGAAACGTTACCACCTAAAAAACAGTGATCAATCGGACGTCACTGACTATAGCACTGACAAAAATGATCAGAAATCAAAACACCAACAATTTTTATGAAATATATTATATTTGTTGGAGGTTGTACGAATAAAACCAATGAAAAGTCCAAAATTGAAAAAATGACAGACATGAAAGCTTTTGGTAGCGTTTTTTCACCTTTTTTTCGCTCTTCAAAGTGCTATAAAAAGGAAAGAAAGGCAAATTTCATCTCCATTTAGGTTCATCCTCCCATTCAATAAGCTTCAAAATGAAAAAAAAAGAGCGATCCGTTCCAACTTAAAAAACATGCTTTCGAGAAATTAATGAATTTCAAATAACTCGAGTTCCTGATTCACTTTCTTTTTAAAAAAAAAAATTCGAAAAAATCTCCTCATTCCGGAATTCACTTGATGAGAACCTCCCCTTAATCATGTTACTCTCTCAGCAATCCAGTTAGTTGTAACAACGAATTTTCTCCCCTGTGTACGAATATCACAACCTCAAAAAGAATATACGAAAATGTTAATTAACCTACTAATGAAGAAGTATAAATTAAAATCACAGAATTCGCATATCTTCGAAAAGAATTCTTTGTCAATTCATTCAAATTCTCCTCAAGAGTTCGTATATCAAATGAGTGGTCTTAAAATTATTTTCTATTCTGTAAAAAAAGTAAACAGCAACAACTTGTCAACATAGCATTGAAAGCAAGCAACCAACAAAATTAATGACATCTCAAATTCGATTGTTTGTTCCAGGAATTCAACATTTCCAAAGCACAACCTCCGTCAAGCAATGAACCAGGTAATTAATTTTTCTTTCCGGTATAATACTTGTCACCGTTTGATAAATGAGGAAAATAAACCTCACATAATTTCGATCCGAAAGTATTACCAGACTTGATATTATAAATACCAAGGAGCGTGATTTTCATCGCATGCACCAGTATAATAGACCAAAAAAAATGAAAGGGGGAGGTAAAAAATTCAATAAAAACGTATATTCCTCGGAGGAGCAATTTTTCATTCCGCTCGGATCTAACTTGATTTAATGTTTACTCTGGAAGGGGGTTTGCCACATCAGAGTCGCAGTTACCCAACGGGCGGAAGCAGTGGAAGCAGAGGAAGCCTGGTGCGAAATCCATCAGTCAGTTCCCAGAGTTCATTGGAAGGAGCTTCTGGATCTTCGACGCATCGCGGCTCGTCGCCACAAATTAGAGCTTTCGGACCTGATGGTCGACATCAACAACATCAACGTCATGAATCTGTACACGCTGCTTCATCTTATCCTCCGAACAGAAGTTCAAGGTTATTATTTATTTCTCTCGCGATGATATTCCCTTACAAACTTCTATTTTTGCTTTTCCGAAAAGAAATTCTTTTTTTTCATGTTCTAGATTTTCAGGTCAAATGTAAAACATTTGGAATTTGAGAAAATAAGTAGCTTTTCAGTCAGTTTTTTCAATTATACTTTTTAATGGGAATGAAAAATTTATGCTCTGAGAAAGCTATTAGAGTGACAAACTATCGATGATTTATGCACTCTTTCCGATAGATCAACTCATTACAGTATTTCATTAAATAGAATGGACAAGTAGGAAAGTGGAGCGATTCTAAAATTGATCACCATGGTGTCTATATTAAAACATTGTGTTAATATATGCCTGACCAAAAGTTTCCGTTGACCTCACTAAAAGTTCAGTAGGTTTAACTAAAATTTAATGATGCCAAAACAAAAAATGTTCATCGAATCTCTTTTACACGAAGAAAAATGCAGTTCGGAAATATAGTAATCTTTAATAGAAAATTGGAGAATATTTCTTAAAATCTGAAAGTATTTCGTGATAAAGATAAAACGGTTCACACTTTTGTTGAATTTTATTTTAAAAAGATTAAAAATTCATCAGTACCTCACAAACAGTAGGGAAAAATATGAACTTTCCAAAAGGCGCGCATGAAATTTTACAAAATCATTGATGAGATTTCGAAATTTTGTCATTTATTTTGTAAAATTTCATGAGCGACTTCTGGAAAGTTCATATTTTTTTCTATTTTTTGTAAGGTATTGGTAAATTTTCATTCTTTTTCCAATAAAATTCAACAATAAGGTGAGCCGTTTTATCTTCATTACGAACTTGAGAAATAAACTCAGATCTTAAGGAATATTACCTATTCAATTCAATATAATTACCTATAATTCAATTACCTATTAAAGATTACTATACTTCCGAACTCAATTGTTCTCCGTGTAGTTTATGTGATCGAACATGTTTTGATCAGATCATTTGTTCAGCGTAGTCTAATTTTGATGAGAGAAACTAAAACTTTAGTGACACTGTAAAGAATAATCGGAATTTTCCTGCATACACGGAAAAAAATAATTATCTGTTATTTGGATGGCTAAGAACGAGCTACAGGGGCTATTTTTTAGCGCTCACAGCTGTTCACTTAGCGGTAGCAGCAAGAAATGTAGCTGCCGCAATGAAAATTCAACAGCTAGATTATTTGGCTGTCCAAATATCAACAACAAAACCTGTGCAGTTACAGCTACAATTTTCTACTGCGGTAGCCAAAACATACACTGAGAGAAAAATTAGCCTAATCCTAAGAACATATTTTCTTGGTCTGAGAATATGAATTTTTTCCTTATCTAAATAAGATACGTACTGGGGGTAAGAAAATTTCCTCCACATCACCTTGTGTAGCTTCAAACTGAGTGAATGTTTTCTTCGTTTGAAGAGAGTTTTCTTGGTTTAAGGTTTTTTTTCTCTCAGTGTAGTTACAGCTGCAATTATTTTAGCTACAGTGCTGAAGAAAGGGCTCTGAAAAAGTGAGTAGTTGCCCCACAGCTATTTCCTTTTTTACCGTGTACATTGTTCGGAAAATTCCAATCACTGATCAGGGAATCAATTTCTGGTACATTTGTATGAAATTTCACATAAATTAATCTGAAAATTTCAAACTCCATAGGATTTTTTCCAACGTTACACAGTAAACTTCCGAACAAGTTCGGAAAATTCTGAATGCATGTATGTGTTAATTACTTCACATGAATATATATAGGAATTTTCCCATAGAAATTTTTTACAGTGTGTGCGAACAAACAGACTTGGTTGGGTGAGAAGTGGTAAAATTTTTCAATAGGCACAATAAAACAGTTTTCTCGGTGTGATGAAAATCAAGAGCGAACACTTCTCCGTCGCTTCCACATCGCTTTTTCACCGAGCCACCAATTATTTCACTGATTCTCCATTTAAATTCTATATGAAGATGATGTACACTGTGAGGAAATTCCTTGTCAAAATTCAGAAAATGTGACTGTGATTTTTTTACTGCGACTTTCTTATAAATTTTCAGAAAAATTTTACTGACTTTCAAGAAATTTCGTAACATATTCCTTCAAATTCGGGGAACCTTCTCTAAAAATTCAAGAGAAAGTGTGACTGTAAGAAACTATAATCACAGTTCCTGAATTTTCGAGAGAAATTCTTTTACAGTAATTCCACCAGAGGCATTTGTACGATTGGAAACTAGGAATCCTCATTCAATTACCGATTCAAAACAGTCATGAAGAAACTGTTATTTTCTCTCAACACTCTTCTATAAACAATTTGAATAGTTTGAATGGAGCTAGAATTCTCGTAAGGTGAGATTCGGTCATTTTGAAAAATTCGGTGTTTATATGCGATATTAAATTGAAACTAGACTGTGAAAAGTGAATGTGGAATTTTCCCTCAATTTAGTGGCAGCAAAAAAATAAATTCATGTCTCCTATATTCTGGAGGCATTTTTCTTCAAATGGAGAGAAATTTTCTTCAGAAGAGAAGAATTTTTTCACCAGATAGAGGAAAATTCCTCCAAAGTATAGAGAGAGTTGAATTTCTCCCACGTCGGGGATTTTTACTGACCCTAAATTTGGGGGAAACTTGATTTTTACTTTTTAGTGTATTCTCATGGAAATCTCAATTTTGAGAATTCTCCTAAATTGCCCATAATATGTTTAGAGTTTGTCAGATTCATTCTCAACTTCAGAAAGATTTATACGTGAAAAAAAGGTTCCTGATTTACACTAGGGTGAATATTTCATTTTTTGATATAATATTGAATGATTTTTATATCCCTTCTCAGCATTGATGTCCCGTTATCAATTCAAAATTCTATTTGAATCCTGAACTGTATTCCGAACATGTATTACTCGATCAGAATTGAATGGTTTCCTCAGAACCATTAGTTTCTCTATCATTTCCTCACGGGAACATTAAACATAGATATTAGTCACGATTTCCAAGAAATCCGTATTTCCATAACCCCTTATAATTCCTATTGAAAATCAAATGGTCCTTATCAAACATTCACACATCAAACATACATATTCATGAATTATTGGAGAGCATTCGTGCGCGGGAATGACAATAATATTCATCACAGGTATATTCTAACAATATTTCAATGCAAAGTTCAAGCTACAATTGAAACATAGCACGGACTTGAAAATTGTTCATCGCAATCAAATCAATTAAAACAGACAGAATTTCCTTCTCATCTTCTTGGTTTCTGATCATATCCTAATCATTGATTCATACACTCATTAAAACATTAATCGATCATTGCATATACAGATTCTATTGTTTTGAATAGAATTCCAATTTTGGAGTTATGGAATTCATTTTACAGAAACTCTATCCACCCCCATTCTAACCTATTCTACAGTCAAATCGTATTCCAAATCTGGAATTCCTATGTGAAATTTAGAATAACAACTTCTATGTAGTCAATGAATTACCTTTACGATATTGAATAAAAGATTTTCATTTCTGTTAGGAAAATTCAATACAGAATAGCAACTGAAATTCATACATGATATTGAAATCTAAATATTTCAATTTCTTTCTATTCATATGTATTCTTCTTTCTGGAGAATCCGAATTGGAAAGAATTGAAAAGAATAGGAAATTCCTATTCTTTTCTATCCCAGATTTCTCACTGGGATGTTTTAATGTTTATTAATTGTCCACGTTCCTAGTAAAAGTGAATCTTACCGTAAATTCATTTGATCTATCTCATAATATCACTAGAAACTACGCCATAAGCACACTTTGATTGATATTAAAACCGATCAGGAATGAATTCTGAATTAACATCGATTTACACCAAATGGACGCTCTCTTTGAACCGTAAAAAACTGGAATGAGAATAGGATCTTACTTGAACTGATCGAAAATCACCCCCGAATGTAATGTAATTTCAAATGCATTTTTCAGCATGAAAAGTATTTGGAATCCTTTTCCAAAAAATGCAAGAGTTTTATAAATATGTTTTGTACTTTATATTCCAAATGTATTTAGAAAGTGTTTTTCGTTTCATGGGTTGGACGAGAAAAACCTGAAATAACTGCGACCGCTATTGATTTCCGAAGTTCCTAACAGTATCGTAGAACTAAAACGATTAAAACTTGTCTATTCTGTTTAGATCGCCATCTCCCGCCAGAGCAGCATCTTTGGATGCTAGATGCGGAAGTTCCGCAAGTAATGCGGGAAATTTCTCTAGTGGAAATGCATCGCCTTTGCAAACTTCTCAATCATCTCTCACGGCAGGTCCAACTTCATCAAACACATGTTCTTCGTTCAGTGGGATGCAAGGGAGCCCGAGACCAAGTCGATGTCTATCACCGTTGCTTATTCCGCCACTCAGAACGCCTATCAGGTAACGCAATAACTTCAACATGCAAGTTATATAGTTTGAACGAACAAATTCATATGGATTCTCTGTAAACTACATCAAATAGTTTACAAAAATTTGTTCTCTTTGATTTTTAAAAATTCATTTGTTGTATTCTCTTGTGCTTGAAAAATCTTAAGATTCGAGGAAATTTATTGTTTTGTATGATGCAATGCAGCTAATACGTGAATACGAGTATCTTGTCACCTATTTCCAATTTCGAGGAATTTAATCCATTTTGGCTCAGTACTGGCAGGGCAAAGGTTCATCGGGTCATTGGCATGGGTTTCACAGAATTGATTTAATCTTGATACGAATCTGACTGTTTCCAAGGTCCAGATGTTTGATATCTGTCGAATAAATCCCGAGTGGAGAAATTATATATCCTTGTATGTGTGATTCTATACCGGGTGTTTCATAATTCGCTGAAAACATATCAGAGGTACGTGTTATTCTGCATCCAAAATGCAAAAATTTCCCGTTTAGAAAAAATTTTTTGGAGGCTTAGTTTTTGAGCTATGAGGATTTTTAGATTTTTTTTTCTAATTCAAATAACTCAAAAGCATTATATTCTACATTCTTGAGCTTAACACCATTCTGTAAGTTAGAAAACGCTGGTTCTTTGGGAGAAAAATTCAAACATCCCTTCTAGTTTGTTTCAGAGCCAAAGCGATTTGAAATTTTCTGGCTTTTAGACAATCAGAATCCAGCAACTTTAAATTACTATAGCTCCGAAACAAAGAATGATAAGATAGTTGAATTTTTTTTCCAGAAATCTGGCGTTTTCCAACTTAGAGAATGGTGTTGAGCTCAAGAATGCAGAAACATGATGCTTCTGAGTTATTTGCATTAGAAAAAAAATCTAAAAATGCGCATAGCTCAAAAACTAAGCCTCCAAAAAATTTTTTCCAAACGGGAAATTATTACATTTTGGTTGCAGAATAACGCCTTCAAAGTATTTCCAGTGAATTATAAAACACTATATCTAAAATTCTATATCATTTTCAAGATTTTCCAGTTCGAGATGACACAAACTGAAGAACCCTAGTCAAAATCAATCCTATAATTAATTTTCAATATGGAATAGTGATAATATAGTACAACAACCCAAGAAAAGTTTATTACATCTCCATAAATCTAATGGAATGGAAATAAATTCAAGTATATTCACTTGTATCCAAAAATAATGGAAGATGCAGATCTATTCGAATTAGGGTTGGGCAATATTTTACAATATCGATACTTTTTATAAAATTCTAATCGATATTCTATCAAATTTGATATAAACTCGACAAATTTTCTATAAAAAATATCGCCCATGTCTATTTTGAATCTGAATAGATTTATGATAATAAATTTCACGCAACTCAATCTAAATTCACATTTATCCCCATGTGGAAATTGACGAACGGCCCAGTACTGGTTCAGTACCGCTGCCGTAGCTGCCAGTGCTGTCGAATTTGTAATGCTATTACTGGCCCAGGTCGTTTGACAGTACTGAACCAATACTGGGATGATAACAATGTCGTACATAAGGCTCATTATTGGCGTTCAATTTTGCTCGTACTGGCATTTGAACGTAAACAGTACTGGCATTCAAACGTAGACAGTACTGTCATTTCAACCTAGCTAAAATTGATATTTCAATATTACCCGTATTGATACTTCAATTGTACCTGAATCGGAATTTCAATCTTGCCTGTACCGGCATTCCAATCCAGCCAACATTGGGATTTCCATTTTCCCTGAACTGGCATTTCAACCGTGTCAGTATCGGCATTTCAATCTCACCAGTACGACCATTTCAAATCTACCTTCAATGCATTCCACGGGGATTCTCCATGACGTACTATTGGCACTTTGAATGGCAAGGTTATTGATCCCATGTAGACTCCACGCGGCCAAACTGCATGTGCTGTGAAATTTTGCGCCAACTTTTTCCATAAATTATTTGATAAATTTTCATTTGAATTAGATAATAAGCAAACTATTCTATCACACAATCCACAATCGCTTTCGTAGTAAAACACTGTTGAAACATCGATGCTGGCACACCCTGGTGAAAATAAAGCGTGCATTTGGAGCGTCGCATAGGAGTGTTATTACCGTCACATGAGAGTGTATTAAGAGTCAATTGGCGCAGTTGAGCGTGGATCGAGCGTGAAGAAAAGCGTTCATGCACGCTGTACTCTTATTGGCCAGAATCACGTTATTGGTACGCTGTTTGAACTTTATGTGCACGCCGTTTTTTTCGCCAGGGCAGTATCGTCTTTTCGTAAAATTTCAGAAGATTACCAACTCTGGGTCAGTACTGTGAGGAAATCAATCGTGGGCATCCTTAAGTATGTCCGGGCCCCGTAAGGGTGGAACTCAGGCATTCAATATAAGAGTCCCACCCACGGCCCATGTGGGCCCCAGTTAGGGTTGCTAGTGTACTCCCCGGATATTTTTACCTACAGATGCTCACCCACAGCCCATATAGGCCCTGGGCAACATAAATTATATGTTTTATACTTGTTGTGAGAAACGTTCATCCAATTTTCATATCAATCAAATGCACATTAATTGTTGACAATAATAATGAATAACTTTTTCCAGGTGCTTTATAAGCGTTCATGTATGTGAAAGTGACATAACAAATATTTTACACATTTTTTGTGATGTATTAAGTTTCATCATGATTAATTTCCTTTCCACAAAATTAAGAGGAAAAGTTGCATTCTTAACTGATTCCGGATCAATTTTCCATACTTTGACTATATTTGATGCTTCAGGAAAAGAATATATTCTCTTTCTCGACATTAAGATTTTCCCGTCAATAGATATTGCGGATGCCATTGCTTCAGAACAATACATCTTTTCGATTTCCATTACATAGCCATTTCTAAGGAGAACCACATTATTTGAAGTTTTGGTTGTTAGGTGAATTGAAAACTTCACAACTACTTCTTTTACAAACCAAGTAGCATCAATGAATTCGGATTTTTTAATTTTGAATTCGATTTGCAATGACATTTGCTTCTTTTTGCTGGAGCAAATTCATTTGTCTTTTATCTGAGGAATATCACCCAAATATCCTGGGGCCCAGCGCAGGATGAAACTTGAAAATTCATATGAGCTAAATTGAACTCCCTAAGTTGGTTCAAATTGAATTCTTGATGTGGGCCAGGTTGGGAACCACGATGGGGCCTAGATTAAAAAGCGTACCACCCCATGTGTCCTAACTAGGGCCACATCTCAAGTAGGGATTATAAACCTGGCCCAGGTCTGACCCCGGAAAAATTTCCACACGGGATGTTTCAGCGGAAATGGGTTAACCCCCGACTCACTAATAGTTTTGTCGTGAAACAACGTGAAGTCGATGCTGGCGCAGTACTGTCTCTGTGTAACGCTTCAAAATATTACCAACTCTGGCTCAGTACTGGCACGGTTTCGTTTTTCTCCAACCTAGGTGTTCTCCAATCAGTGTTCATTCGGTAATGATCCAAGACTGTCTGCCAAACCAAACCAATACCGTCTGAGAACCGTCGAACAATTGTTGTGAGTTGAAAAAGAGTAATGGCACTGTATACAAACTTGCCGGTACTGGGCCATTCGTCAAGTCCGGCAATTTCCACATAGGTCAACTGCTTCCCGGGGAAAAAGATTGGATCTGACCACATCTGGTTTTTTTGTCAGATCTGAATGATTCTATTGAGATCGGAAAAACTGTAATTTTAGCTTTTATTTATCAACACAATTTGAATCCAAACATGGGAAAATATCAGAAAATTTGTGGTAATTTAACAATTAATTACTCATGAAGATTAAATGTGATCTTCAATCCAGATCTAACGAGATCTATACAGAAATAACCAGATCTGTTTAGATCTAGTCAGATCTATTGAGATCTGAATAGATTTAAATCTGATTTTGTGAGCCAAAATTCGGATCTACTCAGATTTGATGAGATTTAAATGGATTTCATTTTGTTCTCCGATTTTTTCCTTCATTTTTAGACGATTTATAAATATGAAGTATTTTTGGAAAAAACATTCATTGGATCTACAACCAGGAGATGATTGATTTTTCTATTTCTGATATCTATGCAAATTTAACACATGACGTTTTCTCGGAAAAGCAATCTAGTTTTTTCAAACGTCAAACTATGAAAATTTCCTAATCAGATGAATCAATCTATTGATATTTCATGAGAACAAAAACACATCAAAGTAAACATGGCAATCCTGTACTTTTCTCTCATGTAACAATGTAAAAGGATACTCACTGAATATATTAATTCATTTCGACGCATTCTTTTATCTATTGACGATATAAAATTCTTCCCATAAATTTATTTAACGTTGTGCAATGAATGATAGAAGTTTCGTGTCAGTATAGAGCATTTTTCAATGGATTTACTTGATATTTACAGTACATTTTATCGTAAAATACTGTTAGACAACAAAATCGCCCGTAAAGTATGTTGGAGGGACTATATTTGTCACCCTTCCCACTAAAGCATGCTTGTCAAAATGCCTGACTCGCATATGCATTACAGTCAATATTTTATCACCTACCTACATTTACGCTGCTATCTCTTTAAATGTCAGAGGATAACAAACACAGCTATCAGAATGAACAATAGAGGATTATTCATCATTTTAAATGAGCAAATTCTTATTTCCTTCTCATTTCTTTTTCCAACTATTACAACGAAGAACAGGTACTCAATCGATTAAAGAATTTCTAAAATTCCATATGGCAGTTTGGTGTGGATATTTTATTTCTTTTCTTAAAAAGCTCTAATAAACGAGTTGCTTATGTTAATCAACGGACGGTGAAAAGAGCTTTTGGAATTCTGATGTTATCTGATGGCTTAGGGTTTCAAAGTTATACTACACTGTGCGAGCGAGAACTGCCGTAACGATTTTCTTATTCAAATTGCATCATTGATGGAAATTCCACTGAAAATAGATATGAAAATCGTACGGGGAATCAAAGTATATTCTTCTACATGAGAACTAATGTAGAAGTTCGATCCAGAATATTTTGAGAGCGATGTTTCAAATTTGAAGAAGATACTTTTGCAATTCTAAAACCAATCCGCTTTTTTTCCTGCTCAATGTTGTATCCTTTCTAAGATATTATGTTTTATGTTCTGGAAATAAAAAAAAAACCACTTTCGAAATGTGGAAAATGATTTTTGAGTCAGTCGGTATATGAATTTGATGCAAGTTCTGTACTGGAAAATTGTTTATATATATTTTTTAACATATGTCATATAACACAGAACCTTTAAACGACTTCGAGATAGTTTATAAAACTTTTATCAATTATATGCAAGTCCATGAAGAGGTTCCATATACTTCAGCTGTAAAAGTGAAATACGAAGGGAAATTTGTACTTTTCTTCTGTGAATGGAAGTACACATAAATTTACTCACAAAAGTGAATGAAAGATTCAACTTTAATCCACGTGAAAACTGTACATATCCAAAGCTAAAGGTTTTTAATACCCTTCTCATGTAATTGACAAATCTTCTTCAAACTACGAAATTCATTTTGAATGCTCTTTTCCGCGATGTTCGAGGATAGATTCGAAATGAATCATCCATTGAGGAGTTCTTGAGATTTTATACGAATATACTTGGAATCCTCCAGACTTGGATCAATCAGTTGAAATGCGAGGTAAAAAGTAATGAGAATACTTTTGTTTAAGGAGTTTTTTTGAATTTAAATTCATTTACAGCAGAGAAAAATTGTATGAAGAACAGCAGGAAGCTATGATATCGGTTCTTAAACTTAATCGAGCCTCTTCTTTAATGAAAAATTATCTAGTTTTGATAGATTTGTGTAAAATATCGAGAAAAAATACAATATATATCTCCTGTGGGAACAAATCGAGAGAAATAATTCACCATCTTTGGACTCATTTTGTGTTGATTGTTGAATAATCCAGACAGAAACAGGACAAAAACACTTGTGAAATGAAATACAAGGACAAAAATTGTCCAAATTTTTTGACTCAGGTGCTCCATACAGTGAACTTCAAATTCCTCAATTGGATAAAAAATGTCATCTTGCCATGTCAAAAGCAATCGGATTTGTAAACGAAATTTCGAACTTTTCTTTCAAAATTTCACTATTTTGTTAAGACGCTATCTTGATGAATATGTACCAACATTTTCAAGTTGTATTTTTTGCCTTGAAGATGCGCAGTATCTGAGCGAAACGTTGACTTTTTTAATGAAAAAAGCACTGCTCGGCGGACTGCCCAGACAGCAAGACAGTTTCGAAAGCATGCCATACGAGTTCTCAACACGAACTTCTCAAGAACTCTCAGCATTGAATTCTTTCAGAATTCATTTAGAATGTATGGGGTTCCCAGAGAATTCTTCTGAATGCTTTAGGGAGTTTGTGAAATGTTCGAAAACAACTCTTAAAATGCGATATGAGAACTCTCAAATGTTCAATGATATTGACTCGTGCAGTGTTCTCTATTCAATCCGAAAGGATTATTTGCGGATTCGTTGAGAATGTAAATTGCGCTAATAAGATCATATGTTTTTCAGTTCGTACATGCTAAACCAACTTATTGGCGGAAGTTTCAAATATCTTTTTGGAATTTCTTTTTTTCACCCTAAGATTCAAGTAATTTTTGTTCTCTTATCACGCTAATATTCATGCTTTTATGACGAATTGTAATAAATAATCTTTATCAATACGAAAAATTGAATAAATATTAAAAAAAACCTCAAATAAAACGTTCCGGGGGCTGATTTCATCAGTACACTGAGAGATACTGAAATGTTCTCTATAGAGATTTGTGTTATTTGAAATATTAATATTTCGAAAATAACTGACATCTAAAATTGACGTTAGTTTTATAGCGATTGCAATTACTCTTCTTTGAAGAATAATTTTGAAACAAAAATTTGTCCAAATTCAAAACTAAACTCTTATACATCAGAATGTACGTTGAATTCTCCCAAATTCCAATGTCAAATATAAATTCTTCTTATGTGCAGGCAGGAAAAAATATTCAATAATAAACGAATAAAAAATCATTTGAATACTTGGATGAAACTTTTTATTGATTTAAATGTATCCAATGTAAACTAAGTTTATATTATCGAATTTATGAAACTCTCCAATTAACAGATACATTTGAAATTCGAAATAACTCCTTTTATTAAAGAAACGAGTTTCTTGAAAATTCTTGATTTGCTCTTTATTTATACTTTCAATGTTCTCAAAGAATTCTCTAGTGAGATCATAATTAATTCTAATGTGATGGAAAAAAAACACCAAGAATGCTCTATTGGTTGGACATTTCAGAGTTCTGAATATATTCTACCAGAATTCTTCCGATTACTTTTGGTGCTCCTGAAGAATTCTTACGAACATCCGAGAATTCTTTGCGGATTCTTTTAGAACTCTCAATGTTGTCTGGGTGGATGGTGTTTGTATTGTTTGATGGCCCGCAAAGAATTCCCGTTATTATAATCAATATTGATTCATTATAAATATTCTGAATTCAAAATGAAGCTTGATGAACAACTCAATGTTCAGAAAGAACTCATATCGAGATTCCATAATGTGTTCTGCGTGTTCCATCACTGGTCGCATAACGGGGACTATTCAAGAGGTCTTTGGAAAGACTTTATAAATTCAAATGGATTATTTGTGCTGACTGGGATTGTAATACCTTCTAGTGTGATGATATAAAATACTTCTTCTCTTAAAAAATTCTTGAAAATCGCCTTTTACTTGGGCAGTCGAACTTATGGTGCCCCTTAAGGGGATACTAGTGGTGGTGTGAAACACTCTGAACTGAATTCATGAAGAAGTATGAGATTTTTAGGAATCGTGATGTACCGCGATGGATGACGGATTGATCGCTGTCAGCCTCTTCAACAGCATTGATTCAAAACTGGCCCAACACAAATCAGACGGTCCACGCAAATCACAACAGTATGAAATTCGTCCAACAGTTGATAACAATTGAAAAACAGGAATTACTCTGAACAGAAACAGTCTGCTCTTTTGCTCGACTCAAGTCTGGCAAATGGTATGCGATCTTGCCAGTAGATAACAACCCTAGCAGAAATCACTCTAGTAATTCTCTAGGTCTTGTAATCGCCTAGAGAACAACTAGAGTGATTTCTACTAGGGAACACCGTAAGTGCACTTACGGTCTTCCTCTCTGGCAAAAGCTTCGAAGCAGACTTCCAAATACAAAATGAAATCACCTCTATGTAATTACGGTTTTCTTCTCTTGTAAATCCCGTGAGTCGATTGCCTATTTCCCTGATGAAAAAAACCGTAACTACCTCCGTGCATCAGTATCTGACATTCGGATGTAGTTAACCATCTTCATGCTTTGGAAAGTGGCCTGGGCTCGGTCGTAGTTCCTTGGTGAACGACCGTACGGTTAGTTACGGCCTTCTTGACAAGTATTTTTGGTCGAGAAACAACCGTAAGTGCATGGTTGTTATGGAAAATCCGAATTTTTTTTCTACGAAATCAGACAGAGCACCCTCCATATACCCTAGAAATGGTTTGCCATTGAAAAATGATGAGTTCTTCTATTAATTTTGAAAGGAAACAGTGCCAGTACTGGAATTTTTCACAAAGATATATTCTCAAACCGCAAAAGTGATCATTCATTTACAACAAATGCAAATATCTTATCAACCTTTCTTCCGATATTCATTACTTCAATATCATAACATCATAAGCTCCTCCTTATTCTCAATAAGTTTGTAGAATTTAAACGAGCTTGAACTCCTCTCAAATTTGAATTGCAAATATTGTGACAAAAACACGTCTTCCCTCAATAAGAATCGATTTACCACGTGATTGGTTTCAATAGAAGAGTACTAAAATAAATTTCCCTCATAAATTCTCGTTCGTAGGGTATTCTTCACACACTTGTTCGTTCTTCATAAACTCCACAGAGTCTTATATAAATCATGACTCCATGCAAACCTATCCCTGATCTTTTGCTTCATCATTTCCCTTTTCCTGTACATGGGGGGGTCAGGAATGGGTTCTCGAATAATGGTTTTTATCATTACTCTTTTATCAATATCGACTCCTCGGGACGTGTGAGATCCGGTATGGAACATGGTTGGAACGGTTTGATCCAGAATCAATCATCATCTTCATATTTCAGTGCTTTACGGTCAATGGAAATCAATTTTGCATAGGAAATTAACGAACTTCAGCAGAATATAGATAGGAAAACATGCCCCAAATATTTTATGACATATCGTGTCGTGAATGTACTATCATAAACTTCGCTCAGCTTGCAATGGTGCATAAAATGTAAACATTATGTCTCCATTTTAGTGCCATCACCTCGTTTCGTTCGCAATAACAATCCTTTATGCGGAAACATCTTGGTACCATAATGCAAACATTTCTCGGCGTGCATGTCACCATTATGATGGCATTATTCAGACATTTCTCTATCTGGGTCCGATAGATTTTCATAATATTCTCGGAGTGAATAAGTAATCACTTATTCACTAAATCAGCAAATGCTTGTTAACGGAGTAAAATTTTTGCTAGAGTAGCAAAGTTTTTGCTAAATTCTCCTTAAAAGCACAAATGATCATTTGGAATTCACAAAACCTTCTGAAAGAACTTCTCGAACAGTCCCCGTTATGACAGTAAAAATGAATTCAATATGAAATCAATGAATTCAAAATGCATACATGTTGAATGCCTGAATAGTTCTTTATGAATTCGTGATATGAAGATGAAGTTATTCATCAAGAGTTCATTTGGAATTCAAACTATTCATAATGAATTTTTCAAACATTCTCATCGTAATATTTTATGGAGGTTAGCGAGATATTCGTGAAATATCTGTAGAATGTTCTTGAACCTCCTCAAAATATATCTAATAAAAATCTTTTCTAATAATATATCTTTTGTTTTCTCATACAAATCCTTCACCCTTCACGATTTTATAAGTTTTCTTTCAAGAATGAATCTCAGAAATAGTATCGTAGTGCCAAAGATCGTAAATCGATAAATATACAAGGAAGAGAAATAATAAGTGAATCGCGTTCACAGCAAATAAGATTGTGGGGTCGCATAAAATTTTATTGGTCGAATTGTCTTTTGGGATCACGAGTTGAGGAACATGAAAGGCAGGGTCTTGATCTAAAGGTAAAGCCAACCGACACTTTTCTGTGAATAGCTTCCTTTGTCGTGAGAAGAATATAAGCAATTAAGACGGAACCAAAGATCGATGTCAAGAAAGGGAAACAATGGGAAGTGGTCAACTGTTGTCCTTCTCATTCGAGTGATACAGAATTATTACGGAACACATAGACCGTTCTGTACCTAGCATCACTCGTTGATTCGAACCTTTCCGGGAGATGCATGATGTACATCATGTCTTACGCGATATTTTCAACACTTAAATCTTTATGAATGGAATCATAAAAATATCATACTGATACGTTCAGCATGTGTTTAGATTTTTCGATCGAATTAATACTTTTAATAAGAGAGATATCAATTGAACCAATGAAAAGATACGAGATGAGTACTTCCGTTGTTGAGGAATTTAGTCTTCTTTTGGCTGGTCATTCCAATCAATGAGATTGCGTGCTTGAGCGATGCTATTGGGGAAAGAGGGAAATTTGGAACAATACACGTTATGTGCTTGTCAATTAACAAAGAATGACCATGTTTCGGATCCATGGACAGAGAATTTGGCAGTTCTTACAAACTTTAATTATTGACAATTTATTGGGCCCTCGATGGTCCAGTAATCCTGGAAGGGATTCGTTGATGGGCTTTTAAAACGCCACCGTTCGTGTTGGCTGGGTAATTAGAAAATATCACGTAACCGCAAAGAAAAATGGGAATAATATTACAGTTGAGTGACATGATTAAAATCTCTACATGCTATGTACCTTCATAGAATATCTTGACGAACCGAGCGAAGAAATTGTCAACATTCAACATAGTCACCATAAGAATTATTTATAATAATTACACATGGTACCAGCTAAATTTTAGCTGCGGCAGCGAAATATCTAGCTGTGATAGCTAAAATCTAGCTGATACAGCTAAACATTTTTTTGCGTGTCGATTGTATATAATTTTGAAAATTTCTGTACTTTGGAAATTTATCAGAACTATTCTCATTTGCATATTCCTTTCAATTTTGCAGATAATAATCATATGAAATTTGAAAAATGCTTGCGCTACTTTTTTTATTAAAAACTTCTAGACAAACGAAAATTATTTGATGAGTATTTTGAGTCGCGAATCCACAATGGATCTATAGTGTTGAATCAGTGATTCACTATCGATGTATAATTTTCAGTACAATGTATAGTTCATGATAAGGAAGTCACCATATCGTAATGATAATTTGTAATATTGTGGGAATTTACTATGAGAAATTATTAGAAAATAAATAATATTACTGAAAACTGTTGGGACTACTTTTATCAAAAATGAATGAATTTATCATAAATGAATGCAAGTGAATAAATTAATTACCAATTCAAAACGCTCATACAAAACCACTTATGTTTCATAGCAAATCGTGATTTTTTTGTGTTCAACTATGATTTTCCATCGATAATTTCATAGCAGAAAGCCCAATAGGGGCTCGAGACGTCTCGCTGTAATGAACTTCATCTACAAGGTCTTGTAGATGAAATCTCACGATTTCTGAACTTCTTGTTATTCATTTCACGTGGCTCCGATGATGGTCACAGTGTAGTTCGAATGAGTCGACTGCCCATTTTCAATGGAAAGTTTCCTTCATGCACGTACAAAAAAAAAACACGTCCCGATCAAACGAGAAAAGATACTTAACAAGGGAGAAAATTTTTGAAGAACCGTTTCCCAGAATTTTTTCTTTTGGAAATAAAAAAATTCCGTGGAGAAAATTCAAGTCCGTTATTCTCCTTGTCGTAAACTTGAATAAGAAAGGAGAACAACACCTTTGAAAACGAATGAGGTGTATAATGGAAGAAATTCAAGACTTAGATCATAATAAACTGGAAATTATACCCCTGTGCAGGTAGTCGAGGCCTACACACGCAAGTGCGATGAACGTGTATGCAAAGATGGAACGTCACATTCTCGAACGGAAAATGTGACCCACAGATTTGAAGAATAGTAATTAGGGATTGAACTTCGAGAATAATGAAATATCATTGGATTAAATATCCGGAATACTCATAAATAAAAATCCACAATTTACAATGATTACTCAGACAGAAATAGAAGTTTGAATGAATGCTTCGAAAAGCATGTTTTTTCAATTCTTTTAGATTCCCAAACAACTTCAAAGAAATTAAATTTTATAGACGTTTGGATGGTTTTGTATTAATTCGATACAACGTATTCACAGCCATGTGGAAGAATTGTCAGAATTATATGTAATTCATGCATCAATGTACAGAAATTGTATAGAAACTGTATTGAATTATATACAAATGATATGTAATTTTGAAATTTCGCCCACATGGCTATAAAATCGTCAAATTTTCATGCTGAGAGATATTTCATCAAATCTTATCGTTGTTAAAATTATTAAAAGATGTCTACCATAATTTTTCTCGACCATCATCACCGCTTAGGCAAAGTCATGGAAGTATAACATTCTCGATAACAATGATGGTAAAAATCATCAGGAATCGTAGTTGCAACCAAAATCTTTCAACATCTCTGATTCAGAAAAAAGAAGGACTTTATACGATAAAATATACCTCAAAGTATGAAAATGAATTTGTACAGAGTTCCTTGAAAACTCTAAAAACTTGAAAGAGGTGAAAAAAAATTCTCTTCGAAGAACTCATTCATGAATCATATTATTATAATCATTACAGAACAGAATTATCAGGTATTTCAGGTGATTTCATGACAAGAAAACATAATCAACATGATATAAAGAACAAAATTACACCCACTATCATTTTCCTTGAACGTGAACTATTTCAAAACTTCCAATTACGTGTTCGAGTACAATCTATTATTTTTAAACGATGATAATTTGAATAAACAAGATACTCATTCCCTTCTTTCATAGTTCTTATCACTAAAATACATTTTATCTCATGTTGAATTTCGGTCGCAGTTTACAATGATTCACGACGTGCGTGTTACATAATACACTGTTTCTTTCTGATCGTCATTTGCGTGTGAAAATGTTCATTCTCACTATCAAATTCCTCTCCTCGCAGAAAAAGTTCAAAACAATTAAAGAAACTTCATATGATTAGTGCTACCCTGTTACAACAATCCGGCTGGGATTCCACGTAGATTCCAGATCCGAAATTCACCTGCGTTACCAGCTGAGACTCCACACGGAGTCCAGAATCCCAACTGGAATTCCACCTGGGATCAGAAATTCTAGCTGAAATCCCACGTTGGAGTTGAAACTCTAGCTGGGCTTCCACCTGGAAATAGGAATCCCAGCTGGAAACGCAGGTAAATTTCGGAGCTGAAATCCATGTCGAATCCCAGCTGGAATTTCGTGACAGGGTATGTATGAAATAGTAATTAATGATCTTGGCAGAAATCATTTTTGTTTGTATTGAAATTTAATCAAGATTTATGTAAAAATCAACAAAAATTCGATAATTTTTTATATAGAACATAATCGATTTTGTCGAAATCGCCCATCTGTAGCGTGAGATGTAGTTTTTGAAATCTGAATATTCTTCTTTGAGATTCGAGAGTTTTTCACTGTTAGATTGATATAATTCTGCCTTGTAAGATGGTGAGGGAGGAAAAAAATGGTAAAAATCCACGTTCTAGTCACTAGACACAACAAACTCTAAGAAAACTCCCTTGAAATTGATACTCAATTGGATTGTATATAACATTACGTATGATTTATTTATTTTATTTGCATTTGGGAATCTATTGGTCCTAAATCAAATATAAAATTATTGACTTGTAATTGATCAAAGCACCTTTCCGAGTAAGAAAGTTTTTGTGGGTTCAAATCCCATTCCTTCTAAACTTTCAGTTTTTATCATCTCTTACCACAGGTTTCACATCATTGCTGTAAGGTTCTGATCAATTCCTGTGAATTCCCATCAATACTGTACCAAATCGCATTAACCTCTGAGTTGGATCTTGAAATTGGATCTCATGAAACTTCATAGACCAGAAAACAAATCCACACAATAAAACTCTAAAAAATTGAATAGACACGTTGCATATTTCAATAAAAAAAACAAAAAACACATTGAAAATTCGATGAAATTATCAATATCGGTACCAACGATCAAGTAAATTATTAACCCTTTCATTACAAAAGACGCGTATACATATATACGCCCTCAAAAGTCGATCAATGTACATAGGGCTGTACTCAAAGGGTTAATTTCAGTTTTAATTAACAGTGTAATTATTATGTGTGTAAAGTACCAGGAAAATTGGTCGATTAAAAAAAAAATTATAATCAGATTTCTCCGAAATTAATATTTCAAATTACACTGTAACATGGAATTCCGCTCACATGGAATTGAGACTCATGAAACTAGTTTATGCGGTTTCAAGAGAATTTCACAATAGCAATTATAACTTGATTTTCATATCTATCAAAGGAGAGTATTCACTAGTTTCCATTCTAGTTTTGGTGTTTCCTATGCTGAAATCCTTTTATAATTCTCGATAACAGGTCACAATTGATGTGTCAAAGTGTAGCACACATCAATGTTTATTCGTTCACCTATTCACCGATTCTCCACTATTTTCAAATTTTGTTAGGGAAACTTTGACAAATTACTTTGTTTACCAAATAAAAACCTTTCTTTTTATGGAAAGTAAAAAATGAGTATGATGGCTATTTTTCTTTTCTTTTAATCGCCTTTTATAAAAATTGTGTTCTCCGTCTTTCCGCACGGAAAAAAAGGTTTAGCTGTATCAGCTAAATTCTAGCTACTGCAGCGAAATATCTAGCTATGATAGCTAAAATCTAGCTGATACAGCTAAACATTTTTTTCCGTGCATCCTTCACAATATTTCTCCTCAACTTTGCAAAATTTCTTCATTTTTTTTTTGCCCATTTATTTCTCAAGACTTGGGGAAAAAACGTAGAAGTTTTGCAAGTTTGTGGAAATGAACAGGGAAAACTTGTCTAGGGGAACTTTTCTATGTCCTCTAGTGAAAGGGAACCCACATAACAATTCATGTCTTGCGATGTCTTTTGGATAAGTTTAAGATGTCTTGCGCAACACATTTAGATGTCTTTTAGACCAAAGAAGAGTTTTAGACATCCAAAAGACATCTAAATGTGTCGCGAAAGACATCTTAAACTCATCGAAAAGACATCGCAAGACATGAATTTTCATGTGGGAAGCAAGTTATACACCGACAAAAAAGCTACATGGTCATAGAAACTATCCCTGCATGGTAAAAAACTTATGATTGCAGTGGCCTGAGATCTGCTCATGATGATAAGCAATACGCATTCCTCCAAATCCATGAATTTTGTTCAATCATGCAAAATGTTGGAATAAATAGAGTTACATTTTATTCCAGCGAAGGCAGTCCTGCCCCTCCAGCGTCTCCTTTAGGTGTTATACAGCCGGATTTATATCAACGAAGAGATGGTCCAGTTTTTCTCAATATTCGCAGGTCTGTATCAAATAATTGTCCATAAGAAAACAGTACTCAGTTGCGTCAACAAATATTTTTCAATCAATATTTTACGGATGTGCATAAAACAAAAATTTGACTTTTGATAAAAACAAACAGTATGCTACAAAACGGATGCATGATATTTACAGTATTGATAGTTTTGTATAAAATATATATATACAGTTTGTATGAATTTTGTACAAAATTGCGAGTGAAGTTTAATACATGTTTGATACAAAAATATCGGGCACCCCTAGTTCATGCAGGCTTTCAAAAACTCATTCTCCAATGTGTGAAGAATTTTGCTAAAAGAGAACGCATAATTTCATTCGCACAAATCTTCTAATTATTTTATCAATGTAAATTTTCATCCCAATCAAACTCTGTAAATCTCTGTAAATGATATTTCTCCTAAAATGATTTGAAGGCATTAATTAATGCACGCTTACTGCTTATAACTAAATCGAATCGACATATTACAAAGCTTAATCGTTAAAGAGATGCTATTTGAAAAGTACTATGATATATTTTGAAAAAAACATTTCTGCCGTCCAAACCAAGAAGACCGTAAGTTGCATTTTTGATGAAAATGAGTTGTTCATATCATTTTGATCGTGAAGAAATTCTGCATTTTACTGTATTTTTTATTTTCAAAAAAACATATTACTTTTTTAATAATAGCAGCTCAATGTACGGAAAAATTAATCAAATTTGAAACGTTTATAGAAAAAAAGCCGTAACTAACACAAAAATGAGAAGTTATTCGAATACTTCAACATCTTGCGAGATAACAACCCTAGCAGAAATCACTCTAGTGATTCTCTAGGTCTTGTAATCGCCGAGAGAATAACTAGAGTAAGTGCACTTACGGTCTTCTTCTCTGGCAAAAGCTTCGAAGCAGACTTCCAAATACAAAATAAAATCACCGTTATGTAATTACGGTTTTCTTCTCTTGTAAATCCCGTGAGTCGAGTGCCTATTCCCCTGATAAAAAAAACCGTAACTACCTCCGTGCATCAGTATCTGACATTCGGATGTAGTTAACCATCTTCATGCTTTGGAAAGTGGCCTGGGTTCGGTCGCAGTTCCTTAGTGAACGACCGTATGGTTAGTTACGGCCTTCTTGACAAGTATTTTTGGTCGAGAAACAACCGTAAGTGCATGGTCGTTATGGAAAATCCGAATTTTTTTCTACGAAATCAGACAGAGCACCCTCCATATACCCTAGAAATGGTTTGCCATTGAAAAATGATGAGTTCTTCTATTAATTTCAAGAGGAAACAGTTTTCTTGCTTTGGACGGCGGATTTGTTTGAAATAATTTGAGGAATTCTTTGACATTCAACAGCAATATCGCCTTTATGAAAATCCATTGAAACCTCCTAATCCATCCAAAAATTGGAGGAAAGTGGAACGTTTTGGCTAGAATGAACTAAATTTCTTCATCAAATATATATCCCTTTGATTAAAAATTGGTGAAATTGACATCAATTCGACAGCATTTTGAATAAATCGTTCCCACAAATACGAAATGTTTACCGGGCGTCCAGTATGTTTCGAAAAAATAATGAACACATCATTCAATCATTGCAGAACTGGAAAATCCATGGGACGATTGCACCTACGTTTACAATACGACTTTGATAAATCGGATTTGACCGTACATTTAATCAAAGCGGCTGACCTCGTTGGAACCGAACAAGGAGGTTTTAGCGATCCGTATGTGAAATTGAGTCTCAGTCCGGAAGTGGATTCTCGAAAAAGACAAACTCCAATTCTCCTTAACGATTCGAATCCGTATTTCGATCAGCACTTCAAATTTCCTGTGGGGTACGACGAGCTCCAAGAGAAAACATTAGTTCTACAGGTAAATTATTCACCGATTTGAATGAAATAAATACCACAATGACCAATCAACGTTCCCTGTAGTTCATTTTATGACTTTGGCCTTGGTATTCGATTGTAAACGAAACAATAAACACCATGTACATTCGAATATTCGTGTTTATGTTCCGCAGGTAATCGATTACGATCGTTTCTCGAGAAATGATACTGTGGGAATGGTGAGAGTGGCTATAGAAAATCTTGATCTAGCAGCAACTTCGCCAGTAGAAATTTGGGGTGAAATCGCTCGAGAGAGAAAACCCCCGGAAGAGATTCAAGAGGTCTTGTTGTCGTTATCTTATTTACCAAGCGCGGAAAGACTGACTGTTATTATGCAAGAGGCCAGGAATCTATTCCCCCCAGAGGTGATGTGAATATTCAATTAATAATTTAAAATATTCCAACGATAAGAGACATCCCGTGCAGGCTGAAAAAAGCCCTGACTTTTAATTTTTCATGAATGAAGGAGAGGAAAAACCTCGCTTCTTCGTGAATTCTTGAATTCATTAAAAATAAAAGAGCAGAATTTTTCTTATTCAGGGTGGAGCAGTGGTATCGACGGGATTGAGATGAACGTGTGAACGTGGATGGAATTATTACATTTCTGTCAATGGAAATTTTGGATTTTTTTTCTAGGACAAAGACACCCTGGACCCATTCGTGAAAGTCAGTCTACTCTGCGGAGATAAAAGAGTTAAGAAAAAGAAAACAGCGGTAAGGAAGGCTACAAGGTTTCCAGTTTGGAACGAGGCAATGTCTTTCAATGTTCCTGCTGCGTCTTTGGCGTCATCGGCTCTTGAAGTAATTTTCAAAACTTTATAGTGTTATAAAATATATGAAAGGAAAAAGAAAAGAACATTAATACGTTGAATTTTGAAAGGTCTGTGTTATGGATTCGAGCAGTGAGCTCATCGGAGGAAATGCAATCGTCGGAACGTGCGTCGTTGGACCAGCTACCGGTTCATCTTCAGCCCTCGAAGGCATGAGTGGATGTCAGAGTCGGGAACACTGGCTGAACATGACTCAATCTCCGAGAAAAGCCATCGACATGTGGCATACTTTGCATTGATCTTTCATTTTGAATCGTCACATTCAAACTTGGTTCATATTCTTCAGAACTTGCATAGTTTATTATGAGGTGTGATTGAATTCCAAATATATCTCAGAACAATGAACCTCTGTGTAAGTTGAATCGATGTTTTACCACAAAGCGCATGAAGTGTTCTAATCGAAATAATATTCATCACTGATAGTTCAGGTAACAACAGTGTCGAACTGGCTTGTATCAAGGCCCCCGGCTGGGAATTATGTTTTATTATTTTGGAAGAAGAATCAAAGATCCCATCAACGTTTCGGATTTGAACTTACAGTAACAATGATAATTCTGAATATTCAAGGAACGATTTGCTTGCGTATTCTGAACCATTCTCGTGCATCTGCGGTTGTTAAATTATCACATAATTCCGTCAAATTTTCAAATCATCAATGATTCCATGAATTCAATAGGAATCGTACTTTTAACTCTTCCATATTGAGCTTTGTTCGTTATCCACTCTTGAAATAATTTCGAAATACTTGGGAATATTATTTGGTCTCGATTTCCAGACTAAAATTCAATGATAATCTCATCATAAACTTTTCATATATTGGGTGATTCAAAATTGCCGTACACTTTTCTCAGAGCAGATTCTTGATGGAGTTCTGAAAAGATTTCGTTCCGGAATATTTAGATCTGATCCTCGGATCCGGAGATGTGGGTATTTTTTAATTTTTTGAAAAATCCAAATACCTCGGAAGTACCATATTTCTGACTTTTGAATCCAACACCAATCTCTAAGACAGATCACGGTGTATCCCTCGGAAAAAAATTAATCCCATTTAGCTTCCTTCGTTGTGGAGTTATAGCGATTTGAAATTCTTTGTATTCCAGCCAATCAGAATTCAACAACTTTAAATCGCTATAACTCCACAACGAAGGAAGCTAAATGGGATTTATTTTTCTCCCAGGGATACCCCGTGATCTGCCTTTGAGAATGGTGTTGGATTCGAAAGTCAGATATACGATACTTCCGAGGTATTTGGATTTTTCAAAAAATTAAAAAATGCTCATATCTCCGGATCTAAGGATCAGGTCTGAATATTCCGGACCAAGATCTCTTCAGAATTTCGTTGAGAATCTCCTCTCAGAAAAGTGTAGATAGATATTTAAATATATTTCGAAATGAGCATAAAAGTTTTTGTGGAATTTTATTAATCATTGAACATCAAAGTTTTCAGCCTTACTCATTCATAAAATACAAAAAGGCACAATATTTATGGCACAAGATGTATTTTGTGATATTATAATTATTCGTGATGTGTCAAAAAATTGACAAAAAATTATATAAACTGAGAATTTTAGTTCTTTTGTTTCGAGAATTTCTTCAAAAAATAAAGTAAGTATCGCAAGGAGTTACATTCAACGTTTTTTTTTTTACATCAAAATGCCCATAAGAGGAGTTATACATAAAACATATTTGATGTAACAACGCTGTTTCGATCACATGATTCTATCATGTGAACTATGTAAAGCTCCTGTAGCGGATATTTTGATGTACAAGAATTTCAAATGTAATTTCTATGATATTTTGTTTGTTATGTTTTGCTTGAGTTGGAAGAATGAACAGTCTCTAATCCGAGTAATATCAAATTCTCATGAAAATTAATATCGCACGATTTTGAGTCACCGATAACGAATTCACTTTTTTTTTTTTGGAAATTGAAAACAACTCTCTGAAATTTTTTGGAGTGCAGATCCACTTTAGAAGAGTACAAATGTTGAACATAATGAACCCTTCAAGTACACACAGGTGCGAATTGGCACCAACTATTTTCATACTTTTCGTTTTTCTTCAAAAATTGGTTTTATCCTCGCGTTTTTTTCACTAACCAAATGAGATATTTGCGAATTTTTTTCCTTACCACGTTAAACTGCGAAGTTTTTCCTTCAAATTTAAAGGAAGAAAGGTCAAATTGATCGAATAGGAACCGAGTTATTAATCGGTAAATTTGCATGATGCGGATTTGCACCTGTGTGTACTTGAAGGGTTAAAATTCGCTATTACGATGTGCGGTATTTCTATTTTCGAAAAGATTTTCACTCCAAAAAATCAAAAGAGGAGACATAGTTTCCATTTATTACGGAAAAATTAATGTGAACTTTGATTTTTAAAAATGATGCACTGTACGTATTACCAAAATACCGCATATAAAATGTAATTTGTTATGAAATAACGTTGAATATGAAATATATAAATTAAATTTGAAGTTATATCGATACTAATAAAACGTACAACTAATTATCTAAGGTTCATTCGCTAAAATAATCGATATACGAGGTTTCTCGTTGTGGTCATCCCTCATCATTGTGTACAAATTGATACATGATTATTAAACTCATCGAAGAAAGTATCCCACGTAGAAAATTCAAAAATATCAGCTCATTTGGCAGGAGGTATTCGAAAAAGGGATTACACACAAATAAGTTTGAGTTAAGAAATTAGTACTGAACAAAAAGGCCTAAAGAATTTTTATTTTCAAATTCATATATGATAGGTACGAATACGAAAATATATCCATGATTTTAATGTCTCAATCACCCTCATAATAAAGTATTCTTATAAAGAGATTGTAACTCGAATATGTATGAATAATCATTTTACCCCGATGAAAATGGAACGTACGTATTGGAAAGAAAAAACAAATTCTGAACTGAAAAATAAATCGTACATTGGAAAAATTTTCGTCTGGGGTAAAAGCATTGTCGATGAATGTTGTTTTTCTTGATCTAATGGACATTCAGATCGATTTCACGTAAGATGTGTAGGACATTTGATCGAATATCGAATAGAACACTTCGAAAACAGTCATCATTGAAGCTGTCATAAGGTATAGATGTATTTCAACAAATTTGCATTTCAAGATGAACATTACGAAGTAAGGGAGAGCGTGCATTCTCAATTTTACCCGGAAGATAAAAACAAATCTGATAATACCAGGAAATGTGAGAGAATAAGCACAAAATAAAAATGTTTTCAAGCATTTGTTTTCTCAGTACAAAAAGTGCGGATGAATATAAAGCGAAGCGCTATAGCTGTAACGATACAGTTCAAATAATTCTAATATCGGTATATCCTATTTTAGATTGTTATTCATATAGCAAAATCTTATTAGAAACATGTGTTTTCTTTTCGATATTTTCATTTTTCCAACTATACCTAAGACAAATTCTCTCAATTTTGACAAAAATCTTGTTTCTATGTTTCCTTAATTTTTTCTGTCATATAAACATTAGAGAAAAAATGAGACATTTTGGTCCTCATGGGATGAATTTTGCATCAATACTTCACGGGAAATGAAGATCAGTTGAAACAACTATTTAAGCGCATATGAACCCATTTTTCTCCGTTAGAATAATACATTAATTCATTGATTCAATCAATTCAAAAAGATTCGTTAAATCGACGAAAAAAAATGAATCTATATGCGCTTATGATTTAAGGGGATATATACAGTTCAAATTTTCAAAAAATTGATTTTTTTTTAATTTCATTTTCGTAATTTACATACATTCAAGTATACACACAGAAAATTTCAAGTCAATTCGGCGATTATTGTCCAAGTTACACGCATATTTGTAAAATTTTTTCACTCTATGTCAAGTGCTTTTGAAACTTTGAATGCGTTTTTCTCTAAACTGTGTTTTCAAAGTCGGTGACCAAGATTTCTCGAAAACAGCTGGACCGATCAGTCTCAAATTTCAACACGAGCTTGTTCACTATATTTTTCAGTAATTAACGGAAGGTTTCTTCTCACCGATGAATATTTTTATTTTTATGAACAATTTAAGGCCAAAATTTTGGCGCGAAATCGATTTTTTTTTTAGAAGCCGCCATTTTGTCAAAAAATTTTATTTCGCTTATTCCTTCGATCAATTACTAGATTATGCATTACTTTAACGAAATCCATTCGGTTTTTTCATTTCAAAAGAGTTAGTCCCGAGATATCGTGGTCACCGCAAAGCGCTCTTTTTTAGAGGAACTCCTAAAGATCACCTATAACAGCTCTCAAAATCATTATTTTTACAAATAAAGAATATTAAAATATAGGTCAAAGTTATCTCATTATGTGTACAAATTTTTACAATAATCAATTTAACTGTCTTTTTAGGAAAAATTCTTGAAAAATCGCTTTTTTTTCGCCCCTTAACTGTATATAATCCCCTAAAGGGGGTATTCTAGTGTAGAAGCACGAATTTCGAACGTTTTTCCCGACCTCTGTACAAATAAAACAAAGAATATTTTCACTATCCATTATTTCAATATTTGTTCATTGATCTTTCAAGAATAGAAATAAAAATTACTGGAAAAAAAAATATTCAAAATTAACGAAGTTATAAGTTGGTAAAGTGGGGGAAAAAAGACTGCCCTGGCCCTGCTGAGTCAAAAAAAATTTTCAGACGAAATGGCTTCCATTTGAAGAAAAAACATCTTTTTTCACATTTTTTACGACTATTTCAGATTTTAAGAAGATAGTGAAATGGAAAAATTTTCAATTTTGATTGGTTCATACGATAGAGAGATGTATAAAGAATGTTCATATCAAATTTTAAATCAATCGGTTCAGTAGAACTTGAGATATCGTGCACGCCAGCTCGAAAAAAGTAGTTTCGAGAAAAACGCGTTTGGAGTTTTGAGTCAAGATTCCGGAAATTTTACTCATTGAATAGTGCGGTATACTTACATATAGTATAATCTACCTTCCTCAACTTCAAAATGCTCACTCTCCGAAGTTCGTGCGACAGTATGTCAGATCCTGACAAAATCTGACCGGTTTTTGGGACAATAAACAATGTACCCAATAAACACACACACGTTATTTCAACGTTGAAAGAACGTTAGACTGTCAAACGGACGTTAGTCGTTGATTTCATAACGTTGATTTTTAGTTGAAATTTGATAGGGAAATAGACGACCAGGGATGACGTTTTGATGACGTGTCTTTTACACTAATATTCAAAAATAACCATCAAACGACGTCCTCAAAAAACGTGGTTTCAACGGGTTTAAATCACGCGTTAAAAATGTGTTTATAACACCTTGTGTCATACTCAGAAATACTATTGTTCTCGAGATTGAATGAAGAGTTTTCAAAAAAACATTTGTTGGATTCAATTCACGTTTTAGAACCATCATTAGGACACGTCAATATTTGACGTATTTTAAACGATGTTCAAACCGTTGATATGACGTTATTTTATGGTTGAAAAACACGTGATCTGCCGCGACATTTTTACGTTGAATCAACGCAAGAATATTACTAATTCACAACGTGTGGTTATTGACTGTTTTTGACGTTTTTAAAACGTGCGTGTGTTTACTGGGTAATATCATTTATCCAGTCGTACCAGATTAGATACCGCGTCACTAAAATGGTTATAACTTTGTAAATAATGAGAATTTTAAAAAAATCCTTCCCAGGGCATATTCTTGAATGTCTCAACTTCAAAAATATGGAAAAAATTTGGATTTTGTCAAATTTCTAGACTGGAATACCTCCTTGAATAGTTGTTTCAACTAATCCTTCTTACCGGGTTGAAAGAACGAATAATCACAACAATTTTGGCACAGATGAGTATTTATGAGAATTCAATTTCTAACCAACCATAAATTTTATATTGAATCATAAATGTTTCCAGAATATCTCAGACTATCGCTACATCATTACTAAAATCCTGTAATATCGCAACAATATTATGAAATACTACTGAGACATTTTGTACCGAATGGAAACTTACGGTAATTTTGTAAACTTTCGAATAAAAGAAGGTAAGAATTACCATAAGTTGAAGAAATGCACAAGAATACGAATCTTACGCGTTTTTTAATGCATGTTTTGCATACGTAGCGTTGCCCTCTCAAAATTAGAAATTCCGAATTTCACATTCTCATTCAAAATGCCAGACAAATCTGGTTGAAACTGAACAAAACTTCCACACAACTTTATCAGAACTTATTCGGTTGATGTCCCAGAATTTATCTGATATTTTCAGTAATAATATCTATATTCGCTTCAATTCATATCTAAACAACAAAGTTCTTGAAGTTTCTGAAGATCTAAAAGATATCTCAAATAAGATTTTTCGAAGATGACAAATTATGATAACAACCCCAAAGAGCGCAGACCTTTTAGATGAAAAATTTAGGCTCATTCCCTAGCGATTCCAAAGTGACTAATTTTTTTGGCTTACTTTCGGTTATTTTTTGGTTTGGTAAAAATTTGGTCAGAAAAAGGTTATCCAGATGATTTTTACCATATAATGACCTATTTATGACCGAAAACTAAAGGTTGCTTTGAACAATTTTGCCACCAAAAGGTCACTAAAAAATGTGGTTCGTTTTTGGAATCTTTTTGGTATTTTTGAAATGAAAACCCAGAAAATCGCCATAAAATAACCGAAACCAAGATTTTTAACCAAAATGTAACCGAAATTTTCGGTCGGTTGTTGGTTCACCCAGATCCGCTAGGGTTGCACGTACATTGAACATTTTTTGGATTTCCGTCCCGTATGGAAATATTTCGCTGAAAAATGTCTGTAAAACTATGAAAAATCTCTGAAAAAAAATGGAAAAATTCTGAGAAACTCTGACAAACTCTGAGAATCTCTGAAATTTTGATGAGAAATCTAATATTTTTGGGACATTCTTTACAGACTTTTTTCTGACTTTTTTCAGAGTTTCTCAAAGTTTTTTCATTCTTTTTCAGAGAAATAGTCACGAAATTGCACTCTGAAAAAACTCTGACAAAACTCTGATGGATTGCTAACATTTTTCTGACTTTTAGAAAAAAATTAAAAAATTTTCAAACACTTTTTCACACATGATATTTGAATACGGCATATGAATGTATTTATTGAATTTCAGGATTTTTCAATAATCAGAAAAATGTCAACAATTTATTAGAGTTTTGTCAGAGTTTTTCAGAGTGCAATTTCGTTACTATTTCTCTGAAAAAGTATGAAGAAACTCTGAGAAACTCTGAGAAAAGTCTGAAAAAAGTCTGTAAAGAATGTCCCAAAAATATTAGATTTCTCATCAAAATTTCAGAGATTCTCATAGTTTTGCAGACATTTTTCAGCGAAATATTTCCATACGGGGTGTTCTCTCGAGGAACGGATTATTGAGACACATTTCGGATATTTCATTCGAAATATCTTCCAGGTCACAAAAACTATTGTACTTTCCAAATTTGAGGGAATGAGAATTTCACTCGAACGACAAGAAAAGGTTTTTTTTCTGACTTCTCATTTTTCATTGGAATTTCACTTCTTGAGTGGTCAGAAGGGACCCAGTGAACAAGAAGCAGGGCACGAATCAAGTGGAATTTAGAACTGATCGAAACATTGGATACTCAATTTCTGAAGGGAAGAAAAGAAACTCGAGTAGGAAGGTTTTCAAAATTATATATAATTTATGGACAATTCAATACAGTTTATATATAAATTATATTGGGAACGTGACATTATACTAACTGTCTTTACATTTCAGAACTAACCAACTGGTTTTCTCGTAGAATCAACTTTTTGGTTAGAACTGGCCCTTAAATTATGCCCTGCAAGAAAGTACTGAAATGAAGAATTCGATTCAAATCGTTTCATTAAATTCTTCAATCCGGTTTCATTTTTGTTTATCAGAAATAATGAACCCACCCCAACAGTATTCATACTTTTATAATTGTCAATCCATTTCAATTTTCGTATTCCTCTTTCATTTTTATTTTTGTTCCATTCTTCTCTCTTCTTGTTTGTATTAATATACACATATATATACTAAATAATGGGTTGAACAATCGCATGGGGTTGGATTGAATCTTCTATCCATTTTGATACTTTTTTGTCCACTGGAGAACCTATCTTTTCATTCGAGTAGCATTTGTACTCCTGGTAAAAAAATCTCTCTGAATCTCTCTGAAAATTTCACGTTCCAGAGAAATTCAGAGCGAGTCATCGTGATTCAGGGAAATTCAGAAGGATTCAGGAACGGGTAAATGAGGAAAAGTTGTGCGTCGAACTTTTGAGAAGGATTCAGAGAAATTCAGAGAGAGATACATTGAGAAACATTTTTTGTGCGAGATTTCAGAGGCATTCAGGGAGTTTTAGAGAAACTCAGAGGAACGGAAATTAGGAAAAATTGACCACAGAACTTTTTTAGAAAGAATTCAGGGAAATTCAGAGAGATTCAGAGGGATTGGGAGAAATTCAGAGAGAAATAAATGAAGTGAAACTTTTGGTTCAAGAATTCGGAGGTATTCAGGGAGTTTCAGGGGAAATCAGAGACCCAAAACTCAGCGAAAATTATGTATGGAACTTTACAAAAGGATTCAGACAAATTCCAAGTCAGCTTTGAATTCTCAATATTTGAAATCCGGAGAGATTCAAAGAGATTCAGAGGAATTCAGAGGGATTCATGGAAATTTATAAAAATTCAGGAGAATTCAGAAAGATACAGGCAAATTTAGAGTAAGCTTTGAAATCTGGATATATAAAATTCTGACACATCCAACGAGATTCAGAAGAACTCAGACTGTTTCAGAGGAATCCAGCATGAGCTTTGAATGATGATTAAATTAAATTCTGGAGAATTCGGAAAGATTTAGAAAGATCCTTTAGAATTTATAGATTTCCATAGAAGAATTAAGAGAGATTCAAAGGAAGTTGAAGTTCCAACTTTCTCTGAATTTCTCTAAAATTGCTCTGAATCTCTCTGAAAAATGTCCTAAAATATAGAGAGATTCAGAGAGATTTTTTTTACCAGGGACTCGTTTAGATTCAGAGAGCATTCGATTTCTTTTTCTTTCTTTTTGGTATTTGAATAGCCAAATAGCGGTTGGAAGAGCTATTTTTTGGCTGTTCAGCGGCTCACTTAGCTGTGAAAGTAAGAAATGTAGTTGCCACAGGAAAAATATCACAGCTACAAATTTTTACTGTGGCAGCTAATAACAAACAGCTATAGCAACGGAAAAAATGAGTCGCTGTGACAGCTCATTCATTTGGTATAATAAAATCTTACTTACGTATATTTATTATTTCCAAAACCGAACAAATAAGGGGGCAAAATTATGTGCTAATCTATTCAACAAAAATTATCATCCTCCATTTATCGAACGAATAGGAATTCGAATAACATACTTTGAATTAATAAAATAATAAAAATGTATATTATTCCAATGGGTCATTGCGAAATAATCAGATATTTTCATGTCTTCGATTAATAATACTGCACATCAAGAGATAATATTTCATCCAACCCGCCTAAGAATGATAAACTAAATGTAGATAGAGAGAGCATATTTTCATCATTCGAATCTCATATCAAATACATATAACTCATCGCAGACGCGTTACTCGTACGTACTTTGATTCAATATAAATTTCGATATTTTATGGAGAAGTCTGCCATGTTTTGAAGATTTCAGATTTTAAGTAAAATAAATTATAATCAGAGGCTCTTGATCTGGCCCTGGTGGCTACAATCACGCGGAGCGTGATTTGCGATTGTTATTTCTATGAACATTGAATGTTTATTATTGTATACAGTAAATCGACGTAAATAAATATTATATAAATGGATATGAATTAACAATGAATCTATATATAAGGCTAGAGATGAAAAGAAACGCTTAAAACATGGGAGCATCGTCCGAAACTTACGCTTAATTTATAATGTTACAGTATTTATATTATTCGTCGATGGGAGACATATAGATGTACGTAAATTCAGTATATTGAGCATATATACTGTCATATATTCGTATATAAGTATGCTTGATGTATTTAAAAAGCGTTCTTATATCACTTGGTTGTTGTTTTTATTAGGTTTTTCTTACAACAAAGGGATAATAAACTATCATCTTTCGTGAAATAATCAATTCGATTAGGAGATCGTCTTTATAACTCCATTCGAAAATGCTATCAATCTTTGATTCATCGACCTCATCGCAGTTGTTTTTCTGTCATTCCCGAACGATGCAGGTTTCTTTTCACACCAAAGAATAAAATTTTATTTTGAAAATTAATGTGAAATTTCAGCAATGACGGAAGAAGAACAGGGGGTTCTTCTAGAAGTTGTTGTAGAGAACTTTTAGGATTCTGTAAATTCTTCAATGGTCGAACAAGATATTTCTCATGAATCTTGACAATTCTATAATACCTGTTTCAATGGAATGATTACGCACACAAGAACTTCACAGTCATTGTTAACCCGTTGAGCACCACTATTTTCTGATATTTTATCCTAGAAGGAGTAGACAAATTTCCGGGAATAATGCAATATTGATTTTGAATAGTCGCTTGAATTCTGATTCATTGAAACCATTGAATATATTCAATTATATCGAGTAAGCTCTCATTTTCTAACGTAATAATAGATTTAACATAACTGACGTGTTAAAAAGTAAAAATAATCCTCATTTCTGAACTTCATACCATGGAAATGAGTAGAGATGGACTCGAAACTCTTGAGCAAAATTCAATAATAGTAAATATCATTCAATTTTACGATCTTCAAAGATAAATTTCTACATCAGGTCAAGCGTGGGCATGTGATAGTTGGAAATAACACGTCTGAGAGACTGAAATTGATTGCATCCAGGACATAAAGCACTTTTTCTCCACTCCAGACCAAGACAAGACAAGACAAGATAAGACCTTTTTGGAAACTGCAACAGTTTTGAGTAAACCTTAGTGCTCAGAATAAAAAAAATATTTTCAGAAATTTCCTCCCATTCTTTGAATATTTGTACATTGACCCAACGAATTTTGCATTAGAACTGGTACAATTGAGTTTTGTTGGTTTTATTCGAGAGTTTCGAGTCCCGCCCTAGAAATAAGATATTTAAAGCGTCAGAAACACGATTTTTCAATTTTAAAAACCTCACGAACGGTTCATACAAAAGGATTAAGATAGTTTTTATTCTTCAAAGCGGTACTGGGAGGCTGACTTACATGGTCCTCAATGGGTCAATGAAGTAAAATTGTTGTAACTATTTTTGATGGTATTCTTGATGGATGATACAAATATGTCCACAAATATTTAATGAACTCACAGAAAGTATTCAAACGCGATATCATGTCGCTGATACATCTTCAGTGGAAAGTTTTCAAATGTGACTCTCGTGTACGAAATTGAACAACATTGTGCATGCGTCAAATGTGAGAATTTGACAAAAAAATTTGGAGGTTCTGAACATGATTACAGAATTTTATGTTATGTGATAAATATCCTCCCACGAGATATTAAGCAAGATATATCGAAGTTTCATTAACAATGTTTCCAAACACTTAAAGAAGAAACAAAGTCTATTATTTCCGCTGTTGAGGATATATTTCATTCTATATCGAATGAGATTCAGAGGGATTTGATGGAATTTTTCAAGCGCTCGTTTGTAATCGAATTTTATGCGATGTTCTAACAAAGAACTGCGTGTGATGTATCTTTATTAATTATCTGAGAAGGGATTCATGTGGTTCTATTCACTCTCTTACAAAACACGTATGTGTTGATTACTCGATAAATTCATGAATGAAATTCATTTATAGATTTACTCAACGATTACTCCACTCATACAGCACACGGGATCAGATACAGTACATGAAGAACTCAATTAAAGCTTGGAGAATTTGATACGAGTTCTCAAGAATTCTTCTTGAACTCTTGTGCTGTGTGAGCTTTTGAGCATGAATTATCTGAATCGATTCATTATATCGCTTTTGAGAAATCGAATGAATGAAAATAGGAACTGTTCTAATGTTTATTTTACGATAATACAAGGGATGCAAATGAATTGATATGGGTTATGAATAGGTCTATGTGAAATCAGAATCTATACTATACATTGAGAAAAGTGTTTTTTTTGTGACACCAAAATTTTCATTCAATTCACAAAAGTTTGGTTATCATGACGAATGATAGTAACAAAATCGTATGATTGATGACATTTTCTAAACATTTTTTATTAGCATAGGCGTTCCATGAATTCATTGAATATTTAATATAAAATCTTATCTTGATTAAATGTCGATTGAATTGTCTCATTCGAATTGAAGTTCGAATCGTTGATTGAAACAAATGTATAATTGAATTTTGAAATACTGTAACGTAGATGTATTGTAGACGTTATTATTAAAAAGAAATTGAGTCTTGAACATTGCCATCAATTCTCAATGATTGTTTTTTTGAATACTTTATTCTAAATTCGTTTCGATAAACGATTGAAACTTCAATCAGATCTCATTGGAAGATTCTCAGAAAGTTGATATTTCGAATATATCGTTTGAAAGTCTGTTACTACTCGAGTGATTTAATTCGATTCTAAATAAGACGTGCCAGCTATTTCAATTGATTATTGTTTAACGAACATTCATTAAACCTCCAAATGTTCATGCTCTCGTAAAAGTGCTCTACGTATTCAAAGAACGCTCCTCAGAAGTATTTATCATCTTAGGGGAATTTATCCCAAAAGATTGGAGGAAAAATGAGAGATTCCAGTTAAACAAAGGTAAATCTTCTCAGAGCTTTTCTTGGGAGAAATATTACGGAAAGATGAAATGCTCCTCCTTGATATTTTATCCCTTTTCCAGATAGCGCACAAGACATTCACACTCTCAATTGGATTAATCGAATTCAGAGACGATGAATTGAATCACATAAAACGCTCTTAACGTAACAAACGATGTCACAAATTCAAAGTGTCTAACACAAATTGCGAATACATCATGTACAATCAAATAATATTTACATGTTTTAATAATGAAATTCAAATCCATCACGACATGTAATTGAATGATGAATTGTAATGTCTGATTTTTATGTAACTCATGATCTTGTACTATTGACTCAAATGTATTTTTTAATGATTTTCTTTCGACTTGACTTGCTGAATAAAATTAACGAATAAAAGTTATATCAAGCCAATTCCTGGTTATATTTTATTTTGAATTTTTCAAATCGAATTCTTAGTTGAATATGCATTTTTCATCACTCGGGGAGCGATCGTTCGATTACCATAGGAAGACGAGGATTCGAGATTCAAAAACCACATTCCAAACGATAGCAAAAGATTTATCGTTTGCTATGGGAAATTTTTAGTAGGGTATACTTTGATGTACCTTGATCAGGTAGGACTCGTCTTTTATAGTCCTATTTGGCTGCAGAACCTTGTTTATGGACTGAAAATTCAAAGATAATTTCAAAACACGCGTTAAATGCACTGTTGGAAAAATCTGTCTTAAATTTCATAACATTATTGTTAAGTTTAAGACAGATTTTTCTAACAGTGTACGAACCAAAACACAGAATTGCTAACTCTCAGGGTTAAAATTAATTACATTACCCAGGATTGAAATCCCACACAGCACCACAAAGAAGAGACTGTGGTACTGTGAGAGTTTATTACTAATTCATTAGAATCGCTCGATCCCGACCGGCCCTGTTGGAAATTTTGAGAAGGTTCAGGAACAAATTGACACATACCTCACCACAAAATGAAAGAGAAAGGACTGTTTTGTCTGTTTCCTGACAGTTCTTGTCTCATTGTTTTGCACTTTTTCTCCAATATTTTCAACAAAGAGCCTATGAGGAGAAAAATTTCTCTCAAAAAGGGAAAGACGAATAATGATAGGTTTTTTGTTTTAGTCTCAATTTATTGGGTTCAGATGCATAGGTTAACTATCTTAATATTCTCTTTCCATCTTGTATCATAAAAATTTTGCGCCAACAAGGATCTATCAGAAATTGTGCTGGATAGGAATTTTTGACTGACTTTTGATGGGCCAGGTGAAGGCTCAAGCAGTCAGGCCGGGCCAAAACTGGCCAGTTGGCAACCTTAGATCGGGAGTATCAAATTCAGCTAAATTATCATGGTAAGCGAATCCACATGGAAAAATTATCGCATTGATATACAATTTGTACACAATTTGAACATTTTTCTCACATGGGAAGGCCTCATCGGGTACTTGTGAGGGACTTGCAAGGCCCAATAATGTCCTAGAAAATAACTAGAATGATCTCAACTAGGGTTGTTGATAAGAATAATACCATAACCGAGGTAACACACAGAAGTTCTATTGAATATCTAGATTGAACACGTATTAGATATCAAGCGGCGCATTTAACAATATTTGAAGATTTTTAAATAAAGCTCGTAGATAAAGCAGACATTTTTTTTTTTTTAATGTAACAAGCATTGTACGATGTTAATTGTGTTAATTGAATCAGATTCGTTATCATGTGTGAATCAATTGTCAATTAAATGATCAAGAATTGAAAATTTTAGTTATAAATGTACTCGAAAAATACATGAAATTTCTTACAGTGTGGCTGGAATATCGATTCCAAACCGAATAGAGATTTTGTTAGTTTTTCACTGCATTCGATGGGACGAAAACCGTTTGAAACGTGACAACGATTTTTTGTTCGATGCTGTCCGGCATTTTCAGCAGAGTGAAGGGAAAATATATTACAACCTATTCAAGCATGGGACACAGGTACATTCGATGACATTGTCTTTCACTTACCTTGATTACTCCTTTCATTTTATCGCCTCTATTCGTCAGTTGACTTGGGTGAGATCTCGAACCCACTTTGTAGTATGTTTAGACAGCTTGGAGGGGGAACCAAGAAGGGCTTACCTTTGACGTGGTTAACACGTCGCATCAGTTCTACCTCAGCATCCTTACCCTTCAGTCTAATTCTTACTTTGCGTACCGATCCCCTAACAAATTTTCTTGCTCAAATATTTTTACAAGAATTTTGAAATTTTTATACTACAAAATCAATACACTACATCAATTACTTGTTTTGAGATATATTTTTGAAATATTCATATGAGATATCTGTAGAAATTTTTTCTAAACGTTATCCAATAAACCTGCAAAAAATTGGCGCAAAAATGAAGTGTTTTGGTCGGAATGGAGTAAATTTTCATACAGCTATGTGTAGCAAAGTTCCAACAACTTCAAATTCAACAAACAACATAAGAGCAACGTTAGAACAACAACTTTTGTTGTATGGGGTCATGTTCATTGTCGATTTCCTAATTTTCCATAGGTTGCTGAAGTTTCTTTTTAAAATTCGAGTCAGTGAAGTTACGTACCGCAGCATCAATCGGTGAATCTCCAGGGAATAAAATTTACTGATTTAAATTCAGTTGATATTCAAATTTCATGTGGAAAAGTCTGATTCGAAAGAGAAAATGATGTCGTGAAAAAAACATCATACGCGTTCTCGAGAAAGTGGTACGCAGAGAGATATTTCATTATGAAAATCTCAATTAAAGTTTTGGCTAATTGGATTCTCTCTCAGACCGAAGGATACTTCTACGATGTCGTTGATCCTTTTTGCCAGTGAGATTATCATTCCATCCATGGAGTTACCTGTTAATCCGGACCATTCTTGTAATATGAATTTTGGAAAGGAGGAAAACGAGAAAATGAGAAAAGCAGATTCGGAAAGGGATCTGTTCACGACAACCACGGTAACGTAACTTGGTCGCGATCACGTCACAGGGACATCATTATGAGAGAAGAGTGACAAAAAAGTGACAAGTTTTTCGTGATTATGCCATCATTATGACGTTCCTGTGACTTATCGCGTTCCTTCAAGATGATTTCAGCGGGTAACTGGTAAGTTTTCGAGATCTAAATCGTTTAATAGAATATGCCTGAACTGTTGAAAATACTTGTAGTGACTTATGTGGAAATTTTGTGCTACATATTCGAAACTAAATTCATGTAAATGTTTATGAAATTCTTCTCGCATGTTTGTCCGCGCGGAGAAAAATGCGGCTCGAAAATAAAGTCATTTTCAGAACAATCTAAAATATTCCTCAGTTTTTTAATAATGAATATAAAAATTCGCATTTTTGGGGAATTTTTATCAACAAGCCTGATAAATTAGAAAGAATCGATGAATTCCAGCAAATTAATAATCAAATATCATTCTTGCATTTCGGGAAGTTCATTTTTTTATGTTGTTGAAATTTGAATAGTTTATATTCCCGAAATAGAAATTGAAACTCACAGAATCTAAAAAATAACATTTCTTTTTGAACTTATGCTGTATAATGATCATGTTTCATTTCTTATGAATAAAATTCAACAAAAAAAAAAAGACTACGAAATAGAATGAGATTTTGTGAAAGATTATTCTTTTTCATTCGTGCGTAAATTTTCGATTTGAAAATGATTTTCGCAATAAGGTAAGAGACCCCATACCCGATCAGTCCTTATATTCTATGTTTTTGTGGTTTAGTTGTGCAAAAACTCTTCAACCAAAATATTTGTTGAAATCAATGAAAAACGATTTTAAAACGGAACTTATTACGGGAGTCTTTCAAAGGTCTTCGGAATGCATCACTTTTGATTTGTCATTACCCAATCCGTCTATGAGTATAAAAAATGATTGTAATCCATATTCAACAATTGAATTGTGACCCCTCAACGTCATAATTTTGCTCAAATTAACATTTAATACGGAAAAACGACTTTCATGTGAAATTGATGACCAGAGCTTTTCAAAGGTCTTCTGAGGGGCTTCGAAGGATCTCTTTCGAATTGTAATAACTCAGTTCGTCTATGAGCATAGAAAATCATTGTGACTATTATTCGAAAATCTAATAATGACCCCTCAACGTCATAATTGTACTCAAATGAACATTCATTCAATATAGAAAAACGACTTTCAAGGGAAATATATTATCTGGGTCTTTCAAAGGTCTTTGAAGGATCGCTCTCAATTTTTGAGTACACAGTCTACCTATGAGTATTGAAAATCATTGTGAATGAAATTCGACAATCTAATAATGACCCCGGAACGTGATAATTTTGCTCGAACAGAGATTTGAGTTCGAAAAACGACTTTAATGTGTTATTATTTACGAGGATCTTTGAAAGGTCTTCGGAGGATCTTCGATGCATCTTTTTTGATTTTCAATTACCCAGTCCATCTATGGACATAACAAATAATTGTGATCTATAGTCGACAATCTAATAATGATTCCTGGATTCCATGATTCTGCCCCAATAGACATTTAAGTTGAAAAAACGACTTCAAAATGAAACTTATAACGAGGGTCTTTCAAACGTCTTCGGAGGGTCTTCGAAGCATCTCTTTCGATTCTGATTCACTAGCTCCGTCTGTGAGCATGAAAAATCATTGTGAATGACATTCGAAAATCTAATAATGACCCCTAAACGTTAACATCTCGCTCAAATAAACATTTGAGTTGGAAAAACGACTTTGAAGTGTTATTCTTTACGAGGATTTTTTAAAGGTATTCGAAGCATCTCCTTCGATTTTGAATCACTCAGTCCGTTTATCAGCATTGTTACGTCCAGAAATGCATGACACTTCCTTTTTAACCAAGGGAAGGATTGTTAGTGATAATCAATCCTTCAATGAAAAATTAATACCCCTATTAAGCGTAATGGACAAGGAGGGGGGAGAAAATAAAAATGTGGAGAGAATTGATTCAATGTAACAAATTTTATTGTATATGATTACATAAATAGGTGGTTACTTCAGAAAAATATATCTGAATATATTCGTTAGTTGACAATTTTGAATCCCTTGTTACGTCCAGAAGTGAATGATACTTCCTTTCGTGACTAGGGAAAGGATTTGTGAATAATTACTAACCCTTTGAGAATAATTCCCCGATTATGAGACTCGTGATATTTCTACCAGGGATGTATAATATCATCCGAGCAAACAGAAAAAGAAAAATATGTTCTTTATTTAAACTCTTCCTCTGGAAAAATTCATGTAATTTTGATCAAAACGCTTCATTTTTTTCCCAAAAAAATTGGAGGAAAAAAGAAGCCTTTCAAAGTTGATAACCTATAACCAACTATAAATTTGATTACCTATAAATTTCACTATGCTTCAGCACCACTTAGTGATCTCAATTTATTTATCAAGTGCAATTCTGGCAACATTCTCAGCTATTGAATATTAACAATTCCCAATCATTACCTGATTGTTTAAAAAGCACTGAGCAAAATTTCACCGAGTTGTTCCCCATGCTCGAGCATCCTTATCTTACCTATAAAATTGCCTGGTAAAACAAACTTCTTTCATCTTTTCATCAATTCCTGTTTAATGATTACTCTAAATTATTCATAAAAACACAAGTACTAATTATCGATATTCATGTTTTGTGGATATGGAACTTTTGAAAATATGTATTATTTACTTTACATAAAAGAATTCACTTGAATTGATGATAAATCCAAATTATAGAACTTTCTATGAATAAGTTTGGATAGAAACAGAATTCTTCACGAATTCGTTGAGGAATTCATATTTATTGTCCTAACGGGCACTCTCACGATGTATCCTAATTGAAATCTTTACGAAGTCATAAACATGAATAACATGAGTATTCTTTAACCTGAATTCTTCGGTAAGTCGGAAGGGACTATCGTGCTATCTGGGATTACAGTCTAGGAATTTTAGGTTCTTCTTTACACAAGTTCTACATCTCGATGGCAACTTTGGTCTCACATTAAATGTCCCTTCCGGGATGGGTCGCATCCTCTTGTGGGAATTCTTTCATCAAAGACAAATAAATCTCTTTTTCTTCCTGGATTTTCCGTTTGTTGTTGGAGATAATTTTTTGGGGAAGAGAAGACCCCTTCTCCTCCGATAATTTCAATTTGTTGTATGCGGCTCTTCGCCTAAACTCGATTTTTCTAATCAGTTGGGAAATGTTCAGAGCCACTGAAACGAGGGATGATGGTGTGTATGAAATTGTTGAGAATTTAGTATTACGAATGGTAAATCTTCGAAGAAATGATTTTTCTCATCCTCGGGAGATTTCCGTTCGAGCATATATTGACCTCATCTCATTGGCGGGTTCACAGTACCAACCATTGGGACTTGGAAAACGTGGTATTGTTAGAGGAAAAATTTAAGAGCGAGAGAAAGGAAGAGAATAACACTAGTACACTGCATCTGGAATATGGTCGGTCTCCTTTCCTCTCTAGTAGGAGGTATCTCACAAGGATTCGCCCCAGAGAGAGGAAAAGACTTGATCTCCAGTTCCCAAATGAGGCGTATCACTGGTACTTCCCATTCGTGATCGGAAAAAGTACTTTTCAAGAAATAAATAGGGATGAATTTGCTCCATCTCTCTGTGTTAGATTTCATTGTTATGACTGTTAAATTCCAGTATTCCTGAAAATAACCGAATAAAATCAAGAAAGCTCAGCACATGTATCTTTTTCAGATAACGAGGAAGGAATTCCTGCTGTTTATTTTCAATTTTACTTTTCGAAGAGAAGTGGAATCCAGTGACTTTGCCAAGGACTTTCGCGAAGAGTATCATTCGAATTAAGCAAGTTGAAAGTTGAATTCACTTTTGTTTTGTTCTTCTTTGAGAATTGAATTGTGTCGAAAGTGTTGGAAGTTTTTTTATCATGTTTCAGTGTAATTTTCAAAATTTGCCTAAAGCTTTGTTCTCTAAATTGTTCTTTGCTAAACGTGAATCTACCGTTTCACTCCCGAAAAAAGAACACGAGCCAAATAGATCAATTGTAAATTGAAGTGGGAATAATTCACATTCAATGCACAAACTTCGAATACCCATAGGTGCATCTTAGTTTCAACGAACGTTCGTGTTCTCTTGGGAAACAATCTTTCAATGCATCCCAAATAGGCTTCTCGTCATATAAAACTCAATTGTTCCATTCGTATGATAATTTAATAGTAGAATAAGTTCAACTAGATCTTATAGAAACATTATTCTCTTCATCTTAAAACAAAAATTGATAACAGTTGGAGGAATGGATGCATTCAAAATTCCCGGACGTGACAGTTCTCTCATTATGCATGAATATTGGAGGGAAAATCGTAATGAAATGAAACCATCATATTTTTATATTGCGTTATTATAACACTGTCACTTGACTGTATAAATAATTTTGTTTTCCTTAATTGTCATTTGAATCATATAAGAATAACAGTTCAAGGAAATATCTGTTTTCTATCACTGCTGACAGTAAAATTGTTTGAAGTATTGCATTTTTTCATATTCAATTATCATTTGTTATTGATTCAATACAAATAATTCATCCTTTAATTTTATATACATTATACATAAATTTATAAAATATTTTATGGAAAGGACACTCAATAACAGAATTTAATTATATTTTTATTGAAGCTTTTACAATAAGGAATAAAATCGTGCTTGTGGATATTATTTTAGTATTATATTTGCGTGAAAATTATGCTTTGCGAAAAAATTCGTTGACATATTTTATAAGGAAATCACTTTGAAGGAATTTTTTGGAATGAACTCCAATCCAGATAATATTTTGACTTGTATGACTTCCGTTATGGAAATATTTTTCTGATTTTTAATTCAAAATTCTAGAGTGTAATAAGAACTTGATTCTTCTATATTAGTCACAAGTTCCAAATATCTCTGCTTGGGAAACCTGATTGAATCTTATAAAAACAAATTTGACTGCGATAAAAATTTCGAATAAGCGAATCAAAGATAGAGTAAAGTAATCGAATGCTCAAAACTTCTCATTCCCAATGCACAAATAGAGAATTGACATTCAAGTAATTTGGAAGTTTCAGAATAAAAAGTGTCCCTGGAAATTTTCAATAGCGAAATCCAGAGTAGATGATATAAAAAGATTTTCCAAGCAGGGTCAATCTATAAAACCTTGTTGTTGAATGACTCAAACACGACTCATATCACGACATCGTCTCAATTGCGTTGATAAAAAAGAGATTTTTAATGTTCTGAAAATATTAAACAAAAATTTCTGTCTGTTGATTTTACTACTCAAGATTAAAAGAGGTCCTCAGAGAGTTCCTCAAGATTATTTTGAGTAGATTAAAAGAATAATATCTCAATCGGTGAACATAAATTCATTAAAATGTTAATTGTTATGATGATGGTTTTTAGTTTAATACATGGGGGGTGGAATTCATGTATGAAAAGTGGACCAAAAAGAGGGCCAAATGGGCTCTCATTCCAACTAATATCGAATTGAGAAAGCGTCGGTCTCGACAGAAATTTCAATAGTATGTCATACGATCTTTTATAATTTGATTTTCCAAGCGAAAAATTTGCATCTCCATATTTTATACATGTATTTCCTCCCTCGTGAAGTAGTATATTCAAATATAGACAGAAAGTGACTTATTTTAATTCTCAATTCAATGTAATAATGTTACGAATAGATGTTGGAGAGTTTCTCAAGTTCTTTCGAGAACTATCATTCTGAAGATTATTTTCCCTGTGAGTGTTGAAGACAGAACATTACGTCAGAAGATACAACATGAGTGAATCTACAAAAATGAAAGGGAAACGTAGTGCTGAGGATATGAATCTTAGTGTTTTAGTGACTCTTGGAGATTCGTATTTAAGTATCTAGATCCACCCAAAAAGACTCTTCGAATCTTCGATTTCAAGTTCAGATAATAGTTCTGAAAGCCTTGTTCGAGTGTGAAATGGGGATTTGGTTGTTGGATGAAGGAAATATCACTCCCTCCTCCGCCTATTTCGTGTGAAGCTTGCGTGCAAAGTTCCACCGGTGCCAGGCAAAACCGCGAATGAAATATGAAGAAGTTCGAAATTCTCAATGAAGATATACAAAATATCAACAATTAGTATAATGTTGAATTATACTGATTCCGAGGATAGCTAGACAATTCCACATCATCTTCAGGATACATCCAATTTGAAGACAACAGCCAGGAAGAGGAGACTTGTCGTTGTTCCAAGCAGGATGAAACAATTGATGGGATTTATTCCAAATTTACAATACACTGATCATCAAATGTTCGACCAACAGATGTGTAGAATTTATGGCCGTTGTTGGTTTTGAACTACATATTTCTTCACGTAACTTGGTAGAAATTGACATTGGTCTGGACCTCTTGCAAATAATCGAAAACCATAATTCTGAGTGCCTTGTCCTGAAATGAAAATATTTGTTCTCAGATGAAAATACAATGAACTCCAATTGACTCCATTCAACGACCCACAAGTTCATATTTTGTGATGTTCTGAGGAAGTTGGAGAATCAACTAACGAAGTTTTGGAATAAGTGACCAACAAATTACAAATTAGAGGTTTCAAACATCGTGTAGAAGTTGTTCAATTTTGAATTCTGATTTTCATCACTCATTGAAATATTGGAAAAAAGGCTTGCAATATTATCATCAAGATTTGCAAACCATGTGCCAAAGTTCTTCCAATACATCATCGATAGATGGAAGTGATTTTTCCGAACTGACTAGAACCAAGTACTAACCATGATCTTCGCCTGGGAAGTGATAAAAAAATCGCTTTTGAACGTGACGCAGTGATAGAGAATTAATCTGATGCATCAACTCTACAATTTATAATCAGGAAAAAATCTCATACTTTCTTCGAAGTTGAATGAGGTTGAATGAGAATTTTTAAAGCACGTACAGAGTGGGAATAAGGTGAAATCAGGGCGAAAAATATGATCAAATTTCGCAACGATCAGAGCCACATTAGGTTTCAATTTTTGATCCAAGTGGATTTGTGAACAACAGGAATTTCCAATCAACCTTTTTTTCGGAACTGAAATGGAAGGAAGCACAAAAAACATCTTCAACATACTCGCGTAGCAGAACCATTGGAAGCAGAGGAAATATTCAACTCCAAAAACGAGAATCGACGAGTCATTCAACCAATTTACTACAACCAAATTTACTTTATTCACAAATATGGAGATAAACTTTGAATTTCATTCTCCACAAACTAATGAATGAATCTGCTGGATCTCATGATGAAGATTGTATTCTGAAAACTCGACTAGTCTTCAAATCATGATGATAAAAAACAAAGTTTTTAAAAAGCATTAGAATGAAGGACTAAAAAACAAGCATTGTTCTTTGAATCTAAAACTTTGAATTCTAGAACTAGAAACTTAGTAATAAATGAATTACGTCGAATTTTGTATACATAAAATCAATGTTCATCTCTTTATAATCATATAATACATGTAAATGGAGTAGATAAGTGAAATAGAGGAATGAAGGAGCAGAATTCTTGTCCTGAAGCTCGAAAACTCTAATAAACGAAGAACTGTTATTTTCGTATCGATTTGAAGAAAAATACTTTCCATTCGACATTGAAATCTTCTTCTCCTTCCTTCCTCTTATAAACATATATCATAAATTTGTCCACAACCTTTAGAAAATAAGAAAAACAGGATGCAATATAATAACTCTTTTTATCCACGGAAATGAAATATTCAATAATGAAAAACTTTCAACGCTTAGATACAAATCATGCACACTCGCAGGTTTAATTCCACTTGGAATGTATCCAAATGTGATTCATGAATTGATAGTTATTATACATTTATTCGAAACAACTTTTCATCGCCTGCAGCAAAAATGTTGTTTTAGTCGTTTGAAAACTCTAACTAGATGGTTAATTTACTACCATTGAGTCTGAAAATTGAACCTCGATAAACCGAAACGAGTGTTGTTTCTGTAACAAGAGGAGAAAAACACGAAGACAGACAATATGTCAAAAATATTCGAATTATACTCAATCGATTTTTTGTGTTATTTAAAAGATTCCACAATTTAGTCTCTTATATTGTTCAGTTGTTGGAAAGAGAATACTCTTTTCAAGAGACTTCCTTGTATTTTTTATGTGATTCTTCAAAACAAATTTGTTTTCCAAGTAAAGTTGAGATATCAGAAGACACTGACATTGTTGTTGCGTTAACATTGTTGATGTAAAGGTGAGGATTATTCCACAGAATTAATAAAAATCAGATTTTCAGCAGCAATAATTCCTCAGATACAAGTTCAACAATATCATGTTATTCTATCGCTTTGAATCCCTTGACTCATTTCACGATACATTTTCATTTCCTGTGAGTTGTATCTTACAATACATCCGTGGCGCCATTTTTTTAACGCCGCTTATTGATTTCAGCGAACAAAGTCTATCCATCAGGAAACTGTTCTCACGTTCAAATAGTATTTCTCTGAAAATAGAGAATGAAATACTCGTTACTTGTAATCAATGTTAAATCATCATCCATAGAATGGATTTGTGTTCTCGAATCCATGCAATAAATTTGAAAGCTCTCTTTCAAACACATAGGAAAAGAGAAAATAATAAGTAACGAAATTTATCGGCACTCAAATTCTTATATTTACTTTGTAGAATCATTGTCTTGGCGAAACAGGACTGTAATGGACAATCAAGATAAAATGATGCACAAGTACCATCTGTACACTCTACTACAACTTGAAATCTATCACGATATTCCAAGTTTATATCAATGATTGATATGATGACGTACTTGAATTTCCCCACACTTATTACTATCCGTTTGGAATTCTCACATTTCTTTGCGCAGAATTTCTGATGGTTATTTCGTTATTATAATTGAACTAATTCACCCCCCCCCCTCATCCCCCCTCCACACAATCTCATACAAAAATTTACCTGAGAATAGTCGGAAAGCCTTATATTTTCTCAAACACATCAAGTTTTTTAATCAAAATCAAATAAAACCAAGTGAAATAAAGTGATCAAACTTTATGAAAATGACTAGGGACCCCCTCAATTCAAAATTGAAATTCAATCTTATTTATTCTCTTATAATTTGTTTCAATTTGTCATTGGTAGAGTTAGCATATTGCTTAACCAAAGATATACAATTGAACAGCATTTATTCAATTTTGTTCTCTTTGTTACACAAAGATCGATTTTATTGGATATAAAAAGTATATATTTTTTATAGATTTCAATAAAAATTCGATACTTTTTATATCAAAAGAATCGATCTTTTCCAAGGATCCCCATCACTATTCTAAAACAAGTTTTTGAAATTTCTGTCTAGTTTTCACATAGTTTCGTCACTTTGTTTCTAGGTTCTTTTTTTGATCTATAAATCTCTTCGGTGAGCAGTTTCCGATCTTCTTCCTCGAGGGCCTATAGTTTCAAGTTCGTTTTTCTTTATACAGCATTCAATTTATTCATCACGATTCTCACCCATTAATATTATTTTCGTCCCTGTACCTTCCGGCCTTGAATTTGATACTTTTGAGTATGAGATTATTTGTTCAATATCTAGAAGAGGGATCTCACGGTGTAAATACTGCGGTAATATCAATGATGAGATGCATTGAGTATCGACACAGCCTTTGTTTTTCACCAAAGCATTTCCTTGTAACATTGTTCCCCAGGTAACCAAGATAGTCCTGTAAGTCTCGTACGATCGTAACAATTTCACGACCTTCCAGTGCGTGGATCTATTCGATAACGAGGAACCCGGAAGTTGTTTAAGGTATGGTTCATATATCACATTCTGCACGTTAATGGAAAAAAGAAGATCCGTGGGAATCATTCTATTCCTGGATGACACGATTCTTACAGGTTTATCATCCACATCTATCGACTCTTTGTTCCATTGAGAAGTTTGTACAGGATTTTTATTGTCGTCAGAAGAAATCTGTGGTACATAGTAATTTCAAAGGGCTTTGAACTTTACGCATTTGGAACGGAGCTATGCATACCCAATATTACCCCTACGTTTGATTTCGTTTTCAGTTTATACTTCAATGAAGTTCAACTAAACCCAGAGAAACTTGAATATGAACCTATATACACTAGAGATCTAATTGTATCCAATAAAATTTTATTTGATTCAAGTAAATTTTATTTGAAATGAATAAAAATTTATTCGGATGGAATAAATGGTTTATTTGATCCAACTAAAACTCTAGTAGGTTCATATATAAATGAACATTTTAGTTGAGTCAAATAAATTTTAGTTGATTCAAACAAATTTTCGTTGAATCAAATAAATCCAGGTATACCATTTTTCTGCGTGTATTTGTATCGCCAGTAAGATTCCAATCATTTATATTTGTATATGCTAAAAAATCACGAGTTCAATCAACTATCGGACTTTGTAACGGAAGAACAGACCGAACTGACAATGAAGTTTACTACGACGTGATGATAAAAATCTAATTGAACCCTCAATGTTGTACAGTAAATTCCATCGGAAATTCAGTATGTTCCTCTATTCCGATAATTTCAATTTCTCTCCATGAACATTATCACAGATATTTCATATCTTCATATGCTCCTATGTCTCAAAATGTAGCATGAACCATCCTTCAGATATCGAGAAGATATTTCGAAAAGCAATGTATTGAAAATATTTTTTCAAAATCTACAAAATGTTTAAAAAATATTCGAAACACGGTTTCCACCTGAACGGAAAAAGTGTGATATTCGAAGATTCTCATATCTCCTCATAATCGAAGAACCATAAAATCAACATAATTTCTTCACGGAGAATATTGAAAGAAAGAAGATAATACGAATTTTAATAGGTGATAATTGTTTTCTCAATATTTCTCTACAAGGATTTTAATTGAAGATGATAATACAAAACTTCCTGCCACACAACGATATGGTGAACGCGGATGATTATGGAGGGAGAAAACCAACAGATAGATATACGCTGACGGAAACTTATTTTGATCAGTCTGTTATTTACATAGCATTGAATATTCCAAAACAAAGTCATCTTTTAATCAAGCAATATGCAATTCGATAGAATATTGTTCCTCATTGTGTTAGTTGGCATTAAAATTTCTTCAATAAACAGCATAGTGAATAACGATGGCTCTGGACTTTGTCACAAATTAGTCAGGTGAGAGTGTTTCAAAGAAAAAACAAAATACATTTTTCAATAAAGAAACCAACTGGGTAAACTAAGCAAATCTGCCCCAACTATCTTGTTTCAGACAACTTTCCCAATTTCCATTGCTGTAATCACAGTGGGTATGAAATGAAAACTGATCACCAAGGTCATGTCATTGTATTCAAATTTCACAAATGTATTGAATCAACTGAAACTCGTATAATTTACTGCACAAGGGTAGATTTGCCTACATCATTCTGCTATGACATTTTTCGATTACATGCATAAAATTGTATGGGATATTCAACGTTGTTATGTAAAATTTTGGAACTGTATCAGTTACAGAGAATCTGAATACGTTCCTCAGTGGGTGACGTTTAAAAAACGACGATGGGGCGTGTTCCATCAAATTCAAAGAAAATTGGAGTACAGAATTGAGGTGAGAATATTTGATCGTGTTTGGATAAATGCATAGTCTCGATTCTCAAGATATTGTAATACGTGGAGCTTTTCTAGCTGAGATTGAGATTTTCCATTTTTTCGTCAGTTTAAATATTTGAATTCTGGTTGTTTTTACATTTTCCTTCGATTTCGTTTTTTTCGTTTCGTTGTTAGAGAAAAGGAATCCTCCTTAAACGACTACTTCCTCCTCCGAATGCTTCCCTTCAGATAGTTAATCTTATTCAAGACTAAAGGAATTTTGATAAACGAGATTAAAAGGTACAGAGAGATTTTATATGCAATCAATTGCTTGAATCCAATGATTGGGTTTGAAGGTTCGAAATCCAGATTCGAATTGACCTGGTAAACAATTTTTCGGCTCACATTGAATAATGTCAAAATGATCTCTGATGCGCCACCTCCTATCATCTTTCTGATGTTTTCTCAAAAGCCCTGAATGCCATCTAAAAGTTATCCATGATATGATTCAAATAGTATTCAGAACTCTTGAAAAAGATTGGAATTCTCTTTCGGTAACCCGCGAGAATGAAAAGACAATGCTTCACTTCAACGCTAATTTCCCGTATTCACCCAGACAGCAAAGTGCTAGGAAAATTCGCAACAACTTCCTTGTTACAAAAATCCAGCTGGGATTCCAGATCCGAAATTCACCTGCGTTGCCAGCTATGACTCCACCTGGAATTCGGAATCCCAACTAAATCCCATGTGGAATTTCCAATTCCGACTGGGATTCCACGTGGCGTCAGAAATTCCAACTGAACTCCCACGTTGGAGTTGAAATTCTAGCTGGGATTCCACCTGGAAATAGGAATCCCAGCTCAGATTCTACCTGGAAATTAGGAATCCCAGCTGGAAACACAGGTAGATTTCGGAGCTGGAATCCACTTCGAATCCCAGCTGGCATTTCATAACAGGGTTCCCAACAACACGAAGCAACTGTTGTTGGGAAGTTGTTGGGAGGTTGCATCGCCATGCACAGCAACATGCAGCAAACTTGAAAGTCGTTGTCATGATACTGCGAGGATGTTTGAATGCATGGAGCTTTGACACGTGAGATCAGACAATCCTCCAACGATAAAATACAAACTGCTGCAGCAACACTGGAAAGCAACACTTGCACCGCAACTTTTGCTGTCTGGGTAGTTTGAATAAGAATCAGGAGAGGTAAAAGTAATGAGATGGTAGAAGAAATGACTCAAGAAATTTCAGCTATGATAAATATCTATTCTTCTAATGTCGGGTTTACGTTCCCTATATTGTTTGAATTGAAATTTTACATTGATTATAATTCATACGATTCTAGAGTATTCTCTACGCAATCCTTACACCTAGGAGGTAGTTTAGGCCCTAGAGTAATCTTCTCCTCAGGATCAGAGAAAGCGCTCTTCCAGATCTTTCAGAAAACTCCCCGGCACTGTATGAAATAGACCGGTTTTTTCTATGGAAGATAGTAGTTTCGTTACTTTCAATAGGTTGTCGGATAATTTTCACAAGATTCATTCAATTAATAATCAACATAAGTAAAATAATTATTGAATATGAATATTGATAGGCAATGAGGATTCATTGAAACTTTTGTAATTCCTCAGTACTTCACGAGATGGCGGACGGACATGGTATGTTGCGATGGATATGCAGAAGCGAATGGCAAATGCGCTCCTATTTGCGACCCACCGTGTGGATTTGGCGACTGCGTGGAACCAAATGTATGTCTATGTTATTTCGGATTTGAACAAGTTACTAAATCTGAGGGAGTCAAATTCCTTTGTGCGCCGACATGTGAACCATCTTGCATCAATTCTAAATGCGCAGCTCCGAATGTATGCGAATGCGAGACAGGTTTCTCATTAAGTAAAATCCCGCACAAATGTGATCCTATTTGCCACGAAGATTGTGGAAAATTGAATGCGCACTGCACAGCGCCAAACGTATGCGAATGCAACGCAGGATATAAAAACGTCACCAAAACAGATGGATCAGCAATTTGTGAACCTATTTGTTCCGGCGGATGTTTCAATGGTAAATGCGAGGCCCCAGGCAAATGTCAATGCAATGAAGGTTACAAACCTTCGCCATTTCTTTCAGATTTTTGTGTGCCACACTGTGAGGGGGGTTGTGAAAATGGAATTTGTTCTGGGCCAAATATTTGCACCTGTCACGTCCTTCACACTGCGATATCAGATAACTTTTGTGCACCAATTTGTGACCCCGCCTGCGTGCACGGTACATGTACCGCACCTTTCACATGCTTCTGCGACGAAGGTTATCAGCTTGTAGATAATTTATTTGAATGCCATCCTATTTGTCGTGATATGTGCATCAATGGTAAATGCTTAGCTCCGGACGTATGCGAATGTAACGAAGGGTATTTGAAAAATAATGTTTCAAATTCCTGTGAACCTATTTGTGAACCGAATTGTATTCATGGTTCCTGTGTAGCACCCAATATATGCAGCTGTGATGACGGTTATCAACTCAAAAATGATACGTTCACTTGTCATCCAATTTGCTATGAGGATTGCACGAATGGTGAGTGTAAGGCTCCAGGAGTGTGCATATGTAATATGGGATATGCTAAAAATCAAGAACTCGTGGATTCGTGTGAGCCTGTTTGTGATCCTCCGTGCAACAATGGTAAGTGCACTGCACCGAATCAATGTGAATGCAACGAACGGTACGCTCCAGCTTCTAATGATTCATTCGCGTGTGACCCGATATGTGTAGAGTCTTGTATACACGGTCAGTGTACAGCACCTGACGTGTGTACCTGTGATTCAGGATACGCTGAAAAGTCCAGTAATGTTTGTGAACCTATTTGTAGTCGAACATGTGAAATGGGAACTTGTGTCAAACCTGAAACTTGTAATTGTGATGATGGATACGAATTGCTTGATAAGTATGTGTGTGTACCTATTTGTAGTCGCATGTGCGTTATGGGCACTTGCATCGCACCTGAAATTTGCACTTGTAATGAAGGTTATGGATTCCTCGATGATTCGATTAACGTTTGTGAACCCGTATGTGAAAAAAGCTGCATCAATGGAAAATGTACAGCTCCAGGAACCTGTACCTGTGATCCAGGATATTATTTAACCGGAGATGAGGAGAAGTTACATATCTGCGTACCTTATTGTGAAATGCCTTGTGAACCTTATGGTGAATGTACAGTGCCTGGAGTTTGTTCCTGTTATGATGGATATTACCACATGAATGAAACTACGACTCAGAACAGGGTGAGTGCTGGATTTTTTCTCTATAATCAAGCTTCAAATCATGTCAATGCACATTCAACAGAGTCAACATACCTAGGGATTCGTAAAAACATTGTTGAATTGTTTTCAATTTGGTCCAAAGATTGGTAGAATAGAAGGGTTGGATAATTTTCTTCTCGGGATTGAAAAATAGATGACACTCCATTCTGACTATTTACTACCGTGGAATGGAGTGAATAGAACCACCCTTAGAATGATCATTCTCCACTAGCTTTCGCTTTCTAAGGGCATTTCTATTCACCCGGCATGTTTCTACACTGTAAAAAGAAAATCTTAAATTCAGCTCATTTCATGGCTGAATCTATGATGCAAACAAATTATGCCGAAAAAACAATCGCCGACACAATGGAAAAAGCATTGTCTGAAATTAAGACGGAAACAGATTAAGACTTTCTTTTTACAGTGTATATTCACCCCATTCTTCGGTATATTCTTTATGCGATTATTAATACGAAGGTCGCGTAGCGCGCTGATGTTTTCAAAAAATAATCCATGTTGTTCGACGGACGAATAATAAGTACGGTAGGAAGTGATTCTAAATCGACGCGAGGACAAATGAATTCGGAAAATTTCTAGAAAAAGCAAGAATATAGTCGATCAAAAGAAATAAAAATATACAAATCAAATATGTGGTGTACAGTTGACAAAGCTTTTTGGCGCATCAAGTCCAGCCAAAAGTCGGAATCTGTCGATATCGATTTATCCCCGCGTTGACATTCGCCTTCTAGCTGGGGACCACACTCTTCTGTGAATGTTTGTACTTTTTCTTGGTTCACTGACAATCAGTGAAATTTCACTGAGCGCTAAATCCAACCAGTGGGAAGCTTAGCAATGATTTTTAATATAAACTGTTTCGAATTATATGTAAATTATATAAGTATAATTTTGACTATTTTTCCCCTCGGGATGTTGATGCACAATATGTGTTCAGTTTTTATTAAAATTGCATACAATTTTATAGGAACTACATGATTGTAGTTATTAATTCTGGAAACACTGCTCCCAGCGAAGCATTTCGAAAGCTTGAATATAAATGTTCCATTTCACTCGTGTATTCATCCATCAGACATGTATATAGTGATTTCGTATGACCAGAATGTGTAGTCGAGGAAATGAATCGGAAACTGTGTTTGATTGTACAGAAACCAACATATTTTGCGGACAAGTCAGTATGTAAACCAATCTGCGAACGAGAATGCATCCACGGATTCTGCAGTTCACCTGGCATTTGTTCCTGTGATACAGGATTTCAACCTCCAAAGAATGATTCTCTAACGGGGGACTACATTTGCGAGCCCATTTGCGCATCTCCTGTTTGCGGACCAGGAAGTATTTGTTCTGCTCCAAACAAATGTACTTGCTATGATGGATACCAACCAACCCTAGAAAGTATTGATATATTTTCTTGTAAACCAGTATGCGGAGTACCATGCAAAAATAGCATCTGTACAGCTCCTAATGTGTGTACATGTCACGAAGGTTATGAGGAATCTTCACAATTGAATACTTGTACGCCAAAATGTACTCATAATTGCGGAAACGGCACATGCACGGCACCTGAAACTTGTACTTGCGATCTAGGCTTCGAAAATGATAACCTGACACAGTCTTGCGTCCCCGTTTGTCCCCCAGGCTGCGAAAATGGCGTGTGCCTTGCACCAGGTGTTTGTAGATGCAATGATGGTTATTTCATGGATGAGGGAGGGTGTATCCCGCATTGCAGGAACGGATGCAATGATGGCGATTGCGTAGCACCTGACAATTGTGTCTGTCATGATGGTTTCATCAAAGCAAGTAACGAAAGTACCGCCGAATGCGTTCATATATGTCCTGAAAATTGTAATGGTCATGGAGTTTGCATCAAAGAGGATAGACAATGCGAATGTTACTATGGATGGACTGGATTGAATTGCGATACCTCAATCTCCTGTATTTTGACGGTCAATTATACTCAGGGACATAACGAGAGGTGAGTGCGATTTTTCAATAGAATCAATTCGAATAATGATGAAATTTCACTGATCAATTTATTGAGTATGAGTTTCATTCTATTACACTATTGCCTTGAAAAATTCGGTTCAACGAGAATTCGACCCAGAATGATCCATACTTTTCGGTGAGTTTCATGATTGATTCGGAACATCTTTCCAGCCGGGAAATGTTGTTAGTCAATATTTGGGTGATATTTGACTTTTCATTTGAAAAAAAAAGAACTGAATCATAAACGTTATTTCCCAATCATTTGCGGTTATAATGTACTCTATATATTGAAGAAAAATATCTGCAGCCAGAGAATAACAATAAGATCATTGTTGGTTCGATCATTCTGCAGTTATCGAGGTGATTACTTGTGATTATCTTGTACATCGGAAAAAGTCGTATACAGTGTAACGTCTAGAAATTTCGCTGAAATGAAATTTTCCACCTTAACACGAATTAAAATTGAAATTCGTGGAGAATTTCCTCACTGGCTCTATTTATGAAAGGACTGGCCCAGGTGGAAAAATTCTATTGAATCCTCTTACGAATGGTGTGATTTCTGATTGAATATCATTGAATTTTATTGGAACTCATTCGTTCCCCATTCGTTAATGAGATTTTATAGATCATTTGTAACAGGGGGAGAAACGGAAGCATTATTAGGTTTCGTGGATGGATTACACTAAATATAATATATACATATATATAGTGTGTTTTCGTATTGCCACTATTGATTAATGAAACCATTTACAAACACTTCACACATTTACTTCACTAAACTTGAAAACACACTTCTGAAGTTGCGACTCTTGTAGTCGCTAAATGATTTTTGAGAAGTCTTTATTCTTTGTAGGTTTAAATATGAATGAGGATGTTCATTTGCTCCTTATGATGTTATTTAGGAAGTTTAGGAAGTTTGGATGGACATATGTTTATAGAAATGAAAATATGTGTGTTTTTGGTGTACCTGACATGTGGGGGTATTATACCCCGTCTTAAGGTATACTTTATTTTACTTTTTATACAATTTCTATTCCTTTTGGTTAGAACATTTAAAACATGGTTTTAGATACAAGTTGATTATAAATTATAATTATCTATCTATCTCTCGTTTACAGATAGAGTCAGAATCTTTCTAAATTGAAATCGATTAATTTCCTACATGCTACGCATCGGTTCATGTTCCCTGCCAGAAGTTCACAGGGGATTCTGGAGTTACAATCGACAACTCTTGGGTCCAGAATCGATTAGAAAAATAGTCGGTTGAAAGATTTGTATATTGATAGTTGGTGATCGTTCGAGAGTGAGTTTGACATTGGACCTTCGGATGTTTCTTCTTGTATCACTGTTACACGTGCTTGTGGGGAATTCCCAGCCTCCCTCGCGGGGAGGCCCCGTGAGTTTCCCGGAACTGGTGTTTCGGACATATTTCGTGGATCGTTTCTGGATGGGTAATTACGCTGAGAATCGTGACATTGATTAGGATTTTGATATCGATTGAAATTTGAATGTCGATTTGGATTTTGATATGGGCGTGAATTTTGGTACTGATTGGAATTTGGGTATGAATTGAAGTTTCTCTGATATTGTAATTCACGACAAGCGTCCGCTGTATGTCCATAGTTTTTGCAAAATTGGCATTGTATAGAATTGTGATTGTTGACTTGGCGACACATGTTAGCAGGGTGTCCTATGTTGTGGCAGGATTGACATTTGTTGGGAATTGAACAGTTTATAGCCAAATGTCCTGTGTTCCCGCATCGGCGACAAGTTCCAGTAGCTCTACAGTCTTTAGTTGCGTGATCATTCATTCCACAAAGTTGGCGTTTTGGTGTGTTTGGAGCAATTTTTATTGGGGCATAAAATCTGCACTCGTCTGCACGATGTCCAATTTTTTTACAAATTTGGCAAGTGTCGCGACTCCGGTTATATGGATTCGAATCGTTAGTTTTGAGATTTCGACAGTTCTTAGCATCGTGACCAGGTTTTTCACATATCTGACATTTTGAAAGTTCATCACTTTTAGTGCGTGAGTTCCTGCAATCTTTAGCCGAATGACCATCGCGATTGCATATTTGACATTTTGTTCGATCATTTGAATTTTTAGGTATTAATGGACAATTTTTCGTTTTGTGTGTCACGTCTACGATTTTCGCGATGAAAATCGTTCACCGCTTGACGCGGTGAAAAGGAATCGTTCGATTTATTCTTTCGAATAATTCGAATTCCCCTTTATTTCGAATGTCCTCCTTTTTAGCTTATTCCTATGAATAAGGCAAGGACAGGAGGTTCAGAGATTTCGAGATACTTTTACTTATTAGTGAATTTCAAAGTCTCGTACGTTTTAAAGTGTGTGATCGATTTTCAATTTTGTAGACTGAACTGTTCAGTCGAGTCAATGATCCAAGTGATTATTTGGAATCGCTGGACCTGTGAATTGGAAATTTTGTCGAACAAGTGTCTTGTGAATGAAAGTTGTATATTTGTAAGGTGTGTTATCGTGATTTGGTGTCAATTTAGGAATGAAATGAAACAAAATGCAGATTTTCGATTTACCCTGTGTTGGAGAATGATTCTCATCTTAAGGGTGAGATTTATTAATTTTTCTCTACTTAATTGACATGAACATTCATCTTTAATATTTATTTACTTTTAACTGAACGTCTTTGATTTTAATTTCAGGAAATATTTTCATACACACATACGCATATAGATTATCAAGGTTCCAAGCCTTGGTCAAATATCCGTTCCAAAAGAGGGTTTCATTTAATAACACGATAGCTCGATACTGATAAGAGAGATTTGAAATTTTTATTTTCGTTAATACTTCTACTAACACAAAAGAAAAACAAAATGAAAAGATGTTACTTGTCAATTGCAGCGAATTGCTTGCATCTGAAGATACTATTTAAATATTTCAGATTCAACCAATTCACAGAACTTAGTTGATGATAAATTCACTGTAAATATTGATTCACTCGAATTTGCCATGAACAACACTCTGATTTTGCGATACAGATTGGGCGCAATATAATTTCACAAAAAAAAAAACGTTTCGAATCTGGATACTTACTTTGGTGATACTGAAAAATGACTACTACCGATCGCGAGATTTTTTGAATAAAGTTTGGTTTGAAATATACTGATCCTATGTGATCGTCTTGTTCACAAGGAGTGTAGTTTTTCAGCCCTGGGGGCCCTGTATTTAAGGACTTTCCCCCTCTTCGATTTTCCATGCTGGTGGACGTTTCTGATCTTTCTTTTTAAAATTCTCTATCCGTTCGCCTGGAAAAGTATACGCGTGAACCAAGTTTCGACTATCGATACTTGGTTCCTCGCTTCGCAGGGCGACTTGGATCCTCGAACTCTTGCGGATGCGAGAGAGAAAGCACGATACATGCATTCATATGTATATATGCGTGTGTGTGTATTTATTCTATGTTTTATTGATCTATAAAGGAATCCTAATTATATTGTTATAGATATAATGGCGAAAGTTATTAGAATTTCAATTTTACTGTTGAATATTTAAATTATAAAAAATAAACTTGGAATTTGCTGAACGTTTTATAATTTCAGATGAGATTATTTAATCTAAGTCTGATTATTATTTGGCTGTTGGATGATTTGAATATTTCATATTTCAGGATCTCTATGGTTATTTATTGCTAAATGGTTCAAATTTTATTGTTAAATATAACCTTATTTTCTTTTGTTTCATCTAATCACATTGCTGTTTAAAGGGAAAGAACGATAATAATCAATTCATTTTTCAATACATCTTTCAAACATGAACTAACAATATTTAACATTATTGTTGTTCATGTTTAGAAGTGTTGGCGTTTGTATATTAAATATATTCGTTGTTCTCTTATATAATGTGTCTTGTTATTTCAGACAACGGAATTTTTTTATGGGATGCGGGTGGGGAATTTCTAATCTGTACGTCCGGTTTTTTTTTTGGTTATTTATTGTTGGGACCTAGATATTTTCTTCTATGTTCTTTTACATTGTTGCCACTCTTCTATAGAAAACTAATTTCAAACTTGATTTTGTGCTCATTAAAAGTTACTCGATTTTATTCAGGGTCATATTGCAGTTATATACCCTTATTACAGGGGTACACCTGTCTTTCGTAAAATCTACATAGTTTCATGGAGTTAGGATTTGAACGTGATTTAAATAGAATATTTGAAATTAATTCTCACTCGAAAAATAGTTGGCAACGATGTTGGTCAGTACTGGTTTCCACGAGTAGTACCTCTTTCTATTTATGTGCATTCCTCAACTGCAGGTTTCCTGCCGGTGTTTGAGGGTCGACAAAGAAAAAGGGTCACTCGTAGGCGACACATGTAGACGATCGGATCTTGGAAAAGTATTTTCTCAGGGTCCGGTCTATCTTACTTTGAAACAATGGAGTTTTTCTTGTATAGGTTGAAGATGCTTATGTATATTCTTATGCATATCATGCATCGACTCGTTCCTCGACATGAACATCGGGGAAAGACTCAATGCATGATAATCGCGGAAGAGAGGAAAAAAAAAATATATGGAAAAAGACGTGGTTACGTCACATGTGTCTTGTGTCTTCGCAGATCAAACATTTATCATCTTTTGAGCTGAGCGAACGTAATGCTTTCTGCATGGATAATTCCTTCTCTATGGCGATGGCTTCTGGTCCAGCTCTATTCAAGTTGTGTTTTTCTTTCATTTGTCGATGGATTCCTTCGTTTAGTCCGAGTACGAATGCTTGACAGCATGCTTGTTCTAATTCCGCCCTTTTCTCGTTAGTGATTTCGTTTCCGTTTTCGGATTCCGGTCGCGGGCGTCTTTGATCTTATTGTTCTCGAATTTCTTTCGCGCCTTTTCGGAGGGGAACAAAAGACCGTTCTCCTCGTTGACACGACGATTGGCGATCCTCTCGCGAATCAACCTAATTCTGTCTTCTACTTCCTCCAAGTCGAAAGCTTCTATAGTGACAATTCCAATTGGTTAAAATGATTTCAAACAATTTGAGATGATAGTTTGAGCGTAAAGTGATGTTTTAAACTGCGATAGTGAATAACCGTAAACTATTTCCTACAAGTTTTGAGTTTTAGTGAAGTGATGCGTTTATAATTGATTCGAACTGGTTGATAATGATATTCTCAAGTAGTTTAGGCGATTCAAATGAGCTTGAAATGATAATTGTATTGTAAGATGATTTATGAGGTGCAGTAGCAGATAACCGTGAACTAACTTGTGTTCTTCAGGTTCTTGTGTAGCGATGAAAGATGTTTCAGGATTAGGTATTCGTGAAGGAAGTGTGAACTGATTTTTGGTTTCCCTGTGTGGAGGATGATACCTCGTCTGAGGGGAAATTCATTATTAATTTTTTCCTCACAATATTTGATTTAGCTTACGAACATGATTATAATTCAATTTATTCTTGATTACAGGAAATTAAAACCTTACATACGTATACATCTACATAGAATTACGTGGATTACAGAGATTCTAAGTTACTATCGACTATCCTCTGGCATTGAGGACATCGATTTACATTCCCTACTAATAACTCACACGGAATTCTTGAAATACGAAAAACTGGCTGAGGTGTACTATTTACTATTTCCCTGTACTCAGCAATCCTATGCCTCGTCCAAGGAGAAGGAGGACGGAGAGGAGTAAATCTGAAGTTTTAAAATTTGATGAATAATTAATCTCGCGTCGCCTAGTTTCTAATAAATTCAAGTCTCTTTTGTCCCCAGCTTGGTTGGTGGCGAATTTCTTCTTTACCCCTTCCGTAGGGAAGAGGAGACCGTTCTCCTCGTTTACTTGCAGATTTCGGACCCTCTCACGGATTATTTTGATTCGGTCCTCTACTTCCTCTGAATTGAGGGACTTCACATTCTGCACTAAAAAAAAAAGAAAAGGAAAACATGAAAATTTAATTCAAATAACTATACTCGATCGCTCGATATCGACGGTAAGAAAGAATTTAAACGAAATTCGAATTATTGCGCGAAAAGTAAATGCATGTAGAACAAGAAGGGATAATTTTTCACGGATGGTGAACTGATTCACTTGAAAGAGTTGATTATATCTGGGAATACTACACAAGTATTCCAGAGTTAATCAACTCACAGGACATCATTCGTAATAAATCCACCGCAAATATAGATTCGCTCGAATTTGTTACGAATCTCGTCTTGATTTCTGCGATACACTTTGGGCGCTGATAAAACACAAACACACACGATCGCGGAAAATTTTACTTTCAATAGAAAATACTTACTGGTAATTAGATTTTAAATTTTTGTTGAAAAGAAGAAAAAACAAAACTGTTGTTGAAAACACGAAAATTGAAACTCGAGGTTTAAATTTCACGAATACTTTCAATAGTATTGTACGATTATTTTCGAAGGGTTGTGATAGTCTTGAAAACTATAGAGTGTTTCAAAATTTTCACAGGAGGTGGTGGTTTTAGTCGCGATGGAAAATCTGAACTGAAACTGAATTGAGCTGTCCAGCCTTTTGGGCCTATATTTAAGGGCTGTCCCCCTCTCCGATTTTCCTTCCCGATGGACGCTTCCTATTCTTGTTTTTCCAGAGTTTCTCCGTCTTTTCGTTTAGGGAAAGAGATACGCGTTCTCCAAGTTCCGATTATCGATACGCGCATCTCTGTGTTCGTTGGAAAATGTGTGCATAGGGTTGCTATGTGTGAGAGAGAGATAGGGATATCCATTTCTTACACGTAGGACTTATTTCTATTGGTATTTTCTTCAATTTATTATAATTATTGGGTTTAATTATTGAATTTCGGTATTATTGTTAATTCCTAACGCTTTTCACTTATGGTTATAGTTGATTACATTTGTTGTTGCTTCTCTATAGGGGTTAGGGGGACCAATTTGGCAGTATTTAATTCTATGTCTAATAGAAAAATAATCTGTAGTTTGTTTGTATATACACATGTGTGTATGATATAATATAATAGTATTTTCAGCATGTAATAGTTTTGGAATGACAGTTTGTGGAGAAACTGTATTTTCATTCTGCGATTCTTGAGTCGTTGAGCTAAATTTTCCAGGTTTTCATAGTTCGAATATTATAGAGTAGTTTCAGCGGTTTTATTTGGTTGTATAGAGTGCTTATAACATGTGTATCAAGTGTTAGAAGATTTGAGGTGGTACTTCGTGAAGAAAGTGGATTTTTGTTCTGCGACTTGGTGAAAACCGCGAACTAATTTTTGTGTCTTTATATTCTAGTGCAGTGAATTATCTTATAGTGGTTTTATTTGTTCATTCACAGTAAATGTGACTGCCACATCAAATCCTAAAAGGTTTGAAGTGGTAGTTTTGGAGAAAACTATATTTTTGATCTGCTGCTCAATGAATTGCAACTTGAATTTGACATATCCGCATAATTTCTGTTGTGGAGAATTTTTCTAATAGTTTCATTTGACTGTATAGTATAATGACAGAGTGTATTTAGAATTTTAAAGGATTTGAGGTGGTAGATTTTTTGTAAACTCTATTTTGTATCTGCGACTCTTGCAGTCGCTAAGCTTGTTTTTAAAGATTTGGTTATTTTGATATTGTGGAATAGTTCTAATGGTTTTATTCTATTGTTTAATATGATTGTGGTTCATGAATAAATTCTCGTGAGATTTGAGGTGGTAGATTTTTAGAAATTGTGTGTTTTGTGGTTGCGACTTTTAGAGTTACTATAATAATTTTGCAAGTTGTGTAATTTTTATGTTGGAAGGTGTTTCTAATGGTTTGGTTTGGACATTTATGGCAATTGTACCTTGTGTGTCAAATATCAAAATATTTGAAGTGCAAGTTTTATTTGAATGTGAAATTCCGTCTGTACGAAATACCTTTCCGTTGACATAAATCAGAATTGAGATTTATAAAATTTCCTTTCTGACTAAAATAGAGGGTTTTTTATGCATGGACTAAGAGGAATGGAAAGTGAGATGAAGGTTAAATTCATGAAGATCAAGGATGTATAATACAATGTTAATTTATTTATCAATAACTATACATATAAAGGGTTACAATTCTGATATATTGTGATATGAATCCCCGAAATATTTGATCGACAGGATTTCTTTCTTTTCATTAACGGAAAATTCAACGTTATTTATTTCAGCCTCACTTAATTCACTATACAATCGACCGTGATCTTTACAATTGACACAATTCAAAAATTCTCTTTTAGTTTCGATACATATTCTACACCTCCTGGGTAACTGTGGTCTATCGGACGTTTTAAGAATTTTATTCGATCGATTAGATTTATTTATATTAATTCGGACTCGTTGGCTGGGGAGGGCTGAGAGGGCTGCCTCCTGTTCCTTCAAGAGGAGCTCGAATTTTTCCGAAGACGCCAAGGCCAAGACAGCCTTTATAACTATAAAAAGTGAGAGAAAAGGTAATATGAAAATATAAGCGAGATCGTCACAGAAGTTCAAAGAAAATTTGAATTGTGACTTTTCTATGCTTTCTGGCTCTGTATTTAAGGGCCTTTCCCTCTCCATCGGTACCACTTTTCAGTTTACACGTCCTAATCTTTGATTCCTCCGAGTCCCCACGACCGTTCGCACGCATGAAGCAGCCTTCCACTTTCGAGACTTGGTTCCTCCAAGTATCGCGTCGTGAGGCAGTTTGACGCGTACGAAACCCTACGGGTGCGAGAGAGAGAGAGATAGATATCGCTATTTCTTGAAGAAATACGAAATAAGAAACTTTGATGTTTCCTATCTTATTTCTTATTGAGGTTGTTGTTTTTTCTTGAAGGAAGGGTTTTTTATGCAAAGTTTAGTGGCCTGATTTTAAAATTCCGCTTGTTGTATACAAGACATACAGAGTTCGTTTGAAATTCCGATCGGACATTTGAATCTTGATCTCTCTTTTGGATTGATTAACATTGTTAGATGTAATTCCCTTGTTTCTTAATGTCCGCCTTTTCCTGGTCGTTGACCTTTCGATGCTTGTCGCTGACAATTTTCTTGACCGGTTGGTTTGGAGCATAAAAAAAAGAGTCACTTGTATAGGTACTTGGACGTGAGAGAAAGAAAAGCAGGGCTCTGGAATGCACATGAACTTCAAAAACATTCCAAGTTGAACCTTGTGTATGCAGGTACGGTCCCGTGCACGTGCAACTACTTATGATCGGCTATCTCAAACTCTTTCATAATTTCAAAAATTCAATGAGGTGAAATATGAAAGAGGTTGCGATTACGTCACAGTAGACTGTTGTATGGAGATTGTTGTTTTTACTTATTGTAAAATCGTTACAAACCAATGGTTCCTACACCTAAAAATAAGGTATTACGTTAATTGATAATTATAGATTATTCGAAGGGTATCCAGGAATCATGTGAAAAAGAATGGACTATCGAAGAAGTGAAAAGTAGGCACATGCATCTAGGATGACATCGGTCTTCGAGTTCGTGCCCTGCATTGGTCCCTTGTCATGCCGCTTCCGCGTGAAGCGCATATCTCTATAATCTTTGAAGGTCCGTGTGATGGTTGGTACGTGCATAGTACGTTGAACAACTTTTGCATTCGACTACGTGAGTGGATTCTCTCGTTTATAGGGGATGTTGTGGATATTGATGCTCAGCAACGTAGTATCTGATCCCCAGCCTCCCCCGCAGGAAGATTGTCTAAGGCTTGGTTGTACTTTTCAATGGAGGATTAAGAACTCCTCTATCTTCCTCCAACTGGGGCGAAACAAAAGATGAAGGACCGGCGACGCCGAGTTTCTATCCTTCTCAGTTCACCACTGATTGATACTTAATACTAAAATCTCTTTTCATGACAGCGGAAGAACGTGGAATACTTCGGATATAACCATATTGAATGCTTATCGAACTCTTCCTTTCTGCACTCACTGTAAGAACGAGATCAACAATAACACGATGTGTATCGAAATGAAGTTCTTGAACAATAACGATTCCTGGAGTATCGGATGTTTGATGGATCAAGGTATGCTCCGATAAATTCGATAATTCAAAATATACTTTCTTCTGTTCCTTCGTATTTTATATTATCCGTAGGGCCTACGTGTGTTTACCATAAGAAGAGTGCGGAAGTAACGAAAAGTCGGAGAGCAGCTATAACACTACTTAGTATTTTGATAATCCTCACATTGATTACTTCGACAATATATTTTGTGGTACGAAGACGGAAGCGCAATACATCTTTGAGTATGTTTCAATTTCATCATATACCAATATTATGATCTTTATAGGATGGCCAATAAAATTATATTTCATTTTTACAGATATAATGATGCAAACACCACTCACGGGAAATTCTCTCAACAATTCATCTACGTCCGACGAAGCATTAGATACGTGAAAAATTTCGAACCCAAGTAATGTGGAATTGATAACTATAAACAATTTCCTCTGTACATAGTGTACTACTGATTATTGATAATTTAAACAATCAACATAAGATAAGGTATCAATAGATCTTTCTATTGATTAGTTCATTTATTAATGATGATCCGTTTTCTTTTATTTAGAACATTCTCTTGATGAAAAGATCGTTTAAATTCAGAACCATCATTCCGTTTTCATTGTTCAAAAATTTCAGATAGTCGTAGTGCATTTAAAGAAGTTTTCTAAATTGTATTCAATTTGTACATAAAATATATTGAATTATATATAAATTTGATGTAATTTTAACAATTTTTCATTATATTGTGCTTCATATCTGGAATGATTCGAAATAAAGATAAAGAATTTTCAGATTGGTGCTTTGAGATAAGAGAAAGCGAACTTTTCGATAGGAATAATTCTCAATTGTTTTTAATAATATAGTTCATTTTGAATACTCCTTTATAGTAAATTTTCACACTATTACAAACTCTTATGATGAGATAATTCCTCTCCAATTGAAAACTACACACACTATTGGAAACTATAGATCAATAATTTATTACCGATTCAAAACATTTATTGAAAATTATTCGTTTTCCCAATAATTTTCAATAAAGAAATTGATCAATAGGATTGATTTCGATTGAAAAAGAGGATGTGTTCTGAAGGGCTTCGTAGTATTCGTTCAAAAGCTTATCACCTTTTCCTCCTTATCTTCCTTAGTTGATTAATGTTGTGGCGCTGACCACGCATCGTCAAGAAACGCCCTGAAATTCTCTTTCAATTTTTGACATTTTGTTGATAAAGAAAAAAAATTACGTTAATGAATGTAACGTAATGTCAATAAAAACTAAAAATTAAAACAATGATTTTTGGAATAAATCAAAAAGGATAAGTACTTGATATTGTATCATATACACAAATAGATGCTTAGAAAAAACAATTAAATATTTATTGATAAGTAGAATAATCAAGATCAACTGGCAATATATTATACAAAGTACAAAGTACTGATCTACAGAACTGTTTTATAAATATCTGATCTGTTTCTATGTATCACAATGAAGGATAATTTGTTGGATCATGGACCTTAAGTGTATGAAATCTGTTTTAGAACGAGGAACTTGTATTTTTTATCAAATTTCCACTGTCAACGATATCGGTGAAATCTTTAACTCCTTTGGGTCGAACGGAAAGACCTAAGCTCGCTCCATTTTCATGCCATGTGGCTTTGATTAAAACACAACATCCTTTACCTAAAAGTTAATCCGTCGGTCATTAATGAATTAAATTAAATGTTCTATTTATTTTACAGTAAGAAATAGTATTTTAAATGTTCTGAAAATCGCATTTTGTATACCTATTGCACACAGAAATCTTTTCTCATTATTCAGATTCAACAAAATGATTGATTCTTCACTTACTGAGTTGTCCCCGTTCATGAGCTGCAGCTAATTGATTGACTACACGCCTTTCGACTTCGTATTTAATGGAACGTGCACCATAATGAGCATCATAACCATCAGCCAATACAGATAAAACCTCTCTATCCCATTGCAGTTCGATCATATGCTTTTCTCGTGCACGCACAGCCCAAGTTTCTAATTCCCGAGCTACGAGCTTTATAAGTTCAGCTCGCGAAAATGGTAGAAAATATACAATCTCGTTTATTCTGCCCAAAAATTCATCCCTTTTGAAATGAGATTTCAATATAGGACGTACCTACAAACAAGGATATGTATGGCTTTGAAACTGATATACGCGAACTCTTTATGCAACGGTTTATCATGAACGTAGATAAATAATCAAGGTTATTTCATACCACTTGGTCCTTGAAATTTCGTGATATCTCAATTCTCTCCGGTTCTTGATCCTCGTCTGAATCTTTGTCGAGTCGATGACTTAATAACCGTTCAGCTTCTGCACGAAGTTGTAACGCGTGGTCCGCAATTTCCTCGTTCGCTAAATTCGATGTCATGATGAATATCGCATCTTTGCACTCGATCGTTTTCCCTTTACCGTCAGTCAATCTACCCTATTTCAATTAGCAAGATGAGTTTATTTAGTATAAACAGTGGATCCAAAATTTTGAGATGGTGAGATTTGAAGCTTTCAAAAGTTCGTGATGAATGTAATGAAGTAAATTGCATCTCACCACATTTCATTCGTATGTTCTTCAATATTGAATGACGTCACTACACCCCCTACGTAGCACTGCTCTTAGACACAACGGGAACTAAAAAAACCAGAAACTGGTCAAAATTTTCGTTTTCAATCAGAAATTTCTGAAGACAACGTAATAAATTCCAAGAAAAAGAGGATAATTTTCAATAACATTCCTTGAAGAGCATCATCAACGAATTAGCACTCGATAGATATGAAGTATAAATATAATAAGAAATAAATTCAAAGTATCAATATATCCCTCGCATTTATTGCTTAAGGGTCCTCGAGCGCAGTACCACGCTGGTTGTAGAGTGGAGTGACGTCAATATTCATAATTAGTGTAATAGAGTTGGTTCCATTTTTATCATCATTATTGAATAAACACGTTCACATTGTAGTGAATTTTATTGATTTGTTCAAAGAAAGTTTAGGATGATTTACTGCAGATTGTTATCCAATCTGTGTCAAACGTGGCAACCGAGTGAACATCAATGGCTAGAAAAAAAGTTGCATAAGACAACTTTTGGAAAGAAAACCTCCATCGAGATGAAGGAAAAGATCACTCTTTCACCATTTTTTTCTGAAGAAACCGATGGATGATTTATGGATGATCTATTTGACATAACCGTAAGTTTCCAGAAAAAATGTTTCATAATTGATTTTCCTCAAATGAGACTTTAGACACATTTTCTCTTGAAAGTATTCTTTGGAAACTGGAGTACACCATAGGAAAAAGAATATGAGTCCGATCTTGATCATTTCTTTTTTTCAATTCAGAGGTAATTTTGCTCTTTTCTAGTTGTACATGAAAGTTGAAACAGCATAAACATTATTTAGATATCATTGTTACATAAATAAGTGTCTATAACGTGAAAAATTGCGTTTCTTTTCAAACCCTTCGTCAACTCCACAATTTTCGATTCTTCAAATACGAAACTATACCTACGTACTGAAGAAATTTTATTTCGTGTACCGTTCTACCCAATAAATACATAATATCAACCATGTTTTTTTCAATTTTTAAATGTCAAATAAATCAGTGGAAAATTTGAACCTCAAAAATCATTCACTAGTTTCGTCAGAGAAAAATACCAATACAGTGACTTTCGTCCTCGTTCTGAATGTAGGTTCCTTTTGAAACATAAAATAAAATACGTAGTGGCAATTCAAGATATATCCAATACATATGAAAATGATTGCTAATTCATCAAAATGAGACAATTTGAGAATATTTTCAAAATGTCCCAAGAATTCCATACTGACTAACATTTTGATTTTCGCAATTTGCAAATATGTTATTATCTATGTAATTAAATAAACTGCGTTGTTGACTTGAATTCGTCGTGAAATAGTAGTATTTTTAGGTTCCGGATTAAATTACCTCATCAAAAAGTTGTAACAACACCGTTAAAACATCAGGATGGGCTTTATCCACTTCGTCGAATAGTACAACCGCCTGTGGACATTTTTTCAACAATTTTGTGAGCTGTCCTCCATCATCGTGGCCTACATATCTGCGTAACAAAATGATATACAATTTAATTTCATTGCTATAAATAATGAAATGTAGATAATAACTACGAGAATAAACGATAAACTTATTGTTGTAGAAAAATCACTGTGACAAACAAAGACGCATTCATACCATGTAGGAAATAAGATATCAAATAATGTTATTATTACAATTTATAATCTGTTTGAAGACCTATTTGCGATTTGTTCTTTTTTGCTTCTTATGACAAAATTTGTTAGAAATTTCGAACAAAATTACAATTTTCCTTGATGAAAAATAACTTGATAATCAACAAAATATAATTAAATATTGCAACAGTTGTATCGTCCAATCAATTTGAGAATAAAAATTTATACAAGTCTGTGGAATTGATTCAAATAAACTGCAGGAATGAAGAGAATTGTTACTTGCAAGAGCGAGAAGGAACAATCTATAGGTCTTCTACCTAAATCAGTCTCCTAAGTCAATTATTGGGTTCTATTCTTTCTGAACTTTACGAATGGTGATTTGGGGAAACAATAAAATACAGAATTCGAGTTCAAAGAGATGTTTTAAAAACAAATTACTGTAACATTTCATGTACCACATATCATTGAAAATGCAATCTCTTAAATCTTCTGGACGTGTTTCAAGCGATTTTGCACAATATCGGCATAATTGTGCTGTTATGAGCACCCAGACACGTATCCAGAGGGGGGTCTAGAGGAGCTATAACCTCTCCCTGTCTCCGAAATCGCGGATATTTAAATTTCTTTTGGTTCAAGTTGAATGCATCATAATTACAATAAAACCTTTTTTGACTCTTTGATTTACATTTATATTGGAATAGAACCTCCCATACCGCAACACTTCTGTTTTGAGAAAATTTTCATACCGAAATACACAGAAATTAACAGATGGGGATCGTTTCATTATTGCAGGTACATCCGTTTTGCTACACAGGGATGTACTAGGTTGCTTTGATATGAGGAATTTTAGTATGGGAGATCCTACTGTATGATGATTTACAACTGGCCGCATGACAACCTTGAATATGTATATCTAACATTTCTGCGATAGATATGAAACACGGAATGAAGAACATTCATATCACCACTCAACATTCATAGTGATAATATGTATGCCTTTATCTATGTACAAGTTAGAGCTGGATCTAGGCACGCTCTAGATTGGGAAAATTAACAAAATTATATATAATTTATACATAATTCTAAATGAGTTACACATAAGGTATATTAAATTATATGCAAACTATATATAATTCCTCAAAATTTGCCCTCTCGGGTCCTCTAATCAATTGTCAAAATACAATCGACCCACACAGCGCTACAGTCTATATTTGATGACAATTCAGAAGTCTTATTGAATTGGATTGTGTTCTTTATGAATCCTTCAAGAATTCTTCTGGGACTGTGGTGCTGTGAGGGGAGGAACTCTCGCTGAATGAATTGTCATCAAATATCCAACCATCATTCGAGCAATAAATGAAGTTTTAGTTCATCAAAATGTGAGTATTTGTTTTTGCAAACTGTAAGGACAGCACCCCCTTTTCCTTGGCGCTCAGGGCACATGCCGTCTTTTATTTCCCCCCCCCCCTCCTAAAATCCGGCTCTGGAACAAGTAACCTTTTTTTCATAAATTGTACCAGCAATTTTGGTCTCTTCCTGTACATAAACCTCTTTGGTTACGTGTCTGCACTTACCTGAAAAATATTATTTTATATAAAGTTTATAACAATATATTCATAATGCGGTGAATTGAAAGTATCTCAAAGAAAAAAACGTATGTCATTTCTTGAGAATTTTTTATTTTTGCTCTTCCCTTTTTGACTAAATAAAATCGATTAATAAAACAATTCCAATACAAAGTCTTCTACACGATCCTCGAATTGCAGTATCTTTTTAGAAAATCGAACACTTACCCAGGTGGTGCTCCAATCAGTTTGGCAACTTCGTGTTTTCCTTGGTATTCAGACATATCTAAACGAATGAATCCATTCTTTTTGCCTTTATGAATATATGCAGCCAATTGTTTGGCCAATTCAGTCTTTCCAATTCCAGATGATCCAAGAAACAGAAACACCAAAGGATGTTCTTCATCTATCCACCCATTTTCTTTCCTTCGGATTGCTTATGATGATAAAATAAAAATTCAATGTCAGATTATTTTTCCATTGAAATCAAATACAAATCATTAAAAATTCATGAATAAAAAACGCATTATTCCTATAAAAGATACATTCAAATATTCAAGCATTCAAGTTAGCAAAACCTTTTATTCAAAAAGGATCACAATGCCAAGACTCTCGAATATTTCTCTGTTCAGCAGCAATTCTTCGGTACACGTAGAATTGCTGTATCAAGGAGCAATTCGATTTTATTGCAGCCCTTGCAAATAGTTCGTCATAAAAGAAAGGATGTGGATTTGGTAACTTGAATGCATGGCAACCGTATAATTAACATGAAACTAAATTTCAAGTTGAATAATGTGTTGAAGTACAAAATAATCTATCCGGAAATCAACTCACTAGATGCGACAATAGAAATTGCTCCTTCTTGTCCAACAATATGCTGTTTCAATCTCTTTTCCAAAGGAAACCTACGGCGTTCTTCTGCTTCCTGCAATGAAAAAGGTTACAACATTCAATCATTGTGCATATTAAATACTGAATCCTCATTGATCATAAATCATATGATTAGAAAACAAAAAACATTTCAAGTGTATACCTCTCTTTGTAATTTTTCATCGAATGTAATGGTATACTGAACGAGCATGTCTTTAATTTCTCCTTCAGCTGCGTATTTGATAGGACGATAACCAGCATCGTTTTCTATCGTTGGATTTGCTCCTGCATCGAGTAACGCTTTTACACAAGCTTTACAATCGGCCAACACAGCATAATGCAGTGCTGTGAATCCTTTGAACGGTACTGTATTATTTAAACGATCTGAAAATTCTTCTTCTCTTTTCATGAGAACTGTAAAGTTGAATAAAAAATGTTAGATTATTCATTTCTCCTATTGAAATTGTGTACAAAATCATTCTAATGCCGTACCCTCCATTGAAAACATTCCTTTTTCTCTAGCGGTTCTGTAAATATGTGTGAATTCATCTCCCGCGTTAATGTCAGCGCCATGTTCTATTAAGAATATAACAGCTTCTGCTCTTCCATTGATAGCAGCTGTGTGTAGTGCATTCCAACCCAAAATGTGTCTCGTATTCACATCAACACCACTATCTAAAGCCTTGATAAAAATTATATAAATTAAAAACTTCAATTGTAAATCTATAAACGCTTATTGAACTCTCAATGATATTAGATCTTCTATTGCAACTATTGTAACGAAACATTCAATCAACAAAAGAATTAAATAATACTTACTTCTTTTAATTCAAAAATATCACCATTCTGTGCAGCCCGGAAAAACTGTTTTTCCCCTAAAACAGTGTCAAATTCAAGTTTTTTTGGTATTTTGTAAAATGATAAAAAATTTTATTGCATTGTGTGCTGTATTTCTCTCAAACTGGTAGTCAAATTTATTCACATTGAGACTATTTTTCAATTCATGTTTCTGCTAAAATTGTATTTTTTTCATCAACAAATTCAGTAATTGGATATAAATTAATTCATCTTCATAAATCATTGAATTTGAATAGAAAAATAAATACATTATTGTACATCAGAGTTTGAACTAGTTGATTGAAGTATCAAGGATTTTTAATGTATTTATCATTAACTGTCTAAGATATCACAATGTGTTCACAATAAATATTGATATCGATGTAATACGATCTTGCATTGGGATCCCCATGGGAAATGTAACTGAACTGATCTGTGAGTTTTGAGGATAATGATGTTGTCAATACATGTATAATTCACTTTGGTGCTGTTTGAAAATTTATATTAATACAGATTCCAATTTAAGAAATCTCTCAAAGGATGAAAAGTCCTCAAAAAGAAACTTTAAGAACTAAAATCTAATCAGTGGAAGACTGGTGTAAAAATATCTTATCATAGACAATGAAAGAATTTTACAGAGATATTATAATCCTCATCAATTCGAATAAAACCTTGATGGCATTATTATAAAGTCCTTGTATTGATGTAAATTCTATAGCGTACCAACTTTGTTTGATCTTTCGATTCTTGCAATTCATATTACAGTTGAAGTAGATTCCAGAGCTTTCTCTACTTAGAGGTGTTTCAAGTACGTTTTGCAATATCTTGAAACATTCATTTATAATTTGTGAATTTCACAATCCTTGTAATACCTTGACATTGGATTAGAGTTCAAAACAGATAGAAACACTGATTGTTTCAATAACTGCGAATGTACTTGATGACATTTCAAAAGATGCTTTTTAAAATTAATAAAAATTCTCATCGTACTTACGTTTTGTATAATTTTTTGCTTCGCAAAGTGCAACCACGAGACCAACTCCACAGAGCACCAAGTTCAAATTTTTACTACGATTTTGTGATCTATTGCGATATCTCGCAAAAGCATTCTTTGTTGCAATAAACGTAGGACAAGATAAACATACTAATTTGTGCAAAGGATCAGCAACTGTATTCAATTTCATATTAAGCTGACCATAACCTCCATCGTTGCGTAAAAACATACTCTGGATTGAATGACATTTTCTAAATTTTAATTCTTTGATAGAACTTTGAACAAATCTTGGACTTTTGCCCAAAAAACAAAGTTGCAATTTGTACCACAGTGACATTTTGTTCGTGAAAACTCGACTGTTATCAATCCGTGCATGAAACACCACGAACGTTTCGTTTACGAAAATTATACGAATACAGTTTTCTTTGGTAACGAAATGTCGAATGACGTAATTACGTCAGATGATAACATCACGAATGTTTTTAAACATCTTTTCTTTATACTTGAAATATCAAAATCCAGATTAAATACGTCATGTTTTTTTTGGCAGCAAACCGGGTTTATTTACCAAGATTATCCATCCATATTTGAAAATTTTTATGACAACACTACACTAGTCTACTATCCATTGCTGCCATTTCATTCGTTATTCTACGCTGCTCTGACGCAGACTCGAAGCATTGGGTATTTCTGTTGGAGCAGATTCAAATCAGAGTTTGTGTCCACGTGTGTTGATATATTCTTACGAGAAATTTTAAGGTGGAAAATTCATTATGAAGATTTGAATCATTGATTCATTATCAAGATTTCGTGAAAATCTTGTACGAGAAAATGTAGATTTCTTAACTCTTTATAGCTTGGGATGAATTCATGTTACAATAGGATGAAAAAACAGATGGCAAAAATGACCATATGATTTTTGAACATGCTCGAAAAGACTCGAGAAATGACGAATGTTTCCAGAATATTCTAGAAGATTCGACAACTCTCCAGAATTTGTAAGCGACTAGCGGACCTATTAGTATCACGAATATGGCTTTGATTTTGTCAAAATTGAAATTTTTGCGTTCAATGAAACAATGTTTTTATTTCATATTGTAAAAATACCATATTTGTCAACGGAATAGAGCGGAGTTGACAACAAGAGGAAGAAAGTGATGGACCAATGGGAGGGAACGTAGTTGACACGATATCGTACGATTGGTTGATTTTTCAGAAGACAGTAGAATCACGTACCTCATTGTCAAAGGGTTTGCGCGTTTCCCTGACCATTTCAGTATAACTTCATATAACGTGCGCAATCTTGCTCCAAGCAGTTTGATTGTGAGATTCTAAGTGAAGACGAAGTGAATCAAAGTATTTAACGCAAGTGTTAAACGATTATCGCGAATAATAAGAAAATTTAATACCTTTTGTCACTAAATAATACAAGTTCTGTTCAGTTGAACATCTCGACAAATTTCATTAGTATTTTGCATCGTATCGAGAACGTTTATCCTTTAATTTTTAACAGTCATGGCTGCAATGTCCGTAATTGGAATCGACTTTGGAAACGAGGGCTGTTATGTGGCTGTAGCTCGGGCTGGAGGCATTGAAACGATAGCAAATGATTATAGTCTTCGAAATACACCGTAATGTATCCTCATTTTTCATAATCCTTATAAATTAGTTTTTTTGACAATGTTTCGTATCACCGGTCTCTCTTATCACCGGTTTTTTTCCATTATTTTCACGATCTTTCCATTCTCATTTTCCATACAAATCCATTAGAATTGACTAGTTTTCGATATTCTTCATCCTCGATTCACTGAAATATTAATAATTCAACACTGAACATGCGTTAATTATCATCCAACGATCAAGTGAAGATACGTCGGTCGTTCCGCACGTGTCTTTCCTATCGTGCAAAATGAATTCTTTTGAAACTATAACGTAGTAAATCGGTTTTTTTTTTAAACCATCCAGGTTCAACAAAAGTATGGGAATTTTGTATCAATTTTTTTGCTTTTAATGACTGTACCAGTAGAAATTTTGAATAAACAAATGTAGTTGTATATTTAAAACTACAAAATCAAGGATAAACTTTCATATTAAAGATTTCTTATAATGAAAATTCAAAGCATTTTGACCTCTAAAAGTCAAATCTTAGAAATTTTTTATGTATCATCATTGTATAAAGCACATGATGTTTTTCTTTCCTACTATATCGAGAATCGGTGGAGGAGAATATTATTTTTTTGAAATTTAAAGCATTAGAGAGTGTATCGATACTTTCAAATATGTATAACATTTACTTATTATGAATTAATTCTTTTGTTTCATGTTCTTGCATTATTTTTATGCACAAAAAAGTTGGTGCAATATCTCATTTGCTTCTTTAAATTATAATAATACTCCGTATCTTCTATATTTACATAGTTTATTAAATAATACTGATGGAAATTAGAATTTAGATACAAAGATGTATTCTCAAAGTATTTTTCATGGTCAATTTAGATCATTCGTGGCATTCAGCGAGAAAAATCGAATACTTGGAGTGGCAGCCAAGAATCAGATGGTAACCAATATGAAAAATACCATTTATGGATTCAAACGATTATTGGGTAGAAAGTACAATGACCCTCATGCACAACGTGAACTACGATCTCTACCATTCAGAACGTCCCAACAACCCGACGGAAGTATTGGGATACACGTAAGTTATATTAGAATATTGAATATATGGCAAAGTAATGGGATGCCAATTCAAATGACTTCAATATCAAAAATAATTCAATGTAATATCTGGAGCAATGCTTTGCGATGGCTTAAAGTTTTACAGGCTATTTTTATTCGCAAAATGTAAGCTAAAAAGATATCACTGGTCTTTTAATATATTTTCATATAGGTAGTATATTACAAGAACAAATAAATATAATATCGAATGTTCATAATTGGTGAAAATCTGGTATATTCTAGTAAAATCAACAAAAACAACTAGTTTTCAGCCAATTATATAAATTCAGTTTTATAACACGCTACCTTCTGTACAAAATTTCAGCTCTTCTGGCAAGTGAATCAAACAATTAATCACTACTTATCAATTTAGATTATTCGCAACACATTGTGCCTGTGAAATAAAATAGAATTATAAATCTATTTTTAAGAAATTTTTTTTTATAATCAATCGCTCCTTGGTGCATCTAAATTAACAAAAATAAATCTTTGAATTTCGTCATCAACACAATTATATTTTTCATATTATTATTTCATTTTTACTTCGGTAGTATATCTTTGAAATCCGATACACTAATTTTAGCAAATTTTTGTCCATTTGATTGACGTGTGTGAAAATAACATGTAACCGAGCAACACCCATTTGATGAAGTATTCAAAAATCAGCCTGAGAGTTCTCAAGAATTGTTGAAATTATTGGAAATAAATATTGAGCAGAGTTTTCATGGATATTCAAAACAGACTATTGATAAAATTGCGACCAGATGGCGCTGGTTAAGTGAGAATACTTTTTGCAGGTGTTTTTTTTTTTTTTTTTTTTAAAGAGAAAAAAGATATTTTATACATAAATGAATAAACAATATTCCATAATTGTTCACATTTAATCAGTATAAATGTATACAGGATAAATGTTTCGATGCGAATAAATATCTTTGCAAATTAATAATTTACACAAAAAAATTCCGAATCAAAGTTGTGTGGTTTAGGAAGAGAAAGAGAACAATATTTTTTGTTTTTGTTGGATAAACGTTTTTAAGGTCAATATTGAAGGTCAAGTTTATTCTTTTTCTTTTTTTCCCCAAGTAGTAAGCTGTATTTTTCATTACAGATTCTTATTTTATGCGAGGAGCTGGAATATTTTTGTCTGAAACATTTTCTTATGATATAAATCCACGCAAAAACACGTCCTTTCGATAAAAAAATGTCCTGCATTTTTACTAGCACAGGATACGCTGATGAGTATTTACTGAGCTGTGCTAAAAATTATAATTTTTTCATTATGTGTTCATGTTTTGACAATGTTTAGCTGAAATTAGGAGTCTAAAACCAGCAGCCAACTGCTGAAGCCTTTCACTGAACTATGTTCAGGTATTTTTACATTCAAAACCGATTCAGTGGCTTTCAACTATGCGTTTTGGTTGCTCGAATACTCGATAAAACGTTTTGTTGAACAGTTACATCATTTGATCCTTAGCTTTGGGCTGCGAATTTCAGCTTCATGTTCAGCATAAAGGCTTTTATTTCTATCTATATCTAATGTGAAATTCAGGATAGAATTTATGCAATTTGCGAATGTACTACATGTAACATGCATATATTCTCTTATATTTAGCGTAATTACGATACGACTTGAATTTGTGGAACGATTTTTCATTTTCATACCAAAGTGAAGCAACGTGGTAATCTCGGATAAAATTAAACGGATAAAATTTCTCTGGGTTGCTACATTTTTTTGCTGTTGTGGTTGAAATTCAACTGTAGTAGTTGAAGCAGCTATGGTCGCGTTACAATCAACCGTCGGTATCATCATGAATCTCTGTAAACAATGACATGAAAGAAAACACTGTTTCTAATGAAGTTTTTCTGGTAACGAGCAATTTTGTTTTATCAACTCAAAAACTTCATATATAGAGCCCATAGAATATTTGATATATTTCTTTAAATATTTATTTATCTGGAAATCATTCTTATCTCAGCGTGTTATCATTTTGTACCAGACTGAACCAGACTTTGAATCTAAATCATTAAAAATGAAGTACATAGATGAAATTTTTTTAATTTCTTTTGATACGCAAGTACAAAATATCTATTCTCAAAAGATCATTGCAAATAAATGAGAGAAGTTTACACAAACTTCTCATATCTCTCCTTATACACAACTGTGTTTTAATTTAGTGAAGTTACATTCAGATGAAATGAATCTATCCAAAACAAGGTCACGGTATTTTACTCTGGATATCTTGGGAATGATTTTCATTTATATTCTTGAATCTCATGATGCGAAACTGAAGACGTTTATATATTACAATGATAAAAATTTTTTAATATTTGTTGAAGTAAAGATTATAAATTATTTGTACTGACTTGGTTAATGTATCGTTTTAACTTCACTTACTCACTGTACAGCATCGATCGATGATGATTATGTGAAAACGTAGGTATCGTTTGAAAGCGCCGTAAACGTAACAATACGATTCCTTCGATTCATACTGTTTTTTTTTTTTTTTTTTTTTTTTTCATTCCAACAAAAGTCAAGGGCAGTTTTTCTGATCGATCACTAAAAATTTTCCGCACAAAAGCAACATATATTTATATCAGTTGTGGATTATATATGAAGGAAAAAGGTATTTTGTACATTATTTTTCGTCATCCGCTCAGATATCTTTTGTACCATAAATATATTTGGTCATGACCATGATTTTATGAGAATATATATTTATTTTGGCAGACTCTCATTACAGCGAATTGCGTAATTTATGAATGGATGTTGCGAATAAAAAAGGCAAAACAATTGACGTGTCAATGAACAACCGTATTGATTAATGACTGAAGTTGAATATGTTATCATCATGAGATACATTGAATTATTTTTTAAGCATGTAATAAATTGAATTGATATTATTCTTATGTGGAAAATAATTTGTTCGTTTGAATTCAGGTACACTATTTAGGCGAAGAACATGTGTTTTCACCAGAACAAATCACGGCTATGTTATTCACGAAATTGAAAGAGATTTCTGAAAGTGCTCTACAAACAACCGTCAACGACTGTGTTATATCTGTTCCTTCCTACTTCACCCAAGCTGAACGTCAATCGCTCCTCGATGCCGCTCGTATCGCAGGCTTGAACGTTTTGCGCCTATTCAACGAAACAACAGCTACCGCTTTATGTTATGGTATTTATAAACAGGATTTACCTGCACCAGAAGCACCACCGAGAAACGTAGTTTTCGTAGATTGTGGCTATGCCAGTCTACAAGTTAGCATTTGTGCCTTTCATAAAGGCAAGCTTAAGGTGAGTTGTATTTGGCGATTAGTTAAAAGATAACAAATATAAGATTTTAATTTGTTATTCAATGTTAATTAGATGTTAGCCAGTGCCGCTGATGGTCAATTAGGCGGTAGGGATATAGACGCTGTTCTCGCAGACCACTTTTGCAAAGAATTTCAAGCGAATTATAAAATTGATACCCGTAGTAACCCTCGGGCATATCTGAGGCTGCTCGCAGAAGTTGAAAGATTGAAAAAACAAATGTCAGCGAACTCTACAACTTTGCCTCTCGCTATCGAGTGTTTCATGGAGGAAAAAGATGTACGTAGTAGTATGAAACGTGACGACATGGAAGCCATGTGTTCTCATCTCTTCAATCGAGTGAAAAACACTCTCATGCAATGCCTCGCGGATTCCAGTAAGTGGTTTATTCATTTCTATATAAAATTCTGCTGAACAGGGATAAACAAGAATAATCTTGGATGATTAACTTTATTTTAGAATTGAAGCCAGCGGATATTCACTCAGTGGAAATAGTTGGTGGTTCGAGTCGTGTGCCCGCTATTAAAAAATTAATTGAAACAATTTTTCATAAACCCATATCGACCACACTCAATCAAGATGAAGCGGTATCTCGTGGTTGTGCATTGCAGTGTGCTATGCTGAGCCCTGCAGTGAGAGTACGTGATTTTTCAGTTACCGATATCCAACCGTATCCATTGAAACTCACATGGGATCCCACTCAAGGAGAAGAAGGGTTAGTTTTCGAATATACACATTCATTTTATTTTCACTACAGAACTATTATAATTATATTTTTCTTATTACAGAGAAATGGAAGTTTTTGGACATAATCATCCAGTTCCATTCTCAAAGATGTTGACGTTTTACCGATCCTCGCCATTCGCTCTTACGGCCAGTTACAGCGTGCAACCACCGATTTATCCTCAGACTCATATTGGTATGATTATGTATCACTCATTTCTTTTTTTTAAACGAGACGAGAATATTTCAATGTTTCGATAAATTCAAATTTTATCATTTATAGGAACTTTCGTTATCAAGAACGTGAAACCCACGCCGGAAGGTGAATCTTCTAAAGTCAAAGTGAAAGTTAGAATCAATCTGAATGGAATTCTGACCATTGCGTCGGCGTCACTTATCGAAAAACGAGAGCCCACTCAGCAGGAGAAAGAAGAAGAAGAGAAACAGCAGAATATGGAAGTAGAGGCAAATCAGGATAAACGAGCGAATAACAAACCTGATCAAGAGGCACAGGAAAATGAACCACCTGCACCCGAGGTATATTTTTTTTTAATGCTTTTATTATCGATCAGACCAAAATTATAATCCACACCAGGCAATCTTTTTTTTTTTTTTCAATTTCAATATAAAAATGAGTGCTTCAAAAGATAATAGTTGATACCTAACATTGAGCTATTTCCTGTTCATCACCTCTTGAGGTGATTGAAAAATTATTTTGAAGAATAGCACTTTTCAATAATCTATTGAAAAAACAAAACGGAGAAGCTGACTAAAGTCTCGGTTTCAGTATCAGTATCCCTTTAAATAAGAGATGAATTTTTACATTAAATAGTTGACCCTAAATTTGACTTATTTTTACATCGTATTATCAGTTGAAAACAAACCACGTAGTTTTTTCTCTGTATCTATGAAAAAAGAAATGATATTATACGTAAACAATGAAGGACAAACTGTTGAAGTAGCAGAAATAACATTCTTCCACATCAGTGTTTGATTTCCTCCTTCAGTAGGATTTATTTTGAATTCAGTGTACATAAACATTTAATTTCATGCAACATCTACTGAAAACATTAATTTATGAATTAATTTTGTTTTCATTCCTTAATTTTAAGTTTCTGATTTTGATTTTCCTTGGATCGTTATTCCATCCAAATTTGTTATTATTCGCATCTACATCTTAGGAAGGTGATTTCGAAGATTATGAGTGTACACCTGTCACAAGGAAAGATTGCTGTGTGCATTCAGGAACATATAATATTCAGAAAAATCATCACCATATTGCAATCAAGGTTCCCTTTTTTTGACAGATATCCACGTATGGGAATATAATAATATCCTCTCATCACCTATAAAATTGACAAATGCAAAAATACTTTGCTTTTTGAGTTATTTATAAATCTTTGATACAAAGAAATACAACGGGCAATGAATTGACTTGATTAAAGATGAATTGGAGTCGCAAGTTTAGCATACAATGTTTCTTTCATGAACAGCAATCTTTCCTCTCGTCACACATTTTACAATGCGGATGTAACGAAAATCAGAGGCCTGTTTGTGGCTAGAGAATCCATCAACGGCAGAATTCATTTTGATTTAGATAGTAATGGTGTATTAGTATCAAAGTTGTTGCACTTATTTTAGGTATTTTTTTCTTACAAAAGTCTAGATCTGACGGGAAATTATACGGAATTTCTTTGATTTATATTTAGAATTTAGTGGAAAGTCGTATGTGCGCTCTTTGAATTTCATCGAGTGATTATTCACTTTTCAAAAATATTGAAACACTGCAACTCCTGAGCGGGGCTGAAGATCGCATCACATTCTTGAGGAGTTAGACATGTAAATTTCTACAGTTTTTGTGAAAAATATCAGATTTATTTCTGGGACGGTAGACTTGGACTTGGGTTTCACTTGCTTGGATCATGAGGAATTTCAACAACACTAAAAATGTTGGAATCCAAATTAATCACTTTATCAAGAAAAACAAACATCTCTCGGTACATCTAATCTTCATACAATTAATTTGAAATCCTAAATTTTCGTGTATTATTTTATGTAGACTATCGATAACTTCTATTGAATACAGTAATTGGATTAATTTCAGAACTGAGTTTAAAATAACATCCTGTGGAAATATGGGTAACCGCAGATAATATCTCGTAACAAAGCATGTTGCAGTGAATATAGTATTTCGTTAGGAATTATCGGAATTGTTGACAGTCTTTTCAAAATGAATTCTACTTGAATAGGTTTCTCAAATTTATTAACTTTTGTAGCTGAAAAGTAGACTGATCCAAGTGTTTCATCTTTTACTGTTGTTTTATAGACTACCCATCACTTCTATTCTTCGGATTTTGCCAAACTATTAATACTTTTATGTGCACATCATGAATTAATAATATTATACATACATAATTAATTGAATACCCAGTCGATATGTCTAGTGTTGATTGCATTGATTTTTAAGAACTTCTTTCCAAACTAATAGATATCTGATCAAGTTTTGGAATTATTCATTGTTTTATGATATTATTATTATTAATGTTGTGTTTAAATGTATCAATTTTTGTCTCAATTTCATAACTCTATAATCCACACTACAATCATTTTATTTTCATCATTATGGCATATTTATTTCATCTATTCTTTCATATTTTCCTAATTACATGAATCGAATTGTTTTCAACATTTCCTTCCTTTTGTACCGTTTCATGGAGAAAGACAATAGAACTTTAGGTAATCTTCTATATCTTCTTTCAAACTTAAACTTGGGACATTTTATTTCAAAAGAAGAAGAAAAAAATTGAATAACATGAAAATAACATGAACATTCTCTGTTCAATTCCATTCATCTATTTGACATCACGAGCAGTGATAAAAATTGAACCCTGGTTAAAAGAATTCATTGAATTCGACATAATGAAATAATCATTGAAAGAATTTGTAAGATTGACTAATTATTAAATTGGATTCAACCAGACCTTTGTACAATTTCAACGAGATTTAGCGAGATTCAATGGGTCTTTTTAATCAGAGAAAGTAAAGCATAAAGTTTCTTTCAAATTTATCAATAGATGAATCATTTTTAAGCTTATATTGTATATCACAGTATAGCCAATTTTTGAAGAAACTCACAATTATTCAAGTGTTTACTTCTGACATTCATCTAAATAAATTTGGCAGAGGAATCTAGTAACTTTGAGGACTAAGGAATACTCTAAGAAAGATGTAGTTCAAATGCTCGTAGTCTGAATATCACACCATCAACATAACAATGAAAGATTAAAGTGATGGTCAGCGATACATGATTTTACAAATGCTGACCTTGTAATATATCACATTGCACGCATCGTAACGTTATTTATCGATGCTCAGGTGGCAAAAACTCCCATTAACCAGTATTAATTTGTCAATATTGAGAAAAAGAAATGAAAACTCTCACCCAAATCGAAGAATGTTTCTTTTCTGATTGAATCGTTTTTAAGAAATTTGATTGCATGCATTGAAATCCCTTCCGATAGAATCTTGGACAACAAACAAAAATTGTATATAGTTTCTGAAATAGAACTCCTCCCTTGAAAGAATGAAGCAAAAGGTGAATCCTTAAAGAAACTAGTAGTATGTAAGTTTGTGTGGTTTAGGTGAGCATGGATAAGACACGACGGAACTCAGATGCTGATGATGGTGGAAGAAGTGCAAGGGGATCTGCCCCTTCTTACTCCTCCAGGATATTCTCTTGGTTCAATTCGGTATGCGACACATTCTCTTTACTTGGACCCATAAGCATATAATTTATGTACATATATGTATACAGTATTAAATCGAGCAAGCAAAAATAATACAGTAACGATTCAGTTATGTGAATATTATCATTTTCGTCCGCTTGAATTTCACCGTGCGATCCAGGTCTCTCCATACTTCTCATCTCATCATTTTACTTTTAGTATATATAATTCATTATTTATTGACCGTCGTGTATGTATGCATAAAGAGAAGCACTTTTACATATCTTTCTCCCTGTTTATCATAGTTGGTTTTATTGTTGCGTGATCGTTGATTGACACTAATTCATTCATACATAATTTTGTAAATACTACTTCATCATTCAACTTTTATTTAAACATTTGGTACTTACAACTGAGAATTTAGTTTTTATTATTATAAATGATCAAATTGATGAAAAACAAAAAAGAAGCAATTCAAAGTCCCTGTATTCTGTGTCGATTTCTTCTGCTAACTCTGCCGTGAATTATGAGGTTGTCTGGATTATATGATCGTGTTACGCGTGGCAATAAATATGTATGTGTAAATCAACTTCGAAATTACATCATTTTTTCCTTGTTTTTTTTTTCTTTTTTTTTTTTTCTAATCTTTGTTTAAGAACAATTTATGTTAGTGCATATGGGTCCAAGATGCAATTGTGTCACGCCGTGCTATTGTCTGTCTTTGCTTTGATAATTTTGTGCACTGGGTCGCAGAAGGAAGAGAGACAGTAATTTTTGCATGGAAAAAACACCATAGCAGACTTTGAACATTGAAAAGAAAGATTTGAATATCTTGTTTTTTTCTTTCTTTTTATTTGTTTATGAAAAATTCAATCACTTGTCATTGAAATTACAAAAGTTCTCTCGCAATTCTCACTAAGATGAATTGAATGAGCACCTGAAATGAAGTCAAGTGTGAATATTTTAAGAATTATTATAAGAAACTTTTCTTTATGAATTGGTCTGATGTTGAAATTAATTTCACTAATATTATTTTTTCACAAAACTATCCTTGTGACACCTGTAACAATAGTTGAAAACAAAACCACAATAAAAAGTCAATGATTTCAAAGGTTGAGGTTTTTAGATGGTTAATGAGTTGATGATAGAATATGATTGTTATGTTATCATCAATGAAGGATTGTTTTTTTTTTTGTTATGTTCGATAGGGCGAAGACAAAAATGAGGATGCTAAAAATAAGAAGAAAGTTCCTGTACGTACGGTCGAGTTACCCGTGGAGGCTAACGTTCCTGGTTTATCTCAAAAAGATATTGATGTTTTCCTTGAGAAAGAGGTATGTATTTGATTTAATATAAATTCGATAGATTTGTTGGAAATAGAATATTCGATTGTTCAACGCTGGATTTTATCATTTGGAATAGTGTAAGATGATCGCTGAAGATAAACAAGAGAAAGAACGTGTGGATGCTCGAAATGCGTTGGAAGAGTATGTTTACGATCTTCGTTCCAAATTATCCGACGAGAATCAATTGTCTACCTTTGTGACGGATGAAGATAGAGAGTCTCTGTATCGTACGTTGGAACAAACTGAAAATTGGTTATACGAAGAGGGTGAGGAATGTCAAAGACAAGTATACACAGAGCATTTAATGCGCCTAAAGGTGAGTAAATTATAATCAAGAAGTAATATAATAATATATTCAATTTCAAATATTAACGATAGCGGTTTTGACTTTAGTCACACGGTGAACCAATTAAAGAAAGAAGACTAGAATTCGAAGGTAGAACTCAAGCATTAGAAGAATTAGCGGGAGCTTTACAGATCGCCAAAAAGGATTTAGATAATATAAAAGCAGCTGGTCTCAAGGACGATAAATATTCTCACATAACCGAAGAAGAACTGAAGAAAGTTGACAAAGCGATACAAGAAAAATGGAGTTGGCTTGAAGAGAAGCGTGTAGTTCTCGCGGGTACATCACGAACGCAACAACCACCCATCACAGTGGCTCAAATTCGTGCCGAAAAACAAGTAAGTCGCTTTGTTTACATACAATCGAAGTTGACATCAACGATTTATAATCTATAACATCTTATAAATTTGCCAGGCCTTGGATAGTGTTGTGTTACCAGTTTTGAACAAACCCAAACCCAAAGTTGACCCCCCACCAAAAGACAAGCAACAATCCGAGGAGCAGAAAAATAATCAAAACAGCCAAGGGGACGGCCAACCACAGAACAATCAGCAACAACAACAGCAGAATAGTGAAGAAAAAATGGACGTTGAGTAACATTCATACGCTTTTAATTTTAAGAAGTGAATCTATTATTAATTGGAGTGGTAAATATGACATTTGTGAAACTATTTTCATCATGTCACACAGAGCGTCTGATATGTTCTCTAGTTAGAAAGCACATTGATCAACTTATACGATTGTAACTCCTCACCCATACACGTGTACCTCTATTGTTGTCTTCTTTGTTCATTTTTTCCTCTATGATCATTAATTGAAAAAAAAAATTGATGATGTATTTTCTATCGTTAAATTCATCGAGAGACTCTTACTGATATTCGTTACACATAAATTCATACGAATTATTCTACTCGATGAACATAGAAGTCTTTCGTTGGATACGTTATAAACTCACGCATCACGTATTTTATTACGTTAAATATTTTGAAGACTAAAATACGATATCATGAATTGAAAACAATTCTAGCATCGATTGACTCATGTTGATAAGAAAATAGTAAATCGAATGATCGTTGAACGTAAATGAGAATGAGGTTGCTGGTTGCTGGTTGCTGCTTGGAATAAATTGAAATTGGGATATAACAAAGTTGCGAGAATAATAACAATTTTTTTTTGTTTTTTAATTATATATTCCTTGAATATAAAAACAAGTTTTATATTTAAAAAATTGCAATTTTCTAAGTTATACTCGTATCGCTCGTTTTTAGTTAGAATGATTGTAACAGTGCTCGTTTGTTTTTTATTCACAAAATTTTCAAGGTCTTTTCGTCGTGATATTCATTCAAACACCGATTAGCAGGCGTATATAAAAAAATATATATGTTCATTTGCCGGGTAGGAAGTTTATTAATACGTTTGTGACTTATATTTAATTTAAATGGACAAGTGCTGAAGCCTAGATCTAATACCATTAGAGAATTGTGAAGTAGGTGAATCGCTGGCGATCTAATTATTTAAATGATACGCGAAGTATTCATTCCACCGTCTTCAAAAGGCCGACGACAGTCAAATTATCTGTCGTACAAACTTATCTTGCATTTATAATATTTAAAATAAAATTAATATTTGAATAAACACTTCTTTGACACGTTTAATTTCAATCGAACATTTCAAATTTATATCATTGATGTGTATATTACGAAACAAAGATGATTATACAAAATGTTGAGAATGAATGAAAAATACATAATATTTTTTCCATATTCTTCATTTTAGTGCATAAAATTTGATTTCTCCAAATAATAATGTAAATAATTGATACAATATATCGATGCGTATTTAAATATAGAGGATTGCGTAAAAATTTCAGTTTGAGTATTCTTCCATGAAACAATTGTTCTTTTAAGTTGAAAAGTATGTCCTTGTTCATTCATTATCGTCTCGCAAAGGTTTTATGTTATTTATAGAAAATCAAATGAGAATTTGAAGGAATTTTAGTGATTCTTTATTTTCCAGGTATTATGGATTTGCTGACTAGATGATTTCTATCGTGAATCTCAAGTACAAAGTATGTTAATCATTATGCATTGAATGTGTTTTGAAGGTAAAAATTTGTATTTGAGCGATTTTTACGTACGACACTGATTGCAAGAGAGAATGTGTTTGAAATTCGAAGATTTTACAAAATATCCAGTGGATTCATGGTCAATGAAAGCTGATTGCTTCTTTTAGAAATTGAAGCAGTGGATCTCAAAGTGCAATATACTTTTTTTCATCATAATTGAATTGATCTCTCTTCGAGTACGAGAAGTCTCTACACTGCTTGTATGCTTTTCTTGTCATCGACTCATTCGCATGAGACTTTGAACATTTGTCTCATAATTTTTCTGTTTCAATTCATGAAACAAATGTAAAAAATCTGCCTGTTATTTTTCATATAATCCTCAATGAATGGGAAAATATTTATAATAACGTTTTCTCTACGTTTAAGAATTATCTGATCGTAGGTGAATGACGAATACTGCAACTCGTCAGTGTTGAAATTGTTCCCAATGTATACTTCTTTCGTTGTTGTTCATTATCATTTTAAAATTCGCTCGTCAGCAACAGGACTGAACAGAAGCTATTTATTATGCTCCAACATGTACCAAATAACAAACGTTTAATTCACCGGTTGTAATTTTCAATCACTTATTCATCAAATCGTAGATTAAAACTCGAGCTATAGTTGCCGTTTAGTTGTAACGTTAGTGCCTAACTGTTTTTCACCGATTGTAATGAGAAAGAATTAAAACTTTGAAGGAAAAATGAAAATTCTTCCCTGCGTGTGATTAGTTACATGTTACATTATAATGTAGTTTAAGTAGAATTTCAGACAACACATACTAACTTAATAATTGAAATGAAGATTAAATTATAGTCGCATACTCATATGACACAGTATTTATTTTACATTTGATAGGAATGTTCAGATTTTCTTCATTGGCATACACATATACATATTTTATAATTATTATATTTATTTGGCTTCCATCAGATTCCTGGCTTTCACAGACTCAGTAGCAGAGTTTTTCGAAATTCATCCACTTAGTATGGTAAAAATGTAAATTTCTACCAATAGGGTGATTTTTGAAATAACATTTGAATGTAAATTTCATTTTGAAATACTCATAGAATACTTAAAATTCATTGGATAAGTTTTAATTAAGGAATAAATGAAAAAACTCCTAATCTTTTTTAAACACCGTTTTTGCTTGATCGTCGAAGTAAGCTCGATATATAAAAGCTCCTAAAGCTACGTGTAACACTAAAACTGCAACCCCCGCGGAATACACGTTACTGGATATGTTGTTGAGTCCCAGCAAACCTGAAATCATAATTTATGAGAGTTTAATACAGGTTTCCGTGTTGATTACAAATTTGATAAGAGAATAGTGGAAAATTTTCAAAGATTAGTATCCAAACTCTTACTTTCCATGGTTATATAGTTTATTATGACTGTTGAGAATACTGAATTGTTGTTTTGATAATGCCAAGAAAAGTAATTAGTACAACAATTGAGACATTCGTAATCTTACCATCAAATATGAACAGTTTACTGGAAAAAAATGACAATACTGGTAGAGCTATTATAACAATGCAATGAAATAAAACTGTTTTGAACACTTGTAGCTCTGGTAATTCCTGAAACAGAGTTCAAATGTATAAATTGAGAATACATCTTTATGGATAAATCACGAGTAGATGATTCTTTGAAAATGCTTGAACTTTATCATTTTTTTTGTTACAAGTATGAGGTTGTGAGAGATAAGAATACTACTTCAATGTACATAGAAATCTAAAACTTTGCAATGTGCGAAGAAAATGAAATTCATTGAATTGACAATTTTTTGAGTATTTTTTTACCTTCTTGTTCGACATTATGAGATCACGTAAAGGGTTGAAGTTAAAACTGAAATAACCTTAGTGTAAAATTCATTTAGAAATGTAATAAAGTTTCGAAATATATATTGATTGGAAAAATCACTCTGATGAATTTAAAAGAGAATTTATTTCTGATCATCTATAAAACTTGAGATATGGTAACAATATAGAGTTAGGTTATAATAATGATTATTGAAGATTCGGTTCAAATGTAAATTTGTTGTTTTCTTCTTTTTTGATATAAAGTACTCGTGTGTGGCATTATTGTTTATTGTTTTCACTCCAACTATTGTATTGAAAAGCGATGTTTGTGAAGGTTCAAGTTCAGTACGGCGAATTGCGGTGTGTTTTTATATAAATAGCACAACTGAGTAGAGGAAGAATGTAATGTAATGCAATGTCATGTGATCAAAGCAGTGTTACCGACTGCAGTTATCCAAATTCCCTACATTTTTAATGTTTTAATCTTTGGAAGAAAAACAAATAAGAGAACATTTTAATTGATGTATTTTCATTTATTGTTGGAACAAAAATAATCAAGGATTTTTATTAAATCATAATGATGATCACGCATTGGTTAAAACTTGAATTGTTTGATACAAATACTTAGAAACTATTCTACATCTAGTTATATAATAAAATGTATAATCAAAATGGATTTTTGGTACGATTCGCCTGCGAAAAAATACAGATTCAAATCGGTATAAAAAGAACGCCTTCTAATTGGATGCATTGAACTTGCATGGAGTTATTAAAAATGAATGAAATTAGATTTTTAATAGTATTAAAATGATTATTTTTTTAATAAACGAATGATGAAAACTCGATATACTTCTATTCGTTTTGTTATTTGACCATATAAAACATTAGAAAAATCGTTTAATAATATTATATAAATGTTTCAATTCGTACGTTTTTGCGGCTTCTAAAAATTCCATTGCTTCATCACTCGTGATTGTAAGTTGTCCTGTGTAAATAAAATCTAGTATTCGCTGAAAAATCTTCGGCTCGGTGTCGGATAAATTCAAAATTGTGATTTGATTTTCTTTTTTGATGTCGGCAAGCATTGCTCTTAATATAGGGCTTTGGGCCAGCATAATTCTGTGTGTTAGGAATGTTTGATTCGTCATTTTTATTATCACGTCGCCATGGTTTGGTTTCAAACGTAGGCTTTCCATATCTGTCAAGAATCTTGTAATCTTGTCGCGATCTATTCTTTCCGCAGAATTCAAATCCTCTATGCAACAGAAGTCAAATACAAATAATAAACAGTCGAAAGGATTCTTACTTTTGTGTATCACGAAAGAGATATCTGTTCGCGCACGTTCACCGTTTGTAATATAATCATGGGAGAAATTCTTTCTTCCACGAGAATAGGGGCTTTGCTTCTCCTGCGTCTCTACAACACAGCCGGAATCAGTTTTTACGTGGACACATGTCGATATTCTTATAGGAAGTTGTGTGCCGTTGGGTTCATGAAGAGAGAAATCAAATTTGAAATAATAATAAGAATCCAACAAAGTTACGGTGACGTCATAATCAGCCATGAACCTGGTTTTACTTGGAATATGGAATTTAGGAGATACGAATTGAATAGTTTCTGTCGCTTTCAAAAGACTTAAATATCTCATTTCCCATTTAAGTGAGGTTGAATTTTCTTGAAGGTATGTTACAGATTTTGGAATTGCGGGAGACCAGGTTTCCTTAACATTCAAACATTTAGATTCCAATTCCTCCAATTCGTATAGTTTGGCAAAAGGGAGAAGTTTATTTGCGGCTTCATAGCCTACGATATGAGCTCTTGTAGTGTAAATATATCGTAAAATTTTCTCAAAGTGTTCTGCATCCTTGCACGTTTTATAGTTAGATTTTGCTATATTCGTTTCCATGTCATGAGTATCAGGAGAAAGCAATCCTTCAAATAATCTACTTCGTGCTGCGAGTATAGCTTTGTGCGCTTGAAATGTTTTCTCGATGGTGTTTCCAGCTATGTCTTTGGTTGTCTCCTGGGCTTTAAATTGAATATCGCTTAATTCGGTATAGTGAAGTGACGAATCCAAATAGTCGACTAAATTTTTCAAAGAATTAATTTTAACTGTTCTTATGGTAGTACAAGTGTCCAAGTAAGAGAATTTGCACTCGAACAGTGCCATTGTTTTACAAGATTCAATTTTCTGAGAAACTGAAGCATCGAGTACAGAAATTATTCCCCCTCTAGATCGCAAATCATTTGGGTTCATTAAAATCTCATTTGAAGCAATGTTTGAAATTATGCGCGTCGAATCCGTATACAGGTTAAGGTTTGTTTGAATTCTTATAGAAGAAGAAGTCTTAAATTCTTCAATTTTTGGAACGATTAAATCATATCGAAAATGATGAGACAGTGGTGAAGCGTCGTTGGTTATGTAAGCTTTGAAGTGAGCGCGCAAATTGTTTCGTGTTGAAACCATCATTTCATGCGATTTCAATACCAATAGTTTATTCACGCAGCCGAAATTATTTATCTCCCATTCAAAAGTGGTTTCATCTTTTGGTTTGAGTTGTATGACGAATTCTAGAATTTCGGTTCTATTGTCGATCATTCTGACCTTTCTTCTATAATCAAGGGAAGAAACTTTTTAAGGTCACCTATATTTAATCCTGAAAAAGAATATACGAATGTATATGAACTTGATGAAGTAGATATGAATGTATATAATTAAATTACTAATAAGTAAATCGAATAAATTTAAACGTGAGAACAATGGTACTCTGTCCCAGACTTTTTCAGGGAGTGTTTTTTTTTTCGGCATTGAAAATTCGAGCTTTGTACCGTGATTGATAAATCCCAAGTTCTTTTAGTGCGCTTCAACTTGTTCCAAGTATTTCAGATCCAGTATTCTCAGCTATCGGAATAAATTGATTGGTTTCGTACAAGTTGGAGCAAGTTAGACCATGTAGAACGAACGAACCTAAAGCGTCAAAGAATATTCTCTGGAAATTTCAGACTGTTCCATGAATGCAGTTCGGAGAAATTTTGCAGACAAAATCTTTGCTCGGATGGTACGCTGGTATCCCAGTTAATTATTGGTAGAACACATTGTATTCTGTTGGATTTCTATGTGTAAATTCCAATCAGTCTATCACAATTGTTAAGAGGATACGAGCATTACCATCCAAGCAGGTTGGTTAGGAAAGGACCTACTCATTCAATAGAAGGAGAAATGCGAGAAAATGTTCGTCGAACACGAAATATTTCAATTTCGTATTGTTTACTAGATTGAGAACAAAGCTAGATCAACGAGCACTTCAATGTCACAAATATGGATGCCTCTTATCACAAAAGCGAAATCTCTTCAGAAGCATTAGGTTGGTTCGTTCTACTTGCCTCGAGTTGCTTCAATTTGGACCAAACCAATCGATTTGTTTTTAACCTGGAAATAGCGAATCTGAAATACTTGAAGCAAGTTGGGACGCCACTAAACGAACTTAGCTATTATCTCCAAGATTCACCAATTTATAATGTTTTCAAACAAAACAGTTGGGTTCACGTCTACATGCCAGTATCCCTTGAAAGTTATAGTTGCTCAAGTGGGTACAAGCGTTCACCATCCGAGCACATATTGGCTAGATAAAGACAAACCTATACGATAGAAAAAGAGGTCCGAAGCAAACGCTGGTATCTCCTTAATGCAACAAGCTTTAGCATGTATCATACGTCAAGCGAACAAAAAATCTTAAAGTTGTTTGTACACAAGAATCTTTGGTTAAAAAATTGAATGATGAAAATTTGTTCACATTCATTGATGTAGTAAATGATGATACAATGAATTTTACATTTGTATATTGTGTAAAACTTCTTGTAACTGTAACGTGGAAGGTTTTAATGTTCAAAGAGGATATCAACAACGGGACTGTGATTAATTTCCTGTGTTGTAATATTTCATCACTGTCATAAAATATGAAATGCATCAACTCATTTTATGCTACTCGTATCTCCTCAATGTACTGGCACTGAGAACCTAGTGATTAATTAATTTATGAAGAAATGATTAGATAAAACCGACTCAATCAAGTTTTTGAATGATTTTTTTAGTACAAAACGTATGCTGAATGTATATTGTGTTTTATTGAAGCATTTTTCTAGGTACTTGTATCAGCGTAAAGGGAGTGCAAATAATCATAATACATATTGCCGATATGAAAAACAATGCTCAAAAACGTTAATTAATCTAAATTGAGAAACAAATGTAAGAACAGAAGTTAGTTTATACTTACAATGAAATAATTTCGAAAAAAAATAACAGTAATCATCAAGTCTTCAGTAGTACAATATGTCCAATTTCATTAGAAGAATAAGGAATTTAATGTTCAAGCTTCTTATCCTCGTCCTCTCTTGTTCTTGTAAAAGCGGAAGCGTAAGTATAGAAAGAGGGGACATGAACTTAAGGAGGAAGCACAATGAAGCACAAGAAGAGATGAATTGGAGAGATTGCTGACGCATCATGGTCCGTATGACGTTCTTTTCTGTTCATTATGTGATTGGTTGAATTTTTCTTCTGAGCCAATTAGAATGAAAGGATGAACGAAAAATGTGATACCACCAATCAGAAACTGGACCATATATCGTTAGCAATCTCGGTAAGGTTAGAGATGAGTGGAGAGCAGGGGGCATAATCTCAAATTGAACATCCTCAAATGGATTTCAGCGCTGCCGTACGGTAGTACAGTGAACTATTTGACATAGATACAACTAACACAAACAATGAACTAATCACACCGATTTTCGAATGAGTGTTAGTGTATACATGTAAAATAGTTCACTGTACTACCGTATGGCAGCGCTGAAATCCGTTTGAAAATTTTCTATTTCAGATTATGCCCCCTGGTGGAGAGATTGCTAACGTAATACTGAAATCGGTAGACCTCCAATCAGTGATGCCAGCATTTCGTCGACCGAGTCGATTTTCCCTCTCCATCACATCTGCTGTATAGAAATTCCACACACACAATCAAACCTCCGACAAAAGAAATTTGATTGTATACAGCGTGATGGAGGGGGAAAATCGACTCGGTCGACCAAATGCTGGCATCACTGCCTCCAATAGCCCGACCGCCCGTTGGCCCGAAGTGCTGTTGTCCCGACTGAAGAGAACCCCGACTTATGATGCATCTTCAAGTTATCATTGCTATAAGATTGAGAAAGAGGCAGAAATAAATGACATTTGAGAATGCTCCATGAGTCGGAGTTTTCTTCGGTCGGGATCATTGAACTCTATACATACTGGAACATTGAACTCTATACATACTGGAATGAGCGCTCCCTAGATTGGCGCGGTCAGAGTGATATAGTTTATTGCACGACAGTGTTGCCAGAGCACCTTGATCACATATTACATGTAGATTAGAAAAAAGTTACATTTCCAGTTCAAAAGTTACATGATATTTTCCGGCAATATGCAGCCTTGCATTCTTGCGTTAAAGTTTGACGTTTTAAACGCTAACGTTTGGAAAAATGTTACATCCATGTTACATGAGAGGGTCGAAAGTTACGTAAAATGTAACAAATGTAACCTTCTGGCAACACTGTTGCACGAGCAAGAGGGAGTACGACTCTCCCAACATATTTCCTCCCTCTCTCTAAAACGCATTTGTTAGAAGCAGATCCATGCGCCCAACATGGGTCGGTGCCGAATCAACGAAAAAAAATTTACTAGCAGTATGAAGTTGTCATTTTGTTGCAGTATGAAATGAAATTAGTCATAGATCATTGATTAAATTAAACGAAAATTCTTTATGTTAACCTATTCACTGCACCCGTTTATTACAGTAGACACGTAATTCATCATTCTAATAAAATTATTAATGATCTTCCTAATCGATCGGTACAATCAAACTGTTTCAAACGTCTGTAGAGAACGAAAATCGGTTTGTTGTTATCATAAACATAACCATACCATAATCATAAACATAACCATACCATAATCATAAACATAACAAAGGGAAATTAAGTTTACCGTAGGGTTGTGTTAGCAAATCAATGTTTTTTACTTTTCGTTTAATTTAATCAATGATCTATGACTAATTTCATTTCATACTGCAACAAAATGACAACTTCATACTGCTAGTAAATTTTTTTTCGTTGATTTGGTCTTTCGTTGATTCGGCACCGACCCCCCAACATTCATCTCTCCCTCTGACCGGTCTATGTTGTAAAAAATCGAGGAAGTGCGCATTCCAGTATGTTATATAGTTCAATGTACTGGAATGAGCACTCTCCCTGGATTAGTGCCGTCAGAGAGAGAAGTCATATACGCAGTGACTGTACGACAGTCATCGCCTTACCCTGCCACTTACTAGCTTAGCTAAAAACATGGATGATTTCCACAATTTTTGTAGCAAAGGTAGTAAGTGGCAGGGTCAGGCGATGTCTCTTGTACATTCACTGCTTTTTCTCTCTCTGACGAAGAATTTCTATTGAATATCTGGGGAGTGCTCATTCCAGTATGTATTGGTATGTATACAGTCAGAGATGAGTGGAGAGATTGCTAACGTAATACTGAAATCGTCGTATGGTTTTTGGACTAGCGACATCACGCGGCAATGATACCGACTAACAAATAAAAATTTGATGATTGCTCAGATCGAACGGAATTCCTGAAATCCAATGGAATTAACCAATCAGTGTGGTTCCACTTTTCAGTTGGTATCATTGCCGCATGATGTCGCTAGTCCAAAAAACTATACCACGATTTCAGTATTACTTTAGCAATCTCTCCACTCATCTCTGGCTCAGCCTTCCATTCATTACGTTTACGCCGGCGTACCCTGGTTTACGCTTACGCACGCTTACGTACTTGTGTGCTTGTGTATTTCGTTGTTTTGCTTACATTACATTACTCAAATTTGATCATTTTGTTAACAACTACAAAAGATTTGTGTAAGCTACGAATGACAAGTTTTTGAACAAAATTTCTCAATAAATCATTCGATTCGTTTAGACGAAATATCTGGAAAATTAAGTACTTCTTTTATCTTGGTGTTTACATTTGTCGTTGACTTGTTTTCTTTCAATTGAATAGATTTGATTTCCCATCAAGAGAACATTATGGATATAATAATTAAATTGAATGAACAAACGGTTGGACGAGATAAGATGATGAGGTAAGAAACCTTGATAAAATAATATTGATCAGCATTATTGATTATAATTTTTCAATCATTTATAGGATTTTACAATACGGGAGTCGAGCGTGCTGGTATTATGCTCAGGAAAAATATAGTACAAGATATTCCGTTGATATTCTCAGAAGTTTAGAGTACACCTTCAGTTCATTTAGAAAATGTATGTTATTCAAACATCTTTCATACTCTATATCATAATTCTTTCTTGGATTGAATATGGAGTTATTTCGCAATGTTTATATCGAGTTCTGTATTCTTCATGGATAGCTACCCAGACAGCACAAAGCTTTTAAAGATAATATATATGTTATCTTTCAGAACTACTTCCTCTCAAACATGATATATTTGTTATCTTCAAGAGATTTGTACTGTCTGGGTAAAGGTTCACTAATGTTATTATACTGCCTCCAGACTTTATCTAGATTCAATAACTTATAGGATGTTCTACAATTACGTCCCTCAAGACAAACTTCAAATTCTAAAGTTCGTGTTAATTGGATTATTTTGAAATATAACTTTCATAAACTGTGTTTGCAGTAATAAAGAGTTTTACAGTACAACAAATCAATAAGAGTTCATAAAGAACTCAATTGGAGCTTGAAGAATTCTTTTTAAACTGCACAAGAAGATGCACAATGTTTCATCAAAAATATATAGAAAAACATTCCAGAAATAGCTGCGAACTTGGTATTTCCTTAGCATAAAGTTATTGTACCTCAAATGCATAAATTCACATTCTAAAAGTATAAAGCTGTGCATCTGATTCAAACTTGTGGCACTAACGAAGCACCTAACACTCCTTTACTCCAAGAGTATTACATATTCATGCTATTTAAGTTAGAAATTTTTTCAGTGGGCAGGGAGAAATTGCTAGGATTCATATATAAATATAATTCATATCCTATGATCATTTCAATTCAAATGAAGTAAAAGTTAATATAATCAAATGTTGTTATATTATACCAGTTTTGTATCGAATTTACGTACTTTTGTAGCTTATGTGTTGGAAATGTTCAAATGCTTGCAAAGAAAGTTCAAATCCAGACATTTAGTATAAATTTTTAACAATAAAAATTGATAATTTTAATAATCCTTTTTTCTCAATTACAGTATTGCGTCTTGGAAGATTCCTCGACAGTTTATATGCAGCTCTGAAGACAATGAAGTATCCCGATCTCACGTTACGGATCACCTTAACTCTCTCAAAAATTTCCAATGCCTTGTTCTTATTAGCCGATCATGTTATTTGGGTTGGTAGAGTGGGAATTTTACGAGTGAATGTAGAAAAATGGAGCAACATTGCAAATAGGTATTGGCTGTTGACGATTATTATGAACTTGGTGAGAGATGTTTATGAAATTGTTAAGATTCTAGAATATCAAAGTCAAAGTATATTATCAAAGACACCTTCTTCATCGAGAAATGCTTTGTTGAGAAAATATGGACTATTATTTTGTTTGAAAAATCATCAAGACGTGTTGATGGATTCTATTAAAAATGGCTGTGATTTATTCATTCCGTTAACCGCATTGGGATATACAAAATTTAGCCCTGGTACAATTGGTGTAGTCGGTGTTATATCTTCGATTCTTGGATTACTAACACTTATCGAGCCATCTTATAAATTGACTCCATCCTAGTTTTAGTTTATTCCTGTAAATATCATGATTCAAGTTACCAAGTTAGAATTCTTTTTCAATTCCATATCCAATGTTACCTTCTATCTCACGCTGATGATTTTCCATATTGGAATATTACGAATTTATTAATTGTTTATTGAGGGAATTTTGATTGTTCGATTCTTCTTGCGAGTAATTCCTGGTGGTTGGGGGTCAACGATTCGAATGGTATTTTAGTCGAATAAACTGTTTTTCATTTTAATTCTTGTTGTACAGAGAAGACATCTATCGAAGTATTTGAAATATTAATTTTTTTATTCAATCTTCAACTTCAAATTACATGTAAAGTTATTTTTTATAAGAAATTTTATACATGTCAGTAAAAATATATTTTATATTACAAGTTATAGAAAAGAGTGATTCATTATTCACTTTCCTTGTAAAGATCAAATATTCGATATTTACAATAAAAAAATTTATAGAAAAAACGTATATTCTCGAGTATTTGACAAAACAAACAATTAGAAATATCAAAAGAATACAAGCTATATCAAGCGTCTTGTTATTTTGTTGTAAATTAGTATTTTTATTTTGAGTTTTCTATTTTTCAATTTTTTAAATAATTCGTTGATTATTTAAGCACCTTCTTCCGTAACTATGGGAGCAGTGCCTGCTTCGATAGTTATTTCGTACTTTTGTGAATGATACATCAACATGATTCCCCATTTTCCGCATATCATTGCCCAAACTGCTGCTATAACGGCGCTGTTCGAAACTGGTTGAATTGCTGTGAATGAGAAAAACAACAATGAGGATGTATATTTTCAAACACTGATGATTCATCATTTGGAAAATTATTAACACTTTGGAATAGATTGATAAAAATAAGAAACTGAAATTCAAAAATCTAGATTTATTCATTAGTTGTTCAGACAAAAATTATTTGTCAATTTATTTACATTAATGCTTATCATTGTCTCAAAAAAACTCCTGACAATAGTTTTGTTGCAAGATTTCATATCGATGATTATGCTGGGTATGAAGATGAAAGTAATAATCAAAGAAATGATGAATATTCATTTTATTCTCATCATACTTACGAATGTGATAATAGAACGCAAGGAAAAGATACCAAATCATAGCAGTGATGCCAGTAACGGCTCCAACAAAACCTAAGAAGTGTAAACTTCCCAGTGTTTTTTTAGTATGCCATCTTTCTAATGATTCTCTGTGGTCGAGCCAAATTAGGTGGAAACATATCGCGGATAAACAACCTGTAAATACAAATATACGTGAATTTATTTTTCTGTAAAGATAAAGCTATCAAAAATAGTTGAGTATAAAAACATCTTTATGCAGAAAACAAGGCAAGGCAATCGATTATTGGCCTCTTTCCGATTAGTTTGATACTTCTGAAAAGGAACTTTTGAAATAACTTTGACGGATCAAATTGGAATGGAAATGAACGTTCAACAGCAATTCATATAAATTTATTACAATATAATTCTCTCCAACATATACTAATTCTAAATGATTTTTGCATACAGGATGATGAATCATTACACCATCGGTATTCGCTGTGCTAATTGATTGGATTAATAGCTAAAATTCCTCACGTTACAGTTCGGAATCATTAAAGAATTCCCTCATCGAAGAGACAATCTTCACATTTTTTATCTTGCGATGATAGAAAGGAATGATTCAAATGTGTATTTCCAAGGTCTCACCGTACTATAAATTGACAGCGTTGTGGAAAATCAAAACAAAAACATACTTCGGTATAATTTTCTCGAATCTCACACTTGTCAAAATTATCAATCAGATAACAGAACATGAGTCAACCTTTGTGACGAACGCGCCCAGTTTTATATCTACGACTGGAAAAAATGTTTTCTAAAATGATGAAAAAAATGTGCCGTATCTCTTTTGATGACACAAAATGTAGGAATGTATTCAATCTAGAATATAACGCAAAGATTCGATGACTGCGAAGCTTCTTAGCAGTAGTTTCGTTCATGCAGTGGTTCTTAAACTTAGAAATTATTTAATGTTTTTCGAATTGGTTTGGGTTGAAATAAGGAACTTCTAAGTATGAAAATTACTTGTAGATCCAGAATCATCTGGATTGGATTGATGTACGACTCAAAGAGTTTAACTAGAATCAAGATCATGTTGATCAAGTTCAAGGTCAATTATTTATTTAATGTGAGACTTGGAGTTTCACCTTTAATCGATACATCATGATCGCTAGATACGAAGAAAGATTGGATTCACATTTGATGCTGAATTTTGAGCTTGACGCAGAATCCAAGCGGGGTGAAGCGATCAATTCCAAGCGGAATGAAAGTCTAGATACCATATTTGATTCATACGAAGCTATCTATGGAACTGAAAACAAGGTGAAAAGCGAGTTGTGGAAACCTTGGTTGAAAAGAGAGGTAAACTATTTGCTTCTCTTTTCAATCAAGGATTCCGCGATCCGCTTTCCGCTTTTTCCCCAGCTCCATGTGACGCGGGCTTGAAGCGATAAAGGCTGAAGCTTTGAATGGGAATGCGGTATTGGATGATAATGGACGTGCTTTGAGCTTCATTGTGACTGATTCCTGCTGTGTGTGATCTTACAAGTTGGATTTGGAATCCATGTCCATGCGTAGTTCGGTAAACTGCACACGATGTGTAATAACATCGAGATGAATCAGACTAGAGATTATTTCATTTTTAGGATTGGAATATTTTGTTTTTATAAACCGACTTATTTCTCCGACGTGTTTTGAAACGGAGATATTTCGAATCAGAGATATATTCGAAGATCATGGTTTTCGAGATAAAAACATATTTGAGTTTTAAGGAATTTTGAATCTGTGTTATTTCAGGATTGTCTTGTTTTTGGAATGCAATACGAGGAACAGAGACGAACCAGGATAGATATATTTTACATTGAGATTAACCACAACAGACTTATTTTGAAATAGATTTTCAGGGAATTTCTATAAAATTTCGAGGTGCACTTTTCAAAAAACGTTCCTCTCAAGTACGTTTGATTTTTCATCTCAAAAGATTCTGAATCGAATGGTTTATATCTCATGGAGATCAATTTTGGAGATTTTTTCATCAATTTGCTTCACCACTTGGTAAATTTTTTTGGGTTGAAATTGAAAACTCCGGCTCTGTACAGACCTAGATGAACTTCCGAAGATTCATCCCTAAAAGTTTCAGACTTTTTTTATGCGTTCAGTTTCGAGTATTTTGGGCGGGAAAAAAGGCCCCCAGATGGAGCCACCCATGCGCTCGTATCCACTTAACCCTCTGACTGCACACATGGATTAGCTTAACCCGGAAAGTATTTGAAACATGCAGAATTTGAAAATAGTACGAGTTTCATCATCAACATCTTTGAAGTGGAAACTTGAGTGTGAATTGATGAATTAGTACCAGGATATTCAAGCCGTTTCGTGTTCGCCATCTGAAACTGTAGAGGGCAATACTCTAGCCACTAATGCATACCGCTTTTCACATTCATCCCGTACAGCACAACCACCGATTCTCCACCCAGGACTTCGGTGGACTGGAGGTGGAGAATCAGTGGAAAAATGAGAGCCGTGGAAATAAGGGAGAAATAAGGGAGAGTCTCCGTTGAGGCAACGGAGAGGCGACGTGGATTTGTCCGCCCCCTTTATTTTCAATAAAATCTATGTTAGTGGATTCACTCATTGAAATTTGGTTGTGTAAATCGACAGATATGAATTTTATTGAAAATAAAGGGGGCGGACAAATCCACGTCGCCTCTCCGTTGCCTCAACGCAGACTCTTCCTTATTTCTCCCTCATTTCCACGGCTCTCATTTCTCCACTGATTCTCCACCTCCAATCCACCGAAGTCCTGGGTGGAGAATCGGTGGTTGTGCTGTACGGGATGTGCACACAAAAAAGTTTCAGATGGCGAACATGTTGGCTTGAGTACCCTGATTAGTACCACTTCATTAAGGAGAGGTTCTCATAAAAAAATATACTAATTAACAATCGATTTCAACAAATTTTGCCAACATCATTGTTTTCGTTAGTCTTACGCATCAGACTGTGCAAGGTTTATTTCGATATGTCGAAAAATGAGATACTTTGAGCGAGTTCGATGTTGGGAAACATCGGTTTTTGGGTAAAAAGATTGGTGGTTTTCATTGTTTTTTTTTTACTCGAAAATTGAAGCTACGGATGCAATAACAGTCTGAGGGCTCGAACGTCTCTCGGAAATTAATCCAGTTTATCAGTGGAACGAGAAAAACAAGTTCGTCAAAATGAAAAATATAAATATAGCTTATTAAAACTCATAAACACATATATTTTTGCTATGAAAATTTTTTTCCATCATTGATAGTTTGTGAGATAAGAATTAAAAAGTTGGAATTTCCATTTCCTCAAATTTAATTCAATTCAAATAGTAGAAAGAAAATTTCATAGCAAAAATGTGTCATCTTTGAGATCTTCGAGAATGGGTAAAACTTTAGATATTTTTGTAGAGAATAATTGGATCTCTAGCTCTCAAGCGGATAAAATTAAAACGTCTTTCACAAATATTACAGTGATGGGCCACTGTTTTCGGAAACTATGTCAAGTTTCTCCATAGAAAATGATAGACTCGACAACTAATGGATGAGCTTCACTCCCAAATCCGTTGAATTTGATGAAGATCTACGTTCTCTTTTGAAAATGATTCTCATTTTGTCTCATGGCAACGCTTTCCGTGAGAGAGGTTTTTCAATTAATGAAGAAATTTTAATAGAGAATCTTTCTGAAATGTCATTGATAGCCCAACGACAAGTGTATGATGCAGTTATGTTCCATGGCGGGATCAAAAAAATTGAAATAAGTAAAGGCCTAATACATGCTGTGCGAATTTCACGTGATCGGTACAAGAAGCTTTAAAAAGGAACAGAGAAAAAGAAAATGGAATACTGGAACACAAAGCAGAAAAACGTAAAGCTTTAGAAAAATTGAAGGAACTTGAGAAGAAGAAGAAGAAGAAGAAGAAGAAAATTTTGGATGATGCTCGTCAAAAAACGAAAGAATTAGATTGAGAAATGAAACAGTGGCAATAGAATTCTGATAATATATTAAATGGAATCATGATTTCTTATAATACATGCCTTATTTTTTCAATTTTTTTTATACATTTTATTAATATATCAATCATATATTAAGCTCTGTTCAGATTAGGTTTTGTTTTGAATTACAGATTCGTTTTGAATAATGTTCATACGTTACATTATTTTATAAAAGTTATTATCGAAGAAATAAGGTGCTTCCAATATAGAAACTCAAAAGGCAATATTCACTGGAATAAATTAATTGTTATATTTCATCACCGTTTTTCTTCCGAAAACGATTGAGAATCTATAATATGTTGGTGTTTCTATTGCAGAACTATGCTATTGATTGAATCATAGCATCCCTGGTTTAAAAAAACCATTGATTCTCGCCAAATCTCACTAAATTACAGTTGAACTTGGACAATGTTCTGGCCGAATCTCATCCAGCAAATGTCGATGAGATTTGGTCAGAAAGAACAGTCGATTCTCGCCAAATCTCACTGAATCTGGCCAAATCTCATTGATTCTCGGACAATGTTCTGGCCAAATCTCATTTAATTTCATTTGTCAGAAGTAATGGATTCTTTTAACCAGGGATGGAACTTTTTAATGAATATTTGCTTATGAAGTCAGGGAAAAATTCGAAAACCACCTGGAAAACCGGGAACATTCAGGAAATTTAAAAAACAAAAAATAGTGGCCACCCTGTTATAGTTAATCCTCAGTTACCCCACGCATTCTTGCATGTTTTCGTTAGCCTTTCGTTGTGCTTTGCAATCAATCAAATGAAGCTTTTTCCATGATAAACAATGTCCTTGAATTTGATCCTTGTTCTGGTTTTAAATCATGTCTCTTCACCCCTATGAACAAAAGATCAGATTTTTGGAAACCTTTTGTTCCCTTCAGACCCCCGTGAGGAAATCTTTTACATGCCTTTCTGGAAATTTGTCGGAAAATATTGCATAAGGCTCCATATTGAAAAATTTTTTCAAGTTATATATGATTTGTATATATTTGAATTTGTTGGATTATGATGTTCTTCATACAACCATAATGATGAGCGTTGAAAATGCTGAGAAAGAAAATTTATATACTTATATCAAAACTTGGTCCTTTGCTCTGACAATTGAAATGAAGAAATTTATTAGCTTTCTGGCAACCGAGCAATAAAGAATCCTTTGTGCATTATTGATTCTATTGAATTTACTCATTAAAATCAATCAATTAATGGAATGGAATGAAGAGAAAAAAAATCAATCATCCGCCACAGGTGTTTTTTTTTTTATTGCTCTTTCATCAGTCGACAGAAGATTTACTGCATGTGTGTATGATTGATTTCAATTAGAGATCATTGCGAGTATCTTCACACGCAAATAACTGATTGCTGTTCAAGAGAGTGTGTGTATTCTTTGCGAAAAAGTTTAGAATTTTTGAATGAGATTACGAATAATTATATTCATACACATGTGTTATTAAATTTTCGCTTTGTTTGAGTTTCCATATAGTATGAGAATTCTTCAATAGAATTCTTTGAGAACTCTCTTCGAACTAATGAATTCATCAAGAGCTTTGAAAGAGTTCAATGTTTGGGAGAAAACTGAAACAATGTTATCAGTATTTTCAAAGAAGTTATGTGCATCATCAGCGCACATTTGACCAGTTTTTATACCTCTTGGAAAATTTTTCTCGTGTTCGAGACCAGGAGCTGCCAGACTGAGGATTCTTCGACTTCTTTCATGCGCAATTCTTTTTAAATGAGTAATGTGCTTGGTAAAACCAAGAGAGGAAAAATCCTCACCTGACAACGCTGCTCGTGACAGATAAGGTCAACGTCCTAGTAATCGGCATACTTAAGAAAATAGATATCCTGAGTGGGAGAATTTCCAAAATTATATATAATTTGTATAGAAAGTATATTGAATTATGTATGAATTATATATAATTTTGAAAATTTGTCCACTCGGGATGGAATATCTTTTTTCATTCAAATCAATGATCATTCAGATCAAATTTCCTTGACGTTATTGAATCAAACAGAGGTAAGAGATGGAATTGATAAACGTAGTGACGAATTTTCTTGACATATATCAAGATTTTTTGATTTATAAAAATAGATAGTCATTTTGTATCGTTGAACTAATTCTGAGAAATTTAATATTCACAATATGGCGACCTTGAAGAAGATCTGATTTGTTTGTTTCAGTATTTCATTTTTATTTTTAGAAATAGTTCTATGCTTTCTGTATTTATGATTCAAATCTTATCATGTACACCATATATATTACAAAATTCAATTTAAACTGTTTGTTGTCAGGAATTGACTGATGTGATGTCAACATAAAGACCGATTCCTCTCTTTTTCGAGCCCCTTTCTCATGATATTTATTCATATTTCCACAAATACAAGTGATTTCAATATGAAAACAAAGACGCACAGAATATAAAGCATTCATGTTTGTATTTATCCTAAACACATACCTTTACCGATTAAAAGGCTTATAAATTGAATTCAGAAATTCGAATCGATGATTTGTTTGGTCAATGAGAAAAAACGTATACCATTCGGAATGAACTGATGAAAAGTATCGAATATTTCGAATTTAGCGCCATGATTTGAGTGGCGCTGTGAACGTTAGTCATGTATCAATCTAATTTTATTTGGTGATCTCATCAATGGAAGAAACTATCCTTATTTTTCAATTTTTCGCCAAAAAAAGTGTTCTTCAAGAATTTGTCATCATAAGAGACACGACTTGGTTATATTTTGAATTCTTGAGTTTTTTGTATCAAAAATGGCAGAAATAGGATCATTCATTCTTATCATCCGTATCATCATATGACGAATCAACGGATCTTGGCGAGTATTGTTGAATAACTGTGCGAATAGCAGTAAAGAATCAACATTCCGTCTCATTTGAACTAATAACGACTGAATTAGATGACGATCGAATGCACTCGTTATTACAAAAACATAGCGTTTCCGGTACCTTTGTTCTGGGATATATTATATTATTTTTTCACAACAATATTTGCTAACCTGTGAAAACGGACCAAAATCCAACGTCGTGATTTCCATAAATTATGAAGAGTACGATAAACGCAAGCAATCCGATAAACACACCAATGCCACTCAGTATTAAATGTACGAATATGCTACGAGACATTTTGGAATACTTTTATTTTCAACACTACGCGCTATGTATGGTAGAAGGTGCACGATGACAAATTGTATAGAAACCCCGCCATGAAGCGAATGGTAATACGCAAGTGCATACCGGTGTTTTTTTCTTCGCACAGCTGGATCTTGTTGACCAATATATAGTGAAATAAAAAGTACTCTTACGAGCCCGTTCTTTATCTATTGTCTCTTTATTTTATCACAATACGTGGGTTAACGGTGGATAATGAATTTGATCTCTTGTTTATGAAATTTTCATTCAAGTATATGAGTATCAGAGAATAACCTGGCTGATAATGTATTTTATACTGAAGTGGTATCTTATCTCGGTACTGCACACGATCGAAAGATTAAAAGTAAATGTTAATGATGTCTTGAAAAGAACACCGGATTGAATCGATATGACCCTGGGGAAAGTATTTCTCCGAATCGTTCATTTTTTTTTTGAATTGGAAGAAATTCGTGGGGGAAATTTGAGAGGAATCAATCTTTACACATTCTCAATTATCCTTGAACATCCAGATTTTCTAAGCTGACATAGAAAATATAGAAATAAATCTTAACAATCGTGCTCAAGTGGCACAACAAAATATATGAAGCTTATATACTCCTGCGAAATGAATCTTCTTTGAAGGAACTTTTGCACATTTTCCGCACGTCCACAGAACCCTGGTGAAAATAAAGCGTGCAGTTGAGCGTGCCAAAAGAGTATCTATGGAGTTGATTGAAAGTTGATGAAAAGTAAATGAAACGTAACAACTGCGGGTGAAAAGAGTAAATTGGCGCTTCAGAGCGTGCATTGAAGGGGACTAAATTTTCTAACATGACGTGTGTAAAGAGCGCGCATAGAGCTTTTTCAATTTCGCGCATTCACCGTATCAGAAGCGTGCAAAAGATTTCTTATTTTTATTCTTGGTTGTAATTTCCATTTCATGGTTGCGGTTAAAAAAACACATCCATTCTATTTTATGTAATGCATCTAAAACATGCGAGAAAGGCAAAATTTTAATGGATTAATTTTTCAAACGGATAAAATATATATATATATACAACATAGAATCTCCAATCGCAACTCTCTCTTTTTTGACGAAAGAGATCAATAAATTATAATTCATTGCATATTTTCAAAATTTTGAAAGAATACATGAATATATCCTCAAGAGAATGCAAGTGTACATGTATTTTTATTTGTTGGAATATTTGTTACAACGAAATTATTTGAAACTGAATTCATAAAAAGATTCAGAGTTTTCAGGGATCAATATTGGAATTTCGAATTTCAGTATGTCGCCATCCTGTATTATGCTAAAGGAGTAGAGTCAGCCGAATATATTACTTTCAGAGTTCAAAATGATAAAATATCAAAGCATGTACGTGCATTGATTGATTTTTTCATACTAAAAACATTAAGTTATAACTTGATTAGATTTACACGATTCCTTTTTCATCATGGTTCTTGTAAATTAATTTATTTTCAGATTATTAGTAATCTTATGGGTAGAATAAATTTATGGATCCTGTCAAAATATTAGCAAATTCAAATACTATTTTCTTGTATTATGAATAAATGTAATACATATAGGATGTTTTTTCAACTGTGCAGAGAACGTTCATTTCCAGTCGAAGAAAGCAGACGTGAATAAAAAATCTCAGAAACGTGCGTTGAACGTGCAGTGTAAAGCGTGAACCTACGTTTTATGGAAGCTTATTGTACTCCTGACTGGAAAAAGCGAATTGTCGCAAATTACGCCGTTTGCCAGTTGTTTTTACTTTGTTGTGGCATTTATCGCACGCTGGTTTTCACCAGGGAATGTCTGTGCTGTTGACGCGTAAAAAAAATTTTGAATCTCACCATTCAATTCAGGGAAAATTTCGAAATCTCTTGTTTTGTAATTATTTTTAATCCCCTCCAATTATTTCACATACAATGTAATTCGAAAACTTTTTTACATTTCTTAAAATCTCCGCACATTTTGTGCATGAATCAAGTTTGGAGGAATTTTCCCCGTTGTTTTATTTCATACTAAAATCCGAAGCAATTAAAAAAACAGCTTCAGAAACCTCAGGAAGCTTTCAAAGTTGGAACTGATAGCAATTATTTTTCGCAGTCTCTGTGAATTTTTCAGTCCCCTTTCCAAACGTTTCCTGTATATATTGATACACAATTTGAAGTTTACGTTGAAGTTTCCCATCACTCTATACAACCCTGAAATCAGATTTTACTTGTAAAAAATGTCACCATTTGCATTAAGGGGAGGTTCTAGTCAAAATTGAAAAAAAATATTTTTTTTTTGCTTTATTTTCATCCTTGGGGTCTTGAGAATGAGTAGCCAAAAGGATATTCCCCTATATAATTTATTTTAAGAGTTATAGCGTTTTAGATGAGAGAATGCGTCGGCCGAAAAACAGCGATGAACACGTGCTCGGAGCGGCTTCGAGAGAGGCGCAGTTTTTACCGCCAAAGCGGTGTATTTACTACAGGAACCTTCTCTTTGAAGATGAGGAAGGGACCTTGTATGGTGCTGGAATAGCTGATTAGATATAAGTGTCGAAAAACAAACATTGCTCACGGTTTTTTTCTTCCTGAAACTTTAGACGCGTTTTTCTCGAAACAACTTTTTTTGCGCGCGGTACACGATTCAGCTTCAACGACTCGACCGATTTTGATGTTTGATGGCTCAAATTGAAGCTTATTCAATTTGGGGAGCCATATGAAGGCGTTTTTTTTGAAATTGTTTTTGATTTTTTTTTAAAGTTGAAGCAAAGCAAAAAAAAACGGTGAAAAAAGGTTTTTTTGTCTGTAAACGGCTGTCATTTTTTTTTAAAAGGGTTTTTCAAAAATGAGAAATTCATATGGCCCCCCAAATTTCATCTATTTTGAGAATATTTTTGGTTTCTTTGTTTCAGATCATTTGGCAGGGCTGTAGAGTGTTCCGCGCACATTGGTACTCGTCGCGCACGGCTTTATTGAATGAGGACTGGCGCCACCATTTAATTTTTTTTTTTGACAAAAAAAATATGATTTATATCTCAAAACATAGACCTTTAAGTAACAATAAAGAATTTTTCAAAAAAACATTGGCAATAGCCTAAAAAAAATCATGAAATGACGTTAATTTTCGGTCCTTTCGACTAGAACCTCCCCTTAAGTTTCGAAAACATTTCTTTTGGCTCGAAAAGTGCTTATTAAAATATTATGGGTGGGAAAAAATTTCCAAGTATTCCAATTTCGAAGTTATTTTTAACTCAATATGATAAACTATCGTCATTTATCACCTCAAAGTGACTTGTTGAGAGTAAAAACATTGTTTGTAGAATATGCTGCGAGATTTTGGGCCTTGAACTGAGGTTGGATCTGAGTATTTCGTTATTCGATTATTAATTCGTTTCAATGAATGATTCAAATTTCAGCAACATTGAATATTAGGACGTGTATTTTCCAAAACATTCGTTCACGTAGATTGTTAAAACTCTTCTTATGAGTTCAAAAAAGAAATTTATGATAACATTTCATAAACACATATAGAATAAAATCCAATGAAATTTTTATATTTATAAACATAAAATTAGAACATAATAATACGCACAGTACGTGGGATACAAATGATATATAGAGGAGACAGTTAAAAAATTGGAGAATATGAATTCTACTCTATGAATCTGAATTTTTGAACAGTACTGATTCATTAGAACTCTATCAGTGAAATTTCACTGATTTCGTCAGTGTATATGCATTGATCGTACCAGTGACTTGCACCGATAGAAGATTGAGCACTGACGAATCAGTATTTTTTACTGATTCCGATTTAGAGAATAGGATTTATCGTTGGAATCAATAATTATATGTTATGGGAATGACAAGTTACATTATTATAAGGCAATCGCGTTACAAAATCTGATACACTACTCATATCAATGAATTGGTGGCAATTTTGATGGAAATGAAAACAAATTCATCCAAAAGTTTTATATATGTGTTCATGAAATACGATCTATTTCTTTCAACTGGTCAAAAGTTTCAAATTAATTGCAAGTAATGTTTTTATCAAGAAGAGTTGAAATTACACTCCATTCTATTTTCATAGGGATTGCTCAAGCAAAAAGGGGGCTTGATGCCGCAGTTGCCAAATGACACAAGATGGAACTCTCAAAATGATTGTCTCGAAACGTTCATTAAAAATCTCCATCTATACTTTGAAATTTAAATGGAATATAAAAATGCAGATCCTAAAATAACTCGGATATTAAACAACGTTGGCATATATACAGAAGCTATAAATCACCTCAAACGATTGAAAAAAGTTGCTAAAGCTTTAGATAAATTGCAATCTGAATCAGCTAATTTATCGACAACTGTTGAAGTGTGGACTGAATTGCTGTCTAGAGAGAATTTAGTAGAACATACAACAGCTATACGAAAACGAAGAGATGAAACCTTAGAACCGTTTTTTTACATTGCATATTTGATGAATCCCTTTGTAAAGACCGTACCGCTTGATCAGGAACAAGAAAAAATGGCTGAAGATTGGATGATGGAACATAAACCGGAATTTTTGGGGGCAATGATAGCATTCAAAATCCACGATGAAAATTCATATCCTGCTTCAATGTTCCGTGCAGAAGTTTGAGAGTTATATGAAAATACTCCTAATAAATGGTGAAAATTGATGGAAGCGAGGACAAATTCTACAGATGAACTGCCAATCGGATTTTGTGAACTTTGTCACCATTTAATAAGTATTCCACCTAGTTCAGCAGGATTAGAACGAGTTTTCTCACCATTTGGACACGTATGGTCCAATGTGAGGAACAGATTAGGCGTGGAAAAAGCTACCAAATTTGTCCAATTATACAAACATCATAATACTCCCATTGATCAAAATGAAAGGTAAAATGAAAATATTAATTATGTAGGAACACTTATTATATTATACATCGAATGAAAACTTTCAATTGTATTCATGGAATTTAATTTTACTGTTCTCCAACCCATCCATCCATAATTCTTTTCAGTGGGTTTTTCCAAGTGAGTTTTATCTGGAAAAACCCAGTGGGCGAAACCGGGTCGGGGTTGTTTTGGGCCAACCCTGAGAAGTGTTGGAGCAGGTAAACCAACAGAAGAACATATTTCAATCATGCTCATGGTGCTTGTTTAAACGGTACAACAATCTTAATTTTGGGCCTCATTGAACGAAGATTTTATATTTTTTTGAATACACTTTACTCACTCTCAATCAACGTAAACAGGTTTCATAATCATGAAGTTGCTTCTTGGCGGGAATAAGCGGTTTGGTGTATTGTTGACGATTTTTCATGTTGATCAAACCGATATGGTTGAATGTGTCCATGTATTCAGAACGATACTGAAGTAGTTTATTCGGATCCGAAGATTCATCTGCAAAATCGTGATTATTTCCGAATATTATATCATATCGAATGTCAATGAAAAATTTTGAATATCATTATCAGCGGGGTGCAACTCATCTAATCACCTTCAAATGTTTCGCGAAACGTTTTGTCACCACAGTAAACTTCACTTGAAGTCCGTGAACGGCGCTGTCTGTAGCTAAGTCAAAATCACGTGATGTTTTTTTTGTACACTACCCACGTCATTTTTTCTGATAGTACAATCAGCGTCTCTTGCGGACAGTTTGGGAAATATCGAATGGTGACAAAACGTTACGTATAGTTTTTATCGAGTTGCACCCCCCTGATCATTATCATTCGACTATATTATTTTATACATTATTTTAGTGAGCTTTTCAAAATAGGCGTAAATATTCAAAGTAACCAGAGCCGGTTTGAGGTACCGGCAGAAGGAATTGAACAATTCTCAAAATTATATATAACTTATACTTATATAAACTATATTGAATTATATATAAATCATATATAATTTTGACATTTTTCTAATCCATATTTCTCAGGTGGGAAATATGCCGAGGACCTTGAGGAGTTTCAAAACGGCCCTGAGAATAACTTCAATTTTAAATTACTATTCTCAGTTTTTTTTCTCCTACTCGAAAATATAAGATTTTTCATTAGTTTTTTTTTTTTTAATAAAACAGAAACAATGAGGTTTAGAAAGTGAATCTTCACATGAAAATATGGAAGATCATGAATATATTATCGAAGAAGTAATGGAAGACGAAATTCAACGCTCAGGGTTTCAAATTTTAATTCTGCCCATGACTCTTTTACAATATTTGTAAATTTCCGTATTTTTATGCGACAATTCGTTTTTTTAAACCTCATCGTTCCTGGTTCACTCACAAGAACCAAGAAAAAAATCATATTTTCGAGTATGACCCAAGCAGCACCAGAATATACTATGAACATTCTTCGAATATTCGAAATATGTTCTATGCACATTCGAATGAGACCGGTCCACAGCTGCTGTGCATATTTATCGAACGTATGTAACCGAATATACGACAGCACGCTGATTGAACGTCGATTGAATGTATATCGTAGATTTCGAATGTACTGTGTACGTTCTAAGTATATTTAAAACAGTCGCATCCGAACATTCTATGAACATTCATTATGTGTTCTTCGTATCTCATCCGTACATTCTACGAACGTTTCTACTTCGTATATACTTTGAAATTCTGTTGCTGCTTGGATGCTTGAGTGAAACCCTGTCATACAAAATTGAGAACATGAATCAGTTATTGTTGTTTAGAATTTCTTCCCAACGTACCCTTTGGTTCACATGGATTCCGAATTGTAGGCAATTTGAATTGCTCAATGGCTAAATACTTGAATGGGGTTGGATCCTTAAATCGGTTTCTAACATCAGTGACCATTGGTAAAATTGGAGTACCGATGGTAGAATCGACTGCAGCCATGATACTTCGATACTGGCCGATTGGTAGTTCTGAAATAAGTTATCATGTCTTGGTAAGGAATACTGATAATGAATTATGCACAGGTTGAAGCGCAATAGTCACATAATTAACATAACAAATCAGAAATTCTAGGAATGTTTTTAGGAATTCTAAAAGTATTTTATGAACATTGCCAGAATCTTCACCCTGTCCAAAAGAACCAATATAAACCGATAGGCCCAATCTTATCGAAATTAATAATACCTTATCGGTTTCTATGCGAGTTTGGCACAGTACTTGGGGGTCTCCATGAGATTCTCCTTGGAATTCAATGTTCTATTGGTTCTTATCGGTATGATAGACAAAACCTGATGAATACTGATAGGAACAAAATAACCCATCGATTTCTATGCGGTTTTTGTCACAGCAAATTTATTGCAATCTGTCGGACTTTTTAACCTGGCGAAAATGAAGTGTGATCTAAGCGCGCGTATCCGCCAAATTACTCTTCAGAGGTTGGTCATCTCTTTTCGAATATGTCGTGTGGAAAGAGATAGATAACCTCTAAAGAGTAATTTGGCGGATATCTACGCTTAAAGCACGCTTCATTTTCGCTAGGGTAGACAGGGATAAATTCAATTGTTTCAAACAAGTATATGTTATATCAAATCTGCTGCATATTCGTAGAATGTTGTTTCAAATGTTTATTTGTAATTTCTATGCATGGTTATACAATAACCTTGGAAAGTTTTAAAAGTTCATCCTGATGTATGTGTAATACATCAACCGTAGTTAGAGCCGGCGCCAGATCAGAGCGATCCTGGCGATCGCACGGAGCGGCAAAAATAGATACTGATTTCAAGAAACTCAGAACGCAGCCCTTTTTTTTTGTTTTTTAGTCATTTAACTACCACCCAATCAGCGGGCGGCAAAATCTCTGGCGCTGGCTCTGACCATAGTATTATGAATGAAACGTTTCATCGATCGATAATGAAACATAATCAATAATTCATTTCTCTATTTAATTCGAAATGAAAAGTTCTCTTTTTATCAGCATGGGAGTGAAACTAGCAGCCAACTGATGTAACTTTTGATTGAACTCAATTCGAATGTTCTTCATACAAAAAATTCATTAAGTGACTTCCAACCATAACAGCACAAGAGATTCCTGCAAATGAACCCTCAATAAACAACTTGATCTTCAAAAAGAATTCATATCGAGATTTCGAAATTCTATTGAAAGGTCCATGAATCAACTGCTAGCTATCGGCTGCTGGTTTCACTCTCATTTGATTACGTTGCTGAATTTTGAATCGTTTATTAACGAAATACTCAGCTGTTGAAGATCCAAAATCTTGCAGTACATTCTTTAAACGATGTTTCCAGTTCCAAGAACTTATTTCAAGCAGAAAAGTAACAATAATTCATCAAATTTGGTGAGTTTAAATTTTCGTTCCGCGTTTATAAACGATTCAAACTTCAGGATCATCCCATGACGATGGGACCCATGTTGAAATAGAAATAATGAATCTTAGTATTTTCCAATTTCAAAAAAGAAGGAAGGGGCAGTATCGATTGCCTAGTTCATGCTGGGTCCATGGTGTTACCAATCCTCGGGCAAAGCGATACAGCCAAGCTGGGAACGATGTTATCATCTCAGGGTTGGCCCCATTCGTCTGCCCACCTTGGCCTCACGTTGGGCAGCATGGGCACCCACCCTGGGCCTAGATTGAGCCCGCCGTTAATACACACTTGGGTACCCGGGAAAAAATGATCAGATCTGACCGGATCTAAATTTTGGTCAGATCTAAACAGATCTATTAAGATCTGAAAAACTGCAATTTTGGCTTGTGTTTGTCACAATATGTGTGCAAAATCAAATCCATATACAGACAGATATTACAAAATTTCTGACAATTGAACCACCAATTGCTCATCAAGATTTAATCTAATATTCAATTCAGATCTAACGAGATCTACTCAGATCTAACCAGATGTGCCAAGATCTGATCAAATCTACTGAGATCTGAACAGATCTAATCTGATCTTTTGAACCTGATCTGACCAAAAATCAGATCTACTCAGATCTATTTAGATCTGAATAGATCTAATGATTTTTTTCCTGGGTATATTTAATTAGCGTTACTATTTGAGTTAAAATTGAGAAATTCTCACCTCTTCTTTCATAATCCATCCCATAAATACTTTTCATAACCTCATCGGAAGTGTTGCATGGTTTGTCCAACATTCGCGCTACCAAGTTTCTCATTTCAACGTCCACCAATTGAAGTTTTTCGCAAATTTTGTCCCTTTCGCGTCCTAGTTGCTTATATCTATAAGCATTCGCAAATAAACATTCAGTACATTCGCTCATCCCATACAGCACAAGAGTTCCCGTTATGCTAATCGATATGTATTCATTATGAATATTTGTAATTCAAAATGAACTCTTGACGAACAAATCAATGTTCAGAAAGCACTCATATCGAGATTCCATAATGAATTGTCAGGGCATTCAATACCTTCATCAATCATTTTGAATTCATTGAATTCTTATTGAATTCATTATTGGTCGCATAACGCGGACTATTCAAGAAGTCTATGAGAAGGCTTTATAAATTCGAATTGATCATTTGTGCTGGCTGGGATGTATCATTTATTGTTTAGCATTATCAATTCTTAAAGTCAGTTCCTTGAAAATAAAAAAATGTGAATGAAAGTCGCGCAGAAAAGAGAACGAAGCGGGAAATAAAAAGAATGTACGTGAAAAGTCCATAAATTCATTTCGTGAAGTGTTCTAGTAGGGTATACCGTATAAGAAGTGATATAATGGCAGCGAAAATCTCCCGTATATTTTGGAGGAATTCTCCTCTATTTGGAAGAAAATTCCTTCCTCCCGGAGAACATTTCTCTTCGAATAGAGAAAAATTTCCCCAGAATACGGAGGAAATGTATTTACTTCGCGCCTGGGGGATTTTTGCTGTCAACAAATTGGGGAAAAATTCTACATTTAATTTTCACAGTGTATTGAATCATTTGAGACTTGCGGAGAGTTGTAGAGAGGTGTTTTGAAAAAATATATTAAATAATTGAAACACACAATTCTTGTTGAAAATACTTATCAGAATCAGGCAAGAAATAGTTGTAAAGTTTTGGACGGTTTTTGTTTCTGAAAATGTGCTCAAAAAACCGAAAAACTTTCTACCCGATTTTGTTAGGAATAACCAAACTGGAATATCCTGTCAAAATCTAGCAAGAGGCAACGGAGAAATGGTCGGAGTCAAAATAGGCCGAACTTGTCGGTGGCGGTTCTGTTAGAGTAGTTGAGTCTCTGCTTTTGCATAATTATTTGTTTTTTCCCTGTCATCTCAAATGATTTGAGTCAAATTCCTAGTATAAAATTTGTATTATGTCACAAACCTGCTTGCATCATTGAGAAAACCATGCGTATCACACCGACAATCATCTGGATCCGGTCGTGGGAGATATATTTCAAGTTTTGCACTTTCCGGAGGTATTCTAGGTTTTATCGTTGTTGGTTTCGAACGTGGCCATTGAAACTCTTGTTGAGTATGAGTCACCAATTTTTCAAATTGATTCGCCATTCTTAGAATTATTTTTGATTTCAATTGCACAAAGTGGATACCCGTCTAACTGTGACAATGTAACATTTCTATGATGTAATGTCGGTTTTTTGAATACAATATTCAAAATTTGAACGAATAAATCATTTTCCGTACGGATTTACCTTGACGGACATCTTGTATAGCTCCCGTGTGGAAATTTTTCCAGGCGTCCTGTATTGAACATAGGCCCCGTATGGGTATCCAAACTGAGGATGTCCTAATCTTAACTACTAAGGGACCTAGTCGGGTTGCTGATATTCAGCCTGATTTCTCTACCCACATAGCACAAATGTCTCAGTAATATCTCCAGAATATTCTAACAATATTACAATGTCTCCAGAATGTTGCAGAATATTCTGGAGATATTACTGAGACATTTGTGCTATGTGGGTAAGTCAGGGACACCCATATAGAGCCCATATGGGGCCACGCTGCGTTACCACTTTTTCCCCCGGTTTTAAAAATCTACAGCCTTAATAGGGCCTTGCAAGGCTTTCCGTGTTCTCCCGAAGATCTTGATTCAAGCATACCTGTATACAACCCATGTAGGGCCAAGCTGTATTTCTAACGTTTTCCCCGTTTTGAAAATCTGAATGCACCCAACTACAGCCTGCATATGGCCTTGCCCTTATATTAATTCCTTTCTTGAACATAAGCCTACTTGAAAAAGCAAATTCACTGGAATCGTATTGGTAATTTCGATTTTTTGCGGTATATGCCTCCAAAAAAATATTTCATCCATGATTATTGTGTTCACATTATCGGTGCACAATGTCAAAAAAACGGACAAAACAATGAGGCTGTTCTGTTTTTTGTTACAGTTCGATAATGTATGAACAAAGTAATGTTGGGTGGATTACCTGAATAGAAATGGAATCGGCTCATTCCAGGCCCTGTCTGGACTCGAGTTGAAGTGGTCTGGGTACAGATAGGGCCTTGGATAGCCCAATTTTCAATCGAGGAAATTTCCTTCCTGCAACATTTAGTCAATTTGATGATATTCGCAACAATTTATTATCCTTTTAAAGGTCGTAGTTTCATCGCCTACATTAGCTTCATCATGCGTGTCCTACATAGGCCCAAGTTGGGAATACTATGCAGGCCCTGAAGATGAGTGCATGACAATCCTGTTTAGGCTATATAAGGGTAACCCAAATAGGGCCTGAAATAAAACGAGGACGCCTAGTTTGGGCCAAACTGCCGCCAAGAATTAACTTCCACACGGGCCGAGATATGATTTTAATAAGGGATTTTGATTTCATCAACATAAGAGCCTGTCATGATGGAACTGAGAGACTTTCACAAGTGGAACAGAAGAATTAATTTTTTTCCTTCACAAAAATTTCATAATTTATAAAAAAAATTGCAGGTGTATTGTACTTGTTGATAATGAAACTGATTTTCATTATGATCAGAACAGATATGCGCCTATTCGTAGACAACCCTTTCTCATCTGGCGAGTGTGAAGATTGGGTAGGTTAACGTTTATCAGGCGACCTTGCTGAAAATGCCTGGCAGAATTGGGTAAAGAATGATTGTCAGGTTTTGAACGGTTTCTATCTTCGGAAATCTGGTAAAAAATTGAAGTAGTTTCCATCAAATTTTGTCTTGAATTGCCACATTGGAAAATTTTCGTCAGTTTTCGGATGGATATCACAGTCTGTGAATTCCAAGTAGAACCATTCGAAAAAATTACTGTTAGCTGCTTTTGACAGAATTTTCCATGGTAATTCCGAATAAAACTGGGTACAAATTTTGTCTTACAATAATTCTATGTCTGGTTCTGTCAGACATTTTCAGCAAGGAATCGTTAAATTAAAACCGATTTCAATTTTTGAACTGCACGGAGAAAAATGCAGTTCGAAAGGATAGTAATCTTTGATAGAAAATTGGAGAATATTTCTTAAAATCTGAGAATATTTCTTAAAATCTAAGAATTTTTTTCAAGTTCGTGATAAACATAAAACGGTTCAGATTTCTCTTGAATATGGCTCGAAAAACAATGAAAAATTATCAATACTTGACAAATCATAAAAACAAATATGAAGTTTCCAAAAGTCGTGAATAAAATTTTACAAAGTGAATAACAAAATTCTGTAATTTGAAAATAAGATTCCAAAATTTTGTTATTCACTTTGTAAAATTTTATTCGCGACTTTTGGAAACTTCATATTTGTTTTTATGATTTGTCAAGTATCGATAATTTTTCATTGTTTTTCGAGCAATATTCAAGAGAAATCTGAACCGTTTTATGTTTATTACGAACTTAAGAAAAATTCTTAGATTTTAAGAAATATTCTCCAATTTTCTATTAAAGATTACTATCCTTTCGAGCTGCATTTTTCTTCGTGTGCTTCTTTTTTTCATTATGATATCAAGCAGATAATTAAAAAGTGATTTTTGATAACCCTGTTACAAAAATCCAGCTGGGATTCCAGATCCGAAATTTACCTGCGTTGCCAGCTAAGACTCCACCTGAAATCAAGAACCCGAACTGGATTCCATGTGGGATTTCCAATTCCACCCGGGTTCAGGAATTCCAACTGAGATCACACGTTGGAGTTGGAATTCTAGCTGTGATTCCACTTGGAAATGAGGAATCCCAGCTGGAAACGCAGGTAAATTTTGGAGCTGGAATCCACGTCGAATTTCAGCTGCATTTTTGTGACAGGGTAATGAACATGTTTTTTTCTAAAACCGTCACTGCTAGATAATTTATTGCATTGAGGTGAGAAGAGATTTTCGCTTGGACTAATTCTGAAATTGCTGTTCAAATGAAGCGCAGAGCAAAAATAATTGGGCTGACATTGAAGTTCTAGTAAACATTTTTGGAAAATCTTTTACAATACTGAAAAATATATTGTCAAAAGATTCAAAAAATCTAGAATTCAACCAAATGAATGAATACCTTACCGGTATTTTATTAAAAAATGTTAAAAAATCTATTAATGTTGCGTGAAACATCAAAAATGTTGATGCGATCATCTCAATTGTTCTAAATAATCCATTGAAATCGTTCATCATACATCAATCATATTGCATCCAAAATCCTTTTGTTTTGACTAACATTCAATTTGACGTTATATTTTCTATCATTTTAGATATGGGATGTATTTTAACATTGGAAAAACACGAAACTTAGGACCAAGTATGTTCCATCATTAACTAATTAGTTCGTTTATAAATGAAACTGAGAGTTAAAAACATCTAACTTACCAGCACATTCAATTGAGATCTAAATCGATAACCACTGGTGGATTTCTAGCTTTTCGGAGATCTTTTTTCGGTGTGGCTCTCAATAATGAAATACACAAAGTTTCACAAATTTTATGAACAAACGTGATTGCGAAATTTTTCATAAAAATGATTAATGCGACTATTCCAAGGTATAGAGCGTAATGTAGAACTGCATTCAAAAATAGAATCCCGGTGTGGAAAATGAATGAATCTGTGGTTACTTCTAGGTTAATCATTTTTCAACTTGTCAAATTTAATACTTTGTGTTATGTACATGAATTCTAGGTCATTTTTCCAGCTAAGAGTCAAAATAAAATATATGAATGTACATATATTAACTGAACTGAAAATTTCACATGATTTGAATGATATTCGAAATAAACACGAATTTCAGTACATGAATTTATAATAATGTCGAGAAAACTTCAATGTGGGATTTCAATTGTTTTTAATGTTAAATGTTAAGTTTCATTGATCGAGATGATCCACTCTCTTGCGAATCTTGGTTTTCTAGGGCACGTTTCTTCATCATCGCTCGGTGAATACATTGAAATCCTGTACCATTCCAAGCAGCACCAGAATATACTATGAACGTTCTTCGAATATTCGAAATCTGTTCTATGCACATTCCAATGAGACCATCGTATAGGTGCTGTGCTGTGTATTCATCGAACGTATGTAATCAAATATACGATGGTACGTCAATCGAACGTCGATTGAATGAATATTGTACATTTTGAATTAACATCTCATTCGAATATTCTATTAACGTTCATTATATGTTCTTCGTATCACATTCGTACATTCTATGAACGTTTCTATTCCGTATATACTTTGAAATTCTGTTGCTGCTTGGGATTTAACCACCTATATATTCAGGAAAAACGTAGATCTGTTACAAGCGTGCGGTGGTGAGGTGACATACGCTGAAAGAGCCACCCGAGCTGAAGATTTTCTGGTGGGTGGGATTCCAAAATTTGCATATGGATTCAGACTCCCACCTTGATTTGATTATCGAGCGAATTTCATTGCTTTGTCCACCCTGCTTGAAGAATCTCATCGAACCGATTGATTCTCATTGATTCCGATGCAGAAAATTGATTCCAACCCATTGAATCGGTTTTCTGCATCGGAATCAATAAGAATCAATCGGTTCGATGAGATTCTTCCAGCAGAGCAGCTAGTGATTTATTTATTTTAACAAATTTTTCATGTAAAAGCGAGTGTCGAATGAGATACCTACCTCGAAGTCACTTCAAAGATATCTTAGCACGCGAAATGTCCACTGAAATGTTTCCGTGACTTTTATACATAAAAAATCATTGAATATATGAACTGATCGATCACGAAGTTGACACAAAATCATCTTAATTGAATATAAAACCTTTTCGTTTCCCAAATATTTCCTACCATAAACATTTTCGGGACGTATGTGTAGAGGGGTCAACTTAATTTGCATTGGAATAAAAGCAAGATATACAAGATCATCTGCGCTTATTACGTCTTCTAGTCTTGAAAAGGGCGCAAATGTCGCAATGGATGCGACGTGATGAGAGTCTCATTATCTTCTCGTCTCTGTTTCTTTACTCGCCTCCCACAATCTTTTCTCTCTCCTGCTTTTTTATCACACTTCTTGCACCGGAACCCTTATGCAAACATGATACGCGGGTGAAATTATAAGCCAACTAATTGCAAGTTAGGTATGCACGACGCAATTGCCACTAACATATGAAGAGTCAGCAGTAACTATGAAAAATAAAGGAATTTAACTACCTAAGGCTGATGAAAAGGAATCGCGAAGGAGAGAAGCGAGGAATCGTCGTTTTTGTACTAGAGAATCTAGCCATGCGTGTTCAGTCGATCAGTCTTTCATCTGAAATTTCAACATAAAAAGACTAGTGAAAATTCCAAAAACATTGTCTATCTTTTCCAAACGCGCTGTCAAACTTCCCTGCTTCAAAAATCTAATTTGTACTTATTAACTCGTCAATCAGTTTGAATCCTTTTCCTATTTGATCTCATTCCAATATAATCGATTTGAATAAGAAATTTCTACTCAACGGGATATAATCGATAAATTCGAATGAAAAAATTTCCTATTCAAACCGATTAGGTTTGAATAAGATCAAATAGGGAAATTCCTGGCCAAAAATCTGATTTATACTGATTGACCAGTGAATAGGTTTGAATCGGATCTTTTGAACAGGGTTGGTAGATAGAACCTTCAATCCCTCAAAGTGAGGTAAACAATAAGCATCGGCCACACATGACAATTCTTGTTAATAATATCCATACTGATAGAATATCATTAATTAAACAGAAAACGCCCTTGCCGAGATATTCTCATTCATCTGATTTTACGACACAAAGACAAAAATATTTCTGGGATATCTAATAAATTGTTGATATGATTTATCTGCTCATTAATTCAGCCGAAGAGGAGGATTTTAACAATAATCATGACTAGTCTATGTATCTCCTTCTGTTTTGCATGAAAAAAATGGGTTATGAAAAATGATAAAAGGTGTTATTTCATTTCCACGCCTTCAGCGTGCAGTCTGACCAGAGATAGGTTGGGAATTTAAATTATGGCAGCTTCACGTAGAAGTTCAAACAACATGGGTATCATTTAACCGTGTATGAGTACGAGAGCGAAGAAGAATGTGTTGGGTTGAAATACATTTATGTTTACGAAAAAGGGAGAGGGGAGAAGAACAGAGCCAGGAAATTCCACTTCATACGTAGAAATTGAAAGAGTAAGGGTGAAACGATGAGAAAAGGTGTATTATCAAAGTTTTGAGATATAGGAATAGTTTTGTCTCGCGGCAAGACGCGGTTCAACTGATGATAAAAGCTGAACTAAAACTACCATGAAATGATTTTCAAGTCGCCAATGGAAGATGAAATGTGTGATATACTCTTTAACTGAGAATAAAATCACTTATCCATAGAATTATTTATTCTCTTCCATCAATCTACTTTTCGGATCGCTTACCTGCGTTTTCTTTTGAATCGTTCTCCATTGAAACTTGTCTTATCTTCGGCATCGCAAAAACCGGGGGACAAGTGAAATGTCCAAGCATTAGAAGTGAATGACACGTTAGCGAATATGTCACCGTGAATTGCTGTTCTTCCTTCGCTTTGGGAGAAAAAAAACAAGATGAAAAAGGGACGAAATGTGACAGACTTCCTTCGTGACTTCGCATCTTTTTTTGCCGGTGAAATGAAGAAGGAAGGCTAAAGATGGAAAGATTTGAAGATTTAATGATTCACTGAGTCATTTAAAACGATGATATCCTTAATGATCCATCATCGTACAAAGCTTTCATTGTTGTTTTTGAGAGAGGAGGGAGTTTTATACATAACATGAGACATTTCTGATGAAATTACGATTGAAAATGAGGTATAGAAATGATAGGATGAGGTGATGAGTATCGCTCGAAGATTTATATGTCCTGAATTGAAAATTTCAGTAACAACAGTTTGGTTTTATCCTGGGTAATTTATCAATATCCTATGTGATTTTATTCATGATGTTCTCTTTCGAATGTTTTAAGATCAACAGCAGAGAACAGAAACTGGGATAAGTACATTTTCATGTAAAATATACTTCATGTAGAAATTGCTAGAGTTGAAGAATGGCCCAGTACATTCTTAGCATGTGCTGCAGATTTCGGCGAAAACAACCCCACACTGAGAAAAATTAAATGTGAAAATAACCTCTATTTCTTATATTTTTCACCCGTCAAATAATGAAAACTGAAGCCAGCCTTTCAAAAGTGGAAAGTACCTTTTCAGTGTTGAATTTCACCGTACATTCGGTTTGATTCACCAAAAAGATGGTATTTATCACCTAGCTCATGGTAATAATAACTAAAAAGATAGTATTCATCACCTAACTCATGGTAATAATAACCAAACTAATGTATTTTTCACCGTCAAATACATTACTATATCGAAACATGATTTCTACAATGCAGATTTTCCTCAGTGCAAGAAACATAACTGCAGGCGTTTCAGAGAACCTGCAACGGCTCTCTGAATCTCATCAGCGGCCCGTTAAAACGCCAATAATCATGGTTTCTGTTCGGAATAATTACTGTTTTTTAACTCTCATCAATTATTTGCCAGCTTTCAGACGGTATTGCTTTACGTGGACAATTTTGGACCAGTATCAAATTTGTAGTCTTTTTTGGCAACATGATTACTCTCTTGACACATGACTGTGCTAGTACTAGGTCAGAGTTGGAGGAATTTCTCTGAATCCTTCCCCTATCAACCACCTTTTCTACATAAAATTCCACAGGAGTCCCCATTTAGGCCAGTTCATTCTAAGAGTTCGAGTATAGCCAAGTATTAAAATTCTTGACAGGATCTCAACTGAATCGAAATCAATCTCATCAGGTCTGAGATATCAATTTTCCAGTCAACATACTGATAGCTTGAAGATGTTTTGCCAAGAAATCTTAATGGTATCCAGGCCTAGATTAGGGAGAGAGATAACAAGACCCCAGTAGAAATTTGATCAGGCATTCCCTATTTTTAATAAGTTTCTGTTCAGGTTAAAATCCGGAAACCGTGAGTAAGGAAAATCTTATCAGGGCCTGACAAGGGACTTATCTGATTTCCCTAATAGGATTCAAATACGGTTGTAACGCAGAGGTACAATAGGGTTCGGACGAGATTTCCATAAAATCGAACGAAATAGGGAATCCCGTAATGAAACCTGATGAGGACCTGATAGGAAATGCAGCATGCCTCGTCAGGTCCTGATATTTTCCTGTTCAAAATGTCTACTAAGAGAGCTACTGTGGCCCGCTTATCGGGAAGTTCATTTAAGGAATCTGGATTGTTATAAGAAATTCTGAAGGATATTTTCTCCTCTCGTTTGTCAGTTCAAGGGGTCCTATTTTCCTGAAAATCATGCGCGCCGGCATTTTTTGGTGTTTCCTTTGAAAAAATCAGGGTCTCAAGAGAAAAATTGTTTCGTAATATTCGATCTTCAGTAAACATACCTACAAATTTTTAAAACGATATTCTTCCTATGAAAAAAAAAGTGTAAAAAAAGCAATTTTTCCTGACAATCTTAACCAGAAAGACCCCTTAAGAGGACTTCGAACGTTCTCTCAACCCTGGATCTAAAAATATCTGAACTTCAGCTGGGTTCTAGTCGAGTCCTGATATGAACATCCATCCAGTCTTCATACACTGAGAGAAATTCATAGTTGAATTTACTATGGAATTATAGGCATGGGGGAACATACTGACTTCCAATGAAATTTACTATGGCATACAAATAGAAACCTGATCAAATTTACAATGTTTTACAATAAATCCTCTCCTTCCTACCATTGTCTGTCATTTTATTCCTGTTTTGTTGATGGGGGTCGTTGCTGCTTCCGTCCGTGGTCCTTGACCAGTTGTGTTTTAGCGTAGACAATGCTGTCCAGATGAATTCTGAAATGCAAATTTTGCTCCACAGTTGACGAGAATCGAACTCACAACTTCCAACATGGAAAACCAGCGCTTTACCCACTGAGCTATGGAGGCTGTTCAAATAACCTCAACCCAAGAATGCCATTTTGAATATGATTCACCCGATTGAGAAGAGATACAATTGACGTAATGTCTTATGAAATGGATGTGAATATAAGGGGATCATACTCTATGTAAAATCACGTTTTTATTCATATGAATAGGAAATAATTCTTTTTCAACACACGTTTGTCTATATCTACATTGATTTTCTTTGGTTGTGATTAACTTCATGACATATCAAAAGCGATTGCATTGATGAGGTTGTCTCAACCCTGCCACTTTTCAGCCAAACTTATTGGATATTCGTTCAATTACTTCAATTAACCAATTCTCCAGAAGCAATTGAATGAGAATATTATCTTAAATGCTTATCCTTTTCAATTACACCTGATGCATTTCAATCACCTCGATATGAGATTGAATCAACTGTTTAAAATGGTGCGTTCAAATTTCGTTGTGTTTCCATTAAACACATGGTGATTGACTGAAACGCGCGTCTTATTTAGTTACAATATCGCTATAGGGTCGAATCAACCAAACGTGGATTTTTTTACCAAATGACGGGGAATTTATATGAAGCGTTATTCTGTTGACTCAACCGAATACCTGCCAAACCCTTGGCGGGGTTGCCAAAAACACATTCTTTTTCTCAGTGCAGCTGTTCTTTATAAATAACAGATCAAACAGAAATCTTAGATACAGAATCCTCCTCTCCTAAATACTTTGTCAATTAGAGTAAAGTACAAAGTCCATACAATTTCTTTTATGCGCACTGTTAGTATCATTCTGATAAGGGATGGTTTATGAACAATGATTATGTTTATTGCACCGCGACTGTGCACTTCGAAGCAAGTGCAGGATATTAGAAATTGAAATTATGGCAGTTCCACGTAAAAGTTCAAGCAACAGGGGATCATTTAACGTGTATGAATAACTGAGGAAAAAGTGGAGGAGAATGTGCGTAGTTGAAAGACATTCGGGTTTGTATGGGAGAGCCAGGAAGAATCTATGGATCGGGAAAGTAAGGGAAAAAAGGAAGATGAGAGTAGTATTATCAAAGTTTTGAGAAACAGGAATAGTTTTTGTTTTTCGGAAGAAGTAGATATTATCTACGATCAAACTATGGTAGCGAAACGTTGAATCGAAGTACCTATAAAGTCATTATTAAGCATCCCGTAAACGAGAAACCTTCCCCATCGCGAACATTGTGTTAAATTACTGCTCATTTCTTTGCCATGGAGAGGAAAGTTACATTATAATAAATTATTATATTACTTATATGTACAAAACAGACTCGCTTGAAGATATCATTCACTCAGATACTCTCCAGAACACGAGTATATCTGATAGTATAATATAGAAGAATTTTTCTACATCGTACCATCAGATATACATGAAAAAAGAAGGAATTAATACTTGTAGCAGCTACCCACGCAGTCGATCTTCGACCGCATCTACGAAAAGTAGTTCCAGCAACTATTTAGTACTTGAAATAAATACCATGCTGTACCCGGAGAAAAAGGTATCTTCAAAAATCCCATAAGTTACGGATTTTTGGGATTGGTCTAATCCGAGTCAAAATATTGACGTGAAGATACCTCCAAAAGTATCATAATGGCTGGGACTTTTATGAGGAAAGTAGCACACTTCTTTATAAAAGTCCAAGAAATTATGGGACTTTTAGAGATTCGCTCACGTAAATATTTTGACTCGGGTCAGACCAACGCCAAAAATCCATAAGTTATGTTATTTTTTAAGATATCTGTTTTCTCAGTGTATAGATCGGGCCAAAGGTTCATAAAAGCTAACTTTTAGATTCACAAACGTTTGACTAGCCCTGGTAGAAATGTCACAAGTTCTTCCCCATGACTGGTGAGGCACGAAAGAGGAAAAACTGATTGGAAAAACCTAGCGAGGCGCTAGTTAGTAACTGATGAGTTTGATCCAATCAGCGTTGGTTGGGTAAAACTACACGGAAAAAAATACTCCGGTTATGATATGGACAGCAAGAATTACTGCTATTTTAACCGGAATTCTAGTTAAATGAATCAAGTCTCCGGCAAATTTAACAAGGGCTCCGGTAAATTTAACAAGAATTCCAGTAAGAGTCACAGATATTCCTTGCTGTCCATATAGTAACCGGAATTCTGGTAAAATTAACAGTTCATTTTTTTCCGTGTAGTGAGTTAATCATCACTATTCAATGAGTTGAACTGATTAGTGTTGGTTGGGCAAAACTAGGGAGTTACTCATATCATTATTTAATAAGTTGAACTAATTAGTAATAATAGGATAAAACTGTTTAATAACTGCAACTTTTCACTGCGTGTATACACGAAATGAAGAAAGATGAGCGTTTTAATCTTGATTTAATGCAAAAAATATTATTCATACTTGGTATTAAATAAGGTAGTGTTGTTGCTAGATTCACTTTGAAATTGAAAGCAAATCCAAACAACAATACTGTGAGACAGACCATGTGTGACAGAAAATGTTCATTTCTTAATCATTCCATGGATAAAAAGGACTCTTAACGATTATCTATTTGCAAGTCCCGAATAATGAAATCCGTTTCTGGAGGGGATCAGAAGTTCACAAAAATTTGTCTGCTAACATGTACATCAATTGATTGAATCAATGAATTTCAGTTCCTGAACGAGTAGGGATCAATTTATCAGTTGATTCAAAAATATAATCAATCGTAAATGTCATTATTGAAAGAGAATTTTATGTATTGTTGAAAATTTAATATGAAATTTGGAAATGTTTATTCCGGTCGTGTTACTTGTGTTAAAAATTTCCTGGGTAAAATATGAGACAAAACGATTCTCTTTACCAACAATTCATTTTGCGTGACCAAATAAAATTCATGGACATTGATATTTTTAGAATATCACGTTCAACTATATATGGAACACCACAGTGACGATCAAGTTGTTTCAATGAGGAATCGGTTTGAATAATTGGTGTGGAAAAATTCTTTTCCAAATGAGATTCCGAAAAAACAGCATGGACGCGACCAAATATTTGTAAATATTTATTCATATTATTTAATATACATTATTCTCCATATGCTAGAATCATCAGTACCGGGGTGAGCACTTCTCTAAAAGTGAAAGATCTCTTGTTTTTTATCTTTGTTTCCATGCAAGTTATAGAAAGATAGTGAAGTTATTCCCACGTCACTGATTATTATGTAGCAATATTGAAGGCCTTCCAGTGTGGGACTGCTCTCGAGAGCCCTCAAGGGGTGATATCTAGGGCTTACCACAAACGATGGGAACATTTTTGAAATATGAGGTTTTGTGCATGTGAAAGTACTAGTCTTTGAGTACCAGAAACACATTTTATCATATTTTTACACCACAAAATGGCGGCATATCAGCAAATTCAAAATGTATCTGTTAATTCACATGGGCGTAACGCTACAGGTCACAAATGTGAATTTAGAACGGGAAACCAAAAAGTTTCTCAAAATATAGCCCAAAATCTAGCAAACATTGTAGGATTTTTTCGATAAATTGAATACGACAGATTTTATGAAGGATTTTCGATCGATTCAACAAAGAAACAATCGGAAAAACAATTCTAATCAATGCCATTTTTTTAAAAATCAGCTTTTCCGAAAAATCCTACGATGTTTGCTAGATTTTGGACTATATTTTGAGAAACTCTTCAGTTTTTTCTCCTAGATCCATAATTGTGACCTGTAGCGGTACGCCCATGTAAATTAATAGGCTTATTTTGAATGTGCTGATATGCCGCCATTTTGTATTGTAAAAATATGATAAAATGTGTTTCTGGTACTCAAAAACTAGTACTTCCATATGCAAAAAACGCCATATTACAAAAATGTTTCTATCGTTTGTTGTAAGTCTTAGAAAATGGCAAAAAACTTCGTGGATACAAGGTGATATTACCCCTTAATATAGCAGTGATTACGTGTAAAGTTGTGTAATATTGTGGCAATATTAATGCAATATTATGTGCTGTGTAGAATAGATACACAATCTACATCAACAATTTACATTTACTGTAATGGTAGACATAGCGCTCACTTTATATCAAATTATATTGTGTTTTAGAACATCTTTGAGGTTTATGATGACTTTGATGGTGATGATAGAAGGATCACGAGTTTTTGCTAGCGAGTTGACATCACCTGCAGTCACGCCTTTGGATCAAGGTAAAAATCATATCCCATACAGGTATTGACAAGACTGAAAAACACAAAAGCTTGTCCCAGTCTTGGTACGTTTATCCATAATTTTAACATGATTCACGTACGGTATTCTGGGGGAAAAAATCAAGCCAAAATATGGATCAAATTACTCTTTTCATCAATAAAAGGAGCATTGTTTGATGCTCGGCGAATTACTTGGACCAGGCTTGAAAAAACCATTGGCCCAAGCTTGTGCTGGTCTCATCAGTCCCAAGCCTGGGCCAAGTTTCTTCAAGGCCAGTCTCGGCAGGTCTTGTGCCAGGCTTGGTCCATCATTGGGCCATTGGTCCATATCACTCACATGGGAATGTCTCAAAATGCAAGTCATAAATTTTATACCAAACTATGCAAAATACATGATTGAAAGGACTTTTTTTAGGCTTGCAAAGCAATCACTTTTGATATTAAATCATTTGAAGAAACCAAAGAAGTTATGAATTTTTCCCTTTTAACAGGATACCATAAAACCCGATATGATTTTTGAATTATTGCCACCCATTCCCCGGATAGCATACTGCCTCCAGAAGCATTAAAAAATAGTTCTCAAGAACTCTCGAAGAATCTTTTCGAATTATTGTAGAGTAAGACTGCTATTTGGGTTTTAGCCCAGAAAAAATTGGTTTGAGAGCGGTCGTGGAGGAACCTTGTCACATTTTCATCCAATTTTTTTGGGGATTTTATTAAGTAATATATGAATGATCCGCACTCCTGTTCATACATAATTTCAACCGAGTACCATCATATTTTTCGTCATAACGTGTGAATAATTTCGTAGTATCAATAGCTGATCAATATAGAAAAAAGTAATCTGGAAATGAAGAGCAAAATCCATCTCAATGCCTCTACAATTGAGAGTTTTATTATATTAATCCTCTCAAATGGAGAGATATACTTTTGATACCATATGTCAGAGGAGAAGTTGCATCAAAATCAAAGGGATACTCTTATTTCGATAATAATTTTTGTTTGGTGAATTGATTGATGGTTTTACAATTTTGTTTAGTGTTAGCTTGGTTGGAGGCAACCATACAGCCTCAACTTCCTGCGTGTGAGAACTTCCATACCCGCGTTTGTGGAATATGGAGTAAGTTATATAAGCACAAAAGCTTCCCAGGTGAATTGTATTCTGTGGTCACTTCTCATTACGAGACCATCATTGCTCGAATAGGTCGTGAGTATGCAACATTATGTTTACATGAACAATCAAAATCCAGCAAACCCCTTCGGAAACTTCTACAAAAATGAGTACTTTATACCACACTACTGGCCCGTATTAAGAAAACGAAATAAGTCCAACAGCACTGGTTACTGTATTAACACAAATTTGTCGTGTCTTCATAGTAGACTCTGTACTGAATACTGTAATCAATTCAACGTTTGGATCGCAATTACAAAATTAAACAAAATAATCCTTTCCGAATGATTAATAAATGAGAAAAAAGAACTCGAATTGCAAGTGGAATAGATCAATGAAAAGAATAAGAAACTAATAAAAGTTTCAAAACTGTGGATAAATTCCGCAAGAGCTCCCTTCTCTTGACATTTTAAGAATTCATTTATTATTATCTGATGTCGTATCTGGCATGGTTCAATTTAGGTTGATACTAGCTCAAATAGCATTTTGAAGATGCTCTTAGGTTCGCGCGCAACTCTTCGCACATATTCGTATACATCGCTTTGTGAGAGCATGTTATCTAGGAGGTCGGTAGGGCTAAGTAGAACCATGCAAGATAATGCTGATCTAGGTGGAACCATGCTGGGTGGTACCAGCTTAGGTAGATTCATCTTAGTTCCATTCAAGTAGGTACTACCCAGCATGGTCTTGACTGACATGATTCTACCGTAAACAAATTCCTACTGTTCCTATCAGATCCCTCTAACTATCTAGAACCCAGATGGATCTTGTCAACAAGGAATTGTGTTTGGAACATATCTCATAAACAACCGAAGGACTACATCTCGGATATTTCTAATCTTGTATTTACATGCTTTGTTTCGTGAATGAAATCCACGTCATCCTTTGAAACTATATGAAAATTGAATTCATTGATTCACTGTTAGAAATTTCAGCATTAATTTTAATGCATTTGCTGGAAGTTTTTTTTAATTACGTGCATGAATTGAGTTTTATACACATTTCACATGAAATTTAATGTAAGCTATAGCATAATCTATATTTTTTTCATGTTTTTGTACATTAGATCTAATGCAAAATCTAAAATGTGTATTAACCTGAATTTATGTACGTGACTGAAAAAAACTTCCAAATATTTCTGACAGTGTTGCTCAAGAACTCTTATATTTCATTAATTTGTTTATTTCAGGAATATTGCGACAACCACCGCCTTCTGATTTTAACAAAACTCTAATCGAGTATGCGCAACGAGAGTACATGGCTTGTATGAATTTTGGTATGCAATCATTTGAACACCGTTAATTTTCAATCATTGTCATCCTTCGAATGTAATGAATAAGGTCATTGATTTGAGTCTAAATCCAGTGGATTTAGACGTTGTATGCACCACGTTAATAATCTTTTCCCTCGAGTTGTAGCTTAAATTTCATTCTGGACCAAGAGAAGTGTCCAAAATTAGGTATTTTTTAAATCAAAATGTAGGCTGAGTTCTGTAAGACGTTCCCTATGGAAAAGATCTCATAAAAACTGATACGTGGAATCTATGAGACTTTATGAGATTTTATATGAGCATTTGTCCAGGGGTTTATGAGATTTTATAATGCCATTATGGAAATTAATAAGCACAAAATTGGATTTTATCAGGTTTTATAAGCAATCGTGGAAAATCTCACAAAGACGTTTAAAATGAAAATTCCCTATGAGATTTTGGTGTGCTTTTGTCCAGGAGTTTATCAGAATGTATCAGCATTTATAAGACCTTTTCAACAGGGTTTGAAAGATATCTTCCCGAAAGACAAGTTTTAGATCTTCCAGAAGATACTCTCTATATATAAGTATAGATATTTTTATGAAGCTTCAACGAACGTTCCATCTAACACGTCGTTCAATAAGTCCCGAGACTAACAACGAAAACAATATTTTTTTTTCAAAAATCATTTTTATTCATCAATATAATCTCCTTTCAGAGTGATACGATCTTTCCAACGCCTTTCCAACATTGCTATACCATGTTTATAGAAGGATTTATCCTTTGCTTCAAAATAGGCTTCAGTTTCGGCAATGACCTCCTCATTCGAGCCAAATTTTTTTCCCTGGAGCATTTTTTTGAGATCAGTAAAGAGCCAGTAGTCGCTGGGGGCTAAATCTGGCGAATACGGGGGGGGGGGGGAGCAAATCAAAGCCCAACTCGTTGAATTTTGCTATTGTTTTCATGGACTTGTGGCATGGTGCATTATCTTGGTGAACAAGGATTTTTTTCTTCTTCATGTGCGGTCGTTTTGCTGCGATCTTCTCCTTCAAACGTACCAACACGTCGATATAATAATCACTGTTGATCGATTCACCCTTTCCCAGGTTGTCAATGAAAATCACGCCATGTGTATTCCAAAAAACAGACGCAATGACTTTGCCAGCAGACTGCTGCGTTTTTGGACGCTTTGGGCGGCTTTCGCCAGCCATGCGTCGCTCAGATGATTGCCGATTCGACTCCGGAGTGAGATGATGTATCCATGTTTCATCCATAGTCACGTATCGACGCGGGAAATCCTTTTTATTGCGAGTAAATAGCGATAAACAGCTCTCTGAATCGTCGACTCACCGCTGTTTTTGTTCCACTGAAAGCAATCGCGGCACCCACTTGGAAAAAAACCTTTTTCATGCTCAATTTTTCATGAATGATTGTAAATACGCTTCCAGATGATATCCATGTCATTTCTGCAATCTCACGGACCTTCACTTTGCGATTTCTTATTACGATTTTTAACACTCCACTTACATTTTCCGGTGTAACGGCTTCCAATGGCCTACCCGAACGTTCCGCATCGTTTGTGTCCGTACGACCACGTTTAAACTCAGCATACCAACGATAAATCGTTGGTTTGGATGGAGAGGAGTCGGGTAACGTTTTTCAAGCCATTGCTGGGCTTCTACGGTGTTTTTACCCATGAAACAACAATGTTTTATCAACACACGAAACTCGCTTTTTTCCATTTTTCAAACAAATTACAAAGTGACTTTATTCTAACCTCCATAACTCTGCTGTTTGTGGTCCGATCGACGTGAAATTTTTACACGTTTTATGTGAAGGTTCGCACTCTAGGGAAACGTGGCCAGTTTGGTACTACTAGCGCCATCTCTGGGGTAGTCTCGGGACTTATTCAACGATGTGTCATGTATTTCCTGAATGTATTCCGAGACGGTCATTTGAACGTTCGTAGAACCTTTATCAAACGTTTGTGAATCTACAAGTTAGCTTTTATGAACCTTCGGCCCCATCTATACAGATCTAATCTGAACATTCGTTGAAGCTTCATGTCCCCTTCGGGTTATGAATCGTTTATCTACTGAGCAGTTCACCTTACTTTCTAGTCATTTTTTTGAGAGTAAGAAGTGTTTCAGAAATCCAAAAGATTTCTCCGGATGTTTCCAAAGACATCTTGAACTTGTCTGGAAATATCTTCGAGTAGGTCCGGGTCATTTGATGACTTCCCGTACAGCACAACTACCGATCCTCCACCTAAGGCTTGGGTGGACCGGTGGTGGAGAATTGGTGGAGAAATGGGAGCCGTGGAAATAAAGGACCAATAAGGGAGAGTCTCCGTTGAGGCAACCGAGAGGCGACCGAGAAATGTCCGCCCCCTGTATTTTTGATATAATTCTTATTGGTGCATTTACGTTACCAAATTTAAATGTATGAATTCACGAATTTAAGTTTTACTGAAAATACAGGGGGTGGACATTTCTCCGTCGCCTCTCCGTTGCCTCAACGGAGACTCTCCCTTATTTCTCTCTTATTTCCACGGCTCCCATTTCTCCACCAATTCTCCACCGAAGTCCTAGGTGGAGGATCGGTGGTTGTGCTGTACGGGTTATGAGTGATTATTATCTGCCATGCAAAGCCATGAATATTGCCTCTACGAATTCCAAATTGATCGACTGTTTTCAGGCAATGATAGTGAAATTACCCAGGAAAATATTGAACATCTTAGATCGTCAACTGGAGATCGTATAAGTTGGCCTATGTTAGGCACCAACGCAATGGTTGAACTATGGTTGAATAATCTTAACAAAACCAGACCCAAGTACGCGAAGATTGATGCAGTTATGGCAACGTTAAGTTTACGTGGACAGTTTTCCCAGCAAAGTCCATTATTTACTATGGACCTCTCTCGCAAAATGGGCACTACTACAACGCTCCTACGTGTAAGAATGTGTTTGTCAATATTTTTGTTGAGTTCGATCTTTTAACTCTTCGTCTGTAAACCAGGAGATTTCGTGCCTCAGCCGAAACGATTTTGGTAAGGTACTTTCAATTTCTGCTCAGATTTTTAACACCGAAACATATGAAAACATTCAATCTTCAACAATAATACAATGCGTATGTTACGTTGAAAGTTGACAACAGCACACCCAGAAAATGATAAGCTTGAAAACAGCATGAGATTATGCTTAACAGTTGAAAATCTCAAAAATGCTTATTTTCACTCTACTATGCTCATTTTAAAACGATGTTAGTTGCAAAAGAAATATAAAATATTTTCAGAACAAAATTAAGAGATATATATATTCTTAAATTCAGCATAAAATATTCTATGAGAAACGATATTTGATTTGAAAATATTAAGCGCAACGCAACTTGACGTTATTCTTATTCTCACGCTTAAACATTCAGTACGTTCTTCTCAAGAATGTGACATTTGGTTCAAACGTACGTTATGCTTGACCTATGAGATCAACATAACAGATGACGCGCGAGGGGGGACGTGAGAAAATTGTTGCATGGGGATCGCTACTTAAGAAAAAGAAAGGCAAAATGGATGTAATCCGTTCGGTGTTGAGAGCAAAGAATTCGCGAAAGACTTCTTCAAGAACTCTGTGGGAACTCTTCAGTTCTCAAAGAGTTTTTGAAAAATTCTTAAGTAATCTTTTGTTGTTTGGGATCAGAGTATTCACGACGCACTTCTTACAACCAATTTTCCTTATTTGGTGTGTATATTAAGTCTACCCTCCAGGCAGCATATGGCTTCAGAAAGAGTTGAGAGTGACAACAATGTCAAATTTACGGAATTCAACTAAATCTATTCTCAACTATTTTTTCACCAATGGATAAAAATATACCATTAAAAGTTGTTTTTATTATTCATCTCGGAATGTACTCCATGTAAATGTGATGATTATTACAATTGAAAGGTGCGTTTTTTCATATATCATTTAATTCCACTATATTGTTCCGAAAAATGACTACTTCTAATTGTAATAACACGCAAATGTCAAGTATACAAGGGTGGATTGATAAGTTTCCGGCCTGACCAAGAAAAACAACGTTTTTAAGAATTTTTTTTTCTTTATTTCTCAACATAATCTCCTCCAAGGCTGATACATTTCTCATAGCGGTGTTCTAGTCTAGTAATGCCATCTCTATAGACTGATTCGTCAGGCTCCTCAAAATACCCATTTACAGCTTCGATTACTTCTTCATTGTCCGCAAATCTCTCACCGCCAAGCCATTTTTTGAGGTTAGGAAACAGATAATAGTCACTCGGGGCTAGGTCTGGAGAGTAGGGAGGGTGCGGCATTAATTCAAACTTCAGATCGTTGATTTTAGCCATCGCAACGATTGACGTGTGCGCTGGTGCGTTATCGTGATGAAACAAGATTTTTTTCTTCGCCAGATGAGGTCGTTTAATTTTCACTTCGTGGCTCAAACGTTGCAATAAGTCTGCGTAGTATTGACCAGTGATAGTTTTACCCTTTTCAAGGTAATCAATGTATATAATACCTCTTGCATCCCAAAAAACAGTAGCCATAACCTTGTTCGCCGAAAAATTGTTTTGCCTTCTTTGGAGTTGGTTCCCTGGTCCAATCCACTGTTTAGACTGTTCTTTGGTTTCAGGAGTGTAGTGGTGGACCCAAGTTTCGTCAACGGTTACGAATCGACGCAAAAATTCGCTTGGATTACGCTTATACAACGCCAAATTGGCGGTAGAAATGTTCTTTCGAATCAATTTTTGGTCGACTGTTAGCAAACGCGGCACCCATCTTGCACAGAGCTTTTCCATATACAAATGTTGGTGCAAAATATTTTGTACACGTTCATATGACATCTTACAGGTCTCAGCTATCTCACGAACTTTTAATCTGCGATCTTTCAGCACTATTTGATGGATTTTTTCGATCATATCTGGAGTTGTGACCTCAATGGGGCGTCCTGAGCGAGGCTCATCAGAGGTGCTCACACGACCCTTTTTAAACTCGGAAACCCACTGCTTAACGGTTGAATATGATGGGGAGGATGTCCCCAGTGTTGAGTCCATCTCTTCTTTAATTTCCTTCGGCGTTAACCCCTTCAAATAAAAGTATTTGATGACAGCACGATTTTCCAGCTTTTCCATTTTTACGAAAAACACAGAGGCGTCTTGGTCAGCGTGCTCTCAAAACTAAACTAACATGGCGATCGGACTGAAACTATAGCTACAAGCTATCTACGGATGGTACTATAGAACGCCACCTCAAGGTAGGCCTAGTGGCGCCATCTCTTGGTCAGGCCGGAAACTTATCAATCCACCCTCGTATTCAGACTTTGATGATAGAAACAATAGTATTTGTGGTATTTTTCTCTGAACGTAAGAATATCCCTGAATTTTATTTCAATGATATCTAAGATTGATTCAAAAATACTATTCAACTTGATATGAAAACAATTTTAAGCTAAAGTTGAACTGAATGAAATATTCAAAACAGGATATCGTGTTTGAGCGAAGATTAATATATCCTTTTTTACAGTGTGAACAAATTTGTTTGATTCTAGCATAAAATATATTTGAAGTGAGTGCAATATGTTTGGGGAAATAGAAAGAATAAATTACGCTTGAATGAAGCTTACTACGCTGAAAACAAGCATAACGTTTTCTGGGTGCATGAATTTTTTCAGATTTTTTTTATTAATTTAAATTGGTCAAACGACGGCTGGACATGCACAGGTATCCCTGGTTTACGGAAAACGGATAACAAAACAACATTTACAGACGAAGGAAGGATTAAAAGTGCAAACCAATCATTCATCGATAGCAAGGATTCATCTCGCATAGCACCGATGTCTCACAAATAACTTCAGAATATTCTCAGCAATATCACCATGTGCGCAGACTGTTGCAGAATATTCTGACGATCTCTGCACTGAGACATTTGTGCTATTCATGGTTCAATTGTTCGATTTATGAGTACGCTCCCATTCAATAAGACATCCCAGTGAACACTTATGAGAGGAAGATTTTTGCCAATGTTATCATATTGATATCCGAATGGTATCATTTTTCTGAGATCTCAGAAAGAATTCTCCTAAAGAGTTCGTTTGGATAACATTCTGGCAATTTCTTATCTTCCTCAGAAATCGACGCCTCTGATAACATTCTGATATCTTTATGTTAACCTTCTGAAAGGTCTATCTGACCTCTTACACATATTCAGGAGATCTCTGAGAGCTCCGGATGATAACATATTGTTCACTGGGATCTTCCTCTCAGTAGCTTGCATAGAATCTTTCTCTATACTTCGATCATTTGTGGAGTTTGAATCGCACCCAGAAAAAGTGTTCACTCGAATATGAACCTATTAGACATTTCATTACATCCAATAAAATTCTACTTGATTCAAATGAATTTTATTCCGGATGAAATGAATAAGATTTTAATTAATTCATCTGATTTTATTATCATTAATTCATTTGATACAACTTCAACTCTAGTAGGTTCATATTTACAAAGCGATTCAGTTGATTCAAACAACGTTCAGTCAATCCAATTTTTTTGCCCATGCAGGTATCGCCAAGACTGAAAAAAATCCAAGCTTGTCCCAAGGTTGGCACATATGTCAGAAACAAACCTCCGTGAAGAACAATTGGCCCAATATTGTTCCATGATTTTCCCGTTGTTCTCAATGGATAGTCAGTCATAGTACACTTGTTTATATTCTTGAAATGGTCACTACATTTGGTACAAGCTTGGCACAAGTGTAAAAATCGAGCATTCGTTGAGAACAATTGTCCCAATATTGCTCACATGAGTGGCACAATGTTTATAAATATTGACTGAATTTTGAATTCACAATGGCTGAAGTCTCGGAGATAACCATCGGGCCAGGGCTGGCCCGATCTTCCTGCCATAATTAATCCTCCACACTATAGTGATGCATCAGTTTTTCGGATGGTTCGGGGGATTCCAATGTTGGACTCCGTACGGGATCAGATCATTATAAGATTTATGTTATGGTATTTCAGTAAGATGTTATTAGTTTAGTTTGAGCATAATTCAACAATAGAATAAAAATTGATTGAAATATCAAAGAACGCAAATTTTCCAATGATCATACAAGCTTCTCCCAGTCTTGTCAAATTTTTTCTATCATTTTAAGATAATTCATGTACGGTATTCTGAGGGAGCAAGTGATGAACTGAAATGTGAATCAATTACTTTTTTCATCCATATCTGCGATAAAAGTAGCATTGGTTCATGCTCGGTAAATGAATTGGATCGGGCCTGGCAAAACCACTGGCCCAAGCTTGTCCTGATCTTATCATTCCCAAGCCTGGGCCAAGTTCGGTAAATTGTTCAAGACAAGTCTCGGCAGGTCTTGTGCCAAGCTTGGTCCATCATTGGGCCATTGGTCTATACACACATGGGATACAAATATCAAATTTTCTCAGTGCAAGGGGTTTCGAAAATGATCATTACGTATTCCAGAGATTGATTCTATGTTCCGACCATTGCATGGAAAAATGTGATTCAGCTTCATCAGTTGAGCGATGATCTTTCATGCAGCTAAATGAGCAAGAAGATTGGAATTCTTTTTTAACAATGTCTGTTTGTTTCGAAGCGAATGATTTGAATGCAGTAATGAAATTTTGCACTTTTTGACCCTCAGATTTTGTGCACCTGACAAATTTATCTCAATTTTCAAGGAAGTTCTCGCTTGTTGAGTAAGAATGAATTTTGAGTAGTAACTGAGGATACCTCCACATGAATTCATGTTTGGTGTATGGCGTATAAGCCCGAGGACGAGGTTTTTGGTCTAGTACATCTCAACGATTTGAACACACTGGAAAAAATTGTTCTGTTGAAATGTGATCAACTAAAGATTATTGTTGTCTCGACAAAAATTTTGATGGGACAACAAAATTCTCTTGTCGATCAAATTTCAACAAAATATTTTTTTTCAGTGCAGTATTCTTACTCGTTCGAATTGAGTTTTGTTCTATTCAGATTGGAGATCTTCGCTCTCAAAGAGCGAGAATCTCATTCGCAAGAGTTACACGCTCACTTCTAGCCGTACAATTAATTATATCTTACCCTAAAAATTTGAGAAATTTGATATCGAATTGAAAACTTGTCATGAAAATTTTATCAGATGCTCAAAATTGGAGTGAATATAAAGATGATAGCAGAATAATTCTTAACCACTTCATATTTTCCTCAGCTACGGAAAACGGAAATTGGTGTGGGAGATCAATTCAAATATCCTGAAACCATTATAGACAGGGAAAAGTTCATAACTTCTCGTAAAGTGATAATAAAGCAATTCAAACCAGCCCCTGGAGTGACCGATGAAGACTTGGAGACCAGGCTCAGAAAAGTCTACGAGTTCCGTAAATTGTTAGTGCAGGTGAGTATCTCTTTGTCCTTGTTAACCCACCTTGCTACCCTGAAAACACGATTTGTTTCAGCGTAACAAAGTGGGAAAGCAGAGAAACTTTTTGGTGGCTGAAATAGAATTTGTTTAGGATGAACAAAAGTGTCTTTGCGTTCCAATTTTGTTACGCTCGAACAAATCGTGTTTGCAGTGTAAGGCGCACACTTTCATCGACATGCAGGATGAGGAACACATATATGTGAATTCCAACGTAATTCCAAGGAATCAGGCCGTTGTAAGCAACTACGTAAACAAGGGTCATGCGATCATGACTTCCAAGTTGGCCTTGAGCAAAGGTGCACTGAAAACACAGTTTGTTCCGACCAAACAAAATTTTGGTTGAAATGAACGCAAAGCCACTTTTTGGTTGGCTGAAATAAAATTTATTTGGGGTGAACAAAATTTGGTTCACAATAATTAAGGCTTTCATACACACAAATAAATTTTGTTTATCCTAAATAAATTTTATTTCAGTCAACCAAAAAGTTTCTTTGCGTTCATTTCATCCAAAGCTTTGTTCCGCCGGAACAAACGTTTTCTCAGTGCGGTGAAACGTAACTTCAACAGGTCTGCAGTTTCAATTTAAGAGTGATGACCGGGAGGAGGAGGGATGGAAAAAATTTCAATGCATAATCCAATTCTATTTGAAAGGTGCAATGCACTTCTGTATTACGAGTGTCCTATGGATAGCGGATTATCGACAGTTAAATTCATTGCTAACTCGTTCAGAAAACTTAATTCCAACAAGTTCGAGAGGTGGTGCATTCCTAAATCTTGAAAATCGAGGAATTCATTAGCTGCCCGAGTAGAAATTTGGTAAGGCCAACGTCGGGGCTTTATGAGGCGAATAGCTTACCTCATAAAGCCTCGACGTTGGCCTTACCAAATTTCTACTCGGGTGTGGAGTACTCCACACCTTGTATTCTAGCAGGTGTGGAGAACTCCACAGCTCCACATACGTTTAGCCACCCCTGGCCTTGAGTTTGAATTCATCTCACTGAGGATATTTGGTAATTTTGGTTCAAATCATTTTATCTGTTCAGTACGCCTGGGAAAGAACGATGTAGGGTCGAGTAGATCCGAATTACTCAAAATTTCACCTCAATTAATTGAAATTCGCGTGCATCAATTACCTATTTCCTTCTCCTTCAGATGGTTTCTAAGAATTTTGTATCTTCGGAAAGAATTAATTAGATCTATGTGAATTCAAATGGATCTCAATCGATCTGAAGAGCATCAATTTTCTCATTTTTTTTTTAGATTCACGTGGATATAATCCATTAGATCTAAATCAATTTTCTCCCGGGTGTTTATATCTCTTGGTGATCAGAAACAGGTTGTAGATCATTGTGATCATGAATGTTCTAACCAGGTCCATTTTCTATCAGTACAATACCTGGTTAACATGCGGTCACAAAGTGACGCACATACGAATCAGATTTTGTAGACAGATTCTTGCGCACACAAAGGAGAACCGCTAAATGTTAGATAGAAATCAACTGGATTTGTTGGGTACAAAAGGTTTCGATTTATACTAACAGTAGACTCTTTTCACAGATAAGTTACGATACAGATGATGAGGAAACTGAAATGACATATGGAGAATGGGCCGAATTACTCGGTCATCCAACTGCGTATACTTGGCTGGTATGTGAGAAATATTTTGTCCTCATTATTCTCAGCAATTAAACTTACCGTACAGCACACTCATCGAGCTTGCACCTAGTATTCTGGTGGGATGAAGGCGAAACATCGGTGAAGAAAAGGGATTCGTGGAAATGAGGCAGAAATAAGATAGTGTCTTCCTTGGGACGTCCCAGGTAGAAGTTTACTATAGGCGTTGGGCTGGTGCAAGGCTCCCCAAGATGGGCCGAGCCTAGGTTACCTAGCCTGGTGCAATTCTGAAATAATAACATCATTTGAGCCTCAGCTCAATAGTTTCTACAATCAAGACCAAACATTGGGGATAGGGTTGTAACAGCATTTGTCATCAATAGCAAACAATAGAACAATTTGTTCGTCAGGGAAGAGGCAACATTGTCGTAATCTTGCGTCACTTTTATTTTTCATTGTAGTTGAAAATGCAAAAAAAACATCTATTCACAATAATTTCTGTGTGAACGAAATCAATGATGGAGAATTCCGAAAAGTTCAACAAATAATTCGTCTGATCAGTTTAAACTGATGAATGATGAAAATCCGGTGGTTCTGGCATGGAGTAGGCGCGTCCTAGAACAGATGAAGAATTCTTCCTGTCATGGAATCTTCAGAAAAGACTTATACATTCATTGAATGCTTGGTTTGCCACTCGCAAGAAACAAGCAACACTCTGGTGAGCGTTATTACAATTTGAAAAGGGAGTTTCATCCCGGATCAAGCTATCGCTGAAGTTGAGCCAAACTACCGCTCAAGCTGGACAAAACCATCGCTCAAGCTGTGGGCCAAGCTCCCGCCCATACTTGGTGCAACATGAAAATTCAATGTCAACCAGGGTTGTCTAATCCCGAAGAGAACATGGAGCTTCAGCGAACGTTCAGATCAGATGTGTATAGATCGGGCTGAAGCTTCATTAGAATTAACTTTTAGATTCACAAACGTTTGACAGAGGTTCTACGCAGTGATGCCAGCATTTGGTCGACCGAGTAGATTTTCCCTCTCCGTCACATCTGTGTGTATAGAAATGTCACACACACAATCAAACCTCCGACAAAAGAAATTTGATTGTATACAGCGTGATGGAGGGGGAAAATCCACTCGGTCGACCGAATGCTGGCATCACTGGTTCTACGGACGTTGAAATGTCCACCTCGAAATAGGTTCAGGAAACATAGATGGAACGTTTGCTGAAGGTGTATCGGAGGTTTGACGAAGCTTCACAAAAATATCTATACTTATATTAATTTTGATCGATTTATGTGAAAAATAAATTGAATCATAAACATGAATTATTATAAATTATTCTAAGTATAGATATTTCTGTGAAGCTTCCTCAAACCTTCGATGAACCTTCAATGAACGATCCATCTATGTTGCCTGAAAATATTTTGAGGTGGACATTTCAACGTTTGTAGTACCTTTGACAAACGTTTGTGAATCTAAAAGTTAGCTTTCATGAACCTTCAATCCGATCTATACAGATCTCATTTGAACGTTCGCTGAAGCTTTATGTTCTCTTCGGGATGCTCGGGACCGGTGTTCCGCCATGCGCTAAAGACCCTGGTGTGAAACTAGTTTTTTTCTCCAGACAATATTGGTTGGAGATGGGCCAGGTGTGGCGCAGCCTCCCTGGGAGAAATATTCTGAGAGACTGACTTTCCAATGGCGTTTACTATAAAACATAGTGAATTTGATCATGTTTCTATTTTCTCGTTATAGTAAATTTGATCGTAAGTTCAGTCTGTTCCTCGGTTGTAAAATGCCCATAGTAAATTTAACTACAAATTTTTCTACGTGCAGCTTTGACTATCAGTTATATTCTATCGTTGGTATTGGCGAAACCTGAAGATTTTCATATGGAATTGTAGTCTTGACGTCACTTCTTTACTGGGCCACTATTCTCCCACCTAAATTCTACGTGAGGGCAACGTAGCCCATCGGTAGTGTTACTTTATGAGGAGAATACTTGTGACGATATTTCATAAATATCCGGAATATGTGTTCGAGAAACCAGAAATTAAATGATCCAATTTAATGGAATTGAACACGATTTAGCATAAATATTTTTGTTTCTATACGATAATTGAAGATTCATTGGGTTTCTATAACCAAGATAATCTATATGTATGTAATTTCAGATTCATTTTTGAAGATTTTGTCAATTCATATTGTTGAAAATCAATGAATTTGATGTCGAAAAAATTTTCTTTGGAAATTCATCCCAATGGATTTCTATAATGTACGTGTTAATATACATATTGATATATACATTCCTTTTTTTTATGAATCCAATGGAACATCAGAGACCCTGGAGTCAGAAGACTTTTGAACTTTATGGCTCTGAATCTGAATTATTGCTCAAAACGCATACATTCTTGGCGAAATCAAGGGATTATTTTGAAGCACTTGGCAACTTATTACGGAAGAATAATTTGGAGACAATTCGTAAATATATTTCTTATATTTTATCATTCGAATCATTATTCGCCACCCCACGCACCCTGTTAAAAAGTTCTGTTATTCTACTGAGAAGTCCTTCGGTAATTTAGAAAGCACTGAAATACGGTGAATTGACCACATTTTGGGGAAATTATTATTCTTATGATTCGATTATCATTTCTTGGACCATTATTACACTATCATGTGGTAAACGGAACTATACTCCCAAGTTTTTGAAAAATTCACTTTCCGAGCTGTGAATTTTACGCTTTTCTCCCTTCAATGTGGGATAGAGCGGTTTTTTCCATATCTTCCTGTTTTATACCATTTTATGGTATTTTTCAACATTCGAACGTGATGTTTCCGAAGCATGTGTTTGGAAGGAGTCAAAATGATGACATTATTTCACTCCAAGGGTTAATGTAACATTTACAATCGTGTCTTTAATCTCATGTCGATTCACGTCTGTCTACTGTGGTGCAAATCTGACATTTCAAACTCGTTTGGACATGCATGGGTTCAATATCGGCCTAAGACTATTCACACAAACCAATATTGTTTAAAAACTGTCCAACAGTTAGTTCTAGTTGGAAAACACTGAATTACCTTGAATAGAAACAATCGAAGGCCTGGGTTTAATAACTTACCGGGCCGCGGGGGCTCCAACACCCCTGGTGAAAATGGGAGCGAGGAGAAAGAGTAAGCGAAGCGTATGCTGAAGGGTAACAGAGACGTTAATGGAAAGTATACGAAGCTTGAATGGAAAGGATACAAAGAGTGTGTGAAACGGGAATTGAAACAAAGGAAGAGCGAAAAATTCAAGCAATTTAGACCAAAAAATTGAACCCTGTGGTGAGAATCGAACCGGTAACTTTCACTATGGGTAGGGTCTTATCCACTGAGCCATGGATCATCGTTGACATAGATTGCTGAAAGATGTTATTTGAAGTCAGAATAGGTATGACTTTTTTTGTCTCGTTTTACTGGCCTGCTGAATCAGATCCGAAACGTGTTCGAGCGCTCAGCGAGTTATTAAATCCAGGCCTTCAATTGTTCCCACCGATTTCCAGCGAATACAACTTTGCTTGTACTACCTGTTTATTTGTTGACTCCGGCAATTTCCTCATAAGCTCTATTACTGATTAATGATAATTTATCATTGTCCCTTCTGATAGTTAATCACCTTCAATTGGATTTTATCGAAAGAAATATCATCCACATTAGTCCGATTTTTCGATCGATGATTTTGGGAACTTCTGTACGTGACGAAATGCAACTAGAGCATAGGTGAGTGTGTGAAAAATTCTCCCTATCGAATTTTGGGGCTTCATTATTCTTCAATTCACTAAATTTCATAAAGGATTTCTAGATATCAATGTAGAAAGATTCTCAGAATTATATATAATTTATATAGAAATTATGTACAAGCTATATTGAGTTTTATATAAATCATATACAATTTGAAAAACTTTCCCACATGGATGTATTTTAATAAACTTGAAACCATCAATTTTAAAAAATGGATATCTTCTTATAGAAAAATTTTCAAAACTATATAAAATTCATATAAAATTGTATACAACTTATATATAAATTATATATGAATTACATGTCATGCTGAAAGTTTTCAACTCGGGTAGAGGTGTGCGTGTACTCGATTTTGTCAGGTTCTTCACAAGTGGGTCTTCTTGTTTCGTTATTATCAGCATATTCAGATTACGCGAGAAGGTTTTTCTAAAAGACAAGTCCATCCATCCTTTCATTCATTCATTCAAACAGTATTCAGGAAGTATTTGTGTAATATCCATTAAACAAGTCATCGATAATATTCTTTCTTCCCAATTTATTCATTTAGGAGGGATGTTTGCGTTCAAGATCATTCGATGAAACATTTACTTGCTGCTCTGTACATGATACAATGGATACCAACAGAACATTTGGACAAGGTAAATGAAAGTATAAGAAAGATCACTGTTACGTAACAAATTTATAACAACATTCATGAGGATCATTTCTCCCACTGTAAAATTCATCTAAGACTCCATAGATCGATTTCAAAGGTCTTGGTTTTGTGATTCTTTTGAAACAATATTTATGGGATCTCATGAGAATTTTACGAGGAGTAATAAGATTCAATTCGTCACTCTAAACTCCACCTATCGAAGTCTTTCAACATATATCTTCAAATCCAATACTATCTGTCAAAGCCTAATGCTTGCTCATGAGTTAAGAGAGAAAATATCTCTATAAACTTTTTTTGGTGAAATTAAATCAGCAAACATTTTCTTCAAGCACTATTCGTAAATCGAGTAATGCTTTCCTTTGATTTATCTTTCTTCGGACGAACATCAGTTTCATTGTATGGAGGATCTCCCATCGCGTACCTCTGAATCCAACCACTAACGATTATAATTCTGGAATAAACACTCATCATTGTATTTTTCTTTCTTCCTGTAAGATACCAGACATGGCTCAGCGGCTGAACATCAAAGCGATGGAGACAGTAATTCGGCCGAATCGCTACCAAAATGCGAGACTTTCGTTTGTAAAGAAACTAAACGACGTAGAGCTAATAACTCCTTGGCTCGATTGGTACACCAGCAAGGGTTTCGAAAGTTATTATGGAGATGTAAGAATTCGTCACAATTCGAGCCATTGGTGTAGCGTAACTATATAAAATTTTAAACTTGAACAAAGTTCCTAGCTTATGCGTGTTAAGTCTCCATACTTCTTTCCTGCTTTGGTTATGGGTTGATGAAGAAGTAAGGAAAACACAAGTGAACATTTTTCCCCTCAACATTTCAAACATTCATTATGTTCTCTAAATGATATCAAAAAGTTCTCCAATGCGTCGATTTTCGGCAAGCTTTTAGATGACTTTTATATGAGCTCTAGAAGTTATCAGAAAGTCATCTGAGTTAACTCTCTGATAACTTCTAGAGCTCATATGAAAGTCATCTAAAAGTTTGCCGAAAATCGACGCATTAGAGAACTTTCTGATATCATTTAGAGAACATAATGAATGTTTGGAATGTTGAGGGGAAAAATGTTCACTAGGGGATATCAGAAAAAGAAGGATGAAGAAACCTTTTTCAAAATGGATGTTTATCAGGGATCGACGAGCGATAGATTCTGCAAGCAAGACCAATAAAACAATCCTCCAAGTTAGCTGGAAGAAATTGCGCATGACGAAGTGTTCGAAGATTTCCTTAATTTGTGTTTCGATAGTCTGAAAAATATGAAATTTAATCCAGTTTCGTCAGACTTTCTTCACAACGCAATTTCGCACCTATTGGTCTGAAAAGAAAGGAAAAGACTCTCAAAAATCGTCGGAAACTCTGGAAAAAGTCTGTGGAGGATAGTCCAGATGTATCAGATCACATACATTGAAAAATTTATGGGTTGCCAGAGTTTGTCAAAGTTTTTCACATTTTTGCAGAGAAAATATTGTCCTTCAAAAAGATTATTCATGGTTTTGAAGACATTTTTCAACGAAATATTTTCGTACGGGATATACATTATGTACACTGTTAAAAACAACTGGACTTTTCCGGTACGCAGGAACTGGACGATTTCTGTTCATGACGAATTTTTCAGCTTACGTACAAGAAATTTCCTGTTGGACTGGAATTTTTCCGTATTTTACATGAAAATTCATGTATTTTACTTCAATTTTCCAGTATAAATACAAGAATTTTCTAATAAGTGTGTAAGTTTGAATGTAATTTTTCAGTACAAATGTACAGGTTAATTGCTTCCAGTACGGTACTGGAATTTTCCCGAAGTTTTTTTTCACAGTGTCATTATCCATACTTTCATGGTCTATCGCTGGTTGATCTCCCCCAAACCGATTTGTTTTCACCTGGCAAACATTCAATTTCGAGTACCGATGCGTATCAACTCGACAAATTTGGAGTCATCGATAACTCATTTCGAATAATGATTCAACGATGTTGATGATTCATTGGTTCATCTTTGTTGGATTCTTGATTGTTCCAAATATGAGACTTTGACCACTCGTGCACCGTGAACAAAAAAATTCCTCCTAAAAATTCAGAAAATTTCACTAATTTTGTTACAGCTACTTTGTTCTGAATTTTCAGCAAACTTTTGCTGACTCTTCAAAATACACTGCGAGATTTAGTTGGATTTTCAGAGGGAATTTTTTTTACCATGTCCCTGTAAAAATTCGCTCGAAATGCGCGAAAAATCTCGACAACCCAGCCAGTGAATTTCAGTCAAGGTGCGTTGGGTTCTTGAGAATTCTTCATCTGAAACATCTATGTGTTCTATTTCAGAGAATCGATCGGGCTATCGAGAGTCATTACATGAATATGTTGACTAGTAAAATGTGTATTTTTAACAAGCAGGCTACTGAGAGTCCTTCAATATACGGCGAATTAATGTGAGTGATTTTTTCCGATTTCGAATAGTTGTTGGTCCAATGCATAGAGTATTACAGTGCATAGTTTTTCATTTGATAGAGGTAAACTGTATTCAAAAGTTAAATTACGTCGCGAATTATCACTTTTCTGATCACGTTCACGTTGAACACAACAACTTTTTACTGTACCATCTACAAAAATTTTGTTTTCATTCCAACTCATTTTCTAAAACTTTTTGAAAATATCAGTCCTTTGATCTTCGTTGAATTCAAAACATTTGAGATAAGTTTTTTTACTCAGAGCACAATGACAAATTGGTTTCAATTTTCTTGCTTTTTTAGTGACGTCATAATTCCGGCCTCGGTCATCATTTTCTCTATCTGCATAGTTCCGCCCATGTTGCCCGTTGAGTTTATTTTCATTACTTTCCCAATTCATTTTATTCACAGCACGCTTTTTACATCTTTCCCTGGTGATGTTGATCAAGTTCAAGGCACGTGGAGAATGATATTTCTCAACAAAAAATACAGAAAACGATTTTCGCGAAAAAGTGGAGTTAGACACTTTTCTACTGAGAGCGTCGATATTTGAATGTTCTATGGACATCTATAGAATATTCCAAACATCTTTGCGCTACTAAGTTAATTCATTAAACGCACAGCTCCAGTAGTCACAGTGAGGAGAAATCATCGAGATAACGTCCACACAACATTTTTCCATTCTTCTGTCGAATAATTTAAAAATATGTTTCAAAGATATGTGAAAGATGTCTGAAGTAACATTGAAAATGTCTTCCAAATATCTTTTTCAAGGCTCCTTTAAGACATATTTGACAGTGTTGTGGAGAAATTCCACAAAAAATTTGTTAGGACCTTCACTTTCAATTTTTAGGAATAACAACATTAGAAGTAGATTAAGTGGAATGTGGAATCTCAGTGAACATTTTAGACTCTCTTTGATGAAAACAAAGCGTCGGAGCGTCACGAAAACGTAAACCAAGAGTCATTTAAGCGTAAGAGAGAGTCAACTAGATGTGATGTAGGAAACAATTGGAACATTTTCACGCTTCATGTGTTTCAATATCCGCTTCCTTCGCTTTCGGATTTTCACCAGGGTTAGGATATTTTTAGATAGTTTTTAGACGTCTTCCGCAAAACGAATTTCATACGACGTTCAGTCTAAAACTTATTCACCAATTTTAGGCCAGACTTCTGAAATCTGTTTCGATGGAATGACCAGATACAAAATGCTTACTAGAGTTCAAATGAAAGAGTGCAACTCTAAGTATAAATTATAATGAATTTTATATTACAGGGATGATCCATTCAATCTTTTTGCAACTCAACCAATATATTTGTACCGCAGTCATAGTATATGTAAGTATTTATTTGATTCCCGATTCAGGATAGATGGGAAGGATAGGTTTAACAGTCTCCTGCTGATTCATACCCATATAGCACAAATGTCTCAGTAATATCTCCAGAATATTCTGACAATATGACAATGTCTCCAGAATGTTGCAGAATATTCTGGAGGTATTACTGAAACATTTGGGCTATGTGGGTAGACGTCGATGTAGTTTGAACATTTCTTGATTCATTTTTGTGAGACCTTGTAACTAAAAATTCGAACGAAAGTTGTTCGATTTCTTCGGAGGGCTGATCAAACCGCGGTAGATAAGATTTTCCCATATTCCATGTTTGAGAACTATCCCCGGCACACTGTAAAAAATAATCGTGGAATTTTGCTCCAAAAAATGGTGGCAGCAAAGTTCCTCCACAGGTGGGGAATTTTTTAACATAATTTGGTGAAAGTTGCCCTCATTTGTGGAAGATTCAACACCCAAAAAACAAAGTGATTCCTCAAAGTGGTGGAAAAATCCCTCATTTGTGATGGAAAAACAACTCCCCCACGATAAGGGGACGAAATCCACCAATGTGAAGAACAATTCCCCACATTTTTTACAGTGTGTAGATTGAACTTGAGCGCTAGATTGCCGCAAGACTTACCAAGATGGAATTATGCGCATTCAACCTATTTTACTGATGATCGATTTTCCCACACTGAGAAAAGTTTGGTACTTGTCCTGCCATTTCAATGGGATGCAGCATTTGTACGCTGTAAAAAATTTCTATGGAAAAATTCCGATATGTTTATGTGGAGTGATTAACAAATACATGCGTTAGGAATTTCCCGAACTTTGCCGGAAATTTACTGTGAAATGTTGGGGAAAATTCCATGAAGTTTGGAATTTTTGAATGAATTTTTGGGAAATTTCATAACAATGTACCTAAAAATTCGCTGCCACAGCTAACTGGATTGCTGAAAGAGTAACATGATTAATCCAAGTAACAAATTTGTGGCTGAATCAATAAAACTTTTGGTATCATGTACAGAAAAGCAACCAACTTTTGCTGGAGGATCGTACATTTTTTTGCTTCGACCGCTGAAAGCGGCGATAGCAAATAGATTGTTGTCATAGGAAAAAATTTGCTGATCCAGCAGGAACAGGTTTCGCTATTAGATGACCATTCCGAAAAGAAATAAAATCACCAAATCGGGCGCAAGAGTTGCACACATGTACGTTCAACTTCAATTATGTTCAACATCTGAGCCAGATTTGGCGTGGGAGTCGTTCCAAATCTTACATACGAACGTTGTGCTTCATTGGAATAACAGATTCAGCACCAAACTTTTTTCAGTGCAGTAGGAGAAGAAATCTATTCTCAATCTGAAATTATCATTTAGAATCTAAATTTTCAGTTGTGCCGTTTGGAGTGACAGAGTATCCATTCTTCGATGACACCTTGCCCCAGTAAGTGAAGATCTGATATTATTATGACGATTATTATCCTTTTAGTACACAACAGATATTCACAAATTGCGTGACAATTTCGATGGGTTCAATATGTAGCCCAAGTAATTGAAAACTTGAATCATTCCTCTACATGCAAAAATTCCCAATACATTTTCTCTGAATCGTTTTATAGGTACGTGAATTATGCCCGATTGGGATTTCTCATAGCTCGTGAAATGATGCGGGCGTTGGATTCGAAAGGTTAAGGTTTGAGATTTGGTTTTGGTGAGAAATTCAGAAATAATTGATACGATCATCTCAATTCCAGGTTGGTTATTGGATTCCGAATCGTTTGTAATGGAGTGGCCAGAAACAACGGTGGCGACTTATGAGAAAAACCTTCATTGTTTTTATCAGATAGATTCTTGCTCTATGGAAGGATCACAGAGTCCGGTACGAGAGAATTTTTTGATCTCAAGAGTTACAGTGCCGGATTTACATATAGGCGAACTCGGCGGATGCTGGGGGCCTTGCCTATCAGTAGGATTTGGAAACAACTATATGTTTATCAATTGGAATCAATGATTACTAAAAAAAAAAAACGAATGGAGAAATCCATAAGAGGGCCTCTTTTCAGGATTCCGCCGGGGGCCCCGAACCATATAAACCCGGCACTGAAGAGTTACAAACAAGGACTATTGTCGAAGCAATAGAGAAATATAGTTAGATGATTGTGATTCTGTGAAACAATATAATTCGTGGGAACCGGAGTTTTTCATTCCAATGAGATTCAACTCCTGCTAACGAGCCCTGTTGATATTCTAGAAATATATGCAATTCAATGATTCGATTTGTGCGATTTAATTCGATGAGTTGAGGAGTATTTGCCAAAACAATCAGATCTCTCAATAGAATCTATTCGTGGGGGGAGAATTTGATTAACATGTCACGATCCTGGTGAAAAAGATCCTTCGAATCTTATTAGAAAAAAATTGGGTGATAGGGAATAAAGTGTGCTTTTGTCAGTTAACCTGTTATTTCTTATTACCTTTATCAAAATCAAATGTTTGAAATTCAATAGGAAAATATGTGGAAGCCCATTGAGTCCTATCAGTTATTTCATCACTTAACCTCTCTTCGTGAAATATGAATTACGAGTATTTGGTAACGAATAATTCATTCCAAGAAATGCTAATCTTAATGATTAACGATTGACTAACGGAAATAGACCGTGTTTCCAATGATATAGAATAATTATTAAAAAACAAAGGTCCGATTCCAAAGCTCAGAACTGTGATAAGAACCCATCATTTAAATTGAGTAACTGTTATTCATTCTAGCTCTTTTATAATTCATGAATTCATTATTCTCATTCCGACTCATGAATCGTCAATAATGCCATCTCGTGAACTGCGGAATAAGTTTTTGTTTGTTTTCATCCGTTTCCATAGGACTAATTTTATCAAGGATATCAGCATTAGGAAGGATTTTAATTAATCTCAAGAGTAACAGTACCATAGAAACAAATGAAAATAACCGACACCTTCTCCCATCGATCACAAGATGTCACTTTTTTCATAATGCATCCCTCGTGGAAATATATCTACGCCAAATTACGCCAAAAAGTACGAATAATTACGCGGAATTAGGCTTACCTGCATGGCATGAAAAGTTGTAAAATAACGTAGAAAAATATACGTGGTGTAATGCAGAAGTACGCCAGACTACGACACGGGGCTGGAAGAGCGTAATTTTGGAGTAGTCAGGAGTATAACCGACAAAAGATGAGCATGTGTTTGAGTACGAGTATAAAGAATATAAGAATATTCAAGAATACGATGACACCAATTTCACTGAGGGACGGACTTATGCGTAGAATTTAGTAGAAAGCTCGGGTTTTTACAACTTCTTACGAATTTTTACAGCCGTGTAGGAACTTTGAAAACTCTTCACCACGAAAACGTGAACAAGAAGCAGATTGATTGGAGACTACGAATTCCTACGAACAACCAAAATTTTTGATACCGAGATTTTTCGTTCGTCCCGTTGCGGAGACATAGTGTTTCATAGATTTTTTTAGAACTTTCTTTTGATAATTTGCATTTCATACGCATTTCCAAGAATTTCTACGACTGTGTCGGGACTTTGAGAACTTCCCACGGCGGGACGCGAACATGGAACCAATTGTTTGGAAACTAGGGATTTCTACGAGAAACTAAGATCATCATCGGCATGAGTGATCGTTCATCCCACTGCACTGACGTACTTATCCGTAGATTCTCTTAGAAAATTCTATTTTCTACGCATTTCCAAGAATTCTTACGACCCAGTGGGGACTTTGAGAACTTTTCACGATGGAACGCGAATATGCAACCAATTGCGTGGAAACTACGAATTTCTACGAAGAACTAAGGAAATGCGTAGTTTTTCGTAGTTGGGTATATTCTACATTTGTCGTAGATCAACGTGGGAAGTAGTACTTCTCATCGATGTGAAGTACTTGTACTTGAAAAGGCGTAGTTTTTCGTAATTTTGCATTTTTTACTTTTGGCGTAGATTGTTGTAAAAGGTAAAAATTTCCATCCATTCTTAAAACTATAACTTGAAAAGGCATAAATTGTGGTAGTTCTGAATAATTTGAAGTATTCGAGCGTGGAAAGTTGTAGTTTTCTAACTAATATCGAAGCACCGTAATTTACTATGCCAATCTACAGATGTGTTCGAAATGGCGGACTTAGGAGTAGTTTTGGGCGTAATTTGTCGTAAGTTTTGGCATAAAATGGTGTAGTTCTTGGCGTACTTTGACGTAGATATATTTCCACGAGGGATGCTTTAGAAAATAACTGATTTGAAGATTATAAATGAGCTTGAGTATAGCTACCGATTCATTAATTCTGAACTATGGGTTCTTATCGCAGTGTTGAACTGCAAAAGTGAACCTTCAATTCGTGGGGCGACACGAGATATTTGAAAATCGATTCCAAGTACAACGCTCTTGAAAATTTATTAATGAAAAAATTATTTGAGTTTGAATGTAATGAGATTTAAGTGCATTTCCCTTTGAATCTGTTCATTATTGATTTTTATTCTAAGAGCTGAATGATAATGATCATCCCATACAGGGCAGTCGTCAAAGAATTACGTCGCATCTCTGTAGAATTGAGGGAGAAGAAAGGGAGCGGTGGATATAACGTGTTACGATGGAGAAGCAACGTTGAGGCAACGGAGAAATTTCTGGGCTGCTTTTTCGGGTGGACATTTCTCCGTTGTCTCTACGCTGCTTCTCCGTCGTACCACGCTGTATCCACCGATCCTTTTTTTCTCCCTGAATTCCACGGAGATGCGACGTAGGTGTCCTGTGTGGAATAGGAAATAAGGTGGAAATGACAAAAGCACACCGTATTTCCTGTTACTTATTCTTGTTCTCGTAGGATTTAAGGGGTATTTTTCACCATAGAAGTTTGAAATATCAAGCTTCTGTGTACGAAGTGTGGTAACATGCGTGGATGTTTGGGAATTGCAAAATTGTTTGCCACTGACCCAGTACCGTTGCCAACGTTGACAATACTGGCAGTTTTTGACATTGGTTGATCACCAATTCTGCGCTCAGTCAGTTCTCCACAAATCCGGGTATCTGATACATTTCCCCAACCTTGTTTTGGTACTGGCGCAGCTGCGGCTAACTACAGGAGCCAAGTTTCCATGAGCATGATTTCAATTTTGATGATGTACCAATTCAGTAATGAGTCCTTGACCTACCAACTTTGGCACATTATCGTCTACTTGAAATATTCAGTGACTCCTCCAACTCTGATTGAGTACTGATATAATAATGCTTCATTGAAGTAATCAGTTTTCCAAAAAGATGAATTCAACTCCCATCCATTACCAATTATCTATTGGAACAACTTTGCATAGTTCCTGGTACAGTATCGTTTGTTTGTGGCAAGTTACCGTGGAATTCACTCTGGTTCGGTACTGGGGCAGTTTCGATTCTGTATCAACTGGGTATTATCCAAACACTTATGACTTCAAGACTGATTTTAGATTGTCTATCTATGCAAACCAATAAATACTCTCTAGAAATAAATTGAACAGTTGATGTCAGTTGAAAACAATAAAAATTCTGAATAAAAACAATTATTTTTGTGAATTTTGGCGAATACAATCTGGTTCGTGTTCGGAAATTTTTCACCTATGACAATTTTCATACGAACAAGTATGAATTCGAACATTGAATTCGAACATTGGGTTGCAATGAAAAAACAAGTACATTTGAAAAAAAACGGTGTAAAGTTGCTACGACCCTGTTACAAAAATCCAGCTGGGATTCCAGATCCGAAATTTACCTGCGTTGTCAGCTGAGACTCCACCTGGAATCAAGAATCCCAACTGGGTTCCATGTGAGATTTCCAATTCCAACTGGGATCAGAAATTCCAACTGAAATCTCACGTTGGAATTGAGATTCCAGCCGGGATTCCATCTGGAAATAGGAATCCCAGCTGGAAACGTCGGTGAATTTCGGAGCTGGAATCAACGGCGAATCCCAACTGGATTTTTGTGACAGGGGACTCTACTGTAAGAGTTATGTTAGCTTGGGTTCTTGTGTGTCAACTAAAAACCTTCTTTCAACCTCCCCACAAGCTTAAGCCGACCTTTTAACCTCAGAGCATTGCTAAATTGTTGTCTCAAAAGGATTAACCCCAGGTAGGCCCCTGTTGATCTTTCACAAGATTTTATCATCATTTTCTGTTGATTCCAAACAATAAAAAAGGATTGTAAATGCATTCATCGTTATTCCTCCATTTAATGAGACTAATGATCATTATTTACAGATTAAAGTAGCTTACGTGAGTGATAAAAAGATGACAGACGCTATGGGCCTCGAAATCGCATACAATACATATCAGGAGCTAGGATTGAAAGAAGAAGTTCCTGTAGAGCAGATGAAGAGTCCAGAACAGATGTTTTTCCACATATGGGGAACGGTGAGTTCCAACATAAGCAATTAAAATTTTCATGAAATCACTTGGATATCGAGACCATTATATTTAGCTGTGATATTTCTGCTTTGAAAGCCACCCTTACGAACAATGATTATTCATTGGTTTCCTATACTGACTCTGCAATGCTGCTGAAGAACCGTTACTGGCCCTTTGAAACGTCTGCAGTCTTGTTCGCTGCAGGGACGGGAATTTATGTACTCCGAGAGTACTTTTTTTGTGTAAAAAATGTCTTCAAAGTAAAATATGAGGTCAAAAAAAATATTCCCCACTAAAAGTACTTACAAATTATAAAAATGCCCATCTCTAGATTGCTGAGTCATTTCTTGCTGTTATGTTGGGAGAAGTCTCCCAGCAGTTTATCTTTACATTTTCATACCTCATTTCTGCTTGATGTTTCAGTTTTCCTGTCATGTATACCTGCAGAATGTTTCCAAATCACGGTGGTCAGGCAAACATCCGTTTCTTCTCCCAGATGAGAGGTTGAATTCGGCGGTAGCACATGTAACCGACTTCTTCACCGTTATGAACTGTACGAAAAAGGATCCAATGCGCAGTAAGAAACGTTGCAATATGTGGGATGCCGAGTGATCTGCTCCCCAATGATATACGTCGATGTACTCATGAATTCACCAAGTATCGAGTTGTACAACCTGTATTGGTTTTTGAAAAATATATCTATATGTAACATGGAATACATTTTATTGAATTTCTTTTTCACGTCTGTTTTGGCTCTTCTTACCCTGTTTAGTGAACCCAATGGGTATTAATCAATTTTCATTGGAATTATCTACGTTTAATCCGAATGAATGGGAATTTTTTCACCAGGGTAAACAATTCAATCCATCCCCATAAACTCCCAAAACAAACGTAACGAGTAGTAATCGGTTCCAATTGAACTTCTGTCTTTTCTGTTAGCATTTAGAGAACATATTGAATGTTCGAAATGTTGAGGGGAGAAATGTTTACTGGGAGGTCTCAGACACGTCTTTTCGATATCTAATCTGTAAATTCTCCCTAGTGGCAATAATTTTTCTTCAAAAGGACCTTCAAAGTCTGCTCCCTCGCTGGCTTTCGGGTCTGTCGAAAGAAACTTACGATAGTAATCCTGCAAAAAGTATCTGTTTCAAATCTATTGAGATTTTATATCACTGGAAAATTACGTAAAAGTTTCATATCTCACATCGTATTTTTGAAAGTAAAAACCAGAATGAATCTGCAACGCATTTTCTTATCCAGACCTATTTTCGTAATTTCGTGTCAACGGATAAAAGGCCGTTCATAAACTACTTAGCCCTGTTTTTGTGACTGTTTGAGCCACTCTCTTCCCATGTAGCTTTATTGTGGCCATTCTTTGAACACCCCTCCAACCCTGTAGGAACGTAGTTTTTTACTCACAACTGAATTAATTTCAATCAAATGAATTCTTATCCAAATATGATATGAATAAAATTTCAATCAAAGATTTATTTTATTGAAATAAGATATCTCTCATTTCAAATGAAATTTATTCGAATCAAGAAGGATCTTATTGGATTAAATTTAATATCTATCCAGGTTATATTCAAATGTATCATTCTTCTGGATGTTCATATAGAATTTCCTTCCAAGTACAAGATGAATGAAAAACTATATAGCTTGGAATCGACCCCCCCCCCATCTTACCCCTCCTTCCCCCTTCATTGACCACGTAGTTTATGAACGACCCCTGAGTAGACAAGTGGGCGAGCAGACTTTGAAGGTTCGGTTGGAAAAAAATCATTGTCACTAGAGTGAAAGAGTGAAAAATGAAACTAGAAATTCTACTGGAAAATTTCAAAAGCTTAATTTTGGCTGTTACAATACGTGTTTGAGATATTGTGCTCTTTGACTTACTTTAAATAAAATCTCACTCAGAGGAAATTTCATTATAATATACAGGGCGTCCCATTTGAAACAGGACAGCTGAATAACTCTTCAGGGAATGGAGGGGGAAAAAAATTGTTCAGATAAAAGTTGTAGGGTTCGAAAGGGGCCATAAGATGGTGACCTTGAATTTGACCTTGAGGTCAATTTTGAGCATAATTGATGGTCAAAGTATGTTTTTTCAAATGGAAAACCCTACGTTTGACCTCAGAAATGGAAAGAGCGGAAAATTTTACGTCCGAATATGTTAACATATCAGGTCATTTAGAGGTCATTTGGAGGTCAAAAAACCATTTTCTATGGATTTTCACGGAAAAGCCTCAAACGAGTTGTTTCTCTGACCAAAGTTATCAAAGTTAAAGTGAAACCCCACGTTTCGACCTTGAATTCGACCTTGAGAACGATAATGAATGCCAAATTTGAAACAATAATTAAAAAATTATTTATTTTTCCAGTTCGTCGTTTTATAATTACAGATGGCACAAATCCGTTGACGGGTAAGACACACTTATTGCAGGAGATGTTCGAATTGACCGCCATTTACTTCAATACATAACTCCAGCCGGCGTCGAAAGTTTCCAAGAACAGACTGAAAAACTTCTGCACGAATATTCGCAATTGCGTATCTGATGCGTTGTTGTAGATCCACAGGTGTTGTTGGTCGGTTGGTATAAACGACATTTTTTACGTAACCCCACGAATAAAAATCTAGAGGGGTGAGATCAGGAGTCTTGCCGGCCACAGTACAAATCCACCTCGACCAATCCAACGATTGGGGAAAAGGATATTTAGATAATCCCTCACACATCGAGCAAAGTGTGGTGGTGCACCGTTTTGCTGATACCACATCCTCTGCCTAGTTGCTAATGTCACATCTTCCATGAGAACTGGTAATTCATTCTGTAAAAACTGTAGATAATTAGGACCGTTAACAGTTCCATCAAAAAAATACGGCCCAATAACTTGATTGTCTAGAATTCCACACCAAACATTTATACTCCACCGATGCTGATGATCAACTTGTTGAGTCCAGTGCGGGTTTTGCGCTGACCAATAGTGGCTATTGTGACGATTTAACAAGCCAGTACTTTGAAACGTTGATTCATCACTGAAAAGAACATATCGAAAGAAATCGGGCGCTTCGTTCAACCTCTGTAAAGCCCAATGGCAAAAGTTAACCCGATTCTGTATCTCTTGTTGAGATAATTCTTGGGTCAGTGTGATGTGGTACGGATGATATTGAGCAGCTTGTAGAATTCTGTGTGCCGTACTGCGTGGAATACCCAAATCGCGTTCAATATCACGTAAACTAACATGAGGATTCATGTGTATTATTGCTAAAACAGCAACGCATCGAGGGTCGTTAAAGTTGAAACCTTGATTGTTTCGGCGTTGACCAATCCTTCCTTGTCGACAATTTCTTTCAACTTGGCGAATGACTTCTGGAGAAGGATGATGCTGCCGATCTCCAAACCGCTCTCTGTACAATCGTGACGCTCTTTGATACACTCCGCGACACTCACCCAAGGTCATTAAAATATCAACACATGCGTTAGGTGAATAAACCATTTTGAACCCGCACTTACACCGTAAACGATGAAAACTTCTTAATGATCATTTTCGTACTGATATGAAGAATAAACTCTGAAGGTTGGTTCTGTTTACTTTCAATTCAAGGTCGAAACGTGGGGTTTCACTTTAACTTTAATAACTTTGGTCAGAGGAACAACTCGTTTGAGGCTTTTCCGTGAAAATCCATAGAAAATGGTTTTTTGACCTTCAAATGACCTCTGAATGACCTGATATGTTAACATATTCGGACGTAAAATTTTCCGCTCTTTCCATTTCTGAGGTCGAACGTAGGGTTTTCCATTTGAAAAAACATACTTTGACCATCAATTATGCTCAAAATTGACCTCAAGGTCAAATTCAAGGTCACCATCTTATGGCCCCCTTCGAACCCTACAACTTTTATCTGAACAATTTTTTCCCCCTCCATTCCCTGAAGAGTTATTCAGCTGTCCTGTTTCAAATGGGACGCCCTGTATAACAAAAGATGTTAAATATCTGATTCAACTTAATATGCGTACAATAGAATTTATTATATTATACGATATATTGTATAATCATCTTCATTATATATCTCATAGATTTTATCATATAATTGTTAGTATTCCCATTTTTATGATACATCTCTCTCTGTGTTTTCCATCCGAAATCCTTGTAAAACATCAAGATTATCCGATTTCTATGTTCAAGAAAGATCTGCAGTTCCAATCGATGTCCATTTCTGTCAGGAATCATTCGGGGCTAGTTTCTTAATTCCACAGATGAATTTCGATAAAGACCACCGAATCTTCCTATCCTTGTGAATTCCACAATAGAGGATGTGCTGTTCGAAGTTTGATGGATTTTCATTCGCTGCTTTGTGAAGAAAATTTCGGTATCCTATAAGATTTGGCAACCGATTTCTTGGTCAGATCTCTTGAATTAGTGCAATTTTCATGATCGTTGATGTGTAATTTGAATATAAAATCTATATAATTGATAGACTTTTATATATAAATCATTATGAAGAATAAACTAGTTCGAAAACTCTAACTCCATTGTCGTATTCAGCACATCATAATCATTTCGAATCAGTGTTCAAGCCTCAGGATAGTAAATAACTGTTGACCAGTCCCTTATGGAAATAATTCTCTGCAAAACTCCTTGAAGGTCTTCAGAACTCTGAATAAGACTTTCTGAAAGTCTTGACTTCCCTATGTCAAGGAGAGCGTTAATAAGTCTTGGTGAGTCTGTAAAACTCTTGAAAAGTCTTATTTTCTCTGAAATTTCGGACTCCCCGCAAGAGTTATTAAGAGGTAATAAGACTTCTTCAGAGTTTCACAGAAAAAAAATCTAAGCAAGAAAGATGACTTTATGAGAGGTTTGAAGGTTTGAAAAGTCTCATAAAGTAACAATAGTTGAATTTGTAAGGATGCTTGAATAACAAATTCGATTATTATTATAGAGCGGAATATCGTATTCAGAATATTTTTCTGGAACAGAGTATAACTTGAAAATGAATATACGTTGAAACAAAACATCGAAATCATTTGTACAGATCATCAATTTATACATGTAAGTGAAGATAATTTCTTCTGTTCCAGAAAAGTATTCTGAATAAAATATTCCGCTTTATAATAATAATCGAATTTGTTATTCATGCATTCCTTACAAATTTAACTATTATTACTTTATGAGTCTTTTCGAACCTTCAAAACTCTCATAAAGTCATCTTCCTTGCTTATATTCTTTTTCTGTAAAACTCTGAATAAGTCTTATTAACTCTTAATCACTTTTGCGGAAAGTCTGAAATTTCAGGGAAAATAAGACTTTTCAAGAGTTTTACAGAGTTACCAAGACTCATTACGGCTTTTCTTGACATAATTAGGAATATTAAAACTTTCAGAAAGTCTTATTTGGAGTTCTGAAGACCTTTAAACAGTTTTTCAGAGAATTATTTCCACAAGGAGTGTTATTGAATTGAGGAATGTTATTTTGGTTGTGATAATGTATAATGATCCCAGAATAACTTTGATTGGATGGATGTTGAGGGAAGCCCAAAATCAACTACAACAATGACCATTACAATTAGATTCATGAATAACAAATTGAATTATTCAGATAACAATTGTTGATTCTCCTTTTTTCTATTTCTACACAGACACGTCCAATGAAATGATTGAGAATAACTAACTTAATTGTGGTGTATGAACCAGTTGAAGTTGTATATTTAATACTACAATTCTCAAAATACTGGCTATACACTTAGAGAAATAATTACTATAACTAACAATATATTCTCATGTTCGGAGAAATTCATTTTCTAAAACATATGTATCTTTGACACAAGAAAATTCTTCTGGAACTAAGAATATAATTCTTGAATTGAAATATCTCTTGGGCCTAAAACATGCCTTCAGAGAAAAAAAACTGACTGAAACAGCAAGCCCCAAAAATTTGCTTCACTGGTATGGCAAAATTTGTTGCTGAATTAGCAAAAAATTTGGTATCACAGCAAAAATCTTGCTGTTTCAACGATTCATCAATCCGGAATTATAGATATACAGACGGCTAGAAAATTTTGCTGATTTAGCAAATATCTTGTTACAATGCCAATATTTTTCTGTAACAGCAACCGGTTTGTTAATTTAGCGAAGCAGATTTTCCGGAACCGCTCTTTCAGTAAGAATTTTTCTCTGCGCGTGTCAGCTGTGAATCGAGAATATGTATTCTCAAAAATATCCAAGAATACATTTTCTTGGTATTAATAATTATTTCTCTCAATGTAGGTGAAGGATCGGAGAATTTGGTGTTCGGATAATTATTTAATTCTTATACATTTTTGAAAATTGACTGCAGATTTTTTATACTGGCATATGGCAAAATAAAATATTCAATCCGACAAGTTTTGTGGTATAAATAGTTCTCGAATGGCTCACAGCTATAGCTTTTATGAAAGAGGATAATAGATCTCCACGTGTCTTCGGTACGCAACGTCATTTCAAAATCTCATAAACAGCATTATTTTTGGCATATCACTGTCTTTGAAATGATAGCTGCGATGAATCTTGCAATATCAGTGCAGAGTAGACTTGCGTTGAGTTAGATTTCATTGCTTTTAAATATTTATTCAAAATCAGGTGATCAAGTGTTTAATTATTCTTCGAAATTTCATATGAATACAGCAGCATGGGATTATTCAAATATCTGTAAATACGACTTTTACTAAAATTAATATTTCATCATTGCACAGTGGGCCGAGAGGCATACAAAAGCGGACAAAACCCAACTTCACAATTGAGTTATTTGAAAATCGTAGTCATAATGTATGGTAATTGAAGTAACTTTTGGTAAAGTTTTATGGAAATCGATGGAACATTGAAGCCTCTATAGTATTTTGAACGTGAAAATCACCAAGAAATATTGCATGTGCTGTGTTGACTTAGAACTGATTTTATCTTTCCAAATCAATTAGTTTTCTGAATTTAACCCTATTGTTCCTAAACTAGGAGAAATATTGTAATGAAATGCAAGGAGGATACCCCTATCAATGTCTCCTCACACAATTTCAGAAGGTTTTTATATAGACGAAAAGGCAATTTTTCAACATACGTTTGCTGTCGTTTATCATTACTGCTAAATACCATCACGTGGAATAAAAAGTAAAAGTGGAAAATGTTCAGAATGAAATGTACATCAAATCCAGTCCGCCCATTTTTGCCCGTTTTGAGTTTCCCCATGAATACAGATGAATGTTTCACCATATGTATCGTATTTTACCATATAGATCATATTTTTCATGTCTGGATACTGAATCCATTAATTTATCGATAATAGGCATGACTTATCAAACGGCTAAGAAAAGATTTAGAAAGAAATAATAGATTGTTCGCATGCACAGAGAAAGTTTTGTAATCAAAATTAATATATTTACATCGTAGCCGTGGGATATACTTTATTTTGGCGGAGAGAACCATGAGTATACGACAAATTACCACAACTCTTCTCGAATTCAATATGCGGAGTATAATAAGAAAATGTAAAGTTATAGTTCCTATCGTCATAATCGAGTTCATCCCACGGGTACGATACTGTGTCTAATAATCTCTAATATAAACTTTTCTCTGTGTGTTTATAGTTTCAACAATTCAATGAAAAAATTCATTGACGAAATGATGAAGTACACCATTATATACGATGATTTTATAGGGAATATGTATACTAAATTTCTCTTCACAGAATACTTTTATTGTAAAAGAAATTATGAAAAATGACTGCTGGACCAATCTACAGGGTGATCCGAAATCATTGTACTTCCTTAACCTTTCCATGCCCCCGGTAAATCTATCACAGATGAAATCAGAGTTGATAAGATTCGGGAGGGTTGGAATTGCTGAATCCGAATCTAGAATTGAATTTTCAGAATTTAAAATGATGGATCCAATATGACAGAGGAAAATCTTAAAGTCATCCTAATCTATTTAAAACATGTCGTCCGGGGGTTTTCGGGTATGCTAAATCCAAATCTGGAGTCAGATTCTCTGAAAAACTCTGAGAAAACTTGAAAAGTTTATGAACTCGAAAAACTCTCTCTTGGATCCGCCATTTTGAATTTTGATTCTTTAACATGAGATTCGTTATCAGCGACCTTCAAAACTTCGAGATTTCGAGTTTCATCATAATTCGCTGGTAATTATATTATTCTGACCGCCATCTTGGATCCACCATTTTGAATGTTGATTTTTCAACATGAGATTCGTTATCAGCGACCTTCAAAACTTTGAGATCTCAAGGTTCATCAAGATTCAATGAAATTCCGAATTGTGTCCGCTTTTGTATGCCTCTCGGCCCACTGTGCATTGCATGATTCGATATACATTGGTTTGAATACGTGATGTGAATACGCTAATCCGTAATATGCAAGATGCTTTCAAGATGTTGAAAGGGATTGTTGGTTCTCAAATAACGCTTTAATCACGCCTCGAGTAAAAATCTACTCGAGGAAAGAATCATCAGATCTAGTTCGATTTTTAACTCGAGAGATCGGATTAGATCTGTTCTCCGATTCAAATCTCTGTCGATTGCGTTTGATCCGGATTAAATACCGACGATTTTTCTTAAAAACAACAACTTTTTGCAAGCGTCTTTCATATTATTTAAACCTCAGACTTGGGCTTGTTGAGATTATTCATCGAATCCGCTCTTACTATTTTGAAAAAATCATTCGAAATTAAACATTCGGACTTTGTACGCACATTCATGAATCTTCGAATATTTATCCCCGAAATTTTTCGCTTCTTATAAGTTCAATATCAAGTAAGTTCAGACGAAAGTATAATATAATTCAACAATATATGGCAATGTATGACGATGGAAGATGAAAAATTCGAAAAAATTCATGAAACTGAATTAATTGACAATCCCAATCATTGAATATTTCAGAGGATTTTTCAGATTGTTCATCTTTGTGATCCATTTTATTGGAAAAGAACAAGTTTTCGCATCTCCTTATGATAAAGGTAAACTGTGAATTCTAGATTATCTCTCATCACTTATTTTCTCTTCAACAAGTTTTCTGCGTCCTTATATTTCCATTTTCAATATCCGATCTTCATTTTTCTTCAGTGCTTGAAAGAGTAAAGCTGTACACAAATCCTAAAATAAATCCGTGCACAGATTTCCATGCACATACTTGTGAATTGTGGGAAACGCATCACGAAAGTGATGTACTCAATAGAGAATCATTTCACGCAGGGGATGAACATTATCAAGAGATCATGGAACGAATTGATGGTGAGTATGGGAATTTCTATACTGGAAAAAAAATTCGATTGGCAAAGATCTAACCAAGTATTTTGTTACTATGACTCAAAGTTGGGTGGTATTAACAAAAATTTGGTTATACCAGCCAACATTATCAAATCGTTCATACACGCAGAGAAAAATTCTTGCTGAATAAGCGATTCCCGGAAATCTGCTTTGCTAAATTAGCAAAACGGTTGCTGTTACAGCAAAAATATTGCTAATTCAGCAAAATTTTTTAGCCACCTGGATATCTACCATTCCAGATTGCTGAATGGCGAGCGCTTGTTAAAGGAGCAGAGTTTTTGCTAATTATCCAGCAACAAGTTTTGCCATATTAGCAAAGCAAATTCTCGAGGTTTGCTGTTTCAGCAACTTCTTTTCTCTGAGTGCAGTTCAAATCATCAAGCATGTTTTGGTAAGATCATTTGCTGTGTCTAGCCGAATTCCGCAAAATAAATATGTGCAAAATTTGTCACAGACCTCGATTTGGGGACAATTTTCTTTGTCTTCAGAGTGAACAATCTTCATCAATGAACTATCTCATATTATGTTTCCATATTTACATGCATTTCAGTTCTTATGCGAGCACCTCCGGACTCTTTTGAATTCGAAGAGTCTCTTGTCAAACAAGTTCAATTGGAATATAAAACGTGTAGAGATCTCGGTAAGTCCTAACTGGAGTCATATCATCCTTCACTATCATTATTGTGAATACCTACTCAGAACTATTTTGGTATTTCATTCGAGTTTATTAACCCTTGTTCACCACACTGAGATCCACTCCAGTTCCATTTTACCTCAATTTTGAGTGTCTTTATCTAAGGGCACTGTCGATAGCCGAAGGATGCCACTACTTTGTGGCGCAGTCACATTCCGGTGGACCCATTAATCTGTCTGCAGCAGTTATTGAGGGTTGTAAATTGAAAATTTTTGTTGGTAACGCATATTTCCTTTTCTTCCGTATTTCTGCCCTTCATTCTTCAGAATAAATACTCTCATCAGTAGCCACTGGAGGACTATTTTCTCCTTTAAAGAGTAACATTCCAAAAGTATGATGTCCAATTTGCAGCTCAAAATATTGAAAAATGATAAAATTATGAATTTCATTGCGAACCCATTTTTTCATACATCTTTCATTCTTTTTTAGTAAATTGACAAGTGAAAATATTCAATAGTTCATTTGTTATAACAATTTCTGTCGCTGGGGTGGAAATCACTCCAGTGTGACAAGTATGTGATTCCTGTGAAGTGTGGTAAACAAGGATTAAAATATGAAATTCAAAGTGTCTAATCTGTAAAGGGTACGTTGATTCTAGCTGTCGAGTCAGAATCCTTGGAAGAAGAGATTTTACTATTCAATAATACTCTTGATATGGTGGAAGGATGGACTATTTTGGATGAAGAAAGCCAAGTCAAGACATGGGTGGATTCCTTCGGGTCAGATGACCTCCAACCCAAAAAAATCAACACCATTATAAAAATTTTGCACTTTTATGAAAAATTGTACAATGAGAGTCCGTTATTGAAGCTAGGATTTTTCGGAAGGTTCAGAAAATACTTACGTGTAAGAAAGTTACTAAAATCAAACGGTTTTTAACGACTCGGATATCATAAATCTAGGAATATAGATGTACAGAAAAGCTGATGATATCCATGTACACGAGAATTCACAGGGTTTTCAATGTCAATTTGATGCCAAGGATTCAAGTTCACGTTGAATGACTACGTTGGGTAGAAATGATCTGATAAGGAGGCCACAATTAGGTCCTGACAAGACCTAGGAAATAGGGGAGGATTGCCTTGATTGGACCATCGTTTTGGATGAACCACCTTATATTGCAAGAAGAAGGAATTTACATTCTTTCTAATCAGTGATAATATTCATCAATGTGACATTGTCGCCCTAAGAGTACATCCACCGATTTCTACATCGCATCTCCGTGGATTCTATGTGGATAAATACGTGAATGAACGAAGATTCCACGTGTAGACAACGTAGAAATGTCCGGTGTTTTGCGGGCGTTGTATGATTGGAAGGAATCTAAATTTCTTCCTCTTGCGATAAAAGGTGGTGGTCCATTCAACGCGATGGCCCAACCAAGGCAACTCTCCCCTAATCATTTCTGAACGGGAGTTCGTTCTTAACCTTCAGTTATCCCACGTATTTCCGTTTGTTGTCGTTAAACTTTCGTCGTTCTTTGGAATCAACTAAATAAAGTTTTTTCCATGATCAAAAATGTCCTATGATTCTCGATCCTTGTTCTGGTTTCGAATCGTACCTCTTCGCCCCAATGAACACAAGATCAGATTGTCGGAAACCTCTTGTAGCCTTTACATCCCCGTGGAGTGACTGAGGGTTCACGAGATTTTTGGTTGTGCATATATTTTGATATGGCTTCATTCAGATCCACTCAAAACTTATTTGAAAATATTTCTGAACCGTGAACAGAGATATGGTTCGATCTTATCCAAGACCAAAGGAGTATTATGAAATATTGTATTTTCGCCAGGATAAATTTGTTTCTACGGTACTCCCCAGATAACATCGGAAGTCTTCTGGACGTTTCAGCAACATAACCTGAGTTCATAACGCGCAGAAGCGCGTCTTGGTTTCCGGGGTGTAGGTTTTGATATGTTTAGAGAACCTTCATTTTTAGTGCACCCGAATACGTCCCCGGTACGTTCTTTTCATCTGACCCTGTTGAAAAAACCCAGTTGGGTTCCAGCTAGGTTCGACCATGCTGGATAGGACCAGCAGGAATTTGGTTACATGGTTGTACCATGCGAAGTAGAACCATGCTGCGTAGGATCAATCTACATGGGATCAGGTTGGGCCTACTAGGCTGGTACTCCGTAATATGAGTTTACCTAGAGCTTGGTACTACCCTGCATGGTTCTTCCCAGTCTTAGTATCAACCTGGGACAGACCATGCTTGGTATGGCTTCAGATGGTTATGGATGAATCTTGGAAATTCCAGTAGAACAGAACTTCTGTACGATATATCCAAAGTTTCGACATTTTTATCAAATTGCGTCACAGTTTTGTCCCACTGGCATTTCGAGATTCTCTTTCAATTTATGATTGATTTGAGGGATATCGTTCTTTCAAATCTCACAATTAGGCAGATTCCACGATTCGATCATCAGTTTGTAAGGATGCTTGTATTTACAATACATTTATATTTGTTGATATTTTTTGGATACCGTTCTTCGATCGATTCTGGTATCAAGAAAACCTGCATCATGTTGATTTTTCAAAATTCCTTTGATATTAGTGCCCTTGAAATGAGTCAAGTTTGAGTTGGTACAATTAAAATAAGGTTAGTCTAGCTGGAACTAAGTTGATCCTATATTGGTTGTTGAGTCAGTTGACATGGACTGTGACTAGCACCAGTTGCAACCAAGTTGGTCCCATGTTGGTTGTTGGGTCAGCCATTATGGGTTGTAATTAGCACCAGCTGGTACCAACTTGGTCCAACTGGAACCATATCGGTCCAATTAGGACTAAGTTGGTTCCTTGTTGGACCTTGCTGGGTTTTTTTCAACAGGGAACCTTCTTATTATGTTTCCCAAACGTACTTACATGGAAATTAACCTTTAAAAACATACATGTGGCATCGCAGAACGCTATTGACACATTTATTGAACACGTCCCCAAAACGTCGCTAGGTGAAGATGAATATTATTATATGACATTCTTAGAACATCCTGGGATCTCATTTGAACGTTCTCTGTGTGAGCAAGTACGTTTTGTCAATGTTGAGAAAACCTCTCCGTGCTATCCGAGTCGGATAAATCATCCAAAAAAAAACAGTGCTTCCAGATCTTTATTCACTCTTTATTCAGTGTTTTTGAGCGAATTAATTTTTTCAGTTTGAAAAAGCAAACATTGGGGTCAGAGATCAATTCAAATATGTTAACAAGACCATTCCCATGCAGCAGTTTGTACAATCTCGTAGAGAATTACTGAAACTTTTCGATATAGCGGAAGGAGTGGATGACAGGACGATAGATCGGAGGCTCGTCAGAGTTTATACATTTCGTAAGCTCTTGTCATCGGTTAGTATTTACTTTTCATCAATTTCTAATGGATTGTTTCCTGTCCGTGAACTGAGAATTTTGTATTCATAGATTAACGAGATGGTTGTAGGCTTAGAAGGTCTGGACGATCCTGCAACGTGGAAAGATTTGGGACAAATATTCGAAGTTCCTGAATTGCATAAGAAAATGGTATGGACATGAATATTGTACTATATTGGAAATTCAAAACAGATTCATCATAGTTTGAGTTCTGTTCAAAATCTAAGAGTTGTGGGGACGTGCGTGATTAGAGTTGGATTTAATGGGACAAAAATTTGAGAGGATCAAGAGTACATGTGATGGCTGTTATAGAACGGTTCACGGTGTTTTGCTGACATCCACGACACTTTCAACCCATTGTTCGAACTTTTTGAGAAACTCCAACTCGTTTTGGAAACGTACGATGTCCCTAGTACAAATTTTGGATGTGAAAATATCAGGGTTGGACGAGGCATGCCTGATTTCCTATCAGGTCCTCATCAGGTTTCGTTACAGGGTTCCATATATCGCTCGATTTTATGGAAATCTCATCTGAACCCTATCGTACCCCTGTGTTACAACCGTATTTGAATCCTATTAGGGAAATCAGATCCCAATAAACATGAACATCTTCAAGATATCTTGAAGATATCTTTTGAAAGACATCTACAAGACATATCAAAAAGACATCTTGAAGATATCTTTTGAGAGACATCTTGAAGACATATCGAAAAGATATCTAAAAGACATCTTTTCGATATGTCTTGAAGATGTCTTTCAAAAGATATGTTTAAGATGTTTTGCCAAATGTATCTCTAAGATCAGCAGTTTTGAGGTTATGAGTGCATATGGATAACACTTCAAATGTCTTTGTTCACAATCAAATTGCAGAGAAGGTGAATTCATTCATAAATTAACAGCTTGAATAATCCATGTAAATACTAACAAATTCTGTGAGAAGTACGATTTTGTAACCTTACAGTGCTAGCACTGAAAGTAACGAATCTCCAAGTCATAATATTTTGCGAATTATCGAACTTCTTACGCTGAATTTTATGTACGGCCTTCGTGTGCGGTGATTTTATCAAATTCTCATTCAAATTGAGTGATAAGTTTTTTTGCAATAAAAAATAATTTAAAGGTATCTATGATATTCATCAGACACTAACGATCACTGGATCATGTACTTCAATATATTTCACCAAATTCATTAAACTGTTCAAGTTTTAAGCACAATCGACTTATCTTATATATTGTTATATGTAATGAACACCTTTTTCAAAAGATCACTTTTTCTCTGAAAATATACACTGCTGACACTATATCTCACTATGTCATATTGACAATTATAAGCGGCGTCATCAAATTGTCTGTATGGCTCAGGTCGTTGAAGCGTAGGTGCTCCGTGAAATGTCTGGGTTCGAATCTCGCAACCCCAATAATCCAAAATAAAGTGAAATTGGTAGGACCGAGGGGGGGATCAAAAGAAAAGGAAGGAGGAAAGAAAAAGAAAAGGGGGAGAATTTTTTTACGCACGATTCAAGTTTTCCTAAGATATTGTTATGAATTCTTCAAGACATTTTTAAGACTTGATTGAATACGTCTAAAGCATATCTTCCGCAAGACGTTTTTGAGATATCTTAAACTTGTCGAAATCAGTCGCGTAAGACATCTTTTAGATTTCTAAAAGACATCTTCGAGACCTTCTTGCAAGACATCTTTCAAAATTGCGAGATATCTTTTAGATATCTAAAACATGTCTTTTTGTTTGATTGGGATAAGTTTCTTGTAAGGGCCTCATTAGATTTTCCTTACTCACGGTTTCCGGATTCTAACCTGATCAGGACCTTATTAAGAATAGGGAATGCCTGATAAAATTTCTACTAGGGCGTCCTTTGTTCTCAAAGATGTTTGCGAAGTATCTCATCATTTCAACCATGCAAATTATATTCCAAAAAGTAGAAGAAAAGTGCACGAAATGATCTCTCAAGGTGAAAATGATCCAAATTGGCTGGAAATGATTTACGGTACTCCCTCGCGTTTTTTGAGGACTGACTAGAGCCTCATTAGATCTGGAGATGCCCCATCAGGTCCCCACTCACGTGAAAGATCAAGAGAATATCATAAATCAATTCTAGCCGGGTTTGGATCATTTTGTACACTTTTCCCCTATCAATGTTATTATTGGTGAAAATATCATACTCTTGATCATACCTCGATTCAATATCAGAGATCCTGGGTCGTGCGACTCCATCGCAGATTTGGAATGAATCCAATAAACCCTTTGCAAATCCAAGAATCTGACCTGATTATACTGAGAAGACAAAATTATTTCACAGAACTTAGTAATTTGTTACGAAAGACTCAAACTGACGTGATTGGTAAGTGAGCTTTTCATTTTTTATTATATTCCATATAATATTATTAATTAACAATAATTCATCTACAATCTTTTCCACAGTTAATCACATTCATTTGGAGTTCATAGAAAAAAACATCATACACATCGATTTGACACGCAGAGCGTTGGTATTAGGTACTACAGTGGAGGAAGAACAGAATAAGAGGTGGGTATTTACCCACTACATAGACACAAAGATATCTTTCAGAATTCTAAAAGATATCTTCCAAAAGTGCAAGAAGGCTTGAAGAATTTTCTAAAAGATATCTTTTCGTATTCGAAAAGATGTCTTATGCGACATGAATGGATTTCTAAAAGATCTCTCGGAGACTTCTCAAAGATATCTTCAAGAAGAAATTAAGAAATATAAAAGAGTTCTTCAAGATTTCTTAAAAATGTCTTTGAAAATTAATAAAAATGTCTTGGAAGAAGCTTGAATTTATTCACAACAACATTTTAACGTCTTTTTTTCCTTCTTCTCCCTGTTTGTCTTTATCGCTCTCGCACTCCTATGAAGTTGGCTTTTTCTCAAACCTTGAGGTTGTGGGAATCGAACCCGCGCATTTTACGATGTACTTACGCTTCAGTGACCTGAGCTACAAACGACAGTTTGATTTTGATGCTCATAATTGTCAACATGACACAGTGAAATAGTGTCAGTGGTGTACATTTTCAGAGTAAAAGTGATATTTTGAAAAAAATGTTATGATATAAACAAACGTCAGATAAGTTGACCGTGGATACCACAGATTCTTCTTGAATTATTTCTATCCCATCGTTTTTGAAGAATAAATTATTAATAAGTATAAATGAGAATTTTTGTTAGTTCACTCGAAGGCTGTACATGAAATTGAGTGGAAAAAGTTTCGTCAATTCCAGTGCGGGTATTAGAAGATCATAAAATCGTGCTTTTTGTAGAATTTAAAATCTCTTGGCATGTATATAGATTTTTCAGGCTTTCGATTTGTGAACGAATTCATCACATCTGTAATTCGATTATAATAAAAGGCCCATTCCAAGTATTATTCATGTCAATTCATATGATCAGGTATTCATAAACTAAACCTGCCGACAATCTATCTTCTTCAACATATCTTGTCAAAGTCTTCCAAGAAGATATCTTTCAAACGCTTCTGAAAGATATCTTGAAGATATCTTGCCTGTTCGTCTTGGAGATGCCTTGAATCAAGACATCTTTTAGAAATCTTTTACCAGACGTCTTTTCAACGCTTCTGGAAGATATCTTCGAGAAGTCTTCAAGAACGTTCTTGAAGATCTCTTGATTGAGTATTCTTTTAGATATCTCCAGGAACTGCGTGCTGTTTGGGAATTGTTATTAACTGAAATTGAAGGGAAAATTCAGGCAGATTGGAAATAGGAAAAAATTTATGACTTTTAAAAGATGTCTATTCATGTTGCATGATGTGCACTTCTTGCACAGTAAAAATTTTATATTAGATATTAGCATATTTATATTGTACTTTTGGGATATATTTGATTATGTCGCTATGAACCACAAGTATACGAGCATTCGCCATACTCTCTCGTGAGGATGAAGATAAATATGTTACAATTTAAAATAAATATAATTCTGAGCCTCATAATAAAGTATATCCCACGAGTACCATAAAAATATAGTAATCTTTAATATAAACTTTTCTCTGTGTGCATTGTTCTTGATTATTTCTGGAGATATCTTTTAGACAACGAGTGTTGCGTGGGTATCGATCGAGGAATATCAAGAGACTTAGTTGGAGTTCTGGAATGTCAGACAGAATCATATGACAAATGCTTACTGGTATTAGGAATTGGAATTAATTCGTAGCGTTTTTTTAATGAAAAAAAATTATTTATTTCGAATGAAAATCAAAGAATACATCAATCAAAGTATTGTCCATCGCTTTCGACTACTTTTGAGCATTTTTCGGGCAAGGAATGAATACCGTGTCGGTAGAACGCATCATCTTTGGATGCAATCCACGAATCGACCCATTTTTGGCAATCTTTGTAAGAAGTGCATTTTTGCTCAGACAAGCCATGAGCCATCGAACGGAACAAATGGTAATCAGATGGCGCAATATCTGGAGAATACGGTGGGTGGGGTGGAACTTCCCATTCAAGTGTTCCGGGGTATGTTTTCACCGGTTTTGCGACGTGCGGACGAGCATTGTCGTGCAGCAAAATGACTTTGTCGTGTCTTTTGTAGTATTCCGGTCGTTTTTCTTTCAATGTACGGCTTAAGCGCATCAATTGCAGTCGGTAACGATCCTCAGTAGTTATGGTTTCATTCGGTTTCAACAGTTTATAATAAATCGCACCCATCTGATCTCACCAAATACAGAGCAGGAGCTTAGACCCATGGATATTTGGCTTTGCCACTGATTTGATGGTTGGCTGGGCTTAACTCATGACTTTCTGCGCTTCAGATTGTCGTAATGGATCCATCGCCAGTGACAATTCTATGCAAGAAACTTTTTCTTTTCTGCCGTTAAAGCAGCAGTTCACACATCAAAAAACGCCTCTCAATGTCCCTTGGTTTCAATTCATATGGGATCCAACGTCCTTCCTTCTGGATCATGCCCAAACTTTTCAGACGTTTCCTTACCGTTGATAAGTCAACTCCCAATGATATCGACAATTCTTGAAGGGTTTAACATGAGTCTTCATTGAGCAACATCTCCAGATCAGTATCTTCAAATTTTTTTGGCTGGGCAGGTCGCTCCTTATCATCCAAGTCGAAATCACCAGCTTTGAAATGTGCAAACCATTCTCTAGACGTTTGCTCAGCTAGACCATGTTTACCATACACTTCCACTAACATACGATGGGCTTCAGTAGCACTTTTTTTCATATTGAAGTAAGACTCCCCGCAAAAACACTTTATTGGGTATACATTTTGACATGTTCAATAAGTTATGGAGTTTTGTTATTTAAAATTCGAAAAAAGCTTATGTAAAACAAATGACGTCCAATAATAGCTGTTTCATGGTGAATAAATTATTGTAGGTAACAACGGAATACTGTATATACTACCTGCGTCAGCTTTTGTATAACGCTACGAATTAATGCCAACGCCTAATATTTTGATTTTTATAAATTTGTCAAAAATTGTTAATCTAGATCCAATATAAATCATATCTTGTTTTGAGAATTTTGCAAAATTTGTTTGTCAAAATTATGTGGTCGAAAGTGTTATAGTATATTGGTCTCCATATTAAACCTCATTGGAAGCTTAAAACGAAGTGATTAGCAAGAATTTGATCATGAATTCGAATTGATTTCATGTTGCCGTTATGTTGGTTTACATTAGTTTACGATTCAGTGAAAATTATTCTTTTGTTTTCGCCGTGCATTATTCGAATATAATTCTGTTCTTTAGGAGCGAGACTTGTATCGAAGAGCATACAATGAAACACTTGATTGCTGCCATGTACATATCTAAATGGATCAGTGCCGATCGCATTAATGGAGTAAGTTCAAATAAGATAAAATGACTGTATAATCATTTAAATTCGGATCTCGTGTCCTGACCCTAACAGCACTCGGATGTTCTTCAAACGTTCTAAGAACGTCCAAACTTGTTCAAAACACCCTCAGAACGTTTTGAAAACATCTGAGGAACTGGGTGCTGTTAGGGGAGGCTTTTGCTACAACCTTTCTTCTTTACAATCTCAATAATTATTGAATATCATCTGTAATGTTTGATTCGACTGAATAGTGATGTTTACGGACACTTATATCCGCCATGTAACGGTGAATTAGGATTCTTTTTCAACATCTATGGGTTATTATGTTCTCTTTCACTTTTTCGAATTCTCCTTTTATCGGTTTCCAGAAAAATAGACTGAGAACGTTGATCGATGCATGAATAGTTTATCGGGTTCATTCATCACGGGCTTAAAACATGTAGGACAGTATGCAGAGTCAAGTTTGGGATTGGACATGGTCTCAGTTCATTGATTTATCGATGATGTTGGACCAGATCTAGTCCCTGTTCTTACTGCGCATCCCACCCATAGTAATCTTTCGGAACAACCCGTGTGGAAATCAATCTTGGGCGTCCTAAGGTAGGCCCTGGCCCCGTAGAGGTGTATCTTAGGCATCCAATGCAAGGTTTGCCAATCATTTTGCCTGGATATGTGATACCATTACAGGGTCTAGATTGAAAAGCGTAACACTCCAAGTTGGGGCCACTTTCCAAGTAGGGATTATAAACCTGGCCAAGGTCTGTGTCCGGGAGAAATTTCCATACGGGAACCCACATAGTATAAATGATACGCTGAGATCAAAAGTGAGATTTGAATTGTTTTCAAATAGAAACAGTACAGGAAGTTTCGAGAGCAAGATTGAATGTCGAAAGTTCCGAGCAAAAGTGATACACCTGCACAATCCAATTCTGTATTTATGCGCTGGTTTGTCTTTGCTTGAGCTCTTCAGGGTTTGATTTTTGCCCGGAGGTTTCTGTAGGTCCTCTTTTGTTCTGAATTATAGCTGTATCGCTTTTGCTCGAAACTTTCGACGTTCCATTCTTGCTCCTGTTTTTGCTTGACACCAATTTGAGTGTCATTTTTGCTCTCACCCAAGTAACACGAGAACTTCTCAAAGATGCTATGATGATACAGTGAATGTGGAAAGAATGTGCGAATGAGACTATATTGGGTAAATTCGTCAAGATATTCTATGGAGGTGCATAGCATATAATTATTCGAAACAGTCTCATTTGGAGGTTCTAAGCGTGTCCGTAGGATTTTCCAAACACGTTCTTAACATTTTTAACCTCTTTTGTTGCTTGGGCAGCGTATCAAATGTCTCAGCAATATCTTCAGAATGTTTCGCAATATTCTGGAGACATTGTAATATCGCTAGAATATTCTAAAACATAACAGAGGCATTTGTACTATGTGGGAAGGATCTGAGCAGAATCATTATTTTCATATTCTTGCGTTCATCATTGCGTTTTTATAGGTAACGGAGATGGTCAAACGTCTGAAAATAAAAACGATGGAGATAGCAGTTCAGCCGAATGATTTTGTGGGTGTAAGACTGGGATTCGTCAAGAAAATTAATCAAATGGTTATAAGGTTACCATTGCCCTCGTGGTACACTAACAAAGACCTCAAAGATTATTATCATTGTGTAAGATATGATTTTTCAGTTGTTGAAATTCTTTACTTCATTCCAGTTTGAGAGAATTCCGTGTCTGGAGATTCTACATTCTTTTCACTCAGTATCAAATCTAGCGATTTGTTTCCAGGCAGTGTTCAACTATTCATATCTTTGACGTTTCAAAGAATTTTCTTTGGAAGAAGTAATTCACTTGTTATGGAAATCCATCTGAATGTTTGATTTCTTTCTTTCCTCTTTCATGGCATTACGTTTTTTAATGCCTTCTCAGTGTAGCGTCAACCCTATTAAACTCTTCACCCGGAAAAAATTAATTTGGCTCTAATGTCCCACGTAGAAATTGACAAATGGCTCAGTACCGGTTCGATACAGGCTGCCAATGTACAACCGTAGGCAGCCAACGTTAGTCGAACTGCGGAATGGGAACGCAAAATAACTCCGATCTGGTACCGACCACCAACAGTCGCTAACCACCGGTTACCGATATCAATTCAATGTTTGCAATCGATGTTTTTTCAAAATTTAGGACCTCCTCGTGTACATTCGTATGAACTCAGATATTCACGCACATACGTAATATATAGATCCTGACGCGAGGACTATTATATCGAGTTACATAGAATATATTTCTCCTTTAAAAAAGAATTCTTTTGAACTTCAATGCATTTGTAAGTCCTTGACGTGTCGGGGATCAATCGAAATATAACGAAAAACGTACGGGAGGTTGTCAGTTACTCACGTAGTTCATAATTCCGTCAATAATAATGCTATTTTCTACGGAATTATTCTATTTCATAATATTTTTCGGACTTCAACCGTGCATCGAACAATCTAGGATCATCACATTGTGCAAATCAACAGTGTTATATGATAAAATTTCTAAAAACTATATATTTGTTTACCTTGGTTTGAGATCCACTCAGGGTTGGAGACCAATGCTTGCTCATTAAAATTGTGCCGTTGTTGATTCAACATTGGGAGGAAATTGGTCAACAACGGTCAGTGTAATCATCAAACCAGTACCGATTAGAACATGAAATTACGTCGTTCCAGTACCGATTCGGAATCGGCAGACAACCGTTGTTAGTGAATATCATCTCAATGTTGATGCGTTCGTCACCGTCGCCTTAAAACTGGCATTTCTACGTGGGGTATTAGATCCACGTGGATCTGAAATATGGGAAAAAATAATGATTACTGTACAAGAAATCGATAAATTCACTGAGAAATTCCTAGGTAATTAAGCAAAAATTGACCCGACGAAAAACTTTGAAAAATTATGGACAGTTTGGTAATCATGCCAGAAAAATATGGTGGATATACCGATGTGAAAGAACTAGATACAACCATATCCAAACCAGGCATGATTTATGGGTAGAAATGGGCTCACAAAAACTATATACAGTGTGTCCCAAAATTCATTATTCGCATTTCTGTGGCATATTCTGCAGCCTTAATGCAATAATTTCCCGTGAAAAAAAATTTTTTTCAAAGCTTGGTTTTTGAGATCCAAGCATTTTTAGATTTTTTTTTCAAATCCAAATCATTCAAAAGTACTATGTGCTGCATACTTGAGCTTGACACTATTCGCTGAGTTGGAAGACGGCTCTCCGGAATAAAATTGAACTATTCTATCATTGTTCGTTTTGGAGTTATTATGATGTCAAGTTGCTGAACTCTGATTGGCTGGAAGTCCGAAAAATTTGAATCGCTACAACAAACGCTGGAACAAACAATCATAGAATAGTTCCATTTTTTCCCAGAGATCTTTCGTTTCCCAACTTGGCCAATAGTGTCAGGTTCAAGCATGGAGAGCACAACGCTCTTGAGTTATTTGGATGTTCAGAGAAATATAAAAATTCTCATATCTCTCAAACTAAGCCTCGACAAAATTTTTCTCAAATGGGACGTTATTGCATTTTTGCTGCAGAATATGCTACAGGAATGCGAATGATGAATTCTGGGGTACCCTGTATGCTCAAGTAACTTACTTTTTCAAAGGAGTCATTTGAGCATATACAGTTTTTATAAGCCCATTTCCAGACATCAATTGTGCCTGGTTTAAATATAGTTATATTTAGTTTTTTCACTTGCAACCCGATAAATTTAGCTAATATTCAGGCATTTTCACTCACTGCGATCAGGTTAATTGTTTCCCGACTATTTTTGGTAAATCTGGAGACCTAATTAATTCTCCTCAAACGTACTCAATTCTTAAAAACTAACCGAAAATGAAGGAAATAGGCATGCAAATTGCAATTGATGCATCGAGTAGTTTTACGTTTTCCAGTTTTTGGAGCTAGTCAGCACGGAAAAAAAAGAAATAGCTGTAGCAGCTACTCTTTCCACCCTTTTCCCACCGCTGTAGCTAGAATAATCGCAGGTTCAGCTTTTTTTTTAGCTACCGCAGTAGGAAATCGTAGCTGTAACTGCACGGGTTTTGGGTTGATATTTGAATAGCCGAATAAATTAGCTGTTAAATCTACGCTGCGGTAGCTACATTTCTTGCCGCTACTGCTGAGTGAGTAATTGTGACAGCTCAAAAAGCTCCTGTAGCCAATTCTTAGCTATCCAAATGACAGCTAATTATATTTTTCCGCGAGATCTAGATCTAAACACCAAAAACAAATTAATATCAAAATAAGAGTATCCTTCTAATTTTGATGCAACTCCTACTCTCATACACCGAACAAAATAATTCATTTGGCTGAATGAACTGGAGTTAGTTCCGAGTGATAAAGGAATAGAAGCCGATAATAAAAGCTGTCGCGAAGGCAACTTCAAATTAGTAACAGCAACTAAAGTCAGAGAAATTAGATTTGAATTTAGTTGAGCCAACGCCCGTTTTAGTTATCCAAATATTAACAACTGTATCTAGTTGCTGGAACTGATCTGGAGTAAGGGTGACTAATTATTTTTTTCGGTGTGTATGGTATCAAAAGTATTCTTCTCCATTTGAAAGCATTAGTCCTTGCGATGAAACAATTGGAAGAGATTTTCCTTCTCGTTTCCAGAAAACTTTTTTTTTGGGTGTGGATATCTGAATCATTTTCTTCCGGGTGACTAATCTGACAATATTAGCTTAAGGGGTCTTTCTGGTTCAAGATTTTCAGGAAAAATTTTCTTTTCAAACATTTTTTCCTTATAGAAAGAATTGAGATATCGTTTTGAAAATTTGTAGTTATGTTCATCAAACATTAAATATTACAAAAAATGTTTTTTTTCAGATTCAAACAAATTTTTTTATCATTCTACTAATTTAAACAAAAAAACACTAAAAAATGACGGTGGGAGTAATTTGGGGCGACCGGATGATGATCTGAAGAAGGAAAAAAACATGGCAAATTATTCCTTGTTGAAGTGGCTATCGCATGAACTAGGATATTTTTTTTTTCATCAAAAAATAACAAAATGGCGGCCATTTTTCAAAAAAATCTATTTTTGAGGGTGGAAAATCGGATAGAAATCGGAGAATTTTTGACCAATAGAAAAGATCCTAGTTCATGCGTTAGCCACTTCAATAAGGAATAACTTGCCTTTTTGTTTTTTTTTTCAGACCATCCGGTCACCCTTAATCACTCCCACCGTCATTTTTTAGTTTTTTTGTTGTTTGAATGAGTGCAACGAGAAAGAAAATTTGTTTAAATCTGAAAAAAATATTTTTGTAATATTGAATGTTTAATAAATATACCTAAAAATTTTCAAGACCATATCTTAATTTTTTCTATGAGAACTAAATGTTTGAAAACAAAAATTTTTTTTTGAAAGCCTGTATCAGAAAGACCCTTTAAAGAATATACACTAAAGGAGAGGCACGTAAAATGTAGTTGTCCCAGCTGAATTTTAGTTGGCGTAAAATAAAAGTCTAATTGTCTGAAATATGAATGAAACAATTGATTCAATGCAAATAAAAAATTTAACTATGACGAATAAAATTTATTTGATTGAATCAAATTTTTATTTAGAGTGGCTGAATTTTCTATTTGTCTGATATTTAACTGAACTCATTTTCTGAGTGATGTCAAAATCTGACTTGTATCAACATTTAATGGAATTTTTATTTGGAGATTCTATTTGCACGTATGAATCGAATATGAATTTCGCATCCGTTACTTAATTTCACGGAATGTAATCTGATCACATTCGATCCCAGCAAATTGAAAAGTTCAAAGAAACCTCAACTCACTTGGAGAATATCATTTACGGTAGAATCTGCACACATCGAGAAGGATATGAGCGAACTTTCTCAACAGACGGTGATTTGTTGTGAGTATATAAAACATAATGTAACATAAAAAAAATCGTTTCCACCGAACACACAATATTTTGGATGTGATCGTTACCCCAAGAGAAGACAGACCTGTCAAAGCGTGACTTTTCACTCCATAAGAGTGAAGTTTTAACTTGGTTTGAAGAGTGAAATTTCACCTTCTTTTAAGAGTGTAATCCTCACTCCAAGAGAGTCACTCTTATGGAGTGAAAACTCACTCTTCAGGAGTGGATTTTCACTCCAAGTGATTTAGAGAGTATGCACGTTCATAGTTTATCGAGATCATAGATGTTCATAGTACATATACAACGTTCGGTTGCTCCTTGGGGGCACAACAGTTTAGAATGACTTCATAGTAAATATTTTTGTAACTACGGGAATCCATGAAGCGTTCTTCAGAGACTGTTGTGATGTGGTCCTGTTTTTCGAGTGAAATTTCTCATAAGAAGCAGGCGCACTATTATGAACATTTGTTGGTGCCCTTGAACAGGATATTATATTCCACTTTTCATGTAAATCACCAAATACGTTTGAACATATTGTGTATTGCAGGGACGATCCCCGTTACATCTTTTCATTGAGACCAAAATATCTGTACGCCGAGAATGCTTTATGTGAGTATTGAGTTGAAACAAAGATCTAACTGAGTTTCTTTGGAATTATTATGACGATTTCACTTCAATGCCTACATAATTTGAGGGAGCCTCGAAATTTCAACAATGAATTTCTCATTTGGTTTTGTCAATTTATATGATATTTTCTTTGTTGATAAAAACAAGTTATGAACTGAATGAAGGATAATTTTTATGAAAATGCGCATTGATATGAACTTTGTTTAAATCCATTGTTCGCTTAAATTTATCTCTGACGCAGCAGTAAAAATGACCAAACTGATAATTCAGGATAAACGAATATTAATCTTGGAATTGAACTTCTCCAATGTAATATAAGATACAATTGATCCACACTACCGCTTAGAAGTTTCGGTACGCCTTTGAAAAGGAAGGATAAGGTTTGAGGTATCATAACACAATGAAAAAATTAAATGGCTATTTGGAAGGGTAAAATATGATCTTTGGAATTAATTTAATTTTTCTCTCTTATCGTAATTTCTTGAGACGCAACGTCGATGTGAATATTACAGTTTTCCACACTTTTCCCTATTGATATAAATCGCTGCATTCTGGTGGGAAGTTCTATCGCCGGATAACGTGCATTGTACAAAATTTCTATGGGAAACTTCGCATAAATGTTCAGGAGTAATTAACAGATACATCCGTTAGGAATTTTCCGTATTTCACCGGAAATGTATAAGAAAATGATAGTAAAAATCCCATAAAGTTTGGAATTTTCAGTTGAATTTATGAGGAATTTCATATACATTTATCGGAAATTGATTTCCTCCCCCATGATCAGAATTTTCCGGTTGCTGCTTATAGGAAAATTCCGATTATTTTTTACAGTGTGTATATACATTCTATATAGCGTTTCTTTCCTCCCAAAGTCCTTCTTCGTTGATTGCTCTACGATTATTTGTCGCAGAGTGACTGAATTTTTGGGTTCAAAGTCATTTTTCGAAACAAGTTATCCAACTTCGAAACCATGGAGTATATAAAACAGTTCCAAGGGGTGAAAAGTTTTTTCGAAGTATTCTATCCGTGAAAATTTTCTAAGTCAGTTGGTATTCCTGTTCAAAAATGTTCCATTTAATCTCAGTATTTCCATCACTTCATCGATGAAATAAGAAAACTTTTCGATTTAAGCTTGTTTATTTATCAAACCCACACTGAAAAAAATAATCGGAATTTTCCTGTGTACATCAACCGGAAAATTCCAACCACTGATTGGGAAATCAATTTCCGGTACATTTATATGAAATTTCCCATCCATTCATCTGAAAATCCCAAACTTTATGGGATTTTTCCTAACATTTTACAGTAAATTTCCGGACAAGTTGGGAAAATTCCTAACGCATGTATGTGTTAATTACTTCACATAAATATATAGGAATTTTCCGATAAAATTTTTTACAGTGCAAATGGGAGGCCAAATCGGATCAGTACTGTTCCGAACTTGGATGGTTTGGACTAGTACCCGACTGGAAATTCAGTCACATTTGATCGGGTTAACCTGGTGTTTGATGAGGACCCGATCAGGATCTGGTCGGGTCCTAATCAAACGCCGGGATAGCCCGATTGAATTTCTAGTTGGGTATCGGGTCAGTTCAAGTAAATATTGACAGACACTTCAAGTGCCGTATTTTTTAAATTCTATCAACCATTTTTTCCGTGTACTTGTATTTGGAAACCTGTTGGATATTCATTGAAAACGTTGTTTGATGTGACATTACAACGATAGAATAATCTGTTTGAGATTCCAATCTCACTTCCAGTTATTCCATTCGGAGCGATAGAAGATCCATTTTACGATCCCTTGATACCTCTGTAAGTATGAATTTCACTTAGAATATAAACACGGAGAGAAAAAATCTGCTGACGCAGCAAATCGAGGTATTATATATAGAATAGCAAAATTTTTTGCTGACCTAGCTGAAAATTTGCTATAACAGCAATCGTGTTAGCTACGACAGCAAGTTTTTAGCTGTGGCAGCAAAAAATGTTTGCTCCGCCAGAAAATTTCCAGTATTATATACAGAATAGCAAACAAATTTTGCTGGGATAGCAAACATTTTTTGCTGTCACAGCTAAAAATTCGCTGTCGCAGCTAACAAGATTGCTGGAACAGCAAATAGTTTGCTGCCACAGCAAACAATTTGTCGCTCTGGCAAAAGGAACGCAGCAAAAGTAGATTTCGCTGCCACAGCGAATTCCTTTTTCTCCGTGAATAATTGTCACGAGATTACGATTCTGGAATTTGGAGTGAGCCCTGGTTAAAAAGTCTCATTGAACTGAGTGATTCTCATTGATTTCGATGCAGAAAATTGATTGAAACCCATTAAAAATTGATCTTTATTGGGTCTGAATCAGGGAGGCTTCAAACGCGGCTTATTCCACGAAATCTTGTCAAAAACTGATGACCTTTCTACTCTGTTTTGTCCGGAATCATCAAATTGGAATATCTTGTCAAGAATTGGCAACCGTTTTGTCAGAACGCATTGAATTTGAAATTCAGAGAAAATGCATAACTCTCACAGCCATGTTGCTGAAGTTTGAATTGTTCATTGGAAGGTATTAGTAATCAAATAACGAAATCCTCAGCTGTTTCAGGCCCAAAATTATGCAGTACATTGCAAATCGATGTTTCCAATTGCAAAACATTACAAATAATTCATTCGAGAAAATAAATCACAATAATTCATCGGATTTTGTGAGTTTGAATTTTATTTTTGTTTCTATAAACGATTCAAACTTCGAAAACATCTCTCAGCCAACCATTTGAATATCCAAATGTTAGGTAGTGACAATCACACTTCAGATTGCAACCTGAAATGTTTGGCTGTGCACGGAGAGAAAAAATTTGCTGACGCAGCAAATCGAGGTATTATATATAGAATAGCAAAATTTTTTGCTGACTTAGCTAAAAATTTGCTATAACAGCAATCGTGTTAGCTACGACAGCAAGTTTTTAGCTGTGGCAGCAAAAAATGTTTGCTCCGCCAGAAAATTTCCAGTATTATATACAGAATAGCAAACAAATTTTGCTGGGATAGCAAACATTTTTTGCTGCCACAGTTAAAAATTCGCTGTCGCAGCTAACAAGATTGCTGGAACAGCAAATAGTTTGCTGTCACAGCAAACAATTTGCTGCTCTGGCAAAAGGAACCCAGCAAAAGTAGATTTCGCTGCCACAGCGAATTCCTTTTTCTCCGTGTAGGAGCCCCATAGGTTTTTCGTGCACGAGGTCGCACGAAATTAAGAATTACCTTGTAAAAATTACCGTGAAATTCCAGTACTCGAAGGACAAGTGAAAATTCTCCAAAAAATTACTGTGCAGCCTGTAAAAAATGATTGAGTTTCTAAACGGTTCCAAGTGATATTTTCGATAAGTTTTACAAAATGTACAATAATATGATTGAAAATTCCTACTTGTCCCTCCATCACTGGAATTTCACGGTAATTTGTCAAATAAAATTCGCTCAGTGTACCGTTTGGTGATTCCACACGAAGAAAAGAGGAAAGGTCATGGAATGATCACTAGAAAAGATAGTAAACTGGTGACAACTACAAATTTCTACACACAGTCGCTAACAGAGACCATTAATGGTTCCCAGGTAGGAATTAACAAATGGGCCAAACTTGGCCTGATCTTGGCCCAGTTATGACTTATATTGGGCCAGAATCCATGAGAAAAAATCGCCCAAGCTTGGTGAGAGCTTGGGATGATAACCTCGTGCGAGGGTTGGTACTCAATATTGGGCCAGAATGCAACGCCAAACATAGCCCAATGTCTCATGATATATGTATTATGAGTATTTTGGAGCTTGGCTCATACGATTAACCCGGATCTGGCCCAAGATGTGTATATTAACTTTTGCCATGCTTCAACCTGATTCTTCAAACATACTTCTTGGAGGCAAAATGACGTCATTTTTCATGCCATCCCTGCTGAAAATTTCCCATAGAAAATGATAAGATTTCTAGCAGGGATATCGGTACAACTCTGTAAAAATCACAAACATGGAGACGTGGCATACGTTCTCAAATAAACATTGGTTGTACATTGGCCCAATATTGGTTCACCATGCTCGATAGTTTGATGTTTTGTCAAGCCTCAACCACTTGTTGTAATGACATTTCCTACGAAATGTGGTATAGATTCTCAAACAACAAATGGTTTGATATTGGGCCGATATTGGTTCGCCATGCTTGGCAGCTTAATGTTTTGCCAATCTTGAACCACTTGTTGTATAGGCATTCTTTATGAAACAAGGTGTGGGTTCTCAAATAACAAACGGTTTTATATTGGGTTGATATTGGTTCGCCATGTTTGGCAGCCCAATATTTTGCCAAGCTTGCACCAGTTGTCATATTGGCATTTCCTATGAAACCCCGTATGGTTTCTAGGATGAACAACGGTTGTATATTGGACCAATATTGGTTCGCGATGCTTGGCAGCCCAGTATTTCGCCAAGCATGGGCCGGTTGTCAATATTGGCATTTCCTACCTGGGTTCCTATCTTGGTATACTATATTGTATTTTAGTATACCAAGATAGGAACCATTACTGGTCTCTGTTAGCGACTGTGTATAGAAATTTGTAGTTGTCACCAGTTTACTATCTTTTCTAGTGATCATTCCATGATCTTTTTTCTCCGTGCAGATAAAATTGGATAAAAACCTTTCCCGTTATTCTTGACTGGATTTCCCCAGACAAAAATTGTTCAAAGTCTGAGAACAATTTCCGTCCGGTTCTGCCTGGCATTTTCAGAGAGGAGTGTACTGGAAATTCGGTAACAATGTAGTGTTATACCATGCTAAGCCAGCACAAAAGATCAATTTGAGTTTATAAAGCCTTGCTCGAGACTCATTGAATAGCTCCCGTTATGCGACCAATAGTGAATTCAATAAGGATTCGACGAATTCAAAATGAAAATTCATTGAATGCCCGGACACTTCATTATGAAATCTTAATACGAGTTCTTCCTCAACATTAGATTGTTCATGAGGAGTTCATTTTGAATTCAAAATATTCATAATGAATACATACTGATTAGCATAACGAGAACTCTTCGCGGGAACTCTTGTGCTGTATGAGTGGGTATTTGAATGTCAATAATCTGTTGATGTATGATTCGGTACGCCACTCACATCAAATTCATTTGGATTCTGATCCTCACGTCCCCGACTAAACAGTTTTTTGAGATATCATCATACAAATTAATTTCAATAATATTCAAAATGATTTCCCAGGGGCATCAACTACGCTCGATTAGGAGTGCGTATAGCTCGTGAAATGATTCGTGCATTGGATGGACAAGGTAAAAAACTAGCATGTAAAGCATTGATTTTGATCAAAGTAATTCACGTGTGACTATAATCCATACTGTAACATAATGGTCTTTATCTGGTCCTTTATCTAACACATGGGCTGAAAAGTCCCGGGCCTAACACATAGATGACGCGAATTTTACTGCATTCACCTGTTTTTCAGTTGGTACTAACCTTCAAAAGACAGCTGTCAAAATTTCATGATATTCTATTCATACCGTTCAAGCAAAGCAATGGCTTGAAAAGTGTTATGGGGACTCTGCTGTTCAGAAATCACAATAAAACGTTGGTTTGCTGACTTCAAACGTGGTCGTAGAGACACCGGTGATGCAGAACGCAGTGGACGTCTGAATGAGGCGGAAACGCCAGAAAACAAAAAAATCCACAAACTCGTTTGGAAAGATCGAAAAGTGAAGTTGCGCGAGTTAGCTGACATCGTAAAAATATCAAAAGAACGCGTTGGCTTCATATTGCATGAGCATTTAACTATGAGAAAGCTCTGTTCAAAGTGGGTGCCGCGTTTGCTCCCTGTTGACCAAAAAGAAGAACGGGTTGATGCTTCTGAGCAGTGTTTGGCCATGTTTAAACGTAACAAGCCGGAATTTTTGCGTCGATATGTTACAATGGATGAAACATGGATCCATCACTTCACTCCGGAATCAAAACGATCGTCATCTGAGTGGACAGCCACTGGTGAACCTCGTCCAAAGCACCCGAAAGCACAACAACCCAGCCAACCATGGATTGGTTCCAATCATTAGTCAATTTCATTGATTCCAATGACATTTGCTAATAATTGATCAATTATTTGGGAATTATGCAGGATCTTTATGCGCATGTCCATTCATTGGATAATGATTGATCAAAAATTGATCATTTTTGAAGGTCCAATTGCTGGTCGCTGATGGTCGGACATAGAACAGGACAATTATTGATCAATCTCGTGGTCCATAGAATTGACCAAAAATTGATCATTCAACATACGTCGATAATCGAAAATCTGGAAATGTAAAACATCACTTATTTTCTATCGGTAATATGGAATTTTGCATTGGTCCATGTCATTTTAATAGGATAGAATTCATCGATTCATTCATCTCCGTCGTATCAGTGATCGCAACTTGTCGAATTTTATGTTATTCGTGGCGCGGTAAAATTGTCGCGATGAATTGAGGTTATTCATAGCCTGAATTTCGGTTTGAATTTCAATTTCGGAGCATGGATGCAAATTCCTATTATTATCATAACTGAGTGAACCGATTGAACTCCATTTCAATCAAACAGTGTGGTTTCGGGTTATATTTTCTATTTGAATTAGGAATACGCAAATTGTGGATAATTATATATTATAATGTTAAATGAACAAATTCGGTTTCACAGTGCCGTCATCACAGTTTGGAAATGAAAAAATTAAAAACAAATGTTCAACAAATTTAAACAAAATTCTTTCACACTGAAGTTATTACATTAGTATTTTAAAATGATCCGAAGTTTTATAGTATCAATCAATAACGAGTTATTGGTCAATTTTCGATCATTCTCAAACCAAAATAATTGTCCAATAATTGCCAGATTATGGGTCACATTATTCCACAGCTGATGGAAGCACCTATGCCCATACCATTAACCAAAGATTGCCCTGCAATTGGGAAATCCAATGGTCCACTGAAATTGATCAATTATTGGTCGCCAATGCGGACACAAAAATGGACAATCATTGATCAATCCCACCCAATCTCATTGGGTAATAATTGACTAGTTATTTATCAGCTTTGGTTAGCTGGGAATCGGCTGGAAAGGTTATGACTTCGGTATTTTGGGATGTGCGTGGTGTAATATTCATCGACTATCTTGAGAAGAGAAATACCATCAACAGTGAATATTAAATCGCATTATTGGAGCGTTTGAAGGCCGAAATTGCAAAGAAACGACCGCACATGGCGAAGAAAAAAATTTTATTTCATCGAGACAACGCACCATGTTATGAAGCAATCAAAACAATGGCAAAACTACATGAATTGAACTCCGGTTTGCTTCCACATTCACCGTATTCGCCATATTTGGCTCCCACGCTGGAAAAAAACACATAGCAAAATAATTTATTCATATATCAGACAGCTTGACTTTTATTCAAATCAACGCATTTTGTTTCGTTAATTGGATTTAGTTTGAATGAGTAGAACTTTCACTTCTCACAAATAAATATTTTCACGTTGAAATGATATTTCAACTGAATTATTCAGTCGATAAAATATGATTGTACTGAAATATTGTTGGTTATTGAAAATCAAATATATACCAGGAATCACTAAACAACCTTGTTAGAAATGACTCCAGTGATTGTCTAGGTCATTACAAGGCCTTGCTAGGCCTTAAAAGTCCCTTGCAAAGGCATGGTAAGGTCTTGCAAGGTCTGGAGAATAACTAGAATGATTTTTGCTGAAGATATTCAGTCAGGAGAGATTCTGAAAAATTCTTTGCATTTCCACTTGCTCCATATTTCAGCACAATTTCACTGCATAAAAAAAGATTTTGTACGAATATTCTTCAGACAAAACATTCCAAAAACCTTTGAACCAATGAAACTGAAAACTTTTGCTATGGAGTAATCTATTCTTCCATTCGCAGAGAAAAGTTGCCTAAAAAATTACTATACTTTACAGTAAAGTAGGGACAAAATCACATTTTGGGGTTATTTATTATGTTTTGTCATTGAAATTACTATAATTTCTATCAATAAATAACAGAATTCTATCACTCTTTACTAGAAAGCATAGAATGTTTAATGGGAAAATATAATACATTACCCCAAAATGTGATTTTGTCCCTACTCTACTGTAAAGGGTGGTAATTTTTTAGGTAACTTTTCTCTGCGTGCAACAATAAAATCCAAAATTCCGTATCGCCGTTGCACGCGATTGCAGGCGTGTCGTTGAAAAATATACATGGGTGGAAATGCCGGTGAAACGATTGAAAATGATGAAATGGTAGTCAGCGCATGCGTAATCAGATTCTATTTGCTGAGGAACTTGAATTGTTAGTCGTTACAAATAAATTACTTATGCTACTATTGACTGAAATTTTTTGATTAAAAATGAATAGACGTCGAATCATTGTTTTTGCTACCGCAAACAAATTTTTATTCATATCAAATGGAGATTTATTCAAATCAACTAAAAGATTATTAACTAAAGTATTTTTGCTCACGCAACTAAGCGATTTCTCTCAGTGCAGCGACTACTGGCTGTTCGCAGACCTGAAAAAAATGCTCGCCGGTAAAAAATTTCGCTCGAATGAAGAGGTTATCGCTGAAACTGAGGCCTATTTTGAGGCAAAAGATAAATCGTTCTACAAAAGTAGTATCGAAATGTTAGAGCGGCGCTGGAATGATTGCGTTGTTCTTGATAAAGATTACGTTGATGAATAGAGCTAATTTTGAACAAAAAAAAGCGTGTTTTCTTTGCTAGGCCCGGGACTTTTCAGCCCACGTGTTGGACATGTATAATCCACTCATATTTGACACCCTTATATATGAAATATCCTTGTCTTACGTGAATCAAGTACTCTCATGGATCACGTATGAGTAATTTATGGACCATATGTGAATTGTTTATTTATGTTAAGGATGGATTTCAAGATGTATATGAAGTGATGAAATGATTTTCAGGTATTTCCCTCGATGAAATGGGTGATCCAACAGTGGATATGAAAAATAAGGCATTCACGGATGTCTTTGTCAGTCATCTAAATTGCTTTTTCGAGGGGGATCCCCGCAACAGACCAGACCACCGAGCGAGCCTGGTAAAAGAATGAAAGATATTGTTGTGATTCTGAAGTGGATTGATATGACTTCCCATTCGGGACATTTCCCTGGTTAAAAAACTGTTATGTATTCAAAGAAATACACACATTTATGTTAGCACAAGACTCTAATTGAAATGATATTAAATGAATATACACGGTTATAAAGAGTATATAAACTTCGGAATCTATGAGCTACCGGATACGCGAGCACTCTCTAGTATTCTTCGATCGACTGCTCCTCTTGATCGTATAACCTACTCGCGCATGCGTAAAACTAACTTCTCGAATATTCCACAAAAACCCGATTAAAATTCAAACCGATGAAACAATGAAATGAATGGGTTTGAATTGTGTTTCTACATCGGAATCAATAGAAATCAATTGGTTCAATGGAATTTTTTAACCAGAGCTACGTTGACTCATGTTCTTTGAGTTTGAATCATTCGTAGAAATAAAACGAAAATTCAAATTCACAAAATCTGAAACCAAGAGTGTACTGCGAAATTTTCGGTCTTTAACAGTTAAATAGTATGTTGTTCGAGCACTAATTCGTTCCAATAAACGATTCAGACTCCACCAACATCGTTACCTCTCCATCAAATTCAGGGAGGAAAAAGGGACCGATGGATACACACTAGAAAAAAATGTTTTGTTGTTTCAATTAACAGTTTTTGTTGAAATGTGATCAAGGAGATCAGGCACCATGGTTATCAATGGGATCTGTTGTCCCGACGTAGAACTTGAGTGGAGAATCGGTGAATGAGGTAGATCGGTGGCTTCACATCGTTTCTCTATCAAGCAATCTTTTCTCCAACAATCTACCTTACTCACCAATTCAAATTCCTTACCTGCATTTCACGTGAAGAAATGTAGAGAGAGAGAGAAAAGAGATCTTTCAACTATTTTTTCTATATCTATCAAGCACAAGAAGATATGGCAGATTTGAACGATACGAACCTGTACAGCACTACCACCGTTCGCCGGACATCTCCGGAGATGCGACGTGGAAGCGGTGGGTGTGCTGTTAGGAAGAGGTATTTGCAGACACAAAATAGTTATTGGGATTTTTTGAGAGAAAAAAGACGTGTACGGTGGAATTCTTTGTTTTGTGGAAATCTTTATAAATTGGTTGTCAACGTGTATGTAACTATTGTAATTATCTACAGCTCAGGAAGATGGAGATGACGAATGAAAATATGGCAGACGCGATGGGGTTGGAGATCGCGTATAAAACTTACTTGGATCTACAAAGCCTAGAAGACAAATCGCGAAAGGATAAGGAAAATGACAGTAAAATGTTTTTTACCATATGGGGAATAGTGAGTACAATTACAGCTACTTAAAATATTTATAAAATAAAGCCGGAAAGTTCCGAAAGCCATCTATAATATTCTGGAGAACACTCGTAGAGTTCATCGCGCGATTTAGACATTTTAAAAAGACCTTGAAGACAACACAAAGAATCATCACTTTATTCTTGGGAGCTTTGTGTAGTCATAATATTTGCTTATCATCTTTTTTCTGGGAAACGAATTGTCATATAATTATATCCTATGTTCATCGAACTTTTCAGTCATCTTGTCATATTTACAACAAAGATGTATTTGAATGGCGAAAAAATTCCAAATACGAATCATGTCCACCGAAGAATAGAATCAACGCCGTGGCATCCAATCTCGTCGAATTCTTCGCGGTGATGAAATGTCGTGGAAAGAATCAGATGGCCACAGGACGCTGTGAGATGTGGGATTACAAACCAGATCTGAGATTTTGACGGTGCTGCATAAACGCCTAAGTTGATGATTCATCGAGTCGTCGAGTACTCAAAGTGTAACATGAGAATGTTTTAGATGAATTTAGATGAAGTTCTGAAAAATGTCAATACGATTTGATGATTTGTTTGGTGACAAAACTAGGACTACAAACGAAAACCAATGAGATAATCGTAATAGGTGAAGGGGGGGGGGGGTCAACTAGAAATAGTCAACTGACGAATTGTTACATTAATCGCGAACTCAACTACTTTAAATAATTATCTTCACAGGCAATATCGTCATTATATTCAGCTTTTCTCAACTATTCCAATAGTATTTCCGACTATTTTATTTGTCTGAGTGTGAAACTCGGAATGAAACAAATTCATATCATTCTTTTCACGTTTTGATTCAAGATTTTCTTTAGATATCAACTGAATATCCAGATCTAGCAATTTTATTAGATCTCATTGGTGTTATGAGTGATTTTCGTGATGGTTCATTTATCATTTCCTCAGAATCTTGCTCTGATATTTTGGTTCAAGCTTCCGAATTGAAACAATACTTTTTGTCCAACTTTTAATACATTCTCATGATACACATATTAAAAATATGATTGTACTGATTTTTAAATTACTTTTTTTTTAAATCATTGTCAAAATATATCAAGCTTTGATGAATTCTTAAATTGAAACTGTAACAAAATTGCAATAAAAGTAAATGCTGAAATCGCGTCTGATTTTTGTTTCAAGAGTTTTCAAACAAAACTGGTGTAAGAAATCATGGAACTCCAGTGAAAGTTTGGGTATTATTTTGGTTTGCATTGTGATTGAAAACATAATGAAATTCTGCTGAGGTTCCAGCGGTATATTTTTGGGTGCAACTGTTTCAATCAGTAAATTTTTATGGCAAAACAGTGGAATTCCATACTCTTTTTTATTTGAGAATGTTCATGAAAAGCGTCGAAAGCAATTTTCTTTGCATTCGAATACCGTATATGATTCAGGAATTCACCCAGCAAACATAACTACTGGTGTTTCGAAGGGCTAATAACGGTTTGTAGGGCGAGTTATGATTTTTCAGAAATGTCTTCATTGATTTTTATATAATTCAGTATATTATTTATCATATCTGAATTCAGGATAGGAATATCGTTGCTGAAGATTTAAGAAAGCAGGATTCAACATAAATATCAATTGTAAATATACATAAACATCTCTGATCTCATTCTTCTTCAGTTCAGTCTAAGCAATGAAGTACAGGATTTTTATTCCTCGGGGGTTTCATTACGATACATAGTTGAAAATTTTGTGTCACCATTCATTCATTCAGAGTCTGTGTTGAAAATAATGTATAGAATTGTAGAATTGACACATTTTCAGTGTCAACTTGACATTTTTATGTTAATATTTGACATGCGTGTAAACTCTGGTGAAAAAAGTTTCTCTAAACTCTCTGAAAATTTATCTGAATTTCACTGCAAAACTCTGAAAAGTGCTGAAAAACATTGAAAAATCCTGAAAGAATCTAAAAAACTCTGAGAAACCTATAAAAATTTGTTCAAACTCTAAAAGATCTTGAAAAACTCTGAAAATTCCTGAAAAATTCGGAAACATTCTCACTCATCGGGCACGTTTTTCTACTGAAAATTTTTTTGAATATTTATGAATATCTCTGAAAACCTCTGAAATTTCTGGAAAATGACTGAGACTCCCTGAGAAACTATGAACAGCTCAGAAATCCTCGGAAAAACTCTTTACTGAAGTCTCGGAAAATTCCAGTGATTTCCCCACGTAACCATAAGAGCTTTCAAAATACATTTCAAATGCATTCAAAATCATTTTTGAAGATAAGGGGTCTGAGGAAAGGTTTTAAAATACATTTTCAAAAGATTGATAAAAAAAGATTCTTCCAAATGTTGTATAAAATATATTTTGGAGACTTTTGCGAAAATGTATTTATCAGAATGTGAACGGAATATATTTTTAATTATTTTTAAATCTATAAAAACTAAAATTGTTTTCAAATCAGTAATATTTTCGTGAAATTTAGAACTTGCAAATAAATGCCGTTTTATTCGAAAAAATATATTCTTAAGGAACATTAAGCATATATTGAAAATATATTTACAGCAAAATATAATTTTCCATACCTTTTTTATTTTCTTCTTTACCTGGCGATATTTATAAAACATTTTCAATATATTCCAAATGCAATAAAATGCGTTTTTTAGGTATTCTCATTCAGTATTCAAAATACATTTGAGTTGTATTAAAAAAAAGTACTGAATTGTATTGATTTCGTAATTATCAATTACGGAACATGATCTTGAAGCTTTTACTGAACGACCCAGACAGCACAACGTGTCACTGGAACGTTTATGGAAGGTTTATAGAACGTAGGGGAGGTTTTCTGAACGTTCAGAAAACGTCTCAGAGAGACATGGTGGTGTTAGGGGAGTGTCACCGTGGATGGTATAGCTCACGCGGTTAGGTGTTAAGTTAGGATGCTCAGCAGTGAGATAGGAAAGAGGGTTCGAATCTCACAGTAGGTCTTGTCATTTTTCACACTTCAGATTCTTCGAATCTTGACCGTTGCACATGTCATGTGTTTCACTAGAGTTCTGAAGAATTCAATGACGTCCATGAGAAATCTAGAAAAATTTTCTTTCACTTTCGTTCAAAATGTGAATTAAATATATTTTCAGAGTAATTTTAAACCTTCACGTGAACTGTTTGAAAAACAAACTTCCAACTACCACGGTGCTTTTTTTATGCATCCAAATAAGGAAGTCTCCAATGCATTTCGCATATAAATAAAATGTAATAATTATTGTTTTCGAAATATATTTTCAAATGCATTAACCATGTATTTCAAACGTCCCATAATAGCCCTATTTAGGAAATGAACCAAAAGAATGTATACTTCATTTTTCCAAATGCATTCCAAATTCATTGTATATATAGTATTTCAAATGTATTTGAATACATTAGATTAATGCATTGAAAATATGTTCTAAATGGTTTACCAAAATGCATTTCAAAAGCGCTTTTGGTTACGTGGGTTCAGCGAACTTTTTCCACCAGGGAACCGTTTGGAACGGGAACAAACTTCTCCAACATGTAATCAAATGATAAAGAAGGAGGAAGTATGAAAAATGGATGGCTTCACACGGTCCAAAATCTGGATATATCTCCATCCGAACTACTGCCACAGGAATTAAAAGACTTCTCATGGGTTACGTTCATGAACCACCTAAGATTGACCAGATGAAAACTCGAACATCCTGTTAATTCGCTCTGGTCCTTCAGGAATAACGCAGTTAAGACAGATAATGACAGATTTTGAGCAAAAATTTCAATAGCCCTGGTTTGAAATGGATTGATTTCGGTGCATCATTTTCGAAACTTTAAAGTCATATTCAAAAGCGTTGCTGGAATGTCGTGACTACATTCAAAACTCACATAGATTAAATCTATCGATTTCATTGTGGCCAAGAGAAGATAATGTTTCCCATTCCTAATTCTCTCTATGCTCGATTAATCAGCATTTCCGTTGTTATCTCGCCGGTTATGGACGCTATGCGTCTTCGTAAAGTGATCGATTGAACATTATTTCATTACGCCGTCATAGTTCAAATCGAAATTACCAATGATCTGGAGGTCCTATGGACCTTCGTCTATGGGTAATTCTATCATTATGATGCTGGGATGTTATTGATTCACTTCTCTTGATGGGCTGAAAAGCAAGATTTCGTCCTGCTATTCTCCTATTATTTACAAAGAAAATTACATAATCAAACCACGAAATCGATGCATCGATGATGTGCATCTCTGTACTTCGATCGGTAGATTCAAATCACTGGACTTCGCGAGTGAAGGATTTTTAATCTGATATTCAAATTCCTGGTTTTCGCAATGCTTATTATGCATTTTCAAATCAATTAGTAATGTGTAATTTGGAAAAAATAGTGTATAATTTAGTAATATCATATATATTACACAAATTAGTCTTCAATACTGAATTTTTGTTGAATTTTATTTGAAAAATCCTAGTAGAAATTATGATTGGGAATTAGATGGGCCCCAGCTAGTTTTCCCAGATGTTAGGTTGGTTTCTAGCTAGTTTTGTTCCAGGGAATTGCTAGAATCTTGGTCAAATTGGAAATTAGAAATATGAAATCATATGTTTTCTGTAAAACCACACTTATGAATGAGGTGATGTATTTTGGCATGTAATCCCCAGTCAAGAACATCGCTTTTGAACTTATTTCCATAAAATAATCCTGAGGGACGAATTAAAACGTTGGGGCTTCCCTTTATTCCTCTGACAGCGTTGATAGGCTATCAATGATCAGTTGACGCATGGGAAATCTCCATAAACCAACTAAATGTTGAGGTACCAAAGTCAACTTCGTTGAAATGTGTTATCCAGTTGCCCTCATGTGGGTCCCATCTAGTACGTGGATGGTAAATGGGACGCCCAGACAAATTTCTACCAGGGAAGAATGAAAATTTATCAATACCTCACAAAAAATAGAACAAAATATGAACTTTCCAGAAGTCGTGCATGAAATTTCATTAATCATTTTGTAAAATTTCATGCGCCACTTCTGGAAAGTGAATATTTTTCCCTATTTTTTGTGAGGTATTGATAAATTTTCATTCTTTTTAAAATAAAATTCAGCAAAAATTTGTTATATTTATTACGAACTTGAGAAATACTCTCAGATTTTACCAAATATTCACAGATTTTAAGAAGTATTCTCCAATTTTCTATGGAAGATTACTATATTTCGAAACTGCATTTTTCTTCATGAATTTGGCGAAGGCTGACACTGGCGCTCCTTAATAAAACTCTCGTACACAGAAGAAAATGTCATCTTGATTCCACAACCACTGTCTCATTCATAACAAAAACAACATTTTTCTTGTCCCAAATACATTTGCTTTGAATCAAGAGAATAACGTTTCGATTCAAATTCTGGTTTTAAATGTCTCTTTAACTGAAACAATATTCTCTCATTTTGAAGCAAGTTCATCTGGAACAAGAAGAATGTTATTTTCGTTGTATATGAGTTGTAATGGGTGCGAAATCAGGACAATTTTTTTCTGTGCATAAAAAATAAAAATTTGGCATAAATATTACTGATTACAAAATTGCGATAAACGAATGTTGAAATGTACTAGCATTCGTTTGACTGAGAGAGTAGAATCAGCATATCATACGTGAATTATGCTGAAATTCTTATCAAGATTATATGAATTGCATAAGCGATCATCAATATCAATAATTTTGAACATGTGCGAGAATGGAATCGTTTCAATGTGTAAATCTCTTGTGGAAAATTCGATAAATGCACTGTATGCAACTTCCCGAGCAGAAACGCCCTAGGTTTTCACGAGTTTTGTAACACCTGTGCTAGCGAAACACTAGAGACTTCTAAGTGTCTCGCAAATATTTGTGAGTTCGCCAGTTTTTCGCTAGCGCAAATGTTACGAACTTGTGGATGTCTACTACCGTATTTCTTTTCCACTATGGTACAGCTTGAGATGCATCATATTTGCTGACCGTTCACGGAAGGAGCTGCAGCAACTACCTCATAACTGTTCCAAAAGTCTTGTTTGAATGATTGAGAATCAAGTAGGGATTTAATATTTCAATTTCTAGAGAACACTGTAAAAAATAGTTTGAAACTTCGTATATCAGATGAAGATGAAAATTCTGCATCTTGTAATTGAAATCTAGTTGCAATCATGATAAATCCATGGAATTTACTGCAAAATTTACTCTTCAATCACTTTCATTCGTTGAAGGAGAAATTCAGACTGAAATTATAGAAAAGTATTGTTTTTGGCCGCATTATTCAACACCCTGTTAAAAAAATCCAGCTGGGATTCCACGTGGATTCCAGATCCGAAATTTACCTGCGTTGCCAGCTAAGACTCCACCTGGAATCCAGAATCCCAACTGGATTCCATGTGGGATTTCCAATTCCGACTAGGATTTCACCTGGGATTAGAAATTCCAACTGAAATCCCACGTTGGAGTTGAAATTCTAGCTGGGATTCCACCTGGCAATAGAAATCCCAGCTAAGAATCCATCTGGAAATGAGCAATCCCAGCTGGAAACGCAGGTAAATTTCGGAGCTGGAATCGATGTCGAATCTCAGCTGGAATTTCGTGACAGGGCAATCAGCACAAAATCAGTCTGAAACCGGAATATGAGGACAAAGGCCGTTCAAATTTTTCAACTCGGGTCCCCAAGAGAGCATGAAGGTTCAAGGAACGTTCAATAAAAGTTTATTCAACGTCCGGACATTTGAAGGTCCATTAAACGTTCCATAAAGACGTGAATGCACGTACAATGAACGTAAATTCAACCTCGAAGGTTTGTGTTCTCTTGGGGATGTCAGAACTTGGAACAATTTTGAAAATGAATACAAAATTTGTGTGTTAATTTCTTCACATATATTTATATTAAATTTAGGAAGTAATTTTTCACAGTCGCTTTAGTCAAATTATAAAATTGAATTTTAAGAAAAATGATAACTCCTTGATTGTGAAATGATAAGATTTTTTTCGATGACGAAACTGAATTTAACATCTTCCAAAAAATATGATGTGCAAGTTCCCTTCTTTCGTCTACTCCCCCCATTTGAACCTTCTTTTTTCCATGATGTGACATTTTGTGTTTGCTGATTATATTTGCCACCGCATGGACAAAAAAGAGGTCTGAAAAGAAGAATGGTGGGTTGGAAGGACCCTTCAAGGACTGGGATGTACTTACAATTCTCAACAAGGCGTAGATTATCGGCTAGTGCTTGAAAGATCCATGCCTCAGCGTTTCTTAGTCAACCCTTATTCTTGCACGCATGCACGCATTATTTTCACGGTATTCCAAGTACTCTTTCAAGAGAAAGGGACAAATGTACGTTGGAACGAACATTTGAATGTACATCATTGAAAGAAATGTCAATAATGCATCCATATTCAGTAGATTTATTCATCAAAACCCAACTTATTGAACCCTCACATCGCGTGATAACTACCAACAAGATTACAGGATTTCAACACAAAAGGAATGTATGTCAAGTTTCTGTTGAGCGTAGGTACAATTTTCTCACTTCAGATATCTATTTAAGTGAATTGATAACGAATGAATAGAATTCAATGAGAAAAATTATCGCACATAAGACATCAAATTCAATTTATTTTCTTTCAATCGTATCAACCGAACATGCGCGAAGTCAGTTTATGAAAAATAATAATCGATGTAAGTTAGCAACTTCCGGTTCGATATTCATTTTATCGAGAAAAAATATGCCGTCTCTCCAACTGCAACCAATCGACAACTCCAAAGTCCTCAGGTAATTAAAAAACTCATGAAGTTGTATGTAGTGCACCTACGTTGGAGAAACAGTCTCACTCCCTCGCTTTTACCACATCTTTTTTACTTGTACACAATTAATGGAAGTACCAATTAACTAATTGTCGAATGTACTCTCGCGTATAGGTACACACGTTTCAAGCAGATCCTGTCATGAGAATCAATATTGCATATTATTCCAAGTACAACGAACTATTTCAAAATCAAAATTGATGTTCATTTTCTTTTATGCATGTGTGTCTTTCTGATAATCGTTTCAAATAGAGCGTATTGCCATAGGCCATCTGTAATGGAAAAATGTCCGAGAGAACTTTACTTACGAGTCCTTGGAGGTATGTTGTAATTGAATGAATATGTGAAAGAATATTCCATCATATTCTGAGGGATATTGCATCATTTCGAGGTGTTGATTCGAATTCGCTTATTTATAATACAAATGAATCTGTATCTTGATAATCCTCAGAAAATATAAGTTCTATAGGTTGATTTTACATCAATTTTAGGTTGATAAACGTTGAATGGAAGTTTCTTTGAAGTTTGGATGTCCATATCTTGATGTACGTTTATTGAACATTGTTTTAGGCTTCATCTTCTCCTGGAACATGAAAGAACCGAAAGAACACGAGCAGAATAGATCAATTTTAGATGAATTCACATTCAATGAACGTTCAATAAACCTTCAAATGTTCATAAGTTTATTTTAGGTTTAATAAACATTGTCTATCAAATTCAAATTTGAATCCCCAAATATACTTTGGGGTAATTTATCAATTGAATTATTGAATCACACACGGAAACACCGAGTTCATTGAGGGAGTGCTCTGGTCTATTTTTTGACCAAAAAACTACTAAATCGTTTCAACCATTTTACATCAAAAATATTCAATCAATTGCATTAAACTTCGGATCAAACGATTCAGAATTAATCAAACGATTCGGGTCTGGTTTGTTTGTTGTTCAACTAACTCGTCATAAATAATTGGAACGAAATTTCGTTATCAGCCAATAAGAAACCTCTATTCAGTTTTTTTGATATTATAACAAATATAATCCATGTACAATTATTTTGAGACCAGAGCCGGCATCTCTGATTTATTCTGGATTTTTTTATCTCAAGGTCGATGTAATTAATCGAATATTGATGACGTGAAATGGTTGAAACGATCTAGTAGTTTTCTAGTGAAAAAATCGACCAAGGGACACCCTTAATATTTAGAGAAATGACTCAATTTAGGGAAAAAGAGGATCATTGAAAGATATTCGTAGTGAATTGACCATAAGTTGATAGTTTCACTGTGAGAAATAACAATAAGACGATCCTTTGATATGTTCACTACGAATTTTTGGTAAACTCTCTGAGGGTATTTTTCAACGATGCTCTTTTTCCCTAAATGGACAGTAATTTTTTTGAATGTTAATAAACCGGGTGTTTTCTTGCAGGAAAAATAATTCCCTCCAATAAAATGTGTATGATAAAAAAAATATCTAAATTTATTTATCGCTTGAAACAACAAAATTCTACTCAATTTCACTTTTCAGAACATTGAAATTTGAAAATCTGTCATCAAAAGAACGAATTCAATTAACATTGAGAATCAAATTCAACCAGTACAGAGAGAGGATGCGCGATAAACACGATACGATTTGCAATCTAAACATCGAAGCCCGCATAAAGCGTACTGCAGATATTCATAGAATATTGCATAAGATGTTAGGCATGCTAAACACGACCGAAGGACATTCTACAGTTTTCCATGCGTTATTGGGGAGGTGATTGGAGAGCAGCATAGAAGCCACCCGGGGTGTCGGAAATCAATAAAATTCAATGTATAATCAATTTCATTGACTCCTCTTCCTCTCTTTTCTTTTTATCATACACGAATATCCATTTATAGAACTCATTTCTGGCTTTATGGAAATGTGAATTTGCGAACTAATATTTTTATACAAAGGAAAAACGCATGAATGATCATTCTGCGTGATACGGAGTTCGACCATAGCTATTTTTCAAAAAAGGTTCTTTGTGATACAAAAACGAATTCATACCACACAATGTGATTTTTCATACATCTTTTTCTCCTTGTAGCGAGATGAACTGGACGATTGATAACAAATGGATGTTCGGTGGAAGAGGGTTGAAACCTCTGATGAAACCTAGACGGAACAGAGAATGAAATCCAATCGAAAAAGTAAGAAATCGACTCTAAGGAACGGAAACAAATTGCAGGGACGGAATCATAGCATCCCATGGTTCAATCATGTGCACCTTGTGTTCACGCGTGCTCTTGGAATTTTATCTCCCTTTCTCTCGATATATAATAAAGAGACTTTCAGGACGAACCCTCGTAATTGACCAAAGTTCTATGGTCCCTTCACCTCTGGAACGACGTAGGAGATTAATTTCCTACGACTCAAATACGATACCCTTTATGGTGGATCGGTGGCAACTCGCAAGCATTCTTAATCAGATTGGGTTGACCTCGTCCCTCGCAGGTCACGCGAAGGACCGTATCACTAGTTTTACCGGTAATATCGGTTCAAGACTTTCAGATTTGCATTTGAAAAACCTAATCAACAGAACCAACCGTGGACTACGCTCATGGAATACTCATCGTTCCCAAAGTTTAACATCGAATACCTCGAAAATGGTGCATCCTATAGCACAATGGATATAATTTTATGTATTTGGAATCCAGAGTACTCGCAAACTTTGGTTCCCCAAGCCAAATAACTGAACATCGAATACCTCGAGATCGATACGTTCTGGAGCACAAGGAAAGAAATGATGGAATAATTGTCATAAAGCAACATAGAATCGATTCGAAGCCTGGAATTGAGAAGAGTTTTCATTAATTATAAAAATGACCCTCGCATATGATGAAAAACATGTTTTTTTTGTGTGTAAAAATAATCGTTTTGAGGAATGAAAGAAAGAAAAGTGGAATGGAATGCTCGGAGTGGTGACAGGCGTAATGCAAGTTGTGAACGATTCGAATTCTCTTGTGGTGTTATATAGATAAAGTGTGCATCTTACCGTTGAGCTCGAATTCGTACATCACCTTCTATCCTCGTATTCTCCCAGTGTATCTTGTGCTCTCGATCGATCTTTCCTTACACGTACAGAACGAAACTATGAATTACGATCAACCCAGTCATCTATTCTGTTTGCGGTTCCCGTCGTTTTTTTTCCGTCACAGACAGATCCAGTTCTTTTCATTTCCGCAGAAACATCAAATCAAAAATCACACGCGTGAATATTTTCTGTGTGAAATTGAATCTATAATAGAATTCAAACTATTCGTACTAGCGAAAAATGAATATATACACTGACATTTCTCAAACTTTATAAATTGAAAGGTAAAATAATAGTTTGACTACAAACTGCAAAGTTTGTACCGTTTATAACAACGTACCCAGGTGTACTTTGGATATCCAGGCATTTCAGATCTCTTTGTAACCAAAGAGATACTTCTTATGAGTTGAATTGAAACTTTACCGAGTTGCATTCTGGAATTGTCATGCTTGCGTATATAATTCATTCAATTTGCTTTAAGGTTTACTCCAGAGTCTTGTCTTTTATTTCGTTTGTCCATTCTTGGAACGCGAAACACGAAAGCGTCGTATTCGCAAGCTTTCGAGGAAGAGTATTTTCTCTGCAAGGCTGCTGGCGATAGATTGTTACTGTTAAATCATTTCATGTCAAGCGAATTTTACTTTTGAACATACTTTACGGTGATAGAATTCAAAATATACATAATTATATACGATATTTATAATATTTTCGTATGTTTTGTTCCAGCAATTTCCATGTAAAGAAGATTTTTCTGAACCATTGAAAATTTAGTTGAAGGGTTGGACTTATGTGAGTTATGTATAGTTCCCCCATACAGCACAAAAGTCCTCGCAAAGAGCTCCCGTTATGACAGTAAACATGAATTCAGTATGAATAGTTTGAATTCAAAATGAACTCTTGATGAATAACTTAATCTTCAGAAAGAATTCATAAAGAACTATTCAGGCATTCAACATGTATGCATTTTGAATTCATTGAGTTCATATTGAATTGAAAATTTTTACTGTCTTAACGGGGACTGTTCAAGAAGTTCTTTCAAAAGTTTTTGTGAATTCAAAATGATCGTTTGGGCTGTCTGATTATGCGAGCTTAATTTCACACATGATTTCTATATACTTTGGATGAACTTTCTTCTATAAAGGATTGCATGGGTGGTTTGAAAAGCTCTGGACTTGACAGGGAAAACATAAGATGTAATGCAGAATTTTGTTTTAATTTCCATTCCATAGTGACTTTGCACTTGAAGAAAAATCTGTCCATTCACTGAGAACTTCTCTGGTAATTCAGGCAGCAATCCATCAGGGAAAAAACATGGGGGAATTATCAAGATTTTGGTAATTGAATCGAAAAATGTCGTAAATATACCAATTTTTTGGCAATTCTACCAAAAAATACAACGAATTCACCAAAATTCAAGGAATTTTGATTCATTTCCACATAGCACGGAATGTCTCAATAACATTGCCAGAATATTATATTTGGTTCTTGCAATATTCTCGCAAACATCTCAAGAATATTGTCAGAATGTCTCCAGAATGTCTTATGTCACCATCATTGTTACATTCTGGAGACATTTTGCAATATCACTGAGATGATTGTCGTAATATTCTGGAGACATTCTGAAATACTGCTGAGATCATCGCAGGGATATTTTATACAGAAAACCATCTCATAATTATGTGTATTAACAGTAATACAAAATACTGCTTTTGTTAACAAAAAATTTGCCCCAGAGTGAATTGCTCCACAAATGTTGTATAGAATATGATTTGGATAGCTTTGTGAGAGAAATACACATTGAAAGTCGATTATTAGGAAAGTTCCCTCAGTGAGGATCGAACCCCAGTTCTTCGAGTCATAGACAAAGCCACTAACACCTGAGCTAAACACTAAGATGACTTCAATGCCCTAAAAGTGCCACTCTTGGTCATCATGATGATGTGTTTCTGATAAATTCCCTTGGGATATAGGCCAATCAATTCAGGATCCTCTGGAACTAAAATTGAGTAGGTCGTGGGAGAGAGTTTTCTTTCACCTTCGATTTGTAAATTTTATCAAGTACCGGGTCTGATGAAGAAAAATTCTTACTGCCACGTAAAATATTGCTACTGAAATATTTCCGGAATATTTCATTTGCGACAAACATGAAATATCCCTCATCATAAATCCCCAGAACATTGCAGAGTATCATATGTACAATATTCCAATTGCAAGATCCTCAGAATATTTGTAATGAAACATTTCATCCGCAATATCTATGGAATCTCGTAGAAATATGTAACATACAATGTTTCGAGTGAGATATTTGTGATATTCTGAGAATATTACTGGGACATTGTGTACTATGTGGGCTATATATTTTTTCATAGTGTATGATTTATGTAACTTTATATATGATTCACTTTCACTAGGAGCTAAAATTTGAATATGTGAAAAGTCACTGATCTTGTAGCTGAAAATGCTGCTCGTTCATTAAATCAGTGGATTGAGAGAGATATAATTGGTTTGAGGGAGGAGTCTAGTAATAAGTGCTACTTTTTCAACAATTTTTGTTTTTGAATTGAATTCATTTAATGAACTGAATTTTTTCACATATGATAGCTAATGTTTTTTAGTTTATGAGAAAAATTTTTGTTTAATATGGCAAAATCTAGCACTCTGATAAAAAAATCTCTCTGAATCTCTCTGAAACGTGAAATTTTGTTATCGGGAGTTGACTTTGATCAATTTAGATCTATGGAGACCCTGGTAAAAGAATCTCTCTGAATCTCTCTGAAAATTTCACGTTTCGGAGAGATTCAGAAAGAATCAGAAAAATTCAGAGCAATTCAGCGTGGTTCAGAGGATTTCAGAGACTAGTGGATTGAGAGAACCTGTGCTTTGAATTTTTCAGAAGGATTCAGAAAAATTCAGAGCAACTCAGAGAGATGCAGGGAAATTCTGGGAAGTTAAGAGGGGAACAAATTCAGAAAATTCTTGGTCCTGCATTTCAGAGGCTTTCTGGAAGTTCTAGAGACTTTCAGAGACAGATACATCAAGAAAAATTGTGCGTGGAACTTTTTAGAAAGATTCAGAGGAATTTAGCAAGATTCAGAGTAATTCAGGGAGATTCACAGGAATTCAGAGAAATTCAGAGAGGAATTAGTTCAGTCCAATTTTTGGTTCAGGATTTCAGAAGTATTCAGGGAGGAATGTCAGAGACTCACAGAGGCAGGTGAATTGGGGAAAATATGCGCGTAGAGCTTTTCAGGAATATCCAGAAGAATTTGGAAAGGTTCAGCGTAATCCAGAGAAATTCAGAGAGAAATGAATTCAGCTGAATTTTTGGTTCAGGATTCCAGAGGTATTCAGGGAGTGTCAGAGACTCACAGAGACAGGTGAATTACACTGAAAGAAAAATTAGCTTAATCCTAAGAACATATTTTCTTGGTCTGAGAATATGAATTTTTTTCTTATCAAAGTAAGATACGTACTTGGGGTAAGAAAATTTTCTCCACATCACGTTGTATAGCTCCAAACTGAGTGAATGTTTTCTTCGTTTGAATAAAGTTTTCTTGATTCAAGAAAATATCGGATTGGACTCGGTCAATCTAATATTTTCTTGGTTTCAGATTTTTTTTCTCTCAGCGTAGGAAAAATTGTGCGTGGGATTTTTCAGAAAAATTCAGAGGGATTCAGAGGAATTCAGAAAGATCCGGGGGGGGGGGGGTCTGGGAAATTCAGAGAGGAATGAATTCAGTACAATCCTTGATCCTGCATTTCAGAGGCTTTCTGGAAGTCTAGGGACTTCCAGAGAAAGATAAATTAAGAAAAATTGTGCGTGGAATTTTTTAGAAATATTTAGAGGAATTTAGAGAGATTCAGAGTAATCCAGAGAGATTCAAAGGAATTCAGAGGAATTCACAGAAAGCTTTGAAATCTGAATACATTAAATTCCCGGAGATTCAGAGGAATTCAGAGAGATTCAGAGAAATTCAGAGAAATTCAGAGGAATTCAGAGAAGGCTTTGAAATCTGAATACATTAAATTCCCGGAGATTTCAGAGGAATTCAGAGAGATTCAGAGAAATTCAGGGAAATTCAGAGAAATTCAGAGGAAGCTTTGAAATCTGAATGCATTAGATTCCGGGAGATTTAGAGAAATTTAGAGATATTCAGGTAAATTCAGAGGGAGCTTTGAAATTTAAATATATAAAATCCTGAGGGATTCAGTGAAAGCTTTGAAATCTGAATACAATCAATTCCCGGAGATTCAGAGGAATTCAGAGAGATTCAGAGAAATTCAGAGAAATTCAGAGAAATTCAGAGAAGGCTTTGAAATTTGAATACATTAAATTCCCGGAGATTTCAGAGGAATTCAGAGAGATTTATAGAAATTCAGAGAAATTCGAAGGAAGCTTTGAAATCTGAATGCATTACATTCCGGGAGATTTAGAGAAATTTAGAGATATTCAGGTAAATTCAGAGGGAGCTTTGAAATTTAAATATATAAAATTCTGAGGGATTCAGTGATATGCGGAGAGATTCAGAGAAAGTTGAAGAATTCAGAAAGCATCACTTTCGGAAAAGTCTCTAACTTCCTCTGAATTACTCTCGAATTACCTTGAATCTCTCTGAAATTTGTCCCAAAATATACAGAGATTCAGAGAAATTCAGAGAGATTTCAGAGAGATTCAGAGAGATTTTTTTTACCAGGGCAGTGACACGGTAGCCTGAAGTTGGTTATCTCAAAATCTGGTATCCATGATTCCAGGAGTTTAAAAGACCTGAAAACAAAAATCGAAATGGATTGTTGTGGAATATGTTATTGGCTATGGCATGAAGCGGAATGATGGAAAAAAAATTGAAAAAATGGCGGTGATTTGAATTTTTTCCCCTGCTTTGTTCAATTTTTTTCCATGTAAATTGCTTGAAAATGGTATTTAGAAATTAGCAAAGAATATAATTCTGTTTCATGCCATAAGTACACATGTTAGGAACATTCTCCTAAAATTTCACCAAAATCGCTCGAGTAGATTTTGCTAAATCGTGGTTAGCAGGTCAAAAAAAAGTGGTTTCGAGAAAAACGCGTGTAAAGTTTCTTTTGCGAAAGAAAAGAAAAAAAAGAGTCTCATCCTGATCAGCAATGCCTTGTCCATACAATATTCCTTCAGTTTCTCCATACATTTTATTTTCATGCATTCTTTCATGCAAAAAAAAAATCGATTTTTTGAAAATTTATTACTAGACTCCCCCTTTAATCTACCAAAGGGACCCAAGTAGACTTTTATAGTCATAGTTACTAAAAAAATGATTGTGGTTACCAAAAAATAGTCACGGTAATTAGAAAAAATTGTTTAATTCCTGAAACACATGGTTGAGTCTCTTCGTACTATTTTTGTGATTATTTTTGTGTTACAGTGATTAATATTTTCTCTCCCTGTGAAATTTAACTGCAATGTTCACTAGTTTCGCCATTTACATGCACTAATTTGCAGTGGTTCACTTTTCACTGCAATCGATAAAATTTCGCTGTTCCAAATTTAGAGAACTACAATCGTTTTTCAGGATTAACAAATATTACGTTGGATTATTACTGACTTTTGAATTTCAATGCTGGAGAAAGGGTAGAGATGGTGATTCGGAATCGATTCTCGTCGGAATTCTTTTTTTTACACAGCGAAAAATTTTGTGTCACAGGAGGTTCACTCAGAGTTTGTGTTGAGAATAGCATATCAAATTCTGAAATTCACAGATTGTCAGTGTAAATTTATCATTTTTGTGTTGATTTGATACATTTTTTGTGGCCATATTTAACATCAATTGGGTGGACCTTTTGGGACGTGTGTTAACCCTTCAAGTACACACATCCTTCCACATCTTCGAAGTACACACAGGTGCAAATTCGCACCACGCAACTTTACCGAATAACAACTCGGTTCCTGTTCGACCAATTTGACCTTACTTTTTGACAATTCGAAGGAAAAACTGTGAAAATTAACGTGGTATGGAAGAAAATTCACAAATATTTCATTCGATCAGTGAAAAAAACACGAGAATACAATAAATTTTTGAAGAAAAATGAAAATTCTTAAAATGGTTGGTGCGAGTTTGCACCTGTGTGTACTTGAAGGGTTAGAGATACACAAAATTTTTCACTGTGTAGATAGATTTGCATAAAATGATAATTTCTATATAAAAAAGAATAGACTCCGAATCACGATCCTTAAAAACAAGGCCAGCAAATTTCTTTACCCTCGTTCTAATGAATCTTTTTTTTCAATGGACAAAAATTCAGTTCAATGGAATTGACACAGAAATATATTCCTTCTTGAATTCGAAGAATGTTATCTCAATTCAATGTAACATTTTTCCATTGGAATGAATTATTTTTCCCATTGGAAAAAAAATTTATCAGAATGAGGGTAAAGAAATGTTCTTCAAGTCTAAGGAAACTGGGTTCTCAGTGTATACAGATATCAATACAGTCCATGGACATTCATAGAACATTCTAAACTTCATTGTAAACTTGAGAGAATCGATGCCTTCTTTTATATAGAGAGTATTTAACTTTTATTGAAATCTACAAAAATTATATATTTTTTATGTAAGAAAAGGATTGATCCTCATCAAGGCTCCCCATCACTACTTCTCAGCGTAATATCTTTTTGAAATTTTAGAAAAAGAATTTGGCAAGGATGAGGAAAAGTTCTCTTCACAAACTTATCAATTTTTTATCCTCAACGAAGACCTTGAGAACTCATCGAAGAAGTAAAAAAGTGGTTTAATGCGGGTGAAATGATTTCTGCCTATGATCTGCTGCTGAAACTTAACACCGCCCATTTCATGTTCGATGCGCATTTGGACAGTGCAAAAAAAAGAGAGGAGAGAATTTATACATCTTCTCCGATTCTCCCTTCCTTTCTATACCACCCTTTATACTTGAGTCTATTCCCTATCATACTTATTTACCACGCTCGAGGGGTTGCGGAGATCTGATTTTGTCATAAGGGTAGTCATGATTTATCTAAATGACGGTTAAGAAAATGATGTGATCATCAAAGATGATCCTCGAGTGATTCTATTTTGTAGAAAGTTCACCTCGAAGAGACAGACGTATCTATATCACGAACAAGCAAATACAATGCCATGGTGTGTTTTGAATGAAAGAAACTGAAGATCCATTAGTTTGTGAGTTACGGTGTTTCTCTGTTCATAATATTCCTGTGCGAATTAGCGTTGTTCACAGGAGAGAAGAGAACTTCCCTTATGAAAAAAACCGATATCGGGATTTCATTGTTCAATCATCAGTTGTATTGATATTATCCGAAATCTATCGTGTTGTTTCATTAGCAGACAAGTCCGATAAAAATACGATGTCTCCGATAATTATCCGATACAAAACCGGACCACCCTTGTGAAAATATTTCTACGCCAAATTACGCCAAAAACTACGCCTAAATGCTGCATTTCGGACACTTTCGTAAAAAAAAGTACAAAATTCAACGCACTTCTACGTCAAAGTACGCCAATCTATGACCAAGAGTTTTACCCGTATACTGTGGCGTGAAAAGGTGTATAAATACGTAAAATGGCATAAACTCCCGGACTTTGTACGTCAAATTGACATATTCCTACTCCCCTGCTTCAATTTCGCGTATTTTCGGCACAAATATTCATATTTTTGTCTATGCCTAATTACGTAAAACTATGCCAAGCTGTGGGATGTAGATTGACGTAATATTTCGTAGTTTTTGGCGTAATTTGGCGTAGAAATATTTTCACAAGGGCAGCAACCCGATGATTGCCCGATAAATATCTATATCGGGTTTACATTGAATAATTATCGTAGATATCGTATTTTTATCGGAATTGTACGATAATGAAACAACACGATAGATTTCGAATAGTATTAATACAACTGATGATTTGACGATGAAGTTCCGATATCGGGTTTTGCTTCTCCGTTAGAGGGAAGCTTTGTTCAGGAAGGGTTAATTTTTTTCTAAAGTATGTGGTTGTCATCGAAGACGATTAAGAAACTTTCAATCATACTCTCTAAAATTTTTAGAGTGAGATTTCACTCTTCAGCCAGCCAAAACTAAGCCTGTCGAAATTTTGAGTAAAATTTCCACTCTTTTAGAGTGATATTCTAAGGTTTGGAGTTAGAAACTCACAGCCACTCAAATTCTAGAGTCAATTTCTCTCTCTAAAAGAGTGAGGTTTCACTCGAAACGAGTGAAAATCCCACTCGAAGCGGACTGGCTCACTTCTGCGACTGAGTGAAGTGAAACAAGTGATTTTTCACTTTTTCAGATTTAGAAGATATTTGATTGAATACGATCAGAGAAAAAACACCCATTGATGTCAACGATACTGAATGGATTTCGATAATATTATTGAACAATACTTTCAATATTTCCTTCATTCTGCCGTTATGATTAATTCGAATAATTACATGAATAAAAAACTTGATAATTCACGATTCTATTTCTCTGCTCTTGTTACGAGGTTTGTAAAAGCATCCTGTTCGAAGTTTGGTAAATCCATGGATATAACAGAGTTGTCGGTTAAATCCAGCGTTATTAACTAATCCACAACAAGAAAGCTTACGTACTATATAAACTTAATCGCGATATTATTCTTGTTCACAAAGATGAGCGAATGAAATCGAATGATAAAAGTAAATTCAATAGGCGGATCAGAAAATACACTATGATGTTACGATGGATCAGAATTGAACTCAAAGGGCATAAAGTGAATATATTTTTTGAAATTTACATGAAAATATCGGATTATAAATTGCGGTTGTATAATGCTCAGAGGTAATTTTATTATTGATATTGTCAGTTTGTTGATTTTCAATTCTGCTTTCATTGCTGTAGGTTTCCTGGTGAAGAATGTTCTTCGAATGCCATTTATCAATGAGATTTATAAAGGTGAATGATAATTCAAATCTATCCAATGATACGAATGGATCGTTCAGTTCCAAAACGCTGAAATGTGGTCAAAAGTGAGAATTTAATAATTTTCATACAATCATATATCACTTTTGTATAAATTATATATAATTTTGAAAATATTTCTATGTGAACAGTTATGGCAGTTGGTATTGTCTTGTTAATAATTAGGAACCTTGGGGGAAAAAAATGGAGAAAATCCAGGTATTTTCACAAGGTTCTCGGGTTTCCTCGGATCATCCGTTTCGCTAATGCTATATTCTGAACGTTCCACGCAGAAATGAATAGTTTGTTATCACAATTTTTTCACTGGATTGAACCCGCATATAATTTTGTTCCTGAAGTTGTCCGTGGGTGTAAAATTATTTGATATTATTAGGTTCGTGCAGTGGAATTTGAAAGGAATTAGCACCCCTGTCACAGAAATTCATAGTTGAATACATCTAAAAACCCAATTTCTTCCCTGTCTCGTTCTAATGAATCTTCTCTCCAATGGAAAAAAATTCAGTTCAATGTAAAAAATTCTCATCAGATTGAAGCAAATAATTTTCAAATTCAAACAAAAATATATTCCTTCTTTGAAGGGAGAAATACATGTGAACGTACCGTTTTTTAAGAACTTATTACGAAAAATTGGCTGAGGATCCATTAATGAAATAACGCACATCTTGAAATTTACCTTCCAAACTACTTTTATAATTTTATTGGAACAAAAATATTTCAAAATGGCGGAGCTACAGCTGCTAGAAGTTGGTTCCAAAGTTTTTGTGGCGTGCAGCCTACGGGCCTCAATTTTTTTTCTGAAATCTAAAAACCAAAATTCTATCATTACACCCAAAAACATTTAATATCAAAATAAGAGTATCCCTCTTATTTTGATGCAACTTCTCCTCTAATATATGGTATCATGAAAATGGGAGCGAGAAGAAAGAGTAAACGAAGCGTATGCTGAAGGGTAACAGAAACGTTAATGGAAAGTATACGAAGCTTGAATGGGAAGGATACAAAAAGTATGTGAGACGGGAATTGAAACAAAGAAAGCGGGAAAAATTCAAAAAATCTAGCCAAAAAAATTGAACCCTGTGGTGAGAATCGAACCGGTGACTTTCACTATGATAGGGTCTTATCCACTGAGCCATGGATCGTCGTTGACTTCAGTTGCTGAAGGATGTTATTTGAAGTCAGAATAGGTATGGCTCGCATACGCTTCATATAACCTACTATTACGTTACGTGAAGCGTATGCGAAACGGGATCGGAAGTTCATGAAACGTATACAGAACGCATGATTTGATAACTTTCCAGCGAGCGGGTATCATACACTCCAGAAAAAGGGAGTTGAAACGTTTTTCGCTTCGTTTACGTTTCCTTCTCGCTTTGTGTATACGCTTCATTTTCACCAGGGGCAAAAGTATTCCTCTCCATTTGAGAGGATTAGTCTTTGTGTGGAAGAATGTTCATTTGTTCAAAATCGTAGAAGAATATTCTCAATTGAAGAAGAAAACGAAAGTGAAATATACTTTAACGATAGAATTTTGGTTTTTTGATTGTAGATAAAAATTGAGACCTCTAGGCTGCACGGCGCGAAAACGAGGTACAAACTCGTAGCTCCGCCATTTTGAAATATTTTTGTCTCCAAAAAATTGTAAAGATAGTTTTGAACGTATATTTTGAGGTGCACTTGATTTCGTGATTGTATCTTGAACCAATGAATTGTAATAAATCCTCCAAAAAAATGAGCATTTGCTTGTATTTTTCCCCTTAACGGGACACTAGCGTCGGTAACGGACCTCTCTTTCTATCATGTGATTCTGTCCCTTTCTAACCAATGACGTGAGTTACCGACGCTAGTAGCCCGTTAAATGAATTATTTTTGCTATTGGAGACAATTTTTATCAGAATGAGGTAAAAGAAATTTTCTTCCAGCCTAAGAAATTTGGCTCTCAGTGTACTTTTCGATAACTTTTTCGAATTTTTTACAGTGTATGTCTAGGGAAATATGTTGAGTGTGTACAGCGTAAAATGTAGTTTTACATGTTCCAGGAGTGGTAACAAAGTTTCTAAAGAACTTTTCACCCTCATTTGGTGAACTTTTTTCTTGCTCTTTGAAGAATATGACATCTGAAACGTTCAACAATTTCTCAAAGTGGCAGGAATGCCCTCCCTTTCAGTTGAGAAAACAATTCTTGGGGGACGGAATCTGCAACTGAAATGAGAACAAACTTCCCGTAATTCTTATTACAGTTTACTGTGAAAAATAATTATGGACATTTCCTCTATAAAATGATGTTAGCGATGCTTCTCCATAATTGGAGAACTTTCCATTTTACACTGAGAAAAATTTACATTGTAGAAATCATGTTCCAATATAGTAATGTATTTGACGGTGAAAAATACATTATTTTGGTTATTATTACCATGAGCTAGGTGATAAATACCATTTCTATGGTGAATCAAACCGAATGTACGGCGAAATTTGACACTGAAAAGGTACTTTTCACTTTTGAAAGGCTGGCTTCAGTTGTCATTATTTGACGGGTGACAAATATACGAAATAGAGGTTATTTTCACATTTCATTTTTCTCAGTGTACCCTGTTAAAAAAAAATTAACACTGAATTAATAGACTCATATATATGTGCACACCGAGACTGTATATCACTGTAAAAAAAAAATCTTCAGAAAACTTCCACTCCTGCACTGGAAGTACTCAATCAGCACATTTTCTGTTGGGAAAAATATATTTAAATCATGAAAATTCCAGTACGCGTATGGAAAAATGTTTATATTTATACCGGATACATGAAATTTTATATAAAATACGGAAAAATTCCGGTCAAACAAAAATTTTCCAGTACGTAAACTGAAAAATTCATCATGTACAGAAATTTTCCAGTTTCCGAGTACCAGAAAATTTCAGTTGTTTTCCCAAATGTGCAGAGCTTTCACTTAAAACGGTGTCAATTTACGAAATGCAACACAATTGATGAACTCATATACACACTAAAATAGTCAAATTCTTAACAGTGTACAATTTGGTGGAATTTTTTTCAACTTGTAGAGGATTTAATACCCAAAAGAGGGAATAGTCTTCCAAAGCGGGGGAAGAATTTCGTATCCTCGAAGGAAAAACGATTTCTCCAAGATCTAGGCAATGGAATCCACCACTGAAGTGAGAAAAACTTCTTCATCATTTCCACAGTCCGGTTGAATTGAAGAGTCCTTCAATCCCAACTGATTAATAATCAAATATACAGACAAACTTTCTTATTTTCACTTCCTTATTTTTACAGCACACAATTTCCCTCGAATTCAACCAGACATCGAATCCCCGCGTGTAATGCATATGTGTTATCATCATGAATTTAAAAACGTTCAAATTACCTCACTTGTTGCCTTTCATCTGTTCTTCACCCTTCCTGTAGACACTGTAAATGTAGAAATGTAAGCAGCATAGATTGTAATAAACGTGGATTGTTCCTGTCTCGAGATCCTATTGTTTTATCTCTCAAGCTCAATGGGAGAAACTCCTTTCTTGTCTTATGGCATGAGCGTAAATATATTGTTGTCTGTCTCTGCACGTCTTCTAGTCTGTTTGCTTCCATGCACCATGAAATGTACATCATTGCCTCCTTATAACGTCAGTCAAAAATACATAAGACCGAGGAAATGATACATTTTAGAAAATGAGATCGTCAAATAATTTGAGAAAGTGTGTAAAAGCTTCACTATCGCACAATCATGTGAATACAATGAATATGCAATTTTGGAAGTTGAGTTGGTTTTATTCATGCGTGTATAGCAGAAATTTCACAAAACCCATCTGAGATGAAATGTTTCGAGTCTTAGAAGAGTTTGGATGGATGGGTATGAATCTTCCATTTAACTACGTTTTAAATTTTCTGCACGAAGGAAAATGGTTTGTTACTATAACGCCTACTCTGAGAAAAGATTTTGGTTCTCATAACCATGTTTTTGACTTTGACCATGTCATGTAGTTCTCACAAGATTTCTGTGATTTTGTTTTGTTTTCCTGATTGTCATAATCAAATTTGAAGTCACTGGTATCAAAAATCCTTTATCATGCGAGCATTGTTTCTGTGACCTTGTTGGTTTTCTTCTCAGTGAACAGAAAAATTTGTTGTCCTTGCGAAAATATTTACTTTAGCAATTAAGACATTCGTTCTATCCCTGGTGAAAACAGTTTCTCTGAAAATCTCTGAAAATTTCCCCGAATTTCACTGCAAAACTCTAAATCCCACTGAGAAACTGTTTAAAACACTGAAAAACCCTAAAAGAATCGTGAAAAACTCTGAAAACCTATAATTCTGAAAAGCTTCCACTTATCGGGCACGTTTTTGCACTGAAATTTTTTTTGAATATTTATGAACACCTCTGAAATCCTCTGAAAAACTCTCCACTGAGAATCTCTGAAAATTTCAGAGATTTTCAGCGAAACTTTTCCACCACACTGCAAACTGAAGTGTATTAAAATTGACTACAAGAACACGGATAATGTGTGTTTAACACAGATAAACCGTGTATAATAACACTGTTTATCCGTCTTTACTTACATCATCCGTGATCTTGTAGCCGATTTTAACACACCCCAGTTTGCAGTGCAGGGATTAACACATATGTTTACTTACACTGTCAAAAATTTCGATGGGAAACTTCACATAAATGTTCGGAAATAATTAACACATACATGCGTTAAGAATTTTACCGTATTTCACCGGAAATTTACTGCAAAATTATAGTAAAAATCCCATAAAGTTTGGAATTTCCAGTTAAATTTATGGGAAATTTCATATACATGTATCGGAAATTGATTTCCCATCCCATGACCGGAATTTTCCGAATGCTGCGCATAGGAAAATTCCGATTCTTTTTTACAGAGTAAGCAAAAAAATTTAGTAGCGTCACTCAATGTTCTCGCTCCTTCAGCAACTTTTTCTCGTAGGCACTATAATCACAGACCAGTTTTTGATGCCAGCGATGTGTTCTTTTGCGCGTGAACACGATTTTTCAATACTGAGAGAGAAATCTGGTTCTAATAACCGGAACAGGGAATTGATTTTGGCTTTGGCACAACTTAACTCAGGCTGAGGGTCAATAGATTTGAATAAGTAGGATCTCACTAATTTCGCAAACATAAAACTAAGTTTCATCAATTAAATTCCATCACGTATTCCATGAATAGTCACTGGTTTAGCAATGGGAAATTCTTTTCACTGATGACAATTTAGTCATATCCCACATAGCACAAATGTCTCAGTAATATCTCCAGAATATTCTGGAGACATTACTGAGACATTTGTGCTATATGGGATCTTACCGTTAAATGATTAGGGCTAATTGGAGTTCTTTGAGTACCTGATGAGATCTCTTCAAGTCTTATCAGGCCCTGATCAGGCCTTGAAAAGGGCTGAGGAATGCCACAAATAATTTTTAGTCGAGTTGTTAGCTTGGAGCAAATCCAAGAATTGAGTTTTTGAAGGTTATGAGCGTTTCACAATTTGTAGTCAACTTTTTGTTTCAAAATCTGACGTGGCTTTTTCAGATTAGATTTACATTCAGTGTCATGACATAATTTTTCTCTCAAAGTCTTCCTATTAGACCCCTTGAATTCGCTGCTGCACTGAGAGAAGAATTTGTTTCTGATAAAGAAGGCCCTAGTGGGAAAATTTACTGAAAATCACTGAAATTTTCAGAGATTTTCAATGGAGAGTTTTTCAGAGGATTTCAGAGGTGTTCATAGTTTCTCAGATAGTCTGAGTGATTTTCAGAAAAATTTGCCCGATAAGTGAGAGTTTTTCAGGATTTTCCAGAGATTTTCAGAATTCTCCAAGATTTTTCAGAGTTGGGATGATATATTTACATATCAAGGGAGGAAAGGGCGCCATTACCAACGAGTGTGAGTATCCGCGAGATCGATATACTATTTTTCATAACACTCGCGCGGAAAGTTCGTGCAATTCACGTAAAACAACGCGAGAAACATAAAACTGCGCAGACACCGTTTATGAGGTTAACGGAATGGTTACTCTCACAGTAGAATGTTGAATTCATCTACATTCTCTCTTTAATTTATATTATGTAATGCTTGACCCTGGATCACAAATGAATCATCAATTCCCGTGCTTTTCTATTCTCCTTGAAATCGAGAAATGAAAGTTGCTCATTTTTCCTCCCTAGGGAGGGAAAACGTACTTTCCTCCCGCTCTACAAGCATAGGCAGTGATGCCAGTATTCCCTAGAAAAATCTTCAGATTTTTTGGCATTGGTCATTTCTTTCCAAATTGCAAATATGATTGGCCGGTTGTACAAGAAATAACCAATCATCAGATGTTGAAGATTTTTCTAGGGAATACTGGCAACGCTGGGCATGGGAAATAACACTTTCTGTCCGAATGTGATGCAAAAAATTTTCATACGTTCTCAGAGTTTTTCAGATTTTTCCAGGTTTTGTCAGTGTTTTTCAGAGTTTTTCAGTGAGATTCAGAGTTTTGCGTTGAAATTCAGATGAATTTTCAGAGATTTTCAGAGAAACTTTCCTCACCAAGGGGCTCATGAATTGTAAACAAACTATCTTCAGGTCAAATAAGATTTGTTAATAGTTAACATACCTTATTTGATTGAAATGAATTCGGAATAACTTTTCTCAGTGTACACTGAGAAAACGTTTGTTTCAATCAAACAAAATTTTGGTTGAAATAAAATTTGTTTTTGATGCACAAAATTTGGTTCACGACAATTAACAGCCCTGCTTTAAAAATCCGATTTCACCTTATTAATTCGTCAATCAGTTTGAATCAGATTTTTTACCAGGAATTTTCCTATTTGATCATTCGAATATAATCGGTTTGAATAGGAAATTGATACTCAATGTGATATGATCAGTAAATTCGAATTTCCTGATTTTATCTCATCGAGTAAAAATTTTCTGTCCAAACCGATTAGATTTGAATAAAATCGAATAGGAAAATTTCTGGACAAGAATCTGTCATTCATACTGATTGACGAGTTGATAGGTTTGAATTGGATCTTCTAAGCAGGGACTTTCTTACAGACAAATGAAACTTGATTTGTCCTAAACAAATTTTATTTCAGCCAAACAAAAAGTTTCTTCGCGTTCATTTCAACCAAAATTTTGTTCCACTGGAACCAACTGTGTTATCAGTTATTTATTTATCCTGTTTGTATCTTCCAACAGTTGTGAATTGGATCATGAACTCAATTTTGACTCCAAAGAATTTTTAGTGACAGTATAAACATGATCAAATGTATATTGTCAAGATTCCAAGATCGTGTACTCGCCACGGTTAATGAAAATTCACCAAAATGTTACTCCGACCGCCTGAATGAAGGTTTTTATATGCATTTTAAATTGGTGATATCTTTATTTCGGTACAAAAGAGAACCATTTTTTATGAACCGTTCACGACACCGTTGACATTGAAAAATTGCACTTCACATTGGACCGTCGATCAACTTGATATAGTTTTACGCTAAGTTTATGCGTCGCTGTCTGCACAGCAGTGGCAGTATAATATGTATATAGATTGTCGTTGTCGCAACAGGTGTACGTGATACGTGGTCGCCCTTTACTATCAGCTGTTGTATCTGTGTGTGCTCATACAAATACAACTGGACAGGTGGATAAGTGATAACAGTCCACACATGCGTATAGTAGCAGGTACCAATTCCGATATTAATCATGTCATAAAGCTATGATCAATTCCGCGAATTGAATCTTCCTTCAAAGTATCAGTCAATATTCTTATACATTTTGCAAAACAATCGATATCGGAATCAACACCGCGTGAATTCCATAGAAATTCATCCCGAGATTCGGTATCGGAATAACTCCTTATGTTGTCACACCGTAATATAAGGGGGCATTCATTAATTACTTGAGGCATTTTTGAGGATTTTTTGACCCCCCCTGGTGAGATTTCGTAAGATTTTCCAATTCCCTCCCCCCTCCCCTAATCTCACGTGAGATTTTTCAAAATTTGTGTTTTGCATGTGAATGCGTTGGATTATTAAAAAAAATGAAAACCCAATTTGTGCTATTACCTTTATCCAGCAAAGACTAGTATTTGAGAATATTACCGTGATTTAAAATCACAGGGAAAATAGAAAAAAATTACGTGATATTTGCCAAGACTCTCCCTTTCCCCCAAGTGAGATTTGGAAAGATCTAGCTTGATCCCCTCTCCCCCTTGAACACCTCACGTAATTAATGGACGCCTCCTAAGCTTTTGAAACGACACCATTCAGGTGAGCTTTTGCCAGCAACACTAATTCTTTCGACAATATTCTACTAATGTTTTTTCATTTTTCTCGCTCCCGCGGAGCAATTGATCATCAAAAACTATTTCAACTCGCACACTCGCTCCAAAAGGACTGAGAAAAACTTTTCAAGGAAAAAATCGAAACTCCAATAATCTCCGAGATAACACATGTCTGAACGGAGAGTAAAATTCGCTGTGACAGCAATCTTGTTAGCTATAACAGCGACTGCTTAGCTATTGCAGCAAGAAATATTAGCTCCTCCAGCAAAATTTCTTGGCTATTTTAAATATATTACGGGAATTTGTTGGAGGATCGAACACTTTTTGCTGCTACTGCAAACAAATCGTGTCGTAGTCAACAAGATTACTGCGATAACATATAGTTTGCTGTCACAACAGCAATTTTCTAATAATATCCACGTTTTCCTCCCCGAACGCGTAAGGAATCCAATTCGATCGAAATCGAAGGCAAAGTACATACGTATCCTCAAACTAGGACGATCATTGTATTCGTAAAAGTTTTCCCGTGCTATCCTCTCGCCCAGATGCGGAGAAATTAGCTAAGGTTCTTCACACATTAAATTAATTGTCAGAGTTCTGTATTTCAGTACAGGAAGTAGTGAAACGAGGATAATATAACGGTGCTAAATCGTCGTTGAAGCGTGCATTTGATAGACTCCCATCATGAGCCATAAAAGCGGCCACAACTTTGGTTGGATGGTGGATCGTTGAATCGCTTGCAGGTTTGGAACATTATGCGACCCTATATTTTTGTCCCTCGACTAAAATTTATCATCCTTCCTGGTTTTTGTTCAGCGTTCTGTGCCGTGTGTTTTTTCCTCGCCCGGTATCCGAACAACGTTGAATCGCGCGAGGGAGACTTAGGCGTTGAGCAACTGATAAGCCCTTTATTGCTTAGTCAGGTGTAGACATCCGTATTTATTTGATGCGCATACGCATGCACATGCGTTATTGCGCGGAAGTATGATGATAACACGATTGGATCCGCTTTGTTATTGTGATCCGAGGATGATGAAACAATCAAACGTTATTTTACAGAATTGTCTCGTACATCGTTCATGATTTTAATTTATTTATCTTTCAAATGAATTGAAACGAAACGATTAACGTTCTAATAAAAATTCTACTACCTTTTGAAGTACACAAGAATGAAGAACGAAGATATTTGATTTTCATGAAATTTTGGAATGTAGGACAATTTATTAGAGATAATTTCATCTCTTTTGATGGATATCTCTTTAATGTTCGATACAATTATTGTTAACAAGAGTATTATTATCATACGGTTCGTAACAAACTGAAACCACCATTATATACCTGCGAAAAATGTAGTCTCTTATAACGTCGCTGCCGAAACTACTCGATGCGTTCTCTTTCACTCTCACATTTTTCCTCTATCCATTTCTTCATCTGTCTCTCTCGGTTCTTCATCCCTTTTAAGCGCTCGTTGTCTGGCCATTAGCGGTGTGCCGTCATTTCTTGTCCTTTTTGCCAATCCTTGTTCGGTTTTCCCCAGACAAAACCTTGCTACCATCAACCACCGTTCTAGAAAGCTTCGTGCGTTGACTTTTTGCTCGTTTCTGGCGGGAATTCGAGTAGGATCTTACAGAGAAAGACTAACGATTCGTAGCATTTTTCAGATGAGGACTCCGTTTCGTGAATCGCTCACAAATGAAGGGAATACCAATCTCATCTCTTTTATGTTAACTCATTCTGGTTGATGTACCATCGAAAATCACTATTCTTGGAGAGAATAATGTTGTTGTCGATCATTTATCCTGGGGATTGAACGTGCATGACAAAATCAATCAACGAAGGGTCTTTATTCGAAGTTGAAATGTGTTGATTTGTAGGTCAGCACTTCAAAATTTATAGCAGAAAGTTTGATAGCTATAGTTTAGAACACGCGCACCTCAAAATTATGTGTGTACAATAACAGACTATTCGAAGTTTGATGTTAATAATTAACATAAACAATTGCCAAATTCACAGATTTCAAGAACGAATATTTTTGTGATTAAAATGAAGAATAATATTTCCTCTATATTCTTCAATGGGGTTTCTAATTACGGAACTTACAAAGTTATATCATTGATCAACGACAAAACTGTATCTTTTTTTTATCGTATCCTATAAGATTTATATGACATTAAATAGATTTGATATTATCGTAAAATGTCCGTTGTTTTTGAACACATGAGTATTGTTTTTCAAACAACTAATGCTTTTTCTATAGGAATTTTACGATTAAACCACACACATTTTGTCAAATCGCATAGAATGGGATAAGAAACGATACAACGTTGTAAATTTTGTATTCAGAAACCTCATTAAAAATGATAAAGAAAAATGTATCCCTTTTGTATTGCGAACCTTCAGCAGGATGAATTGCGATCGTACTATATCTGAGACATAAACTTGTATTAAAAATATACACAATTTTTGATTATGCTTAATGAACGTTATTGAATCTTTTCATTCTCTAAATATATTCCGTGTATTGAATTGAATAGGGGATAGTGGATACTGTAGGTTCGATATACATTGATTTTAAACCCAGTTATCGACGAACGAACTGTTCCGTTTGATTTCATTTTCCATTGTACGCATGGATGTAAATTCATTTCAAAGGCAATTAATACCTCGCGATCTCTTGGTATGCCATTACAATTAATTCTCTTGGTACAGTTGATTCCCAAAATAGATATTCCAACGTGTGCTTATCAGATTGATGTTTCCGATAGCACGAAACTACATTCAGAAATACAAAATTGATGATCATGCAGTCTAGAATGATGTATGCGATGGATGTATCCGATAAGAAACATGAGATCTTGTTCATTGGAATTGCGAAATAGTGGAAACAATTGAAGCTTCCATAAATATCGGAGAGTCGAGGATGATTACATTTCTATTGGTGTTTAATGAAATACTCAACTTCCGGTGGGTATCGATATCAGATCCATGCGTGTATTGATTGGATGTCAGGTATCGAATGAAATTATTTGTGGATATTCGCTTCAAGCATGAACATCTCTTCCTAGGTAAGATCGTGGTGAAATCGGTTGTTTCAGGAAAAATATTGATGGATCGACTGGATTACATTGTAGAGAAACTTTCAGAATATTTGATTGAATTTGAAGAAAATCCAGTCAAGTCTTTTGAAATTCAGCGAAGATGTTCTGAAGATTCAGAATAAAGTGGCTGTAAAAAATTACAGTTACATTACAGCCTTAGCAGGAATGACTCTAGCCACCTCATAGTTAATGTCAAGGCCCTTTCTAGTGACTAGCTTCACTGTTAATGCCTTGAAAAGTGCTAGAAAACCGCTATAATTATTTTTATTGGGGAGGCAATTCGAAATATCGGGACGCTAGGAAAATGGCCTTGACGAATGGATGAATACCTGGAACTCTAATAAATCTATGTCAACAATATTGTGCTGCACGTCCAGAAGTATATATTCTCACGATTTTCTGATGCACGGACTCATTTGCTATGAAATCATCAATAACCCTGTGTTTTCCTACAACATTGACATTTATACGAGGGTGGTTCGATAAGTCCGTGACTTCTCGGAGGATAGTGCTGTTATCGTAACGTATTTTATACGTATAACTCTCAAAGAGTTCCATCTAGTACCAGTGCGTATACAAAGTTTGAAGTCAGTACGTTGGTTTGGAAATTATTTATAGTAATTTGAATTTAGTTTTTCAGTGTGTAAACGAAATCATGGAAAAAAGCGAGTTTAGTGTGCTTATTAAACGTTATTTTCTACGAGAAAAATCGATCAAAGAAACTGAAGGAAAGCTCAGGAAATATTATGGAGACTCTGCTCCATCGCATGGCATGGTTCAAAAGTGGTTCACTGAATTTCGTTGTGGTCGTAAGAGCACAAGTGATGCTGAGCGTCCTGGCCGTCCAAAAAAGCCCACGTGAAAATTTCTTGCTTGCGCCAATACTGTCGATGAAAAATAGATAGGCGCAATGCTGACATCCAAGGCTTGGAAATCTATATCGAGCCAACGTCGGGAGTCATAATTTCCATTGATCAATCCATCATTGGCTCAAGATTGTGCCAATCATGGTTCATCGTTGTCCCAATATCGTTTAAGTATCGTCAAAGAAATTACCTTCATACGAACAATTTCATAGCACGGCTGAATATTAATCCAAACGTTGACAACGTTTAGAACGTGCATTTGCTCATAAATGTCTATATTTCACAAATTCCACCAACAAACATGAAATGTCATTCAATGTAATGCATCTGGTTCTAGGTACAATCTTCAAAAAACACTTCTTCGAAAACATTTCTTCGGAAAAACATTTTTTCGAAAACACATTTTCCCGAAAATAATTATACTATATTCATATTATCAAGTAGTCATTCTTCTTTTGAACACTTGGCCAAACTCAGCTTATCCCAGACTCACGATGTGGACGTGTAAAGGGAGGGGATGGCAGTTGAAGATTTGACGATTTTCAATGTGCTCAAGCAAAGTTTAAAATGATTATAATTTAAAACGCAAAATAAAAATCATTTCATCGATAGAGATAATTCGTGAGAATATTATTTAGTATTTCTTCCCAAGTGTGTATTGACGGCGGGCCCCATCTACGCCCAGGGTGGGGCCAACCCTGGGATGATAACATCGTTCCTAGCTTGGCCGTATTGCTTTGCCCGAGAATTGGTAACACCACGGGCCCAGCATGAACCCAGACTAGGCAATCAATACTGCCCCTTCCTTTTTGTTTTGAAGTTGGAAAATCCCTAGTATGTATATAACATGGGGCCCACCCCGGCCCAGCATGGGCCCCATCCTGCCGATATGGGCCCAAGACTGGGCCAGAGTGGGACCAAAATTCTTACAGGCTGAGGATTGTACACACATGCTCGGGATATAAATTCACCCCAATCTTGGCCTAACGCTGGTCCAAATTGGGGCGAAGTTCAAATGTGCCCGCACTAAGATTCATTATCTCCAGTTTTTTCAACTATAATTGTATGGGGAAGCACAACAGGGCCAAGATTGAGCCAACATGGGCCCCATCGTCATTTCCCAATACTGGGTTAAAGAGGATGGACCCAGCCTGGGGCCCATTGTCATTATAGGCAATACACGCTTGGGTTATAATACAAGGGAATCATGTAAAAAGAATCATGGGAAAAATGCTTTCGCAGGAGAGACCAACGCGTTATATTATATATGTTTTGTCAATTTGAGGATGACTTTATATTTTGACACTTATTTTTTCATTATCAGGGGGCGTCCTCCCCTCCTCTAGTCCCCCTCGGCCAGGGACTCCACCCCTAGATCCCTCACCTAACACTATATCGCATTGAGACTGCGCCCGCTGACGAACAGCCACATCTCGTACTCACACACCTCTGTTTCTCAATTTCCTGTTATTTTTCATATTTATAATTTGAAACGAATTTAAATTCAAACGCAAAAACACAACAAATTTTAAATCACAAGAACTATCAAATAAACCTTCGTACGTTCTACGGAGTTAAACATGCATAGACAGTCCTCCAACTTCCCCAACCTCCACAGCCGGGGATCAATTTGTTGGGGGTATTTTGTTTGGGAAATTTGTGTTGGAGATCTTCTCCTTGGGATACTTTTCCCGGGATATTTTTGAGTATAAGATATTTTTGTATGGGGATGTATTTGAAAGGGATACATTGATCAGGATATTTTGACTGGGATATTCTGTCCAGGGAACTTTAGACCTGTCACCCGATTTGATGCCATACTGAAGGAAAAGCGAACCGATCTGGCGAAAAAAACAGTTCTTTTTCACCACGACAATACACCAGTTCACAGGAGTTCCATTGCAACGGCCAAATTATTTGATTCATGTTACGAAATACTACCTCATCTACCTCATTCTCCAGATTTGGCCCCGTCTGATTATTTTTTGTTTCCTAACATGAAAACGTGGCTTGCGGGTAAAAGATTTTCATCGAACGAAGAGGTAATTGCTGCGACGAATGAGTATTTTGAGGAGTTTGATAAAAATTACTTTTCAGAGGGCATAAAAAAGCTTGAGCACCGCTATAATAAATGTATAGAGTTGAAAGGGGACTATGTTGGAAAATAAATCGGAATTATTCAAATAAATAGTGTTTTTAATTTCAGAGTCACGAACTTATCGAACCACCCTCGTATTACGAATTAGATTTTTTTTCAGAAACGAAAATATATCTCAAGACAAATTGCAATGACAGAAACAAATTATTCATGAACGTTTCATATAAGATCATCCATTTGAAAGTCGACTCCTTCATGAACATATGTTATATTAGTTTGGAAAAATGACTCTTCGACAATTTCATGAGTATCATATCTGTATTTAATACAGTTGCACGTATTTATGAGTTGTGATTGGGCAACACATTGAGGGAAAAACATAATTTGGGTTGGTAATAAATATTTACCAGAGAGCAGCTGTGCAAACATTGATCAAATCATATTATTTCAGTATTATCCCACGCTGTAATAACTCATTCTAAACATTTAATTATCGAGAGTGGGTTTTTCTTTTAATACACATTATGAATAATGCATAATTTTCAATAACGGTACGAAACGTTGAGCTACGTTTATACTTGTACCAAACCTAATTTCTGCCCATGAATATGGTATGACCGAAGGAGTGATTCAACCGTATGCGTGTATAAAGTATATCGTTTGGCGTATAACTCTTGAATCATGTTCTTTCATCATTTGACAGTTAACTGTAACATCTATATCATTGCTCCAAACGACACGAGTCTTGATTATTTACTTATGTAGAGGTGTCTCGTTTTACACCTTCATCATCCACCGGAAACCACAGTAGCGAAGCCTGGTACCTCCTCTCGGAAATATATAAATGGAGATTAATATTTATATACACATAAGACAGGAGGAATACACACATTTAGAGTTTATTTTAATCCATCCGCGTGCCCGAAATATGTAAGATGGATGTAGGATGGCACCTGTTCGGTACTTCTTAACGGACGATTTGATTGCTTCAATGAATTGCAGGACAGATCCAGCTTGTATATTTAGAACTTGGAAAGCCAATGCATGGAAAGATCTATCGAAGAAGTTCTTATTTGAATTCCAATGGCTTAGCATTCCACTTAGTACATCAAAATTTCTCTTACATATACTCTATAAAAATGATCCTGTGAAAATTGTGAGCAGAGGCGCAATAACGGCGGATTCAAGTGTGCCAGGTGACCAGGTCATTCACTCGATTAGGATATCCGAGTATTAGGAAAATTTTTGAATTATATTAGGTGTACAAATAAGTTTCCGCGGTTTGTCAAAAGATGGCCCCACCAGAAGGTTATGGAGAAATTGTCAGATGTAAAACGTAATATCCCAAGTTTAGTCATCTGGCAACACCATAACCTTAAAGTACTAGTGATTCCGTATCAGCATCACGTAATTTTTTTCGTGCAAAAATGTCAAGTTTTATTCCGAATAAGCATCATTTGCGGGAACTTTTGATTTACTTCTTTAATGTGAAAAAATCTGCAGCTGAGGCGCATCGATTGCTTCTAGAAGCATATGGTGAAGCTGCTTTAAGTGAGAGAAGTTGTCAGGAATGGTTTCAAAAGTTTAAGAACGGTGAGTTTGACGTTAAAGACAAAGAACGCAGTGGAAGGCCGAAAGTGTACGAAGACATGGAATTAGAAGTACTATTGGAGGAAGATTCGTCCCAAACGCAAAAAGAACTTGCACTTACTCTACAAGTGACTCAACAAGCAATTTCACATCGTTTAAAATCGTTAGGAATGATTCAAAAACAAGGAAATTGGGTTCCATATGAACTAAAGCCGAGAGACGTTGAACGCCGATTATGCATGAGTGAAATGCTGCTTGCCAGGAATAAAAGAAAGAGTTTTTTGCATCGTATAGTCACTGGTGACGAAAAATGGATTCACTACGATAATCCAAAGAAGAGAAAGTCATGGGTTAAGCCCGGCGAACCATCAACATCGACAGCTAAGCCGAATATTCATGGAAAAAAACTCATGCTGTGTATTTGGTGGGATCAGCTTGGTGTCGTGTATTATGAATTGCTGAAACCAAGCGAAACCATTACTGGAGCTCTCTACCGAACACAATTGATGAGATTGAGTCGGGCACTTAAGGAAAAACGCGCCCATTACTACTCCAGACACGACAAAATTATTCTTTTACACGATAATGCTCGTCCACATGTTGCGGCGCCGGTAAAAACATACTTGGAAACACTCAACTGGGAAGTTTTACCCCACCCGCCGTATTCACCAGACTTAGCCCCTTCTGATTATCACCTGTTCCGGTCGATGGCACATGGTCTGTCTGAGCAGCGCTTCACATCATATGAAGACACCAAAAATTGGGTAGATTTGTGGATAGCGTCAAAAGATGAAGAGTTTTTTCGACGGGGTATCCGAATGTTGCCAGAAAGATGGGGAAAAGTAGTGGCAAATGATGGAAAATACTTTGAATAAAACGTAATGTACTTTTCCTTTACAATAAATTCCTAATTTTTTATAAAAAACCGCGGAAACTTATTTGTACACCTAATATATAAATTATGTATAAAATATATCGAATTGAGACTAATGTTTTCACGGAAAAAAACATATGAACAAGCGAAAAAATATACCAGAACTAAATGCGTCTGAGTTAATTTTCTTCGCTCTTAGTCACCAACATTTAGATGCTTTACGCACCCATTTGAAGCGTTAGGTTGTTGCATCCCTGATTACGGGGAGAGTTCATTCATATTTTCCATCAATCCCTCGGAAACACTTTGAAAAATGTGCGTCTTGCTTGCAATTGCATGCACTACTTGTTGGAAAAACGCTGCGCGAAGTCGTGTCTATTGCTCACAAAATACTTTATGTAATAAGTTCTTTGTAACAGACCAACTACCTCTTACCTTTTCGCTAAATTAATTTCGTTGGCTAAATGACATGAATTTTCCTGCTGCTTGAAATGGACTTGATATTTTTCCCTTGAGTATTATATGTGTTTACACCTATGTACATGAGTTGATTCCAGACATTTTTAATTTTTTCTTCACGCGTATTTGGATTAGATTTGATAAAATCTCTTTGTAAACGTATACAAAGTTCAACAATGATATGAACATTTATTTTTGCACTGCATTTCGGTTCTGGTTCCAATTAGGACGGACAATCAGGAATTTTTTTTTCAATCACATCCATGAATTTAGTTTTATATGCGCGGAAGAAAATGATGTTGTTGATATTTGGATAGCTAAAACTTGGCTACATTAGCTGTGTTTTTAGCCGTGGCAACAAAAGTTATTGCTACATGTTGCGACTGTGACTTTCAGAGGTTGTCGATGAATGATCTTTCTCACGTTGTTAGAGATTGTAAATCTTGATGTAGATTAACTACATGTATTTATTTTGCAGTAATTGAATATTACAACATTCTACATAGAAAAAGTAACAAAAGGAATTATAAATTATAGTTATATTACGTCGCCACGTGTTCAAAAAATGCGGTTATAAAATAAATTTATCTTTTCCATACCTTTTAGTATTCACTTTTGACTCATTCATATATTATCTTATATTATAATAAAATCAATATTCTTCTTCTTTCCCTAAATCTTGGAATTTGGGCTTTTACATATTTTTCGACATACATTTCCTTTTTAGACAAGAGACGGCTGACTCGCGTTTTGCAGTTACCATGACTTAATACACTGAGAGAAAGAACTGTAGCTGAAAATGAGCCCAAGTACAGTTCGTAGTCACAGTAGCTATATTTTCACTATCACAGCGTTTTTCATAGCCACTTCGATGGGAAATATGGCTACTGTAACTACAAAAATGTACCTGGGCTCGTTTCCAGCTACAGTTTTTCCTCAGTGTAGATTCGCGAAATGCGGAAACAATATAACCTACACTGTTAGGAAGATCTGTCTTAAACTTAACAATAATGGGGGTGGAGTTTTGATAGCGGTGAAGAGTGTCATTCCTAGTTTTGAGCTGTTCTCTGTACATACAAACGTTGAGCATCTGTTCATTAAGGCAAGATTGGGAATCTCGGATGTGATTTTTGGAGCCGTCTATATCCCGCCATCATCACCTGCTCTACTACGAAAGATCCTGTAAGAGTGTGGGAAGTTATTCTGAGTGCCCATCAGGATCTTTCTTTTTACCTACGGTGACTGCTTCCTGGCGTATGTCTTGCGCTGAATTATCGTGTGTTACGTCCTGGAGCATCTTGTAATGAAAGTGCATCAGTTCAGTTTATTTGTGAATATTTTAATTTTTTAATTTAATAATAAAAAAGTGATATTTATATTTTTGGGTCGTCATGTGACCTATGCTGCTGTTCTGAAATGATATTTCAGTTACGAGGTTATTCCACACTGAATCTCTTCTAGCTTGATTTTTCATCATCCCTCCTATTGTTCGCTGTCGGCAGATCTGATTTGAGAAACTATGACCAATATCAATTTATAAGCGTGATTCCAAATTATTTGAATCTTTTGTAACTGATAAATTATCTCCTCTATGTTCTAGCATCTTCTCTGACATGCAACATGGCTTTGTGCCTGGTCTCTCAACAGGCAACAATATTTGTTTTGTTTTTATGTTATGTTTGTTTCTTCTGATAACATGATAACAGTCAAGTTGATACTGTTTATACGGATCACAGCCTTCGACACGACACTGTTTAACGTCATAACTCTCTTTTAAAAATTAAATCATCTCCGTGGTAATATTAATATTCTTATTTGGATGAAGCTGATTGATCGATCAGAAACAAACAAAAAAAAAAAAAAAAGGACAAGGAGGACTATCAATGTTTGCTCAGGTTCCGCAAAGGTCGCATTGGCATTTGACCTTTTATTTTTTATATTTGCAATTAACAACTGGAAAAAAATTGCGAAGCATTTAATTTTTTGGATGATTTGAAATTTCATTTGAAAAAAATCGTCATACGCTGCTCTGCATGGCTCTGCAGTCGGATTTGTTGGAATGAATCATGGTGATTGTTGAATAAATTAATGAAAGCTGAATATAGTGAAATGTAAAGTTATGAGACTGTCGCGCATTATTGCAGCCATTACCTTCTCTTATGAGTGGTTTGGCTCAAGCTTGGATGTTGTGGTTAGGTATTACGTTCGATTCCGTCATTTTTTAGCTTATTCTATCATTTCACTTTTTATGTGGTGATGACAGCTATGAAGCAGCTCAGTTTTGAAGCGTATGTTCAGTGACTTCAAAGAATTCTCAACGTTATTACGTTCAATACATGCATGAACTGAGACCTAACCCAGATTTGCGTCTCCTCATCGCGACATCTCATCATTTCAAATTGTGTAAACTTATCAGAGTTCAGAAGCTTTTTTTTTTTTTTTTTTGTTTTCAATTTCAAAAAATATGCCCATCCTCCTGCATGATGATGGCTCAACGGGATTGTTGTTCAAACTCGTTCCTCGAAAACATGATTTGTGATTCATGATCAAATATTCATTTTCAAAAATATTCAATGGTCAATAATTCTTCAATGAACTTCTCTCTCTCTCTCTCTCTCTCTGCCCCTCCAATGTTCTTCTCCAGAACTTTTTTTTACCCATTACTTTTCAATGTTCCTATGTTCTTTTATACTGACCCAGTAAATCAGATTTGTTGTTTTAGATTTTTTATATTAGATGAGTAGAGTTTCTTTTCTGGATTTTTCTCAGTATTCAAGACTTCTGTCTCTCTGTCTCTTCTAGTAATATTGTGTGGTTGTAATATTTTTCTTGTCGTTATTTATATATTTACAGGATGTGTTATTTTTTACTATGTCTTTTTTTTTTTATTTTTTTTTTTTTATTTTATTTTTTTTTTTTTTTTTATTTTATTTTATCTTATTAATTTTTATATGTATTATTTAATAAATAAATAAATAATATTATGAAGTTTTTTACATAAACATTTCATAATAGTATTGTTAAGTTTAAGACAGATTTTTCCAACAGTGTAAGTTAATCAAACATGATCGAACATAATCGATGATTGATTCCGAACTGTGGAAAGATAGGTTGCCAAGCGCGCCATCATTCAAATGTTGAAATAATTAATCCCAACACCACAGGAGCTAAAATCTAGCCTTCACAGCTTTTTTTTCGTTATCCAAATATCAAATACATGGAATAGCTACCACAGCTAATTCCTAACTACCATAACGAATTATTTTCTTCCTTGTACATGAACATTACATTGTATGTACACAAATATGAAACTGGTAGGTATAGTTTGATGTTCAAGTACATTAAATTGAATGTAAAATGTATATTTGAAAAAAAAACTTTCAGCGAAAATATTAAAATAATTCGTTCAGAAATTTTTGAAAGTACATATATTCTTTTCCACTGTCTTATAATATTTTCTTCATTCTGTCGATAAAAATTGTAATTTGTAGGCTTTTTGTCTCTTCGTTTTGGTACAAATTCTACCGGAAAAGGAATCGTTTGGGAATTGAATGCAGAGTACATTTTCTGTGCAATACTTCGTATAGTTCGTCATCATCTTGATGAAGAAGGGATTATCAATAAATCGATAACATACAGGATATCTCGGAACCACGAAATGTATATTTTATGTTTCAAGTTTATGAACTTTCCGTGTGTACTTGTGATTCGTGGGTTACATATTCAATAGTCGCATAACATCAGAACTCTGCACATCACAGGCATTTCGAATTTGATGAACGATCGGGTGAAATGTTACAGATGACAAATTCACAATCTACGAAGCAGTGTTTATGCAGCATAAAATAAAGCGCGCTGTTTGCTCAAATGGTTTTAAAAAACCATTGACAAACAAAAGACTGGAGAAATTACGAAAGGTTTATCTTATGTGGAGATTGGAAATATCAGGCAGAAACTGTTAGAAAATTGGTCAGTTTTGAGCCGTATTTCACAGGAACGAGATCGCAGGTTCCTGCAAAATGTTTTCAATGGAATACTTTATTTGGCATTTTGAGCAGGGTGCATTTATCTTTTCTACTGCTCTGAAAGCATGTAGGAAATTTGAACACAATTACTATATTTTTTCTAATGCATTATAATCGGAGCAAACTTTAGGAATGTGGTATGTATTCAATTCTAACAACCTCCCCTACGCTTTTTGAACATTTCATACACGTTCCAGCGGACCGTTATGCTGTCAGAGCCCTCGGGATATTCGGAAATAACGAATCTTCGGGCAGATTACAAAACGTAACAATTATCGAGTGGTGAATAGTATGGTGCTCGGAGGGATGCCATGAAACAACAGGAAAAACCATCCACATTGGCCGAGCAGTGCTTTTTATTGTAATAAAAGCCAACGTTTCGCCCAGATACTGTGTGATTTGTGGGTTCAACGATGGGGTCTTCTACTTCGTCTATACGTTGCAGGGCATATTATAAGGTTCAGTTCTGACCAAAAAGTTAGTTCTAAAAGGAAACGATCAGTTCTAAAACGTAAAAACGGTTAATTCTTCAACAATTACTGAATTTTTAGTGAAATGTTTTCCTCTTTGTTTTCTTTTTTTAAATCGAGTATCCAATATTGCTCTGTTACAGAATGAGTCTTTCGTCTCATATCAAGGGGTATGTGAGTTCATGTCCCAATGAACACATGCACGTTATTTCAACGTTGAAAAAACGTTGCACTATCGAACGGACGTTATTCGTCGAATTCATGACGTTCATTTTTGGTTAACGTCTGACGAGGGAATAGACGTCCAGAAATGACGTTTCGATAACGTATTACTAAAACTAATAGTAAAAAATGACCATTAAAAAACGTCTTCAAAAAACGTTTCTGAAATGTACTTCAATCACGCGTTGAGGACGTATTGTTTATGACATTTTCAATGCTCGAACATCAATCGAAGATATCGTGTTGAGAATGTCGAACAAAACACAGCAACGTTGGACAAAAATCTAAACGAGAAGTGAAATAATGAATAGCGTGACTTCATTTATGAATATTTTTCTTCTTAGATTCTTGTGTTATCAAAAATCCCTTCTTTTCGCATTAATAGAAAATTTTTCAAATAATATGTCTGGTTTGATTCTCATTTTGGAACCATCATTATAACACGTCATCATTTGACGTCTTATAAACGACTTTTGGACCGTTGTTGTGACGTTATTTTATAGTTGAAAAACACGTGATCTGCCGCGACATTTTTACGTCGAATCAACGGAAGAATATTACTAAATTTCAACGTGTGGTTATTGGGCGTTTTTCACGTTTTTTAGACGTATGTGTGTTTATTGGGGTTCTCTTGAAGTTTGAATCGTTTATAAAAACAAAACAAAAATTCAAACTCACAACATCTGTTGAATTATTGATGTTCATCTTCTCGAGTGAACTCTTTAGAATTGGGAACATAATTCAAAGAATGTACTACAAGATTTTGGGTCTTTAACAGTAGAGTATTATGTTATTCGATTGATAATTCGTTTCAATAAACGATTCAAACTCCCGCAACATCCCAACCAGAAATTTACAACAGGCGCAGTACTGCACCAGTACTAGCCAAGACTGGCAGGGTACTGGCGTTTGTCTGGAATGATAACGATTGAGTATTGATACCATTATTCGCAATCAGTGCAGGGCCAGTACTGGGTTAGTACCTGGCCGGTATTAAGTTCTAAGTACTGGTTTATCAGTACCGGCGTAGTACTGTATTTTTATGTATCCAGTACTGATCCCGTACGTGTTGACCAAGTGTTGGAGACCCAATACTGGCACTGTACTGCACCTGTTGTCAACATTGGCATATTACGGATTTTTCTGATTGGGATAGTGAGTTCAGTAGTGATATTCATTCTGAAAAAATGAGACTTCATGCCAAAAGTAAAATTAAGGGAGTATCCCTGACATCACCACAGCCCCAGAAGAATTCTCAAAGAATTTATGAAGAACCCAACCAATTCAATAAGAATTCTTCATGAATTCTTCTGGGATTGTAGTACCGTGTGGGATCAAACGATTCAAGAAATACTTGTCACACAGATGTTTTCTTTTTTTTGGACAAATAGAGTGTCCACCGTTTCGGTTAGTTCTTAAATTTCCTTAGAATAGGCCCTGATACGTTGTATTTTTTGCCTTGAAAATGCCGAGTATCTGGGCGAAGCGTTGGCTTTTACAATAAAAAGCACTGCTCGGACAATTTGGATGGTTTTTCCTGTTGTTCGAAACGTAACAAATTACTTCTCTTGAATAATTGTTATTTTCGCGATAAAAAATGTTTCTGATCGCGATCTCCAGAAAATCTGGTATCAAACTGTGCGTTTGAACCATATAGCTGTTCAGATGAATTCATTTCAAACGATTATTCAACTTCAAAAATGAACAAAATTCAGAAAAATTATACGACTTTTTATTACGTTTTGTCATATGACCGACGATATATTACTTATGTTCACGATTTTCACAGAAGAATTTTCACATAAAGTCAAGGCTGGGAGTGGAACAATAAGTTGAAATGCCATGTTGAAAAACCCGTACAGCATAACCACTGTTCCTCCACCTAGGAATCCGGGGGAATGGAGGTGGAGAATTGGTGGAAAAATGAGAGCCATGGAAATAAGAGGGAAATAAGGGATAAGTCCACCTCCTATATCTTCAACAAAATTCATTATGAATTTTATTTAAAGTACAGAGAACGGACATTTCCCCGTCATCGCCTCTCCGTTGCCTCAACGAAGACTCTCTCTCTGAGTTCTCCCTTTTTTCCGAAGCTCCCATTTCTTCACCAATTTTCAAACTCCATTCCCCCGAAGTTCGAGGTGGAGGATCGGTGGTTGTGCTGTACGGGAAGATAAAATCGATCCCATTGTGAAAATAGTATGAATTGTTTTATTTATACTAGGACTTTTTTCGATACTGCATTAGTTTTGGATAAACCTTAATATTTTGGATGGAGAAAATGGTTTTTTCAATTCCTTCTAATTGCATCCTTGAAGGGGTCGTTTATTGATTCAATTTATTTGAGATTATAAAAGGTGAAAACAATTTTTGCTGTTCTCGTTCGAGAGTCCGAAGCTCGCTTCAATGACATTCATCAGCAAAGCGAGAGAAATAAATGTTACTTACAAAATTATCTTGAAATTCCAATAATCGAGAAACAGGTGGGACTTCTTCAAAAAATTACTGTGCGTTCTGCAAAATTTGTAGAGAATATCTCTTCCAACTGTTTCACAATAATTCTCTCACTTTTACCGACGGCAGAGTAATTTTTTGTGGAAAATTTTCATTCGTCTCTCGGGTCATTGGAATTCCACGGTAATAATTTCTGAAAGAAAATTCTTCCAATATGAGTTGATACGTATTCGAAGGTGGGTGAACAAAAATGAATTACACGATAGAACGAGTGGAGAGGATTTTTCGCACATCCACACATTTTCTCATCATCCGATTGCAACGTCAGATTCGATGGATTTCTTCGTTACGATCGACCGACACTTGAGGGACAAAAATAAATATGAGACTCGTATCCATCATAGTCAGCGCAAGACAGATTAATTCTTCTTCGTTAACGATATATGAAATTCATCAAGGTCATATATCTGTATGAAGACAGAGGAAAGAAAGAAATGGAAGAAATGAATGTGAAAGAGAGAAATATTGAGTGTGCAGAGACAACCAGCGACACTTGACATTAGTTTGCTCTGTCGGCGTAGACATTTACTTAATTACATTCCACGATGTTCTCTAGTCATTGTACATCCGGACAGAGTTATGTTTTGGACGACGAAGACAGACAAAGCCGACGGGGATGGAGACGAAAGAACATGCGTCATCCACGTCGAGTGATGAGTTCGGTCAAAAGAGTCTTAAACATCGGCATCTATTCATACGACACCCTAGATCATGCGAACGTGAAATATGGATTCGAATATTGTTTGTCATTCATAAACTGTGAAATGGTACTGGAATTTTATATATAAAGTTTATATTCTTGCCATTGAGATCTATCTTTTAATAACAAATATATTTCACCAATTATCATATCTCCGTAATCATCAGCATTCACCGAAAATAAGTTTTTGCCTGTTCGACTGTTATTAATCGAACGTCGACTAGGGAGACCAGTAAATTGAAATATAATGCAGTCAAGACAGGGAGGGAGGGGTCAAGGGAAGGGGGAATGAAAACGATCGTTGGTATCTTTCCGCTTGAGCGCCTACAAAATAAGAGTAGGTGGAAGGTAGAACCCTTACCTCCGAGATAGAATTTCTGCATTGCGACAGGATGGAAAGGGACTACTTAGGCTAACGAGTATATAATCGATGATTTACCGTCTCCAAGTTTAATCACGCGCGAAGATAAAATCCTTTCTCTTTTGTATGCGTGAGACAATAAACTAGAAGTAGAAGAGTACAGTGAGCGACAAAGTCAAATCCCTGTGTGATCTGATCACTCTTATTTCGAATTATCTGTCTACTCTTATCTCCAGAGATTTCTATTCTCTAGACACTTTTTTGATGTTCCGCGAGGAGGAAACGCTGCATCATATTCTTTAATTATCATTTGAATATTTGTTATCAAGTATATTTATATCACACGTTTGTGATTCATAAAAAGTGGGAATGAGTCGGGCAAGATCAATTACTTAAAAAGAAGTTGTGGGTGGAGATAATCGATGTTATACATAATCAAATTATCTTGGAATTGGTTACTATAATCCTTTAGCTCCATAATTCTTGATAGCGAAAATAATTTCAAATTCATCCGCACTGTCGGAAATATAGGACATATTTAACCAAAAATATCGTTTGATATGAAAACTGGAGCAAAATTTCACATATGGGTATCAAATATCAATGCAAAACTGAAATCCTGTATGATCTGTATCATATGTAATGCAATAAAAATGTCAAAAAACTCTCTTCATAGAGCTTCTGCGTTGATCAAGTTTTCTTCATCCTTTGCTTCTTCTTTTCTGCAGTAGTTGGAACATTTTCATCATTTTGGTTTCCTGACTCAAACACTGATACACTCGCTCCCAGAGCAATATTTGATCCAGTCCTTCCTCTCATCATCACCCCATGTGGCTGATCAAAATCACACCACACCGTTAATCAAAGTTACCCCATATACCTGATCAAAGTAACCCCGTACACGAAATCTTTTAACCCCGAGTACACATTGGGGAGTACAAATTTGAGTTTTGATTCATTGTATCTTCAAAAAATTGATCAATCGCATATTGCAATCCTAGATTCATTGGAATTTAGGGGATGAAATTAGTGATAAAGTTTTCCGATATTATGAATTCAATGAAACAATTACACTTACGTCTTTACTATTTTTCTCATATTCATTGGCGATACAGATTGTTATATTGCTGACAGAATCATTTAGGGGTCTTCTGCGTTGCTGACCAGTGAGGCAAAAATTAAAAATTGAATCTTATCTGCGCTTAAAATATTGTTTTATATACAAACAAAGTAGTTATCAAAGTAACCCCATTCTACGGTAGCACTCTGTTTCTGAAAGATGTCTTCAAAAATGATGGAGAACAATGCAAAAAGTCTTAAGACTTCTAATCATAATTTAACAAGAAAAGATATCTATTGCAAGTTTTGAAATGTCCTTACGCATTTTCAAGAACGTTTTTAGAAGTTTCTGAAAAATATCTTTTGTTGCACGGAAAAAAATACTCCGGTTAATATATGGACAGCAAGAATTACTGCTATTTTAACCGGAATTTTAGTTAAATGAATCAAGTCTCCGGCAAATTTAACAAGGGCTCCGGTAAATTTAACAAGAATTCCAGTAAAAGTCACAGATATTCCTTGCTGTCCATATAGTAACCGGAATTCTGGTAAAATTAACAGTTCATTTTTTTCCGTGTGTGTACACTGTAAAAAATAATTGTGGAATTTTTCCCCCAAAAAATGGTGGCAGCAAAGTTTCTCCACAGATCGAGAATTTCCCACCATGATTAAGTGGACTTTTCTTTCATTTTCAGAGGATTTAACATCCAAAAAACAAAATAATCCCTTAAAATGGTAGAAACATCTCTCATTTTCAATGAAAGTACACCCCAATCTCTCATTTTCTCATGTGACCGTCATCGCCTCTCCGTTGCCTCAACGAAGACTCTCTTCTGAGTTCTCTTTTTCAAGTTTTCTTCACCTTTTCAACTCCATTCCCCGAAGTTCGAGGTGAGGATGTGGTTGCTGTACGGGAAGATAAAATCGATCCCATTGTGAAAATAGTATGAATTGTTTTATTTATACTAGGACTTTTTCGATACTGCATTAGTTTTGGATAAACCTTAATATTTTGGATGAGAAAATTTTAACCTCTAATGCATCCTTGAAGGTCGATTACATTTTTGAGATTATAAAGGTGAAAATTTTGCTTTCTCTTCGAGAGTCAATCGCTTCAATGACATTCATCGCAAAGCGGAGAAATAAATGTTTTCAAAATTATTTAATTCAATAATCAAAACAGGTGGACTTCTTCAAAAATTCTTGCGCTGCAAATTGTAATATTCTTCCAACTGTTTACAATATTCTCTCTTTTACCGAGGAGAAATTTGGGAAATTTTCATTCGCTTCAGGTATTGGAATTCCACTAATAATTTCAAAGAAACTCCAATATAGTTGATCGTTTCGAAGGTGGGTGAACAAAATGAATTACAATGAACGAGTGGAAGATTTTTCGCAATCCACACATTTTCTATCATGATTGCAACGTCATTCGATTTTCTTCGTTAGATCGACCGACACTTGAGGACAAAAAAAAATACTCGTTCATATATAGCGCAAGAATTAATTCTCTTTTAACGATATATGAAATTCATCAAGTCTTCTGTATGAAGAAGGGAAAGAAAGAAAGAAGAAATGAATGTAAAGAAGTATTGAGTGTGCAAGCAACCAGGAACTTGACAAGTTTCTGCGGCGTAACTTTACTTAATTACATTCCGGTTTCTATATGTACACCAAGAGTTATGTTTTGGACGACGAAGAAACAAGCCCGGGGATGGAACAAGAACTGCGTCATCCACGTCAAGAGTTCGGTAAAAGTCAAACATCCATCTATTCATACGAACCAGATCATGGAACGTGAAATATGGATTCGTTTTTTGTCATTCATAAACTGTGAAATGGTACTGGAATTTTATATATAAAGTTTTCTCCAGAGATCTATCTTTTAATAACAAATATTTTCACCATTATCATATTTAACATCCATTCACCAAAATAATTTTTGCCTTCCATTTTAATCGAAGTCACAACCTTTTTTTTTTTTTTTTTTTTTTTTTTTTTAGTGACTGATCAAAATCACACCACACCGTTAATCAAAGTTACCCCATATACCTGATCAAATTAACCCCGTACACGAAATCTTTTAACCCCGAGTACACATTGGGGAGTACAAATTTGAGTTTTGATTCATTGTATCTTCAAAAAATTGATCAATCGCATATTGCAATCCTAGATTCATTGGAATTTAGGGGATGAAATTAGTGATAAAGTTTTCCGATATTATGAATTCAATGAAACAATTACACTTACGTATTTACTATTTTTCTCATATTCATTGGCGATACAGATTGTTATATTGCTGACAGAATCATTTAGGGGTCTTCTGTGTTGCTGACCAGTGAGGAAAAAATTAAAAATTGAATCTTATCTGCGCTTAAAATATTGTTTTATATACAAACAAAGTAGTTATCAAAGTAACCCCATTCTACGGTAGCACTCTGTTTCTGAAAGATGTCTTCAAAAATGATGGAGAACAATGCAAAAAGTCTTAAGACTTCTAATCATAATTTAACAAGGAAAGATATCTATTGCAAGTTTTGAAATGTCCTTACGCATTTTCAAGAACGTTTTTAGAAGTTTCTGAAAAATATCTTTTGTTGCACGGAAAAAAATACTCCGGTTAATATATGGACAGCAAGAATTACTGCTATTTTAACCGGAATTCTAGTTAAATGAATCAAGTCTCCGGCAAATTTAACAAGGGCTCCGGTAAATTTAACAAGAATTCCAGTAAAAGTCACAGATATTCCTTGCTGTCCATATAGTAACCGGAATTCTGGTAAAATTAACAGTTCATTTTTTTCCGTGTGTGTACACTGTAAAAAATAATTGTGGAATTTTTCCCCCAAAAAATGGTGGCAGCAAAGTTTCTCCACAGATCGAGAATTTCCCACCATGATTAAGTGGACTTTTCTTTCATTTTCAGAGGATTTAACATCCAAAAAACAAAATAATCCCTTAAAATGGTAGAAACATCTCTCATTTTCAATGAAAGTACAATTCCCCTACGATGAGGGGACGAAATCCACCAACAGTGTGGAGAAAAAGTTCCCACATTTTTTTACAGTGTATGTCTATAACCCAAGTGTGTATTGCCGATATTGACAATGGGCCCAAGCAGGGTCCATTTGCTTGAATCCAGTATTAGGAAATGACAATGGGACCCATCTTGGACTAATCTTGGCCCTATTGTTTGTTCCCATACATTTATAGTTCGTAGTAAATGGAAATATTGAACTTTGGCGCGGGCCCGGCCCTAAGTTGAGCCAAGATCAGGGCCCATTGTATCACCTAGTCCTCGGGCAAAGCAATACAGCCAGGCTGGAAACGATGTTGTCATCCCAGAGTTGGTCCCACGTTAGGTAGCATGGGCACCCACTTTGGGCCCCCATTGAACCCGTAGTAAATACACGTTTGGGAATGTATGATGAGAAATCGAAGGGATTTACGAATCCTTGTCATATTTGGCCAAATATGTAGATAATATAAACATATAACATAAACATTCCCAAGTGTGTATTAACGGCAGGCCCAATCTAAGCCCAGGGTGGGTGCCCATGCTGCCCAACGTGGGACCAAGCTGGGCAAACAAATGGGGCCAACCCTGAGATGATAACATCGTTCCCAGCTTGGCTGTATCGCTTTGCCCGAGGATTGGTAGCACCATAGGCCCAGCATGAACCCAGACTAGGTAATAAATACTGCCCCTTCCTTTTTTTTTGAGATTGGAAAATTGCTTTGAATTCTACCGCAGTGGGCAGGAATTTCAGCCCCACCTTGGCCCAGTCTTGGGCCTAGTGTTGAGCCCCATCGTGCCTATATAGGCCCAAGACTGGACCAAAGTGGCACCAAAATTCATACACGCTGAGGATTGTACACATATGCTGGTTCAAATTGGGGTCAAGTCCAAATGTGCTGGCACTAAGATTCATTATTTCCTTTTTCTACCAACCATAATTGTATGGGAGAGCACAACAGGGCCAAGATTGAGCCAACATGGGCCCCATCGTCATTCCTCAATACTGGGTTAAAGAGGATGAGACCAGCCTAGGGCTGATTGTCATTATAGGCAATACACGCTTGGGTTGATTCATTGACTTCACCGTTAGAAATTTCTGCATTAATTTTGTTGCATTTGCTGGAAGTTTTTTTTCAAATACGTGCATGAATTGAGTTTCATACACATTTTACATGAAATTTAATGTAAACTATACCCACTGAGCATTTCTGTTAGAACCTTGCATTAACATTGCATCGATGTTGATGCGATCTTGAAAGTACCTGTTATGAGAATTACAGCAGTAATATTACAACATCCAATTACAAGTCAATTGCAGCAATGTTACGTTGTCAGGTGATATTTCAACGATATTTTTGCAAGTTACTTTTGTAATATTGCATTTGTAAATTGAAAGACAAGTACTTTCAAGGTCGCATCAATATCGATGCAATGTTAATGCAAGGTTCTAACGGAAATGCTCAGTGGGTAGCATAATCTATATTTTTTTCATGTTTTTGTACATTAAATTCAATGTAAAATGCGTATTAACCTGAATTCATGTACGTGATTGAAAAAAACTTCCAGATATTTCTGACAGTGTTGTTGCTATTTATATTAATACCGTCGGCACCACCCATCATTTCAAATAAGTCACATATGCCATACACTGTAGAAAATGATTGTAAAATTTTTCTCCAAAAAATGGTGGCAGCAAAGTTCTTCCATAGATTTGGTGGACTTATCCTTCATTTTTAGAAGATTCAACACCTATAAAACAAAGTAATACCTCAAAGTGGCGGAAAATCCCTCATTTTCATTGGAACAACAATTCCCTCACAATGAGGGGATGAAATCCATCAACCGTGTGAAGAAAAACTGCCCACATTTTTACAGTGTCGAAAATATAAATAAATCATGTGATATGCGGTTAAAAATCAATTTCTGTCTCCTTTCGATAATGCACTAATCAATTCGATAGTTCAGTAACCTAGTGAAGCTTTCTTTGCTCTACAAGTCCATTCATCCTTTGTGTAGGAGACGTTTTAAAACTTGAAGTAAAATAGAAATATGAGAGGCAAAGGAAAAACAAAGAGTCAAGAATCCAGCTATGTGGATGGTAGTAATACATTTTAATACACTCGTAATGCATAAACGCCAGCAACTACATTTTTCTCCTCTTTATGCATTTCAAGAACACACAGTTATTTCAAAATGTTTTCTTCTTTCGAAACAGCATCTTTAATCTTGCAATGTGAGGCGAAATCTCCTCTCAGAGTTTATCCCCTCACCCCATATGGAGGCATATGATGGAATTGGAATCGATGGAAAGTTACATACGAGATGAATTTTTCTACGAAACAGCGTAAGATTTGATTGTAATTATTTTTCAACTGTTTTGTTCGTTCATCATTGTTTATTGAGTATTTCTGAGAATTATTGAATAGGATTTGCGAGGGCTTGGCCTAATCTTTCGAGAGCTCTCCAGTTCCTCTTATCGCATTATGTTATTATTAAGAGTGATTCGATGAAATGAAGTTTGATTATATTTTTTCGGAGAAGTACCAAAGGGATTCGAAGTATCAATATGGCTTTGAGCGTTCACAAAGTGACCACAAGATTTCAGCACTGGGAGAGGTTCGCAATCACATCTTTGGATTTGCAATGTAAGTTTTGCAAGGTAGCATGGACTGTTTGGAAGATGAATTTTCGTTTCGCCATCTTCAAGGATTTGTATCTGGCTTAACTGAGCACTGAGAAAAATGATCAGTCGGTAAAACTGAAAAATTTGTAGTTCTTCCATAATAGTTGCTGCAACAATTTTTTTTTTGTTCGGAATACTGTTGAAGAAGTTAGAGCAATAAGAAATAATTAGTTGTCACAACCAAATTGGACCATCTGAAGCCCTGGCCCAAAGCAGGGCCTTGAATCCAAAGAGCTCTACCTCTGGGAGGAATGTTTCATGCCAAATTCATAAGATTGACGTTACCTCGCTAACTATCGACCCATCAGCATCTGTCCGTAAAAGCTGTAATAAAGACCCAACCTATTCCCATTCAAAACCAATACACTTTCTATCTTATCCGTTTTCAACGGAAGTGTCAGTACGGTACCGCACTCTGAAGTCAACCATGAAAATAGAGGGACTCTAAATAGCGTCAAGTGATACTCGAATGATTCCTTGATACAAAACACGCGTAAGGATTATTGTAATGTGATAAAAAACTTCTTCCCCATCAAACAGTGCCAATTCCCCTCCCGTTCGCTCCAAGTCTTCATTGTTTTTTCTTTTCCTCCTGCCCCTTCGTATTCCATGTCCTTTCGCTTTCGCTACGTTTTCCTCTCTGACGAAAATCAACGAGGCAATGGAAAGGAGAACCTTTCTAATCGAGAACCAAAACCAAGCACATCGTGTGACTCTGCTGCGTCCGACAACCGTGTAATTCGCCGACCACGAAAAATCATCGCTGTGGAAAAAACGTCGTACCGCGTGTTCCGTTAAGAAACGAGACAACGGAGTCGAGAAACGAGGAAAAGAAATCCTTGTTGTCGAACCAGTAAAATTGCTCGTTCGGGAACTATATCTGCTCGATTAACCGCCAAATCGATTTCAACAAGAAAAAAGATGACAGGTAGCGTATCTTTGGTTGAAAAGTTGGTAACACGTTTGAAACATTCTAATATTACCTATATATCAATCGATTTGAAGTTCGTTTCAATGCTTCGCTTTGAGTTTATAGAGATGGAAAGAAACGTATCTGCGGGAGGTGATTCGATAAATTCATAAATCAGGGATAATGTAAGAGAATTTATCAATGATGATTAGTAATTGTTCAGACAGAAGCCCAGGCTGAGGTCAATTCGATATTGAATTTATATCGAAGTCAATCTATTCTGGCATAATGATGATTAATCAAATTGTCTTTCATTTAATTTTTCCCTTTCTTCGTGTGAACTGAGAAGGGAAAATTGAGATCAATTAACTTTTCTCGAGACTGCTGGATTCTCTGAATGACGGTGGAAAAAAAAAGGATAAACCGAGTAATTCGTTTTGTAATTCGTTTTAATTAAATATAAGCAAAAAATTATCGATACACCGATGATTCAATTATGTTGTCTGCATGGGAGTGAGTGTTTTTTGTACATCAACTCTTGCCGAAAATCTATCGAGTTCTTATTGAACTATCATTGAAGCAATGGGATATTCTTAGTGTTTTTTAGTCAGGTGTAAACATTGATTTTCATAGCATGAACAGAGGTTTCGCATACGCTTGGTGTTCTTCTCTCCCCATACAGATGAAGAGAAGTATACGTCCTAGTAGAAATGCTCTAGTGATCGACAACCCTAGTAGAAATATAATCAGTTCTCCCTATTACTGATGAGGCACTGATGAGGAAACGCTAATCAGGAAGAACTGATCATTTACTTATTGGGAACTGATTTGTCTAATATGATTATTAAAATTCATATGAAACTGATCAAATTCTGACAAGTTATTGCCTTTATTCGCAAGAAATATTGATAGCGTAAATGTTCATAAAAAATATTCGGTTTAAAAAACATATTGATTGTTATTGAAGTGATATATTGTAATTGTGAAATTACACATATTTCCGATATGTCTTAACCAAAATTTGAAGTATCCCAAAGAAATTGAATCGAATTGGTTCAGATTATTTGATCCTGGGTTTGCTGTATCAAATCGATGAAACCTAACCTCAATAATTATAAAGAGTATATGCACATAACAAAGCTACCTTGGAAATTGTTAGATTTTGTGAGGTTATGGTATAAAAGGAGATGACGTGTAATATGTATACTTATATTCTTTCTTGTTGTGAAATAATATAGTTTTGTTATTTATTATGAGTAAGTATAGTAGTAACTTGAATATTATCTCATGATTGAGGTGGAAACACCATACATATGGTTTGATATATCTTTTTCCCTTGACCAAAACTCCTACATTTTATCTAAGAAAAAGTCTGGGAAAATTTTTCCTACGGGTTTTGCTGAAAATTTACTTTTTAATCCTTGGAAACATCTTAAACAAAAACATAAATTATTATTTGAGTGAAGAATCATCAATTTAGTGTTATAATTTCATATCTTCATCGACATAACCTGCATTTTTGTGGGTGATAAATGCTTCGTTAGTTACTCGCAAATAACTCATCAACTACCGATCAGTCCCTCATCAGTTACTCGCTCATATCTGCTCAGTTTCTTCAATCAGTTTCTGATTAGTCAGAGCGTTACACCCCTTGTCGGAAACTTGTAAGTTTCCTGATCAGTCCCTGATCAGTCGAATGGAAAACTGATCAGTGCCTCATCATTTGCTAGAGAAAATTTCTACTAGGGAAGCTTTGTAACGCTTAACTAGCCAAAATGTATTGAATCGTCGAAGCAACGATTCAAAAGCGTTTTTTCCAATTATTTCATGATGGTTTTGGTCATCAGTGGTATTCGATTCATTATTTTTTCTAATTCTTTGGATTTTCCAAAGTATTCTCAGAGATTTGCTATTCAATATTATCGGAATTTTTCCATCAGACAAAAATATTCCCGTCGTAGATATTTTGTATAAATCGTACTCGATGTGACAATTTTAAGAGCCCCAGAAAATCAAACGCCACAATGTTCCTAACCTTATTGTCGATCATGAAAAGAATAGAAGACAGATACACAAGAATGATGATTCAATACTAAGAAAGAATCAGCTTTTGTCTTGCATAGAGTAAGCAGAAATTGAGAGAAAAATCTGTTCAATGGAGCTTATAGAGAATGGGAAAACTAAACCGATCAACGTTAGAGTGCAAAGCAGTGAGGCTTTCGTCAACCTCCATTCGAGAGCTTTGATCGCTCGGCCGAATGCCGATTCTTCACTGCACGGTATGTGTCCGTGTATGAGTGTAAAAGAGATTAAGGGACTGGACAAAGCATGGTGGACTTGGATATAGAAAATAAAATAATATTTCACATCGAACGTGTACAATGTACGGTATTTTTGTACAGAATAAATATCAGAAAAAATCGCTCTTTGTTGAATAATTTTAAATGGGGGGTATCCTTCATGCTGATTTATCGCCAGGACGTAGCAGGATTGCAATTTCAGAGAAAGGAGTGTTTCTATCGAATATCGTAGAAACATTTTTGCAATACATAAATCGGCAAATTGATTTCCATGCAGCTCGAATGTATTCTATTCTATAAATATTTAATTCTTCAAATCAAAGTTGAATAATCTCTAAGCGGTGCTATGTTTTTAATACACACCCTGGTTACAAAAAATCCATAGAATCTGACAGAATGAAATTCAATGCGATTTGGTCAGAACATTGTGCAAGATTCAATGAGATTTGGCAGGATTCAATCACACGGAGAAAAAGGTATCTTAAAAAGTACCATAATTTATGGATTTTCTGCGCTAGTCTGACCGAGTCTAAATATTTACCTGAAAAAACCTCTAAAAGTACCATAATGTCTTGGACTTTTATACGGAAGGTACCATACTTATTTCAAAAAGTCCAAGAAATTATGGTACTTTTAGAGATTCATGCAAGTGAATATTCCGACTCGGGTCAGACCAGCGCTGAAAATCCATAAATTATGGTATTTTTCAAGATATCTGTTTTCTCAGTGCAGAATTACATGGAAAAAATACACTCATCTGATTAAATCTCATTGAAAATGAGTGAATAGGGTTTGGTCAGAACATTGTACAAGATTCAATGAGATTCGGCGAGAATTAATGGGTTTGTTCAAGCAGGGCATTTGCCTGTCATTGATTTCGAATCAATTCCTATTCCACTCAGTTTAAGATACCGCTGTTGATACAATCCAATATTGAATGCAGTGAAATGAGCTCACCGATCCCGAAATGAACATGAAGCTCCGACAAACGTTCAGAATAAATCAACATAGATCAACCTGAAGCTCCGTTGCAGCCAAGTTTTAGATTCTTAAGCGTTTTACAAAGTTTGGATGAACATTTGAATGTCCGCTTGAAGATGGTTTCAAGAAAGGTTCATGAAACGTTGATTAAAGGTTCTCCGGAGATTCATTAGAGTTTCAATTGAGCATGTTTTACACGGAGAGAAATTTGATGGTTGAAAGTGGTAAAATACGTAGGTACATATCATCATCAAAATTGGTGAACTGAAACTATTGGGAATGGCTTGGACATAAAATTATCACGATGGTAAACTCCACTTTGTCAAAAATTTCAAAATTTCTTCAGGAAAACTAACATAGGTAATATTGATGATTCCAGGCAGTGCTATAATACTTTTTACCATCAGCGATCGTGATGTTTCTTCACACTTTATTTCAAGATTCTCGCAAGCAACAGCTCTGAAAATCGAAGCCAAGGCAATCATTTTCACCATGAATGATGGTCGTATCATTCACTGAAATAAAAAAAACAATTTACTTGCAAAAACATATTTTCAGGCGCATTTGTTAGTTCATGTTGTCCAACCTTCGAGTTATTACCACCATATTTGTTGATTGCAATCACGTTATTTTTAATACATTCTTGAGTACAGTTTATAATGAAAAATCCTAATTACGCGGAGGGGATTTGAACTTAAGAATAATGTACTTATATCTACCTATAAACCTTACGATTAAAGCTGCTTTGCTACGCTCGCACTTATGAATTTGTTGTTTTGAAGTTTCATTGAAAGACTAAACGAGGAAACCTAAACTGAACAACTTGTTGTGTGCGATAATTGTAAGAAAATCTCGAGCGCTGTTGGAAAATATTACCATTAGCGGTTGTATTATACCGATCCATCATTGGTAGTAAATGTGATTCGTGGCTTTCAAAATTCACAATAGTTGTTCAAACAAAATCTATTATTGTCGCGTGGTGATAATTTTCATTAGGAAAAGGTATTTATTTCGTTTGTTCATAGTTGTTGTTACCAAAATATATTTTCTCACGCTGAATCTTCATTTTTACCACCGTAGCTGACGATTATTTACTACGTGCGTATAAAATAATACACTTAGGTTACAAATTACTGTCAATATTTTACAATAATACTAGTTTATGATAAAAAATAGTAATTTTGATAATCAAATTTTTCTCCGTGTAGAGGGGATTTTAATTATAATTATAATTCCCTTCATCGTTCATTCCCTCGTGAAAAAAACTTATATTGAAGAGTTGGAACTCCAGCAAATCTCCGGTGAATCTTCCCAAACTTGAGCTCCAACGGAGCTTGGGTTTGATCTATGATGATCTATTCTGAACGTTTGTCAGAGCTTCATGTTGTCTTCGGGATTCAATCGATTAGATTTTCGAATACAATTTCTAATAAATTTCAATCAGTAATGATGATTCAAATCTATCTTTGCTAAATGTATGAATATCATAAGGATGTATCCAGTCCCTGTTTTCATCATAAAAATGAATACAACGGAGAGGAATGACGATTGAAGCGAGTGAAAGCGAATGAAGATGTATAAGAGCAGAAGAAAAATGTACATCCACAGTCATTCATTCGGCCATTGCAACAGCATTGACGGGGGGTGTATTAATCCGTAATGGTGAAACGATTATTCAGACTTGCATGTGGACCCTAGAGCCAAGCGCTGACAGTCGCACGCACAACCTGCGCGTGATTAATAATCATCGATGATACATGTACGTTAATACCGTACATATCGCTATAGAGTGATACCGCTATCTTAAACGCTATCCAATTGTGAATATTTTATATTCGCTTTGTGAATATCAATACATCGATATGACTCGATGCTGAAATCGCTAAAAATATCCCGATACAAAGATTTCAAGATCATCACATCTCTATTAACCGGAATTAACCATTGAAATACTAAAAAATTATTGAAATATATATTTTTTCGATTATGCACTCAAGAACATTTCTCATGAAGAAGGTAGAGAGGCATTTTATTACTCTTTACGTAGCGTAATGTTATGAATATGCGCATACATACAATGCATCTCTGTAATATAGAAAAGAAGAGAGTGTGAAAGGGACGAGAATGAATTATTTGTTGTCTCTTGCACTCTGCATCCCCAGACACTGACAACAGTCTGTCCTGTCTACCTTGCCGACGACCCTCTGCCGTTGACACTGTCATCCATAAAGCTCGTCCAACCACGACTGACGTACGCGCTATAAATGTGCAAGTGCAAACATATGCATGTGAAGTCGTTTCTTAATCTGTTATTCCATAATTTCATAAAGGAGACTATAAAAATTTATATAATGCACACATTTTGTAAATTAAATAGAATCGTGGAATATCATTAATTCCGGTTATTCAAATTCAAACTCGTTAATTAAAATTTAACCAGTTTACGTGAGTCGTTTTAACGGACCTGTTTCATCTTCCTTCATATTTTTCATACTCGAATGGAAAAGGGATGATGGATCGAGGGAAAAATATACCCATGCTACGTGGTGTAGACCATAATGGGTTTTTTTTTGTTTTTGAAACGTTCCGTCGACTTCATTATCAATAATTGTCTCGCATCATTGAAGTATACTGTGTTTCAATTTTTATAAGCTCCCAAAATGATATTCCGTTCAGTTTTGATGGGCGAAAGTCGAGATTAATTATGATTGACAATTGTTTATTGTCTATCAATTTGATTCATGTATCTCAATTTCCCCGTACAGGAAGCCCAGTCATGAAACACAGTTGATGAGCGGCCAACATGTGGCTCGGGTTCTCCATTGCTGGCCGAGATATGACCCATCACTGAGTTTATTTTTCGTCAATACTGAGCCCATTACCGTCCCTTGTGAAAATATTTCTACGCCAAATTACGCCAATCTACGTCCCATAGCTTGGCATAGTTTTACGTAATTAGGCATAGACAAAAATATGAATATCCGTGCCGAAAATACGCGAAATTGAAGCAGGGGAGTAGGAATATGTAAATTTGGTGTACAAAGTCCGGGAGTTTATGCCATTTTACGTATTTCTACACCTTTTTACGCCACAGTATACGGGTAAAACTCTTGGTCATAGATTGGCGTACTTTGATGTAGAAGTGCGTTGAATTTTCTACGTTTTTTTTACGAAAGTGTCCGAAATGCAGTATTTGGGCGTAGTTTTTGGCGTAGAAATATTGTCACAAGGGGTACGATTGGTTACGGTTATGGCCCAGACATGAGCTACTATTGAGCTAATGGTAAAACTCTGTTGAGGGCCTTAGCATGACTGTGATTCTTGAAACATGCTCAGTCAAAGTCGAATTTGTCTTACTCGCATTGCCTGAGATTTTCATGCGATCCTGATTCGATATTATCCATCAATAATTATTAGGGGTGTACGAACCTTGAACTTTTCAGTCGAACCGAACTTGAATCGAACTCCAAATTTTCCCAGTCGAACTGAACCGAACTTTAAATATATTTTTCAAGTTGAACCGACCTTTGTAATTTCGCACCTACTTCCAACGTTTAAAACGTCTAATCGCAAAGCCAAAACTAAATTAGAAATACATTTATGAAAACATAATCTATCATGAATTCATTTTTTAAAGTGAAGTTTCATATGCAGCATGTTCCCGAGTCGAAAAATTGTAATACTTTTTGAAGCCTAATCAACTCCGTAATACGCAACGATTCAGAGTTTAATTGGGTCGAAAGAAGGTTGACATCAGGTTGAATGAGAATGTTAAAAGCAAGATCAGGTTGAGAAAAAGGCAAGTTCAGGGCGGGAAATGAAATCAAACCTGATTTACTCCGTAATACGCAACGAATCAGAGCTAAATGAAGTTTCATTTTGTTGAGATTAATTATTTCGCACTTCAAATTTGGCGCGCTCACAAACCCAACCTTTGTAACCTACCCTTGCACTCAAAGCTAAATCAGTGATTAAAATCGATTGTATTCCCGATCACTTAGAATACACCTTCTTCTATGTTCACCTTTCGAGCAAGCAAGTGTAGTCGTGCCTTGAAAGACACGAGTCAGCTATTACCTATTCAGATACGAATGTGCAATTATTATTTTGTATTACGTGAGAAAATTTATTTGTAGTTTGAAACTACAGTTGTGGTATGTCAAAGCTAAATAGAAATACAAAAGGTATGTAAGACTAATGCATAACCTCACTTGCCAACACGTGGCGAACTCAACTTAAGTAATTATATTTTCTTGTTGTAGGCGCCTATTTTGTTCCTTTTGATAAATAGAAATTCAATTGTAATTTCTCGTTTCACTATTGAATACGAAATTACAAACTCGAAGAAGGCTGAATTTATTTGATTTATTTCAAACATCGGTACCTCAGGAATCCAAAAATTTACGATATATTTTGTGACTCGGTTTGCAGTATTAAAACAGTCTACCTTAGTAGGACCAAAAGTACGTCAAACATTTTGAGAATGTTTATTAAACGTTTGGGTAATAATCTTTTATCGCTGCAGCCAAATAAATTGGCTGTTAAATTTCTGCTGCGGCAGCTAGGGCTTCGCACGAGACTCGCGTCAAAGAAAGATAAAATAGTTACCAATAATTATTTCAATCTCTTGAAATATCAAGACGATTAAGATAATTTGAGAGTACAAATAGAATCCACGGAATGTGGTGGAACCTTGATCATTCAAACAAAATTAGCAGAGATACATGTCGAAATATGCAACGAGACCTGCACCGAGACCGATACCGAGACTAGTTCCGAGACTGAGAGAATATCTTCGTTATCCTCTGCGATGAAATCGGAATTCCATGTGATTTTGTTACAACCTAGGTAGAAGCTTGATTCCGTTCAAAATTTTTGTGTCTCAAATTTTCAGAACAGTAAATATAGATCATTTTTCAATTTGAGACAAGAGGCTCATGCGAAACCCTAGCGGCAGTTACATTTCTTGCTACTGCTGCTGTGGCTAAGTGAATAATTGTGACAGCTTAAAAATAGCTCCCGTAGTCAATTTTCCGCTATCCAAATGATAGCTAATTATCCTTTTCCGTGTACATATTATTAAACTCACCATGCATGGCAAATCAATATCTTGCCACCCTTGGACCCAGTGTTGCAAAACCTCCCGATTTATCGGAAGATCTCCCGATTTCTGTCCTTGTTTCCCGAAATACCGATTTCCGGCTGCATTTTAACGATTTTCTGATCAATTCAACAAAATCTACCGCTTTTCTGGCTCATTCAAAAATTTTTCGTTTTTCCCAGTAGGAATATCAGTTTTCAGCCTGTTTTCATCAAAGGCTAGTTATATCAAAATCTTAATTTCAAAAAATTCCATAGAAAGACTGAATTTATCCATATTGAAGAGACAGTTTTCAATTTAGGGCAAAATTAGCATTGAATACGTATATTGTGAGTGGGAATCTTAGAGCATATATTAGTGGAGCAAGCATTCCATATCAAAATAGTGTTGGAAGACGGTCTCGTCTGTGCGAACAGAAAGAACAATAAAGGGCCTTTTTCATGGCAGCTTCAGCATCAAGCGTCAACATTGGAAGAACAGAGAGAACCTGTTGGACCACTCGTTTCTTCCAATGTTGACGCTTGATGCAGAAGCTCCCATGAAATGGTACCTATAGGCTGGCCTTCCATGGACCGCAATTTCTAGGGAACGGAACGGAATCCGAAGATTCCGGAAAGACAAAGACATTCACCTCCTCAGTTTTTATTGTTTACAGCTATCGCTTTTTATTCGTTTGACGGTCATTTCATTGACTCGTTCTCTCTAGTATAATATCTCTACACTGAGAGAGAAAATTTCCGGGAACAATAAAATATTTAGTTGAATAGTCGCCATAAAATACTTAATTGATTTGAATAAACTTTCATTAACTCAATTAAATAACTGTTCCCATTGATGAAATATTTAATAGCATATTAAATATTTGTTTGATTGAATGAATATTTAATCGAGTCAATGAAAATTTATTCAAATCAATTTATTATTTTATGGCGACTATTCAATTAAATTTTTTCTCTCAGTGTATAGTTCAATTTCCCGAAAACGGTTCACTGTGTTATTTCACTAATCCCTTCTAGATCCTTGAAGAGGAGCCAATGAGCAGTTTTCGAGAAATTGAATTTTCCGGATATATTGAATGAGAATAAGTGATTTCGCGAAATGGTTGAGTGGAGATACTACTGATCAGTAAATTGTATATATCCCGAACTGTTATTGTCAATTCAAAACCACCCTCCTACCAAGATAGCACACAAGAATCCCGAATGAATTCTGAAGAAAGAACTCTTTAAGAACTTTCTTAGAATTCAAAGAGTTCCCAAAGAGTCTCAAAAAGAATCCGATTCGTCGGACATTTAGGAGTTCTCTTTAAATTCTATGAGACTTCTTTAAGAATTTTAACGGAACCCGCAAATGCCTGCTGAATCAGATTCGTTTTGAGACTCTTTGGGAACTCAGTGTATTCTAAAAGAGTTCTTAGAAGTTATTGATCGAAAATCAATTATTCTGCCGCTTTTATTTTTTTTTTGAAATGATGCTACCGATTTTTTACGCCATCTCCCGATTTTTCCCTACCATATCTCCCGAATTTTACGATTCCGGTTTTGCATCACTGCTTGGACCAGTTTTCAGTATTGACATTTTTTACTCAGAAAGGAAAATTTTGTTTCGAATTTCGCAAGAGATTGAACGATAAAAAAAGATTGCATCATTCACTCTTGTAATTCTTCAATTTCTCATGAAAAAATACAAGCTTGAATTCCAGCACATCCCAGACCGCAAAAATAACCCGTTTGAATTCTTGAAGACTCCTTAATGAGTTCTTGGAACAGTCCCCGTTATGTCAGGGAAAATGAATTCAAAACGAATACATGTTGAATGCCTGGAGAATTTTTCGTGAACTCACAACATGAATTCTTTCTGAACAGTAAGTTGTTGATCAAGAATTCAATTTGAATTCAAAGTATTCAAAATGAATTCATGTTTACTGTCATAACAAGAGCTCTTCGTGGGGACTCTTTTGCTGTATGGGATGTATCGCTACAAATTTCAGTTCTACGAACATCGATACATATTTCCGTATCTACGATTGGAATGTTCAACAGCAAATCATAGAGCCCATGGAAAATTCAATTGAAAACGTATTATTGATAACGAATTCGACAATATTTGAGCAAATCTTCGATATCGATTGAACTATGCTATTATGTATGCTAGCTTACAATGTGATAGTAATAATAATAATACTAACAATGGAGAGGGAAGCGACCGAACCATTCACCTCTCTCCATGTGGCCAACCACGTTCCAGAACTCCCCTCGAATATCTCAGCTTCAACAGTGCTAATTAATTGCCCCGTAAATTAACGGAACAACAATGCCTCTTTCGGTTTCTCATTCCCGCGTGGCACAGCCAAACGCGTGTCGGTGGTAACGTAAGAATATTTGTGATCTATGTGGTATTCCGAATATTATAGTCCTCATCGGTCTTTTCGAATTCCTTTATTATTCTCTCCTTATTGCAGAGCCGACTGACCTTCGCTGCCACGATCAATGCCAGATAGCTAGGAGGCGTAAGCTTATCAACCAACGAGGTGCATAAAAATGAATCCTATTAAAATTCTTGGGGCAAAAACCTTCTTTTTCACACATCCGGGGTGAATTCTTTCTTCCCATACCCTTACGTTCATACGTTCCTTACGTGGAACGTAATTTCATTCGCATGATTTATATGATGCGAATACTTTTGGTTGTAAAAATTCTGTGGATAAAATTGTATAAAAGTGAGTATGACTGGGAGTAATCCAATCCATTATCGTATCTGGCATTGTTTAATGAAAATCGTGGTTTGGTTCTTTGGTTTATAAACCAACGAATGGATTAAACTTTTGAAATATAAGGTCTGCATGTTTTATTCTGGAGGAGCAATCACGTTACAGAGCAAAATTTGCTGACGCAACAAACCGAGGTATTATAGACAGAATAGTAAATTCTTTTGCTAACCTAATTGAAAATTTTCTGCCACAGTTAACTGAGTTGCTAAAAGAGCAACATGATCAACTGAAGCAGCGAATTTATTTCTGGGCTAGCGAACTTTTCAGTGCTATCCACTGAATAGCGAATAAATTTTCCTGTCAGAGAGTAATTGATTATCTATAATAATAAGAATTCGTTTGAATCATGTAAAACGTATTTGATGGATGTGAATTATTTATTCAGCGTAATAGAAATAAGGCCAAAACAAACTTTTTTCACGGGTGAATACGAATACAATACATTCAACTTTGAAATCAATTTCACTTAGAAATAGACCATATTTTAGCCAGTAACGGGGAATCAATTGTTGGCCGGTTACCACAGCCGTACATCGCCTGATTATCGGCTGTTTTCATTGCTAGCTTTTCTTATCAGCCAATGGTGGCTCACACTTATGCCAATGATGTGAATCCATTGTTGGCCATTTAATGGTAGCCTTACATGGGCCGATCATTGGCTGTGTTTGCATTATCGGAGTTTCCTGTATGGGCAACCACCTAAAGAAACAGTAATCAATCGGGCGCCACTATGGCACTTACAAAAATTATCAGAAATCAAAAATCCACAAATTTTTATGAAATATATTATATTCGTTGGAGGTTGTACCAATAAAACCAATGAGAAGTCTAGAATTAGAAAAACGACAGACATGCAAACTTTTGATAGCGTTTTTTCACCTTTCTTTCGCTCGTTAAAGTGCTATAAAAATAAGAAAGAAGGCAAATGTCATCTCCATTTAAGTTCATCCTCCAAAAAATTCAATCAGCTTCAAAATAAAAAAAAAAGAGCGATCCGTTTCTGAGATATCGTGGAGCCAAACTTGAAAAACATGGTTTCGAGAAAAACGCCTTTAAAGTTTCGGGATATGCATCCTTTAACTTGAGAACATTTATTTCATGTACTTCAACACCCATTTAATGAGTTTCAAATAACTTGAGTTCTCAATTTACTACCTTCTTGAGAAAAGAAATTTGAGAAAATCACTTTATTTCGGAATTCGCTGGATGAGAACCTCCCCTTAAAATATTGAGTACTCAAAATTGATATGGCACAATCAAAACTGAATAGATGGCATTGTTGTTTATTGCCAACTGCTTCATGATCACTTCACTTGTTTCTTCTGGGAATAAACATATATCAACAAGTTATACCTTAAAATTGTCCATCAGTGAAGTATTAACATTTTTCTGACTCTCTCACATTGAGCTGATCAACCGTGGCAAGCCAATGTCAAATTCAGAGACATTTGTTCAGCATCTTTTCCAATGATCCCCGATCGTTATACAAGAATAGAATAGGTGAAACGAAGAGGGAAGAGATTACGAAAGAAGCAAGCGCGGTCAAAAAGAGAGATTAAGACTCGCCGAAATGTGCAATGTGGCAGTTAACAGAAGTGTGCTGTTACCGTTGACTTGGCCCGAATCCTAAAGAAAAACCGGGTCAGTGAATAAGAGGAACGAGAAATAATATCTATTGTGATGAATCGATCAACCACGACGAAAAACCGATGCAGACGAACCAGGATCAAACTTTTTCAATTTTCTACAAATGCTTGGTGTGGCAAGTACGAAAAAACGACGATTGTAACAAAAAATAATTTATTAGCCGAGTATAATTTTCTTCTTTCATTTTCTATAGAATTCGTCATAACGTGAACATACGGTGCAATTGTAATGGGATTCAATATAGGAATTGTGGAAAGAAAAAAATATAAAAAAAAGAAGAATTTTCTATTTTATGAGGATATGAATTTTTTTCATCTCCTAATCAAGTTGACGTTGATAAAAAATATTAATTGCATTACGGCATACAAAAATGTACCAAATAGGTAATTTCTATACAACAATGTTTGAATATGAATGGAACAAATTCATTGATGAGTATAACAGTATGTAACCTCTTATTTCGGTGCTCCGAAGCGATGTGAAGAGCTTTTAATGCACAAAGTAACCATCTGTCCAACCACTTGCCCATTTTATGAAAATGAAAACATGTAATTGAAATGGCCTGTCCGTGTATTATTCAAATGAAATGCTTGAAATCCATGCTTAGTCACATATCAATGATTTTCAGAGAAGTGGAACGTGACGATAGCTCGCCCTGTATCTGCTTTCTTCTGCACTTCTGGAATGAAATGCATCAGTCGTCAAAGTCACATCGAGTTTCAATTAACTACATTCAAGGATTTTCCATTCCGGATTTCAACTCTGAAATCTTAACTACTTCACAATTTTACCTTTTTATCTCGAAATTCTTGATAATGTGCTATTCATCGTCATGAACTAACTTCATCTAATTATTACTTCTCAACCTACTTCTGTTACATCGAATGCAGTAGCACTCTTGAATATTTTGCATTTTTCCTACGATTCAATAGTGAATTTACAATGAGAGGAAAAAGAGTGATTTATACTCAATGCACATATGTTGCAAGTAACATGCATGCATAAGAATAAGTGACTCACGATTAAATAGCTTTCTGTCTTTAGCATTCTGTAACGGTAACCATGGACCATTTGTGTTCTGTGAATTTTGAACTATGTACCTCAATATATTTTCCAAAAAAATCTGTAAAAATTCATAAAGGTAATAAATTTGAGCAATGTATTTTACAGATCTACGATTCAATTCGCGAGAAAAACGTTGTTGAAATATTTATTCTTCAATATTCTCGGTATAAAATGATGATGGAGATCTTTGAAAAGGATCTATCCTTTTTCATATAAAAAATATATAATTTTCATAGATTTCAATGAAATTTTTATACTTTTTATATGAAAAAGGATCCATCTTTTTCAAAAATCTCCATCACTACTATAAAACTTGACAAAAAAGTTTTCTTGTGTTGATTCGTCAAGCACTTGGATGTTTTCCAATTCAATAAATCATGATTTTGTGAAAGAAAAGGATTGCTTTTTCCGAAAAAGTACTACACTTCGAGTCAAAAGATTTTCAAAATTATATATAACTCATATATAAATTTACGCTGGATTAAACGGGGTGTTTCAGAACTCCCTGAAAAAACTACACAGGCGTCATTCTGCAGCCAAAATGCAATAATTTCCCGTTTGAAAAAAAATTTTCCGACGCTTAGTTCTCGAGATATGAGCATTTTTTAATTTTTTTTCCAACCCAAATCATCCAACAGCATTATGTGCTACGTACTGGAGCTTAATACCATTCGCTAAGTTGGAAAACGGCGGATCTCTGGAAAAAAATTGAACTATCCTATGATTTTTTGTTCCAGAGCTACAGCGATTTGAAATTTTTGAGCTCTCAGCCAATCAGAACTCAGCAACTTCAAATCGCTGTAGCTCTGGAACAAAAAATGATAGGATAGTCCAATTTTTTTCCAGAGATCCGCCGTTTTCCAACTTAGCGAATGGTGTCAAGCTCCAGTACGTAGCACACATTGAAAAAAAGGTATGGCTCTCAAAGCTCTACTATTCATGTGTTCTTGCTGTCAGGAGGTATAAGGATGCCAGTATAGCTCCCACAGCCGAACGCGTCGCTATCATAGCAATCTGTCGGTTGTGGGAGCTATACTGGCATCCTTATACCTCCTGATAGCAAGAACACAAGAATAATAGAGCTGTGAGAGCCATACCTTTTTTTCAGTGCATAATGTTGTTGAATGATTTGGGTTTGAAAAAAAATCTAAAAATGCTCATATCTCGACAACTAAGCGTCGGAAAAATTTTTTTCAAACGGGGAATTATTGCATTTTGGCTGCAGAATGACGCCTGTGTAGTTTTTTCAGTGAGTGCTGAAACACCCCGTATATAAATTATATACAATTTTGAAGATTCCTTCGATTGGGATTATCCTTAAAGAGACAACAAACTCAATTTTGAATACTGGATTCTTTGCGCTTCAATCCTGTTTCAGGCAAAAGAATGTATTGAAATAATACAATAGATTGAATTATAAATTTTCAAGCTTGGAACAAATTTTGGACTTTTGAAGTATTTTCAACATTTCGCTATCACTGCAGCTGGGTTCTTCTGCAATGACGACAAAATATCAACAACCAGCTGATACAACACGCAGTGCCACTCCAGAAACTAAAAATTTGTATCTATTCGAAAATTGCAAAAGATTGCTTCGCAAATTGTTGCTGAAACATCTAGGAGCCTTCCGGAGTAACTGATCCAAGTAATCCGTATCAATTTTCAAGTTTTTTGGTTGGTCATTTCGCCGGAAATTTGTTTATTGGCAGATTCAATATAAGTACACTGAGAGAAATCGCTCAGTTGCGTGAGCAAAAATACTTTGGTTGATAATCTTTTACTTCGTCTGAAAAAATTTGTTTGCATTAGCAAAAGCAATAATTCGAGGTCTAGGCATTTTGAATGGAAAAGTTTAGTTGTAAGTAGCACAAGTAATTTATTTGTGACAATTAACAATTTATGCGCGTTGGATAAATCGTGTCATTTCCAAAATATTTATTCAACGCAACTTAGAATATTCATTCAAATGAGTTCTTTAGCAAATAGGATTTGAATACGCATGCACTGACTACCATTTTATAATTTTCAATTGTTTCCCCAGCGTTTCCACTCATACTCATTTTTCAATAACACACCTGCAACCACGTGCAACGGCGATACGGAATTTTGGATTTTATTTTTGGAAGAATAGATTACTCCATAGCAAAAGTTTTCAATTTCAATGATTTATTGGTTTCGTGATCGTTTTGTCTGGAGGTATATGGAGCAAATGCAAATGCAAAAATTTTTCCAAAATCCCTCCTGACTAAAATATCCTCGGCAGAAATCACTTTAGTTATTCTCTGGGCCTTGCAAGACCTTAACCTAAGGGTTGCCCTTTTGAAGGACTCTCAAGGCCTACCAGATGATCCGGATCACTTCACTGAGAAAAAAAAGAGAGGAATTCATATGAAAGTGCACAAGTTTTACATTTCCTCAGGGAATTTTCGGCGTGGTGCGAAAAAAATTGTAAATTTTATATTCCGAAGAAAATTCAAAGACCACACCGTAAACATTACATTTTCGAGAGACAACGCAGGAAATTGAGTGCAGCCACAATAAATATTACATTCTCAGTATGCAACATAGAAAATTCAACGTAGATCCAAAAAATTTTACATTTTTCGCAGACATTACTTTGTTCAATGTGAGTAGTAGGGAAAATGTACTCTTTTCTTCGTCACAATGTAAACTTTACATTTTTCTGTAAGGGACAATGCATCGAGAATTTGGCAATCAATGCTTTCATGAATGATACAAATTAAAACTATTTTCTGAATACATTCTGCTAAAAATTCCCAATACAGAAAGATTCAAAACGATCAACTTTCTCTATAGTTTTCAATTAGGTTTTTGAATACGGAATTTACAATTTTTTATCGTTCTTGAACGATAGAACTCTATCTTTCCTCATCGTATTCTATAGAATTTATCATGAAACGTAAGTGGTGTTATCGTAAAATTTTCACAGAAAAAGTACTACTTATTTTAGAATAAATGGGTATTTTTTTTCAAATAAGGGGTACTTTCTTTGTACGTATTTGCTGATAAAACCACATACATCCTGTTAAATTTTATACGACACGATAAGGAACGATTAAAGTTCTATCGTTTAAGAAGATTACAACATAGTAAATTCCGTATTCAAAAACCTTATTGGAAACTATAGAAAAAATTTATCGTTTTGAATGCTTCTTTATTGGGAATTTTTAGCAGGTTAGGGTGATTGAAATTCCGCGAAAGGTACTGCACGGGTATATACTGAAGAAAATGAAAAGCTTCTCCTTTTGATTATCTTGTGAAATGCTTAATTTGGTGCTGACTTCAGTTACCCTCACAGCAAAAATTCTGCTTTGTCTAAAAGGTTCGTACTGCAATATACAATATATTATGCAGCAGTTTTGGCTGTCTTTAATAAGATGTCTCAATTTCAAAAGTCTGAAAGCTGTCTTCAGATTTCTTTCAGATCTCTCCTCCAGATTCCTGAAACGAAGACGTATGCAGTGAAGACTGTCGCATAAGAAAATCAAAATCCGTGTTCTAGTTAAGATCATAAACTAGAATTTGAACGAAGGAAAGAAAAAGAACAAGTGAAAATTGGATTCTTGCCAGACGTTTTTACAAAAAAAAAAATGAAAATCACGGTGAAATTTGCACTACATTTTCAAGAGAAAAAAATATTTGTAATTGAAAAAAAAAGAAATCCTTCGTCTAAGTCCTTGAGAATTGTATCTCAAAGACCCGTGTAAAATTTCATCAAGATTATTCGAGTAGTTCTCGAGAAATCTTGACCACCGTTTTTTCCGAAATGTCTCCGAAAAATGCTTATAACCGGCTCAATTCTCACAATTTTATCGTTCAAATTTGGCAAAATATAGTTCAAAGGTTACTGTGTATGTACTCAAAAGTTCAAGGAGCAACTTGTATTCCTTATATTTACAAAAAATCGAGAAAATGAGCGTTGGTTTTTTGACTCTGAAACCCATGTAACCTCCTGATCAAATCAAAAAATCAATCATAGATGCTAAATACATAAACTACGACCCATTGAATTGTCTTTGATATAAATAAATACTTGTTCATGTTGTTATGACAAATGAAGGCAAATATCAGTCGATTATCGAAATTATGTACTTTGAATAGAAATGATCGGGTTCAATTAACAATTTTCTCAACAAAAACACACTGTAAAAGCGACATCAACGTACTCAAACTCGTACGATCAAGTACATGCGAATTTCAGGTTTTTGACTTCAACTCAACCTAGTAAAGCAAACATGTAGAACAAAGTTATGTGTGAGAAAAAAAAGGTGAATGTTTGAATAACAAAAATGTTGAAAGGGAATTAATTTAACTTGCTTGGAAAACGTCGATGTAATAAAGTAATTGAAATAAATTAACATAACTGAAAACAAACACCTTGAAAGCACTTGCGATTCAATTTTTGTGTGTTGTCATATACCCGTTCGTTGTTCACTGGTCACTCTATTCTATGTGTAAGCATTTATATTTTAAAACAGCCGTTAACGACCAGAAAATGTAATTTCAACAACGTCGCAATGGAATCGGTCGGTAACAACCAAACACCGTAAGATTTACCCACAAAGCTGAATACATTACAAAAGAAAAATGTAATGTTTCAAGAATCTTTAGCATCGACAGAAAAAATGTAAACTTTACAGTAAGAAGATACGCTATTCATATTATCGTGTTCATAACACAATATTTACATTTTTTTTATTGCTATTATTATCGTGGTAACTCTGAATCTTTCAATATGAAACTGACTATTGGAAGTAGAGAATTTGTTCGGTGACATTTCCCGAAAGAAAATGTAATTTTTCAAAATAAATACTTTACTTCTATTATTACATCTTATGATATAAAACATTACAGATTTCTCTGCTGTATTTGCAAGAAATTTGGTATAGAGCCAAAAATTACAGAACAAACTGTAATTTCTCTCTTTTTTTTTCTCAGTGTTGGATTAGCTACTTCGGGAGGCTTTCTAATCTCATCCTGGATAATAAAAGTTGATTTAAACCAGCTTCTACCCTGAAAAATTGTAATAGTATTGAAAACCATTGGACGTAAATAGCTCAAACTATTGAATTTCAGCAGTTCCCAAGCGTATTTTATTGATCACTTTTATGACCAACAGTATTTTTTTTTTATAAGGCACTTGTTTCGAACCGTACTCAGATGACCCATAGTTACTGTTTGAGCATAAAATGAGTTATGTTTGATGATTCACCTCAAAATCAAAATTGGTTCAAAATCAAAATATAGGAAGTTTCAGGAGTTCACTGCAACTCCTGTAAGATTGATACCGAATGTTTTGTACGTGTGATTACCATCCTTATGTAAGAGGAATAGGAATGTTTTATAGGATAGCCCTGTCAAAAAGAACCAACCGAAACCGATAGACCAAATTCTATGAGAATTTCTTATTATATCTTATCGATTTCTATGAGGTTTTTGTCACAGCACTTAAAGGTTTTCATGACATTCTATCCCTAGTAGAAATCACTCTAGTCGTTCTCTAGGCCTCGCAAGGCCTCGCAAGTAACTTGCAAGGACTTGTAAGGCCTCGTAATTACCTAGAGAAATACTAGAGTGATTTCTGCTAGGGATGTGGGATCCAATGTTCTATTGGTTTTTATCGGTATGATCGACAAAACCCCGATGAATACTGATGAGAACCAAATAAGTTATCGGTTTCTATGCGGTTTTTGTCACAGCACCTATTAGAATTTTTTGGAACTTATCAGACTTTTTTGACAGGGAGGAGTTCTTTAGAATTCCAGGAAATCTCAATGATTCAATTGCATTTAATGTCAACTAACATACCCTACACGGAGAAAAAAGAAATTCTCTGCGACAGCGTAGTTGACACGATTCATTTGCCTGGGTCTCTTTTGCTGGAGCAGCAAATTTTTTACTTTGATAGCAATCTTGTCAGCTACGGCAGCGATTTTTTAGCTGTGGCAGCAAAAAATATTCGCTCCTCTGTATAGAATACTTGCTAGTCCAGTTGTTTAAGATTCACGAATTCTGGAATTTCATGGTAACATGTATATTTCGAACCTAAGAACAACCATGCTACGTGCGAGAGTTCATCCACTCAGTCAAAATAGTACCTACTCATTATAATCGATGATCATTGGATTACCGTGGCGTAATGATCTCTGTATCGATGACTATGTAACTCATGCGAAGAGAGAGTACTCTCTCTCGCCATCAAGGTGTCGTAGCGTACAGACAGGTACTTCGGTGTTTCGGTAATTAAAATCACGTTTGCTTCAAACACGTGTTCATCACTTATATTTTCTAATGAACCAAAGTTCACTCACATTTTTCCAACGCGAGTACTCCATCGAGGGATGACCTAAACCTGATTACAGTCCGCTGCTTCAAATTTTCTGTATAACTTGAAAGAAAATTTTTCGTTCTCGAAGGGCCGTCTCGAACATCAACAATCATGGTCAATCATGTAGCTTTCTCAGCAATCTAGTTATCCAACTAGAAATTCAGTCACATTTGATCGGATTATTCCGATTGAATTTCTAAACAAGTATAGCTGTGGCAGTAAATTTTTAGCTGGGTTAGTAAAAAGATTTGCAATTCTGTCTGTAACACCTCGATTTGCAAATTTTGTTGATCCATTATCTGTTGGTTCGAACCATCAAGGTAACACGATGTCTCGTAAGTGAACGTCAATCAAGTTTCCGATTTCTTTAACAAACTCTGAGTAAAAATGATGCAACATTCTTGAATAGTATTCCCTCTCGAGTGGAAAGTATAGCGCTTTTATCGGCTACTGAGGATCCAGTTGCTGTTCCCAACTAGTGACTAGTCGAATAGCTAGTAAAACTAAATAAATTTCTACCAAGGCAGTTTCACATGTACTGAGCTTATTTTTCTGAAGTTACCCAACTCTAATTGTTGTGCTGCCTCGTAATTTGGGATTTCACAAATAATGAACACAATATAAAATATCAAGCTAAAATATTAGCGACTTGTGCAGAAATGAAAAATAGATCTCACTCCTTCTTCATCTGCTCAATGTTACTGAAGTTTGAATCGTTTATTGAAACGGATTAGTGAGAGAATGACAAAATACTCAGTCGTTTAAGACCCGAACTCTTGCTGTACATTCTTTGAATGATGTTTTCAGTTTCAAGGAATTAATTCGCAAGAATGAACAACGATGATTCATCAGAATTTGCGAGTTTGAATTGTCGTTTCGCTTTCAAATTACAACATATCTACTCGGATAGAAATGGACTATATCAATATTATCGATACTTTTGTTTAAAATGTATACCAAGTGTCTACTGGAATTTTATAAAAATGCATGCATAGAGCCTAGATATATAATGTTATATATATAAAAACATAGTAGTAGAAATTACTGTAGGAATTCTCTAGGTTTTTACCACGCACTGAGAACCCAATTTGTTTGACTGAAAGAAAATTTTCCCTGCCTTTGTTCTCATAAATCTTGTTTTCAATATAAAGAAAATATTCAGATGGAAAGTATGTTCATTAAACTGAAGTTTTTTCCACTGAAAACAGAATTCACTAGAACGAAAGCGAAGAAAATATTTTCCTTCAGTCAAAGAAATCGGTTTCTCTATATGTGACCTCTTCTGTAAGTTTTTCACAAGGGCCCGGTGCTCCCTCACAAGACCTAGAAAAAATATCAAGAATGATTGATACCGCAGAACTATTCCAAGCGCGCACCTCATTTAAATCTCCACTAATCCATCGAACAGTCAGATAATTTTCTATACCACATTTTCATGAAATTCATTCGGACTTGAAGAGTTAGATCAAAGTTGATGCGACAAATCCCCAATTAATCTAACCAAAAATCATTTGTACCTACTACAACAAAAACTCACATGCATTCACAAATGTGTTGTGTCATACAACCGAAGTAGTGACAACACCGAACTTCAAGATTATGACCTCATAAATCCCCAAGAAACATTGCGTGATTAATAATATGTATCTTATGCGTAACTCCACTCAAAACGTATTTCACGAATATTTCAGAAAGATTTATACATGCGCTAGGATGAAGTATGGGACCAATTATTTATTCGAATCGCACGAAATATATTGTAGTTTTGCTATTCCGAATCCTCTGTGTGGAATATTCAACACTCCAACTGGTTAATTGTCCTTGACAACTTGATTCAGTTCATCCTTTTTCTCATATTCAGACCATTTTTCACGACAAAAAGAATAGTGTGGAAATCCAGGGAGTAAGAAACATGGATGGATATTCTGCAAAAATTCACTGCATATTTTATGCTTTGAGTGAAATGTCTTCCAACTGTCAAACGAATTAAAGCCATTAAAGAATCTAGTTGAGTCCCATCAGTGTTCTCGCTGAATCTCATTCGATACAACATCGCCAACGATGGAATACGTCGCTTCATGTAAAATTTAAGTGGAGAATCGGTGAGTAGAGTAGTTCGGTGGAGAAAAGACATAGAAGCGACGAAGAAATGTCCGATTCCGATTTGCGTGTGGATACTTCTCCATCACCTCTACGCTGCTTCTTCATCGACTCGCCGTTCCTTCCTTGATTCTCCACCTGTATCCTGCGGGGAGGCGCTATAATCCATCGGTGGCAGTGCTGTCCAAGCATAGGGGATCACTGAATATATTGTCAAACATATTCCTTTGAATATGCTACCATTTTCACATATTTCTGTGGAAAAAAACCAATCGTCCCTGAAATGTCCTCAAATCTTATCTATATGTTTCGAATTTAAATTTAAAAACGAAATTTAAGATACATGTCCGAAGAACCCAAGATGAATCAAGAGGATAACTCGAGTGAACTGTTTTTTGACGAATTATTCGAAAATAAAGCAATAAAAGGAAAACATCGCTCTGTACGGACCATCTGCATTGATTGAAGAAGATCTGTACTGAGCGATATTTTGATTTCATTCGTTCGTTTTCGAGTAATAATAGTTGTCGAGTAATAGGTTGCATTTTCAGGAGCCGCTGGTATCACCTTAAGTCAGATCTTTACATTTCTGAACTTCGAAATATTAATTACAACTAACTTAGAACTAATAATTCATTCAATTTTTCTTTCAGTACAAATTCCATGCTTTTCTCTTCTACGCGAAGTAATAAGATCCACCGCACTAAAATCCCACCCTGCGATTCTAAACATTTAATGATGAATTAAAATTTTCAACAGAATATAATTCTCATACCTGAATTTTTCATTTTCTTCTGCTACGTAGATTCTCGTTCCTCTCTCTCTCTTTGCGAAACTTCAAACCAACGGATAAATATTTTCTACGTATCCTCGCTCTTTGAACTACAGAAAAATATTTTTCAAATTCTCATGAAATTTTGTTCGTTGAATTCCTTTTGAATGAATAAAATGTACTACGCTGTATTTCAACCGTAATCTTTTGTTCGGGAAAGGAATTTGAGAGGATTGAAAATTTTGTTGGCTGTAAACAAGGTGCGTTGGTTTGTCGCATTCGATAATTGCGTATCCGTACTTCCTTTCTCTCGCATCTGTTATTGATTTGAATAGTCGAGAATCCTGGGATTGTTCCACTGGCTGTTGGTTTTCAAAATAACGAATTCATTGTGAATTCTCGCTCTCTTGACACGTGAGATTCATATTTTTTGCGTTTATCAGGAGAATATATATATATCAATTAGGGTGGTTCTTATTTTATGTATCAAAAGTGTTTTCTGATTTTTTTTTTGTCAACAAACAAGTTTTCTGTACGGCTGACCCTCTAATTTTGATCTACATCATGAAAAGGAGTGCTACAATATTTTTTACATAATTTTCAGCGGAGATTTTTTTTTGAGCGTTTCAAAACGCCGTGAGCGATCCCCAAATCTCTTTTGAAAATTATGTAAAGAATATTGTAGCACTCCTTCATGATGTAGAACAAAATTAGAGGGTCAGTCGTACAGAAACCTTGTTGGTTGACAAAAAAAAATAGAAAACACTTTCTATACATAAAATCAAGAACCATCCTAATATCAATGTTTATAACTATCAATTAGGAGAATTATTTTTCAATCAAATATGAGTTGAAGAATGGTTTAAAACTCGTCCACAACATTGTCATGATATTTAAAACTGTACTACTAACCGTGTCGGGAGTGACGACATTTGAGGATGAAACTTCAAATGAATTCTTTCCATCGTGCGCATGATTGTTCAAAGGGAAATATAATTTCCTTGCGAGATGCACGTACGGCAAATATCATATTAAAGAAAATGCTTTGATATTCTGTTGGAATGTTGATCAACAACTTTACTTCAAGATAACTTATATAAATATACACGTACGCATCATTCGAATCATCTAAACAAAATGTTTTTACTTTTTAAGAAACTGAATTTAAATATACATACATATATTATTTTGGCCAGATGTTCGTTCTTAATTTTACTATTCGCTAAGAAAATAATTATTTACAACAACATTTGTGAAATGTTTCAAGTCAAATAATGATAGAGTTGAGATCCTCAACGTACATTGATATTATAATTGTTCAGTAATTCGACGACGATGATGATGATGATGAGGATGAAGCTGACGATGACGATAATGGTGATGATGTTTTGCGTATACGAATTCCCATCCTGGATAGAGGATCAGGCATAAACTTCACATGACAGCAACAACTCGATGGAAAACGGAATAATTGTGGTTTGATGATACCATCCTGGGAAAGCGCAACTAATTGACGGTAAATGTATTTTTGCTTGCAGGTTGTCACATAGCCGTCGGCAAATCCCGCTACTAAATCACATTCACTGTTTCTATTCCTATTTGAAGAATAAAAAAATTGTTTTGATATTGATACATCCGAATTGCGAGAGTAATAATCGAAATTTTGCCCTCTGGGGATACACTGGGTCTAAACGACTCATCCTTCATTTCGAATAGTTCCCAAGTGTGTATTAACGGTGGGCCTAATCTAAGCCCAGGGTGGGTGCCCATGCTGCCTAACGTGGTGCCAAGCTGGGCAGGCAAATGAGGCCAACCCTGAGATGATAACATCGTTCCCAGCTTGGCTGCATTGCTTTGCCCGAGGATTGGTAACACCATGGCCTCAGCATGAACCCAGACTAGGCAATCAATACTGCCCCTTCCTTTGTTTTTGAATTTTACCCCAGCAGGCATGAATTTCAGCCCCATTTTGGCCCAGTCTTAGGCCTAGTGTCAAGCTTCATAGTGCCTATATAGGTCCAAGACTGGACCAAAGTGAGACCAAAATTCATACACGCTGCTCGGGATAGAAATTCACTCGAGTCTTGGCCTAACGCTGATCCAAATTGGGGCCAAGTTCAAATGTGCCCGCACTAAGATTCATTATTTCCATTTTATTTCCATTAGAGCACAGCGAGGTTCGGAATTGTGTTCTGCAGACTTCAGCGATGAATTAAAAAAGAAAAAAACATTGCTCTACGATGTTTCAAAGCCGAGATATGAGCGATCAAAAAACACTTGGGCCAAACTGACTCAGTGTATCCCATGTGTGACGAAACTATAAGTACGAGGGTGGATTGATAAGTTTCCGGCCTGACCAAGAAAAACAACGTTTTTGAGAATTTTTTTTTTTTATTTCTCAACATAATCTTCTCCAAGGCTGATACATTTCTCATAGCAGTGTTCTAGTCTGGTAATGCCATCTCTATAGACTGATTCGTCAAGCTCCTCAAAATACCCATTTACAGCTTCGATTACTCCTTCATTGTCCGCAAATCTCTCACCGCCAAGCCATTTTTTGAGGTTAGGAAACAGATAATAGTCACTCGGGGCTAGGTCTGGAGAGTAGGGAGGGTGCGGCATTAATTAAAACTTCAGATCGTTGATTTTAGCCATCGCAACGATTGACGTGTGCGCTGGTGCGTTATCGTGATGAAACAAGATTTTTTTCTTCGCCAGATGAGGTCGTTTAATTTTCACTTCGTGGCTCAAACGTTGCAATAAGTCTGCGTAGTATTGACCAGTGATAGTTTTACCCTTTTCAAGGTAATCAATGTATATAATACCTCTTGCATCCCCAAAAACAGTAGCCATAACCTTGTTCGCCGAAAAATTGTTTTGCCTTCTTTGGAGTTGGCTCTGGTCCAATCCACTGTTTAGTCTGTTCTTTGGTTTCAGGAGTGTAGTGGTGGACCCAAGTTTCGTCAACGGTTACGAATCGACGCAAAAATTCGCTTGGATTACGCTTATACAACGCCAAATTGGCGGTAGAAATGTTCTTTCGAATCAATTTTTGGTCGACTGTTAGCAAACGCGGCACCCATCTTGCACAGAGCTTTTCCATATACAAATGTTGGTGCAAAATATTTTGTACACGTTCATATGACATCTTACAGGTCTCAGCTATCTCACGAACTTTTAATCTGCGATCTTTCAGCACTATTTGATGGATTTTTCGATCATATCTGGAGTTGTGACCTCAATGGGGCGTCCTGAGCGAGGCTCATCAGAGGTGCTCACGACCCTTTTAAACTCGGAAACCCACTGCTTAACGGTTGAATATGATGGGGAGGATGTCCCCAGTGTTGAGTCCATCTCTTCTTTAATTTCCTTCGGCGTTAACCCCTTCAAATAAAAGTATTTGATGACAGCACGATTTTCCAGCTTTTCCATTTTTACGAAAAACACAGAGGCGTCTTGGTCAGCGTGCTCTCAAAACTAAACTAACATGGCGATCGGACTGAAACTATAGCTACAAGCTATCTAAGGATGGTACTATAGAACGCCACCTCAAGGTAGGCCTAGTGGCGCCATCTCTTGGTCAGGCCGGAAACTTATCAATCCACCCTCGTATATCCCCAGAGGGTTAAGCACACGATTTGTAGAAAACACAGATTGTGGTCCAACAGCACTACCACCGATGAGACACTTCGTGGATAGAATGTCGAAGTAACCTGTCTCATCAGGGGCAGTGCTGTATTGGAAGTAAATGCATAAAAAACGTTGGTAATGGTACTCACAAGCAAGTTTCGATTCTGACGCCTTGCATGAAATTTTTTTGATTAACCACAAAATACCACTGCCTATCCTTGTTTTCAGCAGTTTTGGGGTACACGACTTGTTCCTGAAACAATCAATAATAAAAATGGCTTATTTTTTCAATCTATAATTCGGAGAATTTCATATACAAATCATTGTTTTTTCTGAGAGAACACAAAAATCGATATGAACAGACATCACCGATGAACACATATCCACTCAAGACTCAACTTCACGGATGAAACAGTAGAGCTGTTACACACTGACAGAAAAACGACCTTGTTGAAACATCCGTGGTCGGAATAATTTGAAATTTGGTTCGATTGACCAGGAAATGTGCTTGTGATGTGCAGAAAAAGTGGTCGAAGCTAAAATCAACGACAAATTCTGGATATCACACCTAGAAAAGAATCTGGTTTTTCTAAACTGAAAAATGTAGTTAATTTTTACTTCAACCACTTTTTCTGGACATCGCAATCACATTTCCTGGGGAATCGAACCAGATTTCCAGTTATTGCAAACACGAATGTTTCAACCAGATCATTTTTCTGTCAGTGCAGGATGTTTTTTGTGATTAGTTATGTGAAGCAAAAATGAAAATTGTCACTCATCGAAGGAATTTAATTCAAGATGTGATTCATAGATTGCTAACAACTTTGTTTTTTTGATTTTTTGAATCTATGCAATCAGAGGCACAACAACGGGGGTTCCAAGGGTGCCAGAGCAGCCCTCAATTATGAAGCCCGAATGGAAAAATTGTCAAAATCATATTCAATTTTCATAGTATTCTATATAAATAAATAATAAGGACAAAATCTGCACCAAATATGCACTAATGAAAATGTCACAATTTGATTGGAAAACAACATTTTAATGCTCAAATATTAAATTTAAGTTTGATAAATCAAATGAATCTCCTTTGTAAATTGCACAATATACTTTAGATAATAAAAATTCAACAATACAATTGTTTCCACAGCATCAATCCCAAATTATGAATTATAATTCATATAAAAATATACTACCATGTATTTTTCCAAATTTTCTATTTGAAATTTGTGACACTTGTCGTGAAGTATCAATTTATGAGCCGGAAATGAGCGTTCTACATCTACCGATGTCATCAGACAGAATTTAAAATATGGTACCATTTCCATAGAAATCATTTCAGGCAGAATTTAATTTGTCCCGTTAATATAAGAATTCACTTTGTCGAGCAGTTTGATACTTGGATTTTTTGAAAACACAGGGTCTAATTTATTTCGGTTTTCAATCGAGAATGATTCTGCAAGTGCACGTATCAATTGTGCAACTTCTTCTATTATTTTCATTACGATCATTCAGTTGAAAACCCTGCTGTATTGAAACCTTGGGGTTTGACAACAAAGTTTACAGAATACAACTAGAAGAATCTCTTAGGAAAAGAATTTGATGATACCTCAAAGTTGAAAATTTCGTTTATTGTTCAAATCCACTGTTCATTCCTCCAATTTCGGAAACTCTTAACATTTTACACTAAAATATGCACTATCAACGAAAAAATATCATTATATGCGTTTTGCATATGCACATATGCAAATGCATATAATCCAATGTCTATATACATATAATTATTCAAATCATCCACACAAGCTAAATTATAGCAGCCAAATGCGTTCACCCAAAAAATCATATTCTGAAAATGAGAATCTACTCTATAATATGAGCCTAGTACATTTCCTTCCTGATATCATTGGTAGATGTTCTAATGTTCAGAGGAACTCCCACATCAATCCTCTAAATCTCAGAGGAATATGTACTAGCCTCATATTTTAGAGGAATATTATCAATTCTAGTATACGATTTTTTCAGTGGAGAAGTGCACTCTTTTTCCAGTTACAGATAGATAGATGCTTTGGACACCCTTTCATAGCTCTCGGTTGTTGCGCCCCTGCGTACAATCATCTTCGTTATACTAATTTGCAAAATTCCCAAAAATATTGTAAAGTTAGCAACTAATTGTCATGAATTTTGATAAAAAGATTTCATAAAGGATTCAAGCGCCTCCACATAGAAAACATAAGCGTCGTAGTTCAATTTTAAATTGATTTTGAGTGGATGTGAGTTCAGTTAAGGTGCATCCCTGGTTGAAAAAGTTTCTTTGAAAATCTCTGAAAATTTCACTGCAAAATTCTGAATCTCACAGGGAAACTCTGAAGAACACTGGAAAGACCTAAAAGAATCTGAAAAATTCTAAAGAACCATGACAATTTTTTCAAATTCAGAAAATTTTTGAAAAACTCTCACTTATCAGGCACGTTTTTTCCACTGAAAATTTTTCTGAATACACGGAGAGACCGGGTCTATTAATATTTAGAAAAATGACTGTCAATTTAGGGAAAAAGAGGATCGCTGAAAAATATTCGTAGTGAGTCTACCAAAGATTCGTAGTCAAAATATTAACAACTGATAGTTTCATTGGTATTTATCACAGCGAAACTATCGATTGTTAATGCATCGACTACTCTTTTTCCCTAAATTGACAGTCATTTTTCTAAATATTGATAGACCCGGTCATTCCGTGTATCTATTAAAATTTCCGTAACCTCCAGCGACATTTTTCCACCAGGGATTGAACATTCGAATGTCCGCATGCGTAATCTCCATTCATGGAACGCTCTTTAGAGCTTCATGTTCTCTTTGGACTGCAACGTGTACTGAAAGGCTATTGAGTTCATTTCTGGTACGAACAGGACTTGAACAGCGTTTATTCAAAGGTTACAACAATCGTCTGTTCATTTCAGCTTCATTCGTATTCATGTAAAACTATGTTTAAATGATATGTTCAACTATGAATGAAAGGAAACTTACGATGCCCATACACAGTGGCTGATCGTCATCCATTCTGCCTCCAAGACCTGAAAGCTATCAATATCAAGTGCAATATTATAACAAAAGTCCTTTATCAAAATAAACGTTAAAGTTCATATCTTGAAAATGAATAATATATACGAACCACATCTTCTGCAGCTAAGGCTTTAATGCTCTGATCTCGTTTAACAGCAATGTTCACTAGATTTTCAGGATATTCTGGAACATTTTCACAGAAAGTTTGGCCTGGACATATTGGAACTCGATCCGGAGTAATACGATGCTGCTTTTTTGCATAAGTTCGTCGGTCGACCATTTCGTCTGGGAAAACTATCCTCTCGTCCAAATGCATTCTCTCCTCCATTCGGGAAGCTGAAATGAAACGCATGTGTCATAAAATTTCAATATACACTGAGGAACAGGCACCTAGCTGCCGCAACTGAATTTTAGTTGGCATGAAGAAAAGTCTAGTTATCTGAAATATGAGTAAGTTGGTTTTTCCCACACCTGCACGGAAAGTTGATGTTTTCTGACCTATTTTTAGGGGAGAAAATTAACTACATTTTTCAGGTTAGAAAACCCAGATTTTTTTCTTGTTGTGATAACCAGAATATGTAGTCAATTTTGGCTTCAACCACTTTTTCTGGAAATCACAATCACATTTCCTGGTGAATCGAACCAGATTTCAAGTTATCGCGACCACGAATGTTTCAACCACGTTGTTTTTCTGTCAGTGTACGTTGCTGCGACGTATCACTAAATGCGTTTTCTGATAGAATCCTCTTAATCGACCCTACTTCCATAACCGTGCTTGAAAAATTGTGGGAAAACTACGTGATAAACAACATTAAAAACTACGTTGCTTCCAACGTTGTTTTTTTCTCCTCCGAAGAGAAAACATTTTACGATGGTCAACAAAGTTGTTTTCAATGTAGTTTCCCATATTGTTTTTAACGTTATTTTCAACGTGGTTTTTTCTCCCAGGGAGGGTTTAGTTCTTTTCTGATTTGAACTAATTGTATAGAAATTTCAATTATTTTAAGTAAATACATGAAGGCTTTGAATTGAATCACTTAGTTTTTTCAAACTGAAAATGAAATTAAGCTTGAGCATAGTATTTTCCTTTGTACGAATGATCGGCGACAATGCTGCCTGTCGTCCTTGTAACACTATGACGATCAAAGCTTTACGGCAACTTTAACAGGAATCGGAGGATTCAAAGCGTCAAGTTTACGCACAGTCACTCCTGCACATGCTGTCAGATTTAGCTTAAGGGTATTTGAATTGAACCTGACAAAGTGTGCATCGTTTGATCCTTATTTACTTTATGTCTTGGAAAAAAGATAACATACTGGATTTGAAAAAAAAGATGTAGCACTCGAGTACCCTTAAGGAAACTGCATCCTGCTACTGAATGAGATGACATGTTGACGGTATAGTTCTATTCTCCGGGGTACGTGGGGTTTTAAAAGAGATTCTCCCTCAGATATCTAAATATCTTTTTCTTGGATTCCATAGTTTGTGCTGTCGGCGATGATTGAAAAGTCACAACGTATGTCATGCAATTGTGTTCGTAAAGGGTGTTTTTCTTTAGCGATTCCTACAGGAATGGATCAAAGATCGGATCTTTGAAAATTTCAGAGACTTCAGATTTTTCTTCTGCTGAATACATATCTTTGGAAATTACATGCCTGAAAGATTCAGTGATTACATTTCCAGAGGATTTCTCAAATTCAATAGGAAATGATTATTAGGGTGAAAAAAACAATGTCAAATGTTGGTGATATGTTGTAAAAACTCATGATTTGGTGATTGGAAATATCAACTGCTTTGTTGAAAATTACAAATAATATGGAAGGTTTCACGTAATCAATTATCTATTTATTACGAAATATTTCGTTGTAAATCGAATTCAAAGCATTTTAATTTGTGCGAGGGGTAGACAAACATCAGGGGATTCGGATCACTCACAAGAATTTTGACCTCTCGAAATTTGTCTTTTAACTGCGGTCCGGTTGTCCCTGTAAACCATCTCCATTTCTTCCTTCAAGGACCTCGGATGGGGGAATCCCTGGATATTTTCCATAACCTGAGAACAAAAAATCATACAAATAAAAGAAGCAATGATATCACTGATTAAATGATTGTCAGGCAATTCAACTATTCTAAACTCCAACGTGAAGAAAAATTCGCTGAAGCAACGAATCGAAGTATTACATATAGAATAACAAATTTTCCGCTAGTCCAACTGAAAACTCTCTTTTTTTTTACAAATCAGCTGGAAAGAGGTCGCTGTGTTATACATATATCACTCCCCAGTGAACACTCATGAGAGCAAGAGCTCTTCAAGATGTCTTTTGAAAGAGCTCTGTCGATGTTATCATGTTGTTATCTGAATGGTATCATTTTTCTGAGATCTCAAAAAAAAATCCTCTCAAAGAATTCGTTTGAATACATTTTGGCGATCTCTTATTTTCCTCACAAATCGACGCATCTGATAACATTCTGATATCTTAATGTTTACCTTCTGAAAAGTCTATCTGATCTCTCACGCTTTTTTGGGGGATTTTGAGAGCTCTTGATGACGACATATTGTTCACTGGGTCAGATCCCAATGGAAGCAATCAAAGTCATATTAACATTGGCCAGAATAGGCCCTCATTTTGGATGATGTCCCAAAATCAAGCCTCACCTGGCTCATTTTTTATTTCAAAAGTTTCTGAACATTTTGTCAAGAACAAATGATCAATTTGGCAGAAATATTGGCCTGATTTTGACGTATCCCTGGGTAAAAAATCCGATAAAGAAAAATGCTATTGGTATGAATTGAGTTTCTGCATCGGAAATTTCGGATTGACACCAATAAAATTCCTTTCAATAGGATTGAATCGATTTTTTATCAATAATGATCATGCCAATTCAATCCGATGGAGAAAAATTCTATCGGGATGAATTGAGTTTCTGCATCGGAAATTTCCGATTGATACCAATGAAATTTCTTTCTATTGGATTGAATTGGTCTCATCAATGATGAAAATTCCAATTGAGTCCGATATAGGAAAATTCTGTCGGAAGGAATTGAGTTTTTGCATCGTAAATGCTCTATTGATTCCGATTAGAATTCTTTCAATCGGTTTGAGTACATTCTCACGATAACTTTGATGACAAATACCTATGAAATCCTGTCCCCAACAACGAGTATCGGATATCATGAATGATTTGATAAGAGCACTCTTTCTCATCCCCTGAATTTTTTTGGTAATAGGATTCGATAGGTGTTCCTGTCTAAATCTAACTCAAAATGTATATCTCCCATAGAGATTCGTTAAATATTCAACCTCATCAACTGTTTCCCTACTGATTTCAATAGATCCGGATTACCGCGAATTCCGATGAAAACCAATTTCCAAATAAAATGGAAGGAAATTTCGAAATTGAATTGGATATTGCTGATACAAACCCATAGAATACCATGATCTGTAAACTTTCCTATTATTTCCAATAATTTCGTATGTTGGAATGATGGAACTGAAACCCATTGATAAATGAAATCTGCACATTCTGTAATTAAGTCGAAAAGTTCCCTTAAAAGATTCATCACTCATCCAATTTCACAAATTTTCCCATTAGTTCCAATAGATTAAGGTGATGGAAACTTCCGATAAAAACCGTTTACCTTATGAATTGGAAAGAATTTTAAACATCCTATCAGATATTTCTTATACAGACCAATAGATCACGTGGAGTCCTATTCATTCCAATGAAACACAAATTTTTCAATGTGTCAATCCTTGATTCGATCCTATAGATAACAGATTCCAATTGAATCGTATTTATTTGGAATCGGTACTTGAGGATTTTCGATTGACCCTACTCATTCCGATCAATTTTGAATCGGTTTCTATCGGATCCTATAAGATTTTTCAACCAGGGATTGTTCATGATCGGGTTTCCTGCACCAGCAAATTTCTATCACCGTAAAGCAAGTGAATTGTATGGTCAACTTCAACAGATTCAAGGATTATCAATTTCTGGCTAGAAATGGGCAGAATTTTCAGATGAAAAACGGAAAAATGCGGTGATTGGTTGCTTTGTTTAGAAATTGGAATCCAAATGTTTAGATGCAGGAGAATTATACAATCACTGAACTGTCCCGTTCTTTATCTGGTACCCTGGGGATGGGGTGAGATCGAATTTGGATTGGGGTTGTAGTTGGATCCCAGTATCCACTTTATGTAGAATCATATTGGTTGAAAGCATGAATAAATATGAATTTCAAGTAATACAAATTCAATAATTTTGGTTTTGTTCGAATATATTATACAAAAAAAGATTCCACCTCTGTCTAATATTTTTTTATCTGGCCAGAATAACTTTGCATCTATCTACAGCCAATTCTTCAAGTTATTAGTACAGCCAGGAGTATATCTTCTCCGTCTTCAGACAAAATCACCTAAATTTTTGTTGGAGGGTACTTATTGAAACCAGAGTCAGATTCTCTAAATACACTCGTTGTATTCATATCATTGAATACAACCAACCAGACATACCGTTTTAATTCCACAGGTATCTCTGTGGTACTTGAACAAGTGTATTATCCTATGAATTGTAATTGCTACCTGAAACTGCTGTTATTATTGGATTCAATATAATATGCAGGTATAAAGGAGGTGCTTAAAGTAGATGAAGGAATCATGCCGTGCGGTCATTTTCATTTAATGTGATTGTGAAAGTACCACTGGTCCGGCTAGTGCGGATCAGTTGCCAGTAATTGAGGGAAGTAGGTATGTAAATAGTATATAAACGAGATTGATCCATTATCCCTTATTTCTAAACTTTTTACCTTGAAGAACACACATCAAAAGATTATGAAAATGATGCTTGAAAGCTTCTATTCCATTATTATATTGTGGATATGTTGTATAAAATCCATCCAAGGGATTTTCAATCAGAAGAAACAATTGTGAATTATTCATGCATCAACGAAAGTGTGTAACTATGAACAAATATTGTATAACACCTTTATTGGAGTTCAATAATAACGCTTGAAAGAAGAGCTGGATAATCGAAATCTTCCTCAACTTGCGTACCCATACACGCAGAAAAATATATTTTAAAAATTCTCACAATTTATTGAGGATCAGCACCAGTCTGTGATGGATGAAATTATTCACTTGAATATAGCTTCAAAAGTACCATAATTTCTTGTAAAAATACGTCTAATTATGGGACTTTTTAAAAGTAAATTCAAGTGAAAACTCTATCTGTCAGAGACTGGCGCTGATCCTCAATAAATTATGGGACTTTTCAACACATCTGTTTTCTGCGTGTACAGCACCGAAGATTTCATGAGCATTGCAGGGATCTAATGCTTGAAGTACCGAAATATTCCTGTGATGTTGTTGTATGTCACATTGAGGTTTCAAAGTCCCTTCAGAAACATTGTAATATCCGCTAATCTCACATTTCAATGCAATATTTCTGAATTATTCCTGAAATATTCCCAGAACACTCAGGCCTGGCGAAACGTTCTCAGCCCGAGTGGGAATAAGACCGGGAGAGGGGGGGGGGGGGGGTGGCTTGAGAAATACTTGCCCCAACAAATTTTTTAATTAGACTGGCCTTCAGACTGTGGGATAGTCCGATCATTGGGAAATAAAATAATCAAAATTCCGTGTGGGTCATTACCCACTCAACCACTTTCCGTGTGGGGGGTGCTCCCCACTGAACCCACATTATTCGCCGGGCCTGAGAACACTTATGGAATATTTCATTGTAATGTTTCTTTGTATAGTATGTTTGTAACATTTCGATTGATAGATCTTTGACATATTCCTGTAGAAGGATATTGAAATGTAATTGAGACATTCCTGCTATCTATGGTGCTGTATGGGTACAGATCCCATAATTCTCATACAGGCGGAGAATGATCAGATAACAGAGATGGAAAAAGTTGGTAGTAATCGAAAACCGTTTTAACGTGATACCAGCGCTATAATTTTTACGGGACAAACTAAAAAAAATGCACGTACAGAGAGATATTTTTAATCAATGTACCCCCAATAAAAATATTTCTCTTCGGAATTCTTCAAAACTCTTCAGATTTTTCTACATAACTGTCAGATTTCGGACGCTTTGAGAAATTTGCAGGATTTTTAACCATAAATATTACTCTACAAATTTCTGCATTACTCTGCAAAATTGTACATAATTCTTCCAATCTTCGTAATATTTTATGAATTTCTCCACAAAATTCGTACAAAACTCGCCAAATCTCCATATTACATTAAATACTTCTCTGCATATTTCTGCATTACTCTACAAATCTCTGTTTCATCTATTCACTTTTGCTTGAGAAAAAAAATTTTTGTTCAGAGTTTATCTCTACAAATCTCCTTCCAGTTCGACTTGAATGACATTACGGAAGAGACGCCACATTGAAAGTCCATTTTTAGGAACTTTCCTCAGTGAGGATCGAACCCGGGTCCTGCGAGTGAGAAGCAAAGCCTCTATCACATCAGCGGATCTCCGAGATGACTACAATAATCTTAAAGTACCACTTATGGGAATCATCGCAATGGAAAATTTGGAAAAATTCGTTTTCGTGAGGTATAGACCAATCAATTCAGAATCTTCTGAAACGAAAAATGAATAGGTCGTGGGAGAGGGGATTTTTTCACCTCAACTTGTAAATTTTTCCAAGTGCTGAGTCAAATCGATAGAAAATTTTGAAAGTTCGTCCCTGTAAGATATAGACCAATCGATTCAGAATCTTATGAAACGAAAAATGAGTAGATCGTGGGAGAAAGGTTTCTTTCGACCTTAACTTGTAAACTTTTCCAAGTGCTGGGTCAAATCGATAGAAAATTTTAAAAAATTTGTTCCCGTCAGATGTAGACTAATCGATTCAGAATCCTCCGAAAGGAAAAATGAGTGGGTCGTGGGAGAGAGGGTTTTCGAGGCCTACTAGTGAATTTTACTCAAGTTGTTTTGAGTCGATTGAAAAATTGGAAAAAAATTCACTTTATCTCCGCAAATGCGATTTGAGAAAAATGTATGAATTTGTATAGAAAACTCAACTCTCCGCCACAAGCCGTAATATTCTTGGAATAGACAAATAAAGAGAAAATTCAAATTTTTTTCTGCAAATGTAGTTTGCAGAGAAATGTATGAATTCGTGGAGAAAATTCCTTTCCTCATCAAATGTTTCCACCATTTATCAAGTAAAAAAATGTTGAGAAAATTCAACATTTCTGAACAAAACAACTTTGACCAATAAGTTGGAAATGTACAGAGAAACCTTCGCTGGTAATAGAAATTTTCTGAAATATGTAGAATTTCACAGAGTTTTGGAAGATGAATCTGTTGAAAAAATTCTTTCTTTCTCTAAGAATTGCGATAATGAAGTTTTGCAGACAAATTGTTGAAGTTTTGAAGAGAAATATCTTTATTGGGGTACATATTTTTATGTAGTTCGTCCCGAAAAAATTTTTAAAAGCCCCGCTGCTGGTATCCCCTTAACGTATCAGAACATCACCGCCTGATTCATATTCACGCGGTTCTTCGATTAATTCTCATTCACTGTTAGAATTATCTGTGTTAAATCTCATATACCAGATTTGAAAATTTTTTAAATCTACATTTTTACATTGAATTTTTACATCTGATTGTCGGTTGCATTGTCAATCAATGTACTGAAGTTGGCTCCGTATACAATTAATGTACAAATTCACATTAATGGTTATGGAATTCACAAACATTTCTAACAGTGTTGATTTGAAAGTCCTCAAGATGATCAAACAATGAACGTCCATAAATCTGGATGTCAAAGTAATTAAAAATTCTGGATTGTATTTGAATGATCAAACCTTAAACCGACCACAAAATTAATGAGGGTGGAAGAATTATTAGAATATGACCTGCAGCTACATAGCGAGGCTTCAAACGAGATGGTATAATTGATGCATGACCTACAAACCTACATGTGTCCAAACTTTATTGTACACACAGATCAGTACCTATAACCTGTTACAGAAATGTCGAAGAAGAGAAACGATCGCCATGATCATGTTGTTTTGGAACCACGCCACGTGCGAAAGGATAAATCGTTGCAGGAGTTGTAAGTTGAGTGCAGTATCCAATCAACGTTTCATGTCTTGAACTATTTTCTAAAAATCTTCCAAACATTCTGTTCAATACTTGTGAATGAGTTTTGGTATGTCCTTGTAGGTCTTGAAAACACCTAAAGTTGATTTCAACATTTCCTTCTCTAGCAGAAGAAGGTTTTATAGAATTTCTATGTATATTTTATGTATTTTTAATGGATAACGATGTTTCTACAAGGAATTATATAGGATCTTGAGACTGATATGAACAAAATATATATTCATTCAATCAACAACTTTATATGACTCGAATAAGGTTTCCCGAGTAACACAAGAATTTTTCAAATATGCTTTGATGATACGATGAATATGAAAAGAATGTGCAAATGACATTATTTTGGATGAATTCGTCAAGATATTCTATGGAGGTGCATAGCACACAATTATTCGGAACAGTCTCATTTGGAGGTTCTACGCGTTCTTTCCCTGATGAAAATTTCCCATAGAAAACGATAAAATTTTTCCTATCAGTTTCAATGTGGTTTCTGAAATTGGAATTCCCGATGCTGTATCGTGGATTTACGATAGAATTTTATCGATTCTTATCGTATTCTATAGGATTGAGGAGCTATGTATTTGGTCTTATATTGAAATTCTCATAGAAAAAGTATTAATTATTTGGAAAAAGAGAACTTGTTTCCTTCCAAATAAGTGGTAAACCAGATATATAACTCTCAAATCCTATAGAATACCATAAGAATCGATAGAATTACATCGTAAATCCACGATACAACATCGGGAATTCCAGTTTCAGGAACCACATTGAAACCGATAGGAAGAATTTTATCGTTTTCTAAGGGACATTTTTAGCAGAGTTGGAATTCTCAAACACGTGCCCTAGCATTTTTAACCTCCTGTGTTGCTTGGGTTGTACCGAGATATACAATTTTCATAGAAATCCAACGTATTTTTTTAGTGAAAAATTCACAAAGTTATTACATACCTTCATCAAAAACCATATGCGAGTTTTATATTGAATTTTTTCACTGAGGTTTTCGAGATTCTGCAAATGTCAATGAAGGCTCAACTAATTTACGATTGATTAGATTCGTGTTCGAAATGAAATAAAATGAAGCAGTGCTGCAGGAAAGGTGAAATTACGGATCATGTGTGATATTTGACTGGCAAACAAAAACTTCCTCATATAGCGAATAGTTCTCAAAAATATTCGGCAAAGTTCTCATCCCCTACGTTTCTAACAATTGAAACATATACTCCTCACTAGGGTGGTCCTCATTCGTGTAGAAAAAATTGTTTCCAACTTTTTTTGGATGCTACCCCTTAGAGTGTTTCTCTCCCATGAAAAAATGATGTGAACGAAACCCGAGTTCTTTGTGATAACTTTAACCCATGCCACCGAGAGTTCAAAGGTATAGAGAAGAATTCGTGCTGTATTTTTGATTTAGAATAAAAACCAAAACATTATTACAATTCTATAAAGTGTATAAATACGTAAGTGATGTTATTAGGATATCAATTATTCAATCTAATAACATACCAAATTTTATATTGTTCAGCACAGAGTTTGCTTCTTACAATCTGGATATCGTTTTCTATAAGCGGAAAGAACTTGCAAACTGAAGTGTTTCTGATCTTCCTGTGTGTCCAGTTTGTCATTATATTCTCCAATTAGTTTCACTCCTCTCTCTGCCGCGTCATTCGTTACCCTAATAACTTCAATGATTTTCTTCCCTTCTTGATAACTCTCGATATTATTCCATTCCGAGGCGTCTTCATTCAAAAATTCAAGTTCCGATGGGTTCAAAGAAATTTTTCTGCATGGATCGTAATCCTCTTCACGTAAAATATTGTTGTTTTGAAGTTTTTCACGCATCTCCCGCAATTTGAGATGAAAAACTTCCAATCAAGAAAACATCACAATCACAATCTTTACGCAAAGTTATTTTCGAGGATGAAGCCATTGTAGGATTTCAAACATGTCACAAGCGAAATAAAAAATCAGAAGAATAACGAGGAACAAAACACTGATGGGATCAAGACAGGAAGAAAACATAGAAGGCGTAAATTTATAAATTATCTCGAAAAAAATCAATAAATTCGAACCAGCTTCGATCATTACGATTTTCTTTTAAGGGCATTCGGAAGTTCCAAAAGTACTACACTTCCCCCCCCCCCCCAAAGTATTTCACAAAATGAGTGAATGAAATCAGAAAAGTTTGGTGCATGTATCTTTTTTGCATCAGAAGAAAGATGCATGTACTGCGCTTTTTTGATTTTATTCTCTCATTTTCGAGAAAACTGGGAAGCGAAATATAGTACTTTGGGGACTTCAGAATGTTCTTAAATGTAATTACGTGTAATCGAGACGAATATATGATATATGTAACATTTTGGATACTGCCTTAAATATATTTCAAATACATTGAACGTTTCCTGAACTTCAACTCTCAGTGGCATGGGTTAACGTTATCACAGAAAACTGACGGTCAATACAGGTTATTTTTCCATGTCGAAGAACAATTTCATGGGGTAGCATGCAAAATATTCCTACCTTCAAGAATAAGGACCACCCTACTCCTCACACTCTTCTCAATATTAAATTTGTATTTCCTTGGAGCCCTTTGAGGAACAATGAACACAATTTTTTTTTTCAAAACCATTACTTTTTACCTTGGAGTTCAGATCAAATGCACTTCGATTAGTTGTAGAGAGATTCACATACAATGCAAGTTTCAAACGATACATTTGTAGATTGAATTTAAAAGATTTTTATTCGACAAAAAATTTGTCAAAAGGCCAACGAGTGAGCCTTTTTGATCCGAAGCAAGGAAGGAAACTCTTAAAATAGGAATTCAATTTTCATCTCAGTATTCTTTTCATTTCCAAATGAATTCGGATTTTGAACTTTATTCGACAAATTCAATTGATTATATGGATCGTTGGTTTGCCGAGAGAGGAAATTTCTGCGATTTAAGAGTTTGCTTTTGGTGTCAAAAATAATTTTTTCAGTCAGTTTTTTTTATTCTATGGTGCCCAAAAGATCGTTTTCATCTCAATTCAAGAAGAGGAATATTTTGCTGGGACGAGAAAATATTTTCTCAGTGAAACTTGGAGTTTTTACGGTGTATAAATTCAATCATCCTAATTTTGACCTAATATCGAACAATTCGAAGAAGTTTACAGAGGTTTAGAATTTCGCGCTTTGAACCATGGATTTTCGGGGAAAAAATTCATGTGGGAATATTTTCGAAATTGTATTCAATTTGTATATAATTCAATAAATTCTTCCACATGGGAAGGAAAAAATGACGAGTGAGAATAGTTCGAGATATTCAGCAAATTTGATTTTGAACGTTTCTGTAATGATTAATTAATGGTTCCCTAAAGAGCCAGAATTCGTGTTTGCAGGAAAGGATGAAATGAAATTGAAGTGAAAATTCACAGTTCATGTAATTGTATTTCCTGGTTTCAAATGAGAAAGAAGTTAAACGTAGGGATTGGATTTTGAGAACAGTGATTGGTCATTATTTACAGAAATCACATTTACTTTGTATAGATTTTCATAAAATTTCAATAAAAATCCGCTATATTTTCTATAAAAAAAGAACAGCTACTGTTCTCGGAGTTCCATTCTGACTTGAATGGGAATATTGAAAATAAGAATGTAAACCCATATTACCCTTCTCACAATAGATTCGAATATCGTAAAATTCTCAGTTTGAAATTAAGGTACTCGCAATAAATACTTTGAGGCAACGTTTCGAGCTCGTTGCGGACGTGTTTATTTCTTCCAATCACTGCGTGTGGGCCTATTGCGGACATAATGCAGTCGTATTCGTTTTCATTTCTTCTTGCAGAAATATGACTGATCTGTTGCAGGGGTATCGGTGACTATTGCGTACATTGACAGAAAAACGACCTGGTTGAAACATTCGTAGTCGCAATAAGTTGAAATCTGGTTCGATTTACCAGGAAATGTGATTGTGATGTTCAGAAACAGTGGTTGGAGCCTGAATTAACTACATTTTTCAGGTTTTTATACCAAGAAAAGAATCTGGTTTCTCTAACCTGAAAAAATGTAGTTAATTTTTGCTTCAACCATTTCTTCTGGACATCACAATCACATTTCCTGGGGAATCGAACCAGATTTCAAGTTATTGCGACCACGAATGCTTCAACAAGGTCGTTTTTCTGTCAGTGTAACTTGTCATATGATTGTTATATTCAATATCTAATCAATCAAATTGGATGGTAAAAATACCACTCAATCAATCTTTTCAATATGAAACGTTTTTATTACTTGAATCAGGTCCGGTACTGAGATAATTCTTGTTAGCATTTTGGAAATATGACACAGTCTCAAGCCTCTCACATCGTGAAGAGACCTTTCCTTCATTTTTCCAAGGTTAATCCAAGGAATATCTTTGCAAGCCTGACACCAGACTTCATATTGCTGATATGTCCTTATTCCTGATTTTTGGTATCACAGTGATATTGCTGTAATATTATTGTAATACCACAAAATCACAAACAATATTACTTCAATATTATGGTGAGCTGAAACCGCGGACATTCACGGAGAGAAAAAATTTGCTGACGCAACAAATCGAGGTATTATTTATAGAATAGCAAAATTTTTTGCTGACCTAGCTAAAAATTTGCTATAACAGCAATCGTGTTAGCTACGACAGCAATTCTTGAGCTGTAGCAGCAAAAAATCCGCTGTCGCAGCTAACAAGATTGCTGGAACAGCATATAGTTTGCTGTCACAGCAAAAAATTTGCTGCTCTGGCAAAAGGAACCCAGCAAAAGTAGATTTCGCTGCCACAGCGAATTCCTTTTTCTCCGTGTTGTGATATATCACAATGGGATTTTGTGCTGTGTGTAGTGTTTCTTGATTTAAAAAATCCTATTGATTCCGATTAAACGTGCAAATTTCCCATTGCGACCAGAAATCCGCAGTACTTTACAACAAGAAGCTGAAACTGGCGGCCGTAAAGCTAGCAGCCAATTGTTACAATTTTTTACACAGAATTTTTATCAAGGATTTCAGCATCAGAAACGCTCATTGGAGCACTGTGTAATCCACTTCTGGTATTAAAAAAGCTTGAATGATGTTTAATCAAAAATTACAACAATCGGCTGCTAGTTTCAGCTTCATCTTTTCAACCGGGGCTATTATCATGAGAATAAACGGATATGTTACGTCCTGACTCTGCGATTTTACCGACAAGAACAGATTACAAATTTCTTGATATCTAAATATCTTTGGATCTCCATAGATCTTTCGAATTCCTTCCAAAATCGAAATCTTTAGATTCAAGTAGATATCAAGGGATTTGCAGAGATCTTTGCAAAAATTGAGATCTCATTACATCCCTGCTGAAAATGCCAGGCAGATCCAGACAAAAAATAGTTGCCAGGCAACGTTTGAACGGTTTTCGTCCAGGTTCTGTCAATTTTTGACAGGATATTCCATGTTGAGTGATTTCGGCCGAAACCAGGTAGAAATTTTGTCGGTTTTTGACCGGACTTCCTGGGACCTGACAACTATTTTTTGTTTGGATCTGCCTGACATTTTCAGCAGGGATGTCATCTTTTTTTTCGAGTCATCATAGTATTACGAGAAAACATACAATAAACTTCACTTCTATATTTGTTATATTGAATTCTTTCGTAGAATAAAACTTCCCTAACCCCTGGTTAAAAGAATCCATTACTTCTGACAAATGAAATTAAATGAGATTTGGCCAGAACATTGTCCGAGAATCAATGAGATTTGGCCAGATTCAGTGAGATTTGGCGAGAATCGACTGTTCTTTCTGACCAAATCTCATTGACATTTGCTGGATGAGATCCGGCCAGAACATTGTCCAAGTTCAACTGTAATTTAGTGAGATTTGGCGAGAATCAATGGTTTTTTTAAACCAGGGACAGCAAACTGCCGAGCAAGTGTGCAGCAAATTGTTGAAAACGTACAACAACAGTTTGAAGCAATTTGTAGGAACGTTGCGTGGCTGAATGCGCAACAATATGCTGTAAATCTATGATTTTAATTTGAGTTCTTATCGTGTTGCTAGGAAGTTGATCGATTTCATGAAACTCTCAATCACATGCGTAGCAAATTCCCAACAACTTTGCGTCGACTTGATAAACAACGTAAGAGCAACGGGTGCACAGCAACTTTTGTTATATGGGTTCTGATTAATTCTACTTTATTTTCAAATGTTTCAAGAATGTCCATGCTCCGCTATAACTTCACTGTAAAAAAATTCCTTCTGAAAATTCAGAAAATCTGACTGTGATTTTTCCCGGCCACTTGAGAAATTTGACTGAATTTTTAGAATTCGCTCCGAAACTGAGTTGAAATTTCTTAAAATGCAGGAAAATTGTTTTGAAAATTCGAAGAAAAGGGGCCTGAATTTTCAGAAAGAATTTTTAATACAGTGTTACAATGAACACTTGAAATCTGAGGTCATAGATCAAAGAAGAACATTATTTCTCTTCACCAAGTATATCGAATTTCAACTTCAAACGAGTAACAGTCCTTACCATTAATAAAAGTATGCTCTGGAATATTATGATACACTTCATAGAACGATGTTCTCTTGTCATTTTGTTTCAGTGTTCGATTGTCCCGCAAACTCCACGTTTCGTTTTGATTCCAACGGTAAATATTATTCTGGATTCACCAGAAAGATGTACAACATTCACTTCACTTCTCGAACACAAATATTAATACGTACACAAACAACACATTGTTGATTATCAAATTCTATCAATTCCATAAAAACACATGGAGTATTCGTCGAATCACATCGAACAGTGTTTATCGATAAAAATTTGTATCCATCGAATTAATGTTCACTTGTTGATTTATCATCACAACACTCTGCACTTTGAATCAAACACCAAATGTTTGTAAAACTGGAACATACACTGTAATATGAAGGTATTATACGTAAAGCAGCACTTCGATCTCGTCCCTTGCGGTGATCATACCAAATTGATATATATACCTGTCCTCGCAGGTGTGCTTCGTGTTCTACTGTTGCTAATGACTCACAGTACATTTACCTTACTTGACCGTTTATCTTCAAGTCATAATATACAAGTGACAAATACCAAGAATAACCCCCACTCAAGCAGGATGCTCATTCCATCAAAGAGAATGCCTTTTAATATTTTCATAATGAAAAAAGTTATGGTACTTTGATTATTCTTCAATATAATTTCTTCGTATTTCGAGTACGTATACTTTATTGAGCAACATGCTTTTGAAAAATTAAAGCATAAATTTAATGTACAATATTTGAAAAAAACAATCACATTTAAAGTCTTTTTATATTCAAATAATGAATAATATAATAATATCCACAACAACAACAACACCTTCACACAGGGGATTGAAAAACCCCATTGATTCTCGTTAAAAAATGTCATTGAAATTGGACAAAGATCTAACCGAATCCTATCCGATCTCATTTGTCAATGAGATTTGGTCAGATGGATGTGATTGAATCTCACCATCTTGTCAGATTCAATTTATTCATTATACAAAATTGATATGTTGACTGTGTAAGATCTGTACAACAGGACTTGAAATGTGAATTCTGTGATACTGAAATTTTGTGTGAGAATACTTCAGTCCAACTGTTTCACTTATAATTCAAGAAATCTCATATATTTCGTACATAGTTCAAGACGTGATGATATAAAATTTATATCTCACATTCCTTTGTATTTCCTACGGCATGCAAAACGAATAACGCAAGGATGAGGAGAGGAGATTTAAAATTAGGGTACTCATTTCGAGATACCACGAACCGACGCAAGTCATTAAGACATGTTTAAGATTCGAAACATCCTGTGGGAATTGAAGTAAGGGCGCAAGAATACAGATGTTTATTCACCGTTATTGGCAACCCCGTGCAATGTGATCATAAGCGGGGAGTAAGGATCTAAAGGATTACTCTCTCTCTCTCTCCTTGCTATTTCATCTGCAAGTCTTTTCCAGTTACGTATAAAATGGACCGAAATTGTATCGAATGTTTGGGTGAAGCAAAAGGAGGGAAGAAATGCTTTACCTCTGGGTGAAAACATGATATTTTCAGTGTTGAGTTTTCAAATGCTGAGAAAGTTCTTGAATCCGATAAAAATAAAATGATCTATCTTGATGTTGAGTTCCACTTTGACGATTTCATTACTTTTGTGGAACCGGGATAGTTACCGTGAGTGGAAAAATTTTTCATGTAGTTCAATACGGTTTATATATAAATTGTATATAATTTTGTGAATTTTTCACTTTCTCTCTAAAACGACAGACGGCAACCTTTCTTTTAAGGGCATTCCAAAGTACCAGCATCACTACATTCTTTCCCCCAACATTTTCAAAGGAAAGGAAAAGATAAAATGGAGAAAGCTTAGTAGTGATGCACGATATCTTACGATATTGATAACTTTTATCGACTTTCTATTCAATTTCATAAAATATTGATAGAAACTATACACGAATTGTATATAAAATATCGATATCGTGGAATATCGTGTATCATTGAAGTTTAGTAAACGTACCTTCTTTGTATCACAACAGAAATACATGTCCTCATTATCTTCGATACTTTCATTTTCAAGAAAAATTTGGGATGCCCTCGAAAAGAAAACCATTTGAGCCGCAGTGTCTTCTCTTCACAGTATACTTTCCCTGATAAGAAACGAAGAATTCTTTTTCTAAAACAAGAACAGAATTCTTCAAGAACTCTTTTCGAACTAACGAATTCATAAAGAGCTCTGAAGGAGTTCTATGTTTGGGATATTAACGAGTTCTGTGAGAATGCTGAAAGTATTGTTTCAGTACTCTCAAAGAATTCGTTAATGTCCCAAATATTGAACTCCTTCAGAGTTCTTTACGAATTCATTAGTTCGAAAAGAGTTCTTGAAGAATCCCACTCTTGTTTTTGAAAAAGAATTCTTCGTGTGTTATGTGGGTTTCTATCTATTTATTATTATCATCATCGATAGAATAGAAATTCCATAGTTTCTGAAGAAAACCCTGGAGTTCGGGTCAACCTATAGATTAATTTGAAAATTCAAATATTATGGCACTATATAATCCTCGCTTATTGGATTTATGTGTTGTAACAAGGGGGGATGCGAGTTCAGTAGACAAGTTCAATTGAATTTGTGTTGGATCACAGCTTGTAATTCCTGGAATCACTGTTCTTCCTTCTCTGCAAAACAAACGAGAGAATGCCACCGATAGACACTAATTTTGCTGTGTTGTTTTCAAAATATAATCGCATGTCCACAACAAGATATCAACAATTACAAAGCGTGTGTAAATATTGGATGAGATTCCTTCATGTTCTGTAGCACGGGTTACAATGAACAGTGAAAATATGTCAATTGTATATATATTCTTCGAGAAACTATTTCTTCGGATTGGGTGTATATCAAAACTAACAAACAATAGATAATTCCTCACTCGTTGAGTAAACTTCATGATGGCTTGTTATGAATTTTACCTGGATCATCAGGAATTATGAATTGCAGGATGAGGATGCATCTTGTTGATTAATGGAGATTCATCCTCGGAAATGCGTGGTTCGTTTCTAAATGAATGTATCTATTAATCTATTGCCTACTGTTTATCACACTGCAATGGTCGTTAATAGTGGAACGAACAAATAAACTACAACTCGCTAATGAAGCGGTGTAAATAATTCTCATTCAAGTCAACGCTGATAAATTTTACTTCGCTTCAATTCAGGGAGACTCGAATGAATGATGAGAAACCTACTACTTTGAATATTTTTTTCATCATCCCACCACTTTGGAAACGTTAATTCTGAATCTGTTTTTATATTCCATGTTTGAATATTAATTCAACAAAGAAAGTGACAATATTTCGAAATTATATATAATTCGTTGTATATACACGGAGAAAAATGAAGTTTCACAAATTACTACATTTCTACTGACTTGGCAGGATAAGAGAAAATATCACTATTATTGATATAGAAGTGTAGTAAAAATGTTTAATTTATCATGCAGAAGTTTACACGCTCGTACTGGAGTCCATGTGTGTATGGACTGATGGCCCAATGATGGACCGAGCCTGGCACAAAATCTGCCGAAACTTGTCTTGAACATTTTACCAAACTTGGCCCAGGCTTGGGAATGATAAGATCAGGACAAGCTTGGGCCAGTGGTTTTGCCAGGCCCAGTCTGATTCATTTACCAAGCATCAAACGATGCTTCTTTGATCGCAGATATGGATGAAAACAGTAATTGATTCATATTTCAGTTCATGACTCTCTCCCTCAGAATACCGTACATGAATTATCTTCAAATTTGCGTTCTTTGATGTGACAATGAATTTTGATTCTATTGTTGAATTATACTCAAACTCAACTATAGTGTGTAAGATTAATTATGGCAAGAAGATCGGGCCAGCCGTGGCCCGATGGTTATCCCCAAGTCCTCCACCACTGTAAATCCAAAATTCAGTCAATATTCATAAACATTGTGCTACTCATGTGGGCAATATTGGCGCAATTGTTCTCAACGAATGCTCGATTTTTACACTTGTGCCAAGCTTGTACCAAATCTAGTGACCATTTGAAAAACATCAACAAATGTACCATGACTGACTATCCATTGGGAACAACGGGACAATCATGGAACAACATTGGGCCAATTGTTCTTCACGGAGGTTTGTTTTTGACACATGTGCCAACCTGTATGGGAGAACATTTTGTTAATTTTCCATTTCTACTACACTGTCTATCAATAACAGTGATATTTTCTTATATCCTGGCAATTTGGTAGAAATGTAGTAATTTTCAAAATTTTATCTTTCTCCGTGTGATAATGTATAGTTCATATATGAGTTATATACAATTTTGAGAATTTTTTACTCGCGATATATTTTGTTATATAGGTGGATCCAGAATTCATCAGAGTACCCTGTTTTAACAGAGGAATCCGGCCACCCAACGGAGACGATTGTGAAAATGTTCTGCGATCGATGATTTTGAAATTATAAACAATTGGAGTTGATCCATCAGATTAACTCACGCCACCAAGGACGTAAACCAGTACAAGACGTAGGTGACCTGCACTGAGGAAGCACAAATATCTTTAGTATCTGGTAATTGTTCATCCACAGGAGTCGAATTTGGAACACTGTTATCAATGCTGATGTAAATTTTTTGATATTCAATAATCAATTTGTTTCAGTACAGAAAAGATGAAATTTCACTGTTCAAAGCTGGGTCAAATTTCACGCTAATAGATATAAAATGCACTCTTTTGGAGTGGAATTCTCACTCTGGCCAGATTTCCGGTGCTTTCACTCCAACCAATTAATAGAGCAAAATCTGAGAGAACAAACTTACAAATCTTTTGACGAAATTGGAATGATATTAGAAATAGGGGCAAATTTTAGAATAAGTTATACTGAAACTCCCCTAGAAACCGCTTCCATTTACATAGCACTTCCTGATTCCAAATTTTCTTCCAACATTTCTTTCCATAAAAGCAATAGAAATATCGTTTTGAAAATTTGGAGGTACGTTCAATGAAGATCAAATATTACAACAAAATTTTGTCCAAGTTGAGAAAAATCTTTTGTCACACATTGATTCTTGAAAAACAGTATCAAAAAATCACAGCGGGAATGATTTCGAGCGAATGGGTGATCTGAAAGAAAAATGGAAAATTATTCTATGTTGAAGTTGCCATCGCATGAACTAGAATATTTTTTTTTCATAAAAAAAAGAACAAAATGCCGATGATTTTTCGAAGTGCGGATTTTTGGGGGTGGAAAATCGGATAATTTTTCAATCAATGCCATTCAATGGAGAATTCAGGATCAAATTAGAAAAATGATTGTCAAGCAGAGCACCAAGGTCGAAGTAATTCGATAATCATATTCGTTGGGACTTATATTCTTATTTATAACAAAAAAAGAACCAACTGGAAGTATAAATAAACAACCTTGTAACAACAACGCGAAATTTGAAATGGTTTATTTCTTAAACAATTTGTATTTTTGATCCGTTTATGACTAATGAGGGCTCATTTTGTTCCTTGTGAGATTTAAAAAACCTTTACCATGGGGATTTTTTGATATGAGTCATCATGACACTGTCACACGCTTTTGTTTGTTAATAGTAAAATACATTCCCATAATATAGTCTGCTTCACAATAATTTTTCTAATTTGATCCTGAATTCTCCCGGAGAACTACCTTAAAACATAGAAAACGAAGGAGAAAAACGTCTCACTGAAAATTAGGTGATGTTTTAAGAAGTAACCGTTCATACGTTTTAGAACTGATTGTTTTCTTTTAGAACTAACTTTTTGGTAAGAACTGACCCTTATAATATACCCTGCCCTATACTTATGATTCAAAACGACAACGTTGAGTATAACCATGAAGTACAATATAAATGTATTAATGTTTATTATAATATTTATACTGTGCAGAATGTTTCCACATAGCACAAAACTTCAAAAATAATTCTTAGGAACTCTTAATGAATACTTTGAACCCCAATCAAACTCTCCGTGTCCCCTTTCTGAACTAGTACATCGCATAGATTTAATTTAAATAAAAGGAGAGAATGCGATTCACTGCATGGAAGAGAGAAGAAAAATTTTCGTAGTACACCAAATCAAAGAAAAATCTCCTTTGTAACCATGTGGAAAAAATGTATATATAATTCTGAAATACCTAAATCCAATTCAAAATTTTTCATTGACTTCCTACCCTGGTTGAAGGATCTCATCAAACCGATTGATTCCCATTGATTTCGATGCGAAAAATGATTCGTACCCATTAAAAATTCATTCTCAATGGGTTTGAATCAGTTCTCTGTATCGGAATGGATGAAAATCAATCGATTCAATGAGATTCTTTGACCAGGGTAAATAGCACAGCAGTTCTTGAAGTATTATTTATGAGCTCTCTTGTTCCAAAGGTATCCAATAGGAACTCATCGTGAATTAACTTTTTGTTTCACAAGGAAAACAATGCTATCGCAGGAAATTGAGGTGTTACATATGGAATAGCAACTATTTTCGCTGACCTAGCTGAAAAGTGGTTGCCACAGACAACTGGATCGCTGAGGAATCAACATGTTTAACTGAAATAGCAAACTTTTCGCTGGACTAGTCAAATTCTTTGTATCATATATAGAACAACAACTACATTTTGCTGGGGGAGTCAACATTTTTTGCCCCTATAGTTGAAAAATCTTTTATCTCCGTGTTGAATTACATAGAAAATTTTTATGACGCGAATTCAGAGTGATTCTAAAGAAAACGACAAATTCATCGAAGAAAATAAATAAATTCATCAAATATGTTACATATATCGTCGGTACTATGACAGAACCTTGTATCTTGATTTTTGACGGTTTGTTGGTTCTATCGGAAAAATGGTCAGCAAATGCTAACACACTGTGAACAAGACTTTTATAAACAGAGAGGCCTTCGATTATTGTCGAGTGAACATAATTGATCACGTATAACTTGATTATACAGGTCGGTCCATTTGAAGTGATATAGTCAAATATCTCGGAAACTAGTGGAGATGGAAAAAAATGTTCCAGATAAAAAGTTCAGGGTTCCAAAGGGGAAGTATGATGCTGATCTTGAAAAATCCCTCAGAGGTCATTTTGAAGGTCATTTAGGGGTCAAGATGGTTTTTTTTAAATGGGACCCCAATTTTTTTATCATGGCATGGGAAAGCTGGTTTCAAAACCTTTACGAAACACTGATCATGGACCCCTTTCCACCCATTGGGGTGCAAGGTATGGACCGTCGAAGTTATTGATGAACTACTCTTAGCGCTACCCAGGAACAACGACGTGGACGTGGTAGTTCTCTGTTCCCTCCAGAGTGCTTGATTATCTTGAGTCCCCTTGCTTCTCACATGAGGGGTACTTGATGCTGTTACAGTAATTGCTCAAAGTTACCCCCCTCTGCCTGGATACATAATCCTGGTATGTTGGCACAAACAGTGCGCACGCGATCGATCATGTCTTCCCTCATTTACAAAAAAACTTCCAAATTTTTTTGGTAAATCTACAAAGAAATTTTTTACAGTGTAACTCTTTTTGGTGAATTCACTGGAAGCTCGAAGGATTTTTGTATCCGTTCGAATGTGCATCCTAATCGACGTTATGTGGTATGGTCAATACTTCCAATGTTTCCAGCGCTAAGAGTAGTTCATCAATAACTTCGACGGTCCATACCTTGCACCCCAATGGGCGGAAAGGGGTCCATGATCAGTGTTCCGTAAAGGGTTTGAAACCAGCTTTCCCATGCCATGATAAAAAAATGGGGGTTCCATTTAAAAAAACCATCTTGACCCCTAAATGACCTTTAAAATAACCTCTGAGGGATTTTTCAAGGTCAGCATCATACTTCCCCCTTAGAACCCTAAACTTTTTATCCGGAACATTTTTTTCCATCTCCACTAGTTTCCGAGATATTTGACTATATCACTTCAAATGGACCACCCTGTATGTGTATTTGGTGTGTACTGATGATATTTCCGATGGAACCTCGATACTATTGAAAATCGAGATACGAGGTTTTGCCATAGTACCGACGATATGATCACACTGATTCACATATGATTCCTATATGATTTATATATGCACCATATATGGTCACATATATCCCGTATATGGATGGAATGATCATCTAAGAATTTCATGTGGTCATGTCTTTTATATCCCAAGTAGCACAACAGGCTAGAAATGCTAAGAAGGTTCTTGGAAGTTCTGAGCATGTTTTATGAACATTCTTAGAATCTTCGAATGAGACTGTTTTGGATAAGTATATTCTGTGCACATTCTCAGAACATATTTTTCGAATTTATCCAAAACAGTCTCATCTGCATATTCTATGCATGATCACGGAATGGACGCAGAATATTTGAAATGTTCTTGTGCTACTTGGGTATGGTCATATATGCCCCATATATGAATTATATATGATTTGAATATGACCCTATATGATTTTTCGAAGGTTCAAATATGAATTGAATATGGTTTATATATGGATCATATATGGATCATTTCCACTAGGGCTGTATTCTTCAATGAACACGAAGGAAAGATAAATCAATATCATAATGTTATTTCACATCATTTATCCCTAACTTTGTGTCATCAAACGGAGAACAAGGAACATGTTCTCTTCGATACACCTGTATCGTTTCGTTATAGATTGTGTATCAGCTTGCGGTATTCACGTCCGATTAAGCGTGACTGTGTATAATCTACACGCATACTAAACACTAATCGCCAGCCCGTTCGAGTCGTGGCTGCCACCGGTTGCCACTTTGTGGCTAAACATGTAATATCATCCAGGACGCATGCGTTTAAACATAAAAACACATATAAAGCTCAAACGGAAGGATATATAGATATATCCTAGATACATACTGCAAGCTCTCCTCCCTACTCCTGCCGGTAACTCGGTACACCTCCATGTGATGCTTGGCTCCGATTGGTGGGGACGGGAGTTTCATCTTCTTTCCTCCATTTCTCATCTCTTCTCTTCTCTTATCAACCAATGCGGGACACCCTCGACCGGTGGACATTAAGCTCAGTTGCAAGTTGTACACCGTGATACGTACACTACGTGTAACATCTAACCTCTAATACGTTTTGTACGTGTGTTGAGTGTTTGTTTTTATCTATATAGATACACATAACTGTGACCTTCCCCTTCTTCATCTTTTGTGAGAGAACAAGTTAAGTCAAGGTGCCTAACGAACTCATACCTAAGGACAAACTACTCTGATGTAATTTATCGAAAAGAATTCATTCATTGTGATCTAGTTGTGAATGGTTTGCGTCATATCACGTGGGTTCGAATGAGTGCTTTTGTACATTGTTGAGTGTTGTTTTAATATTTAAGTGTTCGTTCTTTTTGTGGATCGTCTCGTTCGCTTGTACCGGTTCTGGACGCGAGTGACAAGTGATTTATTGTTTAGAACTTAAAACTATGGAAAGTCACGTATCGAGGAAGCGGCAAAGTTATGTCATGATGTCTATTCAAGGTGAGTCTATCTTCTTTCCCTCTTTGTGATTCCCTGCATTTTTATCCTCCCGGAATTCCATGCAAAAAACTTACATAATGTTGATAAGAGTATTCTCGTACGGGGATTGATTTATTTATTGATACCCCCCCCCCCTCCCTTCTGACATACCTGAATCCTTGAGAAATGATTTCATTTTGCAAATAAATCATGCAATTTTCAAACATTTTAGGAAAGATTCGGTGCGTTGTTTCAACATCTGGAAACAAATTTGTGAGATGATCGTATTGGAAAAGCGTCTCCATTCCGTTCGTTCTCGCATTGAATTTGGACAGAATTTTTAAAGCGGAATAATGCCTGGGTCTTTGAACTCTCACACAGTCTGTGAATGGTTACGGTATTTGTGAGTTCAGAAATATTAGTTTGGTTTGACGAATCATCGGTTGTTAATACTTCATTCGAAGAATATTCGTTTTCGTTGAAAATAATTACTTTATAGTTGATAGATTGTAAAAAATGAGGAAAAATAAAAATAATTCCATTGAGATCATCTCCGCTTAGTCTCTTTATTTAAGAATATTTCTGACATTTGTCTCTTCGTTCATATCAAAAGAATTATTGAGTTTTCAAATCTTACTAAATCATGCCTAGGAGGAAATCAATTCCCAGGCATTCCTAATGATTTATTTTTTCTCTACAGAGAGAATATTAATTCAATTCAATTCACATTCCGTTCTTACATTCTTTTATGCGTGAATTCTATGGAATTGATAGAATTATTATAGAATCATTTGCATGGAAAATGGTTTCAGAACAAACTTAGGGGTAAGTAGAGACAGTTAACCCGTAGGGAGACATCACCTGAAACGTTTTATTCTATGGAAATGAAATTTTTAAGGTATGATAATAATGGCATCATATGCGAAGAGTACAGTCATATCCCAGTTTGCATTATCAGAGATCTCCTTCTTCGTATGAAAAGAATACCGTTGGGTCAAGTTTCCTTATGGGTCGAGTGTCCCTACCTTGCGTAGAATGCCAAATAGAATTTGTTCGAATTCAGGGTGGTTTCTTTTTGTAAGATACAGTTTGAAACTGATATATTCTTCAACAGTTTATATCTGAAATTCCAAACCTGTGCATCCAATTCAAGACTGATGAAAACTTTCCTGGATTCACAATCATGTTGCAAATCTAGTTAGATCCATCAGACCATCCACTAGGTAGAAATTGTTGAACAGTTGATCACTCTCAAACTGTATTTTACAAGAAGGGAATCACATAAATTCCAACAAAATTTCCGTCTCAAATTCTGTCTGGTATTCAGTCTGGTGGTCTTTATTTTTCCAACTTGTCAATTTAGATCGATTTCATTCAAATTCAGAGATTTTGAGACCATCTCCAAAGTTCTACTCGAATCAATCTAAGGATTTCAAAGTTCAAGTGTGAACAAATCTATCAATGAAACTGTATTATTTGAAAAAACTTTCACTCTGTTTTGATTTTTGTTCTGTATATTGCAATTAATTGAAAAATGAATTGTTTGTTTGTGGCATCGAAAGGCCAGAATAGTATTAAATCTACAGGTGTTTTGTTATGGTATCAGCGTCAAACTTGGTGAATCGCTGTACATTTCAGCGTACATTGACTCCCTTTCTCTTGTTTCGTACATTTTCAAAACAGAAATTTGGGATTTCATGTTAGTTGCGAAATTATGTTATATAAACTAATTTTATTATGGAATAAAATGTGACATTCGGAAGATAGCAAGATCTGATACTTCGATAATTCTTGAATAAGACAATAAAATCTGAAAGCTTTTGAAAAAACGATTAACTATGATTTGAGAAAAACGTGATCGATGCTTTGAGTGTCTCGATCAGGCTGAATCTGCGCAATAGATGAACGATAAGGTGGAGGACGATCGTACATTTTGATGCATTTCTATGACGTTTAGCGATAGAATTAGTCAAGATTCATGTGGTGAATGTTCCAAAATTATCTCTAATCATCATTTATCAAACAGTCGTAGATCTCTCAGCTTGCAACCACATTTCTCAGCCTGTTCTTCAACTCGAACGGTAATTGAACTAGCTCATTTGGATTACAGAGAATTGAGAAATAAATGGTGTTTAAATTGATAACAATGATTGCAACTGACTGAAATGGTGAAAATTGTCCACATCTATTCTACATGCATACTTTTTTTTCAGTGGGAAATTTAATTGATTAAAACGACTCAGCACGAAAATTAATCAGCAGTTCCTCAGTAATTGAAGAGATACTGACTAATTGACCATTAAAAATTAACAACTCACTCTTCATCCACCAAAGAGTAGTTCATCAAGGACTAATAAACTCGTATGCAATAAATAGTCAAGTACTTTATGTGTACAGTACACTGTAGAAAGTGAGTGTAGTTTTCTCCCAAATTCAGTCGCAGTAAAAATCCCTCATGTGGAGGAAATTCTTCTCCATTTTGGAAGAAAATTTTTTCTTTTTGAAGGGAATTTTTCTCCAGATGAAGGAAAATTGCCCCAGAATAAGAGGAAATGAATTTTCCTGCCACCAAATTTGGGGGAAAACTCTACATTCACTTTTTACAGTGTAGTAGGTTACGATAAAATGTTCAACCGTGTGCAGAATTCTGAAGTAAATTGCGATTCGGGGTGATGATTTTGGATTGGAAACTGTTTCAAAGTTTCGATTTAGGCATGGTCTACTTGGCAAGATTCTGATGGTAGCCAAAATCTCATGCAAAAATTAAACTTCCAAGTAAAAATTCCTATTTCAGGTTCACCAAATGGACCTGGTGCTGAAGTGATGAGCCCGAAATATGCCTGCAACGATACAGCAACTTAAATATAAACTATATTGAATTCAATATAAAATATATATAATCTTGAAAATTTTTCCACTCAGGTTATTATGAGACAACAAATGTGTTAAGGTAAGTGAGGATTAATCTTCCATATCTATACGTTCATGTCTTATTTTCGACACTCAAGATTAAATACCGAAATAAGTACGAATATAATGCGTTTGAGTTTTCTCTCGAGGGATCTGTAATTATAATTTAGCTAACTTAGTCGTAACTGTATACATAGTCGATACTCCGCGTGGTATACGTTAAAAAGTGGCCCTATTGAAAATCACCAGTCATCCAGCGAATAAAGCTCGGCTAACGGTTGTGAACTATCGGCTGAGTGCTGTAAGTTTTGATTAAACTTTGATTGAATATTCTCCATATCAGAAATTGATTGAGTGGCTGGCAACTGTGTGTTTTATCGGGTTAAGGGAATACCCGCAGCGTGATATTAGTTTATTTTCTCTGTGAGATTTTGCGATGACGGTGTTGCGATATGTTATTGGAACATCTCGATGTACTCTTATTTTATCGTTCGTGAAGAATGGAGATACGGTGACACGTTGCGATTTCCCTCACGATTATCGAGGATTATTTTCAGAATAAATTGACTAATGCCGTATTTCCGATATCTCCTGGAGTATTTGATTAAATATTCTTATCGAATGTCACATCGATCGACTATTTGTTGACGTTCGTACTCTTTTGAATATATTTTCTCAATGACTTCTTCAAAAGCATTTAAAGTGGCTCCAGGTTCTTATGAAAGTAGTTACTAGGGCTTTGGGACGGGTCAAATTGTTCATTTCGAATCATCAAAAAGTGTTTGATTGAGATCCAAATATCACTATATATAGGAATTCTTTAATGCTCGCAGAATTGTTCTATAGAGCAACCCGAGGAGAAAAATTGTATGGCCAACCTCATGTTTATTATGGGCCCGTTCGGGTGGTGATAGGGTTCACCTTATTTTGCTACACCTGATCTGGTCCTGCACGCAAAAAAATGAAATAGCTGTGGCAGCTACTGACTTTTTTAGCACCCTTTTTTCAATGCTATAGCTAGAATAATTGCAGCTATAACTATTTATTAGCTGCCACAGCTAGGAATCGTAGCTGTAACTGCATGCGTTTTGTGGTTGATATTTGGATAGCTAAATAATTTAGCTGTTGAATTTTCGCTGCGGCAGCTATATTTCTTGCTGCTATCGCTGAGTTAGTAGCTGTGACAGCTAAAAAATAGCCGTTGTAGCTCATTTTTAGCTATCCAAATAATAGCAAATTATTTTTTTCCGTGTGGTGAGACCATAATTTGACACGCATGATAAGGGTTGACCAGATCTGGCCCTGCTAGGTTTGTAATTTAGCATGCCCTATCATAGTTCATTACATCGGGCTCTGATACAACGGTGCGTTACATTCCATATCAGGGCCTGATTTGAGATAAGGGTTTCCAGATCTGGTCCTGATCGAACACCCAATATGAATTTCTACTCGGGAATATTTCAGATTTGTCGGAGGATTTTCGAATGGTTTACTATACAAACGAAATGACTAGTATCATGGCGATGCCTTTGAGGGGTCTTTCTGGTTGAGATTTTCAAGAAAAATTCTTTTTCTCAAACATTTTTTTTTCATAGAAAAAACTCAGATATCTTTTTGAAAAATTATAGGTATGTTATTTAAACAACAAAAAACACTAAAAAATAACAGTGGGAGTGGTTTCAGACGACTAGATGATCTGAAAGAAACAAAAAACATGGCAAATTATTCCTTGTTGAAGTGGCTATCGCATGAACTAGGATTTTTTTGATTGGTCAACAATTTTTTGATTTGCATTCGATTTTCCACCCTCAGAAAATCGATTTTTTCGGAGAATGACCGGCATTTTGTTATTTTTTGATGAAAAAAAATATCTTAGTTCATACGAAAGGCACTTCAACAAGGAATGATTCGCCATTTTGTTTTCTTAGAACATCCGGTCACCCCAAATCACTCTCACCCTCATTTTTTTGTGTTTTTTTTGTTTGAATTAGTATAACGAGAAAAAGTTTTATTTGGTCTGAAATTTTTTGTTTAATATTTGTTGTTTATTAAACATGCCTGCAAATTTTCAAAATGATATCCAAATCTTTTCTATGAAAAAAAAATGTTTGGAAAAAGAATTTTTCTTGAAAATCTTAGAAAAAAGTGCTTCTTACAGAACTGTTTTGCACTGCAAAAAAGGATGGTGAAATTTTTCAAATATTCGATAATATTCATGAAATAGTTGACGAGAATTATAAAATGTATTATACGTTCATAATTTGATCAATGTAATCGATAGGTGTGTGCGAGTACTTGAAATTTTCGAGCTACTCGAAGATCTCCGAGTAATTTGTTGATCTTCTTAGAATTATCATTGATCATCATTTGGAAAGAGTAGAATATTCTTAGAGAACATAAGGGATCGTTATCCACTATCATATATAGATTATATTCATATTCATATATATTATATACTTTTCGAGTACTCGGCTCGACTCGACTCGAAACAATCACTACTTACACACCCCTAGTAATCGGATATTTGAGAATATATAATCAGTGTATATATTCCAGTGTAGGCACGAAAAAAGAAATTTCAATGAAGCGGGCATTATAGGATATTATCATGCTTATTTAAAGTTTGAAAAAAACATTGTTTCTAGCGTGAAATCATGAGAAATAAAGCGCATTCTCTACAATTTTTCATTTTTATAATCATTATAAGCTGGTGTGAAAAATTGCAGGAAAACTAAGACGTTCAATTGAAACGATCCAAAGTTTGTTATTTGCAGTTTCAAATCCTTTTTTATGTGAACCACAAAAATCTATGAACAATTTCTTCCAACCAATTTTTACAGCAAGTTTTAGTAATGTTTTTTTCTTCGAAATGCATGTTTTGTTTTGCAAATTCTGAGTAAATTTTGAATTTCACGATTCCCTCGGGGTTTTTGTTAATTTATATGGAAGAATAGTCCATGAAAATTGGAAGTTTTCTTGGTTTTTTTCTGTTGTGGATGAAGAATACAACCTGCATCTTTTATACCGTTGGGAGACTTCATTTGCGAGGCACTTCACATATACTCTAGTAAAAATGTTAATTTCGGTTCGCCAAACGGGGCTGGTGCAGACGTATTGCGTTTTCGTGCGGTACTGTTGCAGACGAAGTGCGGGCGCATCACGTCCGCAACAGTACCGCAAAAAAACGCAGCACGTCTGCACCAGTCCGATTTGGCGAACCCGGAATGAAAATTTCTACTCGGGATATAAACATCACTTTTGTATATATCTTATCATTAATTTCTGAAAAAGTTGTTGATTTTGATTGAACGGTGTTTGAGTTTTTTTTCTCATGTAAAGAATCGAATGAATGGTTCTGAATTAAGCGTGTTAACTATGTGAATTTTGGATTTTAGGCACCGTTCTGAAGAGGTACATCACTCAACCGTTGGCTGATCAACTTACAGGCTATATTAGAGATATTAAACTGGTATTATTCTCTTTGAATTCACTCGTCAAAGGGATAGTCAGAACAATGAGCTTAGAAGATTAAATGAGATAACTGAAACCTAATTAATTATCAAGAATGTCATTTTAGACTCCAGTTCCAGTTGTCATCAACTCCAAAAATAATCTAAAGATTCGAAGAAAAATGTTTGAAAGAACCTAGAAAATTGCTTTTTACCATCGTTGATGAGAGAATCTATAAATATTCTGGAGTATGTTAAGTTCATAGTCAGAAAGTTTCGATATTTCTCAAGACACTCATTTTTATATTCTGAACTATAATGTATGAACATTTTCTCGTATGCAAGATTGTAATGTGGATATTTAGAAGATACAGATATACACAATTTAATATTCTATCACATATTTAGTGCTTATCCACGTTGAATAAGATGTATGTGAATTTCATTCAGTCCCTCATACATTTTGTAAGTTCTCTTCATATCTACCGCAAATTCCACATCAGTGAATCTATTCTGCATGTTACTACATATTGTGCTTTCTATGTGATTACTATGTGGTGTATACATTTCCAAGGAATTCTAGAAACACATTGTTCATCATTTTGCATGTTCACGTATCAAGCTTATGAGGAGCGATGAAGAAACAAAGTTCTTTTTTCACTCCACTGGAATAGATTCCTGTGATATGGCTGGGGGAAACTCACTTGGTTGATATTTAATCCTCAAGGTGATTATTAATATTTTATTAATACTTTAAGGGTCCAGGCAGAATAACTTAAAACCAACGATGGTACTACTCGAAAGAAAGTTGGTGGTATCAGCATTCAAATTAGCATTTATTTCGATTTGAATCAAAAAATGGATACCCTATTCTATACATTTTTCACCAAATACTTGTGATCTTCTTCTCAAAGAACATTTTTCATCTTCTGATATCTTTTAGAGAGGTTTCAAATGTCTTGAGCCTCACTTTTGGATGTCTTTTAGATATCTAAAACTTTTCTCACTTCGGATATATGATCAGATAAGATATTGTATTTAAAATTTATATGAAATTCTTTTACATTTCATATCTTTTATGGATACACATTGTGCATAAATTATATTGAAATAAAAAAATCGAAATCACATCGAATTGAGAAATGAATGATCAAATGAAAGAAAATTCAATAAATTGAATAAAAAAATTATAAAATTAAATTAAGAATTGAATTGAATGTGAGAATGATAATTTGAATAATAAATCAATTGATTGGTCATGAAATTAATTAAATTGATCCATATCAATATCAAAAATTTAAATCAAATTGAATCGAAGTGTGAAATGAATTATAAAATGAAAGAAAATTAAATTAAATTGAATTATGAGATTATAAAATTTCACTTATAAATTGAATTGAATTAGAGAATTATGATTTGAATGATAATAGAATTAATTAATTAGGAAATTAGTGGAATTAATCAATTTTAATTGTATCGATTGATAGTTGATTGAATGATTAATTATTAATCAATTCTGTGAAATAACGGAAAATGGTGGGAAAATAAAACTGCAAACGTAATATTAATCAATTCAATAATTCCTAATTTTTTTTTATTAATTTTATTTCAATCCTAATTAATTATGCAATTAATCATTTAATCGAATTCAATTCATTTTGAATCCTTCAATGTAATCAAGTTATCAAATTTTTGTAGTCTATGTATGAAATTCTCCAAATATGACTTCACGAGGAAGACAATTATTTTGACAGATAGTACTTCGATACTACACAATGAATTATAGATTTTTTGTGACGAGTATATTATTTCATACAGTTTTGGGTCACCAAATTGAATAATATCAATACGAATGTGACACGAGACGAACGCATCGAAGTAAATCCTAGCGTCTCTCTTTATTCACAACATCTCTGATTAATCAGGATCTTTCACAATTTGAAATCGAATTCATTTCACTCCGAAAGTCACTCGAAAGATTCACAATGATGTATAGAATTTCAAGACAAGGAATATAGAAAATCACTAGTAAGACGGAGTGTTTCATCCCTATTGAAAAATTCCAATAGAAACCGAATAGGTGTAATTTTATTAGAATCAATGGGTTTCTATTGATTTCCCGTGCCGTTTTGTCACAGTTGCTATGGGTTTCTATTGGATTTCATGTGAAAGTCAATATTTTGTCGCTTTTTATTGGTACAGATGGTAAAACACCATTGGGAAATAATTTCCCATTGGAAAACCATGTCCTTTTGTCACAGGATCTAAGGGAATCTATTGGAATTTTTCAACAGGGATAATATTCATCATATCTCGGAACACTCGCCCCGCTTATGATTATGGATTTTGAGTATGGAGAAGTAAATGAATCAACCGCATTTTGACTCATCCTGCACGGGAAAAAATATTCCACTGTATCAGCTAAATTTTAGCTGCAGCAGCAAAATATTCAGCTATAATAGCTACACTGTAAAAAAATTTCACCGGAAAATTCCAGTACATGTACTGGAAGTCATTAACCTGTACATGTACCGGAAAATTTCAGCACATTTGTACTGCAAAAATTCAGTGCAAACGTTATGGAATTCCCGCATCAAAACTGGAAATTTTCTGAGCCTCGGTACTGGAATTTTTCAGTACACGAGCTGGACTTTTCCAGGACATGTACTGGAAAATTAATGCTGAAAATATCCATGAAAATTGAAAAAAAATTGCTCACGCAAAGTGATTTTGCAGGGTCCTTGTGTTCCAAGATGATTGAGAAACTTTTGATCGTTCATTTGGATGGACAGAAACTCATGTCTACCTAACAGGATTTGAACCCACACTTTTCTACCTGCCTACCAACTGAAACCTAAGACCTAACCGATGAGCTATAGCGCGACATGTTGGAAGGCCAGCTTGGGTTACTACATATGCTTCATATCTAGAACACAAGAGGATAAGTCTTGGAAAAACCTCATATATCAATTTCATTGGCTACAATTACAATTATTATTCAAAATCTCAATCAGGAAATTTTAATATAAAGACTTGAAATTTTTCCTGCCAGAAATGACGAAGTCCAATAGAAGTGGAAAATTTCAGTGCAACAGTGATTAAATTCCGTTGCATAGCAACTGGAAAATTCCATCACACGACCTGAAAATTGCAGTTCAAAACCTGTATAATTCAATTGCATAGTAACTGGAAAATTCCATCACAAAACCTGAGAATTGCAGTTAAAAACCTGTATAATTCCAGTATACCAACGATTAGGTTTTTTTTTCTAAATTCCAAATTTTTTCTCAAGTCCTTTTTGAGGGAATATTTTTTTTGGTGCACAAGAACTATAAAATTGTAGTACGAGCCGGTAAAATTTTCGCGAAATCATGGCAAAATTTCAGTACATCATCTCAAACTTGAAAATTCCAGTACAATGACTGAATTTTCAGTTATGCTTGGTAAATTTTCAGTAACGTAACAACAAAATCTCTGTACATGTACTGGAATATCCATATTCCAGTACTAGCACTGGAAATTTCCAGTCCAGTTGCACAGTAAATTTCCAGTTTTTTTTTACAGTGTAACATTTGATGGATACAGATGAATATTTTTTTTCTGCGTGTTATGCAGCGAATTTGTGCGAAAAGCACTGGAAATTATTTATTCAACAGGGTTTCTCGTCATTCGTAGTATCTCTGAATATAGTTTTCTCCGTCCTTCGATAAATTTCTTTCCGATTTGAGACATGCTCAAGGGATACATATTCGGTTAGGTATTTGATTAATTTATCCACGGGCAAGGTGCTCCAGAGGTTATTTTTGAAGGATAGGAACAAAAGTTTCTAGCACAATTTCATAACTGAGAGGAATTTCAAGTCAGGGAAATAATAAGGATACTTCATGATAAATGTAATCATAATTAATGAGTTAGATTCACTGTGAAAGCCAACCTCATAGCGTATTCCAACCCATTACCCACAATTACACAGAACATGTAAGCATATCTAGGCCTTAACAGTTGATATAATTATGAAAATTTCTCTCAATGATCTCAAGGGTAGTTTTGAAGATATAAATTTTTGAATTGTTTCTCCAGTAACGTTGTATGATATGAAAGCATTCATTGATATGATCTTATCATTCAATTTGTCAGGAAACCGTTGAGAAATTGAGGGATTTATCCAAGAAATACATCCCTAATCGATAAGCTCATCAAGATTTTTGTGGTTTTTCTATGAAGCGTTGAACGTTTCACATCATTTTCTGATTGTTTCATCATAGGAGCAGTCAGAAACTCATGAATTTATAATGCACACGTGCTTCTTAACGTAATCAGGAGAAATAAGATATCACATTACTACGTTATTTCTTCTTCTCATGTGATGTTTTCTCTCGTTTCATGTTTTCATTGATTTCATCATGTAAAGAGTGTCTCAAATGAGAAGATCCACGCAAATATCTTGGGAAGGGGTGGCTTAGGAGGCAAACGTTTTCCGTGAAAGTTAGAACAAAATAAAATACACAACCTTGCAAAGTTTATGGCCACAATACTGCACGGGAAAAATAATTTAGCTGCAGCAGCTAAGTGGCTAGCACGGACACGGACAGCCATTAAATTAGCTCCTGCAGCTAAATTTTAGCTGTCACCGCAAATCAATTAACTACAAATGCAATTTTTTGTGCTGTAACAGCTAAAATTTAGCTGCAGGAGCCAATTTAATGGCTGTCCGTGTCCGTGCTAGCTACTTAGCTGCTGCAGCTAAATTATTTTTTCCGTGTGTTAGAAAAATCTGTCTGAAACTTCATAAGAATATTATGAAGTGTTTTTACATAAATGGTTCATCGAATTTCATGATGAAACAATTCACCAGAATCCAACAAAAATTCAACCAATCTCAATTTGGTGATGTTCTGGGTTTTCACCTCAAAAATACCAAAAAGGTTCCAAAAACGGACCACATGTTTTGGTGACTTCTTGGGGGCAAATTTGTTCAAATCAACCGTTAGTTTTCGGTCACAAATAGTAAAAACCATCTGGGTAACCATTTTCTGACCAAATTTCTACCAAACCAAAAAATAATCTAAAGTAAACCAAAAAAATTGGTCGCTTTGGGAGCGCTAGGGATGTTGAGAATCTCCTTCTTAATTACAATAATATATTTGTGAAATTCAATAAACAATTGACGTTCTTGAAATTTGAATTGTTTGTGGAATCGAAACGAAGAGTCAAACTCATTTAATATAAGAAATTAAGGATGTTTATCTTCTGTAATTAATTCCTTGGAACTGGGAATATCGTTCGAAAAATGTACTGCAAGATTTTAATTTTCAACAGCTGAGGATTTTCAAACGATTCAAACTTTAGCAACATAAGCAATTGTTTGATTTCAGACAGAAATTTTGAAATCTCATTATTAATATCAAATTTAAGAACCGTTGTTGAATCCCATATGGAAATATGATATTTCATAAAGAATTTCGTATGAAATTGAAGAATTTTTTTAACAATGATAACAATTTGAGTAAATTTACATTTCTTGATAACTGGATTTGAAATACAAGGATTCAAGGATTTTGTAGATACCATTTTTTCAATGCAAGACCCAATTCGGAGGTCTATTACCAAAATTAAACTTGACGCTAATATTGTTTTTTTCAGAAATTTTCAAATATTCAATACTCGTTCCAAGTTAATGATTTTATTAACATTCCTAGGTACGATATCGATCCTCGTATTCTTGTACGTATTAATTCACGTATCTCAGACCTCTCGATATATCTATCACCGGAGAAAATAATGGATGAAACTTGAGAACATAAAACATTCGGACGTTAATTGTTGACACAAAAGTTTTCCTTTCTGATTTTATTGTTCCTTCATGACGAGCGAGTAAACGATTATTTAGCGTCCCTATTTATATCCTCGTATTTTGGATCAGCTTCAACTAATAACATCTTTTGTCTTAAACGTAGACGCTAATCGCAGGGAATGCGTTGATGTTAATTCGTGAAAACTTCTGAGAGGTGGATAATAAAAGGGAGAATTATGTATCATTATGCGTATAATTAGATGCATTCAACTTTGGATTCACGTCTCTGGGACAGTATGGAGTTGAAACTAGCGGTCATAATATGTTGTAACTTTGAATTCAACCTGGTTTGAGTATGTTTTCGAAGAAAAGTTGAATGAGTAGTCTTCAACTATGCGTTCCATCTGCTTCTGCGAGGATTCACGTTGACGGGAAACTGGTTTTCGTTCAACTTATTTTAGGAAATATTTTCAGTACTGTTGCTTCTTGCCAATAAATCTTCCTCAACATTTTATGTGCTTCTTCACAGAGTGTAGAACTTATATCAAGGTAATAAACATTTTTTACAAAAAAATTGCAACACCCACTCTTTGAAAATTTGAATATTGTTTTATTTTTTTCTTGAAAAAAGAAAACGATTCCCTCACGCTTAGGGGACAACATTCACCATTTGGGCGAAGAGAAATTTCCCATCGTAATTTGTACGGGATATTCAAGTCGGAAGCTCCGCAAGTCAAAGGAACGTTGAATAGAGAATAAATAACAGAAAAGAACGGAACATTCGGTACCTAAACAGAAGTTTCAATAATTGAATCTATGATGGAATAAGATACTTCGCCTCTCAGTAGCTGAATGTTTGTTTGTATGAAAATTCAATCAATAGAAAAGAGGTTGAGGAATGAAATACTGTGTTGCAAGAAAAATACAGTTCATAGCTCTGCGATGAGTTATTTTTCTTTCAATCTCTCTTCATGATACCTGTTATGAACTCGCACGACGGTAATTAATTAAACATCTATATACAGTTCTAAGGTTTATGGATATATGCTTATTATTAAATACTTGAAATTAACCTTCAATTGAACCATTCATGCAACAAATCAATCGTTCAAATACCTATCCATCTGATGTTTTTTTTTTATTTTTGAATCGAGGGGGAAAAAAAGTACATGAAAATGTAATCAGGTCTTGCGTGGTATTACTTTTTCCACTTGTGTTGAACTAAACTTTCAATCTTGAAAGAAGCAAGTACTATAAGATGGCAAAATCAAGTTCCAGTAACTCTCAATGATAGGAGTTTTGTAGTACATGCAGATAATGATGTAGATAAGAAATCAGGGAAAAATTCAGGAATATCTATCTCTTCGTTATAGTTCAATCAATCAATTTTCCTTTTGGTACATGGGAAAAAATCATTTGCTATGGTAGCTAGGAATTGGCTGTGGTAGCTATTATATAAAAAAAATGGCTGCAAAAGCTAGATTTTAACTCCCGTGGTAATAACTTTTATTGCTACAGCTCAAAATTAACTACTACAGCTCATTTTTAGCTATCCAAATATCGACCACATCATTTTGTTCCGTATATGGTGGTGCATTATTGTTATATAACTGATTATTTGATACTCGAAGAAATGATGATTCTCAAACACCACCATTCCAATGAGAAGGTATTCAATTTCCACGTGAGTGCAGCCTCGTGCACCGAATTGAAAAAAAATCTCTTTGAAGATCAAATATCGATGGATTCATCAGTCCATCTTTGGAACATACATGATAAATGGGATCTAATTTCATTGTTCCCGTCTTACCGTTCTCAGTCGTTATAAATTCCTCTAGTGAAAATTAGAGCAACACAGAGGATGGCTCCGTTGGGATTTCTTGAAAATGATCGGAGTGTCGAGGAACTGTGTTTCCTTCCATTATGGGACGTTATCTCATGTCGGCAACAGGCTTCAGGGTGAAATGGATAATTCAAGCCTCGTGAAGTATCGCGGGATCGAATAAAATATTGCTCTCTGAACGATTTTCGTACATTACGGCTTTTATCAAATTAAAAATTATTCGGCTCAATTTACTCGAACACAGTTATCTCATTTATTCAATTCATCCTTAGCGACCAAGAGAAATTGCTTAACCTGTCATCCAAAATTATTTGTAAAAGATTTTATAAATATTTGGAAAACAGTCTTCAAGAATGTGAGAAAATATCACAATCTATTTGCCGATTTCAGCTGAAATCTTGTAATTATTCACACACTATTTACACGGTATTTGATTGAACTCATCCCACTGTTACGTCCTTCTTCACATTACCAAATAAAATTTCACGCAAGGCTTATAGTGAAGTATGCGTCATGAATTTAAAAGCACCCTTGAAGCGGGGAAACTTCTGTCCTCGGTGGAGCGGAACTAATCGCGAAGAGGATTATAACTACATTGAACTATATTGAAAGCTTGTCAAGACAAAAACACGTTTGACGTCTGGCGCGAGATTCCTTACATTTTCTTTCCACGGCCTAACAACAATTTTAACCAAGAAAGTGTTATGATTTATATTATGATTTCATGTGATTTGTCAGCTCAATCAAGCCCATGGTTGAATCAACGCAATTGACCCAAAATAATAAGTCATTTTCTATTCAGCTTAGACGAAAGATGAGATTATCAGGGATTATCGATCATCGCTGTTCTCATTGTCCTGGATAACCGCGTTGGAGAGATATTGACCAACGTATCGTCTATCATCTGTTCTCACGGGACCAATGCACGGGAAAAAATGTTGTCTAATCCAGACAAACTGTCGGATGCTGTATCGATAAAGTGTCCTCGTTCGCTGTGAATCTAGTTGTTGAAGCGAAGATGACATAGGTCGTCAGCTACTGCTATATTTATCAATTCATAGTGCTTTTCATAAAAACTTGGTCTTTTTCTGCATTAAGAAAGAATTAGTTATCTAAATTTATCAATTTTATAAGAAGATTATCGAATTTATATTGAAGACTTCTGAACATCGAGAGAAATATGGATCGAAACATCAGCTGCTTCTCCATCGAATTTTTTTCCTTTCGCAAAGTAGACACTTTCCTCCGATCGAAATGTGTGAAATTCTTGGCACATCTCCTAGAAACACATTTCATTCGAGTGTGGATTACCATATGATAGAATCAATTGAATGTGGATAGGAGTAAGTGTATACATATTCAAATGAACAATTTCCTGAGTGTGGTGGATTGCATCATACCCCATGCCGATACAGGTACCCACCACTCGTGAAATTTACCTTATTCGATTGTGAGTTGGTGATTGAATCCCGTGGTGCGTTGGTAATATTCGATGAATGCGATATGCATAGGCATCTTGTTCCCTGACACATTCGGCTTGTACGTTGATACCCACTTCTGTAAATTTGATGTTTTGTGCACTGATTTAGTACTGGCGTACCACCAAGTTAATGCCGTACTGATGTTATCATCTAATAATAGATTCTCTTCTCCCGAATAATAGTACTCTCTTCTCGCACGGTATCGTAAGATGAATAGTTGTTGTTGTTGTCGTCGTCGTCGTCGTCGTCTTTGTTGGATGTATTTAAAGGTGATATAATCATCGCCATTGCACCGTTTATCGTTTTCGTATTGATTTAACATCAGCGATAACGATACATTGAAAGAATCGTTTTTTTTTATGACATTTTTTTATGAGCTCAATTACAATTTTAATGGAGATTCTGTGATTAGCTCCATATTAGGGAGGCATTGGCCAAAATATACAATCTATGTTCATGTTGAGTAAAAATCACTCTAGTCATTTTCTAGGCCTCATGAGAACCTTGTGAAGAACTCTCATGACTTGGTAAGGCATGACTTGGTAAGGTAGACTTGTCATTCGATTGTTTTTGACTTGTGATTGACAACCTTGTCAGTTTAAGGTTGCAAGGGTTTTGTAAACTTGTACTCTTGTCGTGTGTCAACTTGGAAGCTTATACCAACTTTGTCATAAGCTTGCTTGACAACATTGCAGCAAGGTCAAATTGCTATCTGGGTAATACTACACATTCGGAGAAAAATCTGGTTCTCATAATCAGGGAACGTAGTTGATTTTGGTTTTAACCTGTTCATCTAGTTGCCACAAGTAGGTTTTGTTTTGTTTTTCTGGTAATCATGACCAGATCGCAAGTCACTGCAACCGTAAGTCTGTGACCGAACAACGGGTTTTGAATCATCCATTGTTTTGCAAGTTCGTTTATTATTCAACGGTCGCCAGGGTTGTCAGATTGGGCGATTTGACAACTCAATTTTCGACCAAATTTTCAGATCTGCGATTGTTCAAAAATTGGGCGATATTCGCTATTCTGAATGTCGACTTTTAGGCGATTTTTCCAAGGACCAAAAATTCTAAGAAAAGAAAGAGCATCCGAGAATCGAATTGGTTCGCTAAGATTATCCAACTGAAATATACTCAAAATTCCCTAGAAATTCCATTTGATGGAAGAAAAGTTTAATTGATGCCACGATCTACGAACCCACTTCTCACTTGTGCAAAACCTCCACACTTGTTCCTTTCATTCTAATATATCGATGCTCCAAACAATCCCTGCTTAAAAAATTTTATTAAAACCGATATACAAAATTCAATCGGAATCTTTTGCATCAGAATCTTCTTATCAACCCAATTCTTATTCAACACTACCCGATTTCTTATTCCAGGTGCATGTTTATTCAGATATTTCCGAACCAATCTGATTCAAAAGTGCACAACCGATTTATTCCTATTGGGTTTTATTCATCGTGAATAAGATAGGATCGTGGATTTGCATCGGAATTGAATCGGTTTTGAAGCAGGGATAATACACTAAATAATCTCAATACAGAAAGGGTTAAGGTGTAACTTCATACGAGCATCTAGCGTCGAGCGATTTTTACAAGTTCTAGATTTCAGCGTCAAAGCTAAACAATGTTTCTCTGTGAAGTTAGAGCAATTCAAGACGCGCAGAAAGAACGACGTTCTTGATTCATATGTGTTATTAAATCAAATATTTTAAAAAGAAATTTTCGAAAGTGGGTACCGCAATCCAAAAAGTTCATAGTTTTGCAACTGGGTTCAGAACTTAAACCAAATTTAAATCCAAAATCAGCCAATCGGAATTCAGGATTCACGACTTAAACCTTGGTTAAACTTTAAATTTAATTGGTAGGATTGGTCTTTGAGAGCATTCGAGCGCACCATGATCTTTCTCTTTCTCAGCTCATTTATTCCCGACTAGAAATTTACCCCATGGACCAGATCAGGTAAACCTTGATCCAGATCAGGTCCTGATAAGGCAACCTCATCAGGACCTAACAAGTCATGTCACGCTGCACTATATATGGACCCCCCCCAGGAAAGACTAATTATTTTTTGAGCAATTCCTTACTAAAAAAAAAAAAAAAAAAAAAAAAAACTAATCTATGAGCCTGTGAAAAAATTGCAGTTTTTGTTGATGTGAGTGAGGTTAAATGTATGTGACAACAAAATGATGAATTTTTTTTTGTTTTGTGTGTGGTGGTTTTTTAATAATGTGTATCAAAAATAGTCTGTTAGTGTGCAAAATGATTAAAAAAATCAGTCATAGCTGTTGTGTACGTCAAAAAATCGTAATTTGTTGATGCAGAAATGAATGAATTTTTCTTCAAATTCAACACTCAGCACTTGCAAAAAAAAGAGATCAATTTGATTTTGAGAGAAAATAGAAATATGAAAAAAAATATTGATCATGAAAAAAAAGAATAAAAAAATGTCAAAAAAAAATGAAAAAAAAAAAAAATTTCATTTGCAGTTCATCGGATGGTTTATTTTTTTTTTTGATTAGAAGAGAAAAGATTTTTGAAAAAATTCAATTTAAAAAAAAGCTTTTCTGAGTTTGAAGTTGTGTTTGTTGATAGAGAACTTTGTAGGAAGAGTTGAAAGTTTGAGGGAAATATATTGATATAGGAAAGTCCAAATCGTGTGGCAAATGTTAAAAAAATCATTCTTAGCTGACAGCGCATGGGTTATTCTATCAGCTTTTCTAATTAAAAAAAATGCTGGCAGGAGAAATTCATCAAAAATATTAAAATTCAAAGTGATGTGAAGTAGAAGAGAGATATAAATGCATTGAATTTTATATTTTATTTTATTGTTATTATAAAAATGTAGGCTATATTTTTGTATCGATGTATCGTATTTTTTTATTTTTGTTTTTTTTTTTTTGTTTTTTTGATTTTTTTTTTTTCACCTTTTTTCAGTTAACAGTTGTGTTACACAAATGTGTGAGAAAAATTTTGTTAAAATATAATATATTAATAATATTTTGAATTATACAAGAATATTGAAACAAATTTTATTGGACGACAAATATGGGAAGACGACACTTTTTTTTCTTTTTTTCTTTTTTTTTATAAGAACGAATAAAATCTATATAATATGAAATCCTCTCTTACTCACTTTTACTTTGATCCACTTTTTGATGAATTTTTTTGAATAGAATTTTCTTTGCAGCATGAAGAAAAGTGAAGCTGAGCTGAGAAATTGAGAGCTTTTTTTTTTTATTTTCTAACTTTCTTTTCATCATTGATTCTCATCAACTTTCAAACTTCTCTTCCAACTCTTTTTCAACATCATCACCTCAATCAACATTCATTCAATTCAAAAAATTTTCAAAAAATTTTTTTCAAACAAATTTCAACTCAAGAATTTGAAAATAATTTGAAAAGTAAAACCAAAAATTTGAACAGAAGTGATGAAATTTTCATTTTTTTTATTTTTTTTTTTTTTGAACAATCGCTTTTTTTGATTTGATTATTGATGAAAATTATTATTATTTTTTATTTTTTTTTGATTTTTTTTTTTTAATTTTTTGATATATATATATTGTAAATTATTATATATATAGATATTGTCGTTAATTATATATATAATTATTGATATAATATAATTTTCACTTGACATATTATGATTTTACATATTGATTCATAAATATTTTAATAAATTCAATTTTTTTTTTTTATGATTATTAATCATATTATACAAGAAAAGAAAGAAATAAGAGAAGACCTGTTTAAATTTTATAATGATTTATTTGATTCACATAATTATTATATATCATCAGTACATATACTATAATAATGATGTAATGATGTGGTGAAAAGAAAAAAAAAAATTGTTTTTGATTTTTTTGACGTTTTTTTTTTTTTCGCTGTTTAAATAATTTGAAAAATTAATTAAATTTTTTTATTTAGAATTAATTAAAAAATAGTTAATAGTTAGTCAATTTTGTTCAACAGTTACAGTTTGAAAAAATATCAACAGTAATTTTTGTTTTGAAAATAAAAAACATACAGGATTGAATTAAAAAACACAAAAATGTTTTGAAAACAAATGTGTTTTAAAATTAAAAAAACAATCTGAAATCAGGAAATCAACAATGTACATTCAGTATCTCAGTATTCTTCATATGATAGTATCATGATTGATGTCATCTATCTGAGGATGAGATGCGGAATGATGACTGGAGACCTTCAGGAGAAATTGAGGAAATCCTGAGGAAATCCTGACTAGGAAATCCACACTAGGATCAAATGAGAACATCCATCCACCTCATCCGTAATTCCTATCAGGACCGACCTACTCAGTTTTCCTTACCTTGTCAGGTTGGTCTTCATTAGACCAAAACAAAATGATATATCGAGCAAAGATAAATGATATAATACTTGACCACCTTTGAAAAAGAAATTTTTATCATTTTCTGCGACTTTAAGCGACTTGCACGTTAAAAATCATTTCTGCGACTCTCGGCGATTTGCGCGTCAGAAATGGTTTCTGCGACTTTGGGCGACTTGCGCGTCAGAAATCGGCGATTCGTTGTGGATAGGACCTGACAACCCTGACGGTCACCACTCAATTTCTCAAAATTGAGAAAAATTTCGACTGATTCGAATTTCAGTCTGTCAACGATCTAATTACTCATTGATTATCTTAATTTTACAGTCAAATTCACGAATGCGTATAGTTGATTCGAAATGTAGGACTTAACGGTGACTCCAACCGTCAAACCCACAGATAACCATCCTTCGCTTGATAAGCGAGAACCGAATGTCACCTTGACTGTCAGATTCATAATATCATCCACATTGATATCAAAATGACTGGGATTTTAACAGTCAGGTCCTCAACTGACAATCTTTTACTTGACAGTAAAATAAATTAAGATTTTAACAGTCAGATTCTCAACTGACAATATTTCACTCGAAAGTAAAATGAATTGAGATTTCAACAATCAGATTCTCAACTGATATTATTTGACTCAAAAGTAAGATAAACTTGAGACTTTCACGGTCAGGTTTTCAACTGACAATCGGGAGTTAGAAGAAAAATTCTCTTCACTCAAATTTGTTCTTTATTGGGTCTGCGCAATACATATGGCTCCTTCGAGCGCTTGAATGGCAGTAAAGTTACGCCGGTTTACCGCCTCTATTTATACCAAGTTCTCAATGCGTGTTCGTACAATGAATAATTTGCTTTGGATTTCTTGTTAAAATAATGATTATCAATTTTCTCGGGACATTTTTCTGAGGAGATTGATCATAAAATAAATATAGGGTGAGGCCGGGTAATATGCCACACTTAATGTTCCAACAAAAATATTTTCTAAATGTCAAATATTAAAGAAACAAAAATAATATCATTTGAAAGTATAATTATTAATGTTTATTTGATTAGCATCACAGCTTCAGGGTTCTCATAGCTGAGCGGTGAAATCGAAATTCCCAAAACTCTCCAAAGTGGCGTTTTACCCCCTATGTGTGGGTAAAATGCCATAAGCGTTGGGCTAATGACTTGAATGAGAATAAATGATCGAAAATCTATGGAAATCAATAATTATAAGAAATCCTTAAAAAATATAACATGAATGTATAATATAGACACATATTGTAGAATATTGGTGTGAAAAAGTGAAATTATCAACTATTACAAAAAATATTCAAATGACATTGAAATATCACACTTGGAGGAATTTGACGTTACATTTTTGCTAAATCTGCATTGTATAATTTGTTTTAGGGGTAATTGACACCAGTGGCATAGTGGCATATTATCAAATTTGAAAACTGGCATTTACCCCCTATACACAAAAAAAAACATGATTAGGAATTTTCCTACGCCATTAATGATATTCTTAATGGTTTGTGGAATTATGATATTTGTTAGATGGGATAATTTGTCACCATTCATCTTTCAATTATAAATTAATAAACATTAACGAAAAATTCATTTTTGAAGTACAGCATAAAATTACATGAGGACATTTTGTTTTCAACTTACGTCAATTTCTCGAATAAACAAAGACATGCAAACAAATAACTGTTGTCATATGGATGCAAGCACTAAAATGAACAAATTAACGTATTCCTAAAAAATATCTGTGTATTGAACATGAAATTATCGAAAAGTGGCATATTACCCGAGGTGGCATATTACCCGGCCTTACCCTACATTTTTCTTTGTTTAATAATTTCCCAAATTCCACCCGACATACAAGTGGTACGGTTACAAGTCCTTGACCATGCAAGGTCCATCCCGTACAGCACAACCACCGATCCTCCACCTAGAACTTCGGTGGAATGGAGGTGGAGGAATGGGAGCCATGGAAATAAGGAAGAAATCATGGAGAGTCTGCGTTGAGGCAACGCAGAGGCAACGGAGAAATGTCCGCCTCCTATATTTTCAATAAAATTCATGTTGGTGGATTAATACATTCAGATTTGGTTATGTAAATGCATTATTATGAATTTTATTAAAACTGCAGAGGGCATACATTTCTTCGTCGTCTCTCCGTTGCCTCAACGAAGACTCTCCCTTATTTCTCCTTTATTTCCACGATGCCCATTTCTCCACTAATTCTCCACCTGCATTCCACCGAAGTCCTAGGTGGGTGAACGGTGGTTGCGCTGTACGGGATGGTTTCTATGAACATGCTGCTTTTTTCCTCAGCGTGAAAAATGACTAGAATGTTTTCTGCTGGGGTCGTAAGAGTAGGATCTTGTAATTCTGAACTTGAATAACCACGAATTTTTGTAATAGTTGGCACCTGGAATAGTGCTCTCTTCCAGTTCTGGAATTTCTTGGGAGCTACCAGGATGAATAGAGTAAATCTTTGCGTTACATTTATTTACGACTGGATTCCTAGATAGGGTTTCGCAGTTTTCATTAATTTTACGTAGCTACCCCACACAACAGCCAATCTCTCAGTAATATCTCTAGAATATTACAATGTCTTGCTCAAAACATTCTGTGTGAAATGTTTGTACAAGATCCTGTAGATATTGCAGATACAATATTTTGTTAAAAATGTTCTGAGAATCTTCCAATTGGAACATTGCACATATAATGATCTGTAATGTTCTGGAAATGTACGATGGAGAATATGCTAAATTTGTCGCAAATGAAATATTTCAAGACTATGACAGTAGCAATATTTTATGAAACAAAATGAATTTTTATACACCTGATCCAAGAATGGGAAAATTTACAATTCAAGATCGAAAGAAACGCTTCTCCTACGACCTATTCACTTTTCATTTCAAAAGATTCTGAATTGATCAGTCTATATCCCACAGCCACGAATTTTTGAAGTTTTTCCATCTATCTTACTCAGCACTTTATAAAATTTCAAAGTCGAGGTCGAAAATAAACTCCCTCCCACAACTTACTAATTTTTTGTGTCAGAAGATTCTGAATCGATTGGGCTATGTGTCAGCGAACCGAATTCTTCAAACTCCCATCACGATGATTACAATAAATGGCACTCCGAGAGTGGTGTCGTCATTTCGGAGATTCGCTGATGTGATAGAAGCCTTGACTCTCACTCGCAGAACCTGGGTTCAATCCCCACTGGCGAAACTTCCTAATAATAATTAACTTCGAAGCAGTTTTTCTTCCACTCAAAGTGATTCTGACCAAGCTCATTCAACATTTGTAGGAGTAAACTTTGAAGAAATTTTTTTCCAATCCAAAGTAATATTTCATAAGCTTTTTAATATATGTGATGGTTACATTTTTTTCCGTACAGAATATCGCTGAAATGATCACAGCAATATTTCAGAATATCTCCAGAATGTTACCTCATTGATCTCAGCAATGTTTCAGAATATCTCCAGAACGTTACAAAGATGGTGACATGAGACATTCTGCAAACATTCTGACAATCTTCTTGAGATGTTTTTCAGAATATTACACATTCCAAATGTAATATTCTGACATAATTGCTGGGACATCCGGGGCTGTGTGGGACCTTAGTAGAAATGCTAGTAGTCATTGGCTAGTTGAGCGTTACAAAACTCGTCAATGATTAGAGTATTTCTACTAGGGTTATAAACTACTTTGTATTGGTAGTTAATGGTTGGCGCTAAGTACGGTGAGCAACAGAATGTAATTAAACTAGTGAATTATGGTTCGTCACTACCATGAACTCACAATTCCATAAATATGATTGGGAATTTTAGATCGCTGGGCATCGTTTTTAGTTGATAGAATAATTTATATCGGCCTTCTTTAAAACTCTGAATGCGCACATCATCTGGAGATCTTGGCCTAACTTTCCTTGGTTGAGTATGACTCCAATTGCTCCATTAGAGACAACGGTGGTTAAAATGAATGGTTCTTCGAAGTTAGGATATTGAATAATGAGTTGGGTACACAGTGCATCACGTAGATCTTCAAAACTAGTTTGCAGGCTTTGTTTTATCGTTAGTAGTTCTTCAAGCTTTTGATACCAAATTTTGTGACAATATCTAAATCCAGCATGCGTTTTTCTCATTTTATCATTAATTCCATTACCATCAAAAGTCATGAACAGAGAAAATCAATCCAGTAGAATTCAAACTCATGAGGATAATGCGTGTAAATCCTGATTCGAATAAATTTGCTTTATAGTTTAATCCTTGTCGGTAGATTATCGAGTTCACTCCTTGAAAATAAAAACGGATAGGGAAAATATATCACATTGTTTTAGATTGAACAATTCAAATCGATTGGAATGATTACAATTTGATTCGTAAATTCAAGCAAACAGGATTGGAACGAATCCCAAAATATCATTCTAATTCGTTTCACTGGATTTTCATTCACAGAGTTGTTAAGTTCTCTTGAAGTACTTGGCCAACTTGATGATAATCTCTAGTTGCGCAGGGAATTAGATGAATTGGAAAATAAACCCTACAAACACTGATCCCAGGTGTTCACTGATAAAGGTAAAGAGTCATTAAAGGGTCCCTAAAATGCTCACATACGGGTTTAGTAGGTGAGATTTTTATACAAATCAATTCTCTTGCTCTTTCATGGTTGTGGAATCGATATATTCTTCATATTTGACTTGTGGAAATATTCTTACGAACAATTTTGAGTATTTTTCCTGGGAGGGAAAGTGCATATTCCGTGCATATCTGACCCTGCGAAGAGAGGTGAATTGATTTTCTTGTTCCTTCGTGGAGATGTTGTGTTATCCAAGAAGCCCACAATGTTCTAATGGATGTTTGAAGAGGTTAGATTCTGTTGGAAGTCCGTTAAACTTCCAGTACAGCTTTATCGAATAATCGTTAGGAATGAAAGGTCGAAGTAGGTTCATAGCACGCTCAACGCATTTTTAACGGATTTGATGTGCTCTTCATTGTAATGTTCTCTGAAGTTCCTTGATTCGCCTGAGTTATTCACATAATAGTTGAACACCGTCTTTCATTCATTTTGAAAGTGGGAATAGAAACAATTTAGTTCTTGCAGTGATGACTAGTGATAAGTGACAAGCACGGAAAAAAATGTTTAGCTGTACCAGCTAGATATTTCGCTGCAGTACCCAAGTAGCACAAGAACTTTTCAAACATTCTGCGTTCGTTCCGTAATCATGCATGGAATGTTCAAGTGAGACTGTTTCGGATAAACCCAAGAAATACATTCTAAGAACGTGCGTAGGACATACTTATCCGAAACAGTCTCATTCGAAGATTCTCAGGATGATCATAAAACATCCTCAGAACTTCCAAAAACCTTCTCAGCATTTCTAACCTGTTGTGCTACTTGGGTAGCTAGAATTTAGCTGGTACAGCTGAACATTTGTTTCCGTGAGGTTAACTGAAGTGCAGAAGATTTCAGAAATATCAAGCTTTATACCTTCATCTCTCTTGTTGATTGTTGTTTAGCGTACTTAGCTGAGGCTCCTGAAACGAATGATGATCTACTGAAGAGATAATGTGTTTGAAAGAATATTCTGCGACTTCAGGCCTCAACGTTGATATACATCTCTATTTTTGATCGATATCGTAATCACTTCGAATATAAATACTCGTTGATGTAATTTTGATTAGAAATTCATGTGTAATTCGCAATTCCCTGAGACGAAGTTGATAACGAGAGACAATCTTACAATTCTTTATATACTTTCTCGTGCTGCGAAGATGGTGGTAAATAAGAGAAGGACTTGGCGATAATAGTTTGGATGGAATTTTATGGTTCCCAAACGATGCTTCGTCCTTCACCCGGAAAAGGAAATTGCAAGACCATTGGCTACCATACTACACGAACGTATAGTACGTGCGAGGATGTGTGCACCAAAATCAATAACCCCCGGGGAACGCGCGCGAGAACAGAACATGCGAAATGTTCTCTCCTCGAGCGATGGTAGTCGTGAGTGGATGGGAAGGAGGTACGGGAATGGGCTAGTGGGCGAAAGCAACCCCAATGCCGCGAGCGAGTTCCGTTGTGGAACTATGAATCAACGCGGTGAGCGAGTATGTGTACACTACATATTGTCTAGTACATACGTCATCGGCGTCAATACTCTATCCTATATGATCTTCAATCGGAAACGTACTGGTTGGAAGACAGATACGTTTACAAATCCCATCATCATCATCGTCACAAATCTTTATTGGCAAACAAATACCATACGAGTTCATAAGTGTGTTTCATTCGATGTGAAGTCACAGAAAAACCAATTTCAATTGTACAGTCAAACTCGAATAAAATCGGATCATTATTCATGAGTCCTTTATCATGAAATTCATTGAATTATAGATGCACGGGAATTCAAATTCAGAAACCTCTTTCATGGATCGTTCGCTATATCATTCGACTCTCTTTGTGAAGTTCATTAATATCCATGTCACAGAATTCAACTTCATGCGTGAAAACCATGCCACTGCTATGCATTCATGTAAGCTAACGTGGTACTCGATAGAACGGATCTCTAACGTATACCCGAATGAATAATGTGTTCTCATTTACATTAATCTAGTCTTCTAGTTATTCGACTTATGTATATTGGGAGAAACATTCGCTTGATCCCGAGCAGTTTGTGATTGTAGATTGCTAAATAATTGTGTCTTCGGTAAGATTGAACATGGCATTGAATTCTAGATACAGAGAAAAAGGTGTTCTACTACTTTATTAGGCTTTAGATTTATTTCTTTGGTTTCCATCGAATTTTATATTCAAGTATCCATATTTGAATAAATAGTGGCAATTGTGCAGTCCTCGCTGTACTGATTTGAACGACGCAATCAGTACATCAGTTACATCCCTTTATGATCGAATACTGTATTAAACGTCTGCTTACCGTTTAGTTAACGTTTCGACGCATGGTACCGGTGCAGTTAATTTGTACATAGTATATGCAATCCTCCAGTCTAACACTGTGTTAAGCTCCTAATCAAAGCTGGAAGGCGTTAATCGAGCGTTAGCCCAGATCCTCCCGAATGGAAATTCATCCCTTGGATCTAGTCAGGCTGACCTCGATCCTGTAGCGCATAGCTACCATCAGGAATCAGTCCATAACACTTCAAATTGAGATTCTGAAGAATAAAATTCTAATCATGAGACGACGGGGAGTTTACATAAATTTGTCAGTTGAAGCGTAGGAGGAATAATGGAATGCAGATTACGTACTGTGGATTGAATTTGACTAAACGAATTGTATATTAGATGTTACAAGAATTATTGCCAATCAGTAAATTTTATATTGTCATAAAATTAATGGGGCTTGTTTCACTTCTATTTTGATGATTCAAAACAGTGCTCAACCTGCTCGCATTTTGATCTTGAACTTGATAATCTAAACGGTGCTGGCTACAGGGAGAGAGAAGAATCCCGACCGGAAATCCAATCACATTTAAGAGGGCCAACTCGGCGTTCGATTAGGATCTAATCAGGACCTGGTCGAGTCCTAATCAAACATTGGGTTAACCCGATTGAATTTCTAGTCGGGATAGTGCAATAAATGCAATATTCCCTCAACTGAATTAAATTTTCCGTTCACTCAACTACATTCCCTGTGTGGATCAACATACACGGGAAAGAAAATCTAGGAACTAGCGCATGAACACCGATGACGTATCAATCGCAAGAACTTTCACCGGTTTATTCCGTGGAACTCCTTGGAATAAGAATATAAATCTATGCACTTATCGCATTGCCGCATGAGATGATGGGGGTTCTTGCACTGATCTCTGTACTAACTATATAGAATATCTCTATGAATATCCTGTAGTAAAACCGTAGAAAGTTGAAAGCTCACCCAGCGCCTCGAAATGTGTTCTAAGGTACTAAACGTGACGTCAATGCGTTTGCGCGATTACACCAGAACCGATCATAATCAACCCGGTTAATTTTAATGATCATTCCCGCTTTTTATATATCACCACGCACGCGCACAGAGGGCCATGCATGCGCATGAAAGTTGCGTTTAGTACCTTAGGAGACATTCCGAGGCGCTGCGTGAGCCTTCAATCTTCTACCAACATTATGGCGTCGGGATATTCTATGCAGTTAGTTAGAGATCAGTGTCTTCTTGCGATTCTAGTTCCTAGATTGTTTTCTCCGTGGAGAGCCAATTTCAGGCCATTCTTGGCAAACGCTGGCCAATTTTGCGCCAGGAGAGGGCTGAATTGGCTCAATGTTTGTGCACAGATGGGATACCGTTTGCTTCACTCGCACTTTCATAATTGTAATAAGATTCTAAGATATTGCACGACGTTTTCAAGATTTCTCATTTACTAGAAAGATTCTTTTGATATATCAAAGTATGCCTTCAAAGTATAGCAAAGATATAATTTGAGAGAATTTTTTTTTCTCATCAGCTGTATTAGTCGTGATCGAGAATGTGTATTATTGAAAATATTGGGAAATAAATTCTCTTTGTACTAGTAGTTGCTTTGTTTTTAGAGCAAAGTAATCTATACTCAGAAGCCTAAAATGGCATCTTTACGGATGACGCAGTATGAAATACTGTTTCATATGCGGTCCAAGTTCCTGCACTCTATTATATGCATGAGCGCAATTCCGTATATATGAATTACGAAGATCGAATTTTCATTTTCTCGTCTCCTTGAAAGATTCAGGTAGGGGAGGATATCATGATTTTAGTACTCGTTCATCGTCCGAATTCCAAACTTTATTGGAAATCACATTTCTTCTCGTGCTTTCTGTTTTCTCGTGATCAAATTGTCAGAATTTGATAGCCCGTTCTATCCCATATCCATAATATGCGCGATAAATTTATGGAGTGAAAATTGGATTTCCACAAAACATCAGTATCGAGAATTGTTTGAATTTCAAACACGTTCTTCCAGCTAGATAGTATCGTGGGCGTGTGTGCGGAATTTTATCAACTTCATACCTGGTTCAATTTATGTTACAAGATCTGAGAATCTCTTAGATTTGATGTCGGAATATTTGTGGTATTGTGTACCATGAATGAAATCCGTCGGTTATATTAGATTCATCTCATTTTTGTAAACCGCAAAAATTGAAGGAGAGAAGAAGAGCTAAGGTAATCTCAGAAGAGTATTCAATGTTTAACATTCCGGTTGCATGGTCAAACCTGTTTGTGTTGTGGATTTTCACTTGATGTATAAAGCAAGCGCTTTCCTGATACTAAGTTCATCGAATCACTCCAGCAATTGATGAAATATTTACGTAGGTTAGAATTATACAATTTCCTTCGGGAATTCTTCACATTGCTGTTGGCGTTTTTCGATTGCACGAACAATTACTCTTAATCTAGTATCAATATCTTTTGACTGATACGGTTTACGAACTTCGAGTTCAGCAAACACGCCTGCAGGGGTTTCAAGGGATCAAAGTAATGGCTTTTCATTGGCATTGCGGTGCCATCAGCGGCCTATTAAAACGCCAGTGATTATTGTTTGTGGGGAGATGGATTCATTTTTTGAATCCCGTTTCAGTTGATACTTCCAGAGCTAGTTCGCTTTCATTCAAGCTTGAACATTTGAAGAATAGTAAAATAGCCCCAGGAAAAATCACTCCAGTGATTCTCTAGGTTTCGTAAGGCCTAGTAATAGGTTAAAGAATGACTAGAGTGATTTCTGCTAAGGTGTTTAAATATTTGCTCAGATTCACTCATACTAGTAAATTCATAAGGAAAATCTTCTTCGTCTATTATCATCGTAGTGAAAAAGGGAGCGTAAGAAGGGTATGAAGCGACGCAAATGGAACAGTATCTAAGCGCGACAGAAGCGGAAATTGGAACATTTTACGCTTAATTTGTTTCAAAGTTCGCTTCCGGTGAGCGGAAATTTTCACCAGGGCAGCTCAACTCAACGAACCCATGATCTACTCTTTAAATCCGAAAGAGTGAAAAATCACGTGTTTCACTCCGCTACGTCTCAGAAGTGAGCCAGTCCGCTTCGAGTGGGATTGTCACTCGTTTCGAGTGAATCTTCACTCTTTTGGAGTAAAAAATTCACTCTAGGATTGGAGTGGCTGTGAGTTTCCAACCTCAAACCCTAGACTGTCACTCTAAAAGAGTGGGAATTTCACTCGAAATTCTGATAAGCTTACTTTTAGCTGGCTAAAGAGTGAAATCTCACTCTAAAAATTTTAGAGAGTAAAAAATAACTATGGAATTTTCCTCCGAAGAGAAAAAAAGGACAGCAGCATAGTTTCATCATAGATAGGAAACTTTTCATCATAATTAAGTGGAATTTGGCTACACTTTTTGAGGATTTAAATCTTAAAAGGCGGGATAGTTCTATGGCTCTGAAGCTACCAGCGGGTCCATAGCAGCAGATTAAAAATGTAAATACCACACGTAGAAGGAAAATGACTGCTCGTTTCATGAAAACAGCCTATTCTTTGGGTCTGAAGGCTACGTGGGTCGTTTTCGACCCGTCAAATGGTTAGTGTTTTGGACGAGACCGAAACTGGTCTCGGTATCAACTCCGAGATCGAGACGATACTTGCCAAGTCAAGAATCTTGACGATACCGGAACGTATCAAATGCATTGTCGAAACCGAGAATAACGAGAATCTCGACTCGAGACCGAGACGATACTGATTTTGTCGAGACAAAAGCGAAACCGAGGCAAGATTATAAATTCCGAGACCAAATCAAGGAGTATTAGGAGAGAACATAGCGGTGGTAGGGATGAAATGGAAACTCACACCCTCAAGATCTGCTTTCTGATGGATTCAATCAATGAGAGCACAACTCTAAGAGTAATAAGTGAATTTCTCTTTTGGAAGCATAACTTCCATTGGTTGGAACCATTAGAAAGTTGGTCTTGAGAGTGTGAGTTTCCGTTTCAATAATTTCTACCCCTTCCATTGTTATGTTCCCTCCTGTCTCTACTTTTTGAACAAAATCGAGACCCAAATCAAGACCCGGTCAGTCTCGGCGAAACGAGATGTGAACGAAACATTACAAATAGCGTTATGTCGTAACGATCGATTGGAACCAAATTCTAGTCTTGTTCAAGAAGTTCCTGTCGTAAAATGTGAACAATAATTCGATGGAGATTGTATATATATATTTTTCATGAGCACATCTAATAATGGTTGTTCACGAATTTATTCAATTTGGGTTAACTTGATTTTATTTACCAATTTCATTTATCAACTTGATTCAAAAGGAGTTTGATGGAGTTAAGCCGTGAATTCTGACCAGACGTTGAAATTGTGTGTCTCTTGACCAAGTATTTCTAAGATGTGACTGCTGGTATTATACCGAGTGAGATTGGGCGTTTATAATAAGAGCTGAGATTAATTGCATGAGAAAGCTGTCGTCGAAAGTAAAAGGACATGACACGCATAGATGATTCTAAAACAGATCTAGTTTTGAACTCAAAGCGATTGCAATGAGAAAATTGTAACCCGGAGAGCACAAGTATGTCTGATGAATTCATATGTGGAGAGAATAAATAGGATTGAACAATCCTCCTTATAGCCGTAAAGAATACCTGAAACATCGAAATCATTCAAAATCAATTCATTTCTTGCGGCCCTGATGGTAATTCATCTGAAACTGCGTTGAGCTATTTGGGAAAGTGAAGCATATTGGTAAAATGGCACGGTTTTGTCATGTTACTGAAGTTTGGATTGTTTATTGAAACGAATTGGTGCTCGAACAACACAATATTCAGCTGTTACAGACTAAAAATTTTGCAGTACATTCTTTAAACGATGCTTCCAGTTCCAAGGGGTTCATTCGAAGTGAAAAATAACGATGGTTATTAGATTTCATGAGTTTCAAAGAGTGACCGCAAAATCCGCCTGTTTTTTGGGGACCGCGAGTTTCGGGTTGAATTGCATTCTGAAAAATACCTTATGTCGATCATTTGCAAGGGAACGCCATTTCCCGGTGAGCATAACATTGATTTTGGAGATGAAGAAATCGACGGAATCGATAGATTCTTGGCAAAATTGATTCTTTTCTATAAAAAAAACCTATGGAGGTTTTCTTATTGATTCTTATAAAATCTTGATCAAAATTTGATACTACTTTACTTGGGAAACCAGTGTTATGCTCACCAGGAAATTGTATACCCTCACGGATGGTCAACATAGATTATGTTTTAGAATGCATTTTAACCTGAAACCCAACGATTCCAACTTCAAGGACATGTTTCGTCCTTGTGTTTGAGTTTTGGAATATCGTCAATAAAATCAGTCCGAAACTCAAACATAAGGGCATTGTTTACTCCCAGGATTCAAATAAGTGAAATTTCACTATTTCCACATTTGAAAGTCAACCACTCAATGGAATCAGTGAGATATCAGTGAATAGTCATTGGTAGGGCTGCAAATCGTCCGGATTTCCCTGAATTTGTCCCAATTTCGAAGGCGTCCGCGCGGGGTTTGCAACATCGTGCGCATTTTCTAACCTTGAAAAGTCATTATATGAACCCTTATGGGAAAATTTTCAAAACTATATATACTTTGTATACAATTCTATATAGTTGATATATAATTTTTGTATAAATCATATACGATTCTGACAATTCTTCTGCATGAATTGAATTTAGAACATGAAAATTCCAATAGTGAAGATATTTCTCAATGTATGCGGATTTCAAGCCGCAAATCTGGGATTTTTGAGCTTTTTGTCCGGAGTTGTTGAGTTTTTAGATAGAAGCCTTAGTCATTGGTTAGACAGTTGGAAGTATTCCTGACTAATTGAATCAGTGGAATTTTATTGCAAACATCAGCTAATAATTCACTGTGCATTAATTCGAAGTAGTCGGCTTTCCGCTTCAATCAGTGAAATTTCACTGTTTTGAATTTGGAGAGTAGAGAGAATATAATTATTCATTAAATCAGTACAAGTTCTTGATCTCGCTCTGAACTCTCTACTGGCAAATACTCATTTTCAGAGTCCCTCCAGACTCAGTAAATATTTTAATAATCTTACACTGATATGTCACTTTGAATACTTTCTATGTGAAAACCAAGAAAAAAATACTAAACATGAGCTCACTTTGAATGAGATCGCGCAAGTGAATGAAACTCAAGTAGAAGAATAATTTCCACGCATATTTTATTTTGCGTGGAATAACTTTTGTACAGGGAAAATTCGAATGCAATAATAAAGACCGCATCTTTTGAGTAATATATTCTTCCACATATTATACAATCCAAAAAATTGTTTAATGACGAATTTCGGAATTCATTAACCAGTACATTGGACACAAAATCTCAGCATACATTTGCTGAAATTAACGAGAATTTTACTACAAAAATTGGAATTTTGCAGTACAAAATTCGTAAAATTTAAATCCATCTACTGGGAAATGGATGTACTAAAATTTTCCAGTACCAAGACGCAGTAAATTTCCACACTGTAAGAAATTATTGTAGAATTTTCCCCCAAAAAATGGTGGCAGCAAATTTCCTCCACAGATGGGGAATTTTACACCATAATTTGGTGGACTTTTCCTTCATCTGTGGAGGATTCAACATCCAAAAAACAAAATAATTCCTCAAAGCGGAGGAAAAATTCTTCATTGTTGAAGGAAAAATAATTCCCCCACGATGAGGGGACGAAATGCACCAACAAAATCGTGGGTTCTTTACATGAAGGGTTCTGAACGAATAACCTATGGCAACGACCAAGCATGGAGTTCATGCTTCAAACGCAAGTCGTCGTGGAAAAAACGCATGGAGCTTTGGCTTTGGAGGCATGAACTTGATGCTATAAACGCTTAGTCGTTGCCACGGGGTATTCGCACAGAACCCTACATGTGAAAAACCCACGTTTTTTTCCGTGCAGGGGATTTTTTACAGTGCAGTTTTTTCACAGTGTCCTCTGGACAGAAATCCTCACATTTTTATGATAAAAAGCTTCCATAGATCATTTGAAAGTGTTATATCATCAATTCCATCATCAATGTTATTCCGATAAGTTACCTATTTCAGTTATTGAAGTTCACTTTGTACAACTTAAAATCATCCTTCATGAGATATTTGAAGGAACATCTGACGTTGCTTGGAATCATTTAGGGAACATAAAAAGATCCATTGAATACCTAAATTAACAGCGTATCAGATACATTCTGTATACGCTCAGGACTCTATGAACTTTCTTGAACTTCATTGAGAATATTCTCTATGAAACCATAAAAGCTGCTCTCTTTAGATGTATTCTACTAGTATTCAAGCTCTCATTGAAAGTTAATACGCTAATTGGTTGTAACTCTCATGCGACTTAGTGTTTTTACATAGGAACAAAGAAAGATTTAGACCCTCAAGATAATATATTATGTTACAGGAACTTATGAAAAATTCTACAATAAACTCATAAAAATGATTGCATGATGAGATTTGGCTGTTGAAGCCTCCTGTCAACCGTGATAAATTACATTCTCAATGATATTCATTGTTCCTCTCATAGTGAGTTACATCGTATATTATTTGTAGATTCAAAAATATATCAATAACAACAATAATTCCTTCCCACAAAATTTCAAGTATATCATTTTTTTATGTCTCACATTCTTGATATTTCCACAACATTGTTAATAATTTCTCTGGAAATTTTGATTGAGAAAGATGCAAAGTGATAGAGTTCAACGTGACGGTAGTATTGATATCACCGACACTGGCAGGGAATACAGATCGATGGAGAATCACATTGTTCTCTTATCGATACGCATACGTAATACGCTAATTTCATAACTTTTCATAGTGTAACAATTCGACTGTTTCATACGATTATAACCACGAATGCAAATTCAAACTTGAATATCACTACAAACAGAGACGAATCGTCTAGTTTGCATGAAAATACAAATGCTTTGCTGTCAACTGATCAGGATAAATTGAAACGTTATCTCGAGTGATGATTTGTTCATTGTTCATTATGATCCTTGTTTTGTTCTCATTCCAGATTAAAATTGAATTGTCTGTTTCATTTCTAAATTTATGGATTTCATCACTGTTCAATCGATGATGTGAAATATTTGTATTGAATTGGATTCGATTATCAATATTTTGATGGAAAGATTGTCAGGATTTAGAAATTCACGGCATTATCACTTATCCTCAAGGAGAGATGAAAAATATTCGAAAGGTTCTTAACGCTTAGAAAAAGATGCAGCACCAAAAAACGTCGATAGTGATAATGAGTTTAAGGGGACATTCCAATGTGAACGTCGGAAAGAAAGCATATTTTCAAGATTTTTTTTCTCTCGGGAACTATTGAATATATAATCGAATAAACCTTCTTTTTCCCTTGAAGGTATAATCAAGGGGAGTTGAAAAAAATTTTTGTTGGTCATAAAGAATGTTTATTCATATACTTATAAAATACGAGTGTTGAAAAATAAAGAAATTTCTGCCTGCGGGGATGATTTTGGCTCTGCTAATGACCTGAAACAGAAAATCCGAGAAGTTTCTTGATCTATGTTGTCTCCCCTATCGCCCGTACCTCAATTATTTTATTGTATCTACCAAAACTCAACAAAATGGCGGCGGTTCTTGCCAGAGTGTAAAAAAAACACCTTTTTGCGTCATAAATCAAGTGGAATTCTAAGTTAAAATGAAAATATCAACAAGTTTGAAGTATGGACGATAGCAGTGATAGTACTGAATACCGTGTTGAAATTTGGAGTCGTTACGATTGGTTGTTTTTGAGAAATCATTCCCGCAAGGTAATCCATAAAACCGTTCCAAAACTGGAACCTGCGCTGTTTGAGACTCTTGTTTGAAGCGTTACAAGACAAAAAACACCTCAACCGAGTGTAGGATATCAATTTTATGGGTAATAATAATTATCGAAAATGCTCCACAAAAGAATTGGAATTTTCCAACCCATCACATTGGAATGTCCCCTTAAGACATTCATATAGTATTCAACATATCCTATTCCTCAATGAAATCTGGTCTGATATTCCTTGGTAAATGAATATTAGAGACTACGAAAAAATCTATATAATCCATTCTATCCGTGTGTTGAAGGTTGATTTGATCTCTTATAAAATTTCATTAAGATTTTATGGGTCACTCTTCACAATAGCCTAGAAAGTTTCTAGAGGGATTATTGTAACATTAACCCTGAAACGGGCATATGGAGTATTTTAGGCCCTTGAACGTTTTTTTCTTTTCCCAGCAGTTGAGCATATCTTCATTGAGAATAGTTTTCAACATAAATATTTTTGAACTGTAAACCCTAACGAACAAAAACCATTCATAGGGTTAACAACACGGAAGAAAGGTACCCATGTGGAAATTGCCAGAGTCGACAAATGGCCCAGTACTGGCGAATTTATATTTCCCATACTTGGGCCACAATAACTGGCCCCTGCACAGTGCCATTACTTTTTTCAACTGGCACTAGTTGTTCGACGGTTTTCGGACGCTATTGGTTTGCTTGGGCAGACAGTCTTGGATCAGCACCGAATCAATACTGATTGGAGAACACTTAGGTTGTAGAAAAACGAAACTGTGCCAGTACTGACTCAGAGTTGGTAAATGTTTCACGTCAGAATTGGTAGTGAGCGCATTTCTGCGGAAACATGGCTACTTCGGTGAGCAAACATCGAATGCCAGTACCGGCAAAATTGAACGCCATTAATGGAGATTATGTCAGACATTGTTATTATCCCAGTATTAGTTCAGTACTGTCAAACGACCTGGGCCAGTAATGGCATTTCAAATTTGACAGCACTGGCAGCTATGGCAGCAATACTGAACCAGTACTGGGGCGTTCGTTAATCTCCACATGGGTAGTTGAAGCAATTAACTAAATGAATGCATAGTTCACAAGTTAAATAGTTATTCCAACTAATTAGTTAATTGTTTCAACTAAATGGTTACTTCAAAAAACAAACTGATTACTTGCAATAACTATTTAACTTGTAAAAGCATATGCACTCATTTAGTTGGTTATTTCGACGACCTTTTTTTCCGGGAACAGCAGCAATAAAAATAATTGGTTCATAATTCTCATTCCCTTGAACATCATAGTAATTAGAATATTCGAACAATGAGCGTTAGTCTCCATCGCGTTAAAAGTGACCAATGTTGACAATTTATCTACTTAATATCTACTCCATACACAACAGAACACAGACATAATTCCATCTGTCTACCGAGTGATATATTAAAATCGTTGATTTATTTTGTATAAAAGTTTGCGTTGAGTAATATATTCATCTCGGTGAGTTACATGCGAGTTCATTTTCTGTTCTCATTTCCTATAAATACTTTGAGTCAGTATTATATTCATTTCTACAGTGAAGTTAACGTCTATGATGTTCGTTGACATCGACGATGAAATCAATGTTGCAATCTCTGTCAAATTGATTTAACTTTCTATGCTAACTAACTTTATTAGCTCTAATCATCAAAGATTCTTTTCAATTGAGTGGCCGAAATTCATCTCATTCAAACAACTTTGGAATTTATGAGCCGGGGATTTATGAAAAACTAACAGCTTATAATAATTTATCACATACACACACCGAGAAAGCAAAGTTGTAAAATTTACATCATCTGAAGTAAATATTTGAACCATTTCAAAAAATAGTTTGAACTACCACAATTTGAGGTGATTTGACAACGGGGAATGTAAGATTTAAAATCAACTCTGAACTGTTGGAAAAGTTATGAAGTCTTTTTCATAAACAATTTATTAAACAGAACTCATAATAGAATATTAAATTCAATTGTATAATCCTTAATGCTAAGGATCTCATTCTTAACCCTAGAACTCAACACTTATTTTCTTTGCTATTGAACACAACACTGGGGTATTTTTTGTAACCCACACCTTTGAATGCAATTTACGCAAATATTCGCCATGAAAAATGAAATTTGTAACACATCGTATGCTTCGTTTTTTCAAGTCTAACACAAAAGTATGAGTTCCAATGCAAAAATGTTGTGAAAAAATTGCAAAATATTAGTTCAAAGCGAAAATAAATTGCAAAAAATGGCATTTTGACTGTTTTCTGGAAAATGGCCGTTATTTTTCGCATTTCCATTCAATTTTGAATATCCGGGACCATTTGGGAACTTGGAACAATTATCTAGAACATGGATAAAACAAAATTTTGATTTTTGTTTTGAAGTTCATTTATTTGAGAATGTGAATGTTGAAAAATTGATGATCCTCATAAAAGGGCGAAAGTCGATATAAATGTTATGAAAACATTTATTCATGTGAAAATATAATCCTCCACGATTAGCATGGGTAGAATGATACTGAGGAATGTAGAGGAAACATTTTTCAATCTCTTTCAGTCTTTTGTCCGCATTCACCGCATAAATAATAGGAAAAATTAGTGACATTGGTAACAAAATTGATTTATTTTTTGTTTAAACATGAAAACAAAAAATTCTTTTTAATTTAAAATTTTCTTTTAAATTTTCAAGTATGAATTGTTATACAATCGCACAAAGTACCGACGTTACCGCAACACTGGGGTAATTTCGTACCCCACGCTCACTTCGCGATGTTATCAGTTGCAATCAAAAGGCAAATGGACGCTTCTAATCAACTCTTCTCCCTTTTAGAACACTAAACTGAATTATGGTTAGGATTCTGGATCGATATGTAGCAAAACCTACTCCACCTACAACTTTCAAAACGCCTTGGAGTACAAAAATATCCCAGTGTTGTGTTCTAGGGTTAATGTTGAAAATTCCCTTCTCAATTCAATAAGTAATTATTACATTTCAGTAAGAAAGTGTGGAATTTCATCACTTATATTAAATTTAATAAGAGAATATGATATTTCATAAAGAATTTCGTATCAACCCTCCGTCTGTAAACCAGGGTCATCTGTGTCCAGCCGTTGTTTCATCAATTTAAAATGATAAACAACAATCTGAAAAAATCCATGCTGCTCTTTAAAAACCTTGAACTTAACATATCAATTATATTATTGTTCAAAATTGAATATTTGCTTATATTTTTGTTCAAAAGAAATCAAGCAAGAATTGACCAAAATCGTTTGGGCTGGGACATGAAATACCCCGGTTCACAGACAAAGGATTAAATTCAAGAACTTGCAGTACGTTCTTCAAACGATGTTTTCAGTTCCAAGCAGTTAATTCGAGGACATAAACATCCATGATTTATCTTATTTTGTGAGTTTGAATTTTCATTTCGTTTCTGATGTTATAAATTGCGAATTCAAAAATTTTATTCTTCACATTTAATAGACTCAGTCCACGGAGAAAAATAATTTAGTAGAATAGTATTATTTTGTCAAATGTCGTCACAATTATCTGTCGATCTCGGAGATTTTCTCACAAAATGTGGTAAAAATTATTGCAGTTGTAATATCCTCTCCCACATTTATTGTATTATTTTGTAATTTTTATTGTATTATTTTTCTCCGTATAATTCCACATCCAATGCTGATGAAACAACTAGCCTTTTGAAATGCCAAAGATCCACCATATCAGACATACATGAAACACTGTAGTATCAGTAACATAAAATGATGCAATCATTCTTACCTTTTGCCAGTTTTGTTTATTCAACTAGCCCCACATAGTTGTGGCTTTAAATTAACGAGTATCTATCACTCTTGTAATAATATTCATCCAGTATCGAACCATGTTTCCATTCTCACAAGCACAGTTGATTGGTTTCATCTACTCCGTTGATATCTGAAGAGATATCTATTATTCAACTTCATGTTTTCTATGCTACGAATACAGAGAACCTAATCATCAGAAATACATTATATCGTGACAACTATTGTGACAGATTTTATGAAGTTGAGAATTATTTTTTCAAAAATTAAGTTCTAAAGTAACTGATGTACTTCGTTCGGAAGAAAAAGAGAAATGAAAACTTGGATATAATAAAGCTTGTGATGAATCTTCGGATATTTTCCATTTATCTAGAATGTGCATCATTACAATGGCGTTGGAAGGATCGGATTAGATAGAAAAGGCTAGATCCGGTGAATAGCCGGACGAGAAACACCTCGCTAACTCGACTGGTAATTAGTGTCCTCCGTCCCTTTGGTAAAGTGTGGTCAAGCGTTATGTTAGATAACATGGCATGTTCTATGGCCAGTAAACAGTTCTTTTCTTTCTGTTTCGTCGCTCAAACTGAGCGACGAAATCTTTGATGATGTTCAAAATTTATTATTCTACTAAATTACAGGAATTTTAACGATCCGCACAGGGACTCATGAATTGATCTTCGAAAGAAATATTTGAAAGAGATTGGAGCGACCCAAAATACTTTTTTTGATTTGTTATTTTGCTACACTGAGAGAACAAATTTCCGGGAACAATGAAATATTTAGTTGAATAGTCACCATAAAATAGTTAATTGATTTAAATAAACTTTCATTCACGGAGAAAAAGGAATTCGCTGTGGCAGCGAAATCTACTTTTGCTGGATTCCTTTTGCCAGAGCAGCAAAATTTTGCTGTGACAGCAAACTATTTGCTGTTCCAGCAATCTTGTTAGCTGCGACAGCGAATTTTTAGCTGTGGCAGCAAAAAATGTTTGCTATCCCAGCAAAATTTGTTTGCTATTCTGTATATAATACTGAAAATTTGCTGGCGGAGCAAACATTTTTTGCTGCCACAGCTAAAAAATTGCTGTCGTAGGTAACACGATTGCTGTTATAGCAAATTTTTAGCTAGGTCAGCAAAAAATTTTGCTATTCTATATATAATACCTGGATTTGCTGCGTCAGCAAATTTTTTCTCTCCGTGTTGACTCGATTAAATATTCATTCAATCAAACAAATATTTTATATGCTATGAAATATTTCATCAATTGAAACAGTTATTTAATTGAGTCAATGAAAGTTTATTCAAATCAATTAAGTATTTCATGGCGACTATTCAACTAAATGTTTTCTCTCAGTGTGTTATAATGACATCAACTGTGCGAATAAAGAACTGAAGTCAAAACTTAGATATTTGTTTTTCTTTTCATTCGAAGATTGAAAATTGTGTGGATCTATCAGCTGGGGTGTAGAAAAAACTCATGGGATGTGGATCACCAATTTTGAACAAACATATGATATCATAAGAAATTTTATATTTTCGTGCTGTAAACGGTTCCAGAATTCTAAGCAGGTTGAAGAAATGTACACTGAGAACCCAATTTCTTAGATTGAAAGAAAATTTTCTTTGCCCTCATTCTAATAAATCTCTCTTTCAATGGAAAAAGTTTTCATTAGATTGAAACCAAAAATTTTCAAACTGAAACAGAAATATATTTCTTCTTGAATTCAAAGAACGTGGTTTCAGCTGAATGAAAAATTTCTCCAATCAAATGAATTATTTCTTTCATCGGGATCAAGAATAATCAGAACGAGGGCAAAGAAATGTTCTTCGAGTCTAAGAAATTGAGATCTCAGTGTAATAAATTCGTAACAATCTTGTTTTTTGGATTGAAGAATTCATACAACAATGAATTGAAGTTACAACAAGTTGGTTTGTAAATCCAAAAGACTGGGATTGTGAGGGATTTGAAGTCACCATCCTGATTGGTTTCAATGAATTTTCGTTTATAGGGAAAAATCGCTTCGTTCGCACCTTTGTGGTCTTAATGACGCTTCCTTTGCTGGCATTTCATGATCAATCGTTCATTGATTTCATATAATTTATGAAAGGAATCAAATATTCCGTTCGGTATAAAGAACTCCTATTTCCCTGATGTATACTGTTATTTATAAACGTCTTTCATTCTCAAAGAATAAATTGTTCATTTTGAAAATCGGTATCTTATATATGGAAATAATACTGTCACATGGAATGATGGAAATGATATATTCAAGGATATTTCATTTCTTCAATTATTTAATTAATCAAACTCAAGTGTGTATCGCCGATAATGAGCAGGGTCCATTTGCTTGAATCCAGTATTGAGAAATGACAATGGGACCCATCTTGGACTAATCTTGGCCCTATTGTTTGTTCCCATACAATTATAGTTCGTAGAGAATGGAAATATTGAACTTTGGTGCGGGCCCGGCCCTGAGTTGAGCCAAGATCGGCTTAGGTCAGGGCCTATTGTATCACCTAGTCCTCGGGCAAAGCAATACAGCCAGGCTGGAAACGATTTTATCATCCCAGAGTTGGTCCCACGTTAGGTAGCATGGGCACCCACTTTGGGCCCCCATTGGACCCGTAGTAAATACACGCTTGGGAAGTTACAATTCATCACGACATGGTTCTTTTTAGTTTTGATGAGAAATGTGATGGTAATTTTTATTCCAGCTTGCATTTAAACCCAGTTTATCAGCTTCTTAATGGAACAACATTGCAAGGGTTGTGAATAATAACAGCATACTACTGTGGGCAAAAAATAGTAGGACTTTGTTCATAATTTGAAAATTCTCAATTTATTATTCCAAATCTATTTCGTGGCCCCAATACACTTGTACCAACGTTTTTTTCCAATCCTCGAAACAGTTGTTGAAGTCAATTTCCGGAATAGCCTTCAATGCGCGTAGCGATTCACGTTTAATGTCTTCAATTGATTAAAAACGGTTTTCCCGGAACGGTCGTGTGAGTTTGCTGAACAGCCAGAAGTCACACGGAGCTAAATCAGGCGAATACGGTGGTTGCGGCACGATATTGGTTGAAAATTTGGCGAAAAACTCACGAAGAATCAATGAGTGATTTTGGAAACAATCGTGCTTTCACTTTTCTTAGGCTCAAATGATGTTTCAAAATGGTTTTCACTGATCCTGCCAATATTCCAACGATGCCAGTAAGATCTCTGACTGTTAATCGTCGATTCTCAAGCACCAATTCCTTAATTTTATTCACGTGTTGATCATCAGTTGATGTTGATGGTCGGCCAGGACGTGGTTCGTCGTCAACGCGTTCTCGCGACCCTCTTTGAATAATTTGTACCAATCGAAAACACTTGCTCGCGACAAACAATTATCACCGAAGGCCTTTTGCAACATTCCTTCTTTGTTGAATAATTTCACTCATTGTAAAAATCGCCGAATGCACTTTTTGTACTTCAGAAAGACAAGCGTATATTGAACACTGATGATCATTTTGATGTGACATTTGGCACAGATGTCACTGACAGTCATACCAATCTAGAAAAAAAATATTTCGACGAATGGGTTTTCGCGCGAAATTTAAATTAAAGAGTCTTACTATTTTTTGCTCACAGTAGTATTTACCAGAGTAAACCATTTTATCAGCGTCAAAAGTAGAACAAAATTCTAACAGCTTTATTAAAGATTTTTTAGGAACCATTCGATCCAAGAAATATTCTACACCGTAAAAAGAAAGTCTTAAATTCAGATCATTTCGCGACTGAACCTGAAACGCAAACAAATCAAACAATAAAAAAAAGTCAACACAATGGAAAAAGTATTGTCTTAAATCAAAATGCAAAGAAATTAAGATTTTCTTTTTACAGGGAACACCCCAAGCAACACAGGAGGTTGGAAATGCTGAGAATGTGTTTGGAAAATCCTACGAACATGCTTAGAACTTCTTGATAAAGCTGTTTCGAATAATTATTATGCGCTATGCACCTCTTTAGAATATCTTGAAAAATGTATCCAAATAGTCTCATTTGCAGTCTTTCCACATTCACTGTATCATCATAGAATATTTGAGAAGTTCTTGTGTTACTTAGTTCTTGTGTGACATTAGAATGATGCCTATGTATGTCCTGATTTTTTTGAATAAGTTCATCCACTTCAGAGGTTCACCCGATTTCAGCTAAGTCAATTTAGTCAAGTTAAATCGAACACTTAAAAAATCTGCAAATTCTTCGACAATTACATTGTTTTATCAAAGAAGGAAAAATCGATTTCCGCATTTTTATGTAACGTCATAGTTGCCGGGTATTAAGTCAAAATATTCTATCTTTATCCTCGAATGAATAATGATCCGTTTCTGATTATACCCCAAGTAACTCGTGATATTCTAGCATTAATCATTGAACGTTTTCTGAAAGAATACCCTGACTTCCTCCAACAACAATATTTAATATATGCAGTCTTTGGATGATATTAATGCAAATGACCAGTAGTTTGTGGAACCTTGATAATAAATCATAGAAATTCTAACCGAACGTGGTGGCAATCAAGAATTATCAAATGTGCGTTTCATCGAATCTCACACGATGGCGCGGAGCCAAATTCTAAACGTTCTCACTCTCTTAGATTTTATTGTTCATATTCATTCCATGCAATCCATCCAACCGATTCAATAGATATTTTCTTAGATTGAATGAACACGATATGCCAATTTCAATACTCGATTAATTCAAAAATAATGTTCGAATCGATTTCGATATACTTCATTCACAGTCGTCTCCTCTCATGATCAATAATATTTGAAAATGACATTTTCGAATGTTGTAAATGAAAATAGATCATCGAATACAATTTTGCAACTTATATGTTTATAACGCATTCATAAACTTCAGAGAATAATATTCTTCGTGGGTTTGCGATTTCAAAACGAGAAATTTAGTCATATCGCTACAAATAAACGAGAGTATTTAAACATTTGATAGTTATCAATTATATCGAATATGTATTTAGTTGAGGATTAATAAATCTTTCTCCTCTTACTTTGATATCAATCGAAAGTCATAATGTGCACTTGAACGATATACAATGAGATCCTTTGATGAATTAAAGTTTCATATCGAAACAAATGATTCACTATGAAAATTCCTTCAAACTCGCTGCTGGAGAACTTCGATTCTTCGAAGCGGTATGCAATCGTTGTTCACGTTCAGTGCTCCGTGTGTCTTTGAACCGTTCCACGTAATAACAGTATCTCTGTCTCTTTTGTTTGTGTACGTATCGGGCCAGAAGAATTTAGCTTCTCAATCAACTTCCGTTGCGTGTGATGATCAAATTATTCCTCATCGCATTTTTGTGAATATGATCAATTTTCTTTCAGGGGTTGAAATCACAGTGAGGAAAAGGTTTCAGTTCAGTATCGGACAGCTAGGAAATTTAGTTATTTTAAATGAAAATTTATTTGAAAATAATGAATTTTATTTGTCACATCTAGATTTTTTACTTCCCTAGTGAAAATGAATCATATAAGAACATATAAAAATCATATGTGATCCGTATAAAATTCATATATGGTCATATATGGCCATATCTAATCCGTATATAATCCATATTAAATCGATGCATGGCCCGTATATGACCCATATATAATTCATATGTAATCCATATATGACCCATGAACGCAAGATTTTTCATATATGTAAAGAAATTCTGCCATATATGAAATATTCTCCATACATGGATTATATATGGTCATATATGTATTGTATATGGATTATATATGATTCCACACGTTTTCATGTATGGAACATGTATGGATTATATATGTATTATGTATAAATTATGTATGGGTCATATATGTTTACTTTTTACTAGGGTTCCATTGAATAAACTGTTTTATTCTTGTTTTAGACAAGTAGACTTTCATCATGCCAGCTGAAATTTAGCTGGGACAATTAAATGCTAACCCTTGAAACGTAACCCTCCATCCTATCGTAAAAATAAGGTTAACTGTAATTTCCAGTCTAACAGACAGATATTATTTTCTTCTACATGTTCAGCACTGTAAAAACAAGCGTTTGAATTTTACGAGGGTGGATTGATAAGTTTCCGGCCTGACCAAGAAAAACAACGTTTTTAAGAATTTTTTTTTTTTATTTCTCAACATAATCTCCTCCAAGGCTGATACATTTCTCATAGCGGTGTTCTAGTCTAGTAATGCCATCTCTATAGACTGATTCGTCAAGCTCCTCAAAATACCCATTTACAGCTTCGATTACTTCTTCATTGTCCGCAAATCTCTTACCGCCAAGCCATTTTTTGAGGTTAGGAAACAGATAATAGTCACTCGGGGTTAGGTCTGGAGAGTAGGGAGGGTGCGGCATTAATTCAAACTTCAGATCGTTGATTTTAGCCATCGCAACGATTGACGTGTGCGCTGGTGCGTTATCGTGATGAAACAAGATTTTTTTCTTCGCCAGATGAGGTCGTTTAATTTTCACTTCGTGGCTCAAACGTTGCAATAAGTCTGCGTAGTATTGACCAGTGATAGTTTTACCCTTTTCAAGGTAATCAATGTATATAATACCTCTTGCATCCCAAAAAACAGTAGCCATAACCTTGTTCGCCGAAAAATTGTTTTTGCCTTCTTTGGAGTTGGTTCCCCTGGTCCAATCCACTGTTTAGACTGTTCTTTGGTTTCAGGAGTGTAGTCGTGGACCCAAGTTTCGTCAACGGTTACGAATCGACGCAAAAATTCGCTTGGATTACGCTTATACAACGCCAAATTGGCGGTAGAAATGTTCTTTCGAATCAATTTTTGGTCGACTGTTAGCAAACGCGGCACCCATCTTGCACAGAGCTTTTCCATATACAAATGTTGGTGCAAAATATTTTGTACACGTTCATATGACATCTTACAGGTCTCAGCTATCTCACGAACTTTTAATCTGCGATCTTTCAGCACTATTTGATGGATTTTTTCGATCATATCTGGAGTTGTGACCTCAATGGGGCGTCCTGAGCGAGGCTCATCAGAGGTGCTCACACGACCCTTTTTAAACTCGGAAACCCACTGCTTAACGGTTGAATATGATGGGGAGGATGTCCCCAGTGTTGAGTCCATCTCTTCTTTAATTTCCTTCGGCGTTAACCCCTTCAAATAAAAGTATTTGATGACAGCACGATTTTCCAGCTTTTCCATTTTTACGAAAAACACAGAGGCGTCTTGGTCAGCGTGCTCTCAAAACTAAACTAACATGGCGATCGGACTGAAACTATAGCTACAAGCTATCTAAGGATGGTACTATAGAACGCCACCTCAAGGTAGGCCTAGTGGCGCCATCTCTTGGTCAGGCCGGAAACTTATCAATCCACCCTCGTATATTAAAATTGCTGTTTTTATGGGATTTTTACAGTAAATTCGTAGGATTTTTCCCAAAATTTACGGGAAATTTCCTATCCATGTATGTGGTAATTACTTCACATACACGTATGTGAAATTTCCCATGAAAATTTTTTACAGTGTGGTGATTGAAATGAGAATTCATTTACACGCAACTGAATTTTGAATTTTTGCTATATTACATCATACATTGATACATATTTTCGTAACTAAAATTTCATTCAAATGTAATTGAAATTTCAATAAAATTTTCAGTTACGTGAATTGGAAGTTCAATCAGAAATTTCTAACAGTGTTGTTTTTACAGTGCGTAGTGGTTAAAAGTCGAAAACACATTTTTATGACTATTATGAATGTCTAAAGGGTAGGAATCTGTGCAGGATAGGAATAAAATTTCAAACAAATTAATCAAAAAAGTTCGAATTATAAGCAAATCGAGTTTTGATAGTGGTCTGTGAAACCGGGGTTACGGTTAGAGGGTTGATTGCCGTAGGTTTGATGCCTTCCTTTCCCTGTAAAACGTGCTTTGATCGGTGATTCGCGCTAAAATATAATAACATCCCATGTACCATAAAATATGCTGTCCTCAGTGTTCTGTAGAGCATCTTCCGAAACCCTGTAGAATATTCTCTTCTAGCATAATTTACGGGCGTTGATATAGGACGTTTGAATCAGTCTCTGGCAATATTTTTGGAAAATTCATGAAACATGTTTGATTAACAAATCGAGGTATTATATACAGAATAACAAATCTTTTTTCTGATCAAGCTAAAAATTCGCTGCCATAGCTGAATGCATTGCTGAGAGAGCAACATGATTAACTGAAGTAGCAAATTTTTCGCACACTGAGAAAAAGGCAGGTCACAGTTATCAAATGATATTCTTGAATATGACCAATCAAATTGTAGCAATACTGATAACTGATTAAATAATTAATCACGGTATCTTCAGGCCCGTAAACACACTGAAACTTCGACCCGAAAAAGCTACACCAATCCTCCGAAATTGGATCGAAAAAACAATACCCACGAAGATTGATCTCCTTAGTCGCCAGCTTGTTTTCTGGTGCAAACAAGCAAACCTCTTCTTCAAGTTTTCACAACTCAATTCAATCACACTCAATGAGAAATTCTCACTTCAAAAATGACACCAAACTTCAAATCAATTATAATAATTCTTTGGTTGGGAAGAAAAAGATGCAAAATTGAAATAAATATTCAATAACTTTACACTTCTCGTACAGTGAAAGAAAGTTTATTCACAAACACTTATTCACCTTTTACATGTAAAATCTTTACAATGATCCCGTCACTGTGTCGGAACTCTGCTCTCGAATGCGAGAAGACACGGAATGATCTACGGTGCTCGCGGCACTCCTTATATAGGGATCCCTTGGAAACTCGGAAATTCTTATCTTTGTTATCATATCAACATTTGTCAAACTAAGATCATAATCATGCTCAGATTGATCCTCTGAGCAACTTTATGTAATTATTTTTTATGAATTCTTTTTCAATTCTTATTTTCAAATTTTCTCTAATCCATAATCTGTATTACGAATATCAATCAGCCAGAGTTATTTTGTCCGTGTACAAAATATTCGATAACATTAATTGAATATCAATAATATGTATTAAATATTCGATAATTATAGACGTAATTTATAAACATTATTGAATATTCGATTAATGTTCTCGAATATTTGATTGGTCATATTCAAAAATATCATTTGATAACTGTTACCAGCCTTTTTTTCAGTGCAGGACTAGCAAAATTGTTGGTATTATATACATACAAATTTTTTTGGAGGAGCGAAAATTTTGTCGCTGTCACAGCTGAACGAGATTGCGGTGATAACAAACACACGGAAAAAATTAGCGATCCAAATTTTCATTGACTAGTATGTCAGTTTGGGACGGAGAACAAATTCGAGAAGAATTAGTAATTCCCTGGATTTCAATAATTCGTTGACTCTTCCCATTATTTTGACGATCACAGTAAAAAGTGAACTCCATTGGTGAAACAATGAATGAAGTCAACGAATTATTAACCCTCACGAGGTAACGTCATTTTGGATAGCTCCTACGATTGACTCCTATGAACGCTGTTTACGAACTAAAGTGATGACACTTGGGGAACTTATAGCCTCCTGTTGTACAATTATTTAAGATATAGTCTGGTTACTCTTCTCTTCAAATTAACGAGAGGAGAAAATTTTGAAAAAGCATGAGTGACCCAACGTTACCTCGTAAGGGTTAAAATTCAATGTACGAATTCTTCTTGAATTTGTACTCCGTCCAAAAGTCACATGCTAGTCAACGAAAATTTGGATGACTAACTTTTTCCGTGCAGGTTGTTGTCGTTGCGACAAATTTGCTGCTCCAGCAGCAGGAGGGACCCAACAAAATGAGATTCCGCTGTCACAGCGAATGTCTTTTTTCTTCGTGTAGGTACATGAGGAATTTGAGGAGGAGCTTGAAGCATTTTTCTTCCTAACGAAATCATCTTACTTATTACTCCAGATTTTATACTTGTTACTTTCTCAAAAGGAACCGAATATTTTATAGATAATTTTTTTTTAACATTTACACGGAGAAAAAAGTATTGTTGGCATGACAAACAGGTCTGTTACTATAGCGCCTACAAAACGAATTAGCTGGAAGAGCAAGAGAAATGATTGACACAATTGCATATTTTTGCTGACATAAACAAACTTGTTGACAGAACTCAGGTCTTAGCTGCTGGAGTAAATATTTTTGCAAGGACAACAAATTTCTTTGTAGGCGCTATAGTAGCAAACAATTTTTTCTCCATGCAATAATTTTTGTTCCTCACTTTCTTGAAAAGATACGAATAGGTCAGTACTAGTCGAATCGTTTATTCTGAACAATTCAAAAATACGTTGATAAAATCAAAACATTGTACTGTAAAATGATTTAATGTATGTACAATTGCTGAACAGAGCGATATTTTGATTTTATTGAAGTACTTTCGAACAATGTGGAATAAACGATGCAGATATGGTGCCGCGCTGCTTGTGTGCCCTGAAGCACAAAACTATGTCCATTAAATTACAGACTCACTTATCGGAATGAAATAAATAGTGATCGCGTTCTGTTATCGAACTTCCAGCATAAAAATTCAAACCAATAAAAAATAAACGATTTATTGAATTTTAATTTTCATCGTTAAATGTTTCATCTGCTTTGCATATAATTCTACTCTTTCAATAGGTAAATCAACACTTGCGTTATCTTAAATTCGGTGAGTTTGAGAAAGAAGAATTCAAGTAATGAATATAACTGACGCGAAGGCTTGAAATTAGTGTACTGACAAAAACGGTTATGGAATAATTACTAGAATTGATAGTAAATTGGTGACAAATACGGATTCCTTTTTATAGTCGTTGTAAAACGGGTGAAAGAACGTTCGCTAGAATAGAAAAAGTTTTCTTGTTCCAACGGAATTTGCTTCTCATTATCCGGACAGCAAATAAGTTTGCTGTAATGTAGAGGGATATTTTGACGAATGAAACTTTAAAAACTTTGATGCTGTGAAAAGTCATTTACATAAAGAATTATTGGATATGTGGCAATCTCGCTAATAATTATTCGTCGAATTTTTCGATATCTAAGACTATGATTTCTCCAGCACATTTTTGAAATATCAAGCTAATTATTGGTGTGATTATAACGATTGGGGTACAGTGGTTCCAAAATAATTGTTCCAACCCAACAGTACCAAGGAAAAAGTTCCAATAATCAATAGTTTCAATTATATATTTTTTCAAAAGTACATATTCTCCAACCAACACTATAAAAGATCCAAAATGAGCTAGGTCCAAAAGAGAAGTAGTGGGCAGAAATGTAAATTGTATCCAATCGTTCTTAGATATTCAATTATATTATCGTCTTCAATATATTCTTCATAATTTGAAACTATATTAAAAATTTGGTCATCTGTTTCTTGTCGAGTGGGTTCCCGAGCTTTCTTTATTTTCTGACCGAGACCAAGTTGTCGTTTTTCTTTCCGCACCTCCAGTAAACAACATCATTACGTGCAACTTGTCTTAAATAGAGATAGCCATCGATGTGCAGGTAACTTGTTCTACCTGAGTTTATAATTTCAGCCATCGTAACTTGAATTTGGGAATTTATCAGAGAACGGTTGGAGTCTGAACGCCAATTTGATTTTCACTTGTTGCCAAGGATACCCCAATCAAAAATTCTATATTGCGATAGAATTCAACTGGAACAATTATAGGACCAATGACTTGTTGGAATTTGGAATTCAAGTGGAACTAAGAACTATTATATGGACGAAAAGTCTTGTGAAACTTTTGGAGTGGAACTATCGTTTCGGAACTTTTGACTCCCGACCGATTATAACGAATCGATTCGTAAGAACAAGAAATTGGCATCGTTGGATTATTCAATGCACTCAGCAAAAACAGATTCATTAAAATAGCAAAATCTTTTCTCTCCGTGATATAATTCAATATTTATTCCTTTTGTTTCAGGTGAGTGCTTTTGGAAACTGTCCTTGGTAGGGTCTATGCAACAAAAACGTGAGTAGCTATCAACTATGTGCATTCCTGTATTGTCAATAATTCCTGTTTGGCATCTTGAATGCTACTGGGCCGGTTGATTGTGAAATTTCGAAAAAATAGTTTCTGAATTTTGTCACACACACGCTTTTATGAAACATTCTGTGACTTCACTGTTTTTTTAACAACCCTGATAATTTATCATTGACGGTGCCGGCCAATTGAAGACCATGAATAATCTTTGAAAAACATCGCATTTTCTTTGCAAAACTCTAAAAATTTTCAGAATTTTTCTCATTTTTTTTCTGGAATTGCGCTTTGAAGAAACTCTGACAAAACTAATAAATTCACAACTTTTTTTTTATTATTGAAGAATTCTAAAATTCTATAAATACACTGTGAAAAATGATTATGGAATTTTCACCCAAAAAATAGTGGCAGCAAAGTTCCTCCGCAAATGGGGAATTCTTCAACATGTTTTGGTGGACTTTTCCTTAGTTTCTGGAGGATTCAACACCCAAAAAACAAAATAATTCCTCATAGTGGTGGAAACATCCCTCATTTTTGATGGTAAAATGATTCTCCTACGATGAGGGGACGAAATCCACCAACAGTGTGAAGAGAAACTCCCCAGATTTTTTACAGTGTACATTCACATGCTATATTCAAATATCATGTGTGAAAAAGTGTGTCAAAATTCTCAAATTTCTCTTTGATAGTCAGAAAAATATTGAAAATTCATCAGAGCTTTGTCGGAATGTTTTCATAACGGAATTTAGTTCCTATTTATTTGACAAAAATCTGTACAAAATGCCCAAATTATTAGATTTTGCATCAAAATTTCAGAAATTCTCAGAATTCTATGGAGACAATCTGATGTTTTCGAGAGATTATTCATGGTTCTGTAGAAATTCTTCAGTGAAATATTTCCATGCGGGCACTCAAGTACAAAAATATATCTACACGGAGAAGAAACAATTCCCTGTTACAGCAAATTTTCTTCTTTCTCCGTTGTATATAATTTTCATAGCATTTTATATAACTTTTATATAAATTTCATCAATTATATATAAATTATACATAAGTTTTTTACTCGAGTAGTTTAACACTCATCGTATGATAATTTAAAATCATAGAATCTGTCAATATTTATAGCCAATCTCTCTTCATCTCTTCCCCCCCCCCCTCCCCCCTCCCTTTCACTGCTCACTCGAGCTGAGAACGTTCTACCAGGTTTGAAAATTGAAAAAGTCCCATTATTAAGCATTCATTGTATCATCAATGGAAGAGGAACGTTTTTATTTGTCTTCCACAGAGGCAGAAGATATTTCATTGAATATTCCAGTGTACGAGGGTGGATTGATAAGTTTCCGGCCTGACCAAGAGATGGCGCCACTAGGCCTACCTTGAGGTGGCGTTCTATAGTACCATCCTTAGATAGCTTGTAGCTATAGTTTCAGTCCGATCACCATGTTAGTTTAGTTTTGAGAGCACGCTGACCAAGACGCCTCTGTGTTTTTCGTAAAAATGGAAAAGCTGGAAAATCGTGCTGTCATCAAATACTTTTATTTGAAGGGGTTAACGCCAAAGGAAATTAAAGAAGAGATGGACTCAACACTGGGGACATCCTCCCCATCATATTCAACCGTTAAGCAGTGGGTTTCCGAGTTTAAAAAGGGTCGTGTGAGCACCTCTGATGAGCCTCGTTCAGGACGCCCCATTGAGGTCACAACTCCAGATATGATCGAAAAAATCCATCAAATAGTGCTGAAAGATCGCAGATTAAAAGTTCGTGAGATAGCTGAGACCTGTGAGATGTCATATGAACGTGTACAAAATATTTTGCACCAACATTTGTATATGGAAAAGCTCTGTGCAAGATGGGTGCCGCGTTTGCTAACAGTCGACCAAAAATTGATTCGAAAGAACATTTCTACCGCCAATTTGGCGTTGTATAAGCGTAATCCAAGCGAATTTTTGCGTCGATTCGTAACCGTTGACGAAACTTGGGTCCACCACTACACTCCTGAAACCAAAGAACAGTCTAAACAGTGGATTGGACCAGGGGAACCAACTCCAAAGAAGGCAAAAACAATTTTTTCGGCGAACAAGGTTATGGCTACTGTTTTTTGGGATGCAAGAGGTATCATATACATTGATTACCTTGAAAAGGGTAAAATTATCACTGGTCAATACTACGCAGACTTATTGCAACGTTTGAGCCACGAAGTGAAAATTAAACGACCTCATCTGGCGAAGAAAAAAATCTTGTTTCATCACGATAACGCACCAGCGCACACGTCAATCGTTGCGATGGCTAAAATCAACGATCTGAAGTTTGAATTAATGCCGCACCCTCCCTACTCTCCAGACCTAGCCCCGAGTGACTATTATCTGTTTCCTAACCTCAAAAAATGGCTTGGCGGTAAGAGATTTGCGGACAATGAAGAAGTAATCGAAGCTGTAAATGGGTATTTTGAGGAGCTTGACGAATCAGTCTATAGAGATGGCATTACTAGACTAGAACACCGCTATGAGAAATGTATCAGCCTTGGAGGAGATTATGTTGAGAAATAAAAAAAAAAAAATTCTTAAAAACGTTGTTTTTCTTGGTCAGGCCGGAAACTTATCAATCCACCCTCGTACTACCGGATCAGGGTGCCACATCGGTTTCTTCGAGAAAAATTACTGTGTGATTCTATGCAACCACAGTAATAATTCTTCTCGAAGGAACCGATGTGGCGCCCTGATCCGGTGATACACCGTGATATTTAATTAAATATTCACCCCGTGTACTTGCATTATAAAAATTAACAAGCTACAGATGTTAAGATTCGAGTTTACTACGAATAACAACGAAAATAAAACACGTTGAGATACCATCCAATGATGGATGAAAAACCAGTCGGTTGATCCGATGTTACCCGATTTCATAGCGAATTTCTCTGTCTTTGATAAAAATTTGTCCCTCAGGTGTAGGTTTTATTAAACTTGAAATTCATTTCTCTCTGCTCTCATCCATTCTCTCGTTTTTGAACCTACAGCAACGAGCTTATTAATTCTGACATCGCTGGAATAAACGATGATCTGAATTTTTTATACAATTATTATTCTCCCTTTATTCCAGAAACGCCCTACGTTATGAGCATTTTTTTACGTATACAGCTTTATAAACATTGATGAAAAAATTCTTCCAATGCCCTTTATCGATGCTTCATCACATAACAATGCTTTTTACGACGGAAAATCAAATCGTGAAGAATTCCGATGATGAAAATTACAGATTGAAAAAATTCATCCCCGTAAAAAAGATGTGTATTGAATATTCTGATGGAATAAATCATGGAATGATTGGGAATTATTCAAAGAAGTAAGGGAACGATGAAACGTTCAATAAATTGGAAGAGATGATATACAATCCCTGAGAGTTCTTGCATGTTTCATTACAATTTCATGCGATGGATATGAATTTAAATACGTATTCTCGTATTGGAATCATCAATCACGTCATCTCGCTATAATGAAGTGAAACCACATATCATTTCCAAAGATGTTCTTATTAATAATACAAGATCATATTGCGTATAAATTTCGAATATTACTCGACGGAATATAATATTTTTCATTATCTAGCCTTGAATATTGATATCCTGCAAATGGTGAGAGGTTTCATTTCACAGTACTTTGAGCGAAACAAGTTTTGAAGTCACTCTATGAATTATTGGAACTGATAAAATGTTTGATAGAGAGAGAGAGAGAGGCTCGAAGATTCGAAAATTTTCAGTGCTATGGAATAAAACCTGATCTTGCTTTGCAGGCAGTGTAAAAAATAACTGGAATTCTCCGGTACCCAGGAACTGGAAAATTTCTGTTCATGACGAAATTTTCAACTTACGTACAAGAAAAATTCTGAATTTTTCCATATCTTACATGAAAATTCATGTTTTTTATTTCAATTTTCCAGTATAAATACAAGATTTCTGATACGTGTACTGAAATTCTCATGATTTCAATGTAATTTTTTAGTACAAATGTACAGGTTAATTGCTTCCAGTACGATACTAGAATTTTCCTGGAGTTTTTTTTTCTACAGTGGGGTTATGAGAGACGAAATCAATGTTCCTTAGACAAATATTGTTCATTTATATCTTCGGAATCTTTTCATATTGAATTTTGATTGTCATTTCTGCATAAATGGAGAACAGAATAATTCAACGATATGCAAGGAATTGTGCATGAGAGACTGTTCATCACAATCAAAAGGGAAGAAATAATTTCAAAACGGTATAATTCTGAGAGAAAGACAAGGTATAACAAACGATTTCTTTACGGTCATTTGTTTGTCATGGTTATTATTCGGGACCACACTGGGGCGCGACTTTGGCGGAGAGCCAAGAGGATTTTTTTTTTGTTTTTGTAGAAATGGGTTGTACGTTTCAGCGATAAACCTGAGATCAATTCGCCTGGTGGCCATTATTCACCTCTACGGCTCTTTCGAATGACAGAATCATTGAAACATATAGAAGTTGATTACTCCGTAACAAATGATACAAATAAAAACAGTTATGACCTGCTGCACGTTCCCTCAATTCGTAATTCCTATTCAATTCAATCTGCTTCATTGGGATATTATTAAATAAATTATCGTATATTGAAATGCATTCGGAATGTATTCTTCGAATACCAATGTTCAATAATGAATGAAACACCAATGCAAAATTGTTCACTGGAGTCACTGGACTCGAGTGATATTATTGATTTTAGGGATAATAACAAAATCTGGATTCACACGTTATATTCTGATGAGTTCATTTTTCTAACTAGTCTCCTCTGCGAAGGCTTTGAAAATTGTGCGATTTCCAGTTTCAGTACTGATGGAATAAATGAGGTGATGAAAATAACGCATGCTGGAATGGGCATTACTACAGAGATTGATATTGGGATCTATAAGAATTGCGGATAATCAAGAATGTTCTTGTGAAATGAATGCTCTACGCGGATGTCGCTGAAGTTTGAAGATGAAGCTGAAACTGGCAGCCGTAAAGCTAGCAGACGGTCATCATAATTGTTTATATTCAGTCTTTATTGAAGATTTAAGGATCTGAAACCTTCAATGGGATGCTACTTGATCGATTTCTGGTATGAACAAAGCTTAAACAATGTTTAATCAAAACTCGCAAAAAGTGGCTGCTAGCTGTACGGCTGCGAACTCTTCAGCTTCGTCCCTAGTAGAAATTTTGGACGGGAAAATACGAGGGCCTTAAGAGGAATGTCTGATTTTCTATCAGGTCCTCATCAAGTTTCGTTACGGTTTTCCCTTTTGTGCTCGATTTCATGGAAATCTCATCCGGACCCAATTGCACTCTTGCGTTATAACTCTATTTGAATCCTATTAGAGAAATCAGATAAGGCCCTGGTAAGGGCGTCATAAGATTTCCCTTATTTACGGTTCCCGGATTCTAACCTGATCAGGACCTTATTGAAAATAGGGAATGCCTGATCAAATTTCTATTAGGGATAGTTTGAAAACGTTATGGAAAGGAATTGATAATCGAATAACGAAATACTTAGCTGTTAAAAGCTCAAAATCTTGAGGTACATTCTTCAAATTATGTTACCAGTTCCCAGGAATTATTTTTAGAATATAAACACCGCTAATTTATTTGATTTTATGAGTTGAAATTCCGTTTCGTTTCTATAAACGATTCGACAACTTGAGAATATTTTTTAAATTTGTAACAGAGATAAAACGGTTCGCATTTTTCGTTGAATTTAACTTGAAAAATAATGAAAAATCATTGATACTTAACAATTAATAGAAAAAAATATGAAATTTTCAAAAGTTACGCATGAAATTTGTCAAAGAAAATAACAAGATTTCTAAATTTTGTGTAAGCGTATGCGGAATGAAATGGACCTTCTTTTCACAAAAAGGGACGTGGGGTTTATTTCATAAATTCTATAAAATTCAGTAGCGATTCATCACTATATCCGAGCGAAGCGAGTTTTGTAGCTATTTGAAGTACAGAGAGACGAGCGTAACGAGAACCATTCATATCAAGAAGATTAAATGAAATTGCGAGCGGAGCGAACTCTATTTGTTGTACCAAGACGTGAATAACACATAAGACGTGCATAACAACTCACATCAAATTTTGTAGCCAAGAAAACCAAACTTTGATGCAGTTGAGAAATATTTCCGCAATCTCGACATCATTGGTGCCCAGGAAAAAATGAGTAGATTTGGTCAGATCTGAACAAATCCATCTAGACCTAAAAGAAAGGACAATATTTGCTTATAGAAATCCAACGAGGTGTATCAAGGTTTAATCAGGTTTGATGATTCTTCTCCCGGATGCTATACAGAAGAATTAAGAAGTTGCATGTATAAAAACAATAATTCTTCTGTTGGTGACGTCCCGATGATAGTTCTTGTTCCCGATATTTCCATGATAGTTGTATTGAGTGAAATAGACCGGAAGTTCACTGTTCTGCACATTACCTATACTAATGTGAAACTTGATGAAACTTGATAATGTTGAAGTAGAGAGTTCAAGAAGCGACCTACTCTTTGTTCTGTCGCAATTCGAATGATAGAAGAGAAGCAATGGCACTCTCGTACTTCTAACTGCATTCATAGAGAATTAATGTTGTTAATTGTTGATTTCAATTACAAATATTGTAATACTTATCTTTTGTGACGAATATTCATGAATTTTCATATTCAGAATGTATTGGAAATGATGAATAGATATCAGCATTGTACAGCATATGGACGAGAATCTAGAAAAAAAAGTTTATGTTATTTAATAAATTTCCCTTCCTCTAAGAAAGAAAAAATTCCTAGTAAAAATCACAGCAAAGTCCAGTTGTGCTAGAGCGGCAAATTTTTTTGAATCACACAGCAAACTATTTACTATCACAACAATCTTGTCAGCTACGACAGCGATTGTTTAGCTGTGGGAGCAAAAAATGTTGGCGGCTCCAGCAAAATTTATTTTCTATTTCATATCTGATGTTGACAATTTTGCTGGCCCGGTAAAAGATTTGCTGTTTTAGTTCATCATGTTGCTCTCTCGGCAATCGAATTAGTTGTATGGTAGTGAATTTTTAGCAAGGTTTTCGCAGAATAGGAAAAAAAGATGTACTGTTCTGTGTATAATACCTCGATTTGCCGCGTCAGCAAATTCTTTTTCCTTTGCGTTTGTTTTTCAGGAAGACCAGTTTTTCTTTTCTCCGTGCAGTTTTTCAAATAAGAAGTCGAGAATTTTAAATACCAAGGCATGATCTTGTTTGAAGAATTTAATTGAATCGATTGATTCTCATTAATTCCGATGCAGAAAATCGATTTAAACCCATTAAAACCCATTCATTCCCATCCATGTCGCTGAAGTTTGAATCGTTTATTGAAACGAAGAAGTAATCGAACAACGAAATACTCAATTATTAACGACCCGAACTTTTGCATTACTTTTTTGAGACGGTGTTTTCAGTTCCAAAGCGTTAATTTGAAGAGTTAAATAACGATCATTCATTAGATTTTGTGAGTGAAAATTTTCGTTTCGTTTCTGTGAACGATTCAAACTTCAGCAACATTTCCATCGGTTTTCTGCATCGGAATCAATGAAAATCAATCGGTTCAATGAAATTCTTCAAGCAGGGAAGCTCATTCCACCACTTTCCTCGATATGTTTATGAGAATTCGTTGGAACACCCATCCAAACGTAGGCCAGATATTGCGTGATGAGACTAGATGGGTGCACGCTAGTCTTGCTAGTTGACATTTAGACTCATAGATGCAATCATAGCTGTGTTCCATTGAATTCCCAGTAAAAATCCTCACTTTGGAAGATACAAAGTATGAAATTCAAATCCCAAAAAGTTCTTGATAATAACAATCTTTACGCAGTATATCCTTTCTCTCCAGTTCTATAGGCAAACATTTTCTGCTGCCACAGCTGAAAAATTGCTGTCGTAGCTAACAATATTACTGTAATAACAAATAGTTTGTTGTCATTGCAAAAGGTTCACTGTTCCGCAAAAGAATTCCTTCTTCCTCCGTGTGTGCATGGATAAACCCTGTATCTTTTCGATGAATTATATATTTCTTCCCGGAACGACTAAACATCGCGAACTATTAGTTTGTCTTGAAAATTATATTGTGATGTACTTTATGTATGCAAATCTATGTTCAATTCGGTGACCTCAAGTTGGCACCCTTCCCGTCTCAGCGTAAATCCAACTGGAAGTGAGATAATCTAAATTTCCTTTTATACTTAGATTTCTCGTTAGTTTTGAATTTCTGAATAAGTTGTCTCACTACTCTTCAAATGCCACCCGTAATCTCACTGTGGATTCTCTCCCACTTTCTGTACACTTCTCTTTGTACACCGGACAGCAAACGGTGTTTTTTTAAATTCACCAAAAAGCCTGAATTTTATCAGTGATTGAGAATAAATTTCTCAACACAACTGACAAAACCACTATGATTATCTTTGCGGCTTGTTTATAAATCTGCACTTATTGACCCTAATAATCAATAGTAGGTACTGTAATCCCAACATAAAACAGGTGAGAAATCTTGAGAATAATGTAGATGAACGTTGTGGTTCGTGGAAGAAATCTTCGAAAACATCAGTCACAAATTTTGAATCTGGATTTTTAGATCCTGAATATTTATGTTAATAATTGGGACGGTGGAAAATTGAACAGCAGAAGACTTGATTGAATTCCGTTTGTACCTTTTGAGTATTTTGCAACAATGAACCGGTTCTGTGAGAACTTATCTTTAGAATACATTCTATTTCAGTATTCTGAAGTACGCTAATCCTCAACGTACGAGCGCAGGTCACTGGTGACTTCGAATTCTCTATTATGTTGCATGTTCTGCCAAACATTTTCGCAAATAATATATCTGATCCAATTTCCCGATTCACATGATATTCGAGTCTTGAAATAGAACGTTGAAATATCAATGAACATGGGACGTAAATTGTACAGGAGAGAATGGAAAGGGACGGCACAATTCAAATATTCTGAACATCTCGAGTGGAAAAATTGTCCAAGTTACATGTAATTTATATACAATTCATGTATAATTCAATATGGTTTATATTATAGATTATACATGATTTTGAAAATTTTTTCACCAAATATCATAAATCATTTTACCGGTTTTGAGTACTGCTTCTGTCGCACGCAGATGTTATGTTGGAAATAACAATCTATTTCACAAACTGCACAACGTGTTTCTAAGAAGTTCTTCAAATGAAGTTGAAATTAGCAACCGGAACCCTCAGGAAAGTTTTCCTCGTCTATGCAAAATCTCTTTATTCTTTACCCTACCTTTTTCCTTAAAACATGTTTAAATATTCGACAGCTAGGAAATTATAAATAAAAATTCGAGTGCGCCAGCTAAATTTCATTTGTTACAACTAAATTTTTTATTCCCATTGAGGAAACCATTTTATTCATATTTCAGACAGCTAGACTTTTATTTACCCTAACTAGAGTTTAGCTGCGGCAACTAACATTTAGTCGTCCCAACTAGGTCCCTTTCTCTCAGTGTGGAAAATAATATGGAGAGTTCGCAAGTTTATGGAAATGGACAGGGAAAACTTTTCTAACAGTCAATTGGTGTCTAGCACAAAAAAGCATATTATGAAGAATTAAAGCAGCCAAAACAAATAGTAGTCAACTGCTAAATGGACAGAGGCATGCACACGAATGAATATAGAATGAAGTTGAAACTAGCGGTCGATTGTTGTAGCTTTTGACTAAACTTAATTCGAATATTCTTTATGTCAGGAATTAATTGAATGGGTTTCAACTATACGGCTTGGCTATTTGAATATTTAATACAATGCTTTCATCAAAAATGAAAATCATCGACTGCTAGCTGTTAGCCGTAGCTAATTTCAGCTACGAACAACGAGCAGCGAGCAGCGAACATAAATATAGCGCCTAAAAAACTCTTAATCACGGTATTAGTTTCATGGAATTTGTCACAAAATGTTCTCATTGTACAAATATGTACCATAAAACGGGGTTACTTTGACAGACTTGGATCGGTTTATAAAGCCGTTATAACGGCGCACCAAAGTACGTTTCAAATGCACTGTAAAAAGTGAATGTGCAGTTTTCACCAAAATTTTGTGGCAGCAAAAATCGTCCATGTGGGATGAATTCATTTCTCCTTGTTCTGGGGCAATTTCCCTCCATTTGGAGAAAAATTCCCCCTAAAAAGAAGAAATTTTCTTCCAAAATGGAGGAGAATCCCTCCAAATTATAAGGGAAATAAACTTCCCTCACATGAGGGATTTTTGCTGCCACCAAATTTGGGGAAAAACTCTACTCACTCGTTTGAACCATATTTCGGTGCACCGTTGAAACGATCCAAGGCTGTCAAAGTTACTCTTCAAATCCAAAGTAACTTCATTTCATGATATTTCATTTGGGATTGAGTTCATTTACATTCGAATCGAGATTTAACCGCAGTTTGGACACCACAATGAAATGCGACTCATTCTTCAGGTTGTCTCAAAATTCCAAATACATATGTACACGGAGAGAAATTTGTAGTTAAATTTACTATGTTATCATTGTTTCCGAGGAACAGACTGAACTATGACGGGTTGCCCCATAAAACATAGTAAATATGATCAGCATTCTATTGTTGTACCATAGTAAAAATATGCCCTTCATAGTAAAATCCGACAGAATTCAGTCTGTTCCTCGGGAACAATAATAACATAGTAAATTTAACTACAAATTTCTCTCCGTGGATAATTTTTTCATTGCAAATCAATTCCAATGGTATGTGCAGTGTTTCAGCACGAAAACTGACTCACTCAATAATCCTATAACATTGGAAACTTGCAAGTTCATAACCGCACCTACAAAAGTCTACCATTTATCTTCATTTTGACCTAAATCTATCCGCAGTGGCTATTCCTGCACCTCACTTTCTCAAGATCAAATCTATCAATATTATACTTCCATCATTCCTACGGTATCCCCAATAGTTTGTTAATCTAAAAGCAATACTGATAATACAAATCACCAATCCCTTCTGTGAAGAAAATCATTATTTTTGGAAGTATAATCTTCTCATTCGTAATGAAAATATATGTTTCCACCATTTTGTATTTTCTCCCATGCATACAATTATGAAGAAATTTCAGCTCACATTAGTTTTATCAAGGCGGTATGTAGTTAAAATATATTCGAGATCATCAAAGAGATCTTAGTTCGAGATTTGAATCCCACTCTGATGGATTTCAATGGAAGGAGCAAATATGTTTGCCCGACTAGAAATCAAGATCAGATCGACTCGATATTTCATAATCAGCTGAGAAGGTTGAACGAAATCAGGTGTTGTCCTCAAAGATCTAATTGGGTTGAATTAGGGTAACATTAGGGGGATAAATTTCTTTGATACAAATCATTTTTCATTATACATTATTCTGATGTGTTACGAATAGTGTTTGAATTTAACTTTTCTTATCGAGTCTCTTCAAGAACTTCGAAAATTCTGCACCGTTCTAACGATGATGGGATATTTCATACACTGCACTGAGAGAATTTTATTTAAAAAATTACCATGAAATTCCAGGGATCAAGGGACAAGTGGACATTCTTTTTGTAAATACTACTGTGCATTCTGTAAAACTTGTAGAAAATATCAGTCTCAACTGTTTAGAAATTCACTCATTTTTACAAGCTGCACAGGGATTTTTGAAGGATTTTTACTTGTCCTTCGATTACTGATATTTCAGGGTCATTTTTAGAACACAATTCTTTCTGTGTGGAGATGACATATGCTGGAATGCATATTGCTACATTTGATATCAAGAGTTGGAAGAATTATTGATCATCAAAATAAAAGAAATTCGTAAATTTCACACACAAAATTTAGAAGCAATCAACACATACTTTTGTGTCTTAAATTCACAACAGATTTTATGAGATTCAAACGAATTTTTGTATGAAAACTATTTCAAAATAATATTGTGTTTGAATTTCCATAAAAGTGTATACGATTTTTCATGCTATTTCCTTCAGAAATTGAAATCATCCACGTTTATGATTGGGAATAATGTTAATAAAATAACCAAATAATGTTGGCTAATGAACTGCACTGAAAAATGTTGGAACTAATAACTTTTTGGTACAAAAAACTTTAGATTTATTCATATTCACATGTTTGTATATGTATAATAACTCTCTTGATTCACTTCTTTCGTGTCTTACTTATAAATTAATATTCCAACATACGTCTCCAAAAGATAATTTTTATGATTGACAAAATATTGAGTCACTATCCCGAATCTGCGAGTCTTGTCATCAATTTTCCTCCAATTTATACATTTATTAATTCTTTCATACCCATACCGAGTGAGAGAGAGAGAGACGCCGGATCTCACCGAAGGAATGTCGTGAAATCGATGTGGCCTGATGGTGGTTCTCCCGTTCATCAGTCCTAGGGTCGGTCGTCGTTGCAAATCCCAACCGAGTCCCAGAATAGTTGTTCTTGTCGGCTTCTCATTATGACACAGCGGCCCATATGCCCATAGAGGATGATAATAAATTTATTAATGTGTCCAAATCACCCAGGTAGCACAAGCACGTTCTGAGAATGTTCTAAGAATACCCACGTAACCAAAAACGCTTTTGAAATGCATTTTACCAAAGCATTTGAAATATATTTTCAATGCATTCATTTAATGTATTCAAATGCATTTCAAATTCTTTTAATAAGATCGTCAAATAGGACTATTATGGGACGCTTAAAATGCATAGTGAATACACCTATAAATGCATTTCAAAACTATCAATTATAACATTGGATTCATATACCATATGCATTGAAAATTGACTTTAAATGCATGGGAAATACTCTTTTGAAGCTTAAAACTGATTCTATAAAAGTATTAATTTTGCAATTAGATTAACAAAATTTACATTCATCAAAACCACTCGATTTATACTTGGAATGCATTTTTTGGGTTTGTAATACCTCGTGAATTGATCTAGAAGAGCATTAAGTTTGTTTTTCGAATATTATTGAGAAAAAGTTTGGAAATTTCACTTGGGATATTTTTCGAACTATGAGAACTGTTGTATCCAATTTTTTCTTAGAAATTTATAAACAATCTTTTTGATACCTCAGAAATTTTGTCTGTCTACATATGGTTGATGATAGAAAACCGAATTACATTTATTCCACATGCTGTAGAACAATCTTCAAAGATAAATAATGATTTTGATGCCATGAAGTGCAATTTATATGAAATATTTTTCAAACCATCCAGGATGTATTTTACTTACAAATCTTGATTAAAGCCCCATCAAGTGGTTGATTTCAAATTTCTATTTGTTTGAATACATCAATAATATTTTCTTCCCAAATTCATTTGAAGTATTATGATGATAATATCAAATTAAAAAAAAACATTTTAAATGTATTTTATTCACATTCTGATGAATACATTTTCACAAAAGTTTTCAAAATATATATTTCAAAAAGTATTTCAAAAAAACCTTTTCTCAACAATACTTTTGAAATGCATTTGAAATCTTTTACGAAAAATCCTTTATTCCAAAAACGATTTTAAATTCATCCGATGCATTTAAAATACATTTTAAAAGTGTTTTTGGTTACGTGGGTATACGTTGATGATATTCGAATATTCTATGGAGATTCTTATTACGTGCGAATATATTCCATGCACATTCTCAAAATGTTTGAATGAGACTGTTTCAAATATTCTCAGAATATTATACCACGAATATTGTGGGTATATTACAAGAAAATGCTGTCAAAATAGAAATTCCTGCTAATATAACTTCTGTATATAACCGAAAACTAATTCACAATCAATTTTTTCACTCATTAAACATCTGTAATCATGGATTCTTAGCAATATTATGGATTCACATAGATGCGTGAGATACTTAATGATCGCAACAAGCAATCATGATATATACGATATTTCTTAATATTTTATTACACTTTTGATGATTATTTTTCACGCATGACGCTCTTAAAACATTCGGGATATTAAAATGCACATTTATAAATTTCTCATTCCCCAGATACAAATTGAAATAATATATTATCCAAGGGTCTGTCGCCTGTCAACAACATTATCCGCCATTACTGAATTCATTAAGATGCTTGCGCATGCGCTGCTCATCAATCTACCTACAAACTTTGTACGCATATTGTACGAACGTTCCTAGAATATTCGAAACAGTCCCATTCAAATGTTCTAAGAATCTTCTATGAATATTTACGAAGCTTCTACGCTCTTTGTAAGAATATTCGATACAGTACGTTTTACGGATGTTGTGAGAATATTCTCAGAATATTCTGTGTTACATGGGCACACACGTGAGGTCAACATCGACTCCAATTCCCAAGTAGCACCAGAATATACTATGAATGTTCTTCGAATATTCGAAATATGTTCTATGCACATAGGTGCTATGAATATTCATCGAACGTATGTAATCGAATATACGACGGCACGTTAATTGCACGTCGATTGAATGAATATCGTACATTTCGAATGTACTATGTACGTTCTAAATATATTTGAAACAGTCTCATTCGAACATTCCATGAACGTTTATTATATGTTCTTCGTATCTCATTCGTACATTCTACGAACGTTTCTATTTTGTATATACTTTGATATTCTGTTGCTGCTTGGGTTATATTTGTCTCTTCATATTGAAAAGAAAACTCGCGAGCTTGTGTACATGCGTTCAGTACAAATATTTGAGATCTATGCTGAGGTTCACGCGTCTTGTGCCTCTTATCAATTTTTCCAAAAATCACTTACTCCTGTACCCCTTCTCTTGTGTATTAAAATTAATACAAATATTCTTCACAGTGTACATTGAATGAAGCTCGCATCTATGTTATATAATTTGAGTAGAGCACGTCTCGTCCGTATTTTTGTGAATTACACGACGTTCGCTTGGCTCGCACTTTTATCAATCCCAACCAGAAATTTACAACAGGCGCAGTACTGCACCAGTACTAGCCAAGACTGGCAGGGTACTGGCATTTGTCTGGAATGATAACGCTTTTCAGTACTGGGGATTGAGTACTGATGCCATTATTCGCAATCAGTGCAGGACCAGTACTGGGTCAGTACCTGGCCGGTATTAAGTTCTCAGTACTGGTTTATCAGTACAGGCATATTACTGTATTTTTATGTATCCCGTACGTGTTGACCAAGTGTTGGAGACCCAATACTGGCACTGTACTGCACCTGTTGTCAACATTGGCATATTACGGATTTTTCTGATTGGGATGTCACGATGCAAGCTTCGCTCGTAATTCGTGATGAATTGCACTCCGATTACGATGGGGCAACTGAAACTTAGTTGACCCAGCTAAGTTTTAGCTGGAGTAAATAAGAGTCCAGTTGTCTGAAGTATGAATACAACAATTGATTGAAAGAAAATAAACAATTTACATTGTAAAAAACGATTGGAATTTTTCTATACGCAGCTGGAAACCTGGAAAATTCCTATCATGGGGGGAGAAATTAATTTCCGGGCCATTTATATGAAATTTCTCATAAATTCAACTGAAAATTCCGAATTTCATGAGATTTTTACCATCATTTTCCAATAAATTTTCGGTGAAATACGGGAGATTCCTAACTTGTGTATGTGTTAATTGCTTCCAAAAATTTACATGAAATTTCCAATAAAAATTTTTTTACAGCGTAGCTCTGACAACTAATATCCATTTGGTTCAACTGAATTTTATTTAGAGCACGGAAAAAAGCTCGCTGTGACGGTGGAATCTCCGTTTTGCTGGAGCAGCAAATTTTTTGTAATGATGGGAAATTATTTGCTATTAACAACAATCCTGTTAGCTAGGATAGCGAGTTTTCAGCTATGGCAGAGAAAACCTTCACTCCTGCAGCAAAATTTGTTTGATAGTCTATATATAATGCTAAAAATCTTACTGGTGCAGCAAAAAGTTTGTTGTTTCAGCTAATCACATTGCTCTCTCAGCAATTTTGTTAGTTGTGGTGGCGGCTTTTTAGGTAGTTTAGCAAGAAGATTTGTTATTCCATATATAATACCTTAATTTGCTGCGTCAATAAATTTTTTTTCTCCGTGAGTAACTCAATTTCCTATTTGTTTGTTACTTACCCCTTCATCGAAGTGGTCGATCTTGGCCCGTTAATTCTCCTGGGGGGGAAAAGCCACGTTGAAAACAACGTCGAAAACTTGGTTCAAAACAACGTTGAGAAAAACGTGGTTTTTTACGTCGTTGTCACGTATCACGGAATGCGTTTCATAATAGAATCTTCTTAATAGACCCTACTTTCATAACCGTGCTTGGGAAATTGTGGGGAAACTACGTGGTAAACAACGTTAAAAACTACATTGTTTTCAAAGTTGTTTATTGCTTTTCCGAAGGGGAACCATCTTACCATGGTAAACAACGTTGTTTTCAACGTAGTTTCCCATCTTATTTTTAACGTTGTTTTTCCCCCCGAGCCAACACATCAATATTATTGTTTCCATAACAAACTCAAAACAATTATGCACGTTTCTCTACCACACGCGAGTGAAGTACGTTACATTAAGATTACAAACTCGTGAGTGCCGTTTAAATAGAAAAAAGTTCCAACACAGCGAGCGCTGTCTGGATTTTGTAGACATCATGAACCCTAAAAGATCGTTGATTCAACAAAATCTGAATATTTTAATCAGAAAAAAAGTCGTTTTTTGTGATTTTTTAAAGATATTCAATGAAAACATATGTTGATGAAACTTTGGATATTTGTCTTATAGACGTTGAACTATGAAAAAAAATTTTTTAGTTGGTAAAAAACAAAAAATAGCGCCGGTACAATCCATGGCCGAAAAGGAAGTTTTTTCACTACGTGCAGCCTACAGGTCCATAGCCGTCGATCTGAAAAAAATAAAAAACGGGATTTCATAGCTAACACATGTAGTTGCTATTTGACGAGGCCTGATTTTTGAAAAAGTGGGAAAAAAATGGTGCGCGGTTAAACGCAAAAAACCGTATTTTTCGAAAAAATTACGTCTTTAATGTCGAATAAAATTTGTGTGAAGCAATTTTTTGAGAATGAAGCTTCGTCATATCGAAGAGAATTTAATTGTTCAGATGTGTGCAAAGTTCTTCAGGTCAATCGGTCGGATAGATTTTCCTGAATCCTGCACGTCAATTTCAAAAATGCTGTTCCGAGATAAACGCCATTGAAGTTTGGAGTTATGAAAACTGCTACATAAAAGTTATTTCTCACCAATCAGCGATGCCAGGTCCATACAATAGCGCTTCAGTTCTCTCGTACAACTCATTTTGCTCCGATAAAAGACTCCTCCGTGGTGTACAAGCCTCTTTGGTTCTAAAAAGGCTGCGGCGCTGCTGCCGCTTCCTACGCATCACATCCTGCTTTCCGGCGGAGTGATAGCATGTGGACCCAATTTTGATGTTTGAATCGTTCATAATTCGAAGGATCGATGAGTATCCTTCATTCAACATGACATCAGGCACATAAGCTGCTATTTCGACTACTTTGAAGCCACAGTGAAGGTGTTTAGGAGCTAGACGCCAAACTGTGGAGTTGAAGCTGTGTGTGGCCACCTAAACATCTCTCCAGCAAATCTGTTCTCGTTAAATCTTCATCAATCGGCAAAATGTGTTCTTGCACGTCAGGGTGAATGATGGAGGGTGCTTTATTGTTGTTGGATTGTCACCTCAAGCTTCGGCTCTATTCCACTTACACCAGCTCTCAGGCCCTGTCGTCTTATAACCGTTGTAACTTTCGTAATTTTTCGAATTCCACTTTGAAATTCCGGGAATATATTCTTGGATAGTTGTAGAATAGATTTCAAGAATAAAAAAAATGTCGATTTTCTCAAACCGTAAAAGGTATGTCCCCCTTAAATCATTTTCGAATATTCTGATCATATGCAATAATCTCGCACGGTTGGAAAAAAAGAGACTGAAAACATCACGATCACTGCAAATCACATCTCAGTATCTCAACAATATCATGCTATTCTTGAATCTCATACGAATGATACGTTGCGACGTTATGTTCTCTACCTCCTTAATTACCACCATAATGACTTGTTAGCACAGTTCCTCTCCTACATTCATATCAAGGGATTATTCTTCCTAATGATCTCCATTTGTACGTGTCATCACGGGTTTTGATGTTCACTCGTTCATCTCTGAACCGATATGCTTACTCGCTTGAATAATAATTTCTTGTAGCAGGTACATTTGAAAATTTCTCTCTTCGTTTTTCAACATCCCTTCCCTGATAAAATAATACATCTGATCGATAGAAAAATATCTAGATCAGATTCAATGTACAGATACGAAACATAGATCCACGAGATTTAGGTTTTTTAAGATTCCAAAAAAAAACAGGAAGATATCGGAAATAGCATAGACATCGTTTAATTTCAAACACAATCCTTTCTGTAGTCATGAGAACAAGAGTCTGTGTTGAATGTTCAATGAAATTAATTGAATGGGAAGCTACATAAAATTTCTGCGATAAACACAGAATTTTGGCACAATGAGAGTTGGAAACACGATGAAAGATAGAGTCGTGTTTCTCTTGGCGATATTCTTCGTTCTATGAGTCGTGTTGATTAATGATCAAAGTGCTGCCATCGCGATGACGAATTTGCCGTGCGTGTGAACACATTCATGTGATCTCGTATATTATTATCAGAATCGCACTAGACGCCAAAATTCACAGGCTCGCTTCACGTGCGGACGCTGTATCGGAAAGAATATGATTATGTTGAAGTGAGAAGCGCCGCGTTTAGTGAGAAGTGTTCTTTATTCTTGGTTGAATCAACATTATTTGATCATGAAAGTGTTCAAAAATTCATACATTGTATCGACATTTCACCTAAATCAATCATGTTCGGACGAAACTTCTATTAGATGTCATGGAAGCTCCTTCCGATTACGTAATTGAGAAGAGATGATTGAAATTTCAGTTACACGTATGCGTAAATCACGTTTCAATGTATAATAAATCTTTTCTTGTTCAAATTTTATTGCTTCTATGTACAATACAATTTAAAAGTACTTTGCCGGAAGTATAAAATTTCATAGATCGTAAAAGCTGACCGGGAGTTGTCCGGGTGTTCTTTTATTCGTTACCGCTACGATCCTGAAAATGACAGTTAATAGACGTCCCCTCGTAATCATAAAATGTATGAATTTATTTATCGTTCCTCTTTCAGGTGATTTCTTCTTATCCATGCTATGATCAACCGATTACTGTGTCAGAGGTCTCTCAGTAACATTAGACGATCTTTGACTTGGAAAAAACTTTCCAAATATGTCAGGGTTCTGAAACATTGTCTGCATTTGAAAGGTGCAATTACAGAAATCGGAAACTAGCAGCGAACTGTTGTAACTGTGAATCAAACTTTATTTCCAAATATTTCACATCAAAATTTGAGAGGGAGGTTGCATGAGATATATGTTATACTTACCGTAGTTCAGCTGTAAATATTGATCATATGAGATGTTTTTTACTACCCTAAAATGTTACAGATTTTCATATATATTTCTTTTTCACAGAATTCCATTTATATTTTCATAAAATTTCCAACTCATGTTGACAAAAAACAAATGAATGTACTAAATAATATAGGCTCACTGAAATTCCTCAACAGCACATTCACCGACTTCCACGTCGTATCCCCGTGGACTCTACGTGGATTCCACGCGGAGGCAACGTAGAGGCAACGTAGAGATGTCCGGTGCTGTACGGGCTCTGAATTATAATAAAAGTTTTGGTCAAATAAATTTTCACAAAACTCCGTTTCAGTGGGGTTGGTTCCTGGAAGAGTATTTTAAAGGGGTGCAATTTAATATTACTCATCAAATTCATTGCATTTATCGCAATCATTAATCGCATTTGATGCTTACTTTGGTTTCAATAAGTTTCCTTGGAATTGCATATACTTTACGCGCTACACATTGGAAAGGAAAAGAAAATTAGAATTCAACGTCTCCCTTGAATAGCAATCTGAAACCCTCATTTATTCACGAAGACATGCGGCAGATTTAATGTGAGTTAATGGGATTAGATTATTAAAATTACCAAATCAAGAAATATCCGGGTAGAAACTTTCTCCATTGAAAATTTGGTCATCCAAGGCTTTTTCTGAGCTTAGAACACTCCGACTTGGATCCGAACAGGGCGTTGAATAGGCAGATTTTCATTTTTACCCGTTTTCAGATGAGGGTACATCTTCGCACACGGAACAAAAGAGGTTATCAATATTTGGAGCAATGATTGACAGGTTGACAATTTAGGGAAGAAAATACCCCTGAAGAATGGATTAAAAGTTGATAGTTTCACGATGGAAGATAAAAATCAAACGATTAACATATCTCGTATTTTCACTATGAATTTTCGATGGATTTACTACAAATATTCTTCGGCGATCTTCTTTTTCCCTAAATTGATGGTCGTTCTTCTGAATATTAATGAGGTGAACGCCCCCATTTATGAACTCTTCAGCTCCATTAGCGAACAATCGTTTATTTTATCAGGAGAACGGCGGATGGTATGGCCCTCTTGAGGGAAAACTGAAATAAAATCACTCCAGAGTGGAAGAATGTCGCTAAGTGTGGGATACCACTTTTTGGAGTATTTTTCTCACATATATCCTGAAGAAAAAATGTTCATTAGTGAAATAAAAGATCAGCAACAATTTTAGCTTATAGAAGAATTTATGAAAAATTTTTCGGTGTCGGGTGGTATGGCCCACCATTCAAAAACCGGTGAATTGAAACGAGAAGATATTTTTCAACACAAAATTATATGTTTTGAACATTGAATATGGCTTTTTCAACGCTTGCTTAGACTGTGGACTAGATAATTTACGTTTATCGCAATAATAATATAATTTGTCCATAATATGGACCATACCATCCAAATCTAACCCATTAGAACCCATGGTGAAACTATGGGAGATATGGTCACCGATGAAATCTTGGCATAGCATCGAGAAACTTATTTTCCATGTGAAACGCATGCATAAAAACATTGTTCATAAATAAATTGTTTGAACAATTTTTTCAAAAATAAGTGTTCGATAAAACTAATCCCACCAATCGATTCTAAGAGAAAAAATACATAGAAAACATGTACCCTGAATCGACATTGCGATTGTTCGTTATAAAAAAATAAAACACGGATTAATTTATTTCTTTTTTTTTATAACAATGAACGATCGCAATGTGGATGCACTGACAGTAAAACGACCTGGTCGAAACATTCGTGTTCGCAACAACTTGAAATCTGGTTCGATTCACCAGGAAATGTGATTGTGATGTCCAGAAAAAGTGGTTGAAGCCAAAATTAAATACATATTCTGGTTATCACACCAAGACAAAAATCTGGTCTTTCTAACCTAAAAAATGTAGTTAATTCTTACTTCAACCACTTTTTTTGGACCTCACCATCACATTTCCTGGCAAATCGAACCAAATTTCAAATTATTGCGACCACGAATGTTTCAACCACGTCGTTTTTCTGTCAGTGTGTGGACAATTTTTTGACCAATTTTTTTATACCCATTTCTCACTTCACTTGGCATAGCATGGGTTTGCCAAGATTCCATCGGCGACCGAGACCATGTCCCTCATTATTCCAGCATGAGCTCTAATGGGTTAATGTGGGTCATACCACCCGATCGAGATTTTTGACAAAAAAAATAGTTCACATTACTGCTTAAAACTCATGAGAGTGTTCTATATATATAGAGGGGGGAGGGGGGTTAATACTAGCATGACACATTATTTTATGAGCTGAACTACTTCAGTACAGAACGTCTCAAAGTTTTACCGACACAGTACACCAAGGACAAGTAAATAGAAAAAGTTAGATCTCTCTTAACACACTGTATTGACAACAATGAAGTTTCCGCACATGATAGACAGAAACAATCTCTCCGTGTCCAAAAGTGTGTATTGCTGCCACCATTGAACTCCATAACATACTGGAATGAGCACTCCCCACATATTCTATAGTTGAGGCTGGTCAGCCACATACTATTGTGAAAAGATTTCTTCTCTCTCGAACCTCTACCTTTTATTCTCCTCATCTTTATCTGATTCTCTTCCCCTTATTCTCCTTATCTTTGTTTGGCATGTAAGGCTCGATCTTCTCTCTCTGACCGCGATAATCTGGGGAGTAATCATTCCAGCATATTATAGAGTTCAATGGCTGCCACCCAGCGTCAGATCCTGGCAACACGTGGTGGGCCATACCACCCGCCGTTCCCCTATATTTTCCCCATGACATATTATTCTGCATTCATTTACATACCAGTGGTTCAATTAGTATCTAGTCAGTCATGCTTGGATGAGATTGAAGCACTGAATGAAAAGAACTATAAATCGAAAACCAAAAGGGTCGTGTTCATAAATAGGGTCATCTACCTTAAATGTTTTTTAAATATTGATCACTTTTGCCTTTCCGTGCATTCAAATGAACAAATCACAACCGCACGATTCTGCAACTATCCAATTGCGAGCATAGTTTTTCATATCAAGCTTGATTTTCCAAGCATTCGTGAATTCAAATTATTGAAGATAAAATCACAAAAATCTTTCCCTCAAATTGGATTGGATTTTTACGAATTCATTATTCATCGTACATTCTCAATGTTCCGAGTAATCGTATCAGATCTACAAGAAATGTAGCTGTCTCAGTGGTGGAACATAGTAGCACGGAAGATAACTATAGCTTCCATGGTAGAATTTCATCACACTTGATCGTTTCATCGCTGAGAATTTCACAATTTCAATTCCATCCCGAAAAACTACTGACTGAATTGTCATTTTCATTTAGAATCTTTCAACATGAGGTTCGTTATTTCTATCATTCAATCTTTTCACCTACAAATTGCTTCCAAAATTGAGATGAGAAATTAATTCACAATTTGCACAGAAAAAATTATATGATTACCATACAAAGTATATCGTGATATTATTTTATAACTTCACCTCAATCGCTTGAGAATATCCTTATTCATGAAGAAAATTTTTGGGAGCGAGGAGAATTTATTTTCAGAAGTTCCTAGATCAAACGAAAATGTTATCAAATGATTCTTGTTCCATATTATATCGCTTGAATAATTTTCTCTTTGTATACTTTTCGTGTCAATGATCACATTCTCGAGTTCATGAAAAATATTTTTTTACATTCAACTTATCCATTCACTCGAGCACAAGGAGGTTCTAAAAGAACGAGTGCGATCGTTGAGTAGGGATCGAGCATGGTCCTGTATGTGAAAATGTATGATATAAATCGATGATGTGTCGGGGTGAATTTTATCCCCGATGTGAAACACGGTGATTAAATAGATGGTTGAAGAATACAGCGTGATTCAGTATCCACGAACCCTACTGCATATTCACGACTGAAATAAAGCAACTACTTCATGCTGCAAAATTCTATTTTCCACGTCTAAATACCATATCAAAATCATTTTGCTTTGGTACTGGGCCAATGTTGAGTTCCATACGTGGACGATTTTTCATCGACATTCACTGGATCTGTGCAGAAAAAAATTGACTGTGTAAAAATTACATGAAAAGTCTTATTGGATCTATCATGATCACCATAGCAACATCCATCCATAGTTACTCCATTTTTATTCCATTTGCATTCACGTGAGCAATTATATCCTAAATTATTGATAACAATCAATGCAGAATCGATATAGGATTTTTTCCTGGGTGCGTTACCATTCAGGAGTCGACCTTTGATAAGCCAGATAAGAGTTGACCCAGTAATGTGCCATCATTGGATCGATAGATAAACCCTGTGAATTTTGCAACAGTAATAAACTCATCAATTTCTTCAAAATTCGCTGAAAAGCGTTTATTCTTGGCTCTTGAAAAAAACCCAACAATCCATTAGTTGAAGTTTTTTTTGGTTTTTCCAATAGCATTGTTATTGATTCATCATCGGGTCACCCTCGACGTTATTCCCACATGAAAGGAAATGAACAAGTTTGTATATATAGGTATATATATATTTTATCAGGAAGTTGGATGGATGTGATGCGATACTACAAGCGACCCAGAGCGAGTTCGACGTAATTTTGTTCGGTATGTATTTATATGTGCGCGCAAGGTCACCGACCCAGGCCCTCGTCCGAATGCTACTTTCGATGCCAAAGCTAGAAGAGTGATTCGTCTCCGTGTACATGAAGAGAAAAGTCACTCTTAGAATCTAAATTCTGCTCGAAAAGTAACATCATCGTATGGATAAAATGGGATTCTAAAACTACACAGTGGCGTCACTTGTCCATGTCCTATTCTCAGTGACACGACGGTGATTGCGTATTCAAAAGGTATTATATGCAAACGCGCAAACTCTCCTCATCCTCACACGCATTCTTCAGTTTTCAAATAAATTTATTATCTCATTTCCAATTCATATAAATGCTTCATCCTTCACTCGTCGTTGCACGACTCCGTTCGTGAACTTTCTGTCAAATGACGATGACTTTTATGCTTCAACGGCAACGGCGTGGAGTTAAATGAAAAAAGAATCATTCATCAATTTATCTGATTGTTTGAAAGCTGAAAATAGGTTTTATCCTGTAAATGAGATTATCATAGCTAGCATCAGAAGTTTAATTATTGTGTTTTTAATTAGAACGACATAAATGAAAAACGAATACGAGTTATGATGATGTTATGTGGATGAGGGATAAATTATTTCGCAACGAAAGGTCACGATGTTTGCTGTTGCTTATTCTTCAGAATGCAAAACGTTCATTTGAATATCGGACCATCAAAAATATAGGTTTGCTCGAATTGATGGCTTCTTTTGTGTTTTTAACAGACTTTCAGCAGTTATGGCAGTAGCTGAGATTGAGGAATTATAATTTGCAGTCTTTTTGTGAAACGGAATAATGAAATTTTGAAACGTCTTCACTTTATAACACTACCACATAATTTTCGCATGAATTTGTGACCTACCGTGTATAGGAATATGCAAATGTTTCATTCGAAACATCTGTAAAATCAGAGAATACATTCCACCCTCGAGTATTATACTGAAATCAGATTACAGTGGATAACAAGCTCAACTTTGTTACATAAAGTCCGGGTATTTATCGATTTTCCAGTTGTATTTTGTTCTCTTTTATTTTAGAGAGACACAGCTTATTCCCTTCGTAATATCATTAAAGACAGTTGAAAGTGAGGGAAACAGGGAAACACATGTGAAAATGTTATGATCAGAAATGTGATGATGTAATTATATTCAATTCAAGTTAAATTGAATGAGGGATGGAAGAAATTTTATTGAGCTTTTCCTTCGCAATTGGAATTATCTCATGCACGGATAAATAAAATATGCTATTGCAATAAATCGAGGTATGACATACGGATTAGCAAAATTTTCTCTATTAGATATAAAAATAGCAAACATTTTTTGCTGACATAGTTAAAAAATTACTGTCGTAGCTGAAAAGATTGCTGTGATAGCAAATAGTTTGTTGCCATTGCACAACATTTGCCGCTCCAGCCGGAGGGACCCAACCAAATTAGTAGAGGTGGGCGAATCTTTTGTATAAAATACTTATCGAGTTTTGATAAAATTTTTATAGAATTTGATACAAATTAAACATTTTTTTTATACAAAAGATTCGCCCACCTCTACAAATTAGATTCCACTGTCACAGCGAATTTTTATTCTCCTCCATGCGAACATAAAAATTGGACTGAAACAGTAAATCAAGGTATTATCCATGGAATAATAAAATTTCTTTGCAACCCCTGTGAAAATGTCGTTATTTTAGCCAATTGCTTTGTTCTGTCAGCACCACACTTGGCTATGACTACAAATTTCTGACTCAGTTAGCGAAAAAAATGTGCTGTTCTATATTCAATACCTCGATTCAATCGGATTTGCGTTAATAATAACTGGAAGTAGAAAACAAGGAATGATTTAATAAACAAATTGTCTGTCATTATTCTGGAGGAAACGAAAGTTACCAGTGCCATCCCATATTTGAAAATTCATAAATAATTACGTATAAATTGAGGTTTCAGAGTTTTTTCATGATTCACAAAACATCTAAAGATTGAATTTGGATAATTTTAGTCAGACTGCGTTTCAATAAACTATCCAATACAAAAGGGTTAAAGTATTGGCTCTGCCAATTGCAAACAATGCAAGATTATTCCTCGTGATTATTAAATCTAAACTTCTATTCAGCAATTAACTTGGGTTCTATATTTATGGATTCTCATACCGAAGGAAAATTTGTGTAAATATTTTATATAATCGAAGGAAAATTTTACTTCACTCTATTTTATCGAATTTTTTCTGAATCAATTAATATGCTTTATTATAAGAAGTCATCTTTCTATTGAGCATCGATGAGATGACAATTGGCAGTTATCGCGTTTTCCCGTAGTCATATTTGGAAAGGCTAGAAAAACTATGAATTGGTGAAAGTGCTCAAGAAATGGAGGAAACATTTAAAATTCTCTGCGATGACCCTGCCTTGAGAATGATCAGCAACTGATCGAAACGTTGGACGTTAAAATACATACTCGATGCTCAATAGAAGGATGACTTCTTCTAATTTTTTCTCCATTTCTCGAGCACTTCAACAATTCATAATATTCTTTATTATTTCATACATAAAAGTTTAATTGTCTTCAATAAATGTACAAGTTTGTCATTTCTGGAATCGGAGTGATGATCACTTGAAGCCTATAACTTTATCAAGTTTACACAGAATTTGTGGACCTTGGCGGGGATAAAAGGGATCAACAAAGAGACATGGAATAAGAAATTCAGGAAGATGATAGATAAAGAAGAGGGTTGAGCGAAGGAAAATATTATGATCAACGGGTTGAGAGATGGTGAAAAAACACAACGAGACTTTGATAACAGGAAGTGAATTAGGGAATGTAAGTAGAAATGAAACAGGTGAATGAGTGAATGAGATGTAGAGGCTTAGAAAAAATATAAGAATAATAAGAAAAGAAGGAAGTCGGTAGAGAAGAATAATGGAAAATCACTGAACCTGGAGAGTGGGCAAGATACAACAAAAACGGAGAATATTGGGTGGTAAACGAGAAGGGGAAAGAGAAATTGTGAAGGGGATGTATGGAGACATATGGATTGGAAGAGAATCGTAATAACGGAAACCAAAAAGTTGAAAGAAAGAAAGAACCAATATATCGGGAGAAGAATACGGAGTATAAAGGAATAGTAAGGTGGATGCACAAATAGGGAAAAGCGAGGTGATACCAAGGGCGAACAAATGGATTTACAAATAAACGGCGAAAATACTGTACAAGAGGCTTGAAAGGAAAGAAAAAATGTACAGCGGATGAAAAAGAGTTCAAAGTAGATTTCTGAAGCATACTTCGTTTGAAGGAAAAAAGCGAACAGTTTTGAAGGAAAATAGAGCAAAGACAAAGGAGCATTGAACTAAAGTGAAAAAGTGATCACCGAAAGACCGTAATTGGTACTCGCAGTAAATTAACGGAGAATTAAAAGCGAAGAGTAAAGAAGTTGAAATGAATAGACAAGAAAGACGGGTCGGCATGAAGAATTATTATGGGGGGTGCGTTTTAATGCAAGAACAGGGCAGTTGAGTGGAGTGAATTAGAAGGTGTGTGGTAGAAAACAAAACGTTCAAGAGGACTGGCACACGATCAAATAGTTGGAAGAGCGAGGATGCAGGATTATTAATGGAACAGGTGATGGAGATCAGGAAGTAGAATTTACATACGTTGATGTCGAAGCATGCAGAGAATATGCATTACATGTAAAACCACTGTGGTAGTTCACTATCCATAGACCACATATTGAGGGAATGATAGGGAAAATTATAGTATTTCTATTCCATTACAGAAAAAACACCACAATCTCCACTGTCTCTCAATGTGGTTACCACACTAATTCTAAATGTAATATTATTTCTAGAATATCTAGAATTCAAATGCACCCGCGTGAGAGTTGCTGTTTGTGCACGGAGAAAAAAGAATTCCCTATGACAGTGAAACCTGATCTCACCAGAGCAGAAAATTTCTCGCAATGACAGCAATTTTGTTAGATGCAACAGCGAAAAATTTGCTACTCCACTTGGCTGTGGTGGCGAATTTTCAGTCAAATTATTAGCAAAGAGATTTACCATTCTATATACATAATACCTCGATTTGCTGCGAAAGTAAATTGTTTTTCTCCGTGTGAGGAAAAAAAACATAATTAAGCTGACTGTGAAATAAAATTTTATTTCTGAATGAGTTTCTTCACGTGGAAATCCTCAAACAAAAACTGATTCGACTATTTCGTTGGTTCAGTGATGTGAATCAATCCCACTAAGGTGTGTGACTATCTCTTAATCAAATCACGCATCACCTGTTCCGAAGTTACAAACAAACTCAGTAGTTTTGGAGTTGTTGGTCCTATGAAGTTGCAGCATGTTCCCTTGGAGGACTCATGTATTGAAAATGTATGGTACATTAGTATGAAGTCGAAGCTAGCGAATTGGTGATGTTAGATTTAAAATGTAACTGTTTGTAAAATTTCTGAGGGGTAATGAAACCTGTCCCAACAGAATCAGTGAATTGAGAATTACAACCCTAGCGTGTATGAACTCTGGCCCAGTCTTGAGCCCATGCTCGGTTGGCGTGGGCCCCATGTGAGCCGGCTTTAATAAAAATAATTAACTAAGAGTCAGCATTTGATGTAAATTAGCAATCAAATTTTATTCCAAATGTAACGACAACGTTCGTGGTCATATGTTCTCAATATTAGCTTACTTTTCTATTCGTCTTTTTTGCGAAGAGAGTCAGCGGACTATGTTGTTGAACGGTGATGGTCGATTTGCCTTTTTATAGAGACCTCCTTCCTTCAGGATCGATTTTATTTAGTCCATCCTCTGGATGGTCGATTGTCAAGTCCGTGTAGTTAATAATTTCCGTTTCTTTTAGATTTTTTATTTAATTAATTTCACGAATGCGCATTTAACTGTATATACCAGGTGTGTAAGTATAAAACTGGAATTTGCCCATAGGTGGCGCTAGATGTCGATGCAGTTACCGACACATCACGTCAGCGGTGTCTCGTTATTGTATTGATATCCGACAAAGATTTCCAACTCACAATAACACGAGTTTCATTCAGTAGCATTAGTTTATTAGAGATAAACATGTCGAGTTTTGTGCCAACAAATTACGATTTGCGGACAGCACTACTTTTCTGTTTTCATCTGAAGAAAACCGCAGCCGAATCGCATGGAATGCTTGTGGAGGCGTTTGGTGAGCATGCTCTCGGTAAAACACAGTGTTTCGAGTGATTCAAATGGTTCAAAAGTGGCGATTTTGATGTCAGGAACGAAGAACGTGGAAGACCACCGAAAAAGTTTGAAGACGCTGACCTGCAAGCCTTGTTGGACGAAGACGACGCTCAAACACAACAACAACTGACGGATCAGTTAAAGGTGACCCGAGAAGCCATCTCCCTTCGGTTGAACGCCATGGGAAAGATACAAAAGGTGGGGAAATGGGTTCCACGTGAACTCAACGAAAGACAGCAGGAAAACCGCAAAACATCATGCGAAATGCTGCTCGTCAGGTTCCAAAGAAAGTCATTTCTCCATCGAATTGTGACTGGCGATGAAAAGTGGATATATTTCGAGAATCCTAAACGCAAAAAGTCATGGGTTACTCCGGGTGAACCATCAACATCGACGGCAAGACCAAACCGCTACGGACGAAAGACAATGCTGTGTGTTTGGTGGGATTAGAAGGGCGTAATCTACTACAAGCTGCTGAAACCTGGGGAAACTATCAATACTCAACGCTACCGACAACAAATGATCGATTTGGATCGAGTTTTGCGTGAAAAACGACAAGAATACCAACAAAGACAACACAAGGTGATTTTGCTGCATCACAATGCACCAGCACACAAAGGAAAACAGGTCCAGGAAACGATAGAGTCGTTCCGTTGGGAGATTCTTCAGCACGCGCCTTACTCACCGGACCTTGTCCCATCCGATTACTACTAGTTTGCATCGATGGGACACGCACTTGCCGAGCAGCGTTTTACTTCTTACGAAGATGTACGAAAATGGCTCGATGACTGGTTTGCCTCAAAAGAGCAACAGTTCTTTTGGCGCGGAATCCACAAATTGCCAGAAAGATGGAAATAATGTATAGATAGCGACGGACAATACATTGAATAAGTTACTTTGTATCATATCATTACAATAAACGTGTTTTTTCTGTACAAAAATTCCGGTTTCATACTGACACACCTGGTAGATATTATGATTACTTACGTGTCAATTATTAGGGCCTCTGTGCCACGGATCTCCGGACGATTCGATACCCAGACAACCTCTTCCCTTCCTACATTTCCTCGTTTCTCTCTTCTCCAGATCCCCTTCTCTCTGTTTCTTCATCGTGGGCCTTATCCTACTCTTAGACTATAATGTCTGTTACACATGGTACATAGATGCTAGGGAAGAGATACACTAGGAACATCATTTATGCGTATATAGTAATTCAGTTTGATATACGCTGTTCGCTAGCTTGAGTTTTGTATGGCTAGCTTGAGTTATGATTCTTACAAAGCACGTAGTCTGGGAAATAATACTTGATAGGCAAAATCACAAATTTATAATAAACTGGTTTCTCAAGGCACAGCACGATTCAGCATAATATACAAATTGGGTCTGAAAACGGTTTAGGAAAAGACAGGTTGAAAGTCCGGCCTTGAGCTTGCGAAGATATCAAAATCAAAGATGGGACCAAATTTGAAGAGATCTGGTAAAAACTTTTTCACCAAGTCTAAGATTTTGGACTCTGCCATACACCGTAATATTTAATGAAATATTCTCTCCGTGTACTCTTAAAAAGACTGGCCAGGAATATCCTTAGACTTTTGCTAGATCTCTTCCAATGCGATCCAATATCTTTGCAAGCTTGGCTTATACTGAGCTCTCAGTAAAAATACATCAAGGTTGGTACAACCGTAAAATTCCAACGAAATATACCATTATTCGATGTTCATCTTCTCCAATTAACTTCCTGGAATTGGAAACATCGTTTAAAGAGTGTATTACAGGATTTTGGTACTCGTTTACCAATTCGTTTCGATAAATGATCCAAACTTCAGCAACATAGCTGCAACCCAAGTGGAAATGCAAAAACACGGGCCGATATTGACTGAGTACTGTTGCCAAAGTTGTCAGTACTGGTAAATCCACACTTACCATACAAAGCCAGTTGAACTGACGGTACTGGCCTCAAGTCGGAATGATGACATTTTATGAGGGCCTGTTGTAGGGGATCTTTGGCGTTGTTTTGCCAGAGTTGATTAAGCGACGGGAAGGAGTCAAAATCATAACATTCCATATGGAAATTCAAACCCGACCCAATACTGGCGCAGTATCGGTAATCTAAGTTATCCATGTTATCATATTTCAAATAACAAAAAGAAATCCTTCAAATTTTAACTTCAAAAATTTTATAAATACATTCTTCTCATCATCGGTATCAGAGAAAGGCACTTTGGAAGTGACTTCTTGGAAGTTCTGAGTCTGAATCACTGAGTCTCTATCACATCAGCCAATCTCCGAGTTGACGATAGATCACTGAAATTGTCATTCATTGTAATAATTTCGTTGAAGTCCTACAATTCATCATAGATGCTGTAGTGAAATAAAGTATCATCAACACTGGCCAAGTGTCGGGGCATCCACTTTATCCTACTAGCACATTGTTATGGAGTCTGGCTTAGTGCTGGCACATCTCTGTCTGGTTAAAGCAGCCGTATTCCTAAACCGTTGATTGGAACTTTGCTTCTCCATCGATTCCGTGGGGAGACAAAGTTGTATCAATAATGGTACAGTCTCGTATTTTCTCAGTGATCTACGAGGGTGGATTGATAAGTTTCCGGCCTGACCAAGAAAAACAACGTTTTTAAGAATTTTTTTTTTTTATTTCTCAACATAATCTCCTCCAAGGCTGATACATTTCTCATAGCGGTGTTCTAGTCTAGTAATGCCATCTCTATAGACTGATTCGTCAAGCTCCTCAAAATACCCATTTACAGCTTCGATTACTTCTTCATTGTCCGCAAATCTCTTACCGCCAAGCCATTTTTTGAGGTTAGGAAACAGATAATAGTCACTCGGGGCTAGGTCTGGAGAGTAGGGAGGGTGCGGCATTAATTCAAACTTCAGATCGTTGATTTTAGCCATCGCAACGATTGACGTGTGCGCTGGTGCGTTATCGTGATGAAACAAGATTTTTTTCTTCGCCAGATGAGGTCGTTTAATTTTCACTTCGTGGCTCAAACGTTGCGATAAGTCTGCGTAGTATTGACCAGTGATAGTTTTACCCTTTTCAAGGTAATCAATGTATATAATACCTCTTGCATCCCAAAAAACAGTAGCCATAACCTTGTTCGCCGAAAAAATTGTTTTTGCCTTCTTTGGAGTTTGGAACACTGGTCCAATCCACTGTTTAGACTGTTCTTTGGTTTCAGGAGTGTAGTGGTGGACCCAAGTTTCGTCAACGGTTACGAATCGACGCAAAAATTCGCTTGGATTACGCTTATACAACGCCAAATTGGCGGTAGAAATGTTCTTTCGAATCAATTTTTGGTCGACTGTTAGCAAACGCGGCACCCATCTTGCACAGAGCTTTTCCATATACAAATGTTGGTGCAAAATATTTTGTACATGTTCATATGACATCTTACAGGTCTCAGCTATCTCACGAACTTTTAATCTGCGATCTTTCAGCACTATTTGATGGATTTTTTCGATCATATCTGGAGTTGTGACCTCAATGGGGCGTCCTGAGCGAGGCTCATCAGAGGTGCTCACACGACCCTTTTTAAACTCGGAAACCCACTGCTTAACGGTTGAATATGATGGGGAGGATGTCCCCAGTGTTGAGTCCATCTCTTCTTTAATTTCCTTCGGCGTTAACCCCTTCAAATAAAAGTATTTGATGACAGCACGATTTTCCAGCTTTTCCGTTTTTACGAAAAACACAGAGGCGTCTTGGTCAGCGTGCTCTCAAAACTAAACTAACATGGCGATCGGACTGAAACTATAGCTACAAGCTATCTAAGGATGGTACTATAGAACGCCACCTCAAGGTAGGCCTAGTGGCGCCATATCTTGGTCAGGCCGGAAACTTATCAATCCACCCTCGTATACTGTTATCAACTCTGGTACGGTACTGGCACTGTTTTGTTCTATCAAAAAAAAATGTGTCGCTACGAATTTTATTTTAACTCAAATTTACCACTGATTCCGTGGTGAGACAACGTTGCATCGGTACTGGTAGAATGTTGCCTTTTCGTGTATTTTGCAGTGTCATCAGTTCTGATTCACTACTGGCCCAGTCTCATCTTACCAAAGCAGCTGAACTATTACGAAGTGGATTTGAATCGTGATCCTCTGATACAGCAATATTGTTAGAGTATCATGTTCTTATATATTCTACAATGTAATTAGCTCTGGTTCAGTACTGGCATAGTCGGGGTTTATTGAATTGAAGTTGATTTGAATTCCGATCTACGACCGATTTCGTAGTGAGACAATGATGTATGGACGGAGAAAGAAGTATTGCTGGCAAAAGAAACAGGTCTGTTACTATAGAGCCCACAAAAAAACTAGTCGGAAAAGCAAGAAAAATGATTATATTTTGTGGAGTGAATATTCTTGCAAGGGAAATAAATTTCTTGGTAGGCGCTAACGTAGGGAACTATTTTTTCTCCGTGTGAATGCTAGCTTGATATTGTATTTTTATATTACCGTACAATGTTACCGACTCTGGTTCGATACTGGCACAGTTCCGTTCTTCTAAAACTTGGATCCTTGCTCAGCGGTAAAGATTGAGTACTGGCGCAGAACTCTCTGTTTACGGGAACCAATCCAATACCTTTTGGAAACCGTCTAAAGATTAGTCTCAGTTAAAAAACAGTAATGACCCTGAAAAGAAATCGTTGTTTTCGCCGAACTCCGGCAAATACCCAATCAAGAAAATCCGAATAATACCAATGTTGACAACAGGTACAGTACAGTGCCAGTATTGGGTCTTAAACACTTGGCCAACACGTACGGGATCAGTACTGGTTACATAGAAATACATTACCGTGCCTGTACTGATAAACCAGTACTGAGATCTTAATGCTGGTCAGGTACTGATCCAGTACAGACACTGCACTGTTTGCGAATAATAGTATTAGTGCTCAATCCTCCTTTATGTTGTAGAATTCGACGTATTATGGTTTAAATAAACTCTTCGAAATATTAAAGCGGCCTGTAATTTTATTTCCTTTTTTGTTGAATTCAACGCAAACGACCATTTCCGTGACTGTCTTAAACAACCATAAAGAGGGTGCTACGACCAACGACAAAAGAATGGAATGAAAAGAAGGATGGAAACATCCCAGACAAATGCCAGTACCCTGCCAGTCTTGGAAAGTACTGGTGCGGTACTGCGTCTGTTGTAAATTTCCGGTTGGGTACAGCCTTGCCAATACTACGCCTTTTGACAACTTTGACTATTTCCACATGGAAAGAGTTCTTTGTCATGAATGAATTTGAGGTTCATGAAAAACAAAAGAAAATAATCACCTCACACATTTTGGATCAGCTTTCCAAACTGTGTGCTATACCGTATTCTGAAATTTCATACAATACACCGTACAATTATTCGTTATTTCACGTATATATCGAGGCGTTTTTGATTACCAGATCGTATTTATACTCGAAGCCTCGAAAATAGAAGGATCTGATGACCGCAGTCTATAATTTACTTTATACGTTATCGATGCGATCACCGCTTCAAAGAGCTATGTGTCGTGTGTACTGTTTCTACACCAAAGGGAAAATAAATTCAATCGAGTCACGTTGTTCTCTCTGCATTGTATGTAACTCCTCATCAAATTATACCTTGCCGATTTCGAACGATGTGTGGAGGAAATTTTTAACGCACACGCAAGTCTGACGTGTTGAAATATCAACTTTTGTAGCAAAATTTCTCTATTCCATGAATTTTTCATGTTATTTTTATGTTTGTGATTTTCTTCGAAGTGGATTTTATTTTAGCACGATACTGCTCATCTTAGTGAAATTATCTGATCTAAATTTACATTCTGAAGTGAAGCTAGGGTTTTGTAACAACGTAACATATTTGAAACCATTTTTATTGTCATATAATACAAGACGAAACTCAGAAATAGCAATGAATTCACTCGCTACAAATTGAACTACGTACAAAGCCAGGTAGCGATGCAGCTGAAACTGTATTAAACTTTGTCATGATCGTAACCAACCTTGATCAGTTTGTAGGATATAATCAGATTATGAACGTCGGATGCGGTTTTAACAGAATTCGATGTTCGACATTTTAATCCATGACCATTCATATATTTTTAAACGTGAGTGAACGTAGATCGTTTATCCTTTATATCATTCAGGAGTTGGATTACGACCATAGATCGTGAAATTCAGAACTGACAGACTTGGATTGATCAATGATTTGGTCATTATTATTGTTGATGAATTTTTCGCATTCGTGATAAATTCGCATACTTTGTTTCATTATTGAAGAATAAATTTGAATCATCTCGTTGTGAATGGAGAAAATTGAACAAGATAATGTCTGCTGATCTTTATGAAGATCTGAATGTTAATACGTACGTACAGTAGCACTCAGATTAATTGGAATACCAGGGAAATTACTACAATTTTCACATGACACACAGTTTATTAACCAAAAAAGCTACATACAAACAGTATCCTAATAATTAATATGTGTCCTCCTTTGTTCTTGAAAACTCAGGTAGCAATGATGCCAACTGTCGTACATCACAAAGAGCACAGTTCATCTGGTGTTCCAATTAATTTGAGCGCCACTATACGCTTTGGTAATCTTCTAATACATGAGTGAATCATTGAATATGCGGAATTTATGATGCAAAAGAATGGTTCTCCTACAAGAATTCAGTTGGGGTTAACTTTTAATTAATGTCTTGGTTTTTATAGCTCAGATTAACAGTTGGTCGCGTATGCAATCACTGATTAGCCAGTAATACCAGCAGACACGACTCCAGGCTTTTTAAAGAAACCGAGGACGACCCTCCAACTGTCCACGCTCGTAATGCCAAGACTGACAATTGCACCATGATCGGCGTCAAGCTTGGTATGCCAAGCCTGGTTAGCCTAGCCTTGGCCGATGAGTGGTCCGCCATAGCTGACCAAGCGTTGATAGAGTCTCGGACACCAATGTTAGGACCAAGCATATTTTCTCGTGTTTGATTTAATTTTCGTCAATCAATCCTTGACCAATGCTGTGTTTAATTTTGCCGTGTTGGATTTCCGATATATATGAAAGCTGAATGCTCAGCAGAGAACGTTATTATCATTCTAAACATTGGCCTAGCTTGATAACATTGTTGGTAACCAAGCTGCACCCGGTGATGACTAGCGTTGACTCGAACCTGCCACCAAGTTTGGTCAATTACTCAAATGTGAATGTTCAATCAAACTTGGACGCCAATGAAAAATATATCCTACTCATTCAGCTCAAATTAGTATTGTATATCAGTGATAGTAACAATATCGATTGCAAGTATAGAACCAATATTGAATTTTCATATTGAACCAAGCTTGGATGCCAAGCATCGAATATTGTTATTATTTCAGATATTAATCTACATGGAAAAACAGAGGTTATGATTATTTAGAAAAATGACTGACAATTTTGGGAGAAAGAGTATCGCTGAAGAATTTTCGTAGTAAATTCACTGTAAACAATAACAATAAAACCATCAACGTTTAGTATTTTCACTACGAATTTTGGATAACCTTACTGCAAAGATTTTTCAGCGGTGCTCTTTTTCCCTAAACTGACAGTCATTTTTCTAAATGTTAATAAATGTTATTCAAGTATTGATAAATTTTTTCTTTCCGTGTAGTTTGGTGCCAATGTTAGCAACCAGGCTAGGCCCGGTGTTGACTAGCATTGACTCAAGGTTGGCACCAAGCACGGTACGTTTGTCAAAGCATACCTGGGTGCAATGCAGGACCATCAGCGGCCCATTGGAACGTCAGTAACATTGTTAGAAAAACTCTCATATTAAATACAAAATTCATGATGAAATATCATATTTTCCTTTTTTTCTTAATGTTGAACATTTCTTTCTTAATTTGAATAACATATTTGTGAGATTCAATAAACAATTGCGATACATTTTAGGGAGAAATTAAAAAAATTTCATCATTGATAATCAATTCGAGACCTATTATCAAATTCAATGTGCATATTCTTAACAATAAAATTCTCAACATACAGAATTATATCATTGAATTTAATGTTTTATTATGAAATTTAATAAACCGTTCATGTGAAAGAACTTATAATATTCTTATAAAGTTTCACACAGATTTTTCCAACAGTGAATCGTTGTTTGAAGGGATGAGGCGAAATTATTCAAACTTTGAATTTTGTTTCAACGTGGCCTATTGAAAGTGGATTCACAGAGTCATAATAATTATACGCATTCGTTTTGAGAATGGAAATCTGTCGTTTCAATCGCTGGAACATCAGATATAAATACTCTCTCGCATCAAATACCAGTTCGAAACATGAATTTTCAATAGGGATTCAATCTAGAATCTATATTTAAGTATCGAATTATCAAAATAGCCAGCAGCTCAACAGTTTTTGTTCCTTTGTGGATTGTTGTCGCCACTGCAGTTGTATTTGATTGATTGTCCCTTCCCCTTTTTGAAACTTCTCCATCGTGTGTCATTTAACAAAAACACGTACATCAGCCGATGATCGATTGATATTGGCAGTGTTTTACAGTGACAGACATATTATAAACAGCATCTGTGAATATGAATACGCATCAGCCAACTAAGCTGATGGTCGCTAAACGTCATAAATCTTGTCAGAATCCGAGTAGATAGACTGAATAATTATTATACACTCATTTGCTTTACTCACAAAATACTACCTTTCACTATGAAATCCTCGTTTTTGTATCAACAATAGATATTTGTTTTCCATTTAATTCCATTTATCCACGATTATATCCAATTTACCCTAGATTTGGAACTGGATTCAAATGATTATGACCATACAACTTTATCAGATTTTCCATCACGTTTAAGCAAGACTTCATTAGCTGCGCCCCTGAGGTCGTTCTTCTCACAAGAAAAGACTCCGCGGGGACTTGGTGTAATTGAATAATTAACAACCCCTGGTTCAAAGCGTTCGTTATGAATGAATGAAAAAATATGCCTCATGTGATGTTATCATGCACCTAATGTATCGCTCCTGATTTCTTTCCAAGAATTTTCCTTTGGAAATATAAATCCTATTTTTTTTCCTTCGGCCTATTGAAATATTCTACTCATTAACGTAATTATGATCTTCGAACAAGAAGGTAATAGTAATGCTAATAAATATCTCATTAGAGTTTCCAGCATTATGCTCGTGACTGTATGAAAATATCATCGAAGTTTGAAACAATGTATGCATGTGTCTTTTGTGAAATATGAAGTATATTGTTCAAGATGTTGTCTCCTGAGTATGAATTGAAGCGCACGGTTGTGTGGGCTGTTTTATTGTTAATATGTGTGTAATAATCATCTATTGTATCCGACGTTGGGTTCTGAGATAAGATAAATGCACTTCATTCTACAAAATTTGATAAATCTCATGAATTTTATGCAATAGATTGACTCAAATTATTACGAGGATAAAATTTTGTGGCAACTGTACAAAGTTTCTTCTTTTATGTTGAAATTCCCAATCAAAATTGTTTTATTGAAGAATTGAAAGGATAATATACAGGTTTTATACACTGTTAAAAATTTCTGCATTAATTTTAATGTTTTTACTGGAAGTTTTTTTTCAAGTACGTATACATGAATTCAGTTTCATGTCATTTTACATGAAATTCAATGTAAACTATAGCATAATCTATAGTCTTTCCATGTTTTTGTACATTAAATTTAATGCAGAATGTATATGAACCTGATTTCATGTACGTAATTGAAAAAAACTTCCACACATTTCTGACAGCTAGTGTCTGAATTATATGAAAATAACACCGCATTTCTTTGACATGCAAAACCAATTATTGTATGGAGAAAAAAAGAAAAACAAAGCATGTCCTTCAAAATGACATGCAATGCGGTAAAATGTACTTAAGTTACAAAAAAAATATCAATATATGTAGTTTTACAGAAATATTTGTTATGAAAACCTACAAATGAACTTCATAGTTCTAGAAAGAATTTCTCAACCATAGTATCTATACATCGATTATCATATGTTGAATATTCATAACATTTCAAAGAGAAATGCTAACCAAAATTGCAGTCGTTTCCTACGAATTTGAGAATAGACAGAATTATGAAAGAAGTCATATCGATTTTTGATACGACCTTGAGATTTATGCAACCGCATGCCCCCGTTTATATACTTCTTCTGCATGAAATCCTTGTTAAAAATTGTCTGCATAACGATCAGTCATGAACAACTCGATACGAAACCATCTAACTCGGTCGTAAATAAATGGAATTTCGTTACTATGTAAATTGATATACTCTGTATGTATTTTGGATTTATTATCACACATAGCTCGTAGTTGCCTATACCTTATCCACGTCCTCGTATCTTGATGCAGATTATACTGCGCGTTTATTGTTCGCATGAACTATAACCCTCCGTCACATCTTTTGACGAATATAGCGATATACGCGAGTGGGTGGAAATAGAGTATCTGATCTACTACAATGAATAAATCGTACGATACATCAATTAAATTTGATCACCTGTCAATAATCCATCATGTTTTACGCAATTTTACATTCTCCTCTTAACCGAAGAAAATCTTTCATCTCCCCATGGTTACATTCGAAGCAATAGTTTATTGGAATACCAGCTCATTAGGGAGCTTCGTTTGATTTAAATGCATTTCATCTCACGGAAATAGATTTCGTTTGACTCGACTGGCCACTTTATCTCTATATCAAATATCTCCTCGATTGAAATATTCAAATCCATTTAAACACTAACCTACTGCATATTTATTGGATTCAATTACTCGAACGGCATTGACGCACCACCGATGCGATGAAATTTTTGTACTCCTGCGAGAGCGTTGACGCGACAGCAGCTCGTCGAACAGTCGAGCATCGATTATTTTGCAGACAATTTGTATGAAATTTCATGAGAATTCAACAATGATGTTTTTAGTATAAATGCGGGAAGATAAGGATTCTAAATATGTTGTTATGAGGGATGACGTGACTGATTCGTACACCAAAATGCTTGGCCAAGAGGAGGCCAGCTACCAAACCTGCTTTACGACTGAAATAATTAATTATCCCAGGTATGCGTTGACAAATGTACCAAGCTTAGTGCCAAGCTTGAGCCAATACTAGTCAACATTGGGCCTAGCATGGTTACCAACATTGGCACCAAATTAAATTGATGTCTGGGATGATAACAATTGGTTCAATATCAAGATTCAATATTGGTTCATGGTTTGAATCGATATTGGTGCCATGATTGATATCCAAGCTTGATTGAATATAATATATTCCGACACATAAAGTTTCGGAATATTGGATTTAGACACAGTCACTTTAGTCTAGATAGCACAGGAGTTGTAAAAGAGTTCAGAATTACTGGAATGGATCCATAAAGAACTCTTTTAGGACTCTTGTGCTATCTGGAAGGACGTATAATCTTTGAAGTTTCTGAAATGCGAATAAATTCCAAGTCCACGTTATGTGGCTATATCTAGGCTTACGGCGAGCCAAGTGTCGATTGAAGCTTGGTTGACGAAAAATAAATCAAACGCAGCGAAATATACTTCATCCCAGCATTGATGCCGGAGGTGCTATTGAGGGTTGGTGAGCTGTGACGGGCCAAGCATCAATCGAGACTTGGTTGAAGAAAATTGAATCAAACACGGCAAAATATGCTAGGTCCTATCATTGGTATCTACGACTCTATCAACGCTTAGTCAGCTACGGTGGGCCAAGCATTGGCCAAGGCTAGGCTAACGAGACTTGGCATACCAAGCTTGACGCTAGTCATGGTCCAATTGTCAGTCTTGGTATGACTCGCCAGGGATGGTATTTTCTAAACATCTCTTGTCCATAAATAATACCAGGGAGAGAAAATCATCGATTTTTATGCGAATAAAAGCTTTTATCTGAACCAAATTTCCAAGCTTGAATACCAAAACTCGCATAGTATCTTCAGACAGTATTCATCGAATCTATTCCCAGTACTTTTTATTCTGAATTTGAGAACGAAAATACTTGAATCCGAAGAGTAGGAGTTTTTCGGTATCTCTAGCACGCTGCCACGACAATGCTTTCTCTACAGGCGTGCATGGTATCATTGTCACGATGTAAATCGGTACTCGATGAAACGAGAATATATGCGTGTAAAAGCGCACTGTTGGAGCCCATCGAATTTCAAACGATGTCTGCTTCACTCGCAGCTTGTACTTCATAACTGACAATGACGTGAACACACGATGAAAATCGTTGAGTATAACGAAGACAAAAGAAACACCGCACTCTCAACTCGGGAGGTGGGAGGTGCTGGTGGTGGGTGGTAACCTAGGTAGATGAAAGCTGGTAGATACGAGCTTTAGCGAAAAAAAGGAAAAGAATGAACAGGAGAAGGCTGAAGGAAGGTAGATAAAAGTAGAGAGGGATGACTGGAAAAAGGAATGAGTGAAACTCTTCGGCTGCTGCGTAGCTTTCTCATTATCGCGATTGTTCCGCAATGTGTACTGGTCGACAATAGACGACACAGTTTTTTCGTCGCAGCCTAGAAATAAAAAGAAATGGACAAAGGAATGGCGCTTTTTCCGTGTCCTTTTTTGATTCCCCTTCATCTAGTCAGGGATTCCTATTGTGATATTTTATCAGTATACACGTATGAACTTAACAAGTTGTAATATTAACATCGATAAGTACGCCGTATCGACTCATAATGCACTTTGAACGTTCCACCCACTCGGCGGGAGAGTAAAATCCGTGTTTGCAATCCGCTGTTTTTGTTGTTTTTGAGTGCCTTTTGTTTTTGCCTCCAACGAAAATGGTTCACCGAGAGTGATGCTTTTAAAGTCACATTAGCTCGTGTTGTGCAGGAATCCTCACGAAAAACCACATACATATCAAACTGTTTTTCGGCTCTCTCTCCGTTTTCCACTCCATGAAACATTTCCTTATTTCCTCCAATATATAACAAAGGTATTCAACAATGGAAACAGATGCATGTTTCCGCGGTAATGGTGTTCTTTTCGGATTCGGAACATTTGTTGCGAATGAAGAGCAGACACAAAATATCTTCATGAAATGTGATTATCGAGTCAAGTCGTGCTTATAAGTTAGGGTGATGCAGGATCATTGGGGAAATGAGGAATACTTGTGTCGGTTTTGGTATCGAGCACGTACTCGCGGGCTTTTTGAAATAACAGCGGTTCGTGATGGTACAGTTGATGAGAGATAAGATACTGATCCTCACATTATCGGGTTTTTACATGCTACTGTTACAACATTGAGGATTTGTTGTAGCTGAAAGGAGATTCCCTGTTCTTGATCAGTTTGCAAACGCGTCCTTTGGATTTCTCACGTCACGTCTTCATAAGAAAAATCTTCAATCTTCGTAAGATTTTGCGCGTATATCATTCTTGAAATGTTATATTCCATTTTAAAATTATATCGACTGGTATTAACTGGGACTCGAATCATTGCTGATAAATAGGAGAATGAAATTCAGCGATGGAGACTTTTGAGCATAGTACTTTGATAGATCACTCGTGAAAATATGAAAAAAAGGTTTTCAATGCTGAAAATATAATATACTATTCAAACGACTGCCTAAATCACAAGATCGGGAACCCTCATTTGGCTGTGGAATCTTTTTTTTTCGAGGAAATTATATATTTCGCTCATTATTTGTTATAAAATGCATATTCCTCACAAATTTTTTAGGAAAAAATCATATTTTCAACAAGAAATGTTCTCGACCATAGAAAAATGATTTGTAATCAGTTAATATTTCATTAGATATAGTGAAATGAATACTTATTCCACACAATCATAATTGAACCGGTGATAACTCGCTGGGGAACATGTATAGAAGCAGCGTTGTTCTATAGTCAACATTTCGAGGCTGTTAAAAATGTTGTAAATGAATTCGACAGTTCAGACGCTAGATCCATTATTCAGAGTAAAGGAACATGTAATGATCATTCGATCCGAAAAAATCTCGCAGTAATTAATACGCACTTCTCACACATACCTAGACCTAGACTGATCAAACAGTTGGAAACTCGAAGATTAATGCAATTGATGGAAGAAATGCGTTCAATGCACTTTCAGCTGCCAAACAATTTTTGTGAAAATCTACGGGGAAAACTTGACAAAGTTTTAAAAAATAATCCAGGGTATGAATCAGTGCAACAGATCAACAGTTTTATCAACGCACAGTGGTCCAAAATGCCAAAAAGGTGGCCAAAACTATACGGAATCATCAAATGAGCTCGAAACTCAATACTCAAATTGTTGTCAAATTTTCAAAATTCGAAATGGCGGATCCAATATGGCGGACGAAAATCTGAAAATTCATCGCATTCCTTTCAAACTCGGCACTGAGCAGATTTTTGGGTTGCTGATTATGAGTCCGTTGTTGAATTCTCAGAATTCAAAATGGTGGATCCAATATGGCTGACGATGATTTGGAAAATCATCAAATTCCCTTCAAACTCGGTATCTAGTAGTTTTTAGGGTAGTTGGTTACGAATCCGTTGTCATATTTTCAAAATTCAAAACGACGGATCCAATATGGCGGACAAAACACTCGTAATGAATCCGGAGCATGAAACGACAATTACCAATCCATACCAATCTGACGTGATCTGATGATGAATATCGAATCGACTTGAAGCTTTAGCGATGATCAATTGTTTTCGAAATCGCGAGGGAAATCAGCTGACCCATATGAAAATCTTCAGGCTCCGCCAATGCTGACGACAGAATATAGCTAGACGCAAGGCTGCTAGCCAAAGCTGGGCAATCTATGTAGGGACAAGGATGGTTAACAATGGTCTAAACATTGTACCAATATGGGAAGTCATAAATCGACTTCATTGATCCATCATTGATCATTGGCTGCGCCACGCTTGGCCCATCCTTCAACCAATATTGCTTGAAGGAAAAAGCATGCTTTCAACAGAAGCTCTCTAGGCCTTGGCGGGACACTGCTCCAAGCATTAGGCAACTCTGAATGACAATGGATTCTCATGTTGCACCAAGCATGGGTCGTAGCTTGGTCCAGCTTGGGCAATAGCTTGGCTCAGCTTGGGCGATGGCCTCGCTCAGTTTAGGCGTTAGCTTGACTCGACTTGAGTAATAGCTTGGCTAAGAGTAAAACTTCCTTCTCAAACAGCAAATTACAATAACTCTCACCAGAGTGATGCTTGTTTCCTGCGAGTGGCGAACCAAGCATTCAATCAATATATCAGTCTCCTTTGAAGATTCCATGACAGAAATAATTCTTCATCTGTTTCCAGACCCGCCTACTTCTACGCCAGGACCACCGGATTTACGTCATTCATCAGTTTAAACTAATCAGAAAAATTACATGTTGAAATTCTCCGACATTCATTTCGTTCAATCGAAATGATAGAATGGATGTTTTATTTTATTTTCAATTACAATAAAAAATAAAAGTGACCATTGGCATGAGATGGGCGCAACCCTGCCGCAAGATTGCTACAGCGTTGGCTCATCCTTGGCGAACAAATTTTTGTATGGTCTGCCATTGACGGCATATGCTATCACAACCCTGTTTCCAGTGTTGGGTCTTGATTGTGGAAACAAATGGGCTGAGGCTGAAATGATGTTATCATTTCAGAGTTGCGCCATGCCTGGTAGCCTAGGCTCGGCCCATCTTGGCGAGCCTTGCGGCAACCTAGCGCCCATGGTCAATTTTTACCTGGGGAGTTGTCATGATTTTATTTTCGGGCAACGGTTTCTCTCTTACGCAAGAACAGAACCCTTCTTCAATTTAAAGAATTTTCATCTGAGTTATTTTTTATGGGAATGTTTCGTTAAAAAGATACTCAGCTTTCTTTCGCGAAACAGGACCAGCCCAAATAACTTGTCAAAAAGTATGTAAAAATAAAATTCCGCACGCTTTTGGAAAGATTGTCGAAATAAAATGAAAGAAAGAAAAAAAAAGGTCATCGGGTGCAAAAAATTAGTGTGAACCCCCCCCCCCCCTCCAATATTCATCCCTGGATTCACCCATGGGTTACCATCAGATGTCTCTGTCTCAATCTTACAATTTTCATCCAAGTCATTCAATCAGTAATCTCATGGTTCGACACGTATGGTACTCCGTGCAAAGACCATTTTCGGGTAATTTCCGCTTTTCATTGCAAATAGTTCCATAATAGCCAGATGAGCAGCTATGAGCCACCAATATTTATAAATTCCTTCCTCGGATGTCAGATGAACATTTTGCAATTTAAATCTTGACCCTACGTTGACCCACTCTTAATTTAGCTCTCGAGTAATTAACGTATTTCACAGTCAATTCCAAAAAATGGTGTATCTATAAATTGTTCTTTCATTCTTAGGATTGTGTCTTCATGCCATATATGATTACATATTATGAAAGTACGTACTTTCAAGATTATAATCCATTTCATAGAATCCAAATCAATCGATCCGTTGGAAAACACTGTACCTTCAAAAAGTACATATTTTTTCGTGCACACTGATGTTCACTTCGATACATTCTTTCGCTCAGATTCGAGACGTTCTAAAAAGTTTCCTGGAGGCATCCGTGATGAACTGGCATTACTAAAAGTGCTTCAAGGATCTATAAAACTATTTCAAGGGTGATAATTTGAAGAAAAAAAAATTTATTTCCCGACTTTTGGCCAGGTTTTTGAGATTTTGGACCACTGTGTAACGGTGTAGATGAAGTATTGCCTGACACAGTATCTCCTGAAAGAGCAACAAAGTTTAAATACTGTCCAGTGACTTCAGTGGATGTGGAACGTTCCCCGAGTAGAAATTTGGTAAGGCCAACGTTGGGGCCTTATGAGGTAAGCTATTCGCCTCTGAATGATAAACAACATAATTTCACTATGGAAAGCTTGGAGCAGTATATCGTAGTATACTTTCGTTACAATTTTTTGATATTTTGCTGCATATTTTTGACGTTTTACTGCATATTTTGAGATTTTTTCATGCATATTTGCATGCATATTTCGCACTTTTTTTGTTGCATATAATCCGGTCTCTAGTTATCAAATTCCTAAAGCTGTGGATTTGCATTGGAGATGCTTCCTGTGCTCAGTTTAATAGTTGTCCGCAAAAAATAAATTTATAATCGTTAAGAGACTGGTGTAAAGTTCACCAAGTCAGGTCAAGCTTAGGCTACCAACTAGAATCACAATAACCTTGTAAAACCTTGAATTCTTTAGTATCAGTATAAAAATTTCTCTTTGGCGAGTTTTCCAGATTTTGAGAAAATTTATCAATTTTATGCCAACTTTGCGCCAACATCGCAATAATCTCGACACATAATTATTCTGCTGATTTTAAACTGAAGAGTGAAGATGACTGAGAATCATAAAAAAAACATTCCAATAGATATACAAACGAATAAATAACTGGAATAAATTTATCCCTCTCACAAACGAAATTCAAAAAATATGCACTGACCATTATATCCACACGTCATAAATATTACATTTAGCGTTCGAGTTTTGAAACTCCCAACGAGATTTGTCGTTATATTCTGAACATAGTTCTTAATATGCGCCGATGTGACGATACCTATTTGGGTTAACATACGTTCTATCATCCTCCTAATCGTTCTCTATCTTAACGTCACACTAATGAAAATTTATTACGCATCCTCAATAACAGAGCACTCATTCCCGAGGGCATCCTCTTCGAACGAATAATTTATCACCACAAAAAGTGTTCGATATGAAAATACTATTCTACGTTTTTTAATTACGCGATACAGATTTTATATGAAGAAGAATGGAATAAAAATTCCAATGAGAACAACTGTATCGCGTTTGCATGATAGCAAAAGACCACAATGAGATTCCATTCGTTGTTGATTGGAGGAACCGTGAAACAAGATCAAATCGTTGCTCTACGGAGATCGATAATCCAATAAACTATTCACTCCACGACAAATGAATTTTATTCTCATCGGTTTCCAAGTATTCCTTTCTGAAATAAATCAAATCAAACTCTCTAACTAATGTTTAGAACTCCTTTATACCGGTGTCTTCTGTTCCGATTGATTAAATTACCAGCGGAGTGTCTTTCGGTCTTGGTTAATTCGTGATGTAATCGACCCTGGTCCATCAGAATTCATCTGTAATGCAACAGCGTCGGATATCGATGTTCATGAAAATTGTAATTTATGATCATTGTGAGAACAATTTCTTCTAAAAATTAATTATTCACAGCCATCTTCTACTGAATTTTCAGATAAATTTCACTGAATTTCGAAGTGTATTCTGAATACTCAGTCAACTGTCTTGAAAATTCGGCAGAATTTTTCAGAAAATTTAGAAGAAAGTGGCTGTGAAAAATTACATTCATATTTTCTGAATTCTCAGAAGAATTTTTTTTACAGTGATCATAGTTCTGATTTTTGCTGAAGAGTTTTGCCTGTGAGAAACTGGCTGTGTCAGCAAAAATCGACACTGAATTGTGTTTTTTTAACACCACGTGGTGTCATTTTCACCGTTTGGTGTTATTTTGACCCCGATTTCGGGGTGAACTTCTATAGAATCCGCGTGTTGTTGATTCTGTATTAAATCTGACACCGGTTTGACTCCGCTTTTTTCACAGTGTAATAAGGTGAGTCCATGGTAAAACAAACATTGTCAGATTTACTGAATTTTAAATGAATTTGATAATAATTGAAATAACGCTTGTGAAAGTACACATTGTTCATGTCTACTCATAGATTTTGTGTATAATTCTCCATCCCAGAATGAGCTTCACTGGAACTCGGCGATAAATTTGTGGAATACTCATCGAGAATCAATATATCGAAGATAGTTTATAATATCCCGATCGTTTCCCTTACAACGCGTTGATGAGTAATAAATAAGCATAGTCAAGTTATACATCCTGGTAGCGTTGGATCATTAAAGGAGAACGGTTCTGATATGTGTTGGATAATTCTCATACTGTGGAAGTTTAGATTACGTTTGATGCAGTTTATCAAGGGTGAGTAATCAACTTTATCACAAGAAAATCTCAATTCCATTCTTCAGGTCGAATTGTATTAGGATGAAAGTCTCACAATTCACCGTTACCAATCACAATAATCGTTTGAATCACGAGACACATGTGGTGAAATTACTGAAATAGTTTCACTTCCCGTCTTTACGAGTGACCCTTAATTTTATCTCAGCTAAACATCTTTGTTGTAGTATTCTGGAACACCTCTGTATTCCGTATTTCCTCTCTTCGGTGTTAAAACATTGAGGATTCACGAATGCTTAGATAATTCTTAAGGGGGAAAATACAATTAGAAAGACCAAAAAATCGAATGTTTGTTTTGTTTTATGAGTTAGTAAATTTTCTGTAGAAAACGATGGTGTAACTCCCGTTTCAAAATTCCAAGTCCTTCTGTTTTTTTCAGCCGTTTTCCGAAGACATTTTTTTTCACGCGCAGCAGTTGTTTGAAACGTTACATTATAAATCTCGTTTTCAATTGTATTTCATTGCGTAAGGATGTTCGAACGGCTCGCAAACAGCTTCAACAAATGAATGATGAGATATATGAAGAAGCTGAAGGCTTTTTGTATGGTCCCGGGATCGCTGACTGAGCCATAAGTACGATTTTTCGTTAGTGAAAACTTTAAACGCGTTTTTCTCGAAACAGCACTTTCGGAATTGGCGGAAGTGATTATTCAAAAACTAATTATCCGATTGAGCTGAAATTTTCAGGAGCTCTTCTCTATACTATTTTATTCTATGTAAACTAAAAAAATTTACAAATTTTCATTGCAAAATATAAAAATTATTGCAAAAATAGTAGCAAGAAGCACTGTTTTCAAAGAAAATAAGCACCAAATGGACAATATTTGTTTTTTTTCAAATTATCCTAATTCACCAAGGATATACAAGTGTAATTGGCCTCAATTTTCCACATGAACTGTTTGAGATCAAAATTCCCCCCTTCGAGAACTTCCGCCAATCAAAACAAGGGACTCCATTGAAGCCACTTTGCAACTGCCATATTGCTCAGAATGGAACAAACAATTTTTTCTCTATACTTTCAGGACCTATTATTAGTCCCAAAAAATTTCAAATTATCCCAATAATAACTTCTATCAAGAATAAATTTTTGAAAATGGAATTTTTTTTTGCGTCTAATTGTATTTCCCCCCTTAACATCACTCACAAGTTCTAATAATCGTTTCCATTTGTAATACTCTATCCCTGTTTGTATCAATTAATTCCATAGTACTTTTCGAAAAAAGGACCTTTATGATACTTTATGAAAATAATGACCCGAAAATAATAAGATTTTCATACAAAGATTCATTTTTGCAGAGATTCAGAATTTTCATGCATCTGTTTTAACTTGCATTCTTTCAACGTATTTTGCATCAGAAAGATTTTCAGTCCAAAAGAATGAGAACGTTGTATGATAAAAATTTATTTCAATATTGAAGGCTGTATAATGAGGAAATGTAATATAGAGGAGAGAATAATTTCCCTGTTTCGAGGACGAAAAGATTTCGTTACTCAAATAGCACTAAAACGTTTTGAATGTTCTATGAACAATCATAGTACATTCCGAAAGCTCGGATGCTAGTAAAGCATTATTAATACAATATGGTATCGCGGACATCACTTGAATATTCAAATATCATCACGTTTGGAGCGAATGAAATTCATTCAATAAATATATTCTGATTTGAATGGAAACCAGAAGTACGAAGGGTTTAATGAATGGAGATATTAGGTGTATAACTTTGCTTCCGCCGTTTTGCAATAGATGACTGTAGCGGTAAGTGGTAGTTGAGATAAATAGATCATAGATGTCATACAATAAGCTTAGGTATTTGTAATCATAACGCCATCGAAATATTAGTCGATTTGTGTCTGCATCATAAAGTTATTCTCGATTAAACATGTCAGCTTACGAGCCAAATTCTCGTCATTTGCGGGAGGTTTTAATTTTCTGCTTTAATACGAAGAAATCTGCGGCTGAGGCTCATCGAATGCTCTCAAATATCTATGGTGTCGCCGCTATTAGTGAAAGAACGTGCCGAGAGTGGTTTCAACGCTTCAAGAACGGTGATTTTAACGTCGAAGACCAGCACGGCGGTGGAAGAGAGAAGGTTTTCGAAGATGCAGAATTGGAGGCATTACTTGATCAAGACTCGTGTCAAACGCAACAAGAATTGACAGGATCATTGGGAGTGACGCAACCAGCCATTTCAAAACGCCTGAAAGTCATGGGAATGATTCGGAAACAAGGAAATTGGGTGCCGTACGAGTCGAAGCCGAGAGATGTTGAACGGCGTTTGCGTGTTTGTGAACAGCTGCTTGCAAGGCAAAGACGGAAGGGATTTCTGCATCGCATTGTGACTGGGGACGAAAAATGGGTTCATTACGATGATCCCAAGCGCAGAAAAACATGGAGATATCCCGGCCATGCTTCCACGTCGACGGCCAAACCGAATATTCACGGTTCCAAGGTTATGCTCGGTATTTGGTGGGACCAGCTCGGCGTAGTGTATTATGAGTGGTTGAAACCGACTGAAACGATCACAGGCGATTGTTATCGAACACAATTAATGCGTTTGAGCCGAGCATTGAAAGACAAACGGCCGCAATACAACGAGAGACATGATAAAGTGATTTCACAGCATGACAATGCTCGACCCCATGTTGCGAAAGTGGTCAAGACATACTTGGAAACTTTGAAATGGGAAGTTCTACCCCACCTGCCGTATACTCCAGACGTTGCTCCCTCGCACTATCACTCGTTTCGATCAATGGCACACGGACTAGCTGACCAGCACTTCCGGTCTTATGAAGAAGGAAAAAATTGCATCGATTCGTGGATCGCTTCAAAAGATGACCAGGTTTTTCAACGCGGGATTTGTATGCTGCCCAAAAGATGGGAGGAAGTAGTGGCCAGCGATGGACAATACTTTGAATCATAAATGTATAACCAGTTTTTCACAATAAAGCCTCGAATTTCGGAAAAAAACGGCGGAAGCAAAGTTATACACCTAATATTAATCACAGAACGCTGTAAACTTGTTCAAGAATACCTCATATCAATTATGAAACTGCTCGAAACTTGAAATTTTAAACAATTCATTCATTCATCAACAATAAAATCCTCCATGGATACGAAGGTTCTCCAGTCAGTAGTAAAATACATACCTGGCCAGACGTATATCTAATCACCTTCTCTTATCCTGTGTGACTTTTCGGTATGAATGAGCACGTCACCAATATCAACCCTTATCGTGTAACGTGGGGTCACTCGTGCCCTGGCAAAAGTGACTGTCCCCTATACCTCGCAAGGGAGTGGGAGGGGCGGGACCAAACTGTACAGAAAAAATTATATATTCCTAAGCTGCTAGCTCCCCAAACTCCGACGGTCTAGGATGTAAACAGCAGTCGTAAGAGCCAACCGGAATTTCAAAACTGCACAAGTGACCCGACATCACATGTTACGTTGATCTAAAATTGCAGGTGAGTGAAATGTTTATTTTGATTTGGATGTTTGTTTTACTAAAAATTCATGTTCTTCCATTAGGAAATGATAAATTAATCTTAGTTATCTGTGACCATCAATCTATTACGGTCATCTAATGTCGCAAAAAACAGATGTTGAAATTAATCGCATTTTACGTGAATGACATCACAAAGTTGATTACGGCGGTATTTTTTTAATAATTTTGTAATAAATAATTGTATTTGATGTCATTATCATATGATGAAATTGATTAAAAATGAAGAAAATGGGTATTTTACTCTAATTTGTACCTATTTACGTACTTTCAGAAAACATGATTTTGATGCTCAGAACTTGAGCATCCCATTAATTTATACATGCTTCTACTATTTTCTTCTTCAGAGTACTATTCTTGAGCTTCAATTTCCCGTTCCAATTTTCGAAATGTATCAATTTTCACCAAAGTTACGATTTGTTGAACAAAATCAATATTTTTCACGTTTTTATTTGTTTATGTAAACATATTGTTCAAACAAGTTGAAAAATCGGGAATATATCGATTGACCCTTGAAGTAGCATGGTTAATGAGGTAACATGAATTTTTTCAGATTTTTTAGAACACTTCAATGTACCTTTTTGAACATCGGACACGAGATACCCGATGTTACACGTTTAAGGCGCCGAAAAAAACATTACACGGTAAGGGTTAAATACCTTCAATCAAATAACAGAAAAGACAGAAAAGACTTCGATTCGTTAGATTCTCTGACCCGGCGGAATGTTCTCAACCCGAGTGGGCGGTACAGCGGGATGGGGGAGTTATTAAGAGATATTTGCTCCAAATATTGACAGATTTTATTATTCAATAATCATCCGATGACTGTTGAACTACTCTAGTGTGAAATTCATGGATAATTCATATATCAATTGATAAAGTTTACACTGAGAAAACACCAGATTCGCCTCGAGTCCGCAAACGTTTGCATACGGCGAATTCCGCCGTGCGTTTGAATCAATCGAATGTCGATTGAGGTGATTGTTCGGGGACTTACTCCAATCGATATTCAGTTGACATGACCCCGCGGTGAAATTCACCAAACGCTTACGGAGTTGACCTCAGGATTTGTTTACGATGAAGAATATTTTTGTTCTTGGGTGTCCGTGTGGAAACATTTCGCCGAAAAATCTCTGCAAAACTATGCAACACATTCTCTCTGTAAAACCCTGAAAAATTTTGGAAATTTCTGAAATTTTGATGAAAAATCCAATAAATTTTGGACATTCTTTACAGATTGTTCTCAGAGTTTTTCAGAGTTTTTTTTTCAAATCAATAGGAGCGAAATTGCGCTGTGAAAAAATTCAGACGAAACTCTGATGAATTGCTGACATTTTTCCGACTATTGGAAAGAAATTAAAAGATTTTCAAACATTTATGAGACATGATATTCGAATATGGCATATGAATGTATTTATAGGATTCCAGAACTTATCAATGATCAGAAAAATGTTGAAAATTGATTAGAGTTTTGTAAGAGTTTCTTCAGAGCGCAACTTCGTTCCGATTTCTCTGAAAAAAAACGATGAAAAAAATGTAGAGAAACTATGAAAAAAGTCTGTGAAGAATGTCCTGATTTTATTGGATTCTTCATTCAAATTTCAGAAATTTTCAGAGTTTGTCAAAGTTTTGCAGAGAAAATGTGATGTGTTCCGGAGATTATTCATGGTTTTACAGGGTTTTTTCAGTAAAATACTGCCAGACGGGTGGTTGAATGTTTCATTCAATTTCGAGTAGGCGATAACCCACTCAACCATCTTCTTTGTTGGTCATGCTTCCCGCTTGACCCACATTATTCGCCGGCCCTGCGGATTCTAAGATTCGTTTAAAAGTAATAGAACGCGAGTGACAGGTCATTCAATCAAAGTCAGAGGGTTTAACTATCATAAATTCATTCAAATGGAACGAATACCTAATTGAGAGATAACATAGTAATACATAAACAATTCTCGACTCAAGAGAACATAAACCTTCAATAAACGTTTGTTGAACCTGAAATACAGCTATTGATACTCCTTACAATTTTTAGAATGAGATTTCTACTCTCTCAGAGTGATAGTCTAAGATTTGAGGTTGGGAACTCACAGCTACTCCAATTCTAAAGGGAATTTCTTGCCCTAAAAGAGCGAGGGTTCCCTCGAAACGAGTGAAAATTCCACTCAAAGTGGACTGACTCATTTCTAAGACTCAGTGGAGTGGAAGATGTGATTTTTCACCCTTTCAGATTTAGAGGGCATTTGAAAGTTCATTCGATATTTGTTGAATACAAATTTACCTAGACTCAATCTAAAATCGATGTATTTGACCCGTGTCTGCTTAGGACACAAGTAATACATACTCTCAGACAGCACAACGTGCCACTGCAACATTTATAGAAGGTTTATAGAACGTTAGAGAGGTTTTTTGAACGTTCAGAAAACGTCCCAGAGAAACATTGTGCTGTTAGGGCAGAACCTTGAGCAGTTCTACAATATAACTTGAGGTTGTATTGGAAATAACCGATCTGGTACATAGAATGTAACGGAAAATCTTATAATTGAGAGTTCTAGCGGAAATCTACTGATTAAACAGATAATTTACAATAATCAATTCAATTTTGCGTTCGCGAATCGGGGACAATCAATTTTGCAAATCTTTTAGATTTTTTATTCGGGGTTTTTTGATTGGTTGAATTGACATTGAATCAATCGGTTTCCTAGATTCTAATGGGAATCATACGGAACAGTGCGGTGGATTCCGGACAATAAATAGGCTGGGCAGAGGTGGGCGAATCTTCTGTGTAAAATACTTATCAAATTTTGATATAAATTCTGATATAAACTGAGAAATAGGAATACTGGGCCCAACTACGCAAAACAGTTGAATACGTTCAACTGCAATAATTACCTGATTCTACTAGATTTGTAGTTGACCCAACTACCTAATTCAATCAACCTTTTATTTGAATTGAGTTGATGAAGGATTGTGGTTGAACGTATCCAACTGTCGCGCGTAGTTGAGTCCACTATTTTTTTCTCAGTGTAGAATTCGATACAAATTGAACATTTTTTCTATAAAAAAGATTCGCTTCGTGAAGATTCACCCACGCTCAAGACTGGGTCTGACTGGAATACGTGAATTGACTGTGAGACTCTGGCTCTAACGAGTTATAGTGAGGTCAACAATGTAGTCCCACACTGGTAAAACTGTTGAATTGCTGTAACCGAAACCAACATCAAATAAAAACTTCACGTTGCCTGAACTGAAATATGATTTTTTTTTAACTAAAATTTTTAGTTGAAGCAACTACTATTTTGTTGCGACAACTATATTTTATTGTTTGATGTCGTATTTCACTCAATTTTTCCCAGTGCATTTCGTTCGTTCCCTTCTCCAACCAGCTCTACTACTTTATGCTAGGAAGGTAGACCCACTTTTCTCCATCACTTCCTAGCCAATCCTGCAAGAACTCCAACGTAGACTCACTGAAAAGTTCTTGTTGATTTCGAACTGGGCCAGACTCATCGGTCCTCAGAGGAAATTGTGATAGCAGCTGCACGGAGAAAAATAAAGTTTAGAAAATTACTACGTTCCTACTAAATTGGCAAGATACGAGAAAACATGACTGTAATTGTTACACAGTGTAGTAAAAATCTGTACTTGATCATCTGTAACGTTGCATGCTCATGCTAAAGAGTGTCAGGCGAACCATTCATCTTTACTACATTGTTTATCAATAAAAGTAGTACTTTCTCGTATCTTGCCAAATTAGTAGAAAATATAGTAATCTTCTAAACTTTATTTTTCTCCGTGTGGAAAACGGTTTCGTGTGGAGTACTCTCTCATCTAAGTCAATTATTCAACCAGGTAGATCCACATCGTCAAAGCTGAAAAATCAAAGCGGTGATGTACAGTATGATACCTTCTGCAGTACTCTTACACTGAGAAAAAGATACCTAGTTGGAACAATTAAACCTTAGTTGTCGAAGCTAGATTTTTATTTACGCTAGCGAGACTTTAGTTGGGGTACATAAAAGTCTAGCTGTCTGATATACTAGTATGAATGAAATGGTTTATTCAATGGGAATACAGTAGAACCTCGTTTATCCGAGGTAATGTGGGGAGAGCCTACTTGGAGAGTTTACCTCGGATAATACGGAAAGACACAGTAGAAGCCCGTTTAACCGAGGTGATACGGGGAAATTTTACCTTGGATAACGCGGAGCTTCGGTTAATAGAGAGCCGGATAAGCGACGTTCTACTGTACAAAATTTAGTTGGGACAATTGAATGTTTATTTACAGTGACCCAATTTCCTAGCTGTCGAATATTTGAATAGACCCTTTCTCTCAGGGTGGGTGCCCAATTTTATGTAGCAATTTTTGACTCAGAACAAGAACAAAATTTCCGTCGTCCACACTAAGAAAAAGGATTCAATTGAATATTAAACAGCTAGGTAATTCAATCATTTTGAATGAAAATTTAGTTGGCTGTTATGAATTTTATTGGTCACAGCGATATATTGTAGCTACCTTGAATAAATTGTCTTATTCACATTTCAGACACCTAGACTTTTATTCACGCCAGCTAAAATTCAGCTGGGACAACTAAATTTTAGTTGCCGCAGCTAGGTACCTTTCGTACGGGAGCTACTTTTTAACTATTACAGTTACTCACTTAGTCACAGTAACAGCATAAAATGTAGAAAATTCAACAGCTAATTCATTTAGCTATCCAAGTATCAACCACAAAACCCAGCTACGATTACCGACTGCGGTAGTTAAAAAACAGCGACAACTGCAATTATTTTAGCTGCAGTGGTGAAAAAAGGGTGCTAAAAAAGTGAGTAGCTGCTACAGCTATTTTCTTTTTTTCCGTATAGGGAGATATTAACATATATCTCATTGGAATCTCATTGGTTCTTGCGAAACTGGTGAAACGAGGAACAATATCGATTTTATAGAATTATATCTGAAGAAAACATAAAGCTCTGAAGAACATTCGACGAACGTAGATTGAGAAGGCAAACATTCAAACGTTTAATGGACTTATTGAATGCATATCAGCTTGAAATCAATCTCAAATTGATTTATGAAGCTTTTGTTCTCTTCAGGCTGGAGTACTCTGACTCCTCGATACAATATAAATAGTTAGTTCATACACCCTTTCCTCGAAGCTTTGTCTGTATATATATATATGTATATATATATATAAATAACCCCACACATTTTCCGTAGGATCCATGTCAAGTGACTGCGACGGCAAATCCAGTACATCGACTTTAATCATTTCCTTCTTTCTACTTCGTGCAAAGACTACATTATCAATATTTTCTTTCCTCCCTATATGTTCGAATGATTTTACTTTTCGATTCTGATTTCTTGATTTAAATTCTTCTTTCACTATTCCCTGCATTACTTTATACGAGTATCATGAACTTTGTATTCTTTGTATCGTACCCTTTATATAAATAAGAAGTCAAGTAGCATCGGTACATCCGAACCTTGGATGAATGGAAACCGAGTATTCATATACGATGGAGTTCCATAAGATATGAGCATCAGTCCCTGTCTCTTTCGCGTACTCCTTATAAATCAATGTTACTTGAAATTGTAGTCTGTATCTTCTCACGATACTCATAACAATCTCGCATATTCTCGTCCTTCCAACTAAAACCATTGCACGAACTTAACTGTGATCTTATACTACTTCCATTCTTTTGATTTTTCTCTCCAAGAGTTGGTTCTGAATATTCGTTATTGGAACATTGAACAATAGCGAAGAGTAATGGATTTGTCTTTTTTTTCTTTCCTTCTTTCTTTTTTCTTTTATTGTTTGAGAATGTTCACTTAGCCTTCTCGTTCTTTTGTTCCCTTTCGTATTTTCTTTGTACAAACATTGAATTTTCTCCCTTTATCCTCATTTACCCTCTTTTTCTTCGATACATTTGACGTATCGAATACGAATGTAAATCATTATCGGTAATCCAACGGCAGGAGAGAAAATAAATTATATAGACGAGGGAGAGAGTGCTGACTGGTTCGCTAGATCGCGATGAATCTTTTTTGATAATTTATCGAAGAGGAGAATGAACTCATCCTGTGAATTTATCTTGTTTGCTCTCATTTCATTTTGTAGATGAATTTGGAATTTTGAGTAATCGATTTTCCACTCATATATCTTTTCTCTTTCACGTTGGTGTGAATGATTTACTGATTTGATTCATACAGGGATTGATGTTCCAAATGTATCACGGTATATGGAGTCTCAACAATGAAACGATTGAGGGTGTGTAGATCGTGTTTGGGGAAATATACATGCGGAAAATAAAGAAATCGTTGAACTTCGTGAGGTGCAATAGAATATTCATTACACGATGCACTCAGTTTAATTGAAATGAGTCAAACATATCTGATATTAATCTCCAACGGTACTTTCGTGATTCGAAATCCTATGGTTTTGGTATCTTATCGTTCATCTTCTTCTCTCATCGCTATTGCAACAGGACACAGCTGGTTCAGAGAACGATTAGGTTAAGATACTTGGTGGATCCGTTAAGCGGACTTCTCCTCCGCTTGTGGTTCTGTTCTGGCAAATTGGTTCTGTCTCTCCAGTACACCGAAGATGCCTCTCAGTTCTGTTCTCTCGTCCCTACTTTCTCTATATCCATGCTGAGTCACGTCTAATGCGGTAATGAAGGGAGCATGAAGACTGAGAAGAAAATTCAACTAGATGGTGATCGAAAATATCTTTAATTGGCAATTTGAGGTAAACGGAAGGATATTAAAGTCAAATGTTTGCAACAGTTCTTAAGTGAAACTCAATGGACGAGAGATGCGGAAAAAAACGGAACTTCGGTTAATTTTTCATCGAAGCCATTAGAGTTTAACCAAGAATATAATCGTGTAGTCAATTGATTGATCGATGATGGATTGCCTCGTACAAAATCGATTAATCGAAAAATAATTATTCGCTCTCGTGTCATTCCAAATTTCACAATACGATTCGATTGTGGGAAATTGAAGATGGGGAGTCATTGAAAATTGGATGCATTCAGTTTGATATCGTTCTGTGTTTGTGTGTCAGTGGTTTTTGGTGCAATCAAGCGTACCGTAAAGGATCCATTGCACGGGGAAAATAAAATTCACTGTGACAGTTGATTATTTAGTCGTAGCTGCAAATTATTTTACAAAATTTCCAAATCCTCTTATTCACTTTGTAAAATTTCATACTTAACTTTCGAAGAGTTCGAATTCTTTTCTATTCTTTGTTAAATATTGATGATTTTTCAATGTTTTTCCAATCAAATTCCACAAAAATGTGAACTGTTTTATCTCCATCACGAATTTGAAAAATACTCTCAGATTTTATCCCAGACAGCACTGGGACGTTTTGAAAACACTCTCAAAACGTGGTTGGTAACATAGAAAACATGCCAAAAACGTCCCAGGATGTTTTCAAAACGTCACATGTATGTTTTGAAAACGTGAAAATGTCCTAGAACGTTTTATTTTCGTTTTCGTGGGAGGTGATGGAAACATTTTATTGTGAATGTTTTGAAAACGTCACATGAATGATTTCCTCGTCTTTTTCAGTCACTAAAATTCATATTATTCCTTGGAGAATTGGAATATTCCAAACACATTTTCAAAACATAGCAATGTGTCACACAGATGTCCACAAAAAAGTCCTGCAATGATATCATTCGGAACGTGAGAATTTAATGATATTGAACTATTTACGTGAAATATTTGAATGTTGAGCGAGTTTAAGTGAAAGTGAGCTGATTTTTTATTGAATAAAGTGCAGTTTTGATCAAATTAAATTCTTGGTTATGGCATTCGATTTGTCAATTTGGATATAAAAATTTCATGTTATGTAAGTATGTGTAATTAAATCTTTCAAATGAAAGGAATTGCATGGATTTGATATTTTCTATGTAATAAAAATGAATTTTACATCAGTTGATAACCAAGCGAGTTATGTGAATTTTCAAATTTAGGTTAGGATATGTTGAATGATTACTTTCAAAATTCTATTGAGATGATTATGTGATTAAAGAAGGCCTTTTGCAGGTTTTCCTTTTTTTAGTGGATGAAAAGGTGACGCACTAACACATCAAAATGCTCAAATCCATGATTTTCATTATTTTTGGAAGATTCATTATTTATACATGTTAAAGAAATAGAGGAAATTATAAAATTTTCAAAACAATCCTTCAATTCTCTATGATGATTTGATTAAATATAATTGTGCATAAATTATATTGAAGTTGATGTTTCCAGTCTCATTTCAAAGTATTATGCAAACATATTACGAATACCCATTTGATTTAATATTCCAGAAACGTTTCAAAAATGACCTAAGAACATGAGAATAACATTTTCAAAATCTTGCGGAATGCATGAAAAAAAAACGTTTTCAAAACATCTAGAACATGATGTTTTCAGAATCAAATCTCGAAAACTATGAACACGTTTCTAAAACGTCCCGAGAACTTTCGGTGCTGTCTGGGTAAGAAATATTCTGAAATTTTTTATCAAAGATGACTCTGTTCTCGACTTACAATTTTCTCCGTGGGCAAATAAATTTTCAGTTCATGATATGTACTTTCTACTATGACGGCTAAAAAATCATTATGGTAGCTAACAAGATTGCTGTGAAAGCGAATAAATTTCTGTTGAAGCAAAAAAATCTGCTCTTTTAGCGAAATCAAATTTTCCTATCGAAGCGAATTTTTTTCTATGTGCGCTTCGTTTTAATATGTCGGGATATATTCGGATATAGAGGAACATACACTGTAGAAGCATCGATAAAATCCTCAGTAATTAGGCAACAATCAATCCGAAGAAAAATTCAGGAAAATTACAGACAGTTTGGTAATTATGCAAAAATAAAATACGATAAATATATTAATTTTCCGGTAATTACCGAGAAACGCGATAAATTGACCAAATATTTAGGAATTTTCATCCTCTGTAATCGGGTTGATTGCTTCCTGAAAAATTACGTTGAATGTACCGAAATTTTTTTGACTTGGTATTTATTTGCTGTGAATAAGAGGTGGTCAAAAACTGTACAAAAATTATGTATAATTCTTTATATTCCCGTACTGTTTTATGTAAACATTAAATAGAGAATGCATAGATTCATTTCTTAATTACAGTATTTATATGGAAGATGTCTTTCAACGCTGAGTTTCGGGCCACTGGCTGATATACAAAGCTTTTCTCATCTTCTTTTCCTTTGGCATCTCAGATACTTTTTGTGGATTACTACAGAGACATAAAGCCAAATTCAAGGGCTGCCGTCTTCAATATTTTCCCAGCATGTTCTTGTGAAACAATTTCACAAAGTGATACATACGCGCATGTACTTTTTGATTTGTTATCACTTCAATGAAAAAATATGATGATACCCAGATGAAAATTGACGATTGGCACTAGGATGGCGCAACACGGACAAAGATTGGCCGAGCCTTGGCGGTTAGCAAGGTGCAAGCTTGAAATGATAACATCGTTACAGGCTCCATTGATGTATTCTGCCAATCACGGACCAACATTGGTACGATTATGGCAGTCAAATCAGCCATCATTGGCAGCCCTTGAAAAAATTTGTCGCTCGATCTAAATCCAAGATTGGATCATGCTTGTACTCATTACGAACCAAGACTGATAGACGAAATTTTTTATGGTCTGCCAATGGTCAGATGTTTTATGCATTCAAAGGAGGTACCATCATTTATTACACATAAATGATGTTGACTGCTAAATTTGAGTCAATACTATAATGGTACTGAGTCAATATTCGGCCAAAATTGATTCAACGTTGCGACAATCCCGCGCCAACGTTGAGCCAATGTTGTGCCGATGTTCAACTCTATGTTGAACGATTGCAAAAATATCATAAAAATTCAGAGTTGTATATTCCCGACATCGATTGCTTCCCCTACACACCTGTTAAGAAGTACAGCCCGAACCTGAAATATTTTATACAACCAGGGCCACCAGAATATCTCTGTATACATTGAAACGAAGAAACTTATTTGATTAATCCAATACACGATGTGTTTATAAGTTTAATATAACTCAATGATTACTAGTTACCTCACAAATCAATTACATCAAGTATAATTCAAATTCTGATGTCCACGAGTCCATGGGTCTGCACAGCTAAAATCTCTCCTTCGATGAAGGACCTATGATGGAGACAACAATTTTCAAATCAGAAGGTTAAATTATGCTTATATATCAACCGCATAGTTCGTTGAGCGCTTGCGAGAAACGAACCGAGCATTGGAAGCAACACCGAAGGGTGGCGCTTTGACATTGGACGCGGGAATTTTTGTATGGAGACGTATAATTGAGGATCGTGGCTAGCCTGAGCCAAGCTTTGACCAGGCTTGGCACTGCATTGGGTACTCATTTCTTCTAAACGTTGTCAACGTTTGGATCATTATTCAGCCGTGCTATGAACTTGTTCGTATGAAGTTAATTTCTTTTGTTCAAACGATATTGGGACAACGATGAACCATGATTGGCACAATCTTGAGCCAATGATGGCTTGATCATTGGAAATTATGATTCCTAACATTGGTGCAACATTGTGCCACTTGTCAGTCAACGTTGGCTCGATATAGATTTCCAAGCCTTGGATGTCAGCATTGCGTCTATTTTCCATCGTCAGTATTGGCGCAAGCAAGAAATTTTCACGGGGGGACCCGCGGTGATGATAAACTCCACGTTGAGCTGCATGGGTTTAAAGTGGATGATCGAAATTCGTAAACGGAACATAGAACCGACGCACAGGGGAGAAAGTTTCATGCATTTATGGACAAAATCGGTCTACAATTCAATTCTCATCTGATTTTAATTAATGTTTTCTCAAATATTCGGAAAAAGTTTCACTTTGACATATCACTGTGGTATTTCTGTTCCCACCAATCGATATTTTATATACACTGAGAGAAATGTACAATATAAATCGTATAGTAAAAATTTTTTAATACGACATATTGAGAAATATAATCTTTGAAAATTCAATTTGATGTAACCTAATATATTTTTATAATAAAACGATTATATTGAAATTTACTAAAAAATGTAATACGCTTTATACACTAATCATGATGAATTATAATGAACATGGATAAAATCCTACAATACTGAGTGCCGCAATCCGCACGACCAGTTCGTGTTATAGTACAATAATACGCAAACAATCCTGATTCGGATTTACTATAGTAACCAGGATTGTTTGCATATTATTGTGCTATGACACGAACTAGGCGTGTGAACTACGGCATTCAGTATTGTAGGATTTTTTCCGTGCAGCTAAAAAATGGCTGACCTAATTGACAGCTGATTCATCCTTTCTGTGGAAATATTCTCATCATGCAGGCCAATATAATGTAAATACAAAAACACGAATTTGCTGTAGCGGCTACACACTTTTTATCTCACTGTCTTCTTCCCTGCTACAACAGAAATGTTTGCCACTTATTAAATGACACAGCAAGAATTCGTAGCTGTGGCAGCACAATTTTAATAAGCTCTATTTCTACTTATCCAAGTATGAAAGAATAATTTTTCCCGTGTTCGATTTAAAATCCGTCGAAGATTTGGTGCCAGTTGGAGAAGTTTCATCAACCCTGAACGGTAACATTTATTTTTACCCAGAAAAACATGTTTTTCTCTTCTATTCAACATACATTTGATTCCTCTTGTGAAACTATTTTGACAAATTTTCTCGTGTACCTATCAACAATATTCTAGTATACGTAAACTTACGTGCACCGCATTCGATCCATAATTACTCATGAGATTGTAAAGTTAATTATATAATTGAATCACTGTCACTGCAATTCCTACCTTGGAAATTGCGGATTCTTCGCTTCTTCTGAAAGATATTTTATTTCTTAATGGCTAAGAGGTTTGGGGTGGTGTAAGCACAGCTCCGTTGCATGTGTTTTACTCTTTTCGTAGATGGAAGGAAAGAGGAGTTGGGAACAAAATAAGAAATAGGAAAGAGAAAAGAGCGAGATTGAAATCCAGCAACAAAAATACGACTCCCTCTAACTCCGCGGAATCCCTAGTTCCCATGAGAAAATAACAGAGTGAGGAAATACATAAGCTGACTTTTTTGTTATCCTCGAATCTGAAGCTTCGGTGTACACGTTTTTTAAGAATTTTAAGAATGAACCGGAGTTTGAAATTCAACATTTTCGAAGTATTCCTTCAGGAAGAGAAGTATAAATATTTCATAGCCATCGTGAAGTTCGGAAAGATAATTTAAATGATAATGAAGTTTCATCGAAGAAATACGGAATTGTTGTAACATTGTTGTTTGTGTTTGTATGAAAAATAAACTCATAATTCTAATATTTAATCGCATAGAATTACATTATTTTCCTCAATTTTGAGAATTTATTATTGACGTCGTTATATGAAACTTGAGTATCCTTTTCATTTCTCAATACTCAAAGCAATAAATTATCAAATTTCGCTCATGAATATCACAATATTCCCACAATCTATTTATCTTCCTACAGCGATTCTTATTCCGAAACACGACGATGCTCCCATCGATTAAAACAATACGTATGGCTGTGTATGGCTATCGAAGTAACCTCTTTCTCCTTAGTTTACGAAATATCGATCTTCTTCCTTGAAATAATCATAGGGTAGCGGTGCTAGTCACCGACTATCCTTCAGCGGTCGACCAGTTTCAAGTTTTTCAACTTTATTATTAAATTCGCGAGTTAAATCCAATCATGAACAGTATGACACAGAAAATAATCGAAATGGGTACTGGATACATTTCCCTTCGACGCAGATGGTCCAGAATATCAATTGAAACCCTTTGATCTTGAATTTTTTATTGCTCTGAATATTTTAAATATACCTTCAGGGCTGATAGATTTATCGGTTTCGTAAATTCCGTTACTAAACTCATCTGTTATAGGTTCTTTTTTTCGTAAGAGGATTTCAGAAAGTCGACTCGGGATCTCTCAACATTGACATGGTTTTCAACTAAGCTATTCCCTCAGGCATATCAGACTTTAAAAGTTGGAGATGCAAACGTTACATACATTCTCCTGGAAATATTTAAAAGTGCTTCATCATGAATTCAAAAAAAAAAATATATATATATATATATACATGTTGTATTCTACACGAATAAAAATTCATTCCTTGGAAGTGGTTGAATCCATCTCGATCCTGCTCTGGTCTGGACGAGAATTTCAACGATTGTTTACCATTGTAATCTTGTCAAGGAAACCTCCCCTGAATCCAAACACAATGGAAAATTTTGTAGCAAGATCTTGAAGAATAAAATTGTGTTCGTGGAGTTTTTCAGGGGGAGTATGAGAGAACTGATAAGGTGGATTGCGCTCATAGCCTGCTTCGTTCACATTTTCGTAATAGTGTTCGCGTTCTCATAATTTAATCGATATTTGCTATGTTCGCATCTTATTCCAATGAGAAATGATTCCTGGTCATTCTCTAGCTCATTTCAGGGCCTAGCCAAGGTCTGATAAGACCTGATAGAAGCCTCATCGAGTCCTAAAACCGAACGGTTACTCACACTTTCACGATCTACACGGCTCTCGCTGCGCTTGCATCTTGAAATATTGAATACACACGAAAATAATCAACCCTCTGGGGATACACTGGGTCAAAGTATCTTTACATTTCTTTAAATATTGGAAAAATTATCAACTGTACGGCAAAGCAGGTTCGTATTCTGCAGACTTCGGCGATGAATTTAAAAAAAATACATTGCTCTACGATGTTTTAAAACCAAGATCTGAGCAATCAAAAAACACTCGAGTCAAACTGACCCAGTGTATCCCATGTGTGAAGAAACTATAAGTGTATCCCCAGAGGGTTGATTATGATCGTGTTTCAACATTGATATCTGCATACAATACGCCACAAGATAATTCATCATTTTAATAACTTTCCTTGAATCCAAGTGCGATTTTTCACGAAATACTAGTATCATTTGAAGTATAAACATGCGAGTGAAGCGAGCTCCATTTATACCCTACAGATGTAAGCGTAATACAATTGTGAAACTTTGGGAATGTTTCAATAAAGTTGAGTAGATTATAGTTGGATCACAAAAACAATTTCACATAGCGAAAGATGATACGATAGAATCACTTCATCCTTCGGTAATCTTCGTATCTGTTGTCGTAGTCATCGTCGCATTATCTTCCAACGTTTCCACCTCTGGAAAAGGAAATTCCTCGTCTACGATCGTCGTCGCAAGACGAACCAGCGTCGAAAAGCTCGACATTTCTACAATATAATTTTTCTCCGCTTCGTAAACTCGGGGCATTACAATGACAATCCATGTTCAGAGATTCGCACACGAATGTGAGTGTGTCATCCTCTTTTCTCTATCTCTCTAACCCCTCAGCTTTCCGACTGCTCCGTTTAGGGGTCTCTTTCTCCTACCTTATATTTTTATTTTTAAAGGGCTTCGGTGGTTTTCAGAGCGAAAGAATGTCTATCTATGATATACTCTCTTCCTCTTTTGCTTCTTTTGCACCTTTATGGAGGGACTTTACTACCCTCCCAACTACCATCATCTTTCACCCCTTCGTACGTTTTTACTCGCTCTTGACAAGCATCGTACAATCCAGCGCGAAACAAATAAGGCAGAAATGACAAGAATATTTTAATCGGGAGATTTAAACTACCGAGTTGAAATCGCCACTCGAGGGAACATAATCTTTGCTCTCTATTCTCTTTTTTTTCTTTCTTTCACTCTTCCTCTGTGAGGTCATAGGGGAAGATTATAAGAATATGTCGTGTTTGATTCAATGAACGTTTATACGTTTAATTTTGAATGAAATCAGTTGCAGCTCAGTTTAGAGAATTATAAAAATTCAAGAAATAATATCCATGAGTTATAATTCTTTTTCCAATAGAATAATTCTATTTTATATGAATAAAAATTGCACTAAATCGAATCGTGCTGTATTTCACTTTGATATCAAAGCACATGGCGACACGTTCGTGCGCTATTACGGTTCAAAACTTGTAACGAGTACTTTGTACGAGACAAACTCAGTTTCGGTTGTTGAGATTCTCGTTAGATTCTCTAGAATCGAGTTACAGAAGTAGTTCTGTCGTTTCCTCAACAATATTTTTTCGGTGCTTCGAATATGTTATGCAAAGGGATAAAAATTGGATGGCACGTATGAAAGAGTGGAAACAACGACCGGAAGAGTCAAACAAGCTATAAGTGATATAAAATATGTAAGATGAATGTTACGGGTTTGGAATGAGATCATAAACAAAGGAGCAATGAATGGAAGAAGGATAATTTTAACGGAAGAAGATGTGGGTGATACGTGATAATGCACGTATTTGCATTTACTTGGAAAACTTGTAGCAGAAACTTGTTGATGTCGTGGAAGTATTTATAGGATGTTGATAGAATTGGATTAACAATGGATACAACATTTCATATTCCGAAATGAAACAAAACATTTTCCAATAAAAGAATAATAGCTAATTCTATGTACGAGCTTTGATTAACTATCAATCAACTGTGAGAAATATTATTCTGGAAAGTATGAGAGGAATAGGGATAGCAACAATTATATATTAAAACCTATGAGATATATAATAAAGATTATCATATACCCTCACACTGAGAGAAATTTATGATTAAGTTCTCTATGGAACTATAAATATGGGGGAATATGCTGACTTCTAATGAAATTTACTATGTCATAACAATAGAAACTTTATTAAATTTACAAAGTTTTATACTGAGAACCCGATTGTTTCGAGTGAAAGAAAATTTCCTTTGCCCTCATCTTAATAAATATTTCTTCAATGGAAGAATTCTTCATCAAATTGAAACAAAAAATTTTCAAATTGAGACAAATATATTCCATTTTGAATTCGAAGAATATAATTTCAATTCAATGAGAAATTTTTTTATTGGAATGAACTATCTTTTTTTATTGAAAATAAGATTTATCAGAATGAGGGCGAAGAAATTTTCTTTGAATCTGAGAAATCGGGTACAATAAATTTCATCAGAAGTCATTATGTTTCCCCATTCTTATAAATCCATAGTAAATTTAACTATCAATGTCTCTTAGTGTATTGTATGATATAATGTATTTCATTGTACGCGTGATAAATTTGATTAGATACATAATAACTTTGATTATATATTATAGCTATCCCTATTCGTATTATACATATAATGAAAATTTCTCTCAGTGTGATTGATTTCTTCATTCAAGTCTGTTTTGTTTTAACAGGGTCAACGAACGGATCAGGATCTCCTGCAATTCTTGGCCGCGAACAGAACGTAAATTTTCTTTCAATTATGCATCAGAAGAACGTTCAGCAATTGTTTATAACAGAATAAATATGCGTTATGTCAAGAAAATCCTAAGTAATTCCCCAGAGAATTTATTTTGGAATTTCGGAGCCGATCAATTCATTTGATTTAAGACTGCAGTATTATATATAAGAATTCTCATTCTGAATGAGAAAATATTCATCAAAAGTATGATAAAAACCCATCACAATAATGAACTGAAAGTCGCATTCACCGGAGATACGCGATAAACCGGTTCTAGAATATTTGTCTCTTGAAAATATCAGAAATGTTCAAATAAAATCCCACTTACACTTCTATTCATATTCTGTTACTTCTGAGACACTCTATACGTATCCATTATACGTATGAAACATCCAATGCACGATGATGAAGATTATATTTCACATACACAATAAGTATAAAACATACTCGACTTGTCAGAAGAGATATTAAAATGGTGTACTCAAATACTTAGCATAGAATTCCATTCACATGCATGTATGTACGTGCATAAATGATTCTTATCGCTATATATAGACTTCGTTCTAAGCTTTGTAGTAGGCAGAACCACTTTTCGAGTTCGCCCACGATATTAACAGTTTTCCTGATCCCAATACAACTTTCACCATTATAACGAAAACACGAATCAAGTTGTCAGGAATTGTAGGCGAGCGAACGTTACAGTTATTCATTCGGATAAGATGTTTGATATCATTCACGAACGTGTATCTAAAAACACCAAATCAACGTTTGATATAATTGTTACGAGAGAATGATCGGGAGAATTAAGGACATGGTATTTCAATATTGTGATAGATATGTTTATATGGTTCAAATAGTTTGTTATTTCGACGAGAAGATTATTTTGTAAATACGATTTATGTTGATAACGCCAAACAAGATGCAGTAACTATATTTACTATTTCATACCTAATCAGAGATTTCATGTTGAAAATAATCTGGAGTCGTGTTGTGAATGTTGAATGGAAACATCGTTACACGCTTTGACGCACATGAAGAAAATTATGAATTCATAATTCAATAGTGAAACCAGTGAGAGAAAGAAAAGGAGGACTATAACAGTGACATTCGTTACGATCCATCGATTATGAACAACCCGTGCAGGAAGTTCAGTAATTTGAATACGGCTGATAATCGACCAGCACTAGTATGGCCAATTACGAGTTAAAATACATTCTAAAATTGAATATTCCGATCAGAGAAAGGCTCTCGAACAAATCAAGTGTCAATGGTTTGGACTTGTGTTTCTGATCTATCAATTTTTGTTAATTAACATACCTGCAGAATGATCGAAAACTTTGTGGATGGTATGAATCAAATACAACTAGTGTCAAAAAACATCGAGTAATAGGAAAATAAACCTTTGAGTTGATATTTCGATAATTCATATTCAAAGTTCATTTTTTGAACTGTAGTTTCATGCAAAAGGATATCAATTTCCAATATTTCCCAATTGAGACGACAGATTTTGTTTAATAATCACAGTGATCTCCCTAGCAACACCGTAAATGGAACCGTCTGGGTCCTCACCATGGAAAATAGAAGAAAAGAGTACGATCGCAATACTTTTGAAGTGTCCTCGAAAACGTAACCTAGATTGGTCTCAAAATTGGCGCTGTCGTACGTGTGTACCAGTGTGTACTACTAGTAACCATGGAAACCAAGTGTTTAACCGATAAGACTCCGGTTTTTGCCGTCGCAAGCGCCCTCAGTGGTAAAATTATGAACAACCTGGAGAAACCAGGCTTGGATCTTACTCCTTTTCTCTATTCTCCATGGTCCTCACGAGAATCTAGCCAAGAGCTAGCAAGAGTCTAGTGGCTAGCAGGGAGCTTGTAAGGGCCTAGAGAGTGTTAATATAACGCTTGATCGGGCTGCTATTGTTACATAGATCATATTCAATCACCTCAAATTCTGCCCTTGTGGAATAATTCGGAATAATTCTCTAAAGAACTCTTTAAAAGTTTTATTCAGAGTTCTGAAGACTTCTAAAGAGTTCTGCAGAGAATTATTCCGAATTATTCCACTCATTATTATAAGTGCAAATCGTTTTGTTATTTCACCGAATCAATCATCAGTTTCATATGTAATTCATTATTCGCCACCATTACTGGATCCATGTTAGTATCCAATAGTTATCCAATAATCAGGACTGCATCTGGAAATTCTCCGCTCTTAGGACAGATATATAACATGAATTATAACAATTACAATATTTTATATAACATAAATTATATCGTAATGTCGTCCCTCAGATCTGTTATCCCTGGAACACAGCCAAGGTTGGCCTAGGCGCAGATATGCCTCCGCCAGTGATTAACTTTGGATTGACGACGTATATGACCCAGTGTTGTACCATCATAGGTGTTGTTCATGGTAGCCAATCGATCAATCTTGGACGACTAAAGTTTTTTCATTGTCCTGACAAAAGAACACGGAAAAAAAGAAAATAGCTGTGGCAGCTACTCACTTTTTTAGCATCCTTTTTTCATGGCTGGAGATAAAATAATTGCAACCAGGGGCGTCTTTACGTTTTCGCCGCCCCCAACCTGAGCTGAATTAATATTTTCAATCATTCTCTCAGGTGTATTCATGTTATTTGGAAACTATGTAATATAACTCGAAAAAATATATTATTTAATAACACTTTGACACACTCAACAGGATTAAACATTTAGCATCATTAACTATTGGTAACCTCCTTAAGTTTGTAATAAAGATAAAACGGTTCACATTTCTGTTGAATTCTACTTGAAATCGGATGACAAATTCTGAATACTTAACAAAGAATAGAAAGAAAATATGAACCCTTCAAACGTCGCACATTAAATTTTCCAAAGTGAATAAAAAAATTTCGAAATTTTATTCCAGGAAAATCTTGCCGATAAAAAGGAAAATGTAAGCTTGCGACAAAGGTTAAATTGCCATCTGGAGAAATTTGTTCGAATCAAATAAAAAATACATAATGAAAATTCATTTTGATAAAAATTTCATTAATTCGAAAAACTTTGACAGCAGATTGATACGTCGATTATTTCCGTGAATTTGAAGAAAAACACACTACCCTGGTTGAAGTTGCATAGCAATTCATCAGAAAATGTTCTTATTATGAAATACTATGGATTTCGCCACAGGATATTCATAAGTAAACCATGAAGTTCTATGAATTTCTGTTCATGATTCATCATGCATCCCTATGAACATAAATTCATAAGCATTCATCATGAATTATAAGCAGAAATTCATAGGACTTCATGGTTTACTCATGAATTTCGTGTTGCAAAATCCACAGTGCTTCATAATAAGAACATTTTTCTATGAATTGCTATGACACTTGAAGCAGGGTAAGGAATAGAACAGTCCAAACAACCATGCACGGCAGTTTGATGAGTTCATGCACAAATCGTGTTTGAATGTATCCAATTTCCGTAAATATACACTTTAAATTCGAATGTTTCATTTTGATACACTGAGAGTTTGAAGCCTGTGGTCACTTTTAAAACGCTTCAAAGCATATAAATATATCGATAAAATGAATAGAATATTCAATTATCAAATACTTAGTCTAAATTATCAACATATTTGTATATTTTTAAGTGTTTAAAAAGTGAGTCAATGATTTAAATACTGTGAGTATATTAACATAAAACACTTGAAGTTACATTCTCCGCCCCCTTTGTGCTTGAACGTATTTGATAACTGGAAGAAAACTTCTATAATTTTGCCACCCTGGGCTATAGACCCTTGAGCCCCCCCTAAAGACGTCCCTGATTGCAGCCGTAGCTATTTTTTAGCTACCGCAGTAGGAAATCGTAGCTGTATCTGCACAACTGTTGTGGTTAATATTTAGATAGGCAAATGAGTTAGCTGTTGAATTTTCGCTCCGGCAACTACATTTCTTGCTGCTACCGCGAAGCGAGTAGCTGTGACAGCTAGAAAATAGCTCCCGTAGCTAATTTTTGGCTATCCAAATAATAGGTGATTATTTTTTTCCGTGAAATCTATTGCAAGTCATATATCAATGAAATTTCATAAAAACTTTTTAACGGTAAATGACCATGCAAATCTATTGAATTCTCATCCAATCTCATTGATTTAACCGGTTCCACTCGATTCCAACAGATTTGAACAAGTGGGGATGTTTATTTACCGTTGCCAAGTTTGTATCAAATCTAATCAATGAACGGAGTTCGGGAAACTCTTTAAATCAGGATAAATCAATCACATTTAGAGACGTGGCCAAGGTTTTCGGTTGGGGAGTGCCGACCATTAATGTAAAATATCTCAAATGGAAAAAATTCCCAAAATTTCATATAATTCACATATAATTCAATACAGATTATATATAATTATGTGAATTTTTGCACACGGGATACAAAACAAGGCCACTCCCATATGATCAGTTTGATAAAAAAAACATGCTGATCTATGCTTACCGCCTTTTATTTTGATCCATCAGTTGGAAATTTAAATTTGGAAGAATCTGTCATAATTATTTCATAATATGGATTGTCTATGATAATTGCGATTACTATAGGAGTAGTTTGCACTCTTTTATGACAGCCATGAGATCTGACACTCTGCACGAAGGAAAGAAAATGGTAATATTCACCATGCTAACATAGTATTCGGTCTTGTTCTATATAGAATCATGATTGTTACTATGTAAGGATAGAATTCTTTATCATTTTTTGGGTGATAATATGGTCGTAATTATTACCAGAAAAATAGTAAAAAATCCTATTCTCGCATAACACCAATCAGGATTTTATATAAAATAAAACCGAATACTATGTTGGTTTGGTAAATATTACCATTCTCTTCTCTCCCTGTGTCTGGGTCGAAGTGGATGTCAGAATGAATAGATTGAGCGATTGAATAGTGCACAATACAGAATTTTGTATTAGAAACGGTCCACTCAAAATTCGTGTTGAAAATCAACACAGATGAGTGTCAAATTGACAGATTTCCAATGTAAATTTAACACTTTTATGTCAATTTATCCCACCCTTCATGTCAATATTCGACACAAATTTTGAGTTGCCTGTTTGGAACATGCACGTGCACGTGTGTTAGAAAATACACAAAATTTTCTACTGTGTGACTTGAACGATAAAATATCTTTCATTTTTGAGAAGATTGATTTCTTTGTCCATAATAATTTTATTTGCAGTGTATTAATTACAGAGATTTCACAAAAACAAAATTGGATTTCAAAAATTTCAGGTGATAATTCGATTCGAATCCAGTTGGTTTTTTTATCGTGATCAGTGAAGAAGGCAATGCAAAAAGTGCACCGCAGTATACTTTAAAGTGAAAATTCACTAGGTATTCACTTTATTGTATCGAAACATCCTTTCCCAATTATCGATAATCAATGAATTTCTATCTCTAAATGATCGCAATTCAATTACGTGATTGTGATTCTTCTTTCCACAATTTGACTCGAAATATCACAGGCAACTCATTAACCGATTGATGGAATTTTCGTGTAACAAGTGTGTTTTCGAATGAATTATTTTCCTCCACACATATTTACGTATGAATAAATGTTGATATATGGATGACGTTTGCCAGAGTGCGGTTGATTTGACTATGAAAAATAAATCACGTATAAAAATACGCTTCGGAAGTACGCTGCGAGTATACCTATGAAATATATGTACATCGTAATATTTAATCAATATTTTCAATTTATTTCCACGTCGTCGATCTCATCAGAAAAACTTCGAATCGTAATAATCAGGATAACTCAAAGAGAAATTGATATTGACGGGTATTAGGGAATGGATTGATTATTCGATCAAATATTCTACTGGACAACTGATGAGAAATACCACGATTATTGAACTCCGCGAATCACTGATTTAATTATAGAAATCTGGAATATGACCAGACTCGAATATTGTAAAAAAATTTCTAAAAATTAAGACCGTTTTTTGTAATTTTTCACAGCAATAGATCTGAATTATCAGAAAGTTTTGCTAAATTTCCAGATGTATTCTCTAAACTTATCCACATTGTTCTCAGTTTTCAGAATAAATCTGAATATTCAGAAGAAATTTCTAATAATCCAGACTTGTTGCTGTAAAAAATTACAGGAACGATCTGAATTTTCAGAAAATTTTGTATAGCCAATACTGTTTGATGAAAACATTTCTCTGAATCTTTCCGAAATTTCTCTATATTTTCGAAGATGTTTTTGAGAAGTGCCAGAAGAGATCTGAGATGAGGAAACCGATTATTATTTCGTCACTAACACAATATCTATTGATGACAGAAGTAAAATTATCTATGTTGAATTCTGCGTTGCTGATCAGGGATGGGCAGCTTCAATTACTTCTTGTAATCCAAGTATTCTTTTTTATTGAGTTCTCTCAAATTTGATATTAGAAATCTCTGTTTCACATTGAAAAAAGTTCTCAAAAAATGTAATCAATCATATACACTCAGAAAAAGAAACATGAATGTGCACCGTTCAGACAGCGATAATTCATGTCCAAAAGAAATTTCAAATTAACCATCACCAAGTGCTCGCCAGAAATCAACTATTAACATCCAGAACGTACTCAGTAATGTCTTGGACGCGAATAAATGATATCTGGTGAGCACCGACTGATGACTAATTTGAGATTTCTTTTGGACATGAATTATCACTTCCTGGAAACTCCTTTCCCTCAGTGTAATTCTGTTCTGTTTTTTGCGTTCTTTCTGTTGTAATATTGTGTTATGATAACCAAAATTTTATAAACGAGCCAAAACTTTCATTGCTTTGGCCGAAGGATTTTGTTGATCGCATTTCAACAAAACTGGATAGAAAAAAGTACTTTAGCGGTTACACCAACTCGGCGATGAGAAAAATGGGTATGAAAATAAACGTTTTTCTTGACCCAGCTATTAAGTATATCAAATAATTTTCATTTCACACATTTACACAGGATTTTTATGAATAATTTTAGATGATAACGAATCAAAGGAATTGAAAAATGCCGGAGATATGGATCATCAAATAGGACTCTCAGTTTAAAAACGGTGTACACGATACGTCAAGATTTATTGGACTGATTTTCCAAGAATTTACAGCATATGTTCTTTACTATAACCCTTGTCTGAAACGTGACGCACAGAAGCAGTGAAAAAAATTTTTCGTAGAAATTAAAGTTATTTGAGAAAAATAAGTTTCAATTTTCATTGGAATGTCGAGCTTACAAAATTTATACTTTCTGAATATAGTATCCAATCAAATACATCCAACCTCGCGTCTTAGGTAATGTTATAAAGAACATATGTTGTAAATTACAAAAAAATCGGTGGAATGAATCTCAAGATATCGTGACAACATTTTCAAATCGAGAGTCCTATTTAATGACTTATATCTCCTTAATTTATTCGATTCTCTTTATTCGTTATCATTTTGAATTATATTCATAAAAATACTCTGTACACACTGTAAAAAATATTTGTATTGATTTGAATACAAAAGTTTGGGAGCAATTAACACGCATATTTTTGTATTGAATCTCCTACACTTGTATTAAAATTCAAACACAATATTATCTTGAAATGGTTTTCATACAAAAATGATCAAATATGTGGTGAATTTAATACACAAAAGTATGTGTTAATTGCTTCCAAATTTTGTTTGCGGAATTCAGAAATTTTTTTCAACAGTGTATGTGCAATGTGAAATAAAAATTATTTTATATATTTGATAGTTGAGTCAAGAAAAACGTTTATTTTTATACCTATTCTTCTGAGATCCATGATGGTGTAACCCCTTTAAATACTGAAAATAATTAAGGCTGCCCATCCTCGTTGGTGATATCATTTTTTTTCATCCGCTTAGTATGAGAAAGATGTACTTACAAATGTCAAATGCCTGCAATTACGCTACCCTGGTAATAATTCATAAAATACATTGAATGCAGATCTGAAGTTACAGCTGAACAGATTTCGGCTCGTCGGCAGGGTTATAAAGCAACCTTGAAGCTCGATCATTTACATTTTGAATATGCAAGATGTACGCCTTCCTAAGATGTGCTTTACAAGACAACTCCGATTAAATTAATTGAGAACTCAAGACATTGAATAAAATTGCATACTTTGTATTCAGAAGAAGATTGAATCGACTGTTCCAAAAATTGTATCCGTCTCGAAAATTTCAAATTTGTTCAAATTCTACGCTGTTTGAACGCAAATAAATTTTTTGTTCAGCTGAAATCAAATTTGTTTGAGGTAAATCAAGTTCATTTTCCTATAAGAAATTGTTAATTTTTGTGAATAAAATCTTGTTCATCCCAAAAAAAAATTTCTTCGCATTCATTTCAATCTAATCCATGTTTCGCTGGAGCAAACTGTGTTTTCAGTTAACAAGGCACCATTAAAATCCCCTTCCTTCTGCAATAAAAAAGCTTGTTCCAACTCTTCGGTATATTTATTTTAAAAATATTCCTAAGACAAAGTTGTTGAACTTTGGATAAATTTCAAGCGACTACGGTGATTTTACTTTCCAAACGAACCAACCTCCAAAAATCAGAATATTAGGAAAAGTTGGTTGATGAATAGATCGAACAGTTTAATCTGAAACTTGATCCCTTCTGTTACTCAATATTCTAATCAACGACGCACACTTATGTTCCAGACATATTGAAATTTATCTTGAAATTGATGAGCATCAACTCGATATCGATCCCTCGTGTATACGTATTGAATTCAGTACCTCCACAACCTCTCTTCCATACTGGAAATGATCCGATCCTGTTCGTCCAAATTAAGATCTGTTTGGATATTTTTTCCTCGCGAGACAGCTATTGCTGTATTTAGAACGAAATTGCCTCGCACACAAATTCAATTAAGATTCCCCATCTAAATACCTAGGATTCCGCAAATATATTCACTGCCCCTTTAATTGCTTCAAACCGTGTTATTCGAATGAATTAATTTACAATTCTTACTTTCCGTAGATCCGGTACCGTAGCGCACGAATAATGGAATTTTTCAATTCTTATGATCGGATCTTGAGAGAGAGAGAGAGAGAGAGAGAGAGAGAGAGAGAGAGATAAGCAGGAAATATGGAATGACGTGAAGATGAGTGAAAAAAAGAGGAAGTGAAGGAAAAAGAGTATAAAAGACAGGTAAAAGGAAATCGATCCTCTCAGAAAGAAGGAGAATGTCGGCCACTCGACTCGTATAACCCAGATTTTGAGTACGGCACGTGAACCGGAAAGCAAGCACTTGCGAAATTCACTCGCACGGCTACGATCGCAAGACTTTTTTCCTCCTTCTTTCTCTCATTCCTATCCTTCCTGTATTTTTTCGCAACTTTGACTCAGTTTTCTTCCCGCCCCTCTGACTTCCTCGAACATCTATTCCTGTACCAATGAGATTGTTGATTCTTTATGAAATATATTTATCTCTGTATGCAACAAATTTGTATCATCTCCTGTGGAATCGCGATTAAGGATATGTGAATAGCATGCACTGAGAGGAGGATTCAGTTGTAGTTACCAAATCTCATTGTTCGATGAGGCGAAATAAATATTTAGTTACAATTACCGACACACAGTTTCACAACTAAGACCTTCGGTTATAGTTACCAAACTTCAGATATTATTATCAAATCCTAGTAATAGTTGATCATATATTTGAGTACATCAAATTTATTTAGTAACTATAACTAGGTTCTTTCAGCAGTGTGGAGACACGTAGATAGGAATGTTTCAATATCCTTTCCAAGCGGAAGTTGATTAAAAATTGGCCCATCCAAGGCCCTGTCTAGGTCCAGGCCACTCCAACCTGGGTCGATTTGCTTTCCTGCCTGAGCGAATGCGGTGACGCATACACGGAGAAAAATTTATAATAAGAATCGTATTGTAAAAATTTTCTAATACGATGTATCAAAAAATATAATCAGTTTCAAAATTAAATCTAATGTGACCTAATATATTTTTATAATAAAACGATTATATTGAAATTTAGTAAGAAATATAATCAGTTCCACACACTAATTATAATAAATTATAATAAAAACAAGTATATTAATATGTATTAAAATATATATTAGGCATTGATATAACTTATAATAAAAAGGAAATTCGTAATAAAATTTCCAATACTGTCGATGAAACCTTCCAATAAAAACTTTCTAAATGGGCGCGAGGTGGCGTTGATGACGCTCGGAACGTTAGCGAACTCATAAGACTGAGATTTAATATGTAGTGAATATCCTTATAACACTTTAAAACGTCGAAAAAACGCGATCCCCGAGAGTGTTCGCGTGTGTCTGTCTGTCTGTCTGTCTGAGATCTTCAAATTTGTTTGGTCCAAAATAACTTTTGTTGGAATGAATTTGGATAATTCTTTTGTCAAAATGTGGAATAATTCAGTGAGGAAACAGGAACGTCTCATTTTTGTTCAGATCACATCAGCTATTTTGCAACTATGGAAGAAGGGATTTGATGAATATTCGATCTTTCATCTTCGTTGATTTCTTTGAGAATGGAAACATGAGGAAAACCAAAGAGTAATCTATGATTCTTCATACAGCTGGTTTACCTCCTATTGAATTGTGGGCATATTCGTGTTCATGGTAAATGAAAAAAATATCACATTCCAAATGACTATTGGTTTACTATTTGCGCATAACCATATTGAAAATTACAATAGAAATCGTGGTATTTGCTGTAGAATCGGATGGAAAAACCATGATGTCTGCTGTAATTTTCAATATAGTGCACGAATAGTAAACTACAACAGTCATTCTGAATACAATATTCTTTCCGTGTGTACGTTTCGGTTTTCTAATATCTTTTATTGCCAGTTTTATAATAAAATCATAATAAACTGTACAACATAGTTCTAATACACAACCACGCATGGTATATACGGTATATACTGTGTATTATATGGTATAATTAATTTGAATAAATTTTCTAATAAAACTTACAAAAAGTGAATATTGATCTTCTTCATTTGCTTATAGTATTTTTACCATATTTTTTGTTAAGGGTTATTAGAAATCTAATAAATTTTATTATACATTTTTCTCCGTGCAGTGTGGCCGATTTATACTAAATCGGCAAAAGGTTGTGACGCGCGAGTTCTCGACCGATTTCAATGAACTCAACGGGGTTTTATTCATAAACTGTAAAAAATATACTTCCTAAACTGCTAAAGAAGTTTGGCAGTTTTTTACACAAACTTTTTTTGTAAATTACCAAACAAAAGTTTGTAAACATTCAAAAAATTTTGTGATTTCACGGAGATTTTTGAGAATTCACAAACTTTTGTTCGGTAATTTACAAAAAAGGTTCGGAAATTATTTTTCCAAACCAAGTTTGTAAATTTCCAAGCATTTTTGTTTGGAATTCAAAAAATTTTTGTACAGTGTAATCGGTCAAACCAACTTATGAGACACCGCAAATTGGAATTATATATGAAGATACGAATTGTGGGTTCATTGAAATCGATTAGGAACTCGCGCAACCCCAAATTTTCGAAGAAAATCCTAAACAGCTTGGATCTGACACATTGACAGGTGTCAATTCCAAGTGTCATCGACGATGTGGGGTTTTATTGGCTCCGAGTGTGATTCTTGACTGCATGAGGAATAAAATTCCATGAGGTCCGGTCAATTCTTCAAACTTTGACCGCTGTAACGAACACTGAAAACATTCCAAATGTCGATATATGGAGAAATATATACATGGGAATTTCAATTTGCGGTATTTCAAAAGTTAGTTTGATCGATGATCAGTAAAACCCCGTGGAGTTCATTAAAATCGGCTGAGAACTCGCGCGTCACAAAATTTTGCCGATTTAGTATAAAACGGCTACACGAATTTTTATTGCGAATTTCGAACTTTTGAAAGTATGCGTGTAGTTTTTTTTTAAATAATTCATAGACAGCAGTGATTTGTGATGAAGTTTTATCACACATGTTGGTCACAATTCTCATCATCATCATCATGAAGTAATCAGTCTTACGACTGGTTTGATGAAACCCTCCACCCCTGTCTATTATCCGCCAAACGTTTAATTTCTACATATCTACTACATCCCTTGTCTTGTACGATTTGCTTCTCACAATTCTCATTGAGAAAAATAATATACATCATCGTCGAAATAGAAAGCAAACTGACATTCAACAAGAAAAAACTGGTGAGAAAAATTATTCTAAATCCGATGACTCATGATATGAAACTGGAACGCTAATACGGGCCGATCGTCTGCCTTTGCTTGTGCTTGGTTGATTTTTAGTGGTTGTAAATGTTGGTTTTTCCACTATGTGCCTCTTTATCAATGTTTTGGAGGTTTTGGATGCTTCTCTTTTCTTGGCTTCCATCGCAATCTCGCTCATCGAAAATGTCGACCAAATCCATAAAGAAACTGGGATAAAAATTGCCTCGAAATGGACAAAACAGTCAGGAGTTCCCGTTTTGTGGCGGTTTTCGTCCTACTTTTTTCCGAATTTTTCCAAAATTTTCAACAGAAAAGGTAAATTTCACTATAGATAGTCTAAACTTCTAGAGCATTCTCGACTATTGATGCTCTCACCTTAACACATTTGCGTTTTGATATGATGAAAAATACGAAAAAATAGGGAGTCCGGAATAATGAATCACTGAAATGAATATATCCCCAAAAAGAGTGACGAATACCGATCTGAAAACATTCAACACTTTATTCGAATCGATAAAAAAAAACACAATTTTTACGGATTTTTCGAAGATAGAAAATTTTTCGCAGCAATGCTGAAAACACATTATTGTTTGTAAAAAATCGTAATAATAATTTATATTCGTCAACTTGTGGACAAATCATCAGTACCAAATAATGTATCTAGGGATGCATCGGGCGAGCTGATTGAGTTTGAAGTCTGCAAGAAACATAAGGGGGTTCGACTTAGAACATGGTCCGAGTTAGACCACTCTCCCCTACACGTCGATCCCTTGCGTGTACCTTGAATGGAGCTCAGCTACGGTTCCTTGAACCCATCACTTATGTCTTTCTCAGAGATCCAAGGTTTTGAGAGAAAATTTAATCACAGCACTGAGAGAAAGGATCTATATTCAAATATTCGACAGCTAGGAAATTCAGTCACTGTAAATAAAAATTTAGTTGCGCCAGGTAAATTTTATTTGTCATAACTAAATTTTTTATTCCTATTGAATACACCATTTTATTCATATTTCAGACAGCTAAACTTTTATTTACCCCAACTGGAGTCTAGCTAGCGCAAATAAAAATCTAGCTGCGGTAACTAACATTTAGTTGTCCCAACTAGGTACCTTTCTCTCAGTGTGAGACAGAGTTTCGTGATTTGTCGTCCGAATCTAATTTAGCTGTACACCTCTCAATTTCGGACCTTAAATTTCCAGAGCTTTGGCAACTGTGAAGAAAATTTGTCAATTATTCAAAAATTCTGGATACATATGAATCTTCTCCATTCATGCCCTGAATCTAGATCATTTGTATCCTCTGGACTTTCTTGAATTTAGCAAAATGGGAATTTTCAAATTTTCAGGAAATGTGAAGAGAATTTGCCAACTTGGCAAAGCTTCTAGACCAAAGTAAATGTGTTCCAGATACTGAAATAGCGTTCCATCGATAAGAATCTACATAACCCCTATACATTCAACGATTCGTTCCCTGTTCCAAGCATTTTCCAAACCAAAATGAAAAACTACCCGTATCTGCATTGTTGGGTCAGATGAATCGTTCAAATTCTATGTCACTGTTTTTGATAACGGACCGAATCGGCCCGAAACGTCGAACGACAAGAAGCTTTAAATAAATATCGCTCGAGATAACGATTGCATGGTTCAATGAGGATCTGCATAACCCCTAAATTCAACGCTTCGTGTCCTGTTCCAAGCATTCTCCAAACCAAAATCAACCAAACTGAATGTGTTCCAGATACTGAAGGAGTGTTCCATTAAATTCTGCCGTTTACATCCAGAATCTGTCTTAGCTTCATCCTGTCAATCCATAAAACGCGGATTCCTCAGGCTATCAATCAGATGTTGTTGTTTATCCTTGGCAGGCAGGTTTTGTAGTTTGTATACATCAACTAGTTGATTATTGAAATCATCTGACTTTCCCTAGTAGAAATGTAACTTTCTTCGGTTATGGACGAGTTTTGTAACGCTCAACTAGCCAAAAACCAGACGCTTGCAAGTGCCTCGTAAGGTTCTGGTGAGGTACTTGCCAGTATCTATTTTGTGGGGTGGTTGAGCGTTACAAAACTCGTCAATGATTAGGGACATTTCTACTTAAGTCGTTATGTCCAAGTTTTCAAAGTTTCCACCAAATTGATCTGGAAGGCAACGATGTTTTTGTCGAAACCAAATTCACGAGGATTTAGAAACTCTGCGAACTTAAACTAGGGCCTAAGGATAGAGCTTTCGTTCATCATCGACTCCCAACATTGAGCCTTAGTCGTTCGTTTTATTCTCTTTGAAGTGGAGGGAAAGAACGTGTTCAAAAAGTATTCAATTATACTGAAAAACAAAACGATATAAATAGAGAATGATTGAAATTTTTACTCTTGAGAAAGCAGCATTCGTGAAACGAAGGATATATGGAACATATCTTCTGGAACATTCCTTCATTCAAAGAATTTCAATCGAAAAATTGTCCTTATAAATCGGTGAATCTGTTCATAGTACAGGATGGTAAAAGATGACGAGATAAGTAATTGCACATGTTATATTAGACAATGCCAACAAACACAGAGATCTACGTAACACGCTTCAACCTAAAATACGTAAACCGATTGTGAGAACCGCATTCGTTGATCGGGCTCGTGATTTCTGGCCATATATCTTTTTAACGAATGAGGTTAGATAACTGTGAATGGTCTACGATAGGAACAGAACCAAACTGTACCGAGTATTCTCAAAGTAATATGTTATTATCAATGCTCGCAGGTTCTGAGGCTCGTGAATCGCCATTAAATATTCTCTTATGACAAAAAGGAAAAAAAACAAACTTTTCGTACAAGCATTTTCAATCGCTCATAAAGAAATTTGTGTGCTCGCGATATTCCATCTCTTTGCATTACGAGTTGAAACGACATTCGAGCCATGGCGAGTGTACATAATTTTCCAACGAATGGGTAGCAATAACCGTGCACTGTATGAACAACACAATGAGTTCGTTGCTCTCATATAGCCCGTAATACACGTGTGAGTTTCACCCACGTGATGTATTGATTTTGCGTTTAAGAGCTAAATTTCCAATAATTACGGAAAACTCGTATTGTAGGGATATAACGAAGTGTGAATTCGTAACAGGTTCATGTGAAATGTTCCAGGTAATGTATTGAGCATTCTTGAATGTCGATTCAAAACCTAATTTGAAGATTATTCTGGTCAACTTCGTGACGTTACGCAGTTGCTCAGTCGATACTCCGGAAATTTGCGGGAGGTTATTGTAACGCACAGAAAGAAGGATTAGTTATTATTTGGATGGTTGAAAGCTATTCACTTACACGGAACAAAGAAAATGAAGAAATTCAACATGGAGGATGAAAACCTGTCATTTCAAACGAGTCATTGAATGGAAATGTTGACAAAATATATTGTCAAATAATTTACATTATGAGACGAAAATAAATTTTCCTTTTATTATCAGTGGTGCATCTGCGCCTAGGCCAACCTAGACCTAGGGGCGGCATCACGAAACTACATCGAATTATTGATAAATTATGTATAGTTCCGGCAATTTGCCCCCTCTGGGAGCGGTACACTGAGAGAAATAATTACTACCGTAGCAGAAAACATTCTAGTAATTCTAGATAACAATCTACTAATAACCAGGTCCTTGTGAGAAACTTGCAAGGCCTTGTAATCGCCTAGAGAATAACTAGAGTGATTCCTACCAAGGTAATACCAAGAAAATATATTCTTGAATGCAGCTAATATGGTTTGGAGTCAAGAAAAATTTTCTTGAATCAAGAGAAAATATTTTTGGGTAAAATAAATTTCTTGGGACGAGAAAATATATTGTTTATGATAGTAATTATTCCTCTCTGTGTGCTATATATTTGGCCTAGGGACGGAGAATTTCCAAATGCACTGAAAAAAATTATTTCGTTAAAATATGATCAACAAAAGAATTTTATTGTTTCAACCAAATTTGTGTTGTGTCAACAAAATTCTTTCGTTGGAATAATAACATCCAATTGTTATATTACCAAAAGAAAGAATTTGGTTGAAACGACAAACATTTTGTTGGGATCACATAATTCTTTTGTTGATCACATTTCAACGAAATGATTCTTTCCAGCGTGCGGCCCTGTTTATAACGTGAATCATTTGACGATGTATTTTGTAAAAATTTTCATTCGAAGGCTCTAAACGACGTGCTGTCACCCTATACGGTGAATTTCTCTATTCTTTTTTTCCGTGTAGCTGCCGCAGCAAAAATTCAACAGCTAAATTGTTTTGTTTGTTTGTTCAAACCTGTACAGTTACAGCTACAATTTCTTACTGTGGTAGCTAAGAAATAGCTACAGCTGCAAGTATTTTAGCTACACGGAATGACTGGGTCTATTATTATTCAGAAAGAATTTATCAACGTTCAGATAAATGACTGTCAATTTAGAGAAAAAGAGGATCGCTGCAAAATATTCGTAGGGAGTCTACCAAAAGTTCGCAGTCAAAATATCAACAGTTGATAGTTCCATTGGTATTTTTCACAGTGGGACTATCAATTGTTAATACATCGACTACTAATTTTTAGTAGACTCCCTACGAATATTCTTCAGCGATCCTCGTTCTCCCTGAATTCACAGTCATTTTTCTAAATATTAATAAAACCGGTCTTTCCGTGTATAACAGTGAAAAAGAGGGGCACTGAAAAAGTGAGTAGCTGCCACAGCTATTTCATTTTTCAGCCTGTAAATCTTTGAAAACATACAATCACGCATAATGATTCGTTCTTATGGAAGAGAAACTAGAATAAGAAATAATAAATCCTTTTAAACGAATTCAGAATCGTTGGATTCGATCGTTCGAGAATTTTTCTACCTTCTTCCTTGTTTTCTCACCTTCCAAGATAATCACGCTATAAAAATTCTTTCTCCTCTACTACACGTTGAGATTTTAATTCTTCCATTCTATAAATTCCAGATGAAGTGTGAAAGAAAATACTTTGAACCGACCTTGTCTACAAAGCTGCATGTTGAGAATTCGATTCTACACGATGAAAATTAATTTTCATGGAGATGAAGAATCTAATAACGCATGCATTGTGACAGGAATATGGGATTTAGAAAGGCAAGACCATTAATCCAGACTTTAGATGGAATGCAAATGATACTGTGGAAAATGATTGAAAGGAAGTGTAAAGAAAAAGAGAACTTGCAATGGAAATGAAATAAACACTATCGAAGTTTAGAGAGAAGTAGTAACGGTTGACTTTATCAATTCTTAGCTTCCTAATTGGATTACTCTTGAATTAATTGGCGCTGTTTAAGAATCAAACTCGGGTACCCACTCGTCAATGTAAACGCTCGCTCTTCTCGTGTGCTTAAATTTGCTGGAATTTATTGAATCAATCCCTTCTACTCTCATACACCTATATACTTCGTTACCCCCACTCCTGCAGTTCCTGTTACCAACGATTCAAATTCACTGGAAATTGGAGAGAAATTCTCAAGCGAGTAAGACTTTTCTATTCGAAATGAACATCAAAGTCCGACATTCACAACATATTTCAATATATTTCATCATGTACGCGTACACAAAATCATGAAAATAAATTCTCAATCAAATTCAATTCCTCAAATGAAAAATAACAGAAATAAATGGAAGGGGGGGGGGTATTGTTTCAGAATATTTCTTTTCCTTCTGGTTCTTAGAAAAATTCGAAAGCTTTCGTTGTGGCGGTATCAAGACACGTGTGTTGTGGGGTGTGATATATAGTAGGTGACATTAAAATTCATGTTTCACCCAGCTCAGGTGTCGTGAAGTATACCTCGTGGATCTGAAATCCAATGAAGTGGTAAAGATATGCACGAAGATATTCAAATTCTTGCTGCATCTGTTTACACGTCATGTACGATGGTTGCGATGCGATAATATGCAAAAGAGACAAATGTTTTATATTTATTACCGTTCCGTTCAATTAATGCAATTGTATTACGTATTGCGATAAGAGGTGTAGAGAATTGCATTTAGCGGCGAAGAAAATGATATTCCAAGTAAAATATCGTGAATTGTTATACTCGTATACCGAGAGTACTTTGTAGTTAGATTTACTGTGGTACTTTGTAACCAGAGAACAGACTGACCTTAGGATAACATGTACTATGAAATGATAATAAAACTCGGATTCAATTCACAATTTCGTGTAGTAAATTCCATGGAAAAGTCAGTATGTTCCTCCATTGCTATAACCTCACACTAACTTAACTTGACTTTAACTTGACTTTAAATTTCTGTTCGTGGATGGTTTACGATATTCGTGTGAGTCTTATGATATTTTAAGCACTTTTGTGGAAATATCTACACTGTGAAAAAAGAACTGGGAACTTAATGCGTCTTGGAAACGGGGAATTGTATTTTCCACACGGAGGAAAATGCAGCTCGAAAGGATAGTGATCTTTAATAGAAAATTGGAGGATATTTCTTAAAATCTGAGAATATTTCTTAAAATCTAAGAATTTTTCTCAAGTTTGTAATAAACATAAAACGGTTCAGATTTCCACTTTAAGTGCTGTCCAAAGATCACGGTGTAAGAAGAATAGGTGATGCAACTTCAATTCAGCGGTGTGATTATTGTATCCGGTTTATTCATTCCGCCAGACATAGCGGTACCATCACTGGTGGATAAATGTAAACAAAAATGGCTGCCCCCATACACAAACATAACCCAAACTGTTTCAGAAGTTTTTAATTTAACAATACATTTAAAATTGTATGCATTCGGATCTGAATCACTGTGGGAGTTATATTTCAAAAAATTTGCAAAATCTTCTAATCTTGTGTACATTACTGCACAATGTGTAAAAATATTTTTGTGAACGTGTTGTTGAATGGTTTATTCAAATAATTTTTGAATAGAATAAAGAAACATTGCAAAATGAGTATTCACACTTTGTTTATGCAGTCCATAATCTGTATTTTTAATTCTTAAGCATTGAATTTTCATATAATTCATTAGATTTGAATTCCTCCATATTCATTTTGAAATACATTTCAAAGGAACCTTCAAACTCCGAATTCAATGCATAATTTCCATGTATTAACTAACTCAGATAATTTCTTCTCCTCTTTATTTTGTTTTTTGATATCTTGGTTGAATGTTTTGATATATTGACGCATCCTCAAATTAATATAATAATAAATGCAATGAGAAATCACACTTCTTATTATATGATAGGGAAGCAAAATATTTGGAATGGTTGAGGTTATCAATATGTATAAACGTGCCGCCATTACTGTTTACAAAAACCTATGTCCTACATAAACGACATCTGAGAACGAGAACTGAAAAACGGATCAAATAATCACATCCCACCACTGCAATTCGACGGAGTTCGATTTTACACCGTGCCAAAGATCAACCCTTGTTGGATTGAATTCGAAATGTGAGATAAAAATTGTGAAATGAAAAATGATAAATGGTTATCATTTTTCGGGTTGGTAAAATTCGAATCTGGAGTCAAAATTCCAAAATGAAAAACGGCACTCCAATGTGGCACACAACATCATAATATAATATGATTACAGATTCTCATAAAGCTGACTGCGTCCCAACGAACAAAAAGATATCTATTAGTATCTAAAAGGTGTCTTAAAATCATAGAAGATGGCTTAGAAGACTTTTGTGGAGATATCTTTTCGTTATCTGAAAGATGTCCTATGCAATGAATTTCAACAAGTTGAAGATATCTCAAAAAGGTGTTGCAAAGGACATGTTTTAGACACACTGGCTACCCAATAAACATGCACATCTTGAGGATATCTTGAAGATATCTTTTGCCTGACATTTACAAAACAGGTCCAAAAGACATCTTTAAGATATCTCCCTAAATGTATCTTCAAGATCAGCAGTTTTGAGGTTATGAGTACATCATTATATGAATCACATCTTGAATGTCAGAATCGAATTGTAAAAGAGATGAATTCATTCATAATTTACAAGCTCGGATCATCCATGTCGATACCAACAAATTTGAAACTCTGCAAAAAGTACGATTTTGTAACCTTGCCATGCCAGCGCTTAAAGTAAGAAATCCCCGCGGGGATAAAAAAACTCTCAATAATTATGATTGATTCCTATTGATTCTGATTCAGAAACATGATGCAAACCGATTGATGAATCATATTTCTGAATCAGAATCAATAGGAATCAATCATAATCAGTGAGAGTTTTTACACCGAAAAAACTGTTTGGTTAAAACAACAAAACATTTTGGTTGATGTGTGAACAACAAAAAACTTTTGTTCCTCCAACCAAATTTTTGTGCTTTCAACAAAATTATTTTGTTCCTAAATTTGTTAACAAAAATATTCTGTGTCCAATACCAAATGTTTTGTTGCAACAACAAAAATTTGGTTAGCATAACTAAAGTTTTTGGTTGTCCACATTTCAACAAAACTTTTTTTTCTGTGTAACCGGAGTGCGTTACAATATTTTGCAAATTATTGAACTTTTTACGCTGAACTGTATGTAATGCCTTCAAATGAATTTGTAAAATTCTTATTCGCACTAAATAAATAGTTTTTCATTAACAAAAATAATTTCAGACGAATATATTATATTCATCAGATACTAAATGACTACAGGATCATGGAATCCATTCTTCAATATATTTCACCAAATTCATCAAACTTTCCAATTGTTAAGCATAGTCAAGTTACCTAATATTTATGTATGTAATATCACTTTATTCAAAAGATCAGTTTCACTCTGAAAATATACTCCACCGATATTATATTTCACTATGACATATTGGCAATTATTATGAGCACCAACGTCAAATTGTCCGTAAATTGGCTCAAGTCAATGAAGCGTACGTACGTCGTGGAATGTCCGAGTTCGAATCCCGCAACCGCAAGGATCCTGAACTCAAGTGAGATGAATGGGAATGGTGGAAGAGAGGCGAAATCGAACAGGAAAGGAGGAAGAAGAAGAAAAAAAACGGGGGAGGATGTTTTTATGCACGCATTCAAGATTGTTATGAATATTCAAGACATTTTTAAGACTTGATCGAATACGTCTAAAACATATCTTCCGCAAGACCTTGTTGATATATTCTAAACTTGATGAAATTTGTTGCGTAAGTTTTTTTGATGTCTTCTCAAAGATCTCACAAGATATCTTGAAGATATGCGAGACATCTCTTGGATATCTAAAAAATTTCGTTTTTGTGTTTATTGGGAAAGATGCGTTTCGCATCTGTGGAAGACATCTTTTATATGCTTTTTCGATTCTCTTGAGATACGTTTTAAATATCTTCGAGGTATATTTTAGATGTATTTAAGACATCTTTTTGAAATCATTGAGACATCCCACACAGCATAAAAGAATCACTAATGAGTTCTGAAAAAAGAACATCGTGTGACTTTTGCCCCTCTTACTTAGACAATTTCTAAGATGTGTAACAGATATCTTTCAGAAACTCTTTCAAGATGTCTTTCAGACTCTGTTAATTCGACATCTCAAAGATTTCTTTCAGGAATACCTGAAAGACATGTTTCTGACATTTCTCGAAGATGTCTAAAAAAACATAATTTCGATATATGTTGAAGATATCTCTTATGCGATGGTGTTTAGATATCTTAGAAACATGTCTTTTAGATACATCGAAAAGATGTCTTCCTAAAGATATCTCACACATATCTTCAAGACCATCGGTGTTTGTTGGCTTTCCATATAGAAATTTACAATTGGCGCTAGCATGGTGCAACGTAGATAAAGTATGGCCAAGGCTTGACAACCAAGCATGGCGCAAACCTGGAATGATAACATCATTTTATGATTTACCTACGTGTTTTTCTAATGAAGTCCCATCATCGATGGAACAATGACAATGAAATATACCATCATTGGCAAACAATTGGAAATTTTTTTTGTCAATGCTGCGCCAATGATCAAAGTAAAAAATATTCAACCCAGAAATATATAAAAAGTATGCGCATTCCGCAATTTCTGACATATTTTGTTTGAAGTCTTATTGTTTTCCCCTCATTTGTTCCTGAACAACTTGGCGTCTTTTGTCGGTAAATTTTGCCATGAGAAGTAGACACAATGTATGTTAGCTCAGCGGTAGGAGCCCTCTAGTGTGACTCATAGTACAGAGCGATTGACTGTTCTTCCAAAGACTTACTTAAGCCTTATATATTCTTCGTATACGCGTTTCACCACTCGCGAGAAACACTTGATCAGTAAAGTAGCCAAAAAATTATGTAGGTTGCCAATATCGAGCCAATGATCTATTACCAATGATCGGCGCTACATTGAAAGCTAATTTCTACCGAAACTAGGCCAAAGTTTGTGGCAATATTGAATCACATTTTGAAAAATCCTGGCGTTTAATGGAATCTATCGTTTAGTCAATGTTGGGCTAAGGATGAGCCAAGCAAGAGCCAAGCTTGGCGAAATTGTGCCACAATAATAGGCTGACAAACGAAATCCGTCAAACCCCGAAATCGGTGCAACATTGTATTTATTGTTAATCAACATTGAAGATTTATAGATTGCCAAGCCTTGTCTGTCAACATTGCGCCAAGGTATATTCTATTGTCAGCATTGGCGAAGCCCAAAAACTTTTGTATGGGTTGTTGCATTAATTCTCCTCAGAGATACAAAGTTCGTTCTGGGAATTCCGTATTAAATCAATAATATCTCCAAAATATTATTCCTACTCATGACATTTTATAAAAATCAAATATTATCCTCCCTCATTCGCAATAAGTTTTCTAAAAACTACCCATATGGAAATTTATTCGATAGAAACAATTTTCATGTCAAGATCCTGCTCTCAAGAACATTCAATGATGAAATTCCTCTCCAGTCGAATGCTCATGGCAAAACGTCACATAATCGTTCAAATAAAAGTGTTTTCCTCCGAACAAACACACGAGTCCTCCCTTCAATCGCTTCTCCCTGAAATTTCATGCGCATCAAACCTCACCATTTCTCTAATTTATATACCAGTCAACGCATACGAATACAGTGACCCGACTCGTCACGCATAATACGAATTTGTTACCACTACACACCGTACCGTCCATTACTGTTATTTTTATTGGTGAGGATTTCTGGATATGAATACATAAAACGAAATGGCCAATGATTGTGTATAGGGGAATCAGTAACTGGGCCGAGTATTCTGCACTGTCAACAGGTTAGCATGCATGCATACAAACGCATCAACACGTATCGTCGCTGAATTCTGGTGGTAAAATGTATCGATAAGAGAATAAGAATTCACGATAAACGACGTGCACGTACTCTCCTGATTTCTGTTTATAATTATAATCATGACAATACCAACGCGGGGGAGGATTGAACGATCGTTTCTCAAAAACTTCACGTGGGTATGCCTCTCATCCGCCTCTGGGCGAATGTTTTCTGGGCTGGAATTACGTAGAGCAGGTCGCTCGAAGGGGAGGAAAACTTCATTGGAAGGGTTATTTGACGGGGAAGCTTGCGTTTGCGTGGGCCACGAGGACGTCGATACTTGCCAGACGACAACGACGACGACGACGATGTTGCCAGACAAGAAGGCGGCACTATATATCCTATCTTTTATAGATGTATATGAGACATCTCTCATCCTTGAAAACGAGAAGGAACAGTTTTGACTCACATCTCAAAATATTCCTTCACTTCCCGTTCATTCCTGTTTCTTATTTTCTTCCAGTTCCGTGATATTGATTTATCGAAAACTTGGAAACTCGGAAGTGGTAGAATTGAAACATAGGAGATATTTGTACTACCATCGAAAATCATTTATCGTTATACGGAACTATTTCTCAAATATCACCCGATAAATGTGCTGGGATGTTGATCAAGAGAGATGATATCAATTTCGAATTCTGCTGTATCTGTAATTTGTTCAACTTTTGCAACATAAAATACTGCTTTACTCTCCGCTTAATTTACCGCATACAAGTTTTGAAATATTGCAAATTCATGACTGGAAATGGATTTATTATTTTTGAGAAAATCTTGTCAACAACGCCATTATCTTTACTCGCAAATATTCACAAATATTCGCAGGGTATTTTTGAATTCCTCGTTGAATGAAATCATTTTCCAAAATTGATGTTGATCGAAGTCACGGTTTGATTGCCCCTCGGCGCACATGCTGTGTCAGCTTTAATCGTTCGCGAATTATTCATGAATGTCAACATTTACGCAGATTTTGCTCAACGAAATTCAATAGCATATATTTTATTAGGAATTTTCGATAGAGGATGTATGAAGTCCTTTGATGTGTGTAACGTATAAAATGTTAATATTGGTTACAGGACTGTAGTTAATTTGGTTATTTGAGATTCTGTGGGAATTTATTGGCATAATAACTGCTGTCATTCGGAAGAAACGAGTGGAGAATTTTGGTTGATTTTATGTTGTGAGAAGTTGACACTATTACATATCTTCGATTTCACATCAGCATTGAAGAAATTATTTGAAGTTGAAAGAATTCAAGGAATCAGTAGAATGGATATACGTATAGTTCGTGGGACGATTAATTTAAATATATTTGTAATTCAACAGTATCGATTGCAAATTCAAATTCCTATCGAATAGATTTTTGTTCCGCGAATTCTCAGCGTTTTCGATTGGTTGGAAACGTGAATGACGCGATGAATATTGTTTCTAATTGAGTGATGGAAATAACTATGCGGAATGGCACTTAAGAATATCAGAATATTCTGGAAATTATTGATTATATCTTATAATTATTAATTCTCAAGTCAAAGCAAAGGAAAAATCTGATTCGTGGGACATGTAGAGGCCAGAAATAAAAACATCTGATTATCAAGAAAAGCATTCGAAATTCATCAGTGAATCAGGATCATGTTCCTAGATCTAAGACATCTTATCTGATACAAAATAACCGTGGTCCAGATGCGATTGAATGATACAAAGTGACATAGTCGCGAGTTTAGAGGTCTGTGCAGGTCAGCAAAAGAATGCGATTTCCAAAGAATACAACCAAAATCGATCTATGCGTCGATATGCAGTTGCTGGATGCAAAGTATCTAGCACACAATAATCGTAACTCAAATGTCATTTAATGATACGAAGTGGAATAGACTGGTGTAAATCATGAACGAGTCGTTCTAAAGAATGGCTCACTTGACTGAGTTGAATGAAGTAATTCGGATATTCATGAAGATATACTTCCGCCAATGCTGACAAGAGAATATAGCTTGGCGCAACGTTGACAGCCAAGGGTTGGCAATCTATGAATATTCAATATTGATTAACAACGAATGTAACGTTCAATAACGATATCGGTGTTCAACGAATTTTGGTTGTCAGCTGACACATTGATTCACAATTTCACCAAGCTTGGCGCTTGCTAGGCTCATCCTTGGTCCAACATTGACCGAACGATAGTTTCTATTGAAATTGAGGATCTTTTGAAACGTGGTTGAATATTGCCACAAACTGTGGTCTAGTCTGGATAAAAATCAGTTTTGAATGTAGCACCGATCATTGGCAATAGCATGGCTCAATATTGGCATGCTCTTTAATTTTAACTTTTGATGGCTGAATTGCTAGCTAAGTTACCAATCGAGTGTTTCTCGCGAGTAGGGAGAGATGGATATAAGAAATATATAAGACTCAAATAATTATCTGGGAGAACAGTCAATCGTTCTTTGTTACAGGTTACACTAGAGGGCTCCTATTGCTTATCCATATTGTGAATACTTCTCGTGGCAAACTTTAGCGACAAAAAACATCGAGTTGTTTACAGATATATGAGAAAAACACAATAAGATCTCGAATAACATATATTGGAAGGTGTGAAATGTGCATACTTTTTATATATTTTTGGGTTAATTATTTTTTATAGTTTCATCATTGGCGCAACATTGTTCGACAAATTTTTCTATTGTTTGCCAATGGGAATCTATTTCATTTCCATTTCTGCAACAATGATTTGATTTCCATTGTGGAAATCACATTGATAAATCATAAACTGACGTTATCATTTCTGATGAAGCTCTAATGAATTATTAACAAATTTCTGAACGATGGAAAAGCCTTAAAAAATTAAAAACCTTCAAACACCTTTTCAAACTTGATATTTGAATATAGCACATGAATGTATGTATTTATAAGATTTCAAAATTTTTTCAATCATCAGTGGAATGTAACAATTTATCCGAGTTATTTTAGAATTTTTCCAGAGCGCGATTTTATTCTGATTTGTCTGAAAATAAATTTAAAAACTCGGAAAAACTCTGCAAAAATTCTGTACAGAGTGTCCCAAATTCAATAGATTTCTCATGAAAATTTCAGTGATTTTTGCAAAGAAAATGCGATGATTTTCAGAGATTATTCATGGTTTTGTAGAAATTTTCCAGCGAAATATTTTCATTCGAGGAATCTATCTCATATGAAAATATATTTTATCTAGAGCGAATCAATCAACCCACACACTCAATTATCGTGTTGCGGTGCGGTGAATTCATCAATCAAGCTCTTCATGCGTTATCAAAGAAGAAAGTATAGAGTTTTCCTATGAAAAACATAGAAAATCAGTCTCCTCTAAGTAAGGGAATGAGATAAAATATTGCATAAAAATTCAAATCAAACTACATATTGATTATACGTTTATTCCAATAATCAGTCAGCGAAACACATTGAAAAATATCCTTCACCTCAACGTGTTTTACATGAATCAAAAGTGAATTTTGATTGTGATTCAAGGAATTTTACAATGAGAAACGAATAGCTTTTTATATCACGATAAATGATTGATTCGAGAATTCATAAAATCTCCAACAAAAACTGACAGGAATTATTATCTTCATTCAAGCCAGATCTCATGAAAATTAAAACATCAAGACCATACATTTGGTATAATGACATTTATAACATTCAACTTCGCGCTATCTTCCTCAAAATAAATCATTACTTTTCATTCAGAAATGAAGATGCGAACAGAAAATATTCCCACAGGTACGCAAAAAGATGTGTGAGTACAAAGAAAAATCACTGGTTCAAAGATGTTTATATCCTGAAGAGACTTCATTCGAAGTTCTTTTCATCCTGGATGCCATCATACAGTTGTCAACAGCTCTCAAAAGATTCAAGTACGAAGATATACATTCCCTGTTTCGTGATATCAAATCACCCTATCAATGCCAAATTTCATTCGAAAGTCATTGATCAAGGGTAAAAAGTTGTTACCATAGTTCCCTGCAAATCCTTAAAATCCTCCAAAGAACGAATTGAATCGATGTGTGGCTTTGGAACGGAAGTAAAGAAAAATAGGGTAATACCGTACCTCCACAAAAAGTATTACCACACCGAACCTATTTCCTAGAAGCATTCTGAATTTCAATAGGAGGTTATTTTTTTTTATTACGAGCAGGTTTTATTGTGAATATTCCAGAAAACTATAACCTTCGATCTCCTTTTTTATTTCAGAAGAAAGAATAATATAAGATCTTTGTGTGCAACATGACGATGACATCTCTGACCTGTTTTTATGGCTCGCATCGGGGTGAAAACTTGAAAATTTATTTTTCACAATGTTTGAATTTGTGTTAACGGAAAAGTAAATAACAAGGACCAACACCTTGCGTGGATGGAGCTTTTGACTTGGTTTTTCTCATGCAAATTCGAGCAATTCGATTTCAACGTCATGGAATTATACTGTAAAACAACGTAGTTAGGTGGATATTTCGTACCTATCAGTATTCACCTTTCGAACACAAAGCTCTTTTGAGCAATTTATGCGGTTGAGTTCTCTTTGAGACACTTGATTTCTTGATCGAATTTGAATTTTAAGGAGCAAGGACTAATTCTTGTTTCTAGCAATGCGATACGGGAACATGTTATCGTATCATTTATTTTTGTTGTTTTTATTTCGAAATGATAAAATACTAAACCATGGAAATTCAATACAACGTTATTTGATATCGTTGAAAAGTGAATTATTCGATTACAAACTCTCGTCAGGATTTATTTTATTCGTCAGAACGTAGAAATTAATTTAAATCCCATCGTAACCATTCATTTAAATAATGAAAGACTCGTCCAATGGAGGAGCCTCTGAATCTCTACACAAAGTCTTGCGTGAAATAAGACATCAACAGGTGGTTTATCTTAAAAACTCCGTGACTTCACCTTTTTTGGTAAGATATTTTTCAATCCTGCCAATATGTCTTAAAAGGAACGTATCATATTATGTAGAAGCTTTGGTAGAACTTTTCATTTTATTCGGATTAGGATCAGAAGGGGATTCCATAGTACTGGACTTGAGTAATAAAAAGGTCATTTTTATCTTATAGTTGGAAATAGTCGATATATCGATAAAATAAAAACTTTGGATTCCGAATAATTTATAAATATTACTCTCTTTATTTCGGCCCCACCTCGAGGTACGAGACGATTATTATACAGAATTTTTGAAATTATTGTTTGAGTTTGAAGTAATACGTCGAATCAAAGAATATCAATCCTGCTCTACTCAACGATCTGAATCTATTCAAGAATAACAGCACTTCTAATTAAATATCATTGAATTTACTCCCGTTCCAATTTCCCATTCGTCAATGAGATGCTATAGAATACTCTGAATGGGGTTCAACTGTGAGTGAGATTGAATAAAACCTCTCTTGAATGGTTATTTGTTATACACTTTTCGGAATCTCTCATGATCTGTGATCAGTTCCCTGCTTAAAGAATCTCATTGAACCGATTGATTCTCATTGATTCCGATGCAGAAACCGATTCGAACTCATTAAAAATTGATTCTCAATTGGTTTGAATCAGCTCTCTGCATCGGAGATTCTTTAAGCAGGGTGGTGTACATGTGTGATACTTGTTAGAGTTTTCATGGATTCGATTCAAATGAATCTTGAAGGAGAAACCAATTGGAAAACAATAATCAGTGCTCCTCCCGTGAATAAATCCTCCACGCCTGCTCAGGTCTTGTTCATCAAGCGTGATCGGGCGTGATCAGGCCTCAATTTTGTACCCACGTAATCAGGACTAATCACGCCTGATTATGCTCTATTCGGCATGAAAAATTCATACAGAATAAATAAGTCCGTGAAAAAATTGTCCACGCCTGTTCGCACCTGATCAGGCCTCAGTTTTGTACCCACGTGATGAGGACTGATCATGCTCAATCACACACAATCAGGCTTGATTGTGCTTCATTATGCATGAAGAATTCATCCAAATCAACAATTCTTCTGTAAGGAATGAAACTGACAATTTTATCGAACGGTCATTTATTGTCAATCATTTCTACTTATTATGCTTATGCCGTTTCTATTCTCTAGTTTCCAGGTCTCCGGCATGATCACGCGTGATCAGGCGTACGTGCATTCGGGGCCGATTTAGCACGATAAAGCATGTGTATTCGTGATGAAAAAAATCAACACAGCGTCATTTTGTATAAATACTTGAGATTTTGCATGATCACATGTGAGAATGGTTCGTCCGGTATGATCGCAGGTGATTAAGCTTGATCACGGGTTTTCACGTAAGTACAAAATTAAACCCTTCTTAGTGATGACAAAACTGAAAAATGAACGACTAGGCGTAGTCAGGCCCAGCTCCGGACAGTCAGTATTAAAGACGAATAATTTTGCCGAAAAATGTCCATGATTAGGCCTACACACGCCTTATCACACCTGAACGATTTTTTCATGGGAGGCTTAGACAGCATTCGACAGAAAAAAAGATTTCTTTCATTATGCTTCCTCTAATTTTACAACAGACTAATGTATTGTTAATCATTTCTACTTTTTATGCTCGTGCAGTTTCCATCTTTCAGTTTTCAGGCATGATCTCGCGTGATTCTGAACAATCACACAAGAATTTTCCTCGAAGAAACCGATATGGCGCCCCCATTCGGCGATACACTGTGATAATCAATGAAATATTTTCTCCGTATGATAAAAAAATCAACACAGAGACATTTTGTATGAATGCTCCTGATCTGAGACGATTTTGCATGATCAAGAGCGAGAATGGTTTGTCTGGCATGATCAGACGTGGTCAAGCTTGATCACGGGTTTCCACTTGGGTACAAAATTGAAGCTTTTTTGATTATGATTGAGTCAAAAAATGAACGATCAGGCGTAGTCAGGCCCGACCACGCACAGTCAGTGTTGAGCACGATAAATTTTGCCAAAAAATGTCCATGATCAGACCTGAAAACGCCTAATCACACCTGAACGTGTTTTTCACGGGCTGATACGGACCATCGTTTTGTCTTCACATTATTCTATGACTCTTTTAACATTCTTTCGAACTTCTCGGAAATGAGGTACTGCTCATAAATCTGTATATAAAGTATCCTGATGGTGAAATTTTATATAATTGCATGAAAATTGGATACGAATCATGTAAAATAATTCTAGAGAATGTATTCAGAATTTCAAAGCAGAATTTTATACAATTTTTATTACTTATTCACTCGCCGTACCCATAAATGCACCCATAAATCAATTGAGAAAGAATAAATGTAAAATTACATAATTGAGATTTCAGTAATACACGTCTCAGTTGGAGCACTCGAAGGATGACACGAGGAAGAAAGTTTCTCGAACCAAACAACGTAGTTACATTAATCATGATTAAAACTTTTCCCGCATTCTAAGAAACAGAAATTAGTTGAAACTGGATAAAATATCGATTTTAGATACTTCACTGTAGACATTCACACAGATCATTTGATAAAACTTTCTTCTCGATGTATCCGCTAGAAAAATGGCAAATTTGTTCTTTCTTTTCTCCGTACAAGTTTTTCATGCATGATGACTGCTATTCAATATCCTAGCTACTTTGACACATGGTATACTCTTCCTCTTTCACGAAGTTGAACGACGAACTTCAGTAACTAGTGAACGAGAACTTGAATGAGAAACGTAGTATGGAACAGTGGAGTGTTAATACAGAAGAGGATCGAGCGAATACAGGAAACATTCGAAGAGCAGGCTAATTAACATGAAGAGAATCGACCGCAGAACTAAAATCGATATATCATGACTGATGCGAATATTCGTTATCGGACGTGTTTCATTACTCTCAAAACGAAAGAATAAAATAATCTAACGACCATTCCTATAAATTAGGTTAATTGGAGATAATCCTTCATTTTTCATTCTTTTTTTCATCCTCTTTGTGCTCCTTCTCCTTGTTCTTTCATTTTTCAATCGTAATTCGCATGTACAATAGCAAGGCACAATCTAACACCATCGAGTTTTTTTTCCCTCCATTCTTCATCGCACGTTGTCCCCTTGTTCGAGATTTTTCATGCGACCGCTTATCAAATTTCCAAAATCAATTCTCCGATGTGTTACTCAATGAGAAACGGGAAAGCGATTTGATACGATATTCTTGTTTTATTATATTTCCTTTGATATCAGATTCCGCTATATTTTGTCTCACTCGTGATTGATTTCCCCAAGGTTTTTTTGTGTCATTTATTTTATGAATAATCATAAAAATTCCGTAAATCGAGGAACTTGTTAGAGCATATTATTTCACATGTTTGGTTATGTGAGTGGTGTGTGTGGAAGGGTATCGCACATTAGGGAATATAAATGATGTGCCGTGATGAGAAAGTGAAGAAGTGAATCTTGCAACGAAGGAGTGAATTTCCACAAAGGATTTCTCATTAACATTTTTATAACTCGTCGTCGTATCACCCTTTCATTAAAATTCTAGTTTGAAAATATATTTTCTAATAACGTTATGGTTTTATTGAAAGTGTATGTCACGTGAGATGAATTCCACGTGAAAATTCATCCCTTTCGTACGGTCTCTTTCACCTTATGAAATTCTCCACGTTTGAATATGTATCTCATTCAAATCTTCGGTCGGTCGTGGGTTACCAAAGTTTAGTGTTTGTGAGAGAGGCGAGGTTAAGAGACAAAGTGTCGTAGAACGATGAATATTGTAGGGAAGAGGAGATGTCTGTGCACGCGAAAGCGTGTGAGAGTGAAATCTTTATCCTGATACCATGAAAGATTTTCCATTTCATGAGAATTGAATAATAATTGTTCTCGATTTATTTAAACGAATTCAAAGCACGTCAATGACCTTTTGTTCTGAGATATTCTCGAACAGCGATCTATGGATTGCTTTCAGAAATTCTGATGAAAATTGATACCCATCTTTCCGTCATAAATTTTCAATCTTCATAAGAGATGTGTGCTAAACCTTCGATAAATTTTGACCCCACTAAGTATTCGTCTATAATGCAAGAGATTCAGAAGATAGGGGAAGGAATAAGTATATAGGAGGGAAATAACGGATTGATCAAAGGAATTATTATCGGAACAACGGAAATTCAATTTAATTTAGTTCAGAGAATCTGGAACAAAAAATAATGGTGTTAAAATAATGATCTAGGAGGAGGAGGGGATTTATTCTTTGGAATGGAATTAAAAGTTCAACAAAATGACAATAAGATGTGTTTCCTTTTTCCTTCCAAGTCCTTCCTCATGACTTCGCAGGGAAACACTTGTTCAAATAAAACTAATGAGCGACTAATGAATCACTTGTAAATCTTATCTGACTAGTGATGTTTGGATAAAACTTGTAAATTTCTTGCAAGGTTAATCCAAACATTACTAAGATTAGATTTATACATTAGTAACTAAAATCATTGATTAGCAGTTTCATTTATTATACCAATATTATTCATTACATTGGTCAAATATTTCTGGATGACTGGTAACGAAAATGTTTCATGCATGTAAACTAAAAAAAATCATTAATCAAATTGAAAACATGTCTCCTTATTCTGAAAATAGAATCCTCTCTAGTCAGTGTTCTTTTGATGCAAGAAAACAATGTTACTACCAGAAAACAAAATTCTCGAATGAAAAAATTCCCTGAGTTGAAGCAAATTTGTTTAAACTAAGAACATATCTGAATCAATTATAAATTCAATAATAAGTTTTCATTTCCACCCTAATTATTCTCACAAGTGTCATGTTAGTTTCTAATAAGTTCCTGTTCAGATAATGATGACTGTTTCACTATTTTTGATAAATGGAATCTAGTTAGTTGGAGTGTTACATTCTAGCGAGTGCTTTGTGAGTTTTCCTCCCTAGTGATTCATGAGTAAAAGAGATGAACTCGTAAGTCCTTCATTATTCACTAGCGAAAATTTCTACCAGGGATACTATGCAATTGAATTTTCAATGCAATAATATTGCATCACAGTTGTACGATATCGAGTAGATGACGAGGTTTCGCCGGATGAAAGGATTTAACGACCGAACGAGAGACGGAAAGGTCATCCCGAGGAGTCTAATGACGATCATTACGATTAGAATTCTACCATTCCGTATGCTTTGAACGTGTACACAATGGTACTAGAGACTTTATTGGTTCTCAATGAACAATGAGATAGAGTGAAGTTGATTCGTAAAATCACCCAACTAAATTCAATATCAGTGGATAGAATGTAACAAAAAGCATATCATATACGTAATGTACAGTAAGATTTGCATATAAATTTGATTTTTATATAATTTACATACATTATAGATTGCAATGTATGATTCTCACCATTTACGGAATACGTGGATGATTTACATATTATTCAAATAAGACCTACGAGAAAGTTAGACACCTTTCAAATCCATTCGACAGGTATTGAATGGAACGCTCTTCGAATTTCGCTGATAACGGGAAATTATGTGAATGAATTTTCATTCCTTGAATATTCATTTAATGGACTGGAATGCACGAGTTCTATTTAAAATTTCAAAATCTCGTTATCCCTCTTAATATCTACGTATGCGGAAGGGGAATATTGGATAAAGATTTTATTTTACACTTGTACAGAAGTTTTATATGTGCTTGATATTAATCGTATGAAAAAATATCATCCCACTAAGATAATGTGCCTTTTGATGTGCGTTGGCACCCTGAGAGAAGAGCTTGTTTGTGATGAAGCAAGCTCAATAATTATAAACATATCAGCATTTTGATCAAATAAGATTTTTTGAAGGGGTCTAGAATTTTGGAAAAACCTATTTTTTCTTTTTGCATATTTTCAAAGTTCAAACTTTTAAGGGCATGTTTTCAGAAGAGTTTTGTGAGAAAATGTGAGTATAATGTATCATTGTAACCAGGGGTCTATGTTATCCCCTGGATAAATAAAAAAGAAATTTGTTCCTCGCATCTGTCCCATAAACTATGGGGGGGATGAATTTCTTGTTTAAAGAATTCTGGGCCCTCCCGTTTGTGGAATGGATGTGACACTAGAGCTTTGTTTTTGGCATGTCGAGTCTCTCAGGGTTTCCGAGGTTTTTCTTAGAGAGATTGAGAGAGGGTAAATCATTCGAATCGGGAGTTCGCGGGTGAAACGATTCCGTACGATATCATCCGCGTCAAAATGTTTCTCTCTTCCCTCGTTCTAGCTTTTTCCGGAGTGGACAGTGTGGGAGATATAAACAGTGAAACAGTTTACTTTCAGCAAGAATTAAGCATCTGTGAGTGTGTGTTCGCCGGACTTTTGGACCATCTCCTTTCCAGAACGTAACTCCAATTTGGGGTCGAGTTTGGCGAACCCACCCTCCCTCCACCTTCTAAAGGTTTCCGAATTCGGTGAGTGACAGCTATTTCATTCCACACCCTTGCTTTTCTTTCCCGCTCCTCTATGACTTGATTTTTCCTACAATAGGACCCTCCCGTCGCTGCATGATAGAAGAAGAATCTCTTTGTATTTTGAAATAATGACCTACCCGTCAATGTACAAGAATTTCCGAAATTATAGTTCATATCTGAAAAATGAATCAAATCCTCAATTCATCCTACCCCCTTCCACCTCCAGTTGATCCTACATATCCTAGTAAAATATAATCGGTTATCCCTGTCAGTTATACAGCACTGACAAGGGTAAACTCATGAGGAAGGACCGATGCGTCCACCTTTCCTCTCAATTAGAACAAAGTTGCGGCGAGCTCGACTTAAAAATCGGAGTCTCGCTCACGCCGTAACAAAACTGGTGTAACATTTACGCTTTAAGAAGCCCGACTGAATGCCGTCGCATCTTACTTGAAAAATTAACCGCAATTCAGTCTTTCTCATTTTGTCGGCGTGTGTTTTCAGCGCTTAGGTTCAGATGAAACAGGGCTAGCTTTGGCTGCATCTTGGAATGAACTTATACGCAGAATCGAAGCAAATTTTACTCTTCACTGTGTAGATTGTTTGAAACTGTGCTTGAATCTTCAAACACATTTTTCTCGAGAGAGTGTGCATGATATCTCAAGTTCTACTCAATCGATTTACTAAAAATTTGGCACAGAGCTTCTTTATAGATTGCAGTTTCGTACTAAGAGGAATTTTTTGAGAAATTTCTATGTTTTTTGTCCCTTTAAATCCCCAAAGGTGAAAAAAATTAGGAAAAAAACGTGAATTTTTTCTTAAACCACCGCCATTTTGTGAAAAATAATTTTGTGCGATGGTTAAATCCTTCTTCTTCAGGAATTCACAAAAAAACATGTTTTTCAGATCACTAGGTGGACTGGAATCCTGCACACCAGGTCACGACAATTTTTTATGAGCCCTCACTTTGCCGGTCTGCAATTTCTTTAATTTTGATTTCTTTGATAATATTCTTGATATTTTGAAATCTGAAAATGTCAATAAATAACTAGTGGAGAAATGGATGGTAAAAATATTTTTTGGATTCTTTTTACGGCGTCCGAAACAACACCGAAAATCCGGGCGTCTAAACCAGAATACCCCCTTAATAGTTAACAAACCTTATTTGATTGAAATAAATTTAGAACACTTGTTTCTCAGTGCATGGATTCAGATATGCATTAAAATATTAAATTTACAATACTCTGGCTGAAGAAACCCATTGATTCTTCTCAAATCTTATTGAAATTGTCAATAAAAGAACTCGGAGAAATCTAATTTTGCCGGAGCAGCATATGTTTGGTTCATCCATTTCCTACCATATCAGTTTTCTCTGTGAATAGCATCAAAATTCCAATAAATGATTCATATTCCCAAACTGGGAGTCCCAAGAAAATGTCGATGAATGATACAACCGTTGCCTCGAATCTATCAACTGTCGCTGTACAATCGTAATCAAGCTTGTTGCTCTTCGATATTTCGCACTCTGCATCGATCCACTCAAATTAAGAGAAGGTACAATTTCTTCGAAGAGAGGATTCTTCATGAGAACTGTTTATGAATGGATTGATGCACATTTTCGTTCCAATATAACGATACAGCAATGTTCAATGGAATATCTCGCATTGATCTTTTTACAGACGAACAAAAACTTTTCTTGCAATTTCCGTACACTTCACTGCTTTGAAAACTCTTTTAACAGCGTCTCTTACTTTTTTATGTTTATTACTTTTCTCTCACTCATCACTTTTTATAGTTTCTCATTTTCTTTCACTTTTCCTTCACTTTCTTTCATTCTCTTTCAAGTCGCGTTGGTGCTGTTTTTCATATCCATTCACTATTATTCACCTCTCCCAACTGTCTTTAATTTTCACTTGATCTTTTTGATATCCTCCCAACCTTTTCCTTCTCTTTCCAATTCCTTTGAGTACTCGACTTGATTATCCGCGCGAAGTAACCTACTTCGATGAACGGATTGGGGATAGCAAAAAAATTTCAGAGTCATGGAAATTTTACGTACGTACACTGAGAGAACGTTTGTTTCGGATGAACAAAATTTATTTGTCTGTATGAAAGCCTTAATTATTGTGAACCAAATTTTGTTCACCTCAAAGAAAAATTCTATTTCAGCCAACCAAAAAGTTTCTTTGCGTTCATTTCAACCAAAATTTTGTTTGGCTGGAACAAACTGTGTTTTCAGTGCACGTGGAATGGAACGTATTTACAAATTTGATTTGTATTTATTTTATAGAGAAGTATCTTTATATGCTCATCAAGTTATTATTAACATTGTTGTTCATGGATACGGATTTTGAACTTCCGGAGTGAAGCCACGTCTTGTATCGATTGGTTGCTGTTGATATCCTTTTCTCTTCCACGTGAGGATGTTGACTCCTTCGCCAGTGAGATACCGTCTGGAAACCCGTACAAGGAGAAAAGAGAAATTTTTTCTGACAGTGAAATCTAGTTGTGCTGGGTCCCTTTTGCGGGAGCAGCAAACTATGAGTTATCACAGCAGATGTTACACAACCAAATGAAAAAAAAGACCTTGATACAGTAGCAAAGTAGGTACACCCATGAATAGCCAGACTGCATCGTACAATTTGAGGAGAACAAGAAAAACGTACTCAGACCAGCTGGGATTTTTTTGTGAACCTTGTGAAGTTTGAGATCTCAAACAGCGTTCGTTAAATTTGAACGAATTATGTCATTCGATGCCGAATTGAATTGCCGGTGATTCAACGCCATCTGTATCAAATATAGAAAGTCGAAGGTTCTTCTTGTTCTGATTAAATTGTACTTCATTCCTGCAATCATAAAATGGAATCACCACTATGCTGAAATCAAGCCAAGATATCTCTACAATGCGAGAAGATCTAAGAAGTCTAAAAAAAGAGGTAATTTCACAGGAGTTCCAAATTCAATTAAGTTATCGAATTTCGTGAGAATTCTCTCAACAGTTTTGCAAACAATTACACAACTGAATGAAGCCATGGCGGTGACTATGAAGTTTTGAATCCAACATTTTATTTCAATACTAAATTCTCGAATTCTTGAGAATAAGAGAATTTCGAGAATCTCCAATGATTCGATAATATCAACCATCTTCTGATTTTCGAATAATGATTCGACGAAAAATCCAATATAAAAACGGTATGATCAGAGAGAAGATGAGAGTGCGCACGGCCGGGGTTCCATCGCTGGTAAACATTGAAGCGCCCTCTTATCGGATAGAACACGGCACCGATTACACCGACCCCCTCTCTTATTTTTCAATTTTTTAAATTATAATAATGTAAAATCATATGCATTTTGTGTCGATAAATAAAATAATTTTAATCACATACGTATTAAAAAATATACAAAAGGAATGCGCGGTGTTGTAATATTGCAAAATAAAATTTCTGTGTAATCATTTCCATGATCCAACCGCCAGAGGGCCGGTGGAAGTTTCAATAGCAACGAAAAGGTGCCCGTGCGCACTCTCATCTTCTCTCTGATATGAAATTTTGACAGCTGTCTTTTGAAGGTTAGTACTAACTGAAAGACAGGTGAATGCAGTAAAATTCGCGCCATCTATGTGTTAGGCCCGGGACTTTTCAGCCCATGTTACAAAAACTTGTATTTCGTTACTGACTTGACTTGAGTTAGTGAGCAAACAAACCGTTCATGCATTAATGTTGCCCTAATTTCCTTTTCTCTGATTCAAATGGAAAGGTAGATTTCAGTCGTAATGTATTCGGTGTTGCAGTCGTCTTTGTAATTACATTTCAGAATGAGAGGACGTTCAATACATTCTTAAACAATCGTCAAAAATTACCCTGTCTGCACGTAAAAAAAGATCATGGAATGATCAGTAGAACAGATAGTGAACTGGTGACAACCACGAATTTTTATACACAGTTGCTAACAGAGACGAGTAATGGTTCCTATTTTGGTATCCTAAAATACAATATAGTGTACCAAAATAGGAACCATTACTCGTCTCTGTTAGCAACTGTGTACAGAAATTCGTAGTTGCCACCAGTTCACTATCTGTTCTAGTGATCATTCCATGATCTTTTTCCGTCCATTCACATTGCATATTCCCTACTCGAACACCTTCCTTTTCTAACATTCATTCTGATGTGTTGGATTTGTTCTGATTTGATTCATATCAGTGATGGTTCGATCGAATCAGAATCATATAAATTCTACTCAAGATTTTCAAATTAAACTCACGAATTGACAAAAGCAAACAAAAGTTTCAATGACTTTCCTCGTGATACTCTTCTACGTATTGAATGAACATTCAACAGAGATGCTGTGCATTAATTCAAATTCAACTGAAAGCACTGAATATCACTCTTGTTCGTTGAACCTGCAGTTGAACATTGAAAAAATATCAGCGAAAGAAACGGATTTTCATTCTTTGATAGTAATTGTGAAACACCAACAATGCAAGTACGTTAGAACGTATATATATCGATGACTCTTATCGGGTTCGTTACGAATCAACGAACAATGCGAGTAGACAATAGGAACGATTGATGACAATGGAAGTTCTACCATTTATGCGAATAATTCTTCTTATTCTCCGTTTTCTCTGTTTTTCTCTATTTTGTTCAACTCCGATGCCCTGATCCCTCGGTTTTTCCTTGCGTTTTTTTTTTCAAATCTCATGTTCGCACTATTGAACAACTCTTCGTCCCTACTGATAACGTACAACGTCAACGTTGGAAATGAATGATTCTACGGAATACGGTTCCCCAAACCGATCCCTCGAAGGATGAATAAAAACGAGAATTTGATCGAACATAAAAATATGTAAGTGGAAAAGAATATATCACACAAGTTTGAGAATTTTCAAGCTCTAATCCTCTACTTTGGAATCATTATGCGAAAAGTCTCAGCGAAAGGGATATTTTTCGCTGCAAGCGTTGAAAGATACTCGCATGTTCGCTGACTAGACACGGTGAGGTATTTAACCAAAAAAGATGACTTCGAGTCACTATTTTTACTTACCGCATTCCTCGAGTGCTTTGAATTTGTCATTCTTCCGTTGATCCGTAAAGTTACACGTTCCAATGAGAACTGATGAAAACTTGTTAGAACGTTAACAGTTGTATACAAAATTCTAAATATCTTTTATTGAATTTATCTACACAATTGAGGGAATAATTTCGAATAGAGTGAATAGAGTTTCGAGAGAAGACATGAGAATTAGTTGTTGTAAGAACGTAGCAGCAGTAGCAGCAGCACCAGCAGCAGCAGCAGCTAACTTTTGAATTTTATACCTTATTCACTGAAGAATGATTCATTGAATACCGCATATTGTTCGGAAAATTCTTGCATTATACCGATACGACGATACAAAAGATACTACCACGCACTTGAATGGATGAGAATTCAGAATCACGGTACAAGTCATTTATATGACCTTCCCCTCACGGATGAGTATTCTAACGAATAGGTTGAACATGTTCGTAATATACAACGGGAATATCTGTGATGGGAAAAAAGCTCACAGGAAATGATAAAATGGAACGAGATAAATGAAAAAATATCATTGAGAAAAACTCAGATTATATGACGGAAGAGTGGATGTTTGCGAAGTTGCATAACAAGGTTAGGACGTCACTTGACTCCATTTCAACATGTATCCGAGTTTTATCAAGTAGGACTTCTGTTGAAAAATAATGTTGAAAAATTTCTCTCCTTTCTCGGTATACATTCAATTCTAATTAATAGGATTCGTATTATTACATACCGGAAAATTTCATCTTGAATCTCACGCACAGAATTTTCGTTTCCTGGATTTTATTGAATTCTGATAATACGAACGTCAGTGATATCGAAGTTTTATTTAATCCTCGTACTGACGTATCTTCTCGGATACTTTGAATATTGTTATACTTCGTGGTCCCGGAATTTGAAATATCGATGGAATCGAGCTGAGGGATCGTTACGGAGTTTAATAAAATCATTCCTGGTGGATGAAAAGAGAAAAAGAGCAGGGAAGGGATGTTTGTATTCCATTTTTATCCTGTCATATTGATTTTATTCCAATTATCGTTCAATGATCAGGAATGACTCAGTCGAGAATCCGGAAATTCTAAGAAAAAGCTGCGACCACAATCGAATAACTGTTCAAGGCAATCCAGGATGAGAAGGATGATCGTATGAAGTTTTCATACAATTTTCTTTGAAGGTGCATAGAAATTTGTTGAAAATTCAAAGAGTATTTGAGATTCTAAGTGAAATTGCTGATGATTATGGAAGTATTTTTTTTTTTCATTAAATTTCGTATTAAATGAAAAATGGAAGGATATTCCTTGTATGAAATTTCTCAAAATCGAATTCTTATGACGTGCAACGAGTATGTAACGAGTAAGCCACAGTATATCAAACAACAGCTTGTTGGTTATTGATGGATAACTGGCTAGTTAATAATAACGAGTTAATTATTCTTGAGTTACTGATTAGCTTCTCATCAGTTTTCATGCGTAGTTTCAACTCAATTAGAGCGGTGTACTCTCCACAGTTACTGGTGAGCCTTACACGTTGATTCCCTGTAAATTAATTAATGCTCCATCAATTATCGGAGACAATTCCAACCAGAAGAGTGAGAATTGAAATATCAATTCGAAATTCATCACAAAAAGATATTGAAAACATCCTAACACATACACAAATTTTTAGAATCCTTGACGATACTTAAGAATGTGCACGTACTGGTTTTTTTTTTGAATTGATTATATCATCCCTATGAATTTGCAAGCAACTGAAATACCGGCACGTACCGAGCCGAACAATTATTCTCATCTCACGAACTTCCAGCTGATGAGAAACGGGTTGTTACCATGATATTATCATTAACCTGGGAGATCATCTAGGTCATGCGGGAAGAAGCTTCTATCTATTTACCCCTTGTCTTTTCTCTTTCTCTCTCTGTAATGAATTCCACAAACTGAGTGTAATAAAACGATCTGCTCAATGTTCATTTACCTATTTATCTTAATCATGGTCAGATTTTGTACTTTCACTCCCAATTCCTGTTATCCGTCTTCTCTTTCATCCTCACTCTTCCTTTCACACCGCATTCGTAAAACGAGAATAGATTCATTTATCTCAACAATTGAATTCGATATACCTCTTGCGTTGCAACAAAAGAATATTCATTCTCAATTTATGTTTGTTGAAATAACCCTCGATATGTCGATACCCTGGTTTGAAGAGAAAATCTATTTGATCGTCAATACCGAAGATCCAAGGAAAGTTTCTTTACAGATGAAAAAGCGATAAACATTTGTTTTCCAAAGCATCAAGCGATGTTTACACTTTGCAAATGTTCTTACTGTACGGAAGAATTCATCCCAACATCGAATTTGAAAGTAAGATGTGCTCCCATACCTTATAAATATTTCATATCCAGAAAATCTTTTAGATAAGTTCAAGGCGCTTCATGCAACACTTGTAAGATGGTTTCTGAATGTCTTAAACTCTTCTGCTGTCTGAATGATGTATATAAAAGACGAGGTTAAAACATCTAAAATAGATCTCAAGATATTGCATCAGGTATTTTTCATTTCCCAAAGAGAGGTACCGGGGGACGTGAAACATGCGATGATTATTTCAATATCTATCTCGAAACTTCAAAAATGCATCTGCTTTATGATTCCATTTTTTACTTATCCGTGAATTGAATATGATTTGATGCTTCAAATTTAGCCACAAATTGGTGAAGGGTTTGCACATGGGAATGAATTTGAAGGATTCAAATGAAGAAAACATTGACAGGGAATGATTATAGTGATCGTAATCCAGTCGAACCACGAGCGTTCAAGCGTTTGAATACCCTGGTTTTGAAATTTCATTATCTAGGAAGCACTTTTGTTGGACTGTTCGATGAAAGGCCAATGAATCGAGTAGCATGGAAAGGCCGTATCATTCGAATTATTATTCACGTAGTCATTACTATAATGATAGAACTATCAATCATCTAATGCATGGTTGTTTCAATGCATTGCGACTTTGTATGCTAGCTAAACGACTTCGCAACTAAATGTGACATGCATAATTTTCAAAATTGGCACCTACCTCATTTTACTCCTCATCTTACTACTCTCTCTTTCTTTCTCTCTTTGATGTACTGACAGGTATCATAGTTAAACATATCATTTCTACTAATCAAGACACGATGTATCGTGGATCGTTACATATTTGTGCCAAGCTCATTTAACAAGTTAAACGCCACGAAGACAACGACATCACAAGAGAATATTAAAACAAGAGAAAGAGGAATGAAAATATAATCATACCATGGTTTGGGATATGAACTGGGATGTACGCGATGATGCGTTGTGATATATCATTCTAATTCATCCCATCATTCAAAGAATCCTCATGAAATTTTTATCAAGAGCTTGGACGAGAATAATTTATCGTTTCAGGAAATAAATGAATAACACTGCGGTAAGTATCTTGGAGAAGTGATAAATTATCGATACCGAAAAGACATCCAATAGCAACCGAATATTGCAGTTTTGAAGCTGCACTATCGCTTCGGATATATCGAAAAACTGTAAAAATTTACGTTATGATCCTCCGAATGGGAACACCACCAGCGCGGACTGATGTCGTGGTTCTCGAACAAAAGTGAAGGTAAAAAAGTACAACAACTCTACCACTGTATTTAAAGTTTGACGGATTGTGTTTTGGTCGGATTCGCGTGTCGGAATTAATATTTGAATTCAGGTGTTTTTGTGGAAGTTTTGAATTAATAATTCTGTAGACAGCGTAGACAGCTGAGAGATTTTGTGATTCCCCAGTTCAATTTGGAATCATGTGGGAATAGAGGAAAAGGAAGCAGGTTTTAAAATAATTTTTTTAGTTACCAAGAACATTCATTTGTTAATCTACTGTTAAATCCCAATAAACACACATACGTTATTTCAACGTTGAAAAAACGTTAGACTGTCAAACGGACGTTAATCGTTGATTTTCAGTTGAAATTTGATAGGGAAATAGACGACCAGGAATCACGTTTTGATGACGTGTAATTTACACTAATATTCAAAAATAACTATCAAACGACGTCCTCAAAAAACGTGTTTTGAACGGGTTTGAATCACGCGTTTAAAATGTGTTTATGACACCTTGTGTTTGAACATCAATTGAAGATATTCTGCTGAAAATGTCGAACGGAACCGAACAATGGTTAAAATTTCAACAAAGAGCAAGATAGTAAATAGTGTGGCATACTTACCAAATTCTGTCATACTCAGAAATACTATTGTTCTCGATATTGAATGAAAAGTTTTCAAAAAAAAATTTGTTGGATTCAATTCACGTTTAGAACCATCATTAGGGCACGTTAATATTTGACGTCTTTTAAATGATGTTCAAACCGTTGATATGACGTTATTTTATGGTTGAAAACCACGTGATCTGCCGCGACATTTTGACGTTGGATCAACGCAAGAATATTACTAAATCACAACGTGTACTTATTGACTGTTCTTGACGTTTTTAAAACATGCGTGCGTTTACTGGGATACACTGGAAAAAATATTTATTTGTCCTTTCCCCATAAAATATTTATTCGTAGAAATTAAATATTCAATTAAATGCATAAACTGATTACTTGCGGTGAATAAATTATTAATTTAGAAGACCAATTTATTTGGGGCAAGCATTCCATTATTTGATTCGATTAAATATTTCATTAATCCAAAGAAATACACGGAGGAAAAGGAATAGGGATAATCACTGAGCGAATAGTAAAATATGGACAGACCAAACTGCGCAATGAAAATAACTAAACGACTCAATCGAAATTACAATGCGCTTAATTGAATCAACGATGCGTTTAATTAGAATAACTACGAAATTGATTATAGTAACTAAATGTTTGGTCCGTCCATATTTTTACTATACCAGTTTTCTCTGCGTATTTTATGGAGAGAGGACAAATAAACTATTTATTTGGCTGGAAAAAATTTTTTTTTCAGTGCACTGGATATAGGTTTGATACAAAAAGACGGAAAATTGAGATAATATCACGTTTAATTGAGTTTTGAATGAAAAATCATATTTGAATTTCAATGATTCCCTGTAAAACTTATCATCGAAACCATCGATTAACGTACATTCGCAATTTTGAATCCTTTAAGTAGAGATGAACGATCTGAAAAGAATAGATTCTTTTTCATACAATTTTCATTGAATTCCAATCGAAATTATATAAAAATTTTTGAGTTTGATTCTCATACAATTTCGATCTAGATTTGATATAAATTCAATAAAAAAACGATCGATTCTTTTCAGATAACCCATTTCTATCCAAGTAGAAATACTCTGTTAAATCCTATCACGAATGATGAAATTTCTGATGAAATATCATTGAATTTCATTGAAACCTATTCATTGTTCCATTCGTCAAGGATGATTTTTTTAGATTATTTCTTACAGGGTGATTTCATTTGTACATTATAGTCGAATTTGATGTAAAGAGATAGTGAAATAAGTCTGGGTGGGTTATACATAGAATATAAATCTCACCCATAAAACACATTGTGGTTGGTTTATGATGCCACTTTCAAACAAAACGGGATAAGCAAATTTGGCTATGTTTTTATCAGAACGATGGAATGGATTATTTATTACTAGTGTAAACTCATCCACATTTCGCTCTACAGCAGTTTTTTTTCAATATTAAATTCAATATACACAAACATAAAACCAACACGTATAGTTTGATATTCAAGTACATGAAATTCGATATGGAATGTATATGAAAATCCAATTTTCACACATATTCGAAAAAAAAACCTCTTAGTCACAACATTGAAATTCATGCAGAAATTTGTAACAGTGTATCGCATCAATGCTACTGATTGAATTATATTATTTTGATTCCTGTGAATGAATTTATAAAATATTTATTATTATTGACATGAGCTTGAGGTAACTTTTTCAAAATTTCTCTCTGCGATTTCTAAATGTATGTACAATTTTCAACGAGAAAATGTACTGAGTGTGTGGAAATATGACACACTTCGATCTTTGTTCTGTGACATGTTCATAGTTTCTTTTTCATCTTTTCGTTTGAAATTATATGCAAAAAAGTTTTCGTTTTTGTCGAAATATTTGAAAATTCAAAACAACTCTCAAGATACAAGCACACGAAAAATACTCGAATCGCTGAAAGAAAAGATAATAGTCTTCGAAGCTAAAAACAAGGCCGATGTATTGACATACTTCGAATATCGTACGGGTGAACAGAAAACGAAAAGTTCTATACAAAAGTGGAGAGAAGTTCCATGCGATGCAGTGTTAAACGAATTTTAAATAATTCACAGAATTATGAATTTGATCAACACTGAAGAAATTGGAAATCGTATTGTTTCAGCATTCTCTGCTATCTAATATAATTACTAGGTTAATTTTTTGGTTAATTTAATAAATTAACCATGTTTTCGTAAAAATTTTAAGTAACTGTTGTCGATTTTATGTCAAAGAAGGCTCTTGAATGGTCCACTTTCCAATCGTGGAAATTTCTACCTTGGCGAATGCAAAACTGTGTTCCGATTTAATTCAAAAACAAACATATTCTCCGATTTAAAATCGACTATACTCTGCACTGAGAGAAAGATACCTAGCTGGGACAACTAAATGTTAGTTGACGCAGCTAGATTTTTATCTACGCTAGCTAGACTCTAGTTGGGGCACGAAAGAAAGGAAATGGAGAAATTTACCTTGTAGGGTGACAACGCGTCGCTTAGGGTCTTTGAATGGAAATTTTTACAAAATAAATTGTCGAATGATTCACATTATCAGACATTAATAGATTTTTCTCTTATCATGTGAATTGTTTGACAATATATGTATATACGTTCCTTCAATTGAAATCATATACATTTAAATATTATATATAAATTATATATAATTGAACTCGATGATTTTCGAGTAATATGGAGGAATGCGAAAAGAGAAGACACGTTTTACTTTTAAGATTATATTCTCTATGATAATAGAGTTTTGTACCCGGCACACGCGTACATTTGGAGTTGAATTCGACCAGTACAACAGTTACAACAGGGGTAACGTCTGAAAGCCCGGATGGGTGAATCGCGGGAAAAGTATAATTTGATACGTGTCAATGGCGGAGACGAATAGATATATCTAACGATTCGTATTCTTCTTCTTTATTTAAAAATGATGCATCGTTGCGCAAGATCAATGACACGAAAGTGAAAGTGATCTACTTTCGGCGTCAATGATAGGCTATCGATGATCATGTGATTAAGGGACCAATTATACAATTGGAAATCATGTGTTCCACGCACTGAGTGACCTCAAAGTGAGTACCTTTCCATACACCCGGTGATCGAGAAGTGTAAATTTAATATAATAAAATTCGTTCAATGAATAATTCTAAACAATATATTTTGTAAAAATTTCCATTTAAAAGACTCGCGTGAAAAAATCGTTCAGGCCTGATCATGAACATTTTTTAGCAAAATTTCTCGTGCTCAACACTGACTGTACGTGGCTAGGCCTGACTACGCCTGATTATTCATTAATCAAAAACGCTTCAATTTTGTAGCCACGTAGAAATCCGTGATCACGCTTGACCGCGTGCGATCATGCCAGACAAACTATTCTCGCCCTTGATGATGCAAAATTGTACCAAATGAGGAGCATTCGCACCAAATAACTCCGTGTTGATTTTTTTATCGCGAATGCACATGCTCCATCATCTCAAATCGGCCCCTAACGTATTCACGTACGCCTGAAAACTGGAAACTAGAAAATGGAAACTGTGCACGGAGAAAAATAATGTTTTGAATATTACTACATTTTGTATTAAAGTGGCAGGATATATGAAATCGTAAAATTTTCACAAGATAGTGTAGTAAAAATGTGTACTTTATGATTTAAAGGATCGTATAATTTGGCGTAACTTCACAACATAAAGCACACATTTTTACTACACTGTCTTGTGAAAATTTCACCATTTCACATATTCTGCCACTTTGATACAAAATGTAGTAATATTCAGAACATTATTTTTCTCCGTGTGGAGCCTTCCGAAGTAGCTGATCTGATCATCTGGTCAGCTACTTTGGAAGGCTCCTGTATAAGCATAATAAGTAGAAATGATTGACAATACATTAGTCTTTCATCAAGTTAGAAAAAGAATGATGAAAAAAACTCTTCTTTTTGTCAAGTTATAAAACTTATTAATTCTGTATGAATTTATCATGCACAATACAGCATAATCAAGCATGATTAGGCGTAATTGAGCGTGATCAGTCCTCATTACGTGGTACAAAATTGAGGCCTGATCACGCCTGATGAATAAGACTTGATCAGGCGTGAGCAGGCGTGGATGATCTTTTTTACGGGCTCGAAGCGACGCGTTGTCATCCTACAAGGTAAATTCCCCCATTTTCTTCTTCCCGTGGGTAAATAAAAGTCCAGCTGTCTGAAATATTTATCAAATGGTTCATTCAATGGGAATAAAAAATTTAGCTGGCACAACTAAATTTTTATTCACAGTGCCTAAATTTTCTAGCTGTCGAATATTTGAATAGACCCTTTCTCTCAGTGTGAAAAAATTTTATTTCACAAATCACCGTGAAATCCACAAAATTACTTTGCAATCTATACAATTTGTAGGAAATCCCCCTCCAAACTGTTGTAAAATTTCACTCATTCTCATAGGTTGCGGAATAATTTTTTGAAGAATATATTCACTTGTCTCTCAGTTGGTGGAATTGAACGGTACTTTTTTAAGAAATATTCTTTCAGTGTAGGAAAACAGTAACGAATGGTAAATTTTCATGTCCAAGGATGAGTGAAAAATTCATCAAAAGCTCCTGAAATGCAACTTCGACAACTTCACAATCTCCTATTTGTACCCTTCGTTCACATTAACACAAATCCCAACATCAACCCCTGTGATACGATGGAAGTTTTCATTCCGCATTACCCCTTCAAACGTTGGAATATCGCCAAGGGATACAAATTTTCATCTTCGCATCAAATTTCGAATACCTTCCATCAAAGATCCCGTGCACACGAAAAAGACATGAAAATTCTTTTTCCGATAAATTCTTCTCAAAAACAAGATTTTTCTCTCACAAGCCTCTAAAGTTAAGATTTCGAGTTTTCAATTCGGATACCATGTTCACATAATTCAATTTGGAATTCTAGAACACCGTGTATACTCATAAGAAAGATAATAATCAAAGCGTTCATGCGTTGGTTCAGACCCGCTGTAGGAGAGGGAAGAAAAAATCGACGAAGAAAAACGAGAACGAGAATGTAAAAATATCTAGGTGAGAGTCCATTAACGAGTTCGTTTTCATACGTACCTCCTTTTCGTTACTACTACCATGCTTTTCTTTTTTTTTCCGGGCTGTTTTTTGCATATCTTCCTTACTATTTTTCAAAGAACTGTCTACGGACACAATAGATCGTTCATTACCGATACCGACACTGGAAGAGGAAAACGGAGGTAGTAAGAACCGAAAGCGAGAAGATGATAATGCAAGAAAAGAAAAACCCCAGCAACCAAATCGGGTTTGTGTGTACGTATATCTACGCAAGCCTTTGCATACGGAATGTGTATGTGACGAATGCATATAGAAGAATTTCATCACGAAGGAGGATAAGGTGGAAAAGATACGAAAACGGCTTTGAAGGAGTTAGATATATCTTGCGAATATCTATAGTTACATATTCTGTGCTTTTCATCAACTCTTTATTACAATAAAGAGAATATTTTCATACTTTCGTATATTTTATATTCTGGATTTCTCATGAGAATTGCTTGATTATCTGTTCTTACCTTTTCATATCTCAGAAGTTTCTTTGAAATTATCAAAAGTAAGTGGAATATTGAAAATCAACAACAATATATTTCTTCAATTTCTCGTGAAATTGTAGAATCATTCTTCACTCATAGCATTTCCATTATTTTTATAATGTCATTAAAATTCTTAAGGTGGTGCATACTAAGTTGTTAATGACGTGGAACTAACTCAACACTTCATGAAAGAATTTATAGCACTTCATTATTCGAGAAAGCGAGTCTCAATTTGAAGCATTGTAGTTCTCTACGTAACTGAGATATTTGACAAATTTATTATCAAAGAAGTCGTATTTCTATCATTTCACTGCCATGCTTATCTCAATCTTATACCGAAATGAGCAAAAAATATAATAAACTGCGTGAGTTACACGAAACGTTTAGATATAGGGGAGGGATAAGCGTTTGATGAGATACATTGCATATTCAAACACGTTTCTTAATATACCTTTCCATAAAATTTTTTTTCACGCTATAAGTACTTTAATGGGAACTCCAATTATTATGTCATACTTCAACGTATTCGATGTATACTCCTTGCCAAAAGATGGAGTCCGATTTTTTGTGGTACAGCCAGTACATTTAACACGCTTTCATTTCAATTTGCGGAAGATAATTTCTCAATCTCTAATCATTCCAACGATACACTTCATTTCATTCGCTTCACTACATTACATTTGGCTGACACAGTCTATTTGTGACTACTGCCACGTTATAACGTAACAAGTTTAGATTTGTATTTTTTCGTGACGTACCCAAGTGACATATTTCCTCTGTAAATACTGGATTTACACATTCTGATTTCAATATCAACACTCATGTCTGAAGCGGAGAAGAGTTTCAGTCAACGTTGAGTGTTGAAAAAAAGAGAAAGGAAGACAAGTTGGCGAAACACCCGGTTATTTGCATCGATGAAAAAATTCACGAAAATTTGAAAAAACATTGGTTTCCTTGTACTTTTTACAAACACAATGTTTCAAACTTGTGGGAAGATGTTGCATAACACGTCTTTTACATATCTATTATACACCGAAAGACCGAATTTATTAATATTTCGGAAAAAGCACGGATAAAAATAATTAGCTATTACACGGAGAAAAATGTGTATATGGTAGAATCAGCGATACAGGAATTGTCAACATTTTATTGCTGGTTATGCAATAATTTGTTGTTCGTACAGCAACAGCATATCGTTTCGTTAAAAAGAATTGTATTGCTGAAAATCACTGGTTAAAATGACAATATGAGTTGCCATTCCAACTTACAATAAACATTGTTAATTTGACAAAACAGTATCAAGCAGCGACAACAATAAGTAACCCAGAATTAACCCAAAAAATCTGTCGCAACAAAATCCATTTATTGTCAAAACAACTATATATTCTGAACGTATAAGGCGTTATAATTATTCCCATGAGGAATTATTGGGTCCACTTTAGGAGACAGTTAAAAATGATATCCAAGTGACATACATTCCTCTACAAACCCTCCCATATAAAAATCTTCAGGCTCCGCCAATGCTGACGACGGAATATAGCTAGACGCAAGGCTGCCAGCCAAAGCTGGGCAATCTATGTAGGGACAAGGATGGTTGACAATGGTCTAAACATTGTACCAATATGGGAAGTCATAAATCGACTTCGTTGATCCATCATTGATCATTGGCTGCGCCACGCTTGGCCCATCCTTCAACCAATATTGCTTGAAGGAAAACGCATGCTTTCAACAGAGGCTCTCTAGGGCTTGGCGGGACACTGCTCCAAGCATTAGGCAACTCTGAATGACAATGGATTCTCATGTTGCACCAAGCATGGGTCGTAGCTTGGTCCAGCTTGGGCAATAGCTTGGCTCAGCTTGGGCGATGGCCTCGCTCAGTTTAGGCGTTAGCTTGACTCGACTTGAGTAATAGCTTGGCTAAGAGTGAAACTTCCTTCTCAAACAGCAAATTACAATAACTCTCACCAGAGTGATGCTTGTTTCCTGCGAGTGGCGAACCAAGCATTCAATCAATATATAAGTCTCCTTTGAAGATTCCATGACAGAAATAATTCTTCATCTGTTTCCAGACCCGCCTACTTCTACGCCAGGACCACCGGATTTACGTCATTCATCAGTTTAAACTAATCAGAAAAATTACATGTTGGAATTCTCCGACATTCATTTCGTTCAATCGAAATGATAGAATGGATTTTTTATTTTATTTTCAATTACAATAAAAAATAAAAGTGACCATTGGCATGAGATGGGCGCAACCCTGCCGCAAGATTGCTACAGCGTTGGCTCATCCTTGGCGAACAAATTTTTGTATGGTCTGCCATTGACGGCATATGCTATCACAACCCTGTTTCCAGTGTTGGGTCTTGATTGTGGAAACAAATGGGCTGAGGCTGAAATGATGTTATCATTTCAGAGTTGCGCCATGCCTGGTAGCCTAGGCTCGGCCCATCTTGGTGAGCCTTGCGGCAACCTAGCGCCCATGGTCAATTTTTACTTGGGCTTATTCAATGAAGTTTTTCTTGAATTCACAAACATAAAAATCAATCCCCATTTCTGATTGAGTTTAACAAACAAATTTGACGAGTTTCATTCGTTTCTGAAAAAATTCCTGTGGTTGAAATCCTCATTCATTCCCAGGTCGAAAAATTTGGACGGTTTTTGTCCTCTTGTTTCATTTTCAGACTGATTTTGTCCTGATGGTTGATTAATGCGGACAAAAACAGTACTTTGTCAAGATTTTAGTCTGAATTTGTCCTCAATCACTTGTACTCGCTGGAGGAAAATTTCAGACTAAAATCTTGGAGAATTACTTTTTTTGTCCGTAATAATCAACCACCAGAACAAGATCGTTTCAAAAATGAAATAAGAGGACAAAAACCGTCCAATCTTTTCGACTCGGGAATTTATTCAATGTACACAATTTTATGTTTGTCTTGAATATATTTTCATCGTTAACTCTGAATAAAGTCGAAGATTACCATAAATGGCAATTCAAGTACTCAGTTGTCATCTTGGAGATCTGCTGAGGTGATAAAGGCTTTGTTTCCCACTCGCTGGACTTGGGTTCGAATCTCGCTAAGTCAACTTTCCAACATTGGAACTTACACTGTAAAAAAAAACTGGAAATTTACTGTGCAACTGGACTGGAAATTTCCAGTGCTAGTACTGGAATATGGATATTTCAGTACATGTACAGAGATTTTGTTGTTACGTTACTAAAAATTTACCAAGCATAACTGAAAATTCAGTCATTGTACTGGAATTTTCAAGTTTGAGATGATGTACTGAAATTTTGCCATGATTTCGCGAAAATTTTACCGGCTCGTACTACAATTTTATAGTTCTTGTGCACCAAAAAAAAATATTCCCTCAAAAAGGACTTGAGAAAAAATTTGGAATTTAGAAAAAAAAACCTAATCGTTGGTATACTGGAATTATACAGGTTTTTAACTGCAATTCTCAGGTTTTGTGATGGAATTTTCCAGTTACTATGCAATTGAATTATACAGGTTTTGAACTGCAATTTTCAGGTCGTGTGATGGAATTTTCCAGTTGCTATGCAACGGAATTTAATCACTGTTGCACTGAAATTTTCCACTTCTATTGGACTTCGTCATTTCTGGCAGGAAAAATTTCAAGTCTTTATATTAAAAATTTCCTGATTGAGATTTTGAATAATAATTGTAATTGTAGCCAATGAAATTGATATATGAGGTTTTTCCAAGACTTATCCTCTTGTGTTCTAGATATGAAGCATATGTAGTAACCCAAGCTGGCCTTCCAACATGTCGCGCTATAGCTCATCGGTTAGGTCTTAGGTTTCAGTTGGTAGGCAGGTAGAAAAGTGTGGGTTCAAATCCTGTTAGGTAGACATGAGTTTCTGTCCATCCAAATGAACGGTCAAAAGTTTCTCAATCATCTTGGAACACAAGGACCCTGCAAAATCACTTTGCGTGAGCAATTTTTTTTCAATTTTCATGGATATTTTCAGCATTAATTTTCCAGTACATGTCCTGGAAAAGTCCAGCTCGTGTACTGAAAAATTCCAGTACCGAGGCTCAGAAAATTTCCAGTTTTGATGCGGGAATTCCATAACGTTTGCACTGAATTTTTGCAGTACAAATGTGCTGAAATTTTCCGGTACATGTACAGGTTAATGACTTCCAGTACATGTACTGGAATTTTCCGGTGAAATTTTTTTACAGTGTACAATCGCCTTTTCTTCACATATGAATCAAACCACATCGTAATAGAATGTCTTTAGGGACAATATAAAATTGTTGCCAGGTTAGCAATAGTGACGGTCATATTTTTACGATATTTATTGTGGGTTGATATATAACAATATTTTATTGTCAATTCAGCAATATTATTGTTAGTTTTTTTTATAGGTGTGCAACTTTGCTCCCGCCGTTTTTTCAGAAAATTTGAGGTTTTATTCTCAAAAAGTAAATATATACTTATGATTCAAAGTACACTGTTCGAAATTTCTGCATTAATTTTAATTTCATACACATTTCACATGAAATTTGATGTAAACTATAGCATAATCTATATTTTTTTCATATTTCTGTACATTAAATTTAATGTAAAATGTGTATTAACCTGAATTCATGTACGTGATTGAAAAAAACTTCCAGATATTTTTGACAGTGTACTGACTGTCGCTAGCCACTACTTTTTCCCCATCTTTCTGGCAATTGTCGGATCTCATCTCGGAAAAACGATGCATATCTTTCGAGGTGATTCACGAATCGATCCATTCTTAAAGTTCTTCATAAGAATGAGAATGCTGATCACTCAGGCTGTGTGTGTCATCGATCGAAATAAATGGTAGTCGGAAGGAGCGTTGTCTGGAGAGTACGGCGGATGGGGTAAGACTTCCCATTTTAGTTTTTCCAAATAAGTCTTGACCGGTTTTGAGACATGTGGCCGAACATTATCATGTCGGAGGATAACTTCATCGTGTGTTTCTTAGTACTGTGGCCGTTTTTCCTTCAATGCTCGGCTCAAACGCATCAACTGCGTTCGATATCGATCCCCTGTAATTGTTTCACTCGGTTTTAATAGCTCATAATACACGACACCGAGCTGATGCCACCAAATGCCGTCGCCATGGGGACATGTCCGGGCATTCCCCAAGATTTTCTGCGCTTGGGGTTACCGTAGTGGACCCATTTTTCTTCACCGGTCACAATGCGGTGTAAAAACCTCTTTCGATTCTGTCTTTGGAGCAGCTGTTCGCAACTAAAGGAATGTCGTTTAACATCTCTTGGCTTTAATTCGTACGGAACCCAATTCCCCTGTTTCTGAATCAGTTCCCATGGCTCTGAGACGTTTCGAAATGATTTGCTGAGTTACTCCCAATGATTCTGCCAATTCTTCTTGCATTTGGCACGATTCTTCATTAAGTAATGCATTCAATTCGGAATTTTCAAAAATTTTCTCTCTACCACCGCCATGTCGGTCTTCGACATTAAAATCACCCTTCTTGCAACGTTGAAACCATTCACGAAACGTTCTTTCACTCAGAGCAGCCTCACCGTAACTACTTGAGAGCATTCGATGAGCCTCAACCGCAGTTTTCTTCAAATGAAGGCAGATGATCAGAACTTCCCGCGAATGACGAGAATTCGGCTCAAAAACCGACATCTTCGATCGTGTAAAAATTTACGATGTAATCAAAAAGTCACTAATATGACGATGTTGTTATGTTGACATATGTTCAACCTTACTGTGTGACATTCATTACCTAACCTATGTATCTCGACCGCCACCTACCGACGCAACCATGTATTGTAAACGGCGGAAGCAAAGTTGTACACCTAATATTATTTGGATAGCTAAAAATTAGCTACAGGAGCTATTTTCCAACTGTCACAGCTACTCACTTGGAGGTATCAGCAAGGAATGTAGCTGCCCCAGCGAATATTCAACAGGGCAATCATTTGGCTATCCAAATATCAGCCACGGAACTGTGCTGTTACAGCTACGATTTTTTATTAAGGTTGCTGAAAAATAGCTACAGTTGCAATTATTCCAATTACAGCGGTGAAAAAAGGGTGCTAAAAGAGTGGGTAGCTACCACAGCTATTTCCTTTTTCATCCACATTTTCCACATTTAGGGAAAAAGAGCACCGCTGAGAAATGTCCATTGTGAATCTACCAAAAATTCGTAGTGAAAACATTAAAGGTAGGTTTTTCACATAGAATTTTTGGTAAATTCTTCAGCGACGTACTTCTCCTCTAAATCGACAGTAATTTTCCTAAATATTAATGAACTCGGTCTTTCCGTGCAGATACCTTCTAGACAATGCTCTAAAGCATATTTTTTAGATGTGTAAAAGACGTCTTATGCAGCGTTCTCCGATTAGTTCTACACACTGTGTTTGCCACGTGGAAGAATTTCGAATATTCATACAAAGAAATAGAAAAAAATGAACGCGCTGCCTCAAAATTCTCTTCTCTTCTTGTGGTTATGTTGATAGATGTTTGTTTCTCGGAGCTGTCAATCTTACTGAAGCCACGTGCGTCACGGTTCCCTAGGGCGTATACGTTCCAGATTATGAATGCTCTATGACTATAATAATGTCAAATTTATCTCAACTCTTCGCGTCAGAGTTTTGTCATTCCAGATAACTGTGATTTCTTCAGTAAATAATTATTCAAATTCCAATTGGAATCCAAAAGATTTCGATTCGGAGTGCGGGAATACGAATGACGATTTATCCCTCACTTGGCGTTGTGTGTAAAAGTAATTGATGATCTATTTATGGTTTTCTCATTCTCGCTTATTCTCGTTCAATTCCTATTTTTTTCGCTTTTTGGTAGATAAATTTCTGAGAGAGACGTTGGAATAACTTTGAAAAGAATCAATTGATGGATCTTTCTTTCATTCACCGAATAATTCATCCATCAAAAGTATTTGACAAGTCGGAGGGATTTGATACACAGCACTCGAAGAAAAAATGTTGCTGAAACAGCAAACCTCGAAAATTTTTTTTGCTGATCTTGCTCCTTTAACCAGCGCTTGTCATTCAGCAGAATTTGGAATCGTACAGACAGGTAGAAAATTTTGCTGAATTAGCTAATATCTTGCTGAAATACCAATATTTTTGCTGTAACAGCAACCGTTTTCCTAATTTAGCAGAGCAAATTTTTCGGAATCGCTTTTTCAGCAAGAATTTTTCTCTGTGTGAAATTGTATACGAAACCAACAAAAATGTTATTTTATGATTTATCAGCTGATGGATCGATTGGAATCGATTTTCACGTTATTACGAGAAAAAAGTAATTTGTTTTCATCTTGAAAGATACCTTTGTCTAAAAATTATGATGCATTTTATCTAGTTTTTATAGAATTTATATACATCAAACCGATGGTGTCAGAGAGAATCGATTCCTTTTTATAGAAGAAATATCTAGTTCTTATAGACATTTTCATAAAATTCTATGAAAACTAGATTTGTTTTCTACAATAATCGATCCCTCATGGCATTCCATATTCTACGCAATATTGATCAAATTCAACCAAAATTTATACATCGAAGTACTTTTTTGATTCACAGAATTCACAAAGTATCAGAAAACTATATTCTCACATGAATTTTCTAACCATAACTGTATAAAATTTGCACATCAGTTGCTACACGAGGGAATAATTTATGGACACGCTATATAGGGAGTTAACAAAGTATCTGTTAAGCGTTGGTACCTGTAGTAGATACCTGGAATCGATTTTAGATGACGCCACAAGTTTCATTTTCAAGCGCGTTGGGGAGATATCTCACGTATAAGCCGTCAGTCAAAGTCATAGTGACTTGGTATGATAATCTAAGGTCAACCAACGATACGTTGAATATCTGCCTTTTGAAATTTTCAATATTCACCTCAAATGAAATGTCGTTCGATCAATCTAATCATGAATGTTCTTTTGTTTTCAGTCAAGTTCTGTGATTTCGAGATAAGGGCACAATGAATCAACAATACGTTTGATTATAAGAAATTCCTCATCCATAATCTCCGAAACAAAAATCGAATTGGTGAGTGAAATTTTAATCAATTATTAAGTTTATTTTTAAAATTATATATAACTTCTATATATTTTATACATAAATTATATAAACCACCGGCTATTCCGATGATTGAAGAGTAACGCTCATCCCCTTGATTGGTTGAATTCAATTTTCAAACTAAGCCTCGGATCAGAAGATGATAAATGGGAAAAGTGTTTCGTTTTGTCGCAGGAATCTCCCCTCAAAAGAAGCGGAGTGTTTTCTATGACATCCTGCATATTTCATTCAAAATCAAAGGTCAAGAGACGGAGGAGGTATATTTTTTCTTTGCACACAGTATAAATCTAAATTCTGGAGATTCACAAAGCAATGTGACATGTTGCTGGGTCGTTTACTTGATGTCACTTGAATTCATAATAAAATTGTTCAAAATAAGAACTGTTATTTCTTAATGTCGTTTCATATCTACACCACGTACCGTTCCTAATTATATTGTACATCACGTACCAAACAAGTGTAGCAAGGTGCGACGGCTGTTAATGTAATTAAAATTGCCGCGTGGAATGTTCAGATTTATAATTGAGCGATGAATTGTGATTTACAACATTAATATATACTTAGCGACGAAACTTGAGAACTTTTGAACGTTGAATTCTATTTTCTTCGTAACGCGAAAATGTTGAATTGATTTCATCTTTCGTTGCTGTATGTGATAAGACACTTCGGGGACAAATTTAGAAATTAACGGTATCATGATCGTGAAACATAATAGTGCATCTTCCTTCCTTCATAAACCTCAAGCGAACAAAAAGCTTGAAGTTTTCGGGATGTTGCTGTATGCTTTGATTTCATTCATACCACACTGTAAAAAGAAAGTCTTAAATTCAGCTCATTCCATGGTTGAATCTATGATGCAAACAAATTAAGCCGAAAAAACAATCATTGTCAAATCAAAAGCATTGTCTGAAATTGAGATGCAAACAGATTAAGACTTTCTTTTTACAGTGCAATTCACAACAAACAAAATTTCCAAGTGATTGGAATCATCGAGTATGAGATACAGCCAAAAAAGGCTACACGTCTTCCACAAAGCTTTATTTTTTCCTTCATTCTTTCTTTTGTATCCAGAAAATGGAGAAAATTCTATCACGTGATAACAGGGATAAGTTGTAACAATTCTTGAATCTCGTGGCAAAAAAGGAATAAAAACATTGCAGATCTGAACTTACACGTCGAGATGTGTCCAGAAAATGTCCATGAGGTTTTCTCACAAGATTTTCCTGGGGATGCATGGAAAGGTGATACGTGAGTGTAGTGTTGAGAATATCGTGACACCATACACGTATACAATTTTCTCTCATACATCAATGTTGTTTTTTCTGTGAACTCACATGTAATGAAGATGAATTTTGACGCAAAGATTTTCATGTCAATCGAATTTGCCACAATAACTGGCTCAGTGGTCTAAATCTTCGTTCTTGGTTTTTAAACTGTACCAGCGCCCTCAAATTTTCTATGAGATTAGTACCCGGCCACTACGACAGCGGGATTGATACGTTAAAGTCATTCTCTTGCTCTAACAGGGCTTTACAACCGGCACAATATTGGTCTAGGATTGTGACATAGTTGAAATTAATGGCCCGTTAATGTTTGACGGCTGGATGATAACTTGGATCCAGCAATGACGGAGGATATAATCGGGCAATGATAAAATTGATAATTGAACTGATTGTCGACTGTGTTCATTTCTGGGTGCCTTATCAGCCAGCGATGGACCATATCTTGGCCAGCAATAAAGAATCAATCCCTGGCCATTCAACACGAGTTGCAAGACAAAACGTAACGAACCAAGTTTCTGAACAAATGTTTTTGATCGCGATCTCTCACAAATCTGGTATCAAATTATTCGTCTGAACCACAGCTATCCAGATGAATTCATTTCGAACAATTATTCAACTTCCAAAATAATTAAAATTCAGAAAAAATCAAGCCACTTCTGGAAAAATGGTAACAAAGCCCTCCGATATCTTTTGAACATTTTAACAGCGTTCAAATTTTCTAAAAAGAGGTGCAAAAAACGCAAATCTCAGCTTCGAGAAACATCTCCACCACCTGTCAACCGAGTGTTCACCGGGTCACTGGGTAGGGTCGCTTTGTCGTGAATATCTACACCCAGAAGGATCGAATTTCACAGTAAATTATCTAGGCTGCAGCAGAGGAAATTGGGAATTCAAATTTATCATGTACTATGTTGCATTTCACAGTTTTGAGAGCTCCTTGAGTCTCTCGCCAAGAATTTTTAATATAAAATATTCTCTTTGGAATAATAGATCCCATATGACCAAGGATTATGAAATTATTTAGATTTGAAACTTGTCATAATGAGGGAGAACATTTGAGATTGCGAAGGGATGTTTAATTATTTGTTCATTGGAGAAAACATCCTTCTCAAAGCTCGAAACAAAGAGTTGAAAGAATGTTACCGAGCGGTAAACGCTCATGGACTTTTGGGATTATTCGAATACGGCTGCCACTTTGTTTTTAAATACGAAAACAAAGAAACTTCATTTCAAACATTTATTTATAATTCTTGTTTACAAACAGTTTTGCCTGTTCCAGCAATGTACCGAATTACTAACTTCTCCAATTCTAACATTCTCTATTTTATATATTTTATGGGTCCTGCGCATCAATTGGTCGTAGTACGTCTTAACAAAGAATCAATTTCTCTATTTTATTATGCGTAATATTACAAATTACGTAGTTTGACTTACTGCCTAGCGGTATCAATGTAACCATTACAAATTACGTAGTACGGTTACAAGGAATTTTGAAAAATGAAAGAATTTTACACGGAGAAAAATGATTTTGAAATTGGTAGCGATGATCAGTATCTCGCCCAGGATTGAAGCCAATTTTTGAAAAATAAGCGATGAGTGGAGCATTCAGCGACAAACGTAGACTGTAAGAAAAGCGGTATCAGAATTTAGACCGCGCATTTTCTATAAAAGTCCACCCCGGAATTCGGTGTTGGAATAACTTCAAATAACCCGTGTGGAAAAATTGAACAGGATTCAATTAGAGCCCAATCCAAACAAATCAGGGCCAAGTGAGGAATCGATGTGAAATGTGACGCATAAACGATCAGGTCCTAATCGGGTGCCCATGAGGGTACAGTCAGGCCCATAACAATCATCTTACATCCAAATATAGTGTCCTAGCTAACATAATTGATGAATGAATCTGGAAATTACTTCAAATTCTCGAATACTATCGAAGCAGATGTAGTTGATTGATTCATAAACAATCAATTCTATTTTTTCCGAGAGAAAAGGGAGGTTATTCCAACTCTCTGAAGTATGAGTCAAGGTAGATGTTTCATAATTCACTGAAAAAACTTCACAGGCGTTATTCTGCAGTGAAAATGTAATAATTTCCTATTTGGCAAAATTTGTTCGAGGTTTAGTTTTTGAGATATTAGAATTTTTATATTTCTTTTCTCGAATCCACGTCATTCAAAAGCACTGTGTGCTACATACTTGAGCTTGACACCATTGGCTAAGTTAGGAAACGGCGGATCTCTGGGATAAATGGACTATTCTGTCGTTTTTCGATTCAAGATTATAGCAATTTGAAATTTTTTGGCTTCCAGCGAATCCCTAGATGATTTCAACTTGGAAATATTTGAAAAAGTAATATTCCTGAGCCCTACTACCCTTGTACTTGTTGAATTGAATTACCGATGAAAATTTCATGCTTTCGACAATTACGCAACATTCGCTAGCTCCGCAAGAAGAAATAGACGCAATTATTGGTATTAGAAGTATGAATGATGGAAATACTCATTGTTAGATGTAAATTTTCGATAATAAGATTTGTTTTTTGAAATGGAATCTGACTTATAAATGAAACTGAAACTGGCACCCGTAAAGCTAGCAGCTGATTATCATAACTTTTTCCACAAAACTTTTATCAAAGATTTAAGTATCTGGGACATTTAGTAGAATGCCACTAAATTGATTTTTGGTGTGAACACAGCTGGAACCACATTGAATCAAAAGTTACAACAATTAGCTGCCAGCTTTAGGTTGCTGGTTTTAGCCTAATGATTCATAACCTTCATTCATATTATTTACAAATTTGAATGAGTTTGAATTGTAAATAAAACTATGAATTACCCTTCAACTGATGAGTCAAATTGTTTTTCTTCAATTTTATTCATATTTCATCGAATTTTCTCCATGATTAATGGAAAAAACAGGTATAAAATGGAATTATTCCGGCCCCGATAGGAACCCTGTTGATACCCAATTGGGTTGTAATGATTTTTGCGTCACATTTACCATTTAATCCTTGTTAGGCCCCGATTATTATTATGGCGTTACTGATGGAATTTCCAAACGGGGATGTTAGAATGATACTATGAATTGTCAAAATAACACCGTCAGGTATTGAGACAACACCATTCGGGGTGGACTTTTTCTAACACCGCCAAATTTTTGACAGCGTAGTTAACAATAGTTTCCTCAGTCATTACAAAAACGTCATCAAATTGAATATGAAACGTTGTATCACCTGGCGTGGAGAGTGATTCATATTATTTCAAGGCAATGATTGCCAAGCAATGCATAGAGTAGATTCCGACACAAAAGAAAAGAATAGGAACCATTGCACGGTGTGGAATCATTCATAACATTTCGAGGGAATGATTCTCAAGCATTGTATGCCGTATACATCACTAAGGTTATTCATAAAGTACGTTGCTGAGGTGTAAGAACGAATCTACGAACGATTCGTAAACTTTCAGTAAATTGGAAATCTCAATCAGCTGAGTCGGTATAATCGTTAACTTCGGTTAAGTTGGGTCGGTTCGAATCCCCATTGCTGAGAAAAAAATTTCTTTCTATCACAGCCTTGCATCCGGATCAATGGGACGGAAAACCGTAGTGGGAGTATGAATTCTAGAAGAATGAATTTTTTTTGCCTAATATTTGAGGATAATTCACGGCATCTTTCTTTTGAATGATAGTATTGATCACTAAATTTTGCGAGGAATAGGAAGTATGTTTGTTTAGTTCATATTGTAATAGAAACTGAATGAATTAGCAGTGATCTTCATCTAAAGATAGGAACTATAACTATTCCCCGCATGAGGAACTGTTGATAGAAAAGTTCAGTTGTCACCAATTTGCTAACCCTTTTCAGCAATGATCCCTCGTATTTCTAGTATTCATTCACTGTTCTTTTTTCTCCGTGTATTTGCATCTAAACGACAGGATAAAAAGGAAGAACCTCGATGAATGAATAAAATTGACTGAAAAGACACTTTGGTAAAAAACATATAATTAGAATCAAATCCATTCCTCAATTAACAAGTGATAATTCTGCATCAGTTCTATTCATGGAACAGATGTTTCCTAAACATTACAGTTCAGTTTACTAGGGCAAAACAAATAACCCGATGTTTGAAGCTCTCTTCCGTTCCAAGGGTCCATGAAAGAAGGGAAAAAGCTGGTCATCCATGACTACAGATCTTCATGTATTGTCTACGCGAATGACTATTGCAGAACAGGGAAGAACGTAACAGTCTGGTCACGCATGATTACTTCTCTCGATACTGCATACAAGCCAACGAAATGGGAACAAATTCCAAAGATGAAACTCCGAAGGGAAATGTTTTCTCGATTCTCAACAGCGGAATAAAAATAAAAATTGTCTTGCCTCGACAGAGGAACACAGATTTGATTGATTCCCAACGTCATATTTTGATTGCATCATTATTTATCTGAATAACTTTCTGAAGGTACGATTCTATAATCTGAGTGATGATAGTTCATGTTCTGTGTTTTTGTCTCGATTTTCAGTGGAAGATGTTACGAGAAAATTGTAGGATCACAATGTAAATCTACGTCAATCATTTCTTCGAAAAAATATATGCCTTCATTCTACCGGAGACTAGAAATGTGGAAGCAACAAAACATTTTGTACAATCATTCTGTATTCTGAGATCAGCGTAGAATATATCATCAGGTTGATCCAATGTGAGATAGGGGCATGACTGTGTCCAAACGTAGATGACCTTATAGGGAGGATATACTTATTCGGTCAAATTCAATATCCAAAGTTGAAGGGATTATATTTACAATGAAAAAAATTCGGTAATCTCGCGCCATGAGATAACTCGGGAATCACTTTGCTCGAAATTATATGTAATTTGAATGTCATTTGCTATGCTGGCATTTTTATAATCTGAATCCAACTCGATTTGCTTGTGATTTAGTGAATATCGTGACGCGTTCCGCTCGCACTTTCACAATTTTTGATGATTCCAAATCGTACATAGATCAACGACAAATTGATGAGGAGAGGAAATATTTCATTTAGTATAAAGGAGATTTAATCCACGAACTCGTTAATATGCCAGTGATTTTTTGAATTTCATGTAAAATATGTACATCAATAACGTTATTGCCCAGACAGCACAAATGATCATTTTGAATTCGCAAAAACTTCTGAAAGAACTTCTTGAACAATCCCCGTTACGACAGTAGAAATGAATTCAAAATGCATACATGTTGAATGCCTGAATAGTTGTTTATGAATTCGTGATATGAATTCTTTCTGAAGATTAAATTATTCATCAAGAGCTCATTTTGAATTCAAACTATTCATAATGAATTCATGTTCACTGTCATAACGGGAGCTCTTTGCGGGGACTTTTGTGCTGTATGGGTGTAGATGAGAGCCAGTGCCATCGTATTATCATCATATCTCTATTGATCATAGGATACTTTGAAGTTTCTTGATTGTTAATAATTCTTTTAACCCTTCGAATGGGAAAATCCTTCAAATTATGTAAACTTATATACACAGTTGAAACAAATCCGTCAAATATAACATAGTTGTCATGTCCAAAATGGTCCATGGTGGATAAAAATGTTAAATTGACATATCCCATGTGAATAACTTTCTCATCACACTTCAGATGTTTTTTGTAAATACAAACCAGTGACTCTGATTGTATGTTAAACTAGAATAAATTAGAAACAATGACTTACTCCAAGTTCATGTCATGAGAATATCATAAAAAATGTTGAAATGTAATTTTAACACATTAGGTACAAATTTTTCGTGTAATACGCAAGTAACACGTCAAGTGCATTGATTATATGAAAATTACGTGTTTTCTCTCGACCACATTCATTTGTTGGGTTAGAATTACACACGTGAATGTGTCCCTGGGCGAAAAGACCAATAGAAACCGATAGGTCAAATCCTATTGGAATCCATGATTTCCTATCAGTGTCAATAGTGGCTAGTGTCACAGGACTTGAGGATTTCTATAATGGGGTGTCTACCAGTCATGGAAGTCATGGAAGTCATGGGAAGGTCATGGAATTTTTTCATGGTCATGGAAGTCATGGAAAAGTCATGGAATTGATCAATCGGTCATGGAAATTTTTTTCATAAATCCAAAAATTATTGAAAGTGCGGAAAACATGTACTAAGCAAGAAATATATGGTTTATATTCAACCCAGTGAACATGAAATCTACAACCATTGTCTCAAACCCGTTCCGTGAGACATCCTCTAGATATATATTAAATATATTTGAGACAATGCTCTAAAATATATCTGATAGATATCTCAAAGACGTCTCCAGAAGTTGCATAGCCCTGCGTGCCGATATCTGGAATGGGCGAAATCCTGGAAGTTCATTATATCGAATGTGCGTAGTTTTGAATTCAAAAATATGAATTTTGATATAAATCAAATAATTGGCCACTTCTATCTAAAATTATTTGTTAACGCAGAGTCAGTGAGAACAATTAATTTCTTACGATGAAAGTAGCCAATTTGATTTATATCAGAATTTATATTTTTTTATTCGGGACTATGCACATTCGGTATAATGAACGTTCGGAATTCTGCCAATTCTGGATATCAACACTCGAAATTTTGCAACTTCTGCACAATGAATATTCTGGACCATGGTATCCTACCACCTCTGACACGCCATGCTTCACCTGTCTACAACTTGACCTGAGAGCGCTAGATGTCTTCCCTGGTTAAAGCGTAATAGCGATTTATAGGAGTTCTATTGTATTATTTATGGAATCTCATAAATGAAAACATGTAACTGATATTGAACTTCTATGAATCGCTATTACACTTTAAACAGGGTTGATACTCGAACAAGAAATTTAGGTGGTATACCATAATACTGATGTTCTTGAAATTTTAACCGTTCATAGAAACGAAAGAGCAATTCAAATTCACATAAAAACCGATGAATCATCGTTAATTATTTCCTCGCAACTAGAAATATTGTTTGGAGAATGCACTGAAAGATTTTGAGGTTTCAACAACCAAGTATTTCGTTACTTGATTACGCATTTATTTCAACGAACGATTCAAACTCCAGCAATATTAATACCGAATGTTGTTGAAACAGAATTTTTCTCGTTGCTTAAGAACTAGTAATTTATGGTAAGGTTACCAGAAAGTACTAGTTTTCAACAAATGAGAGAAGTTCGGTGTTATGAAAATTTGGTACTATGGTATACTACCGGAATTTGAATGCATCCAATGAGCACTCATCGCGTGAGCGTAAGAAATTGCGTACATACTCGATGAAGTATTTGCGCATTGACTAACGTTTACATTTTCAACCCATCAGAAAACTTTTCAACCTATCAGAAAACTAGGATCGTGATCAAAGGATCACGATCCGCTACTTCGGAAGGCTCCTTTGTCACGAATTTGAATAAAATTCACTTTTAACTTCTTTTTGAGCTGAGGAATTCATTCCATAGTTTTAAAGACGTTTTATTCAAGGGACATTGAAACCCTATTGAAAAATACAATATATTCCAATAGATTCTTATAGATACTCATGCTTCACAAGAATGAAATTGCAAAAATTTTTACAATGCATCCAAATTTCGATTCTTTAGGGAATAGCATCAATTCTCTCAGGATCAGCAACAAAAAAAGCCGATTGGAAACCGATTATTTTCTGTAAAAAACATCGATTTTCGATGCATCACATCTAGAATCGGGATCACTAATCGAAAATTGATTTCTCATTCAATGATCAAAATTTTCCGGTCACTGTATACTGGACAATTCCGAATATGTTTCCAACTGCAGAGATACGTTTGGTGAACTGAGTATTCATGCTAAATACTTTGAAATATTTCGATACATTCGCATTATATGAATATTAGTACATAGGATACAACAATTTTTCAAGTAATACATACAGCAATCTTCATTATATTGTAACATTGTGGTGTAATTTACGATACAGATAGATGTTCTGTTTGAAAATGTTTCTTTTTTCAAGTAAATTTAACAATATGTTTCAAGTCATGGAAATATATGATCGAGTCATGGAAAAGGTCATGGAAAGTCATGGAAATCTGAATTTCGGATCACCCTGTATAAGATTCTATGGGGAATCCGATGTTCTATGAGTTTCTGTCGGTATGATCAGCAAAACCTGATAAATACTGATAGGAATAAAACATCCTATCGGTTTCAATAGTGGTTAGTGTCACAGCATCTATGAGAATTTATGGGAATCTATTGGATTTTTCAGACAGGGGTTGTTTTCAAAATCGATTCGTTTACATATATTTTTTTAATAATTAATGCACTGAGAAGAAGGTAATTAGCTGCGACAACTGAAATTTAGTTATCCCAGCTCAATTTCAGCTGTCGTAAATGGGGGTTTGCTTGTCTGAGATATGAATAAAGTAATTTATTCCAGGGAAATAAGAAATTTAGCTGCGGCAAATTAAATTTATTTGGTTCAATTAAATTTTAATTTATCATGAATAAATTCACTAACTGCCTAATATTCAACTGAACGCTCCTTCTCAGTATGTATGATTCAATATACTTTATATATATTCTACATATAACTCTATATAAATTATACATAATTTTGAGAATGAAATTTCGGGCTTGACATGAAATATTGATATTACATCCAATCAGTTCACCTACATTATAGCTGATAAATTTATGCAAATTTCTTATTATCCCATTGCTCTGAATGATTTGAATTCGAATATGCATAGACTTTGGTTTTTCTAATAAGTTTCAGGGGATAATCAAGCGTCGCTATTCTCGTTAGAATCCGAACAAAACTGTTTTCTAGAGAATAAATTCCTAGTCGAGGAAATATATATTCAGCTATCTATAATCTCAAAATATGGACTTCCAAGGCTTTTCCTTCATTTCAAAACCCAGTTGAGAAATTTCAATAAAGCACCAGATTCCCAAATAATCTCTTCTCATTTTTCGGAATGTATGAATACATAAAATGAATTTTAATCAATTATGTATTGATATTCTCATAAATTTCATCACAGTACGTAAACCTTATCCAAATTTTCCTCATCAGCAAAGATTTTTCCCCTCAGAGAATTTTGCAACGACCGGAATAAATGATAATCGAAGGGTGCCAGGTCCAAGGAACACGAAAGATGAGGCAAAACATCTCAGTCAAGATTTAATAATGTCATCCCGGTGGGTAATGATGTATAAGAACTGACGCTGTCGGGGTGAAAAACGACTCCCTGCAGAATTTACGATTCGAGACGTTTCGTGCGCATTGCTTGGACAAATTCTGGTAGCTGCGAGAAGTATATGTGCTTGAATCAATTGTCCTGTCCAACAACGATACCTTTGTAACTAGACTATATAAAGAACACGACTTTCTTCGAATGGTTCGATCTCGTTCTCTATGTTTCTACATTGGAAACAATAATTGGGCAATTTACATCTAACAATGACACATCTTGATATATTACTTGTTTTCAAATAAGGTATCGATTTCCTTTATTATTTTTGATGTAATTGAAATTTGATGTACATCGTGAATTTTGAGGAATAATCGATTGAAAAAGAGAAGGAAATCGTGAAAATTATCAGCATCAGGGATGGAGGATTTTCTTCACGTTTTTGGGGCAGATCGCAGGAATCAAACACGAAAAGAGACGGAGAAAATGACATTCGAAATAGTGATAATCTAGTGAAAAAAACAATTACGATAGAAAGAACAAGGAAAACATGCAGCTGAATCAAGTAGAAGAGGAGACTGAGTTTGGGAGAGAATAATTGGGAAAGGTGAAAAGAAAACGGAAGTGACTATCCCAGGTTCGTGATGTCCATTCTTCACAAAATGTTTCATGGAAATCTGTAAAATGTAATGCTTTTTCATTTTGAAATAATGAATTCTGTCCAATATATGCGTACAATACCACACCTTTGGAAATTTCTTGGAATTTCTCATGCATTTTTCAAAGACCTTTGTGAATGAAATTGAGAATGCATTAATACATGACGGGATTTTGAATGTTTCCTATATTATATCATATATCCATATATATATACATTCGGAACGTAAGACAGCGAAATCTGATGTTACTTTACGCTGGAGCAACGAATTTTTTGCTGTAACAGCAAAATATACGCTATCAACAACAACCTAGGGAACTATGACAACTATTTTCCATTTGTCGTAGCAAAAAATGTCGACTCCTCTAGCAAAATTTGTTTGCTATTCTTCATACAATACTGAAAATTTTGCTAATCCAGGAAAAAAGTTGCTTTTTTAGTAAATGATATTGTTTTTCCAGCACCACAGTCAGCTGTGGCAGCGAATTTTCAGCTAGATAGCAAACAGATTTGCTATTCTGTACGTGGAGCCTAGTTTTCATGTGAAATTCTATTCGAATAAAATTAAAATATAAATGAATTTTTCAATCGCGTTAATAATCTTGGCTCTCATTACATGATAATTCCATCAGAAACTCAGAGACAGACCAACGAAGTTGAAGCGGCTGATACGAGATCAATATAAAAACAAGAATAAAAAGGTGAGGTGAATATTCCATAAAGTACAATAACCGCACACGAACGAAGGAAGGACCAAAATTACTAACGAAAGCGAACAATCGCTAACAGCAAGATCCAGGTGGAACAATGAAAAGGAAGGCGACAAATAATAGAACAGTGAAGAGAACAATGAATATAACTGTAGAAATCATGAAGAAGAAGGGAAAATAATTGAGCATTTATTACATAATTTTCATGAAATGTTAGTACGAAATACTGAAAGTTACGGAAAAAAGGAGTTCGCTGAAGAAGAGGAGAGGAGAATAGGAGAAGAAGAAGAACAAAAACTGGAATGTAATACCTGTAATCACATTATGTAACTCTTTTCCAAAGACCAAAAGACAAAGAAACAGAATGAATGATGAATGAATGACTACTAGCACTGTCACTACGGCTTCACAACCCGATTTAAACGATGATGGTTGCTGAATTCAAACTTACCATCGGATGCTGGAATGACCCTAACGACATCAGCTAAAATCTATCAGCTCACTGCTTTCACTTTTTCTAGAGAGTTTTCATAAAAAGTTCAATCGAGCAGATTGAACAGTTGTAAGCTACTTAATTGATTACTGTAACAAAAAATAATCCCACAAAGTTTGATAAAAAAATTACAGCAGTCGGCTGATAGATTCCGCCTCGGTTTGTTCGGGATTATGATCTTTGAACGAAATACAGGATTCGATTTTGATTTTGACCCTCAGCTCAGTTGAAGCTCAGTTGAATCAAACTATCCTTTTTCTCAGTGTGATATTCATAAAATAATTGGAGCCAATTATTAAATATATCATATATGTTCATAAATATTGAATATTTTATGAATATTATTGATCTTTGATCAATAGTATTGGATATTTGATTGGTTATATTTAAAAATATATTAGATAACTGTCACCAACCCTTTCTTTCAGTGTGAGATTTTAACTGTCAGATTCTCGACTGACAAATTTTTAATCAAGAATAAAAATGATTTGAGATTTTAACTGTCCGATTCTCGACTGGCAAATTTTTACTCAAAAGTAAAAATGATTTAAGGTTTTAACTGTCCAATTCTCGACTGACGATGAGGAATTAATGAAAACCCCCTTCCAATGTATACATGCTTTTATTCAATCTTCAAACCTGCGCGTTACATCCGTCTCCTTTGAGTGCTTGAACGGCAGTGAATTTTTGAAAGGAAAGAAAGAAAAGAAGGGCGATGGGGGGCCCCACCCAACGCCCCCTCCAGTGGGCTGCTACCTACCATAGTTGTTTCTGTCCCAGTGAAAGTGCACGCATGCACGAGCCATGAAACAGCCACAAAATATTGTCGACCCTCCTCAAAGAAGAGAGATAGTGAAGTATTGAGAAGGTTGTGGATAGAAATTACCTAAGAAGGCAGTTTATTCTAAGTCTAATGCGTTAATTTTAAGGAGATGATTTGCTTGTAAATATGAGAGACCTTAGGGTGGTGAAAAGAACCACTAGTGACTTTTCGTTGGCCTATGACCTCTATTTATATCCGCCTCTCGCGTAGAACAAATTAGTGTAACAGGAATCTCAGAAAAATCTGGCTAAAAGTCTGGTAGCCCAGGTTGGAGCGATTTGGGAAAGATCTTGGTGAAAGTCTTCTCAAAAAGTGCAGGATTCGTAACTCTCCTATATTCCTAAGAGATCTAACAAAAAGTACGGAAGAGTCCCAAACACCGTACTTTTCAAGAAGACTATCACTGAGATCTTTCCCAAATCGCCCCAACACTTCCGCAACCTTGCTACCACATTTTTAACCAGATATTTCTGAGATCCCTGTCATAGTAACTTCTCCTACGCGGGCTGTCACTGGGCTCTCATACTCAATTTGCTTCAATTTTTAATTTTTAACAAAATAATTATTATCAATTTCCTCAGTATATATTTCTAGGAAGATTGATCATAACAAAAAAAAGTAGAATTTCTTTTCTTTGACGTTTTTTAGTTTAATCCAAATCGCACTCGACATCCAAGTGGTACGGTCACAAGAAATAGATCAATGGATTTAACATTCTGATACTTTCTTATCGGTTCGCGACTTTTCATCCGAGATGTGAAAATATATATGTAAAAAGATTTCTTGAGAAATTCGTTATCTCGCAAACTTGGGATATAATGGACTGCTCATCTACAGAACACATCAATTTCCTCATCCACTATTCAACCTTTAAACTTCCTTCGGTTCATATTTTACTTTTAAGCATACTTCGCGGGATAATAATATATGGAATATAAAACTTTTTTCATAGCTCTTGAGGCAAGATATTTTCGCATGTATATATGTATAGTGGAAGAATATTCTTCTCCGCGTATGCACATTTTCATAATATACAAAGTATTATAAAATTTATACAGAGCATTAGCATAGACTGTTCAAAATATCGTAAATTCCCGTTTGGATATAAAATTTCAACTTTCTCGTGGATTACAATGAATTAATATACCATTTGATCCATTGATAAGATACAAAGTATATAAATAAATCGGAAATATATTGAGAAAAATTTGTAAAGAAATTTCACGCGTCTTTCAAAATATTCTTTTTGGAAACTGATAGATTACTATGATTTTTTTAATAAATTTCACGAGTGATTTGACTTGTGTTTGGAAAGATTTTCTGTTTTATCACGTAAAGGGAGGTATCAATCAACAGCTGAATTGACATCAACGAATCATAATATCGATAAATTATTTTGTGGAGATCGATGGGAATAAATTAACGTGAAAAGTTGTGTCTCTTCAGAACAGAAAAGGAATGAATCCTCTGGAAAAAGATTCTCAATTTTGATAACGGAATTATTTGATTGACTACTCTACGATGAATTTTCAATTTTATACACAGAGTATGGGATAAAATATTCCATGTAGAAACAATTACCTTGTTTGCTTATTATACTTCGTTAGCATCCGCGAATAATTAATTGTTCCCAATGACAGGATATATAATTGACTTTTCAGTATGGAAACGAGGATAAAATGCAAGAAATTGATATGCATGCATAATGAATATAAAATTTTATTTGCAATCTTCGATTGATTGTTCCGGCATTCAAATTCACCTTTCCTTGATAAATTATTTATCACACGAAAAATGGAGACTAAAGGAGCACTTGTTTTCTCTCAAAGTTGGATTCAATTTTTCAGTATTATTTTCCCATTTCCACGTGGGTGGGTGACAAACCTTGCATCATCAAAGCTCGATGCAATGAAACAAATTGAACAACCACTTCATTGAAGTTTTTATGTCCTTCGCCAAGAACTTACGTTATATCTGGCATAGTTTGCGGTTGAGATGTAGTTCATATTGAATATCACCTGACTTCGAACATCAAATGATGAAACGTTTTTACACGTAATACACATATGAACATCCTCACGTGTGTGAGAAGTACATTTATACTCATACACGACGCATACGCATTCCTTCACGACGATAATAATTTTTACGATTTTATTTTTTTCAATACGTGAGGCGTATGAGAAAATAATATCACAAAATGATAGAAAAAAAGAGCGTTCTTTTATATTTCAAGTCTCTTAGAGTTGAAAGGAACATGTGCCAGATTTTTACACACATTCGTACATCAGGAGTGATCGCTTTTAACGTTTCTGAAATGAAACATTTTGTTCTAAATACAAAGCATCTCATTCTTTGAAGTGTGCATATATGTGCCGTATGAAGATTTTTTTTGTATTTGAATTCCGATGACTGAAAAACAAAATGCATTCCAGTAAGTAGGATTTTAATTTTTTTGTCTGTATGGAAATTCACGTTGTTGGGCTGAAAATGGTTTTATTGTCGAGGAAAAAAGGTATTACGCGATCGTGAAATTAATATGTCAACGAGAAAGGAAGGGATATTTGTGCCGAACTGTATTCGATTCGATGGAGCACGAAGGAGATTTCTTGTCCTGTACTCGGGGATGGGAGCGGTTCGGATGTTGAAAATTATCGACCCATTAGGATTTTTCATGTCATGTTTGAAATATTTGGGGGTGTTGTGTTTCCTCGGAGAAACTTACCGCGTTGCTATGGTCTCGGATAATTGCCGAGGACTTTAAGTTCATACGGAACAGAACAGTTACCACGAATTCGCTTGTTTTTTGCTTTCTTTTTCAACTCGAGAACGACTTACAATTTAGGAATTGCCTGTTGTTTCGCTAGTACACAAAAAAAAATACGAATTTTTTCGCTATGTGGCAATCAGAAGAATTCAAGGAAGAATGTTTAAAAATTCATAAAAAATTGTTTTTGTGACATTTTTTGACTATTGACGATTATTGGAAAACTTCATCCACTCTCCCTAACAACGTCATTCATGGAACTGTCTAGGGCCTCGCGAGAATCTAGCCAAGGGCTAGAAACAGTATAGTGGCTAGCGGGGAACTTGTAAGGGCCTAGCGAGTGCTGATATAACGCTTGCTCGGGTTAGTTTACAAAGCGAAAATCTCAACTCTGATTCAGTATTGGCGTATATAAAAAAAAAACTCTTTCAGTTGTCCACCAACTGAAGTATTTTCAACCCTAGAACGGACACGTGAAAAACACAGGGAATTTCAAATGGCTGTAACTCATTTGAAACTAAACGGATTCCAACTCACTAAGGGCGGTTTTTGTTCGTCAGGATGTATAGGGGGAGGTCGGATGAAACCGGGTACCATAACTTCAATCGGTCATAGAGGAGTTCCTATTAGCAATAGATTAACCAACCAAAGCTTTTCAGTTTCCTTGTTCATTCATTAACAACATACTATTCGTATATTGATGTCAAATTAATACAATTCTTTTTATATTTGTTCTAGTCGAAAGGTGCAAAAACCCGGTTCCACTCCATGGGTAGGGTAAAATGGGGTACTCGTTTAAATCAATGCAAAACACTCCCGAGTTGTGAGATTTTTAGCACCAACTGTTGAATTCGATAAAAATCCCGAAAATAGACTTGAGTCATGTTTGAAAATTGATATATTTTGACTAACTAAAAAAAATTGTTCAGAGAAAGAATTTTTTCGCAGCCAACTCAGTTGAGACCAAAAGTAGTAAGCATGCACAAAGGAATCTTCAAGAATGAACATTGATGACTATTTTAGAATAAAAACAAAAATTTTGTTGAATTTCACGAATTGGAAGGTCAAATCTCAAGTACCCGGTTTGACTCCACAGTAACTTGTGGAATCCAATATGGCTTGGATAGATTGTGCGTTGCTCTAGGCGAATTAATAAAAAATGGATATACGCAGGAAAACATGCTCAATTGAAGTATGTACGTGCCTCTTTCTTGACAGACTGGTAGAGAACTTGAAAATCACTACACAAATCCAACAACTTTGACCATTTTTTTGCAGAAAACTTCAAACAACGTTTCAAGTGAGAAACCGCGTTGTATCGATGCTGTTGTTCTCTCCAACTGCTCAAAATGTCTACTGCTACCAGTCCAAGCGTTTGCTGTTAGAAAGAAACACTAATCAGGGAGATATTAAGGAACCCGGTTTGACCCACCTACCCGGTTTTATCCGACTTCCCCCTACTTTGAAAATATTTGAGTGATAAACTACAGAGATAACGAGAGGTTCAGATGCTGGGGTAGAAAGGAATGTCCTGGGGTCCTAAAAGTCCCATAATTTATTGAGGATCAGATGAAATTGTTTACCTGAATATAGCTGCAAAAGCATAGACATAGAAATATAGGGACCGAGCATCAATCTCCTTCATGGACGAGGGGAATGAAGGTATTGCGGGGAGGACGACGTGGTAAAGTTGCGCACAGATTTGATTGGCCATGCATTTGCACATGCGCAGTAATTTAAACAGTTGATCGTCGCACGAATTTTGAAGGCAAATACTGAACCTCTCAATTGCGGTTATCTTTTACTATTTTTATTTATTCCTAAGGAACAATGAAGTTAATTACCAATGAACTATTACTTTCTACTATCAAAATAAAATAAATAATCGTACAAAAATGGTAGTGTTGTGTCCATGGTTGCAAAAATCGATCCGACTATTTCAAACCTTCAAACTTTGGCATCAAGAACACAAAATAAGAAAATTTCTTTCAATAAGTATAATCATTCACAGTATTCACAGTGTATAAAAGACAATGTACAGAAAATGTGGTTTTCCATGTAAATTTGAAACGGTTTTTCGTTCGAGATACCAAGGATTGTGCATTTTATATTTTTTTCTACATTGCCTTGTCCAAATTATTCTTTACATTGTTTCTTACTTTTTCAAAGTATAGCAGTGTTGCACATGCGCAGATACATAGCCAATAACAGTTGTGCACAATTCTATCTCGTCGCACCCCTCGTAATGCCCAAGTAGCAGAAGAGGTTAGAAATGCTAAGAGCGTGTTTGGAAAATCCTACGAACATGCGTAGAACCTCCAAATGAGACTGTTTTGAATAATTATGTGCTATGCACCTCCGAATTTATCCGGAATAGTCTCATTCGCACGCTCTTTCACATTCATAGAGTCACCATAGCATATTTGAGAAGTTCTTGTGCTACTTGGGTGGCTCCCTCCCCTTAGCTTCACCCTCGGCCCCTATATTTCTATGTCTATGCTCCAAAGTACCATAATTTCATGTAGAAATACGTCTAATTATGGGAGTTTTTCAACGCATCTGTTTTCTGGGACTTTTCAACGCATCTGTTTTCTGCGTTTATCGATTTAATATTGACTCAACACGACAAGATCCATTAACAAAATTGGCTGCTTATGTAAACCAATAAAATATCTGCAATCCATTGAACAGGGAGTGACAGTTGAAAATAAGTTCTGGTCCTGAATAAAAATAGTCTTTTTCACCGAAGTCTAACCAATATGAGTTTGGAATTGAAATCTTGTTCCTCCCATATAGTTTCCCGTCGTAAAATTTAACAAGCATTGTGTGTAATCAGCTTCTGGTATTCTAGGAAATATATTATCTGCCTATATATGATAATGAATCATAACTCATTATATTTCTAAAATAGATATACGAGGGTTTTCTGAAAAATTTGCACGATTTTCATACTTCCCGTTGCTATCACTATAGTTCGAGGGAATCTTAACCTCGCTTCCCTCGGGAATTTTCGTTTCCTAGAAATATTCTAAACGATTCCTTGGATAGTAACAAACTTGAGTATCGTCTTACAGAGCGATATTGGTGCTTTAATAATCCAATTTACATTCCCCAGGTTTCCCATTTACCAGGAATTTCAGGAAGATCGAGAATCTCACTTCGAATTTTATATTTTCAAGAATATTTCAATGTTGTACATTCTCCGCATTCCGCTTCTACGTACGCAGGTAAAAATCAACGAATGACCCAACCTTGGTCCAATTTTGACTTCTATTTGGCCACCATCCATGACAAAAAATGGTCCAAGCTTGCTGAGAGCTTAGAATGATAACCTCGTGCCAGCCCTGGTGAGAATGAAGCGTATATACAAAGCGCGAAGAAAGCGTATACGAAGCGAAAAACGTTTCAATTCCCTCTTCCTATCATATCATACGTTCCGTTTACGCTTCAAAAGCTCTCGATCCTGTTCAACACACGCTCCATGTAACGTAATAGTGAGTTACATCAAGCGTGAGCGAAACCTACCTATTCTGCCTTCAAACAATATTTTCAAGCGTTCGATACTAACGAGGATTCCATGGCTCAATGGATAAGCCCCTCGTCTTCCTCGGTGAAGATTCCTGGTTCGATTCTCACCAAGGGATTAAATTTTTGAATTTTATTCTTTTGAATTTCATACGCTTCCTTTGTTTCAATTCCCGTTCCACATACTCTTTGTATCCTTTCCATTCAAGCTTCGTACACTTTGCATCAACGTCTCGGTTACCCTCCAGTATACGCTGCGTTTACTTTTCCTTACCGCTTCCATATTCACCAAGGAGGCTTAGTATCCAATATTGGGCCAGAATACAACACTAAGCATGACCGAATGTATTCCCTGGTGAAAGGGAAGCGTGTCATGAAGAGTAACGGAAGCGTAAGAGTGTTTCAGATGACTTTTCTAATACTTTTGACATGCTTCCTATTCACTCTCCAATTACGCTTCCGTGTGCAAAGCCCGGTTTCTATGAAATTGGTGTGTCTTCCCATACGCTTCGCACACTCCAAGTATACGTTGGAACTACTCTTGATGTCCCACTTGACGCTCGGTATACGTTTAAATCCACGTGCCAAATACTTCTCAACTGCGTTTCTGACACTTCCTAATACACGCTTCCCTTTCAGTTTTTTGGAGCTTTGCTTATATGACCGAACCGGATATGGCCCAAGTTGTGTATATTAATTTTTGACAAGCTTCAACCTGATTCTCCACACTTCTTAGACAAAATAACGTTATTTTTCATGTCATATCATAACAAGAATTCACATTGGTACAACTCGGTGACAATGATAAACATGAAGATGTTGTATAGGTTTTCAAATAATCAATGTGAGGACATAGGCCCGATATTGATTTACCATGCTTGGCAGTTTAATCTTTTGCCAAACTCCAACCACTTGTTGTAATGCATTTCCTATGAAACGTGGTATGGATTTTCAAATAATAAATGGTTTTATATTGGTCCGATATTGGTTCACCATGCAATGGCAACCTCATATTTTGCCAAGCTTGCACCAGTTGTCATATTGGTATTCCCTATGAAACCCAATAAAGGTTCTGAAATCACCAACAGTTGTATATTAACCCAACGATGGTCCGCGTTGTTCGGCAGCCCAATATTTTGCCATGCTCAGACCATTCTTCAGTAATGGCATTTCCTACCTGGGTAGGGGCGCAAGACTGTCCAAAGCCTAGTGAACATTGGCAGAGTCTTAGGAGGAAGCTCGAATGATGCTAGGCTCTATATAAATTCCCAATACTTAGCCCAAGCATAAAGTGAGATACATCGGAAAAATCCTCCAAGTCGAAGACAGCGAGCTGATTTTATAGTAAGTTCAATACAGAAATAAGAATTTCACCCTAATAGCAGAACGTGGTTTTGGAAACTACTGATTTTCCTGAACATTGCCTACAATTGAAACATTCGAATTTTGCCAAATGTGTTTGTTAAATCTTTCGATCCAAGAAAAATTCAACAAGAATCGAATTTTCCCAAAGTTTTCGTGCAATCAGCGTGAGATGATTTCTATTGGGATGTTCTCGTAAAATTAATAACAAGAACAAATTGACTACCTGTACCAATTTTATCCAGATACTTTGAATACCGATAACTCAATATTCCATTGATTGAACACAGACAATATATAACCACACATTATGATAAAAATATTGAAGGAATAAATAAAATATTCCAATTTCACGTACCTCAATCGTGATTACATTTTCCCCACAATGCATAATACTTCGAATTTGTTTCTCCTCGCTCTTCCATTCCCAGCGCATTAGCTTGACAATGGACCAATACATTCCAGTATCTTTTCCTCGGATACATTCTCCTTGAACACAATCGAAACAGAAGATTAAAGCCAGAGACTTTACGAAAAGAGAAAAATTCGTCGATCGATGTAGCCTGGTGCATTCAATCTCAGTGAAAGAGTGAGAATCTTGATTCAAAAGTGCTGCAAAAAATACAATAATCCACAGTACCGAGGAAAGTTGAATACATAAGAAAATAGGAGCGGGGAATAGTTCGACTAAAGCGAAGAACTTTCATTCGTGAGTCATCATCGTTGTCGTCATCATCATCATCATCGGATAGTATTTCTCGAGCCATCTTGGCCGCCTACGCGTGATCACCACAAAAGGAACGTTCGTTGTTCCTCGGATTATCATCCGACCACTTCGATCTTTGAAATGCTTATGAGCGAGTGTAGGGTTCGTAGGTCAGGAACAAAGGGAACGATACTAGGAAGGAGTTAATCGTACACGTAGCTTCGTATAGCTTCTTCCCCCTCGACCCCCCCACCCACCCATAACGGTCCTTTTCGTTCTTCTCCTACGAAAAGGAAGGATAGTATAGGTGAGAATTGTAAAGAAAAGAAAAGCTTTATACGTGAACGGCAATGTGTGTGTTTCTATAGAGAATCACGACGTTTTGACTGTAAAAGAACTTTAATCAAAACTGCGAAAGAGAAGAGACCTACTTTTTTCATCCGGCAACCCTCCTCGCTCGAGCTATTCTTCCGCATTTTTCCTCTTCCTCTGTTTTTTTTTGTTTCCCTCCTTTGCCTTCTCTCTTTTCATTTTCTTCGGCAGTAAAGAGTTGAAGTAGGAATTATAACGTTTGGCCTCATCTCAAGACGCGATAGTGTCCGATAATACTTAGCAACGATGTCGCATTGTCTGTGCCTTACTTTATTTCTATAACTTTTTTTCTTTCATCTTCAGTTCTGAGATATATCATCTAATCAAGTTGAAAGCATGATATTGTTTTGTAAATCAATTATTGTGGCACAAGAAATCAAATATTTTAGTTACTTTCGATAAGTCAGTAGTAGATATGTAATACTATTCCACTGTTGTACAGGATCTTTCTTGGAATTGATTGTATTCTCTTTTTACCGCCACTGTACATGTAACAGTTTGTGTATTTTAGGATCTTATTTTTAGACTTTCATCATTATATTGTTTAAGCAACCGGCTCTTCGTGAACTGTTAGTATCGTAACTTTCTCACTTCAATGAATTATTGGATCGTTTCGAAGATTAGGTACGGGTTTTTTGCCCCAAGATCAATAAGGAGAAAATAGTATTCGAAAGGAAGCGAAAGAAAAAGTGTCATGCTCAGAAAAACAATTCTTCTCACAACTATGAACCGCTAAAGTAATCCTGATTTCACGGTTGACCGGGAGAATAATCCGAGACCCGAAAACGACATCTCAACTAAACCTGATACTGAGATGAATACAAGAACATGGAATCTGTGCAGCTTGGAAAGACGGGAGAGGTTGAAAGGAGCGAATGGAAGATCGATGGGAGGAGCGATTGGTCCTCTTTTATTAATATTTATAGAGATCAAATTGCGTGAATATACGTTCACAGTATCTTTGATAATCGAAGGATAATGTAATAAAAGTAGACTGGGAAATAATCGATTATCTCAATTCTCACATGTTTCAATGTGATATTCACCGCATAAATTACTAATTTTGTACAACATGAAACAAAATAATGAATCATTTTGATTTGCAACGGTGAATACATATTTTCCATAAATGTCTCAATTAATTTCATTTGCCTCCGGATTGTTTTGTTTGATGCGAAACTTTACTGCACGGAGAGAATAATCTGTTACTTTTTCATGTGAAATACAATATTTTTTACTGCACTCCACATCAACGCAGATCAAGTTTTGATTTTCATGAACATTTATGTTTTCACACAGTAAAATAGTTCCCTATAAAGATTATATGTATGTTTTCCAATTCACACAGTAAGAATTTCTTTAATGGAATTCAGGAATTCATGGATTCTCAAGAAAATTCATTTTCCAGTAAATATTGCACTGGACATCGCCCGTGAAAAAACTGTCCACGTTTGCTCACGCCTGATCAGGACTGATGACTAAAGCCTGATCAGGCGTGATCAGGTCTCAATTTTGTACCCACGTGATGAGGACTAATCATGCCCAATTACGCCCAATCACGCTTGATTATGTTCCATTATACATGAGAAATTCAGACAAAATCAATAAGTTTTTTGTAAAAGAATGTAACTATAATAATGTTATCAAACACTCATTTATTGTTAATCATTTCTAATTATTGTGATCATACAGCTCCCATTTTCTAGTTTCCAGTTTTCAGGCATGATCAGGCGTGAGTGCCTATATGTTTGGGGCCGATTTAGCATGATCAAGCATGTGTATTTGTGATAGAAAAATCAACACGGCGTCATTTTGTATGAATATTCCTCAGTTGGTGAGATTTTGCATGATCACAAGCAAGAATGGTTTGTTAAGCATGATCGCTGGTGGTTAAGCTTGATCATGCTGGTTTCCACGTGGGTACAAAATTGAAGCCTTTGAAGTGATGACAGAGCTCAAAAATGAACGACCAGGTATAATCAGGCTCACTCAAGTGCAGTCAGTATTGGACACGAATAATTTTGCCGAAAAATGTCCATGATTAGGCCTGGACACGCATAATCAGACCTGACCGATTCTTTCACGGGATTATAAATTACTGTGGAGTTTTCTAGAATTAGATCAAAATACCATGATTTTCCTTGTGAGTTCCAGTCTGGTCTTTGGATAGTGATCTACCACAGTAATTTCAACTGTATTTTCCTCTCCGTGTGTCTAATAAAAAGGATAAATAATGAATGAATATCATTCCTCAAGTTTTTTACGTGAGTCTTCAATCGAGTCAATCTTCAAAAGCGTACATAGATCTTAAGTTTCATCAAAATTATGAAGAGATCTTTGCTGGTATGATGAGCAATATAAATTGTAAATTCCATATATTATACCCATCGAGAAAAATCAGTATGGAGAACCATACATCACTTCCACGTTTCTCACATGTAAATAAGGAACAGATTCGAAACTCTTCGAGAATTCATCCTTCATGACATCTGATGAACCGATCCTGGTAAGAAAATCTCTCTGAATCTCTCTGAAAATTTCATGTTTCAGAGAAATTCAGAGAGATTCAGAGAAATTCAGAGTGATTCGGGAAGACTCGGAAGAACTCAGAGACTGGTGGATTGGGAAAAATTGGACGTTGAACTTTGCAAAAGGATTAAGAGGAGTTCAGAGGGAGCCAGAGAGATTCAGAGGTATTCAGAGAGGAATAAATTAGGTGAAATTTTTGGTTTGAAATTCCAAAGGGATTCAGGGAGTTTCGTACAGATTTGGAGATAGCTGAATTGAGGAGAACTGTGCGTTGAACTCTTCAGAGGAATTCAGAGGAATTTAGAGAGAAATATACTGAGTAAAATTTTCAGTCCATAATTTCAGAGGCATTCCAGGAGTTTCAGAGAGATTCAGAGACAGGTGAATTGTGAGAAATTGTGCGGTGGACTTTTCAAAGGGGTTCAGAGGAATGCGATTTAGAGGAATTCAGAGAAGAATATATGGAGTGCAATTTTTGATTTTTGAGTTTCATGGAGATTTAGAGATATGTAAATTAGAAAAAACTGTACGATGAACTTTTCAGAGGAATTCAAAGGGATTCAGAGAGATTCCAAAAAATTGAGGGCAATTTAGAGAGTCTTGGACGAATTCATAGGAAGCTACGGGATTTAAATAAATAAAATTCTAAAAAATTCAGAGAGATTCAGAAAGATTTGGGAAAATTTTTGAATCTCCGTCGGAAAAATTGAGAGAGATTCGGAGAAAGTTGGAGAAATTTAGGATATATCACTATCCAACATGTCTCCAAACATCCTCTGAATTACTCTGAAATTCCTCTGAATCTCTCCGGAAAATGTGCCAAATTATAGAGAGATTCAGAGAGATTTTTTTCATCATTAGATAATCAAATCAGGCACTTGTGATTGATCCAAATTCATGTTCAGAGTTTTTATATCGCTTTATACAGGGTGTCCCAAGATTCGTGGACCGGATTTCACAGGTATATTCTGTGTGCTACATACTTGAACTTAACACCATTCGCTAAGTTGGAAAACGGCGGATCTGTGAAAAAAAGATTAAACTATTTTATCATTGATAGTTCCGGAGCCATAGCGATTTGAAGTTGCTGAATTTTGATTGGCTGAAAGCTTAACAATTTCAAATCGCTATAGCTCCAGAACTATCAATGATAAAATAGTTGAATGTTTTTTCCACAGATCCGCCGTTTTTCAACTTAGCGAATAGTATTAAGCCCAAGTATGTAGCATACAGTGCCTTTGAATGATTCAGATTTGAACAAAAATCTAAAAATGCTCATATCTCCAAAACTAAGCGTCAAAAAAATTTTTTTCAAACAGGAAATTAGTGCATTTTGGCTGCAGCATACACCTGTGAAATCCGGTCCGCGAGTCCTGGGACAATCCGTATCAGTGAAACTGATCTGCGATATCTATTCCGACTCAACAACATGTTTCCTTTTGTATCATTTTGATTCTTGAACTGAAATTTCCATCCGGATTTTTACTGGGTTTATCGATTATCTTACTGATTTAAGTATAATGGAGATGTATTTTGGCATGATTGATGTTTTTTTTTTATAAACTTGTTTCCATAAAGTAAAGATCCATCGGAAATGATACACTCAGTCGAAATTTGAATGAAAAATTGTATTTTTTTATCAATATGTGTATAGTTTCGCAATCTCCCCAAAGTTATCGTGTATTTAAAAACAGTAAATTTGGGAAAAGCCTTCTCTCTCTCGTATTATCAAAACGGCTGTGTCGATGACTGAAACTCTCATGTCTCGAGTTCTCATGCAGTTCAACATATTTCACATGATATCATTTGAATCCGTGTGCTTCTATGGAAGTTATGACGAATCAAGTCCTGAATTATCCGTATCGATACATATTTATGAGACGCGTTATCCGATCCAGATCAAATTCAATTGAACTGGAAAAATTCAAAATCGGTTCGAACGAATTTGAAAAACATTGATTTCAATCAATGCATCATCCTATGAAGAGTTATCATGAATCTCGAAAATTGACAAGATATTTCCCTGTTTTCATAAAATAATTCTTTTTTCTGGGGTAGAATGAACATTTTCATAATAAAAAAATACATGATTCGGGCATCACAACAACAGATATTCCGAAACACATATGAAAAATCGCATACTATCCTTCTCTCGTATTTTCAAAATAGATGATGCAATCGGTACCAAAATAGGACGTTCTCGTCTCCGCACCGAGACTGACATTCTGCAGAAAGAAAGATTTCAATCCATGCATCCTGACAAAGGTTATTTTGAAGAGAAGAAGTTTGAAGACAGTAGACAGACAGGCACACACAAAGACTTTTTGGAATCGTTTCTTCTGGACGTATCGAAGCGTTTGGCAAAGGCAAAACACTCTCTCCTGCATAATGGATCTTCGACCCTATCGCAATACCTTTATTCCCTTATATAAAAGGAACATGGAAGTAAGAATGTTTCTTTGTTTATTTCCATCATTCAATTGCGAACGACATGTGTGAACGATATGTTTTCAAGTGTAACACTGGCAACAATTCAGCGGATGGTGAGTAATGAATTACGAACTGCGCATGATTAATTCGGTTCTTGAATTATGATTCATCTTTAAAAAAAAGTGTGAGATTTCTCACTTCATAGAAAAATTAACAACGCTGAAAATTAATTAATCTCTGTTCATTTCACGAGAGCGTGGCTTCAGAAAAAAATCTCCTACTTCATACGTCATTAATCTTTCCCTCCTGGAACATGGATTTGATCTAGAACATAGATTCCATTAATCTTTGGTCACCCCGGGTTATGTGAATCCATAATTCAGTATATTCTATGGGACGAAGGAATCAAAATCATGATTTTTCAAAATCTAAAATATGGAAATAGTATCATTTTCTGCTCAATGCAGTTTAACTGTCGATGAAACAAACGACAGGGTATGATTTATGCACGTAAGAATCATACACGTATTAATAAAATTGTGCACGGAAAAGAAAACCCAAAAGTATTTACACTAATAATTTTCCTTCAAATACCTCATATTTAACACATAAGCTTTGGTGTACTTGAAATTATTTGATAAGAAAATTGTACACTAAATGTTTTTCATGCTTGAAAAAAAAAGTGATTCACAAAAATCGTACACATGTTTTTATGCACGGACAAAAAATGTAATTCATTATTGTATAATGATTGTACACCTAATGAAATTCATATGAGAAATTTTTTTCGTTTTATTCAATAATTACTATGAATCAGATTAGGAGTACAATGATTATAGACTAATTAATTTTATTTTCTGATCGTGCATAAACAATGTGTACAATTTTTGTTGATTACATTTTCAAAGCTTGTAAAATATTTCGTGTACAATTTCTATCTCATTCAATCAAAGGTGCACAAATAATCATTGCATAAAATATTATGTGTTAGACAAAAATTATTAGTGTAAATACTTTTGGGTTTTATTTTTCATGTACAATTAATACGTGTACGATTCTTACGTGCATAAATGATACCCTGTCGAAACAACCTAATATGCTCATAAGACAGATTTGAATTACTACAGCCGATTTTGGCTATCGGTAACGAAAAAATCAAAAAATAACGTCCGTATAACGCTGAACATTGTCAATTATTTTCAATTTCTAATGGAAAAAACTTTTGGGTGAAGAATTAAATTCAATTGTTGATTTAAAAAAATGTCAATAAAAAATTAAATTTGAATTGTTGCTCAAATGTCAATTCAATTGAGTTTTAATTGAATTACTCCCAATCAGGGTTGTCAGATACGGTCCTTTTTCCCATAGATGACGAATCGTGAGACACCATTAAACAGAACTCCCAATAAAAAGAGGTCGTACGACTGTACTCTGGTAACGCCTACTCCCAACCCTGCTCCAACCTTGGAAGCCGTGCGAAGAATACTAAAGTTTCTCCAATAAAAATTTTCCTGAATCGAAGTTTTTTACTCACGTTTTTCAAAGAAAACTAATTAATCAAGAAGAAGTATCACGAGTCTCGATACTTAATCAAACGTACACTCTGATAATTCTCAATCTTCTACTGTTCAATAAGGTTTATTTCTGAATATTCGTGAACGATGATGAATCTTTCCTTCCGGTTGCTTAACTATCCAAAATTTGTTACATCTTAACGATGAACTTGCGGAGAAAAAAGATTGTGGGATAAAATAAATTTCTATTGTTCGTGCCAAGAAAATTATTCACTTCATTGCACGATCATTTTGCTGAATTGTTCAATGGATTCAAGTGGCATGCGAAGGGATGTTTTTGAGGGAGTAAGGAAAGTACGTGGAATAATTTTTGTTTTATTGGATAGAATCAAATTCCACTATATTACAGTACTCAAGAAAAACAAGTACTCTGAAGACAAACAAGATAGCAAAAGCTTTTCTTGAAATTTTCTAATGTGAATGCCAACTGAAATATCGTGTTTTGCTCATCACTTATTTGCTTCAACAGCACAAGGATCAACATTTTGATTCTTCGACGATCCTGTGGGGTGTGAAACGCACTCCACACACTTTCATTCAATGATCTTCTTGACGTAAAACTCAATTTGAGTACTGCCAGCTTTGATATGTTTCCAAAACGCTGTTATACACTGAAAAAAAAGATAGTGGACTCACCCTAGCAGAAATGTCAAAATAACCGTTTCTAGGGACTAGCTTCCCTGCAAGCGCCTTGTAAGCTGCTAGACAACCACTATAATCATTTTTACTAGAGCAACTATGCACGACAGTTGAATACGTTCAAATACAATCGGCAGCTCACTTTGAAAACAAGGTTCATTCAAATATACACACACTGAGAAAAATTGTTCTGTGAAAAGTCCCATTATTTTTTAGTGAGTTCAGGATAGTCTTGGAATTTAACTGAATGTAGGCTCTATTTCATCCTTTTGGAATGGAAACAAAAAAGCCATCACAGCCAAACATACTATAATAACCTGATAATGTACACTGAAAGAACAGATATCTTGAAAA